>CP136890.1:44602500-45852500 GCA_034359265.1 Canna indica | reverse complement strand
ACAGTTGTATCTTCTCTCTGTGCGATCGACCGATGGGTTGATCGCCAGACGCAAAACACCCAATCCCACATTCGGTCGACCCATCGATCGCGCGACTGCGTGATCCTCAATCCGATCGACCGCTAGGGCTACTGCTCATTTCTGGCCTCTGTCGGTCGACCGAAGTAGCCACTACCAGTTTTTGGCAGTGTTCGGTCGACCGACCGGTGGACCAAATTGGCTACTGCCAATTTCTTTACCCTATTCGGTCGACCGCCCAGTCGATCGAACATAGGCTGAATTTGATTTCTTCAGCCTTTTTCTTCCGCGCTTCATTTCCGGGTTCCAGCTTTCAACGAGCATCAACTTGGAGAGCTCTCCATGTGATCTTTGGTCTCGTCCAAGATGACTTTTGTGCAAATGTTGATCTTCGAGAAATTTCACGACGAACCCGAGCGCGACGATCAATGTCCTTCCGATTCATCGATTTCTCCCAATTTATTCGATCGAGGACATCGAACGCTAACTAATATGGAACCTGAAAGATATTCTCAATGAAATCATTAGTCTCATGTTTGTTATCATCAAAACCGAGATTAATACTAAGGTTGAAAACCTAAAGCCAACAGTTGTGTCATTTCCTAGCTAGGTTTCCATATATACTATGCATCTTGCAACGTCCTACATGTTATCTAACCCATTCTTCCTAGAACGAGCGAACTCGCCGACTATGTAGGCACTTGACCTACCATTTCCACATCACTTACCAAATTAATTACGGATAGTAACATAATGAAGTACCGAAATAAAAAGTAAGTAATGTAGAGGTTAAACCAATATGGAACATACACTAAGCATAGCAACAATTAAACATGATATGAGCAATTAAATGAAACATTTCTTGACTACATATACCAATATGGAACATTCTTGACTGCATTGGCAAGAATATTTCGAAAATGATAATATAGATCTACCCCAACAGCTCTGGGCAGTGGGTAACGATTCTTGACTGCCACTTTATTCAGCTCTGGGCAGGAGTGTCAAATTTGCTCTCAATGCATGGCCGCAGATGAGCACTTCGCAGCCTTGAAAAATTGATTTGGCTATGATTGCATCGCCCGTAGGCGTTGATACTAGAAATGGCCCGTCAAGCAAAGAAGGTGTCATTGGTAACTCGACAGCAAATTTGGCAGATACAAACGAGTGCGTGGCACCTGGCACCCTGATCAAACAGAACATAAGCAGCAGATGAACATACTAAAATAGTACTTGTTACCACTGCTCTAGATGCCTCTGTCCCATAACGGTTCATGGCGAAGACTCGGGCAGACGGTTTCTCAGAGTGACTAGCCTGCGGCCCTCTGCTCTGCACCTGACCCTTCTATGCCACTGACCCTACTGACATCAGTGCCTTTCCTCTTGACAGCTCAGTTCTCTGGCCACCTCTGTCTGGGAAATCCTTCCTAAAGTGTCCCACCTGCCCATATTTGAAGCATGCATCTATACGGCCATAAAATTCCCTAGTGTTTTCGGTTACAACGACCACACTGCGGCATGTTTGACTTCTAAGCAGCGCCCCCTGAATCTGCATGTCTCGTCGCCCCTAGCCCTGAGCCTCCGCGGCCCCGGCTACTGTTGTGCCCATGACTCTGCTAGTGATCTACGGTGGTCACAGTTCCATCTGAATGCCACGACCGACCACCTCACCCTTGAGACCGAAGCTTTTTCTTGGGCGGCCCATCTTTCCTCTCGAATGGCACCAGTGCTTCCTCCCTGGGGGCCTTATCCACTACCCGAGCAAATGTGGAGTCCTCGGTGTAATGGATAAGTCTGCCTATCTGAGGTCTCAGACACTCCACGAACCTCTTCAACCTAGCGATCTCAGAAACCACTAGAGTTGGGTGGTACCTAGAGAGCCGGGTGAACTCCATTTCATAATCTGCTACTGTCATACCCCCAGACTGGCATAGCAACTCAAAATCTCGTTATGTAATTTTTAGGCTATCAAAAAATCCTAAAAAGTATCTCATTATCTAATTTTAACCCAAAGAATAATTATCGTCATTTTTTATATCAAGAAACTATCTAGGTCATATAGCCCTCCAAGGAGCTCCCTATGTTATTTCACGACGGTTTTCAGGTTTTCATGTTTTGGAATTTGGGGATGGTTTTTGGGTTTTTATGCATCATCATGAGGATATTACAATATAAACTAGACACCCTAAACCTATACTCTATCTTCTCGACGAATCCGAGCACGTCGACCAACATCCTTCTGATTTCCTGATTTCTTTGATACTTCCGATCGACGACGTCGTGCGCTAATCGATATGGAACCTGAAAGGATTTCTCAATTAAATCATTAGTTTCATGTTTGTTATCATCAAAATCGAGATTAAGACCAAGGTTGAAAATCTTAAGCCAATAGTTGCTGCTGTATCTGCTGTCTCAACTCCTGCTCCCTGCAGAGCGCTTCGATTAGTTGAGCTACCTGTGCCTGAAGTTGCACAATTGCAGAATCCTGGCCCTCTGCCTCAGACTGCTCTCTGTCACGGACCCGGCCCCGACCTCGGCCTCGCCCCCGGCCCCGGCGTTCGGTGGAATTGCTACCTCTACCACTCAAAGCAGCATTTCGGGCCTCCATCAAACTATCATAAAAAAAAATAATGATTTCATCATTAATATTAACCAACTCATTCAATTATAATTTAAGTTATGAACCGCATGGTGCGCTGAGTGCAGTCGTGGTTGTCTGATCTCGTAGCATAACTATATCATACGTAGACATGCTAGCATATGCCTAGTTCGGTACTCAATCCCTAGTTATAGTCAAGACCTAACCTGACGCTCTGATACCAACTTTGTCACGCTCCGACTCAGGGTACGCGTGACCGGCCAGGGTACGTGTCGGTACCCCGAAGCCTACACTATGCACTGACCAACAACTCATAAAAACACAACCAGATTGACAGTGAAATCGTAAACAAAGCAATAGTACCAAATTGTATTAACTGTTTGAAAATAGTTTAACCAAACCAAGTTCGAAACACCACAAGTTTTAAAATAAACATGTAAAGGTTTTTCAAAGAACATCTCAATGTTTTAGAAAATAACACAGTGCATACACACGACTCTACTGAGACACGACTACGACTAATAACTGCCAGCTACGAGATCTGCACCCACGTTCGCCCTCTAATCGCACCATGCCACCAAGCCATACCTCACTGGTCGGGCTTTGCAAAACAACAATAATGAAATCGTGAGTTCACGAGGAACTCAGTGAGCGATTTTTTCGAACCTACACTTAAAACCTCGGCAAGATAACATATATAAGGTATGACATAAATAGGGAATTTAAATAAGATCACACCACAGAAGTTAATCAGTTTGCCAAGACAGAAGAATGGATGAACCGGCTTCTCGGGCCCTTATCCATTTCACTAGCTCGACCACTAATGGCCTAAAAATATATATAGAAGGTTCAGTTCTTCCCTCTACGTAACCAGGCCAGTCGGCCTACCCAAAACCAGCCTATAAAGGCATCTCAAATATGAACTTCCGTGATTCGGATCCGTCGACTAGGATGGCCACTAACCTCAGGAATCCTCTGGGTTAGGGATAGCTAGTCCCACCCAACTCGGGTCTACCGTCAGCGTGGCCCACTGACAGAATCTCAAGACCCCTCCGCCACTCGGGTCTAACACCTAGCGGGCCCGTTGGTGCAATCTCAAGACCCTATAAACCGCTGAGTCGCGTGGTAGCCGTTCGGCTAATATCACTCCTCAGTAGACCATCTCAACCATAACTAGAACTAGGTTGTGCAAGCTTTCCTGTGTTTTGCTTTTCGGGCTTTGCCCATGTCCGGCCCTTCCCTTCGGGTCACACTACGAGGATATTGATATCCGCTAACCATCCCTAGGTGTAAAACCTAGTAAGTGTACTTGTCTCTAAGTTAAATGTCACAACTAGGTATCGAAACCATTCTCTATAAAATTGTTAGAACTTACCGACTATGGATAAGTACTCAACTTACCATTGTAAGCGACACTTGCCAAAAATAATCATGAGCAACAATCATCATGTGAAAGCCGAATAAAAGAGGTTAAATTCTATTAACTAAACCGATAAGGAACATGCAATAAACATAGTAACAATTAAACATAATATCTGAAAATTTATGAAACATTTCCCTTGATTCAGGTACCATAACCATCCTATCCATGAATGCATTAGCAAGAACATTTCCATAACCATGAGAATATAGATCTAAAGTTGCTATCAATTTCTAAGATGAACAGCAATCACATAATAAAATTTGAATCTAACACTAAGCATGTAAGTAGGAATCAAGATGACATAACATGAAACCCAGCGTATAGATTCGAACAGTACCGAATTTTCCACCCCTTTCCATTGCTCGGCCGACTCAAGCAAGGTAACACCCTGCTTGGCCGAGCCCTCTAAGGAAGATGGACATGTTTGCGAAAACAACAAAAGCATCAATCCAAGATCTAAAATATAACGAACATAAAGCGATCCACGAGTTGCAAGACGAGCGAGGAAATTGGGGAAAATTTTGGCATGACCTTTCCCCTTTTTCCTCCACTCGGCCAGCCCACAAAATGCAAAATAAATACGTTTTAAAACATAATATCACAGGTATACACATCGATTAAAGTTCTAACACGAGGAAATGCGTCGATCGGCAAGAAACTCGCGAAAGAACCTCGATTTCAAAACTGCTAGGGTCGGCCACCCGCCTCCCTTCATAAACACACTAACCACTCACCTTGATCGGATCCCAAGGTGACCTCGATGAAGACGAGATCTGATTTCCTCAAGCGTCGACGCGAACTCAGCGCCGACAAGATCCTTCTCGCTCCCCACTTCCTCTTGGGCTGCGTGCGGCTCTCCTATTGAGCCGCACGACTGACTTGGGTGAGGGGTTTTATGTCACGCCCCAAATCAGCATACGCGTGATCGGCCAGGGTACGTGCCGGTACCCCGAAGCCTACTCTATGCACTAACTAACAACTCATGAAAACACAAGAGACTGACATCGAAAATCATAATCAAAGCAATAGTACCCAACTTTATTAGATGATTGAAAACAGTTTAACCAAAATAAGTTCGGAGACATCACAAGTTTGAAAGTAAGCATTTAAAAGTTTTCAAAAACACATCTCAATGTTTTACATAAAACAACACAATGCATACTGTTGGCGAAATGGCAACACTAGAGAGGGGGTGAATAGTGTGTTTACTAATTCGATTAGCCTAAATGCTAATATTCTAATTTGATCATTTCTTGATTAGTTTAGGTGGTTTGCAATTCGATGATTTTATATGCGGAAGCAATAAATGATATAGCAATTAAAGCAAATAAGAAATCAATGCAAACACAAGATTTATAGTGGTTCGGCCCCAATGCCTACTCCACTACCTAAGCACCCCACTTAGGATTTCCAAACTAGTTTTACTATATTAATTTACATTTCCCTTACACACGAGGACTTTTCACCGAAGAGACGCACTCTTGACCTAAGGCACTTCCACACCCGAAAGTCACCGCCTTCTTATCGAGAGTCCTCTTCCACCTCAACCCTAAGGGACAACTAAACTAATCCTAGTAAACACTACGTTTACACACACAAGTGGCTTTACACCGTGCAAGGTAACCACTTACCCACCAAGACCTATCACAAGGTCTTTTACAAACTCAAGTCAAGGAAAAATAACAATAAAAATTACAATTGAAAGAGCTAAGAATAAAACTAAGAATATGTTCTCTCTTCAAAGTCTCGGAACCTCCAACTCGTCGAGGGAATTTGCTCGAATTAACTCCCGAGTTGAGGTAGCAGTTGGCGCTTGAAAAGGTGTTCGCAGAGGGAGCATAGCGCAAACAATTTTTCTTTTGGAAGGCTGAAATCTCTCTTCTTGATGGCTCAATAATTTCTGTAAGAGTGAGAGAGAGAGAGTAAAAGAAGTTATAACAGTTATATTTATACCCTACAGAAGAAATTGCTGCTCAACGGATAGTTTTCTATCCGTTGCAGAGCGTCGGTCGAATGGTCGGTTGAACGATCATTCGACCAGTCGATTGCGTCTTAGGCTTATACGCAGGTCGGTCGACCGCCAAGCCTACTACCCATTTTGGGCTTCGGTCGGTCGACCGAATCTGAGCTGAAGAAGGCAGACAGCTTATGTTCCTAGTTCTTCTGGCTTCGTTTTCACTAAGTCTACTTATATAATATTTATTAATTTTAAGTTAAATAACTTTATAACATAATAACTTTAGCCCCCCAATGAGCTCCCTAGTCTTAGTGAATTTCATGGCGGTCCCGAAATTTCATGGTTTGGGGTTCAGGATAGGTTTTTGGGTTCTTATGCATTATGATGAAGAATTATAACATATCTAGACACCCTAGACCTAAACTCTAACTTCCCGAAGAGTCCGAGCGCGTCGATCAACGTCCTTCCGATTTTTCAATTTCTTCAATTTTTCTGATCGCGGACGTCGCGCGCTAACCGATATGGAACCTGAAAGATATTCTCAATGAAATCATTAGTCCCATTTTTGTTATCATCAAAACCGAGATTAAGGCTAAGGTTGAAAATCTAAAGCCAACAATCTCCCCTTTTTTGATGATGACAAACATCAATAAGAAAATATATCATTAAAGCATATAGGATATCAACTAAGGGATTTCTCCTCCTATCAACATGCATATCTATAAGATAAACTCCCCCTATCTATATGCATGGATTTCTTATATTTTCTTCCCCTTTATCTATAGTTTTCTCTTTATTTTCTTATACACTTCTCCCCTTTTTACTTATACTCTTCTCCCCCTTTTGACATCAATCAAAAAGGGCAAGAGAGGTCTATCTAAGCAAAGGAATGAAGAACACATATTTACATAAGGTTAAGACTCTAGGGAGTATTTTTCATGAAACATGAAAATCTCAACCAAGGAATGGAAAACAATTTTTGATATGAACACACAATCATACATGAAAATAAATTGATATACAATTCAAATATTCATTCAAGTATGAATGTTGATTCTTTTTCATGATATTTTTAATTTCATTCAAACTCTCAACATATCAAGATGTGGTCATTTAGATCATGTTTATCAAGTTTGAAATAAAACTAATGTCATTTAATCTAAATATGAACTTAGCATGTTTTCATTTGAAATAAACATGAGAACATGAAAATGTTAAGTCTCAATGTTTTGCTATCTACTCATGTTTTCTCATATATATAAGCATCTAGACATTAAACATGAGGAAATCTAAGTCCATGAATCAAGTTTGGGCTTAAGATGTGATTTTTAAGGTACTTTGTTGACTTAAGTCAACCTATATTTCTAGTTTTCACAAAATCAAACTTTTAGATCTAAGCAAACTCATATCTTTAATAAATTTTTGAAAATACTTTTTGAGACTCATATCTTTTGCATGTATCAAGATTGAACTCAAGATGGATTTTCTAAGTTCATTTTTCATCCTATATTTTCAAATAAATAAATGGATCCTAGCTATCATCCAAAATATCAAAATCATTCTTAGAAATAATTTTACTCAAGAAATGATGTGAATGATATTAGAAATAGAATCCAAATGATGTATATGAGTTTTGATTGAAGTTTTTGAAGAAGGATCAAAGTATCGGAAAGATTGATATTTCAAAGAAGTGATACTTTGAGTTTTCGAAATCCAACTTCAAAAATTCATTTTAATTTGATTCTTGATGAAACTTTTTGAAATTTTTACTTATAAAACTAGATTTTTCAGTGAATGTGTGGTTTTAAGAATCATCTAAAAATGATTTTTCTATAATTTTCTAGAAATAACTGAAATTAACACCAATTGTAGTTTGAAATTATATTTTTGAAATTTTCAGTTATTCTTAAAACTTCTTCAATTTTCATTTAAACTTTCATGACACCACATGATGGTCATGTAAAGAGTATATGTCAAGTTTGAAATGAAAATTAAGTCCTTAAGTCAAAATATCAACCTAGCATGGTTTCATTCAAAACTAAACTAGTTTTTATGAAACTTGCTAAGTTTCAATCCTAACATTTACTCATGGTTTTTCAAATTTAAACCTATGGGTACCTAACATGAGTAAATCTAAACATGTTCCACAAATATGGATTTAAAATGAGACCTTTAAGTCAACTTGTTGACTTGGGTTAACTTGGTTCAAAAAGAGGTATCCATATGAATTTTCCATTCTAAGATCTTGGAAACATGTCATACCTATTCCTAAACATGTTTATGAAATTTGAACTTAAAATGATGTGTCCAAGTCAATTTGTTGACTTGGGTCAAACCTTTTGCAAGCTTAAGTCCACTAAAGTGATATTGATATTACATTTTTCATCTACACATGAATTTTTAAGATTGAACACTTAGAATCATATCATCTGTGTATCTAAACATGTTCATTTCGTTTTTACCTTAACATGAAATCTCTAAAGAAGAATTTTAACCTAGTTCAATTTTATAAATATCATGATATCATGAAATGAGCTAAGTTATCAAGATTTTCCTACTCATGAAATTTCATACATATATCATGCAACATCAATCATGAGCATAGAGACATCATTAAATATGAAAATTCAATTATTTTTCAAAGTGATACCAAAATGAATTTTAAGAGATCACAAAAATAATATATGAAAAATATGATCTCCAACCCTTCCTATTGGTTGAAAACCGAAAGGCCACAATGAGCCTACGATTTAGAACCGCAAGGTCGCTTAGGCCCATTACAAGCCACATGGGTCTCCGAAGAGACCGGGAAATCAAAATCAAAATGTTTTCAAAAGAACTCTTTTGCAAGAGCGGGGAAAACAACTCAATCTTAAACATGGTATCATAATCTTCAACTAAGATTAAGCAATGCAAGTTAGAAGATGATACCGAAATAGTTTTGATGCCAACTTTACTTAAGGCATCAAGGTAGCTTGAAGTTGCAACCAAGGAAGGATTCATCATTCAAGTCCATGGTCAACTCCAATACACCACTTCTTTCTACCCTTGTGTGGTAGCTCCACCTACAAGAGAAGATGAGACCTTTGGTACCCAAATAGCTTTGGGTCCTTGGGGGTTAATGAACTTAGGTACCCAAAGTGTCTTAACAACACTAGGGTTCACTTTAAAAGCACAATCATATATGGGATGCCCATTAAAACCACAACAAAAATAATGTCCATTAAATTTCTTTTTGTTTTTGCTATGGACATGAGGTTTAAAGTTAGAATGCTTAACATGTGAAATATTATGAGCATGAGCATTCTTGTTTGGAGATTTCCTAAATGAGACATTTTGATTTTTAGGACTCCTAAGAGATGAATCATTTGATAAGTTATAGTTTTCTTACTCAAGAAAACAACCTCATACTTTAAGTCATTGATGGATTTGTGTAAAGCTTGAATTTGAGATTTCAACAAGCAATTTTCATTTTTCAAGATATCATGCTCAAATTTGAAATCACTTATACAATCCTTACCATTGAGATTCACATTATTTTTTGTGTTTTCATTCTCATTTCTTATTTTTGAAATCTTAGTTAAGAACTCATCATTCTCAATTTCTAATTCTTCATTTTTATGTTTCAAATCCTTAATCTCAAGTTTCATATCATCATGGCAAGAATTAAAAGAACTAGATTTTATTTTCTCATTTTCTAATTTGCATTCATGCAATTGAGAACTAATATTTAAGTTTTCTTTCTTCAATTTCTTATTTTCCTTGTTCTTTTTTACAAGGATGGCATACATTTTCTTGCTTTCTTCTAGTAGTTTATCATAAGACATGTCAAGGGATTTAGAGTTACTAGAATCACTATCATTAATATTTTGAACATACAAGAAGATAGAGAATATACCTCATCTCGCAGACCCATGAGGCAAACGTTTGATGTAGCTTCATCGTCATGTCTAGAAGAGGCTTCATTTATTTGAGATGTGGATGAGGAAGCACACTTCTTTTTTGATTTCTTCTTCAAGAGTGGACAATTCTTCTTCTTGTGTCCCTTCTCTTGGCAAAGGAAGCACCTAAGTTTTCTTTTTCGATTCTTGCTTGTACTTCTTTGGCTAGAAGTGCTTTGGGCATCAAAAACTTCATTAGGACTAGAGGTATGACAATTGTCATCACCTCCTTCATTGAAAGTAGTAAGCTCCTCAGTTTTTGCATAATCATAAAGCATATTCAAGCAAGCCCAAATATCGAAAGCGGAAGTGCAATGCATGATCTTTTCAAAGATCTTATCATCCAAAGAACAAAATATACAATTTGTAGCTTTAGCATTTAATTCAAACATATCAATTTGTTCTTAGGTCCATGCATTTATATTTTCCTTAGGTTCAACATATTGGATTTTTACCATCTTAAAAATACCTAAACCTTGGGTCTTTAGAAAGGTGTACATCCTAGATTTCCTTAGACCAAAGTTCGAGGCATCGAACCTAGGAGGTGTGGAAACAACTGACTCTAGAGCCATTTTAAGATCGAGACAAGGTGTAGAAGAGATGGTGAAATCTCAAGCTACGAACCCGCTCTGATACCAATTATTGGCGAAATGGCGACACTAGAGGGGGGGGTGAATAGTGTGTTTACTAATTCGATTAGCCTAAATGCTAATATTCTAATTTGATCATTTCTTGATTAGTTTAGGCGGTTTGCAATTCAATGAATTTATATGCGGAAGCAATAAATGATATAGCAATTAAAGCAAATAAGAAATCAATGCAAACACAAGATTTATAGTGGTTCGGCCCCAATGCCTACTCCACTATCTAAGCACCCCGCTTAGGATTTCCAAACTAGTTTTACTAGATTAATTTACATTTCCCTTACACACGAGGACTTTTCACCGAAGAGACGCACTCTCGACCTAAGTCACTTCCACACCCGGAAGTCACCGCCTTCTTATCGAGAGTCCTCTTCCACCTCAACCCTAAGGGACAACTAAACTAATCCTAGTAAACAATACGTTTACACACACAAGTGGCTTTACACCGTGCAAGGTAACCACTTACCCACCAAGACCTATCACAAGGTCTTTTACAAACTCAAGTCGAGTAAAAATTACAATTGAAAGAGCTAAAAATAAAACCAAGAATACGTGCTCTTTTTAAAACCTCAGAACCTCCAACTCGTCAAGGGAATGAGCTCGAATTAACTCCCGAGTTGAGGTAGCAGCTGGCGCTTGAAAAGGTGTTCGCAGAGGGAGCAGAGCGCAAGCAATTTTTCTTTTAAAATGCTCAAATCTCTCTTCTTGATGGCTCAATAATTTCTGTAAGAGTGTGTGAGAGAGTAAAAGAAATTATAACAGTTATATTTATACCCTACGGAAGAAACGGCTGCTCAACGGATAGTTTTCTATCCGTTGCAGAGCGCCGGTCGAATGGTCGGTCAAATGGTCGGTCGACCGATCATTCGACTGCTTCTCTTTACTCTGTGGTCGATCGACCGACAGGTCGACCGCTAGACGCAAATCGCGCGATCCGTGATCTTCAGTCGACCCGTCGGTCGACCGACGCGATTGCGTCTTAGGCTTATACGCATGTCGATCGACTGCTCGGTCGACCGCCAAGCCTACTGCCCATTTTGGGCTTTGGTCGGTCGACCGGTCGATCGGCCGAACATGAGCTAAAGAAGGCAGACAGCTTATGTTCTACTTGGTTCTTCTGGTTCTGTTTTCACTAAGTCTACTTATAACATGATAACTTTCAAACATAAATGTTATATAAGGATTATACCCCATTTGAATTCAATAAAAATATCTAAAAAATCAAAATCCCTAAGGATCAAAATCTAGTTCTTGGGATCTAGTATAAAACGAAAATTTCTTAATCTTTCAGGTCAAATAAGGATATGCTAAAGGCTTCAAAAAAATCCTAAAAAATACATCGTTATCTAGTTTTGACCCAAGGAACAATTACCACCATTTTTTATTTCAAGAAAAGGTTTGGATCATATAGCTCCCCAAGGAGCTCCCTAGTCTTAGTGAATTTCAAGGCGGTCCCAGAATTTCATGGTTTGGGGTTCGGGATAGGTTTTTGGGTTCTTATGCATTATGATGATGAATTACAATATATCTAGACACCCTAGACCTAAACTCTAACTTTCCAAAGAATCCGAGCGCGTCGATCAACGTCCTTCCGATTTTCCGATATCTCTAATTTTTCTGATCGCGGACGTCGCGCATTAACCGATATGGAACCTGAAAGATATTCTCAATAAAATCATTAGTCTCATGTTTGTTATCATCAAAACCATCAAAACCGAGATTAAGGCTAAGGTTGAAAACCTAAAGCCAACACATACTCTGACTCTACTCGAACACGACTACGACTAATAATTGCCAGCTACGAGATCTGTACCCACATCTACCCTCTTGCGCGCCATACCACCAAGCCATACCTCACTGGTCGGGCTCTGCAAAACAACAATAATAAAACCGTGAGTTCACGAGGAACTCAGTGAGCGGTTCTTTCGAACCTCCACTTAAAACCTCGACAAGATAACATATATAAGGTATGACATAAATAGGAAATTTAAATAAGATCACACCACAGAAGTTAATCAGTTTGCCAAGACAGAAGAATGGATGAACCGGCCTCTCGGGCCCTTATCCATTTCACTAGCTCGGCCACTAATGGCCTAAAATATATATGGAAGGTTCGTTTCTTCCCTCTAAGTAACCAGGCCGGTCGGCCTACCCAAAACCAGCCCCTAAGGGCATCTCAATTAGAACTTTCATGATTCAGATCTGTCGACTAGGATGGCCACTAGCCTCAGGAATCTTTCGGGTTAGGGATAGCTAGTCCCACCCAACTCGGGTCTACTATCAACATGACCCACTAACGAAATCTCAAGACCCTTCGCCACTTGTGTCTAACACCCTAGCGGGCCCACTAATGAGTTTCTTTCAGGTTCCATATCGGTTAGCGCATGACGTCCCCGATCGAAAAAATCAAAGAAATCAGAGAAATCGGCAAGGACGCTCGTCGGCACTCGAATTCTTTAGGAAATTAGAGTTTAGGTTTAGGGTATCTAGTTTATGTTGTAAATCCTCATGATGATGCATAAGAACCCAAAAACTAATTCCGAACCCCAAATCATGAAAACCCGAAACCGTCCTGAAATTCACTAAGCCTAGGGAGCTCCTTGGAGGGCTATATGACATAGACATTATCTTGACATAAAAAATGACGGTAATTGTTCCTTGGGTAGAAACTAGATAACGAGGCATTTTAAAGGATTTTTTAGAAGCCTTTAGCCTACCCATACTTGACTCGGGAAGTTAAAAAAATTTCATTTTCTGAAAATTTGTACTAGATCCCGAAAACTAGATTTTGATTCTTAAGGATTTTGATTTTTTAGATATTTTTATTGAATCCAAATGAGGGGTAATCCTTATATAACATTTATGTTTTAAAGTTATTAACTAAAAGTTAATAAATGTTATATAAGTAGGCTTAGCGAAGACGGAACCAAAACAAACAAAGAAAACCAAGCAAACTAGCAGTCTGCCCAATTTTCGGTCGATCGATCGGTCGACCGAATGTTGTTAAAAATAGGCAGTAGCTGCTTCGGTCAACCGATCGATTGACCGGATTGAGGACCGCTGAATCGTGTCTCTGGCTTTAGGCTTCGGTCGACCGGATCGCGGATGAGAAGAATCGCGTCTCATCCGGTTGACCCGTCGATTGACCGGATAGAGCGATTAATCCACAGAAGGCCAGCGGTCGATCGGTCAGTCGATTGGCGATCGACCGGTAAGCGATCGAACGGCGGTAACAGCTAGTTTTTCGCCCATTTTTCGCCCGTTGACGCGTTATTTCCGTTGCAGGATTATAAATATCCAAACCCAGTCTTCCTTAAACAACTTTTGATCACTCTTAACCTTCATTGAACCATCATTGATCAACTCTAAAGCATTTCTTGAGTCATCCCTTTGCAATCCCTAGTTTCCAGGATAACATCTAGATTTAGCCTTCAAGATTTATCGATTCATCATCTCAATGCATCAAGAGGACTAGGGAGTGTCTTTTGGAGATAAGTATAATTTGATTTATTTATTGCTCTAATTATTATTATATTTTCTTGTTTATTTTTCATTGTATACCATTCGTGTAAACCTAGGTTGCTAGGTTTGATTGAGTTGATGGTTACCTTGGTGTTAAGACTTAAATCCACTGGTGTAAACGTAGTTTGCTAGGATTAGTTCTTGTTGTCCTTAGGATTGAGGTGGGAGAGTACTCTTGGTAGGAAGACGGAGACTTCCGGGTGTGGAAGTGCCTTCGGTGTGAGAGCAGAGACTCTCCGGTGAAAACGTCCTTATTGTAAAGGAATCAAGATAATCTAGTAAACTTAGTTTGGAAATCTTAAACGGGGTGTTTAGGTAGTGGAGTAGGCATTGGGGCTGAACCACTATAAATTTGTGTGTTACCATTGTAATATTTTGTTTGTGCTTAATTGGGTTATCTTGCTTCCATATTTAATCATAAAATTGCAATTTGCCTAAACAATATAAGAAACGATTAAAATCAAAATTAGACAAATAAATTTAGATAACACACTATTCATCCCCTCTAATGTGTCATTTAACCTAACAGTTTAGAGTTATAATTTATATTAGATGTCCAAAAAAATATGAAGATGCGGCGGCATACATTTTGGAACAACTAAACTAAGCTATACAACAAATCTAGCAGCACGTTTACCATCCTTTACAAATCTCTTTTAATAGAATAGACTTCAAGTACTTAAAATTGAGTAAATCTCTCCAGGAATCTTCCTGACATCATTTTCAACTTTCGAAAATGTGAAAAATATAAAATATATAAAGTTTAAGAATTTTTATTAATCTGCTAAATCAGCAAATTTGGTTTGTGAAAGTGCCACGTGGCTTCTCTACATTTTTGCTTTTAGTATATATATATATATATATATATATATATATATATATATATATATATATATATATATATATATATATATATATATATAGCAATACTTAACTATTATTTATTTTAAGAAAAAAAAATTATGGATAATCAAACGCACTTGCACAGTTTGCACCGGGCATTTTCCAATTATGGCCTTCTATGTTTTGGGCCTGGCCGAGATGCAAGCCCAACTATACCAAGTTTTTAACACAACCCAAACATAAAACTCAACGAGAAGTACCTCCTGGCCTGTTGGCTGTTGGCTGTTGGTCACCCCTACTTCCCGTCGGAACCCCCACGCACTCTTTTTCTCTCTCCTTCCCCTCGCTAGGGTTTCGTTCCCCATCACGGCCCATCTGCTCTCTCCACAATCCGCACCACGAGACATCCTTCGTCACTCCTCTGAAGGCGACGAGAGGTGCTTGCATCGGTATTCGTTTCGGCAACAAGCTTTTAGCTTATGGCCAAGACCAAGCCCGGCAAGAAGGACCTCGATTCCTACACCATCAAAGGCACCAACAAGGTCGTCAAAGGTAGCCCTTTCGGATTCGTTTGCGGGTCGCTACCTTCATCGATCCATTTCTCCCTGTGGTTTTCTGACGCTACGTGTTGCTGTCTAGTGGGGGACTGCGTTCTGATGCGGCCAGCGGAATCGGAAAAGCCGCCGTACGTTGCCAGGGTGGAGAAGATCGAGGCTGACCACCGCAACAACGTGCGAGTGCGTGTGCGGTGGTATTACCGCCCCGAGGAGTCCATCGGTGGCCGCCGGCAATTCCATGGCGCCAAGGAGCTGTTCCTCTCCGATCACTATGATGTGCAGAGCGCTCACACCATTGAGGGCAAGTGCATCGTCCACACCTTCAAGAACTATACCAAGCTGGAGAATGTCGGTGCTGAGGACTACTTCTGCCGCTTTGAGTACAAGGCAGCCACTGGAGCTTTTACACCCGACCGTGTCGCTGTGTAGGACATTGACTGCTTTGGCTCTCTTTTCTTCCTCTTCTTCTTGATCTTAGCTTTGTTGTAATTTATATGTCCATGGGTCGAGCATTATCTTGCGTTTCAGGTACTGCAAATGCGAGATGCCTTACAACCCTGATGATCTCATGGTTCAGTGTGAGGGATGCAAGGACTGGTAAGAGACTTTATGCTACACTTTTTTCTCTTCTTCTGTTTATTGATTTCCTTAGCTACAGCCACTTTACATTGAGTCTGTCTTCTTCTATGATTCCTCTATTTATCCAGTTGCCAAACTAATTTGCAAGCTTCAGCTGAAATATTAATATGCCCATTCTTTATTTGTTGAGTTGTTCTTGGAGAGAAATACTGCAATAAAATATTTTCTTATTACCATGTTTCTTGTTTGGTTCCTACAAACAGATCCTTGATGTTTGAAAATACTTTAATATTTTGTTACTAATTCTTCAATTGTCTCCCCCTATGTCAAGTGAAGTCTTATTTAGTAAATTCTTTCTTTACATTGACTTTGTTCTATAATTGCAGAATCACATACCTTGCATTGATAATGAGTGGCGTTTCTTAAATTTCCTTGACTTTTTTATGTTCTTCATCTCTAGCTTTTATTTCACTTCTCTTGGTTGTATGGATGTACTTAATTTTGGTTGTTAGGGATGAGTATTTACTTTCCCATAGAAGAAATTCACTACGATATGTAGCTATATTTTTTCATGAGTCTCTCTTGTATGTCCCAACTTCAACTATTTTTTCTTTGCAATATTTCATGGTTCTCATAATATATAGCTAGAGTAATTAAAGCATACTAATATATTAAGCTTGACAAAATAAAATATTTAATGCTCTATTCTATAGTTATAGTTCTTGTATGTCTTAGTTAAGTGGATGATCCTTTTGCCGACATGATTGTGCTGATAATTCTTTAACATTTTATTGCTCCTGTTTATTAAATTTTGATTCTAGCATTTGAGATTGTATATGAGGGTAAAAACTTTTATTGTAGCCTAGTACTTTTGATGTTTTCTTGGTTGGCTTGGCTTTTTGTGTTTCGCTCATCTATGGCTGTATCATTATGGAAATATGAATTATTAATTTTATGTACTCTAAAATTTATACAAATCATTGTTTTGGATTACAATACATAATGTTATTTTGCAGATCTTAGAAGACATAAATTGATCCATGCCTTATTGTCTTTAATGTGATAATTTGTATTTTTAGTTCTTTATTTTGCATGTCTTGTATTTTATCTTTTAACATGGCCAGTTTGTTGTTCAAGTTGTTATGTTATCTATGTGTTCTAAACTCATCTTTTTTGGTAATTCTCATGGTTATCAAAGAGGCCTACATTTTGAGTTTGCTTTCGTCAAGTTAAAAACATTCACTTTGATATGCCATAGGCATGCACCTTGTTTTTCTTGAAGAACAAAGGTTTCTGAAGGGTATAAGTCTACACATTTATTGTTGCATTTGTCATCATTACCAACCTTAAGATTTTTATGACGCAATAAATATATTCTTATTAGTGAAAGCACTAAAAAGTCATTTTCTGGGAAAGGAAAAGAGGCCAGATAGACAGTTGAGTTTCCAAACCAGGAGTTCACTGTAAGCAGTTTGTTTCTCTATTTTATTCTTTTTTCGTTATTTTGTTTCTTTCCTTTGTTTTTATGATGCTATTACTATTTCCCCCTCTTTGTGTCACTACTTTTGTGTTCATGGTATTTTGCAATAGTGGAGTGCTCTATTGCTTAATATAAGCATCCAAACTTAGCATTTTAACTATTTGCATTTTTTTAATTAGATCTTATGTCTTTAATTTTTCATTTTAGCAGCATGACATACCTGGTTCAGAGGAATGAGTTCATTTCTGGGATAGCAGATCAGCTTGAATCACAGTAATTTTATTTTGGAATTGACTAGGAACAAGCTTTTATCTTCATATTACCAGGGATATGTTGACTTGACAATAAGCAGGGAAAGCCGATTAAAAATATGGGAATTGGTTGGAACTGGTAATAGATCAATTTAGTGGGCATCAGTTGGAAATATCTCCAGGATTGACTGGAAGTTGAACTAGGTTGTGACCTAAAGTCATTAGACTAGTATTAATGTTAGTACTAATGCCAGATCAACTAGATTGGTATATAATCAGTTCTGGACCCCTATAAATATTGAGGGTTTCGGGATTGGAGTTAGCCAACCACAATGCAATCTGCTAGGCATTAAGTCTAATGGACCCTGGAAACTAAAAGGACATAATTACTTTCAACTTTCAAATGCCAATAGGGAACTATAATATGTGAAGGTCAGTGGAACCAGAAGCTGTTGCCCCTAGATCATTTTGTATAGAAATTATAATGCATCATTAATAATTAAAAAAACGAGCTCAGTTATTGGTTATTCAGCATTTATCAGTTAAGTCTATCCAATTTCTGCTAGTACCAAAAAGGACCCACTTGAACCACTGACAGCACCACTAATCTTTTACATTTATACGTATGTGAATGTTTGATGCATAGCCTTTCTTCTTATTTTTCTTTTTTAGCCTTGTTAAATATTTGGAAATCTTGAAACTTCCTAGTTTCTTTAAGTTTTGTTCCTCCCTAAGCTTTCTATTTTCTCTTGAGAAAATCATTTGGCTGTAAGACAACCTAAAGGGCAGTTTATTATATGACTCGGGATCAAAAAGATTTTGGCTTTCTAGCTGTTATGATCTGCACTTTCAATTTTTAATATATTGGCATTATCACTAAAATCTCGAGATGGAAGTAGTGAAATGGCAATGATGTCAGTCTATGACATCAACCACAAGAAGCTTTAATGGCCTAACTATGTGGGAAGGGGTAAATCTTGCATTATTGTTTTCTATTTAGTGCAAAATTATTTTTCAAATGGTATATAGAATTCTTTTTATTGAATAAGGAATCTTGTCAGTAGAACCTTAATGAGAACATTTAGCAACAATGATAAGATCATATGAATACATGAGATATCTAGCAAACCACAAAATAGAGTTGATTCATATTAAATCATTATTTTATTTGCTCCTAATTTCCAGACTTTCTTGTCATACTCTACATTTTCTTATCCATAAGTATGGATTCAAGAAGTTGTCACTCTTCGATGATGGGTACTTGGAGTTGTTTATACCATTTTTATACCGCTATTAGCATGATCACCAAGCTTGTCTTGTTTGCTACCTGGTTTTGGATTTTGTTTTGGTCAAATAAAATTATACCTGACTTGTGAGGGACAGAATTGAAACTATGGAAGATAATTACTTGAAGAAGCTATGAGAGGAATTGTAATACTCAAATATACATATTACCAATGTAGTTTGGATTTTTTTGGGGGGTTTTGACATATTTACCATTTTTAATTTTGAAAAATAGTATATTTGCCCCAACAAAGTATAATATTTAATATTTAATATTTTAAATATGTAAACCTTTCATAAATGTCATTAGTACCACCTGTCAAATAAATTCAAGCTAATCTTAACATGGTTACTAATTCATACTTTTAGTTTTTTAACAATATAAAATCATTAAATACCTAAAACTTCCTTATCTAATCAATACATTATTTTTTTTCCGGTCACATCTCTTTTAAATTACCCTATGTTATTGCATTAATCATTTTTCAAAAGTATCACAAAAAATAGTGAAACAACAAAAATGGATTAAAAATAAAATTAAGTGCCACTACAGAATCATCTAACAGAGAGGGTTAACAGTGTGCATAACAATCCACAATTTATCCAACTAATATAGATACTGCTACCAACTTGTATTATGATCATTGATGTCAGCTTTATGTTGATATCCATTTGGAGAGGTTAATTCTATGTTCATTTTTAGATCCTAGCAATGCACATCAAACTTAATCAATTTGTTCTCTTTAAGAGCTTTATGCTTGTTTGCTAATTTACTTTAAGCTATATCATCTCATACCATAAGATTTGAATGGTTTGTCATGGTTTTGATTTTCAAAATTGGTTTTATAATTTTCTTCTTTTGTTTACTTAATGTCCATGATTGTTCAATTTGTATTGCTATAATATAAAGATTGATAGTTAGAAATTTGTTAGAATCTACTAGATTCTAGAATACTTACCAGAGTTCACCAATTTAGGCAAGTTGTTAATCTCAAAGGAAGGAATAAGTAAAAAGAGAAACATGAGGTAGGAAGGAAGAAATTTTCACTTAAAATTGTGCTATTATTTGAAGAAACATTGCCTTTGTGTGAACCTACTATTTGTCAATGCAATGCAACTTTATTGAAATATTTGTTCAATAATTGTAGTAAAATAAAATGTCAACAGAAAATGACGACAAACAAGGATAGGATCATGGTTTTTAAATTTCGTACTACATCAGCCATCGCTCAGGATTGATCGGTTTTTTGAAAAATCGATATCAGTGAGTACAACACCGAGGTGTACCAAAGGTACCGAGTGATACGGGCCCGTATCGTTCGATCGGTACCGTTTGTACTGGTTTTGAGATTTTTGGTAGATTATGTGTGTTTTGGATCTTAAAATCATGTTTTGAAGTTTAAAACTATGTTTTGGAGATTACATTTGATAAAAAAAAAAAATCTTGAGATAGGTCGATACAAATTGTATCTGCTTGCACCGAGTGTCTTAAACCATATTACCAGCCTGTACTGACGATAGCCGACCTCAGATCGAGTGGTGCCGGAGATCTTAAACCATGGATAGGCAATACGATTATTGAACAAAGTTCACTTCTATGAACATTCATCTCAAATTTATCTTTGTAATAACCTAGTTGTGGAACTTAACAAGCATCATTAGTTCAAGGACGTAGTTGACGGTATTTTGGGGTTTTTGTCCATGGATTCAAATATATTAAGGTGGTAAAGTCCAGTTTAAAGTTCAAACCTTAAATAAGTATCATTTGCATAGTACTGGATTATCAGAAAGTTCATTCTCTTATAGCAATCGAAGTAGATGCCTTGTCCTACCATTGTTTGAAATATCGTGTCGTACTAGGCAATACGATACGTATCGATTTTCGAAGAAATTGTTATACAGTATTACTCGGTACCAATCGATATCGTTCATATCGGGCGGTATATGGATGATACCAGGTTGTCATGGGCCAATTGTTTTGTGCGGAAGAACCTGTGCGGCACCCTTGCATCCCGTGCAAGGGATAAGCCTTTCATATCGAATCCGTCCCAAATTGAGCTTCCCGACTTAACATCGCGGGGCATATGTTGGTCCACGTGCCAACCTCGCGTTTCATATTCGCGCCCTCAAAAGACCATGTTGGTTGAATGGTATTGAAGACGTAAAGTAAAACAACTACAGGACTATGAACGGAAGAAAACATAAAATCTCGGGTGTAGGACGAGCTCCGCAATTGTCTTGGGCGAAGATCGACATGTCGCATGCCCATATGGGCCACTCGTTCGTCTCCGCCCAAGGCAACCGCTTTGTTTGCCAACGCTCTCCTACATTACACGAGACCCCTAACCCCCAAGTGCCACCCCCAAGGTTCCCAAAAGAACGAGGAGCATGACAAAATCGTGGCCATGCAAAATGGTGATTTTCCAAGGCCACGACCATGACGAATACATGAAAATTGCTCTACTTAGCCATGACGCCAACGCACGCACCAAGTGTCGAATGGTCTCGAAATGCATCCAACTCGTACCGTGGGCTTCTCGGGGATCACACAAAGGAATGTACAAGTACGAACTAGAACAAAAGGCAAAATTACATGGACGCGAAAACATATTTACAAATATGTAGGGAACATTCCGTCATGATTCGTCGTCGCTTGGGCGCATCAAAAAGTCCTTAACATCCTTCCCCACTTTAAGCTTCGACGTCCTCGTCGAACTCGCCTCGGCCCATAGTTTTAAATGGCGCAAGGCGCACAAAGGCGCAAAGTGCTCTTGGAGCCATGACGCAAGGCGCAAGATTACGACGCACGCCATAACGAGGCGAGGCGCAAAAATAAAATATAATTTGTACATAAAAAATATATCTACAATAAAATCACATCATTAAAAAAACAATTAAAAATAATTATAGAACATGAGAACAACAAGTTTAATATTATTAAAAAACAAGCCAACATCAAGTTTAACATCAAAAAAACAAGCCAACATCAAGTT
The DNA here is from genome assembly GCA_034359265.1 of Canna indica. Classification (NCBI taxonomy): domain Eukaryota; kingdom Viridiplantae; phylum Streptophyta; class Magnoliopsida; order Zingiberales; family Cannaceae; genus Canna; species Canna indica. The sequence continues at coordinate 45,830,409 of CP136890.1, read as the reverse complement.
CAACATCATTAAAAGAACATGAGAATAACAAGTTCAACAACATCATCAAACTAATAGACTATTCATCATCTAGATCTAGATCTTGGTCTTCATCAATCGCATAATCAAAATGTTTGGAATATTGAAAAGGGATAGTGTTTCCTTCTCCATCTTCTTCTTCTTCTTCTCCAGAAGGTTCATTTATGAGTCTTCGGTGACTTGGGACCTTGGAAGAGCTTGCTTTTCCTTTGTCCTTTTGTCTTATAGATCTAGTGAGCCGTTCAGGCTCTTTTGCTCCACTAGCTCTAGCAACCGTGTCGCATGTCAAAGGCTCATCCTCAAATACCAAGTCGTCATCATCTTGTTCATCCTCAGGTCTACCAATCAACCATTCATTGCTAGCATCAATACCTTCCAAAGAAATAGGGTCGATGCGATCACGTGCATCGTATTGACGCTTCAATGTTCAGTTGTACTTCACAAAAACCAAATCATTTAAGCGTTGTGCATCCAACCTATTTCTTTTTTTGGTATGAATCTAGAGAAAAAATAAAATAATTTTTAATTAGCACAGTTTGAAGCACGTTAAAAATTAAAATGAAACTTTAAATATTGTTACTAATGTTTTCAAAAATGCTCCAGTTGCGCTCACATGCTGATGCACTGCAAGTGAGACTAAGCACTTTTATAGCAAATTTTTGCAACTCTGGAGTTGATGATCCATAAAGTTTCCACCATTCAGCTGTTATTGTTAATAAAAATTAAAAGTTAAGCTCAATTAATCTATTAAATGTTAAGAACTAATCCAAATGTATAATTTTAAAGAAATTTACGTGGAGATTTAATACTCTTATGCCTAATCGCCATTGGCTTTCCAAATATGCCCTCAAAATTTGCATAGGTAGAAAGTTGGTTAGAGATTAAGTCTTGATCCTCAAGTCTTGGAATCAATCTTTCAATAGCATCAAGCAATCCTCCCATAACCTCCTGATCTGAACTAATGTTGGGGGTTTGCATAGAACAATTCAGGATTCAAATAATTCCCACGTGCATGCAAAGGTTGATGGAGTTGACATTCCCACCTTTTGTCAATAATTTCAAAAACTTTCTTGTAGCTCTCTTCTTTCTCATTAAAAGATTTGGCAATGGCTTCCTTCGCTCTATCCATTGCCTCGTATATGTATCCCATTGGAGGCTTTCTTTATTCATCGACCAATTGAAGCACTTGCACTAGAGGACCAAATATTTTGAGAATGTAGACGATGTTAGTCCAAAAGGTAGCCATTAAAACAATGCCACACACTCTTTTACCAAGTGCTTCTTTTGCCCACTTGCTATTTGTCCATTTATCTGAAGTGAACATTTTCCTCAAATTGACCTTTTGCTTATGAATACTCTCAAAAGTAAGAAAAGCAGTTGCAAATCTTGTAACAGCGGCTCTAACAAGATCTTTTTGTCCAGTGAATTCCCTAAGCATATTCACTAAACCAGGCCGCACATAAATGTAGGAATTCAAAGTCATACCCCTCTTCAATATGTTACTGATAACAGTAATCTTCCCCAAATATTCAAGTATGAGATCGATACAATGTGCAACACAAGTGTGGTCTCTTTTCCATCAACCTTTTTCCTATGAAATATAAAATATAAAATATAATCATTAAAAAGATACCAACTAATAAAAACACTAGATTTTAAATAAAATTTGAAAGTTTAACTTATTACCTGCATACACATTGTTAGATGCACTATGATAACTTGTATCACATTTGTCTCCCCAATACGCTCCACCATTTTATCAAGCAACTCAAACATCTTTTCTCCGGTCTTTGAGTAGCTACTTGCATCAACCGACTCAATGAAAACAGTTCCCTTAGGAGAGTTCACTAAAAAGTTGATTAATGTTCTTTGTCTTTTATCTGTCCAACCATTTGCAATGATGGTGCAACCATACCTTACCCATTCTTCTTCATGCTCTTTTATCATTTCCTTAACCTCATTTACTGTCTTCTTAAGGAAAGGAACTCTTGCCTCACATGCAGTGGGAGGTTTCAAGCCAATGCCAAATTGTCCAATAGACTCAACCATCCCATCAAAACTTGGATAGTTTAAGCATTGAAAGGAATTCCTGCATCATACATCCATTTACATATGTTTTCACATACTTTAGTGCGTAACTCCTTTTTACATGCCTCATTAATGGTGGTTTGCTTTATCATTGTTTCTTTCCTCTTTTTCACCACTTCCTCGGCACTCGGTGTAAATAAAAGATCTAGTGGACCTTTCACGTTTGGCTTCTTTGGCTTCTTTTTCGCGGACCTTTGAAGACCCTCTTCCTCCTCACCATAATCAAGATCCTCGAAATCAGGTATAGAACTTGATACATCAAAATTAACACTTGATGTGGCAACTTTCTTTTCCATGTACTCTTTGATCTCTTCTCGGACATGAGGTGGGCACTTTGTGCAAGCCTTGGCATTTTGATATCCTCCAACAAGATGTTGCTTCCCTCGAGAAATCCCCCCATTTGTTATTTTATCACAAAAGCCACAAATCAATCTGTTTGGAATCACTTCACGCAAATACTTCCATCCGGGATCTTTTCTACTACTACTAGAAGATGATTTCATAATTTAAACTAAACTGAAAGATGAGAAAGAATCTCGAATCAGAAATTAAAGATCAAAAAAAAAATGTTGAATTCTCTATTTCTCTGCATGCTGGAATTCAGCATGCTGAATTCATTCTCAGCATTCTCAGCATGAATTCAGCATGCTGAGAATTCTGCATGCTGAATTCAGCTTCAGCATGCAGAGTCTATTTCTCTGCATGCTGAATTCCATGCTGAATTCAATTCAGCAATTCAGCATGGTGAATTCATCATGCTGAATTCTCAGCAATCAGGATGCAGTCTCTATTCCTCTGCATGCTGCGAACATGCTGAATTCAGCATTCATGGTGAATTCATCATGCTGAATGCTTCACTATCATGCATGAATTCCATGAATCCATGCTGAGAACTTGAGAAGCATGCTGAACAGCTGAAGAAACTCTCAGCATGCTGGAACTCTCGCATGCTGAAGAATTCTTCAGCATGCGAGAGTTCTAGCATGCAGAGTCTCTATTCCTCGCATGCTGAGAATTTAGCATGCTGAATGCTGAATTCCATGCTGAATGCAGCACGAATTCATCATGCTGCATGCTGAGAATTTAGCATGCTGAAGAAACTCTCAGCATGCTGAAACTCTCGGCATGTTGAGAATTTCTTCAGCATGCGAGAGTTCCAGCATGCTGAGAACTCAACAACTGAGAATTAAAAAAAAACAATGGAAATTTGAGAAAAGGAGAGAAACTGAGAAAGAAAAGAAAATACCTGGCGGAGGCTGAAATCGGGTGGAGAGGCTCGTCGGACGGCCGGAGGATGAGAAAACAGGAAGAGATGGCGCTCAGGCACTCGTGCGGAAGGCTGCAAGCGGAAGGCGGAAGGCGGAAGACAGGCGAAAATGTAAAAAACAAATCGGGTGCCCTAAGTAGCACCCTAAGTTAACTTAGGGCACCCGTGCGCCACACATGCGTGTGGCGCACATGGCGCGCTCCAAAGCCCCCGAGGCACGGGGGCCTGCGCCTGTGTGCACCCCGCGCCATGGCGCGCCATTTCAAACTATGCCTCGGCCGCACCGCCTTTCTGGCATAGGCTGCAATTGTTGAAGTGAATTCTTCATAAGTAGTCGAAGGGAACACCGCCTGAGTAATGACACGCCGCAGTGGGCTGCAACATGTTGAGTTTCGCCGTGAAGTCCGCCACCAGGAAATGACTACTTAGAACATCGTTGAGTTTCATCATCTCCTGTTGCGAGAAAGGGCTTTGAGATTCCCAAACTCGTTGCTGGGCAATGAAAGTCCCAAACTTGTGGAGCAAACGAGTGACGTTGAACAACATTCGCTTGAATGGACACCGAGAAATAGCTACTTGGTTCACCAAGTCTCGATGTTGCTGGGCTATGAGGATCCCAGACTTTGTGGGGCACACGAGCGTTGTTGAGCAACGCTCGTGTGAAGGAACTTGAGAAATGGTTAATCAATTCACCAAGTCCCGTTTTTGCTGGGCAATGAAAAGTCCCAGACTTAAGGAGCATACGAGCAACGCTCGTCTCAGATAACATCTGGGTGTCGTTGTGCAACACCCAAGTGATGAGTAGTTCTGTGGCCGCACCATACTAGAGCATTCCCTCCACCGTCGCCTTGAGCCGATCACTGCTCGCTCACTCGCCCCCCCCTCCCGCAGGAGTCATGGCGCCCTCCTCCGAGCCCATCTCAACGAGCTTCAAGTCTTACACGGCTCCTCGAATCACGACTTGAGGGATTTTCTCCAACCGGGTCACGGCATCCGCGAGCTCTCTGCACTAAGAGCATTGCTGCCACACCACAGTTGTTCTTCATTTGTGCTTGGTTCGGACGTGTCAATCTTGCGTCTTAAGATTCATCTGCTATGCACACAAATTTTGCGTCTTAGAGGCCATCTTACCATGCACACCAACCTTGCGACTTAGGGGACATCAGCCCTGCGCACCTATTTGGCGTCTCATGAGCAATCTGCGCTGCGTCTGAGGGGTCATCAGCCCTGCGCACAAACTTGGCGACTCACGAGCCATCGGCTCTACGCTGCGTCTTAGGGGACATCGCCCTGCACACCATCCTTGGCAATTCACGAGCCATCGGCTCTGCGCTGCGTCTTAGGAGACAATGCCTTGCGAACCATCCTTGGCGACTCACGAGCCATAGGCTCTGCATTGCGTCTTAGGGGACAACGCCTTGCGCACCATTATTGCGTCTTATGAGAGAGTCTGCTTTGCGCACAATGTGCGTCTTACTAGAGATCTGCTTAGCGCATGAATTTGCGTCTTATGAGAGAGTCCGTTCTGCGCACCACCGTGCGTCTTATGAGAGATCTGCTCTGCGTACATGACTTAAGAGACATCTTCTCTGCGTGCAAACGACTTTGCGTCTTAGGGGCCCATCCGCCCTGCGCAAAAGTCACAATCTTCACATCAATCAATGCATGCTTGCCTCCCCCGAATACAACAGTCGGAAGGTTCCACGACTAGGTTCACTGCATTAGCAACTCGAGCGCCATTGACGGAATGTACATCAGCTATGTCTGCATCGAGGGCATTCTTAGTTGGAGGCTTGCAATTCTCAATCTGATACCAACTGTCACAGGCTAATTGTTTTGTGCGGAAGAACCCGTGCGGCACCCTTGCATCCCGTGCAAGGGATAAGCCTATCATATCGAATCTGTCCCGAATTGGGCTTCCCGACTTCCATCGGGGCATAGGTTGTCCATGTGCCAACCTCGTGTTCCATATCCGCGCCCCCAAAAGACCATGTTGGTCGAATGATATTGAAGGCGTAAAGTAAAACAACTACAGGACTATGGATGCAAGAAAATATAAAACCAGGTGTAGGACGAGCTCCGCAATTGTCTTGGGCGAAGATCGACATGTCGCATGCCCATATGGGCCACTCGCTCGTCTTCGCCCAAGGCAACCGCTTTGTTTGCCAACGCTCTCCTACATGAGACCCAACACCCAAGTGCCACCCTAAAGGTTCCCAAAAGCACGAGGAGCATGACAAAATCGTGGCCATGCGAAATGGTGATTTTCCATGGCCACGACCATGACGAATGCAGGAAAACTGCTCCGCTTAGCCGTGACGCACGCACCAAGTGTCGAATGGCCTTGAAATGCATCCAACTAGTACTGTGGGCCCTTAGGGGATCGCACAAAGGATTTTACAAGTACGAACTAGAACAAAAGGTAAAATTACATGGACGCGAAAACATATTTACAAATATGTAGGGAACATTATGTCATGATTCGTCGTCGCTCGGGCACATCGAAAAGTCCCTAACAAGGCGGTACCACTCAAATGGTTAATAGCTGTTTGGGACTTGATTTGGGGGGTTGTTGGGGCTATACAAACACCCCCAAACCCCCCTTTCATCCCAACTCATTCCCTATCTTTCTAAATCTCTCTCAACTCTCAAACTCTCAATTTTTTTTAAATTCTCTTTTTTCTTCATCTCCACATCGAAATGTTGCTGAAATGGCGCCAAAATCTCAATTCGACATCGCATGGCAGCACGCTCGTCGGTTGGAGAAGAAGTATCACCGGCAATGTCCAAGCATCACTTGCGACGCCTCCACTATTATTTAATTTCCCATGGTGGAGGCATCACTCGATTGAAATTGTATTTGACCGGAGGATATCTTGACGTGGCCAAATGCGGCAAAACACTGATAGAGGTCTGGAAGCTCTTCAAGCTGAGAGTAGTGTGTTCGGGATGCCGAACAAACACAAGAGTTTGATCGAAGAGCTACTAAAGACGTTCGTCAATACGAGGGTTGCCAATATAAGGGTCGTGGTGTTGGTGCCGACGAGGATTCGGAGCTTGAAGTCGCCATCCGTGCTTCATTGGAGTAACAAACATTCGATCGAGATTGCAAGTATTATCTTAGATCTCAATTTGAGTATGGTAGCGGCAGTGATAATGGTGGCACCAATAGCGTTGACTCAACTTCGGCTGTGGGAGCAAAGGATCGAAGTGGTTCAATTCCCTCCGGTCCTCGTTTTGGCCGGAGTTCCAGCATGAGGCTACCTACAACCTAGAGCAAAGACGAAGGCAGTAGAGGAGGTATTCGAGGCTTCTTCTCAAACCTCAAACAAACTAGTGGTAGGAAATCTTTTATTGATTTAACTGACCTTGATCCCACCTAGGGAAATTCCTTCTCAATCATCCAAGCAACTGCACATCGACGATGCTTGGAGCAAGACCAAGAAGTGGGAGTTGGGAAGAGCAATCTCCAAATGGTTCCACCTCAATCGGATCCAGCAAATGCAGTCAATAATTCATACTATTGATCTATGGTCTTTATAATCCAAAAGGTCTGCTCAGGTATTGCCCCTCCCACTCCCTACAAAATTTTAGGACCTTTACTTGAAGCAGAGGTTGACGAGATCAAACAATGTATTGATGGATTCAAAAGACAATGGGAGGATCACAACTGCACTTCGATCTCTGATAGTTGGACCGGGCCAACTCGGATGAGCATCATCGATTTCCTCATCTATTGCAATAGGAAGGTGGTATATCACAAATTTGTGAACTCTTCGGATAAGCACCATGATGCAATCTACATTTCCAAGATGATGACAAACATGTTTGAGGAGATTGGTCCACATAACGTCGTGCAAGTTGTAACCGACAATGAGGAAATTTTTAAAAGGACAGGTAAGATAATTGAACATGATTATCCTCACATATTTTGGACTCCATGTGCAGCACATTGTATAGATCTCATGATGAAAGGTATCGGTGGTCTGCCGTTGGTGAAGTTCAAAGTCATACCATCAACACTAGCACATGCCGATCTTTGGATGAATGAGCTCTACTTCGGCCACTACATGCAAGATATCGATCACGGTGGTTGGAGGGCAGGAACTTTCACGGTTTATGAGAAGAGAGTCAAAGATTGCCATCAATCAAAACCACGAGGGGGACCAACAACCTTGCAAGATTATCATCACGATATGTTGAGTAGCTTGCAAGCGTGATTTATTGAGTAGCTTGCAAGAGGTTTCAGACTCAACCTACTTTGTGTTTAGTACCTTCTCACATGACTTTGCGGATACAAAGACTAGTGCTTGGGCTCCCACTAAATAATCTCTCATGTCAATGTGGTATTTTGGATACCAAAATATAATGACTTGGAAAAACTTTCGGATGTGGGTATTAGTGACCTATGGAATCGATCTTAGTCATGTTGGTCCCTAAGAGATGACTAATTTTTACGATGGACATCATTTGTCCGCATTTTAAATTGTGTTGGAAACCTTGTATTCATACGTTGATGTATTTGACTATTAAGTTAAGAATTTTATGGATATTTTTCATATTTTTTGGGTCTAAGTATGATATTTTTTAGATTTAAACAAGGTTTTAGACTTCAAATTTGATCATGAAAGTGATATTTAACGGAGTTCAAAGTGGAGTTCAAAGTGATATTTAATGGCTTACCGTATCGAGTGTCAGTACGGTACGGTATCAGGACATACTGGTATTGGTCAAACATCGGCACCGGTACTGTATTGGTCAAACATCGGCACCGGTACTGTATTGGCCAAACATCGGCACCGGTACTGTATCGGCCAAACCCCGGCTGCACCGGAAAACCTTGTGTCCTACCATTACTTAAGAGGGAGTTTGTCTATTAGAATGTAAGATGGTAGTAGTTGATCTGAAGTAGAAGTCATTACCTAGGATGAATTTCATTTATAAGTATGTTCAATGGAAGTAGTTGACTGTCCTATGGTGTTCCACATATCTTGAGCTACGCCAGAGGTAATTCTTTTTGTCACCATTGGATGATTCCTTTTCTTCCCTTTCCATTCATGGAATGTCTTTGGATCACTAGTATACTATGGGATGGGAGAAATTAAGATATCAAAATGATTAATTATAACATAGTAATTCTACAATGGATATAAAATTTCAAACTCCGTCTTTTGCTATGTAGTTTAATGTCATGAAGTCTCAGTCTCATTCTTGCCTAGAATAAATCCTGAAATCTGCTAGCACATATTGTTTCTTTTTGTTTCTCTACTTTTCTAACCTGTGTTCACTATCACTTATGATTTCACTTTCACTTGAAACAAAATTGGTACATATTTATTTGTTGGGTTATTTAACACAATTATGTTAACAGGTTCCATCCTTCTTGCATGGGCATGACAATTGAACAGGCAAAAAAGTTGGATCACTTTCTTTGCTCAGATTGTGACTCTGAGCATGATGCTAAAAGATCTATGAATGGTTTTCCCGCTTCACCAGTTTCTGAGACCAAGGTAACCTTAATGTTACACATTGCAGATTATTATGTTTCCTTTAGTAATGTTTATGTGGGTAACATTAATGTTACACATTTCAGATTATTATGTATTCTTATGTGAAAAGTTTCTACATAAACAGGGCATGTAATTGGTAATCTACATAAGTTGATTATTATGCAAACTTTGACCCTTACTTGAGGTAGTTTAGAACTTTAGATGCTGCGTAGGGCTGTGCAAAATCCGAACCGACCCAAATAAATCCAATATACCGACCCAAAATTTGCATTTGTGTTGATTATTAGGGTTATTCGGGTCGGGTAGTGAAATTTGGTATTTTTCGGGTTCGGGTTAGGTCGGGTTAAAACCCGAATAATCCGAACCGAACTGAAATATATAATTATGTATATTATAATTGCAAACGGTAATAGTTGGGTTGGTGGTTGGGGCATCGGAAATGAAATCCAATGTCTTGAGTTCGAATCTCAGTGGAGTCATGTTTTTATACCCTTTTAATTTTTTTTCACCATTTTGGAATTTTTTTTAAAGGGAATTCGGGTTATTAGGGTTATTAGAGTCGAGGGCCCGATCTTAATTGGGTTGGGCCCCGAATTCTTATTCAGATAGGGTATGGTGGTGTTGGAGCCTCCTTATTCGGGTTCGGGTTATTTAGGTCGGGTCGGATTTTGACCTGGGTTATTTAGGTCGGGTTATTTTGGTGGTGCTGTGTATTTGCCTTGGACTACATACTCGTATGATGTTGTTACAATCAATGTACAAGCAGGGGGTTGGGATGATGTCCATGGATGACATGCTGCGATAGTAGGCTCTTCAGTTTGGATCTTCACAGATTGATAATGGGTATTGTCACCTATGGTATATTGGCTCACTAATGGAGTAAACCCACTTATCTCACAAAACATTATTCAAAATTTCGAGATGAAAGGAGAAATCAAATTTTATTATTCCCCTTTGTGTGTACCAAGACAATTACATAATCAATCTAATGTAAAAAAAATCAAGAAAAGAACAAAATTTAAGAGAAAATATCAGCCATCATTCTTGTCTTGCTTTTTGGTTCGGAACTCGAAGGAAGACAGTTATACAGTTGCACAATTGTACAACTTTGCAACTTTTATAATTGCCTGGATCATGGTTTAAAATCTCGGTTTCGGTACCGATTTCGGTACCTAGCCGAAACTGGTACCGTACTGTACCGACATTCGGTACGGTCCGGTACGGAAAACACCATACCGTTTTTTTTTTTTTTTTTTAAAGAGTTAGATATAACTCTAATAATACATAATTGATGAATAAATGCTTAAAATTAATATTCAAATGTCAAATATATGAATACAATATTTAAAAGTTATTTGGTACTGTATTAGGATTTTTCACAGATACAAGAGAATTACATTAGAATTAATATAGGACGACACATGGTATTCATCATCTTAGTTGATGTTGCACTACGTCTTATGTTGCGCTACGCAGAGTCTTCGGCGGTCCCGCTATATTAGACCCTTTGGGTTGTGAGATTGTGTCGCCCTATATTAATTCTAATGTAATTCTTTGGTATATGTGAAAAATCCTAATACAGTACCAAATAGCTTTTAAACATTGTATTCATGTATTTGACATTTGAATATTGATTTTAAGCCTTTATTCATCAATTATGTATTATTAGAGTTATATCTAACTCTAAAAAAAAAAACGATATCGCGTCATACCGGGCGGTATGATACATATACCGCCCTTACCGGGCGGTACCATATATACCCGGTATTTTCAAATACCGGGTATATCGAATATCGGAATCCCCAAAAACCGGTAAATACCGGGCTTACCGTACCGTTTCGGCCGATTTTTTAAACCATGGCCTGGATTACAACATTCAAAAGCTAATTCTTCTCACTTATTTCTCCCTCTAGTACGATTTCATCTGTTATTTATAAAACTTATGATGACATATAATATATGATATAATTCATGTGTTTTGTTTCACAAGCTATAAACACCAATGAAAAAATAAATAAAAACTTGAAAAATAGAACAATTATAAATAACACTGGATTGTGATATAAACATTTTAAATATCAAAATGTGATAAACAAAATTTATAGTACTTTCAAATTTTGATAAATAGTAATAAATAAGGTGAAATATACTTTTAATTTACTTTACTTTTTCTTAACTATTTAGATTTTAAATGAAAAGAAATGTTTCACCTAGGTGTATATATTGTATGCCAAAGTAATCCTATCCTCTCTCTGTATATATGTTTTATTGAGTGGTTTTCATGGCTATATATATATGTGTATATATTAATACTAGTGCGCTGCTTTGCTCGGGTAAGCACCTAGCTCCTCAGGCACTAGAGGACCCTTGCCATCTTAGAGCCCCTAGATATTAACACGTCAACTACCTAACATAAAATATCAGCCTTTCAACAAATTGTTGATATGATAGGCCAATCTACAAATAGAGGAATAACTCACTTCTTCTGGGATGGATGATGAATGGGGTGACTTGTGTACCAGTATACCCCTAACGTTGACCCTTTTGGACACCTGGCTGTTCTCAAGCATGGAGGGTTACCTAGGTTACACAAATGTTTGTATATTATTTGTTGGCTCTAAGAAAATTTTGCTAGTCAATTTTCTCTGCTTTGAGGCAAACCAACAAAGTGAACCTGTTGTAGTTGGTAAATTGCAATTAGAGCCGAGCTTACTTGATGGAGCTATAGGCACAATCCCGTCTGTTCGCTTCCTAACACCACTTAAACCTGGTGGTTGATGGTTGCTGCCTTCGCCAGTGGGACTTTGGTTCCCTCATGATGCTTCCAACTTTATGATCAAATTGCTTCACTGTCAACTCAATATGATTTATTCTGTAATGGGTCTTCAACATATTGGTTGAAAATGACATACAGTTGTTGAAGAGAGTTGCCATGATCGTGCAAATTGGTATGTTTCATGGGATTGAGATGGCATCCATGGACGACATGTAGTGTCATAGTAAGTTTTTTTCCTTAAGTATTTGCTGTTATGCTTCTACAATGGTAGTTTTTGTACTTGTTAATAGAGAACCCCTGATCCCGCATAATGGTTCTCAAGGTTAAACTAAAAAGGGAATATGATTGTCTTTTTTTTGCTTATCAAAAAATTTTCGTTAGCCTAATCCAACAAAATAAAGAAACAGCTCAATCTTTGCTTGGTTGCATGACAAAGTCATGGCCAGCCGAGATGAGAGCGTTGGCAGAAAAGCGGACTGCCTTGGGCGGGGACGAATGGGCTGCCCATATAGGCGTGTGACCACTCGATCTTCGCCTAAGACATCTTGCGGAGCTCGTCCTACACCCGGTTTTCCATTTTCTTTTGTTCATAGTCCATTAAATGTTGTTTATTTAATGCAATCAAAGCCATTCGGCCAACATGCTCTTTTGGTTGCACGGACATGGGCCGAGAGGTTGCTATGATGGTAAATGCATGCCCCGCGGTGTTAAGTCGGGGAGAGCGATCAGGACGGAAGGCTGATCCCTTGCACAAGAAACAAGAGAGCCGCACATACGATTTGCTGCCTAAATCAATTAGTCTTTTTTCTCTCATTCCTTGTATTGGAAAGTATAACTTAGTTGTGTTAAGCAAGTTCAATCAGATCAAAGTAACAAAATTTAAATAAAGAAAATCAAATTAAGGGACAATTTGAACTATGCAGGTATAGTTCTATGGAATATTTTTATGCAAATGAACCAAGTTCTTGATATTCGAAATTTAGTCATCCAAAACAAAAATACTAAACAGCTATAAATCCATACTTTTCTTTTAGGTTTGTACATATTCACCATATCATTTGAAAATAATGAGGATCAATTACTAAACCTAGACCTTAGTTATCTTAGCAAGTTCAGCTCAAACTTTTTCGTTAATATAGCCCATGTTTAATATGGTGGTCATATAAAATGGCCATTTGTCAACTCACTGTGACTGACATATTATGCTGATGGATAAATTGACACTTTTGCTATGCTGACTATATCAATATTTATGCAAAAGCCAATTGTATCATGGATAAAGTACTTTTTTATTGTGTCTGAGAATTTGTTTTGCATTGGGTTCAAGTAGAAAAGGGTTTAGGAATTTGAATCCAAATAAAAATTGGTTTAATTATAACTGTTTTCTTATTAGTGAGTTAGCATACTATAAATATTATTTTATGTGGGTTAACTTGTCATGCCAATATGTAGGTTTACAACAAACATAGTTGACCATCACTTAATTGAGGGCTATATTAGTGAAAAATAATAGTTTGAGCTAATTACATTAAAACAATACAAATTGGGGTTATATTTAGCAATTAACCTAAATAATAAAGGTGAAATCTTAAGAATTGAGGGTTTAGCTCCTTACCCATTGAGAAAAAGCTAGTTAACTGGGGATCACTGCAACTTTGCTGTTTTTGTTTGTAAATTATCATCTTGTTTATAATTTGGATAAAATTAAATATTACAAAAAAGAACTTGAAGAAAAATCTAACCATATGTTTGGTTTAGCTTCCTCATTTTTGAACAATTGAACAAACACCTAAGTTGTCCGGAGCATCTAATTTTGTAGTATAAGGTAATTTTTTATTAATTTTGTAGGATCTTATGATCTTATCCAATCTTGTGGATCCTTGACCTTTTCTATGTAGGACAGTGATTTGGACAACCTTGGATCATCCCCAGTCATTTGATCAAATCAATGCTGTGTTTAATGTGTCTAAGTATACATTTTCTTTATGTGATTTGGAATTCCAATATAAGCTCCCTTTATCTTATGAAAGGGTAGATAACTTGCTCTTTTAACTCTTTTAACTCTTGAAAGACAATTTTGCTCTCAAATTTTGGGAATCTAAACAACCAATTAAGTAAATCTGTAAGATCTCTATTGATTCTATATTTGTTTATAAATTAAGACATACATTAATTTATGCCATAGTTTATTGACTAAGGTACAAATTTTAGCGACCTGGTTCACAATATGAAGTGTTTTTCCTCTTGATCTACCGTTCATACAAAAGTGATGTAGTCATAGCAGAGTCGTGTTCTAGTTTTTGGAGGGGGCTTCCTCATGGTTGGTTATATTTGTTTCATAGTTCCTTTCTTTTTCTTATATTTAATATATGCAAAATAATAGTTCATAATGATTCATTAACATGCTGCAGATCCTTTTCCTAACAGTAGAAAATTAAGAACTACTTTCAAGTTGGAGTTTCTGTTATTTATAGTATTGAGGACCCATATCCACTGTTAATATCTGATCTCTTCTATTATCGTTTTGCTTATTGCAGGCTGAACCCAAGAGGCGGAGGAGGTGACTGCTCATGCTGTATGTCTGGCTTCTGAGGATGTATTCATTTTATGGAAGGATAATTGTCTGTCTTGGTGTCTTGAAATTGTACAGTGCAGATTATGGACTGCTTAAGAAACTATTGTCAGGTTTTTGAACTTATCAAACTTGTTGATGTTTAACGTGGTAATGCTTGTACTCAAATTATATTAGTGCTCTGCCCCTTTGGTTGGATACACCTAGCTACCTTGTTACGGGAAAAAAAGCAAGAAGTTTAGTTTGATGTGACGCTCTGATAATAGAATTGAGAGGCTAATAATGTCAGTGAGAGTGCATCACTTAAAATTACTCTATGATATGTGTATTATATGTGCCAGTGGTGCTTGCATTGATACCTCGATCTTATGTGAGATTGTTGTAGTCTATTTGGGGAACAATTGAGCGGTTACACGAGTTTGTTTATTGTTTTAGCTGGATGGTTAGTTGTATTGAATAATGGTCTCATTCTTAATTGTATTTGTTAGATTAGGAAGTTAGTACTAGTATATAGTCTCACATTGCTTAGTTAGCTGGTTAGTCTTTTATAGCATTTGTATATATCTATTCTAAGTGAATAAAATACTTTTCACAAAAAATGCTCCTATGCCTCAAATCACTACTGAAAAATTGTTGGTTAGTGTTAATTATATTTCTTGGGCCGGGTCGTGAAATTGTGGTTTCGTGGTTGATGATATGAAAAACATTTGCTTATGTTGATGCTGTAGACAAAAGAGTTTGTTTTGTTGTGCAATATTTTATCAGCCTCTATTGATCCAAAATTAAGTAGGTTTTATAATGCTTATGAAACATGTTATGTTGTGTGGTCTAAGGCCAAGTCTCTTTACACCAATGATATTCAACTTTATAAATTTCTTATGGTAGTTGGTCTAATTGCTCTTCGACCATAGCTTGATACTTGTAGATTCTACCGTTCCTTCCCATGATGATCTCCGAAGATTACTTTGTCTGGCTTATGTTCCTTCAACTTTGGTTACTATTATTGATGCTATTGGTTTGGCATCTCAGGCTCATGTCAAAGATCAAACTAGTGGTGGTATAGTTGGTGCTTAGACAGGTGGAGGTACTTCTTGGCAATCGGCCCAAGTGTAGCTATTGTTATAAATGAGGTCATGCAAGGGAAAATTTTTTTAAGCTTAATGGTCGACCTCCTTGTGCAGCTAATGTTGAATTCTATGCGTTACTCATTCATCACTTTTCTCTCATATTTTCTATTTCACATTTCTACCGTCTGTTACCTTAGCTAGTGGGTGTAAAGTTGTTGCTCAAGACATGAGCAAGCTCAACTTCTTCCTTCTCCTTTGAATTATGTTCTTTATGTACTTGGTGCCCATTTAACCTTGTTTATATTAGTAAGTTAACATGTTATCTAAATTGTTCTGTGATCTTCTTTGATGGTTTTGTGATTGTATAGGATTGAGATCGAGGTACGATACAAATGATTAGCGCAGAGTGCAAGTCTCAAGGCCTTAATTGTGATGGTGGAGATTGTCTTTGTGATTGGTCAGTGAGTAGTATATTTCTTGTTCTTCATTTTGATCGGTGGATATTGTCTTTGGACGGTAGGAACTATAATTGTGACAGAAAAATGAAAGCCCTATTCTTGGTATTCTTTAGCAGATTCCAACGTCTAGTTTCATCCAACTTAGCGATCGGGAGATCATCAGGGATCTAATTGGATTGATTTTGGGTGAGTATGGCCTTAATTGTGATGGTTTTATGATTCGTCACTGAGTAGTATATTTCTTGTTCGTCATTTTGATCGGTGGAGATCGTCTTTGGACGACATGAACTTTAATTATGACGGAAAAATGGAAGCCATATTCCTAGTATTCTTTAGTAGATTCCAACGTCTAGTTTCATCCAACTGAGCGATTAGGAGTTCATCGGGGATCTGATTGGACTCATTTTTGGTGAGCATGTCCGAGA
The DNA here is from genome assembly GCA_034359265.1 of Canna indica. Lineage (NCBI taxonomy): Eukaryota > Viridiplantae > Streptophyta > Magnoliopsida > Zingiberales > Cannaceae > Canna > Canna indica. The sequence goes on along the minus strand of CP136890.1, from coordinate 45,814,228 downwards.
CTCCTTATTCCTTAATCTGAATGGTGGAGATCTCATTTGGATAGTCCGTTTTGAGGAGGAAGGGGCAACACCTTGGAGAACAGGATTCGACTACGAGAGCTTACCGGAGAACGTCAGAGTCACATCGAATCGTAGGACTCGAGTTGGGCTTCAATCGAGGTGAGTGGCTGGGCGACACCTTTTAATGGTTCTCCCACCATAGGGATATGCCCGAGTATTATAGGATCGTGCATATATATTCGTAGTTTTTCGTGATTGAATGAGATTTGCACATTCTTTTATTATTGGTTGTTGAAATTTTCTGATTTCTCTTCCTATTTGGTTGGGATTTCACTTGATTTATGGATGTGAGGGTTTAGGTTTTAGGCCCACCCATTGGGATTCATGTGGCTTTCACTGTACTTAGTTTCCATGGGTTTGGATGCGAGTTTGGGTGGCCTAATTGCTGAATTTTTGTTGGCTGAAATTTCTTCGCCACTATTATTGTATATTCTATTCGGTGGGATTCTATCGGCCCGCGACATGATTGTTGAAATGTTGCAACCGGCTGCAATGGTTGTTTTACGTGTGTTTTCCGTCGATTGTTGTCACAAAAATTCTATGCCTACCGGATGTTTGATTTCATGCTAAGCGGTTGAATTTGTTAGCTGAAACTTTTAGCTCGATAGCGAGCTTTTCTTTGATTTTGAATCGTTGGTTCTGTGTCGTATTTGAGGTTGTGTTGCCGGCTGAAATTGTGTGTAAATGCAAAATTTTTCCCTTGTTTAAATAACGACTTGTGTGGGGTCGATTTCGGTGAATTCTATTAATTTAAATTTGTGCATGCTTAGTGTGACATGAGACGGTGTATAGCTGGTTGGATTGTGTCCGGGAAAGGGGCGACTTGGGTGTACTTAGTTGCGAGGCATTCGTTGAAATGCCTCTTTCATGCAAATTTGTACTTAGTTGTAGTTATGCGTGCATACTTTAATTTTGAATTGTATGGTTGTGCTTGTGCAGGATGACATTAAACTGGGAAGCATGTTAAGGAATCATGCTAATGCCCGACCCGGAGGTATGACTTTTGGGCAGGGAAGCTCGTCAGAAAGCCACACTAATGACTCACGCGAAGTGGCATTAGTTGGAGGAATATTCCCAACCAAAGTGGACAACGAGGCTAGAGGGCCTTCCTAGCTCGTGTAGCCCCGAGACGGAAGGTTGCTAGAGGGCCATCCTAGTGACCGATATGTGAAGTTCTATGATATGTTATGATTGTCATATGTTCATTGGCTTGTCACATGAGATCTTGATGCTTATGTATTAATTGTATTTCTGATTATAATATATTGTGTTATGTTGCTTAGCGGGTGCTTAGCCTGAGCTACTCATTGAGTTTTGAGAACTCACGCTATTCTATGATTTTGTGTGCAGGTTCTGAATGAAGGTACTCGGGTACGTCTTGCTGGTGTGTTGGTGGTGCAAGCTCGACGAACTATCCCTGTGTCACAGTCTTAGGCGGTCTAATCATGGTTGTTTCTAAGTCATGTAGTTATTGTGGTCTCATGTACAAACTCCTTGAGAGTTGATACTTTATGTCATGGTTGTCCTGCATGTTAGAATTTATTTGGATTTTTCTTAATAGAATCCATATTTTGCATGATATGTGTTAGGCTTTAGGGTGCCTTGTGGTATTCTTGACCGGTCACATGAACCAGAGCTTGAGGGTGTGACAACATGGTGGGCATCGCATGGTGCATAGCTATCGTGTCGTCAGACGGTGTGTCCTGCCATACGGGAGATATGGGCAAACTGGGCTTGCCCTACAAGGATACGCCATTATGAGCCTGCTATTAGGAGAGATATGCCATTATGAGCTCGCTATCTCCGGGATCGAGCTCGTCCCATTCTGGGCAACATCACCGCGAGACTTTCAGGCGGCATCATCATCTACACATGCAATAAATATAGACACGGTGCACCTCAAGTAATCTTAATTATAATTTCCAATACACCACCTTGGAGTCCCACAGACTTGAGCCAAAGAGTGTCTTTTGCAGGCCCCCCCGTGCAATTGAACTAGACAAGGAGAGACACCGAACCAGACTAAAAGGCTCCAACTCTCAAGTAGGTTGGTATTCCAAGGTTGACTCATGGAAATTCTCACCTAAGACAGTGTAGAAGGCTAGTTAACATGTAAGGTGCCACTAGATGTTCATAGCACATTTATGAAAACTTAGATATGAGACGATAACACTTCTACGACTGCTTGTATATTTTTGAAAACTTAGAGATTGTAGGTGCACATATACTAAAAGGGGCAGCATGAATTGTTGTCCCGGTAGCCGGACATGGCTAGATACGGGCAAAGGCTCGAGGTATATATATATATATGGAAACCCTAGGATATTGAATGTGTACTGTGCTTGAGATGGTCCGCCGAGGAGCGAGGAGGTCGGAAATGACCAATGCTCAGCTCGGCCAGTTGGGTTTAGAGGTACGCCAGCGGGCCCGCTAGGTGCCAGACCCCAGTTGGGTGGGACTAGCTATCCTTGCCCCAGACGGTGTCCGGAGACTAGTGGCCATCCTAGTCGACGGCCTGGGATTGTTTGCTTGCTTCTTGAGATGACGTGGCTGATGGCCAGTATGATACTACCTGATATGTTAGGGACTACTGTAGCCGGGATATGTATTGCTATGAGTAGGCCCAAGGGCCGGATGCTAGAGGCGTGTTAAGCCAAGGTGGCAGGTTATCATGTACAATGGATACTCATGGATCCGTTGAGGGTCGGTAGTTGCATTTGAAACACACCTTACCTCCTTGTATATTCCTTTATTGCCTTGTAATATATACATATCCATGACTGAGGCTTAAGTGGAGGTTCAATTGAGCCACTCACTGAGTCCCAAGTGGACTCATAGTTTATTTCTATTTTTGCAGAGCATGAGCAGTAGCTTGGTGTCGACATGGTGCAGCTGGAGGGCAGAGGCGGTGCCATATCTCGTAGCGGCGTCCATGAGTCTTAGACTAGTCCTAGTTATGTTGGTTTTATTTCTGCAGTGACGGTTGTAATTGAAAAGAATTGTAAGACTTGATATTTGACCATTTGGATTTGACGTTGATGTTTCTTCTTGTTTTGAAAAACATACATTGTGACTTGCAAACTTTTTATAAAGTATGTTAAGTTTCTTCAGTCGATATGTTTTGGTTTCTTGATGTCAGTGTAGACGGTAGGCTACAGGGCAAGATGTGGGCCCTGGCCGGTCACACTACCCTCAGTCGGGGTGTGACAAAGTTGGTATTAGAGCACTAGGTTAGGTCTTGTCTATAACTTAGTATTGGGTACTGTATGAGGCATTTGCTAGCGTGCCGACATAGGGTATAGTTATGCTACGAGATTGGACGACCACTCCTGCACTCATCGCACCATGCGGTTAGTAACATTAAAAGCTTATGTTAAAAATTTATTATGTGACAGGGAACTTTCTCTTTTCTGTGATAGTGTAATGGAGGCTCCCAATGCTGCACTGAGCGACAGTGGCAGTAGCTTGGTGTCGACATGGTGCAGCTGGAGGGCAGAGGCGGTGCCATATCTCGTAGCGGCGTCCATGAGTCTTAGACTAGTCCTAGTTATGTTGGTTTTATTTCTGCAGTGACGGTTGTAATTGAAAAGAATTGTAAGACTTGATATTTGACCATTTGGATTTGACGTTGATGTTTCTTCTTGTTTTGAAAAACTTATACATTGTGACTTGCAAACTTTTTATAAAGTATGTTAAGTTTCTTCAGTCGATATGTTTTGGTTTCTTGATGTCAGTGTAGACGGTAGGCTACAGGGCAAGATGTGGGCCCTGGCCGGTCACACTACCCTCAGTCGGGGTGTGACAAAGTTGGTATTAGAGCACTAGGTTAGGTCTTGTCTATAACTTAGTGTTGGGTACTGTATGAGGCATTTGCTAGCGTGCCGACATAGGGTATAGTTATGCTACGAGATTGGACGACCACTCCTGCACTCATCGCACCATGCGGTTAGTAACTTTAAAAGCTTATGTTAAAAATTTATTATGTGACAGGGAACTTTCTCTTTTCTGTGATAGTGTAATGGAGGCTCCCAATGCTGCACTGAGCGACAGTGGCAGTAAATTGGGTGATGAAACATAGAGCCAAGAGGTTAGACCCAAGAGAGGGTCGAGTTGGGGTGCGTAGACGCGTACCCCAGTTGTCGGTAGAAAATATTCTTTATGTACTTGTGCGTACTGTGCATGGATATTGATTGTGGTTGTGCTTGTGGATGAGCGATGGCCGAGCCGAGAAGCGTACCGACTTGGCAAGTTGGTCCCGACTCAGCGATTGGATTTTGGGACTTGATACTGCGTGAGTAATATATACATTTGGTGATAGGACCTCGTCATCATCATTGGAGAATGAAGAATGCGAGTATCAAGAAGATATGATTCACCCCGGAAGGATGTTGATGGAACTAATGGGAAAGCCTCTCGAGAAGAAGAAGGGCAAAGATAGACACATTGCTTCAAATGCAACAAGCTCAGACACTTGGAGAGCGATTGTCCTAAGTCCAAGCTCACCTCTCCATCATCCTCAAAGAAAGATAAAAGAAGGATGAAGAAGAAAGCACTAATGGCCACTTGGGATGAAACTGAGTCATCATCACCTTCAAGTGGGAAAGAAAGCTCAAGGGCGAATGAAAACCTTTGTTTCATGATAAAGGACAATGAGGTACCCACTATTACTATAGTGTCACACCCCAAATGTAGGGTCACGTGATCGGCCATGGTATACGTGCCTATACCCCGCAGTCTAACTCATGTACATGCCAACATCATAAACAACAAAGTAAATAACAACTTTTAATAATAAAAGAACCAAAACACATTTTCATTTCAAAACACCAAGGTTTTAAATACATATCTCAAGTGCGGAAATAAATCGAAGAGCAATAGTTCTGCACTTTTGTTTTGGTATTTGAAGTTTTAAATTCATTTTATTCAGTTTTATTTTCTAAAAGAACCACGGGACTACAACTCCAAATACCAAAACAAAAGTGCATGATAACCTACTACAGACTCGACTACAATCCCTAACTAGGACTGCTATGAGATCATGTGGCTCCTCTGCCCTCCAGTTGCGCCAAGTGCTCCAGCCCACCTCACCGGTCAGGCTCTACAAAAGAAAACAAAATAAAACAACAACGGGTGAGTTCAAAGAACTCAGTGAGCAGTTTTACCAACCCCCACAAATTAACATCACAAAGATAACAAGAATATATCTATCTCTACAGAGGCAATGTCACAAAGATGTGACTAGCTACCAAGCCAACAGGCCACCCATGCCCACGACATCTAACTCTCCAAAGAGGTGCATCGGGCCGAAGCCCTACCATGCCCGAAGGCAACATCACCAACAAAAAGAGGTTCATCGGGCCGAGACCCTACCATGCCTGAAGGCAACATCACCAACAAAAAGAGATGCATCAGGTCAAAGCCCTACCATGCCGAAGGCAACATCACCAACAAAAAGAGGTGCATCGAGCCGAAGCCCTACCATGCCGAAGGCAACATCACCCACAAAAGAAGTGCATCGGGCCGAAGCCCTACCATGCTGAAGGCAACCACACATACTAGAGAACTGCATCAGGCCGAAGCCCTACCATGCCGAAGGCAACCATACATACTAGAGAAGTGCATCAGGCCGAAGCCCTACCATGCCGAAGGCAACCACACATACTAGGATAATTGGGAAAGGTCATCCGAACTTATCCTGCAGGTTGGGAATTTGGCATCCAACCACTCGGGCATAGCCGGTAACCCGGCTCCTAATTGAGCCGCTCTGCCATTCCCAAGGATATGACGCATCAAGACCTAAGTCAAGATTCTCCTACGGTGTCCTAGGGGTGTCCTCATTATGAAGCGTCTCAACACTCCAAACCCTTGAATATAAGTGATCATTCACTTGCCCCTTTAGATGCACTGTAGTGCTTGCATTTCACTTGTGGAAATTGCCTTATCTACCTATCTCTTACTGTTTGAGTTGTGTAAGTAGCTGATGTTGAAGGGAATAAAAACTTTAGATGTGTAATGCTAGCATTTCAATTGTAGAAATTGCCTTATCTACCTTGAATTGTGTAACTAACTGATATGGTAGGGAATAAAAACTTTGGCAAATACCTCTTTCAGTGATTTATAAGAGGCCTTTCAAGCTATTGAAGGGAATAAAAATTCCTGATGATGATGATGAGGACAACGATGATAATTTCTAAGAGGCCTTTCAGGTTATATTACTGTCAGATCAACTGCTCTTTAGGAGAGAACTCTGCATTTGCCAAAATGGCAAGATTGGTGGAAGAAGCACAATATAGTAGGTCAAGGACATAGAGATTGATAGATTCCTGCACAAAGTACTACACACCTGGTCACTAGGTCTCTTCTTTTTACTAAATAAGTCAATCTGGATGATCATCTAATCATATTTCATATTAGATGGTTGTCATTTTTACATGAAAGCATTTACAAACTTATCAAACCTGCTCTAACCCATTCAGTTAAAATAATTGCAAGAAAAATAACACACCACCGATGAATTATCAAATATTTCTTCCTCATCTTCACACTTCCATTATGCAACTGTAGTGATTGCAGCAGCAGGAGTTGCATCCATTCCTTTGCTAATAAGAATCAACAATAGAAAGAGCTGGTTCCAATTGGCACTGGTCTTTCTTGTGAATGCATGCCCTTGTTCACTGGTTTTGTCAACACATGTTGAAATTTTTTGTGCACTACTGAAGGCAGCCATGATCGGACTCCTCATAAAAGGAGGGCATGTTCTTGAAGCCTTGGCCAATGTAGAGTTGTGGCATTTGACAAGACAAGAACAATAACAAGAGAGGAATTCACTCTTGTGGAGTTCCAATCTTTGAGCAGACTTGTCGACCTGCATTCACTTCTTTACTCGTAAGAGTAAGAAGAAGTAGAATTTGCAAGCAATTGCGTACAGTTGATCTATGTGCATACAAGATGAGATAGAAGAATGATAGAAAGTAGACAAGGAAATAACTAAGATAATCATCAATTATTCTTTTGTATCAAACCAATATAAGTGTTAAAATTTAATTTTAGGTGACCACTTACCCCAAATACTTAAAGGTATTAGGAATAAAACCAATTTAGACTAATAATTTTAACATGCTCCTCAAGGGCAACCCAGTTTATATAAGCTTGGTCAGCACATCAAATTATAAAAGAACATGACTATATTAAAGAAACCAGGTAGAAGACTAACATATGTGCAAATTAAGTAGAATAATAAGAAGAATAAGATCATGTTTCAAATTCTTGATCTGTGCTTTGGTAGTATGCTTTTTTTACTAGGTAACTACTTATTCAAAAACCATAAGCTATTACGAGATGGCAGAATTTATACTCGTGTTTTAACAATAATTTCCTCTTATTCAAGAGGAACAAAATTATTGTCCTAATTACTCATTATTTTAAAGAGAATGCCCGTGATAAATATGAATATAGAGAGAGAGAGGGAGAGAAGAAAAATAAATTATGGTTGTTATGCATCTATATTATACTTAATCTTGTGATATGGAAATTACAGTTATCATTTAATATGTTTTTACACAAAAAAAGATGCTTCTTCTCTAACTCTAGTTTACAGACATATAACCTGCAACATTTTGGGAATTGGACTCAAAATTTTGCTCTCTATAGGGTTTCAAGCATTGAGAGTAAATCAAGCCATACAATGACATCAGCACTAATTGAGTATGCTCGATCTTTCTCCATTGAACCAAAACCAGAGGAAGTAAAAGAATTCCAAATCTATCTTGGAGAAGTAATCTATGGAGAAATAAAGGGGAGAAGTATTTATATTGGGAACAAACGACTGGCAGGAATGGCCTCATGTGGAACAGGTAAATTATATGCCCTCAATTATATATTCAACACTAGTACTTAATGTAGAAAAAACTATTTACATGGAGGAATTTATATCTGAACTTTCAGTTCCAAACATGGAGGAATTGAGGAGGGGAGTCACCTATGCATATGTGTTCTTGGACATGGCACCAATTGGAACATTTGCTCTCTCTGATACATGCCGGACTGGAGTTGCAGAAGCTATCAAGGAGTTGAAATATTTAGGCATCAAAACTACAATGCTTATTGGAGATACCTCAGAAGCAGTAGGGCATGCACAAACACAGGTAATATATGTGCATATTACATAAACTACTTCCTCTTTTCAATAGCTAGATGAAGGCATAGTAGAAGTTCATACAGAGCTTCTACCAGAACACAAGGTAAAGTTAATTGGAAACCTCAAGAACAGAGAAGGATCTACAGCAATGGTCAGAGATGGAATGAATGACGCACCTGCATTGGCCATGGCAGATGTGGGGATCAGGCTTTGCAACGGAGACCAGCCACATAATCCTCATGTGGAACGATATCCGAATGATTCCCAAAGCCATCTATTCGGCGACGAAGACAAGAAGCAAGATCATCGTCAACATCATCTTCTCAGTGACAATTAAAGCTTCCATTTCAGCGATAGCTTTCGTCGTCCATCCTATTCTTTGGGCAGCTGTTCTTGTAGATGTCTGTACGTGTCTGTTAGTAATATAAAAGAAGAAGATATTATATTCGTATAATGGTGTGCCAATATTGCATTGGATGTAGTTCTTTCTCCAACTAGCTATCGCTCAAGAAGATTAGATTTTTAAATTAAGCAAGAAATAATCATTCGAAATCAAATGTGCATTCCTGCTTGACTTTTGAAGCCCAAGAAGATTTGTGATAGGAAGTATAGCAATGTATATATAACATAGCAAAAATGGAGAATGCTAGTGTCTATTAAAGTTTCACATTGGTTGAGATTGTGGTCTAGATAGCCTTTAAATAGATTGGACAATCCTCCCCCTATGAGCTAGCTTTTGGGGTGGAGTTAGGTCCAAGGCTATTTTATAACATGGTATCAGAGCCAAACCTATGGTTGAGAGTGGGCCACCTGCAGAACTTCACGCTCCAGATGTGGATCCTAGGCGTGAGGGGGGTGTATTAAAGTCCCACTTGAGGTTGTGGTCTAGATAGTCTTTAAATAGATTGGACAATCCTCCCCCTATGATCTAGCTTTTGGGTGGAGTTAGGTCGAAGGCTATTTTCTAACAATGTCATATGAGCCTCAGTAAAGTTCTAGAGCAACTCTAAGTGTCACTTGCACTTCTTTTCAAACTCATCCAACTGCTTCTTCACCTCATCAGGCGAGAATCTCTTGTCGTCATCACTCTCGGAGTCAGTAGGTTCCTAGTACTGATCGATATTTTCCAAATCTTTTACCTCCTTCTTGAGCCTTTCGATGAGCGGGGTTACGCCCAAGTAGTCCTCTTCCTCATCCACATCCTTGAGGGCGAGGCCATCCTTCCGCCGTGCCTCTCGGGCTAGCTGCTTCTCCCACTCCACCTCAGCCAAGAGCTCCTACACGATACAGTCACCCATCACGGGATTGGCAGAGAAGCGGCGAATGGAATGGAGAGCAGAGGGTACGAGCGGGCGGGGAAGGGCGGAGTGACTGAAAGAGGAGGGAGATGGTGGATCGAGGGGATTCGAAGGGTTCGAGGGGGCAGGCGCAGACCACGACAATATGAGCTTGGTGTCCATTGCTACCATTGATCGATGGGGGGCGCGAGAGAGAAGACGGGGAGTGGGGTTGGGGGAAGACGCAAGATTTTTGTATTTGCACTTTATTTTTTAATTTTTTAATGTTTAATCGAAAAGAAAAATGACCTTTGAATCTTTGATGGACGGTTCATAGTAATGGATTTAATTTTAATTTAACTAAATCATTAAAAAATAATTTGATTTAGTTAAATTAAAATTAATGCTGAAGCTTTATGTTATTTCACATAATTGATGCTAAAATGTAATAATTAGAGGCATTTAGTTAATTTGAATTAGATTTATATTAAAAATTGTTATTAATTCTATAGTTTTTTGTAGAATGTTATAATAATAGTTGCTAAATGATGTAAAATATTCGATCCCTCTAAATTATTTACCAACAATTTTCATATTGCTACTAATTAATTGCCACTAAATAAGTAATCTCTAGTAGTACAATTAGAATATTTTTAATAATATTCTTTAATTAATTGCCTTAATTAAATATAAACATGATGCGCCTCATATATCTCTAATTCCAATTTACATTACCCCCACATCGGAGTCTTACTGACTTGAGCGTCAGAGTGTCTTTTGCAATCCCTCTACCGTCGAATTAGGTAAGGAGAGACACCGAACCGGACCAGAAGGCCCCATCTCTCAGGCAGGAACATTTGACACCCACTGTGGGGCCGTGTAAAGCTTTCCTCCCCCACAATGGTTGGAATCCGAAGCCAAGCAATCGGCTCCGCTCGCCAACGACAATGATCGACCGTAACCTGGTGATGTTGAAAGAGCGAGGAGCAACGCTCCAGTACTGACCAATCCCCCGAAGACCCCAATGTCGAATAAACGATTTAGAGGCTAAAAACCAGCAGCTAAAAACCCAATTTGAGATGCTAACGCGACCTCAGGGACAACCCCCAGCTCAACACGAGCGCCGCCACTCAGAACAAGGAGAAAGCAACCACTCCAACAAGGGGCAATTGATTCTTGTCCTCCATGACAAAATCTCCAACACCCGCTACCCCGGAAAAGATGATGATCCCAAAGCCAAAAAGGCCAGAACAACCCCCCTCTTAACGCAGGATCCTTTATTGAGCACATCATGACAACTTGCCTCCCACCGATGAGTGAGTTGCCTACCACCGTAACACCCTACAATGGAACAGGCGACCCCATGATACACTTGATGGTGTTTAGAACAACGATGCTATATTATGGAGCAACTGACCCAGCACTCTACAAAGCCTTTCCAACCTTCCTAGAAAAACCGCCCTGCATGGTTTGCCTCTCTTCCACCAAAATCTATCCATTCCTTCAAAGATCTCTCCCGCGTCTTCCTCAATCATTTCACCACGTCATGGGTATATCACAAGATTGTGACTGCCCTCCACTATGTGAGACAAGGGTAACATGAGCCCCTAAGAGAATACTTGAACAGGTTTTAGGCCGTAGCGGCCGAAATTCCCAATCTTGACCAGCAGATCGAGCACTTCTCCATCCAGTTTGGGCTAAAATCCGGACTCTTCGCCGATCAAATCGCCCTGGCAGAACCCAGAGACATGGCAGAGTTTCAGGAAAAGGCCGTTGGCTTCATAAAAATGCAAGAACTCCGAGAAGTCAAAAAGACTGACTAGCAAAATCTCAAGGCTACCGTCAAATTTAAGAAATCCAAAAGAAAAGAGAAAAGAGTGAAGATCACAACCACCTCGAGTGGAGCAATGACCGAAGGACGAGGTCACCGCCTCGGTTAAACATCTATTTCGAAAAGTATACTCCTCTCAACACTGAAAAGGAAATCATCCTTCGTGACATCTACTACTTGAAGCTTATCAAATACCCCGCAAATGGGGAAAATAAAACCTACCACCCAACGCTGATAGGAGCAAGAAGTGCATGTTTCACGATACCTACGGTCACACTACCGATGAATGTATAGTACTTAGTGAACAACATGAGGATTTGGTCTTTGGGGGATGTTTGAACAAATACATCCATCACCAAAGAGAGAGAGGTCGGAGCAGAAGTCATGACCCTAGACAACAAAAGTCGGACACCACCGAAACCCAACCCAAGTCATACATGAAGACGACCGAGCTTGTCACCCAGAGAATGAACCTTGAGGGGTCATTGAACATCTCGGGAACAAAAGTAGGGATACTCTATGCCGACCAGAAGGAAGCCCGATGGTAATAAAATTTTCCATCTCGGGAACAAAAGTAGGGATACTCTATGCCGACCAGAAGGAAGCCCGATGGTGCTACAATCAATGCCTCATATCAAAATCAAAGAAAGATTCTAACGGCCACAAACATTTTTAACCATCGGATGCAAGCTGCCAGTAAAAGGTTCCAAGCCAAGCCCAGGGCAGGATGTACATAGATAAAACCCGACTGAACTCCTCAAAGAACTCAACACGCGATCAAATCACCACTCTTTTTGTATGCATAATTCCCCTTTTACTTAATAAAATTACATTTTTTGCATATTCTCTCTGTACATGCCCAACATACTCAGCGGTGATCTCGCCGCTTTAACGAGCACCTCATTATTTTAAAGATCTCAAGCACGGTCCTACCTAACTCCCTTCAGCGAACTCAAAACTCTCGCACAAATTTCTTGACTAATAGAGTTGTCACCTACGACCTCGAAGCACGAATGCTCCATTCAATGACCAGAACTTGGTTTATACCCGGTCTGGCTCGCCGGCCTCAGTGCCTATTATACGACTCCTCTAGAGCGGTTCTGCCTTAGCTCCCCAATGAGCTCGGCCTAAACCCTCGGGTATAGTCCTTGGACCCTAGAGTCGTTACTACAAGAAATCTGGGTTTTAGTGAGGGTCGAGACCCTCACTAAAACCCCATATGACTCTCACTAAAGACTTTTAGTAATGGTCACCTGGCTCTCACACGTCGTCAGAAAAAATCTCGTCACTAAAAGTATAGGTGAGGATTATGTCCCGACCCTCACTAAAAGGTGGCTTTTATGAGGCAAAATTGACCCTCACTAATTCTTATATTTAGTGAGGGTCGCTGGTGACCCTCACTAAAAGTTAGTTTTCGTGAGGAAGAATCGACCCTCACTAATTCTCATATTTTTATGAGGGTCGTCCGCGACTCTCACAAAAATATGAGAATTAGTGAGGGTCGATTCTGCCTCATGAAAGCTACTTTTAGTGAGGGTCAGAACATGACCCTTACATATACTTTTAGGGACGAGACTTTTCCCGACGATGTCTAAGGGCGGGGTGACCCTCACTAAAAACCTTTAGCGAGGGTCATATGGGGTTTTAGTGAGGGTCGCGACCCTCACTAATTCCTACATTTTGTGAGGATTGACGACCCTCACTAATTCTTACATTTTGTGAGGGTCGCGGACCCCCACAAAAATCTTTTTTATAGATTTATTTTTTTTCGTGACCCCCACTAAAAGTTACTATAATATGCATATAAAATTTAATATTTTTTATAATTTAATTATATTTACATAAATCTTAAGAAGCATATAAAGACAAAAAAATACATGTCATCATTTATTTTGTAATATATCTATTATAAAATTCATAAAGTATCACTACAAGGTCCATTACAAAAAACATACCTAATAAAGTATCAATCCTATTACATAAAAATTTCAACTTCAAAATAAAATTTGAACATGTTCTACTAATTCATACATAAATCAAGATCTATCTTCGCAAATTCTTTCCTTTTATCTCGTCCTTGAAAGCATCTATCATATTCATCTTTCTTCTATCATGTTGAAATTGTTCTTCCATCTTCTTTCTCTCATCTTCCAGCTTCCTTTTTGTACCAATAAAGATAACCCACATAGTTAGACTATATTGAAGCAATATAAAATTATATCATATTAAATAAATATCATGAAAATAAATCTTAATTGACATCAAATACAAAGGCATCAATGATAAATAGTTTAAACAAGATTATTGTGTGAAACCCGACACTAGAAGGGGGGTTGAATAGTGTCTGTCCCCTTTTTGCTTCTTTTTTTTTATACTCAATTTTAACTTAACTTAAGTGCAACTGTTTCTTAACTGTAGACGTGATCAAATATTAATGACAATGGTAGGCAAACAAGAAAGCAATGCAAACAAGAATAATTATAGTGGTTCTGCCAACTGCCTACTCCACTACCTTGGTCCCCACCAAGGATTTCTTTACTTTCACTGGACTTCAGAAAACTATTGTCAAAAGGAATTATAATTTCTTCTTCCATTTCTTTGACGATCTTTTCTTTCATTTCGTTTGAACGAACTTGGCATGCTTATCACAACCTCAACCTGAACTCAAAACTTCACATATGGATTAAGTACTTGTTTGTTATCATCAAAATAAAGATCGAGGCTTAAGAGAGACCCTTAAGCCAACAATCTCCCCCTTTTTGATGATGACAAACATAACATGAAATTTTAAGAAAGCATATGCATAATTGTTTGTGAGTTTGAGTTAAGGCATACATGAATTAAGGGCATGCAAGATATGTAACTTTAGCATATGCATTCAACTACTTATAACTCAACCTATCATTCATTCAAATACTTATAACTCAACCTATGCTCCCCCTATCAATGTGCATATCATTTTTATAGTTTTTATAAAAACTCCACCTAACTATATGCTTCGTAAAAACCAAGTGTGACCTTACTTTTTCTCCCCCTTTTGACATCAATCAAAAAGGGTAAGAATTAAGGTACAATTAATGAGTGTCATCATAAAAACCAAGAAAGCCATAAAACCAAGCATCATCTATCACTATAGTCCATCCTATTAATGTAAGCCTATATAAGGCAAACATCAATAAGTCGCAAAGCCCCACTACAGAGCAATACATAAGTGTGATGATACTTTCTATAATGCAAGTTTTGAAACACATATTCATTTTGAAGAAAAATATTTTAATTACTAGGAAAAGCACAAATTCCTAATTGCATCCTTAAATTTGTAAAGTTTTCTTCAACCAAGGGTTTTGTAAATATATCGGCAAATTGTTTATCGGTGGATACAAATTCTACCAATATATTTCTCTTAGTCACATTATCTCTAAGAAAATGATGCCTTAAGTCAATATGCTTGGTTGTAGAGTGTAAAATAGGGTTCTTTGTTAAGTTTATTGCACTAGTGTTATCACAATGAATAGGTATGCAAGAATACTCAAGTCCATAGTCTAAAAGGGTTTGTTTCATCCAAAGGACTTGTGCACAACAACTAGCCGCAACGATGTATTACGCTTCATTAGTTGAAAGTGCAACTGGGTTTTGTTTCTTTGAGAACTAAGAAACAAGACTCGCTCCTAAGAATTGACAACACCCACTAGTGCTTTTTCTATCTACTTTACACCCGGCAAAATCCGCATCCGAAAAACCGATTAAATCAAATGATGTATGACATGGATACCATAGTCCTAAGTCAACCGTACCCTTTATATATCTCAATATGCATTTTACCGCACTTAAATGAGACATTTTAGGGCAAGATTGAAACCTAGCACATACACATACACTAAACATGATATCGGGTCTACTTGCGGTTAAGTAAAGAAGACTACCAATCATACATCGATATCGTTTTTCGTCAACTTTAATGCCCTCTTCATCTTTGTCAAGCTTGATGGATGTGCTCATAGGTGTAGACGCTATCTTGGCTTCATTCATCCCAAACCTTTTGATGAGCTCCTTTGTGTACTTGCTTGATTGATGAAGATTTCTTTGTTGGTTTACTTGATTTGGAGACCAAGCATGAAGGAGAGCTCTCCCATCATGCTCATCTCAAACTCATCTTGCATACATTTAGCAAACCACTTACAAAGCATTTCATTAGTAGCACCAAAAATTCTATCATCAACATAAATTTTAACTAATAACATATCATTTTCATGATGCTTAATGAAAAGTGAAACATCGGCTTTTCCAACATTAAAACCTTGTTCAATTAAAAATATTGAAAGTCTTTCATACCAAGCCCTAGGGGCTTGTTTTAAATCATATAATGCCTTTTTAAGTTTGAAAACATGGTTTGGAAACTTAAAACTTTCAAAACCGAGTGGTTGTTCAACATAGACTTCTCCACTAATGAAACCATTCAAAAATGCACTTTTTACATCCATTTGAAAAAGTTTAAAACCCTTAAAGCTAGCATATGCCAAAAGCTTTCTAATTGCTTCTAACCTAGCTACGGGAGCATACGTTTCATTATAATCCATTACTTCTTGTTGATTATACCCTTGTGCCACTAACTTAGCTTTGTTTCTAATAACTAATCCTTCTTCATCTACCTTATTTCTAAATACCCATTTAGTTCCATTTATAGTTTGTTCACTAGGTCTAGGTACTAAGTCCCATACATCATTTCTACCAAATTGGTTGAGTTCTTCTTGCATAGCTAGTACCCAAAACTTATCTTCTATTGCTTCCTTAATATTTTTAGGCTCTACTTTAGATACAAAAGCTACATATTGACAAACGTTCTTGAGTTTAGAACGCGTTACCACTCCCGTTGAAGGTTCTCCAATGACTTGATCCATTGGATGATCCTTTACCAACCGATATCCTTTAGGGGGAGAGGTGGTAGAGCTTCTTCTTCATCATCTTCAACTTGAGGTAGATTCGAGGATGGCGGTTCTTTATGTTGGGTTTCCTCATTATCTTCATCCTCCACCTCTTTGTCATGAAGTGTGAGATCCTCAAGTTCTTCACCTACATTTACAATCTTCACATTTCTAGAAGAATCATTAGTTTCATTTAACATAACATGCATAGATTCTTCAACAATCATGGTTCTACGATTGTAAACTCTATATGCATTAGAATTCATGGAGTAACCTAGGAAGATCCCTTCATCCGATTTAGAATCAATTTTTCCTAAATTCTCCGTAGTATTCATTATGGAACATTTGCATCCAAAAATATGAAAATATCCCATATTTGAGATTTTACCATTTCAAATCTCAAAAGGTGTTTTCTTAATTTTGGGTCTTAATAAAACTCGGTTAAGAACATAGCAAGAGGTATTGATGGCTTCGGCCCAAAAATACTTAGGCAAATCATTTTCACATAACATGGTCCTAGCCATCTCTTGTAAGGTTCTATTCTTCCTCTCAACCACCCCATTTTGTTGAGGAGTCCTAGGGGAAGAAAAGGTATGTTCAATACCCAAATCATCACAAAACTCAGAAAAAATTTCATTTTTAAACTCTCCTCCATTATCACTTCTAATTTTTAGAATTGAAACTCCTTTTTCATTTGTAACTTTCTTTGAAAATCTTTTGAAAAACTCAAAAGTTTCATTTTTCTTAGCTAAAAAGAAAACCCATGTAAATATAGAAAAATCATCAACTAATTAATACATAACAATATAGCTTTCCACCTAGACGAGCTACATCACATGGACCAAATAGATCCATTTGCACAAGCTCAAGAATTCTAGATGTACTAACTTGATTAATACTATGAAATGAAGATTTGACTTGCTTACCAAGTTGACATGCATCACAAAGTTTGTCTTTTTCAAATTTTATCTTGGGTAAGTCTTTAACTAATTCTTTCCTAGATATTTCTTGGATGAGGCTCATGCTAGCATGTCATAGCCTTCTATGCTACAACCAAGAGTCATTCTCCATGGCAACTAAGCATCTAACATGGGGATTTGGCAAGACATTTAATTCTAAAGTGTAGACATTTTCTTGCCTATTTTCAATGAACATGATATCATTTGAAGGTGCACTTCTAATGATACATTTTGATGCTTCAAAAATAATCATGTATTCATTGCCACATAATTGTGTTATGCTAATCAAGTTATGTTTTAACCCATCAACTAATAAAATATTCTTAATGCATGGGTAAGGGAGTATACTTATGTCACCAATGCCAACAATCTTACCTTTGGCATTGTCTCCAAATATGACATGTCCAACGTCTTTGCTTGATAGGGTTGCAAATAAGTTGATGTCACCCGTCACGTGCTTTGAGCAACCGCTATCCAATATCCAAGTGCTTCTATTTGCTTGAGGATACTTCTCCATCTACAAAAGGAGAAGAAATCATCTTAGGTACCCAAATTTTTTTGGGTCCTTGAGTGTTAGTCATTTTGGGAACCCAGAAGAAGTAACCTGATAGACTCCAATCTTGCAGCAGGTGCAAATGTTTCACCATAATCCAGACATTCAACTTGATTGTAGCCTTGAGCAACAAGTCTAGCTTTGTTTCTTATGATGTTTCCTACTTCATTAGTCTTGTTCTTGAAGACCCACTTGGTTTCAATTATATTGACACTTTCAGGTCTTGGAACCAATTCCCAAACATCATTTATGACAAATTGTTGCAACTCTTCTTTCATAGCTATGATCCAGAATTCATCTTTTAGAGCTTCCTTGATGTTCTTGGGTCCAATAGTGAAGTATAGCAAGAGTATTTGATCATGTCTTGATCACTCTTATTGGACTGATTTCTAGTCTAACTCAATCATGAACATCACCAATAACATTCTTCAAAGGATGGTTCTTGAGAGTTTTTGCTGACTTCTCAGTAGCACTTTCCTTTTCTTGGTCAGTGTTAGTCTTGGAGTCTATTGTATTGGCAGTTTCAACAATCTGTTCTACTGCCTTCGAAGAACTCTGGGCAGTCTTGTCAACCAAGTTGCATCTGCCTTTTCATCAGCAGTTAGAGTCTGGTAGAATTGTGAGTCATTAATTTTCACATTTGGTGACTCTATAATAGTTTGAGTGCGCTTGTTGTAGACTATGTAGGCTTTGCTATTTGTTGAATATCCAAGGAATATTGCTTCATCACTTTTGTTTTGTATCTTTCCAAGGTATGCTCTATCATTCAGCACATAGCACTTGCAACCAAAGACATGAAAATATATAAGGTTAGGCTTTCTTCCCTTCCATAACTCATAAGGAGTTTTTGTAGTCTTTGGTCTCAGATATGCTCTATTTATAATGTAGCAAGCAGTATTGATACCTTCAGCCCAAAATCTTTCAAAGATCTTTTTAGAATTTAGCATAACCCGAACCATCTCTTGGATAGTACAATTTTTCCTTTCAACAACACCATTTTGTTGAGGAGTCTTCGGAGCAGAGAATTCATGAAGAATACCAAATGTCATCATAGAATTCAGAAAAAGATACGTTCTCAAACTCTCTTCCATGACCACTTCTTATTCTAATCACTTTAAGAATAGAAAGTTCTTGTTCATTCTGGAGTCTTAGACATAACGATTTGAAGTTGTTGAAGGCATTGGAATTTTCCCTCAGAAACATTATCCAAGTGAAACATGAGTAATCATCTAAGACTGCCTTGTCCAAGGACATTTTTTTTACCTCCAATGCTTTCAACATGCATGGGACCAACCAAATCCATGTGAAGGAGTTCTAGAGGTTTTAAAGTTGCCACCAATTGCAACTACTTATGAGACTGCCTTGTCTGCTTTCTTTCTTGGCAAGAGCCACAAACCAACTCACGTTCTTCAGTGAGTTTAGGAATTCCTCTCACAGCTCCAGCATTAACAAGCTTCTTTAGGTCCTGGTAATTTACATCACCTAACTTTCTGTGCCACAAGTTTATATCAGAGGAAACAATAAAAAGACAGATAGATGAGAAAGTAATATTATAGCAGTTATCTCTAGATCTACTTCCTTCAAGAATACAATCACCATTTTTCTCAAAGACTTCGCAACTATTTTTGTCGAACTTGACATCTAGATTCTGGTCACATAATTGACTGATACTCACAAGATTTTCCTTGAGACCATCTACTACCAAAACATCCTTTAACCTGGGAATTCTTGGAACATTGAGAATTCCAACTCCTAAGACATTTCCATGTCTTCCATCTCCAAAGGTTAGAGTTGCACGTTCATGTTCTTGAATATTTTTCAAATTTTTTGAATTACTGTCATTTGCTGAGAACAACCACAGTCGAAATACCATGATCTAAGAGAAGAAAGTCTATGACATAAAAGCAACTTTACAGTTAAGTTCAGTTTTTCTTACCCAAACTTATTTGAACTTTTGTTTAGGAGAGTCTCCATGCTTCTTTTTCTTTAGCTTGTGGGCAAGCTTGAAACAATTTGCAGTAGAAACATGTTTAGAGTGTGGAGAGTCTCCATGCTTCTTTCTCTATTTAGGAGAGTCTCCATGTTTAGGAGTGTCCTCTACACTTGGAGTAGAAACATATGGGCACTTTTCTCCTCTTCCAAGTAGTGCACCGTTGTTGTTTTTAGAAACCTTTAAAAAAGTTCTTCATGGTTAGTTGAGACTGGAGTTTTGACTATCCCGAACTTATGTATCCAAGTCCAGCATGGTTAGACTGATAGTCCAGCAATCTAACTTTTGTAGGTTTCGACTTCCTCCTCGAGTTTCTTCTTTTGTTCAATCAAAAATTTATTTTGATTTATGAGGGTCTTGTTGAAAGTTGTCACTTCAACCCGTTTATCAAACATCTCCTAATAGGCTTCTTCACGACTCTCAACACATTGAATCTTGTTATCCTCAGTGTTCAGAATACAAACGGCTTGAACGGTGTCGACTATGTAGGCAGCAAAAGCTCTAAAGTTACCTTGCTAAGATTCTTCTGCTTCATCTTCTTCTTCTTCATCACTCCAGGTAGCTGTGAAAGACTTCTTGTGATATATCTTCTTGTGATTTCTCTGTAAATTAGGACATTCATACCTGACATGTCCATATCCTTTGCATTCAAAGCACTGAACACCTTTAAACTTCTACTTAAGATCAGATCTATCAACAGAAGATTGACTTCTTCTATTTTCCCCAAAAGATGAACTTGTTTTGGATCCGGTAGAGCTAGACGGTTGAAATTGCTATTTGAACTGCACATTCTGATTCTGCTTGTTTTTGGCTCTTAGAAATCTTCTGAAATTCTTTGTCATAAGAGCATATGCTACATCTGTCTCTTCTTCTGAACAATCTTCAAACTTGTTCTTATCTTTAGTAGCATTGAAAGTAAAATTTCTTCTTTTCTCTTTGTGAGAGTACTTCTCAGACAATTCCAACTCATAATTTTCTAGTTTTCTCATCAAGGTGTCAAGAGTAATAAAAGAGGGATCATGAACTTCTCCTATAGCAGCAGCCTTCATATCAAATTTTGTAGGCATGGATCTTAAAACTTTTTTTACCACCTTTTTCTTCAGAGAATGGTTCTCCAAGGTTGGAAGCATTGTGCATCAAGTCTTTGATACGCCCATGAAAGTCTTGGATGCTTTCATCTTTATCCATTTTCAATTTCTCAAATCTGGCATTGAAAATTTCAACCTTTGACTTACGAATAGTCAAGGATCCTTCATGATTTGTTTCCAGAATCTCCCATGATCATTTTGCAAGAGTGCAAGCTGAGATGAGTTTGAACTGAGAGGAATCCACACCACTGAAAATGGCATTAAGGGCTTTGTTATCAGTTCCCAACAACAACTTCTGCTTCAATATATAGGTTCTTTGGTTTCTTCTCAGTCCCAAGTAAAGGAGGAGTATAGCCATCTCCTATAGTATCCCAACAACGATCATCTATGAACTTGATAAATGCTCTCATCCAAGCCTTCCAATAGCATAGTTTCTTCCAACAAGAAGTAGAGGAACATTGACAGAATTTTCCATTGGCATTCCCTCCATCTTGAGCCTGAATGATAAGAGACACACCAAGGATCTTGTGCAGGTAAAGGTTAGCACAACCACTCTAATACCAAATGACAATATATATAGGTCTCTTAGGGAACTTCTGTAAAAGACAGTTGCATAGGAAGTTGCAACTGCTCTAACACTAGCCTATTGTAGCAAACTAAGAACTTAAAATAAAAGGCAAAGCAAACACAGGAGATTTGTTTACGCAGTTCAGTGACAAACCAGTCACCTAATCTGCAGGGCACTCACCAGACAAATGACCAATTCACTCTCTATAAGTACAATATATAAGTCCTCTGGATTTCACACCCGAAATCCGACTACCCTACAGTGAATCAGAAATAACAACAACCTATTTGCTATTACAAGTAAATACCAACTTGCCTCTATATGACATCACAACCACAAAGTTTTGTCCTCCACGCAGCCTCGTGTTGTAGTGTGTTATCCACCCAATAACCAATCTTCTCCTCGAAGATAAAAAGTTTGTTGCCTCTTCTGCACTTGGCAGTCTACACTTAGTAGTCTCAGTTCCTCTATATATGGCAACAACGTTTCCACGCAATGGAGTTGTCAACAATAGATCTCTTCTCTAGTATTTATAGGTGTCACTGGAAGATTACTGGAAGATCTAAAATAAATGCTGACTTCAAACATATTTAATCACCGTTGTCTTCAGTAGAAATCGTCAGCATAACTTAGCCATTTTCACAAAAGATCATTTATGTAAATAAAAATCTGACCAAGACGAAAATAACGATGATTTAAATATCCAAAATCAGTTAACAAAATCATCATTAAACCAGAAGTCCATCAGTATTCTGGTCACATCAACTCATCAACCGAGATGAATTGTAACTGAACAAACAACATAAGCTGCTCATCAACAAGAGCAGTTTGTGAAATGTCTTTTTACCTGAGAATAATCTGGAAAAATATTTTTGATAAATATAGCTAACAATTATAGAATCAATACTAACAAAGAATATGATTTATAATGAATTTTGAAGTTGGATTTCAGAAACATAAAGTATCACTTACTTGAAATACTCATTTATCCAAAACTTTGTTGACAGTATATGTCTCTAAGGGAACTTTGTTGAGGGTAGTTGAATAGGAAGTTACAACTATTGGCCTAAGATATTCTACCTTGGTCTTAATCTCGGTTTTGATGATAACAAACATGGAACTTGTAATATCCTAGATATTAATATTAGTTTTCCATTTATGGTTGTGTTTGTCAGCCTAGCGGGCTAGTCCGAGGTCGAGCCGAGTCGACTCATGGTCCGGTGCGAGCTTGCGAGCTTGGGGGTAAGTAGGAATATGAATTATGTAATTTCTTGCTTGCGTAGATGAATTTATTTAATTATGTTATTGCATGTGCATGATTATTAAATTATGTTGCATATGGGTGATGCATGTGTTAATATGGAGTATTTGGGTTAGCGAGTTGCGGATCCAGGTTGAGGCGGATGCGGGTTAAAGGAGGTTAGGGTTGAAGAGGTGGGAAGGAATTATAAAATCACCCCCCCTCCCTAGGAGAGGAGCCAAGCCGAGCCAGCTACCCCTCCCTTCCTCTCTCTTGGAGCCACCGGGCAGAGCCAAGCCGAGGAGCCGACCTTCCTTCCTCTCTCTCTCCCTTCCTCTCCATTGAAAGCCAAGCCATTGGCTTGGTGGAGCCCCCCCCCTCTTTTCTCTTTGCCTTGGAGCCGAGTGCTTGAAGGCCGAATTCGGAGGTCGCCGCTTGGAAGTTTTTCTCTATTTATCTTTCCTAATCTAAGTGAGTGGTTTTATCCCTCCTTCTCTTGGGTTTTCCTCATGTTCTTGAGCCGGTTTGAGCATTGTGCCATTCTTGAACGTTTCTCCATCGATTTTGTATTTTGAATCGCCGAAATCTTGTACCGACTTATGGGAGGGAACCCGAGGTCTCCCCCTTTGTGGCTCGGCAGCCCTAGAAATACCCTATGTGCATGTTTGCTTCATAGGATAAAGGTGGATAGGATAAAGGATGCATTAATATTCATTGTTTGTTTAGTGCATGGATTAGAAGAAAATGAAAATAAAAGAATATAAAATTGATATTATATCCGATGTACACCGGATTTTAAAAATTCTTATCCAATCCATCCACATTTATTATCATGTCCAATCCTATCCTATCCAATGAAGTAAACATACCATAGGGGTGCTCGGCCAAGGTGGAAGAAGAGGTGCCGTCTAGGTGTTTGATAAAATGCCTAAGAGAGGTTTTCTTGTGATTTCTTGAGATCTATGCCATGGATTTCTTGTCAATTTAGATTTCTACATGTTAATGCATGCTTGGTAATTAATCTGTGATTTTTTATTAGTATCGTGTTTTACAAAGATTGAGTTCAATCTTGATGCCATGTGTGATCTTGATGTGGGTTCTTCTTGATCATGGAGTTAGATTCTTCATTTAAGATGATGAAGGTTCTTGCTAGTCCTCTTTGATAAATATGTATGTTGTGAGATTTTATCTAAATGTTATAATTCTGTGTTAATGGTAATTAAAGATTTAATTTCTGTGAATTTCGGATTTAATTACCATGGCGTGCTGAAAATTTAATCTTGCTGAAAGTTCATGCTAAATTGTTGAATCTGAGCTGGTTTTAAAATCTCTATTGTGATGCGAACAGAATTCTGAATATAGTCGTGTAACCTATCGTTTTGATCAGAAAATATAGTTTGGAAACATAGGGCACACTCTGGAGACTAGATTTGGGTTTGATACATCAGTTTCGGACACAATAATAAGGTAAAATAAAACCCTAAATAAAACCCTAATCTTGGTTATTACAATTTTAATTGCATAATTAAAATTCAAAAGGGGCAGAATAATCTATTATAAAACAACAAATAAAGTTTATGCATGAAATAAAACCTCACAGGTTTATGACATTATGGGTCTAGGAGTTGGAATTGGGCATTGGGTATTGTGAAGTTTTCCCAATTGAGACATCCCTAAGACATCGTAGGAGACACTTGATTTAGGTCTTGTGGGATGATAAATTTCCAACCTGTGAAACAAGTTCGGATGAGCAAATCCCGATTGTTCCAACATTTCTTGTGGAACAAGTTCGGACGGGCAAATCCTGATTGTTCCCAAGATTTTATATTTAAAGGAATAAGTTCGGATAGGCAAATCCCGATTATTCCTGCGTTATATATTTGGAACAAGTTCGGATGGGCAAATCCCAATTTTTCCTGTGTGGCCTCGTGGAATAAGTTCGGACGAGCAAATCCAGATTATTCCCGAGTTGCTTTTAAGGAATAAGTTCGGACGGGCAAATCCCGATTATTCCTGTGATATTTTAAAGGGGCAAGTTCGGACGGGCGAATCCCGATTGTTCCTTCGCGTCTTGTGGAGCAACTTTGGATGGGCAAATCCTAATTGCTCCCGAGTTTCTTGGTTATATGATAAGTTCGGATGGGCCAATCCCGATTATCCTAGTAACCCTGGTTTATGTCATGTTGCCTTTGGGCATGGTGGGCTTAGGCCTGTTATACTTCACTACTAGACCGTTGGTTGCCTTCAGGCAGGTAGTGGCCAATGGCCTAATAGCTAGTCACACCCTCGTGACTTTATTCCTGTTTGAGATAGTTGTTTTGCTTATGTTTTATTTTTGTGATTGGTTTTTCATGGGGGTGGGTAGAACTGCTCACTGAGTTCTTTTAACTCACCCATTGTCGTTGTTTTTGTTTTGCAGAGCCTGACTGGTGAGGTGGGCTGGAGCACTTGCCGCGGCTGGAGGGCAGAGGAGCTGCATTGATCTCATAGTAGTCCTAGTTCGGGGTCATAGTCGAGATTTTGGTAGTTAGTCATGCACTTGTGTTTTAGTATTTTGGAATTGTAGTCCCTTGGGGACATTCATGTCTTTATTTCATATTTCATTTGTAAATGAACAGTTGAACATGATCTATTATTTCTGCACTTTATATTTTGCTAAACTTATAATGAATTCTGATTTGGTTTTCCATTTGAAATAAAACTCGTCCATTCCTTTCCGCTATATTTTGTTGTTGAGTTGGGATGTGCTTGGGTTAGGCTACAGGGTATAGGCGTGTATACCCTGGCTGGTCACGGGACCCTGAGTTGGGGCGTGACAGAACTAATGTTTCATTGAGAACTATTCTCAGGTTCCATATCGGTTAGCACTCGATGTCCAAGATCAGAAATATCAGAAAAATTAGAAAATTAGAAGGACATTGGTCTACGCGTTCAGGTTCCTCAAGGAAGTTTTCAGAAGTTCGACGTGTGCACCAAAGACGTCTTGGATGAGTCTAGCGGAGGCCTTCGAGTTGACGCACGTTGAAGGCCAAAACTCGAAAATGAAGCACGCAAGAAAAATACACAAGAAAATTTCCCTGCCCAGATTCAGTCGATCGGCAGTCGAGGAAATCGGGCAAAAGGCAATTCGGTCGACCGAATGTGGTCAAAAATTGGCAGTAGGCAATTTGGTCGACTGAATGTTGCCAGAAATCGGCAGTATGCCCGCGATCGCTCGATCGGTCAACCGACAAGCGACCAGGCATCGGAAATGGGTAGAAATATGCCCGTTGACGAGCTATTTGTTTGGGGGGTTATAAATACTCACCCCAAACTCTCTCCTTAGTGATGATTGATGCTTTCCAAGCCTCAAAGAGTGATCCTAAGCATCTCCTAAGCTCTTCCATGATCAAATCCACAAAACCTAGCCCTTGATCCCTCATCCTCAAATGTTCTTCATTGAAAGGGTTTTCAAGCTTGCTAGGTTCAAGAAGAAGAGGTGTCTTTATTGTGATAAGTCCTTTTTACTCTCTTCTTGTGATTAAGGTATTTTTATTTTTGTTTTGAATTGATTTATTTGAGCTTGCAGGAAGACCTAGTGTTTTGTCTTGTGATTAAGTGGTATCCTTGGTATTGAAGGTATAAAACCACTTGTGTAAACTAAGTTAGGAGTAGATCTTTGGAATTGAGGTGGGAAAGCTCACTCGGTAGGATGGCGGGATACTTCCGGGTGTGGAAGTGCCTTCAAGGTGAGTGTAGGGTCTTTCCGGTGTATAGTCCTTGATTGTAACCTACTCGTAATTTAGTGGATTTGGGTGTGAAATCCTAAGCGTGGTGCTTAGGTAGTGGAGTAGGTATTGGGGCCGAACCACTATAAATAATTGTGTTAGCATTGATTACCTTGCGTTTCTTATTGTTTATCATTCATATCTTGCTTCCACTTACTACTCGATTTGTGAATTGCATAAGTAATCAAGTAAACGATGAAAATCGGAATTAGGAGGAAATAATTTAGTTAACATACTATTCACCCCCCCCGCTCTAGTGTGACCATTTCATCAACATTTGGTATCACACCAGGTCGTAAATTGAGATTTCACGGTCTCCTCTACATCTAGTCTTGATCCAAAAATGGCACTAGAGTTGATAGCGTCTGTACCACCTAGGTTTGATGAGTCAAACTTTGGACTTTGGAAATGAAGAATGTATACATTCTTAAAGACTCAAGGTATAGGTGTGTTTAATATGGTAAAGTCAAAATACATAGAACCGTGCTTGGGTGCGATCATAACTTCACTAATGCACCGGTTCCCATTAGAACTCCAAAGTTAAGCGTGCTTGGGCGAGAGTAGTAGTAGGATGGGTGACCCCCTGGGAAATCCTCGTGTTGCACTCCTTTTGGGTTCGATCATACCAACACTAATGCATCGGATCCCATTAGAACTCTGAAGTTAAGCGTGCTTGGGCCATAGTAGTAATAGGAATATAGGATGGGTGACCCCTTGGGAAGTCCTCGTTTTGCACTCCTTTTTATATATTGTTATTTGCCATGGTGGTTAAGTATAGTCTATATGTTGTGGTTTGCCAAAGTGGTTAAGAGGAATTATTTTGGTAATAGAGTTTGCTAAGATGGTTAGAGACTTGTGAAGTTAAAGTTCAGTTGCTTAATCCCGAGTTGTGGGCATTTCGTGTGGTGCATTGCTTTTGCATGTTTTTATATCGTGCTTGACCCGGGCTGTGGGTTTTTCTTTGTTCCTCTTCGCCTAAGGTTTTTGGCTAATACCTTGCCGATGGCAATGCCGAAGGTGAGGGGGGTGGTCTTTTCCCTTAGGAGAATGAGAAGCTCTACCATTCCTGCTAATGGTATACGTGTATGAACTCTATTGTATCATTTTGTCATTTAATATATTTCCTTTTGCCTTGTTGCAAAAAAAAAATACATAGAACCTAAGGAAAATATGGATGCATGGACCCAAGAACAAATTAATAAGTTTGTATTAAATGCTAAGGTAACAAATTTCATATATTGTTCTTTTGAAAATAATATTTTTGAAAAAGACATACATTGTACTTCAGCATATGATATTTGGGCTACTTTGAACATGCTATATGATTATGCCAAAATTGAAGAAATTGACACTTTTGATGTAGGTGGTGATGACAATTGTCACTCACCTACTACTAATCTTGATTTTGATGCCCTTAGTGCTTCTAGTCAAAGAAACAACTCTAAAAGCCGGAAGAGAAAGGTAATTTGCCACTTGTGCAAAGAAAAAGAGCATGTGAAGAAGAATTACCCTACCATGAAAAACAAGATAAAGAGGAGGTCAAATGCTTCCACATCATCCTACTCAAGTGAAGCATCCTCTTTTCATGACTATGAAGTCACTTTAAAAGTTTGTCTCGTGGATGCTAATGATGTGGTATACTCTTCTTCTTCCAGTCATGCTAATGATAATGATAATGCTAGTTCTACTAGTTCTCTCGACATATCATATAATGAGTTAGTAGATGAATACAAGAAAATGTATGCCTTGCTTGTTAAAAAAGATAATGGAAATAAAAGATTGAAGAAAGATAATATAAGGCCTAACTCTCATGTGGATGAATTAAAATTAGAAAATGAGAGAATGAAATCTAGTTCTTTTAATTCTTCCCATGGTAGGTTGAAATTTGAGATTAAGGACTTAAAGCTTGGGAATGAAAATTTGAAACTTGAGAATTCAAAAATTATAAGTGAAAACAACAATTTGAAATCTCAATCTAATGTCTTATATCAATCTCTTGATTCATTGAAAAATGAGGTTGTGTCTTTAAATAAGAAAGTAAACGAATTGAAAAATGTTTCATTACTTATGAACACTAGAAATGCTTACGTAAAGAATGTCAATGTTCATCATCATTCCCATGCTATGCATTCTACCATTAGACCTCATGATCATAAGAAGAAGAATGATGTTTCTAAGAATTCTCATACTCATCATGTTTCACATGTCAAGCATTCTAACGATAGATTTAATGTCCATAGAAAAAATAAAAAGAAATTTAATGGACATTATTTTTGTTGTGGTATTTTTGGTCATGCCATATATGATTGTGCATTTAAAAAAACATCCATGTATGGCTAGGACACTTTGGATTCCTAGGCCTACTAACCGCCAAGGCCCCAAAGCCATTTGGGTACCAAAAATTTCATGCTCTATTGTAAGCAGAGCTACCACACAACGGTAAAGAGAAATGGAATATTGAAGTTCACCTTGGATTCAAACAAAAAATCTCCAAGAGGTTGCAGCTTCAAATCATCATGATGCCTAAGGTATGAAAAATGACATCTTAAGTAATCTGGTATCATCTCCTTACCTTGCTTAGTTTCATTCAAGTTGGAGTATATGATACTTGTTTATTCAAGTTGATTTTATCCGCTCTTAATATGGTATTTATAAAATGATTTTATTTTTTGAATTCCCAGTCTCTTCGGAGACCTATGTAGCCTATAACGGGCTAATGCGACCTTGCGATTCTAAATCATAGGCTAATCGTGGTCTTTTGGTTGGAGATATTAATTTTTAAATATTTCATATTTTGATATCTCTTGATTCGTTTCGATGATAACAAACATGGAACTAATATTTCATTGAGAATTATTTTCAGGTTCAATATCGATTAGCACTTGATATCCTCGATCGAAAATATCGGAGAAATCAAAAAATCGAAAGGACATTGGTCGACACATTCAGGTTTTTTTTTTTGCAACAAGGCAAGTGAATTTGTATTAATAATAAAAGGGATGTGTACATGAAAAGTTCAATAGCCAATCACCCTAGGACAAAAGAGTCGCGCACCTCACCTTCGGCATTGCCATCGGTAAGGTCGAGACCCAAAACCTAGTGGTGATGGTCCCGCTACACTAAAAATATAGCAAGCTAAATAGAGAACAACCCCACAGCCCGGGAAAGGCACACTATTCCAATACTCACATAGAAATGAGCAATAAGCAGTAAATCCCACAGCCTGGGAAAGGCACACAAGTCATGATGACCTAACCTCACAAGAATAGAAATATGCAATAAGCAATAGGTCCCACAACCCGGGAAATGCAATATCCAAAACAAATTAATAAATCATGGATTCTCAGGTAATCATCACGAGTCTGTTGGACTGTTGGCGGTGGGGAGGAGTGGGGGGGGGGACACGTCATCTTTTACTCTGAATATCATGAGTGATTGCGCCAACTATGAGATCCCAAGTCCTCTTCTGTTCATCAAGCATTCTGCGATTCCGTTCAATCCAGATGTGGTATATCAAAGTGGTGAGGGAGAGTTTCCTATGTTTTCTAGCCTCAGAGGATCCCTTGAAGTGGTGAAGAAACCAAGTCCGATAATCAAACCATGTGTTTCTGCGAGGCCTCAAGTTGCACCCCTTTAGCACCTCCTCCCAGACTTTATGTGTGTAATCACAATAAAATAATATATGATTTAAATTCTCACCAGCATTCTGACAAAGATAGCACATACTTGGGCCCTGCCGACCCCAAGCCTGCATACGATCAAATGTAGGAAGTCTATTCCAAAAGGCTAGCCAAGAGATAAATGAGTACCGAGGAATGTGATTCTTAAACCAGACCAATTCATGCCAATCAATGTTTGGTTCAGTGGAGACCAAAGTGTCATACGCGGATTTGAGAGTGAACTTCCCGGAGGGGGAAGCGCTCCAAAGGATAGAATCATCACTATGATAGTCCAAGGTATGAACGTGATGGAGCCGCTGCCAGGCCTCAAAGAGGCAAGAGTGCTGATAACCAGTTATGTCCCATCCACCTGAATGTCTGAGCAGAGCTACTTTGTCCCTAGAGGATACAGGGATGCTATATGGATACCGCTCCACAATATGAATAAGAATGCCATCCGGATGCCAAGGTTCATGCCATAACATTGTGGATCTTCCATTCCCAATCTTGTGTGTGATGTGAGGCTGTGCTAGGTGCCTCACATTAAAAATACTCCGTGTCACCCATGAAATCACAGCTGGTGTGCGACGAGTCCAAATAGAGTCCGACCTCAAGAAATTACTGTGCATCCATCTTACCCAGAGAGAATCTTTCTTGGAAGCAATGACCCACACATATCTCATTAAGCATGCTTGGTTAAACTTCCTAATATTTCTCAAGCCAAGACCGCCTTTTTCCTTTGGTTTACATACCGAAAGCCAAGCAATCCGATGGTTACATTTTTGAGTTCTGCCAGACCAAAGGAAACGAGCAAGAAGCTGCTCAATACAGATAACAACTTATTGAGGTAGGAGAAAGAGGAGCACCAGAATAGTAGTTTCCCCATCAGCACTGACTTAATCAGCTCCAACCGCCCAGCATAAGAGAGACCCAAATGGATGGACTGCACAGAATATCAGCAATAAAGGACCTCAAATCGGAAGAAGCACCCGAGATATACAGATGAGATTTATGATTGCTAGTACGGAGCCCTGAAAACTGATGAAAATATGCCAGGCAGTCATGAATAGCGGTAGCTGAAGAAGAATCTGCTCTAGAGAATATGAATAGGTCATCCACAAACATGAGGTGAGTGACAATCGGATCCCGACATTTGGGGTGGGGAGAGAAGCAACCCTCAATGACTTTATTATCCAACAGATCGGAGAAGTACTGCATCACCGGGATGAACAGGTAAGGGGCCATAGGACATCCCTGTCGTAGGCCTCTACTGCTTTGGAAAAAGCCACAAGAAGCACCATTCAAATTCAGTGTGAATCTGGGATGAGAGATACATGCTTTAATATAATCAATGAAAATCTTAGGGAACCTGTAACATCTGAGAAGTGCAATAAAAAAATCCCACCGTACTGAGTCATAGGCTTTATGGAGATCAATCTTGATTGCCATACGTGAGGGACCATGGTCCAAGTGATATCCAGTCATCAGCTCATGACATAAGGTTATATTCTCATGGATGAGCCGCCGCCCCTTCAAGAAGGCATGTTGGTTTGGTCCAATGAAACCCTCAAGGACCTTTTGAAGTCGATTAGCAAGTATCTTGGAGATAAGCCTGTAACTCATCTTGCAGACTGAGATGGGCCTATAATCCGCAAAGGTTTCAGGCCTCCTCTTCTTAGGGACCAATGTAATAGAGGTGATGTTAATCTCTCTCAAGAGCTTCCTGGATTTAAAAAAACTTTGTATGGCTTCCGTAACTGCCGTCCCCGTGATGCCCCAAGTGGACGTGAAAAACTCCTTAGTAAATCCATCAATACCTGGAGCTTTATCATTCGGAGACGCATGAATAGCCTCATATATCTCATGGTCTGAAATTTGTCTTGCCAATAACTCAATGCTGTCCTGCTTGAGCTGCCTATGAGTCTGCAGGATAGAGAAATCCACCTCCTCTTGGGGGGCATTAAAAATACTATTGAAGTAATTGATCGCCTCCTGCTCAGCTTGCTCTCCATAAACACGCTGGCCAGATTCATTCTGTACAGAATGGATTGCATTTGCATTACACCGCTGCTTGAAAGCCCTATAGAAATAGGTTGTATTCGAATCACCCAGATTCAACCATTGAACTCTAGATTTTTGTCTCACAGAGGCCTCCTCCACATCTAAGTAATCTTGTAACTTTCCTCTCAGGTCTTTTTCTTGAATGTGTAGGCCCTCATCAATTGTGTTGTTCTGGATTCTACTTTGAATTACATCAAGACACTCAAGTAGATTCATTTTTTCAGATATCTCACGGATATGGTTCTCAAAAGCCCATTTCTTCAATGCAGTCTTTGTAAATTTGAGTTTTTGAACAAGAGAGAACATAGGAGTGGGTCTCCTCCCATCTCTACAAGAAACCGTGGAAGACCAAGCTGCCTGCACCACCTGTAGAAAATCCGGTCTAGAAATCCACTGGTTGAAGAATTTGAAAGGCCCCTTTCTCCGCTTGATCCTCTGATAATGTAGGACAGCCATAGAGTGATCAGAAACACCAGGATTATGAAAAATAGCCTCACTAACTGGGAAGGTGGTTATCCAGTCAGAATTTACAAGCACTCTGTCCAATTTGCACATAATACGATTAGCCCCAATCTGACTGTTTGACCATGTGTAATGACACCCCTTCCAATTCAAATCAGACACACCTAATGTATGGAGATTATCAGAGATCTGAATGGTAGCATTTGTAGGAAAGTGACGCCCCCCAAACTTCTCTGATGCATTAAAAACGGTATTAAAGTCTCCCATAATAAGCCAAGGCCCATGCACCTGATTACGCACCGTTTGGAGTTGCTCCCATAGACATCGCCTATTCTGCTCCTCATTCCTCCCATAAACTGCAGTAAAAAAGAAAGTATCCGACATATTGAGGACTATAATTTTCCCAAAAATAATATGATCAGAGTCAAACAAAAACTGATAGTCAACTATTGTGTGGTCCCAAGCAATGCATATCCTCCCGTTTGAAGCTGAGTCATGATTTTTGACAGACTAATGCAAAGAATTATACGCTTTTTTGAACAGAATCTTGAACGAAGTCGACTGATTGAACTTCGGCATATTGGCTCGAAACGACCAGCAATCTGAGTCCCGAGTGACTGCAGAACATTCACTGTGATGGGAGAAGTTGTTAATCAAGTTATTTTTGATAGACTAACGCAAAGAATTACACGTTTTTTCGAACAGAATCTTGAACGAAGTCGACTGATTGAATTTCGGTGTATCGTCTCGAAACGACCAGCAATCTGAGTCCCGAGCGACTCCAGAACATTCACTGTGATGGGAGTAGTTGTTAATCGAGTTATTTTTGACAGACTAATGCATAGAATTATATGCTTTTTTGAACAAAATCTTGAATGAAGCCGATTGATTGAACTGCTCGTATCGGCTCGAAATGAGGAGCAATCTGAGTCCCGAACGACTCTAGAACATTCACTGTGATGGGAGAAGTTGTTAATCGAGTTATTTTTGACAGACTAATGCAAAGAATTGCATGCTTTTTCGAACAAAATCTTGAACGAAACCGACTGATTGAACTCCCCGTATCTGCTCGAAATGACGAGCAATCTAAGTTCCGAGCGACTCCAGAACATTCACTGTGATGGGAGAAGTTGTTAATCGAGTTATTTTTGACAGACTAATGCAAAGAATTATACGCTTTTTCGAACAGAATCTTGAACGAAGCCAACCGATTGAACTCCCCGTATCTGCTCGTAATGACGAGCAATCTGAGTCCTGAGCGACTCCAGAACATTCACTGTGATGGGAGAAGTTGTTAATCGAGTTATTTTAGACAGCCCAATGAAATGAATTGCACGATTTTTCGAAGAGAATCTTGAACGAAGCCGACTGATTGAACTCCCCGTATCTGCTCGAAATGACGAGCAATCTAAGTTCCGAGCGACTCCAGAACATTCACTGTGATGGGAGAAGTTGTTAATCGAGTTATTTTTGACAGACTAATGCAAAGAATTATACGCTTTTTCGAACAGAATCTTGAACGAAGCCAACCGATTGAACTCCCCGTATCTGCTCGTAATGACGAGCAATCTGAGTCATGAGCGACTCCAGAACATTCACTGTGATGGGAGAAGTTGTTAATCGAGTTATTTTAGACAGCCTAATGAAATGAATTGCACGATTTTTCGAAGAGAATTTTGAACGAAGCCGACTGATTGAACTTCGGGGTATCGGCTCGAAACGACCAGCAATCTGAGTCCCGAGCGACTCCAGAACATTCACTGTGATGGGAGAAGTTGTTAATCGAGTTATTTTTGACAGACTAATGCAAAGAATTATACACTTTTTCGAACAGAATCTTGAACGAAGTTGACTGATTGAACTTCGGCATATCGTCTCGAAACGACCAGCAATCTAAGTCCCGAGCGACTGCAGAACATTCACTGTGATGGGAGAAGTTGTTAATCGAGTTATTTTTGATAGACTAACGAAAAGAATTACACGCTTTTTCGAATAAAATCTTGAACGAAGTCGACTGATTGAACTTCGGTGTATCGGCTCGAAACAACCAGCAATCTGAGTCATCTAAAGGAACCCTCTATTAACATCTAAAGGAACCATGCTATCGCTGCCCTTAACCGATACCAGCCCCGGTTTCTTAGTCATAGTCTCAGGAATCAAGGAAGCTTTCCCCGCCTCAGTTTTCTCATCCGACCTTCCCCTCGGCTGTTTAGGAACCTAAATAGAGGTCACCCTCTTGATTAAGAGCGGATACTTATCCTCTACATGACCAAAAGTATAGCACCTTTCGCACTTCTTTGGTTTCCAATCATATTCTAACTTAACATTGTATTTCACCCCTCTTATAGTGAAGGCCAGATCTTCGGGGAGCTTTGTACTAGCATCCATCTCAACACATATGCGTGCATACCCAATGCAGCTTTTGGAAGCGGTAGGATTATCCATGTACAGCGGTCTACCAATGCCACTCAGGATTTTCCGAATAATAGAAGCGTTCTAGAATTCCATGGGGAGATGATATACCTTCACCCAAATAGGGATAGCAGACAACGATAATTTCTCAATCTTCATTCCTGGAGTCCATCGTCTAAGAACCATCAACTGTCCTTGCATAAACCAAGGCCCTCCTTCTAGAGCAATCATCATATTGTCCTCATGTGCAAATTTGAACAGAAAAAAGCCTAAAGGAAGAGAATAAGCCTCATATTCTCCTACAGGATTCCACATTGAAATGACTTTTCCTTTGACAGTAGGGAAGTACGGCTTAGCCCCAACAAAATGACCGACAAGAGCATACTTCCACTAATCAATCCCATCTGATAATTCCTCATCCGAGACATCAGCCACAAATTCACCATTTATCACTTTTGGCTCTTCAAACTGTAAAGAACAATCTGCAGTGACATTCTTCGATGAAAACAAGGACGACCACGATCTAGGCCCATCATTCTGAACTGTCACATTGTCCATACAACCGGGAACAGAGTGCATCTCCCCTCGAGGCTCATCGGAATGATTTAATCCCTCCTCAACCAAGGGGTTCTTGCTCAGCCCTTTATCAGGACTACCAAGATGAGGAAAAAAGGTGACATCCGAAATATCAATGCCTTCTTGCTCAGTAAGGATCGCATCCGGTGCTAGAGCAGATTCATCAGAACTATTGCAGCACTGCCTAGTAGGAGGTTCCAAACGAATGCTCCATCTTGCACCCCTCGCGGTCTTAGAACCCCGCGCCATGCGAGAAAGTGAAGCACGAGCAGCAAGAAGAAGTCGAGAAGGAGACCTAAAATTCGCCACAACAGCAACCAACAAAGGACACGACAAGATAGATAGAGGATGCAAAAATCACAAGAACAAGGAATACCAGTGCACAGTGTCAATACCACACGACATGCATGCAAGGAGTAAATGCCGGAAGGAAACACCAATCAAACCAGTTGAACCAGCCACAATGGAGAGGAAATCAAGTAGCAGGAAACACCACCCCGATCACCAACCAAAGGTCGGAAAAGGAAGGATGGCAGAGCTTCTCGATCAGCCGCCGATTACCAAGGAGTAGACGCCGCGCTAGACAAGGGTAGTCGTCGACCGGTCGCACCCGCCCAAGGTCTTCGATACAGGGAGAAACCACAAGAATCACCAAAAAACACTTCACCAATCTTCAATCCACATGGAGCAGCGTCGACCCCAGACGTCTCCCAGTGCAGAAGACAAAGATGCGACATGTTGCCAAGATTAAACCGCCCAGCGCAGAAGACCAAGACGCCGGAGAGAAGCCAATTCTGGCAAGACAAAAAGGCAGGAATCACGAAGAAAGAGGAACTAAACTCGGGGGATACCTAGGTTTGAAGAAACCCTAGATCTGCAAATCCGCCGTCGCCCAACGCCACACTTCCGCCTATCAATAGATCCACCACCGGAGAGAGCCACCGCCGGTCCACTCCGCCTGAGCAACGCCGGAGGAAAGCCGCCAGTCAAAGGGGATGAGCGTCGGAGAGAAAGTACTTGAGCCGATCAGGAATCGCTAGGGCAAAAGGATATCCCAATCGCCCAAACAAATTCCTAGTCGCCCATAGAGATGCCCAGACCACCCAAAGTTCTTCCACTGGGAGTAAAACCAATTCCCAAATTCACCATTTAACACTTTTGGCTCTTCAAACTGTAAAGAACAATCTGCAGTGACATTCTTCGATGAAAACAAGGATGACCACGATCTAGGCCCATCATTCTGAATGGTCACATTGTCCATACAACCGGGAACAGAGTGCATCTCCCCTCGAGGCTCATCAGAATGATTTAATCCCTCCTCAACCAAGGGCTTCTTGCTCAACCCTTTATTAGGACTACCAAGATGAGGAAAAAAGGTGACATCCGAAATATCAATGCCTTCTTGCTCAGTAAGGATCGCATCCGGTGCTAGAGCAGATTCATCAGAACTATTGCAACACTGCCTAGTAGGAGGTTCCAAACGAATGCTCCATCTTGCACCCCTCGCGGTCTTAGAACCCCGCGCCATGCGAGAAAGTGAAGCACGAGCAGCAAGAAGAAGTCGAGAAGGAGACCGGGAATTCGCCACAACAACAACCAACAAAGGACACGACAAGACAGACAGAGGATGCAAAAATCACAAGAACAAGGAATACCAGTGCACAGTGTCAATACCACACAACATGCATGCAAGGAGTAAATGCCGGAAGGAAACACCAATCAAACCAGTTGAACCAGCCACAATGGAGAGGTAATCAAGTAGCAGGAAACACCACCCCGATCACCAACCAAACACTGAAAAAGGAAGGATGACAGAGCTTCTCGATCAGCCGCCGATTACCAAGGATTAGACGCCGCCCTAGACCAAGGGTAGCCGTCGGTCGGTCGCACCCGCCCAAGGTCTTCGATACAGGGAGAAACCACAAGAATCACCATAAAACACTTCACCAATCTTCAATCCACATGGAGCAGCGTCGATCGCAGATGCCGCCCAGCGCAGAAGACAAAGATGCGACGCGTTGCCAATATTCAACCGCCCAGCGCAGAAGACCAAGATGCCGGAGAGAAGCCAATTCTGGCAAGACAAAAAGGCAGGAATCACGACCAGGTTTGTCGATGAAGATTCTAAAAGATCGACGTGCGCACCAAAGATGTCTTGGACGAGTCTAGAGAGGCCTCCGAGTTGACGCACGATAAAGGCTGAAACACGAAAATAAAGCACGTAAGAAAAATTGCCCTGCCAAGATTCGGTCGACCGACAGAAGAGGAAATCAGGCAAAAGGCAATTTGATCGACCGATCGGTCGACCGAATGTGGTCAAAAATTGGCAGCAGCCAATTCGGTGAACCGAATGTTGCCAGAAAGCAGCAATATGCCCGCGGTCGCTCAGAGGTCGCTTGGTCGGTCAACCGACGATCGACCGACATGCGACCGACGTCTCCAACAGACAAAAATATGCCCATTGACGAGCTATTTGTTTGGGGGATTATGAATACTCACCCCAAACTCTCTCCCTAGTCATGATTGATGCTTCCAAGGCTCAAAGACTAATCGTAATCATCACCTAAGCTCTTCCATGATCAAATCCACAAAACCTAGCCCTTGATCCTTCTTCATTGAAGGGGTATTCAAGCTTGCTAGGCTCAAGAAGAAGAGGTGTCTTTATTGTGATAAGTCCTCTTTACTCTCTTCTTGTGATTAAGGTGTTTCTTTTTTTTTGAATTGATTTACTTGAGCTTGCAAGAAGACCTAGTGTGTGGTCTTGTGATTAAGTTAAGAGTAGGACTTAGGAATTGAGGTGGGAAAGCTCACTCGGTAGGAAGGCGGGATACTTTCGGGTGTGGAAGTGCCTTCAAGATGAGTGTAGTGTCTTTTCGGTGTAAAGTCCTCGGTTGTAACCTACTTGTAATTTAGTGGATTTGGATGTGAAATCCTAAGCATGGTGCTTAGGTAATGGAGTAGGCAATTGGGCCGAACCTTGCGTTTGTTTTTGCTTAACATTTATATCTTGCTTTCGCTTACTACTCGATTTATGAATTGCATAAGTAATCAAGTAAACGATTAAAATCAGGGTTAGGTGAAAAGAATTGCAACTGCTACTAGTAGCAAAGTTAGAACTAAAACAAAAATCACACGCAAACACAGAAGGTTTATTTATGCAATTCATTGACAAATCCTATCACTTAATCTGGGGGGCATCATCGGATAGATGCCCAATCCACTCTCTATAAGTTCAATATAAGTCCTCAGCATTTCACACCCAAAAATTGACTACCAGTACTACCGTGAATTAGAAATAACAAAAATCTATTTTCTATTACAAGTACATACCAACTTGCCTCTCTATGACATCCCAGCCACATAGTTTCATCCTCCACACAGCCTTGTGTTGTAGCATTTGACTTGAAGATAAGAAAAGTAGATTATTGTCGTTCTGCACTCAGCAGTCTCAACTCCTCTCAATAACTGGCAATGCAGTGTTCGCACATGGAGAGAGAGTTACAAATCAAATATTTTCAACAGAATTTATATGTGACAACTAAAAGATCTGAATCAATGTTGTTATAACTATTTGTTTAATAAAACAATCAGTTTATCAACCAACAGTCATCGGTTCAAAAACAAATAGTTAGGGCTTAACTCATAGAGACCATAAAGATCAGATGAGTAACGCCCGAAAATATTAAAGATGACCTCATCTCTAAAAAAGTTAATCGGGTAATAAAATAATTAACGATGATTAAAAGATCTTAGAGACAATAAAGAGAATCATCATTAATAATGCAGACCAAGAGTCATCATCTATGTAGGAAACTAAAAGTCACCTTTTGCGCTGCATACTTTTCATGAAATCTGTAGGTTGCTGGAGCAGTTGAAACTGTCCTACAAGCAGAATTTCTCCTAGTTGTCTGAGAATTAACCTAGAGTACTTTTGCCAAATATAGCCAATCTCATAAAGTGACAACACTAACAATCTCCACCTTTGGCCTATTTGGGAAAAAAAATATTCTGACAAAAATTATCAGGGAAACTATAACGGTAGATAATTTCACAAAGTCAAAATATCTGTCAAGATAAAGATCAACAATTTAAGACAATATCAGACACATACAACTATCATCACAGTTCTAGAACCACCACCATAGTGAGAGCAAGAAAATACAACCAGTCAACATCATACAAAAAACTAGAATCAGTTAAACATGATAAAGTGTCACACTTGAGATGTTTTATGGTATCATCCACTATGGCCAGTTGCAATCACCAAACACCCATTTATCTCTCCCTTTTTTGTTGGCTAATAAGCCAAAGGAGATAAAGCAGTCACTCACAGCTGTCAGGACTAGATGAACCAGAGACCCTTCTAGAAGACAAAGATGTAGAACATATAGAAGTAGCTATGAAATATTCAATAATCTTCTTCTCAATAGAGATTACCTGCAGGTGGAGCTGAGCCAATGACACTTGTGTTTTAAACAGGTCATCATAAATAGCTCTTTTAACTGCTTCAGATACAATTTCAACTATGACTATCTTAGTCGTAAAAATTAGAGAAAACAAATGAGGTCCAGTCTTTCTTGGAATTAAGTCAAGCTCTTCATCAACAGCAACAAAATTAGTACCAAAATCTACTATTTTAGAAGAATCATCATGAAAAATAGAGCCAGAAGGAATATTGACTTCATCTTTATCCTCCCCCTCAGGAACAGGAATTCGAGATTGGGATTTGGGGGGTTTAGATGTCATACCTTTACCATTTCTTCTTAGAGGACAGTTAGAAGCTCTTCTCCCTGATTTCTTTCTCAAATTTTGATCTTAAGAGGTGGAAGGTGGAGATATTTTATCAGGAAACGGAACTGGACCAGGTATTTCTAACCTCTCAGGAGGATTTGAAAACAATATTTTCTTTTCCAAGGAAGCATACATCTTTTTCACAAAACTTATCTTGATAATTTCACTGCCCATCATTGAATCTTCTGTTTAAATATATGAGAGGTAGATAAGAGGACTCTTTGAAGAGCAAAAATCTCGGTTATCATTCGAGACAATGAACCGAGTTGCAGCCAAGTGGTCATAATTTAGGACATAAATCTCATATGTGCGGAATCTCATAAATAGAAGCTTCTCACCGAAATGAGGGACTCTTCAAAAAACATCTTCAATGAGTAATAAGAAAAGAATTGAAAGTATAAAACACCTATCGGAAAAAAAATGAGGGAGAATAAATTAATTGAGAAAACCCTTTAATGAACAAGGTAAGTGGAAAGATAATTCAAAGACTCTTCAACTTTTCCATTCCCCCACAAAAATTTCATCATATGATACGCAGTCCTAGAGGAGATCTCAACTGCTCAATTTTTTCTCCATTTAATGCCTTTTTGAAGGTATCTGCAACTTGTTTATCTGTAGGAATGTATTCCAGTTACAACTCCTTTCTTTCGACTAGCTCCTTGATGTAATGAAAATGGATACCAATGTGTTTAGTGCGAGAATACATAACAGGATTCTTTGAGATATTTATAGCACTGGTATTATCACAGAATAGAATCATTTCTTCCGGTTTGAAACCATAATCAAGCAACATATTCCTCATCCAAATCAGCTATGTGCTGCAATTGCCTGCTGCCAGGTATTTTGCTTTTGTTGAAGAAAGAGAAATATAATTTTGTTTTTTTACTTAACCAGGCACCAAATTTCTTACAATATAGAAGCAACCATCTGAAGTACTTTTTTTGACATCAATATTGCTAGCCCAGTTTGCATCTGTAAATTCTACTAGATAGGGGTTGGAATCAATAGAATACCA
Organism: Canna indica; assembly: GCA_034359265.1. Taxonomy (NCBI): domain Eukaryota; kingdom Viridiplantae; phylum Streptophyta; class Magnoliopsida; order Zingiberales; family Cannaceae; genus Canna; species Canna indica. Next base: position 45,772,860 of record CP136890.1, on the reverse strand, counting down.
AAGACCAAAATCCAAAGTACCTTTAACATATTTGAGAATTCGTTTAACTGCATGTAGATGAGACTCCTTTGGATTAGCTTGATATCTGACACACAACCCAACACTATAACATAAGTTAGGTCTGCTAGCAGTCAGATATAATAAACTGCCAATCATACTTCTGTAGAGACTAGGATCAACGTTCTTGCCTTCATCATCTTTACTGAGTTTTTCATGGGTAGAGATTGGAGTTCTAACTGCCTTAGAACTGTCTAGACCAAATTTGTAAATAAGATTTATCGCATACTTACTCTAAGAGATAAAAATGTGGTCTTTAGATTGCTTTATTTGAAGACTGAGAAAATAACTCATTTCCCCAATCATGCTCATTTCAAACTCAAATTTCATGTCATCCACAAATTGTTTAACATAAATTTCAAAGGTTGAACCAAAAACTATATCATCAACATGAATTTGAACAATTACCAATTGAGACTCCTTTCTTTTAATGAACAAAGTATGATATGTTCTTCCTCTTTTGTAGCCTTTTAAGAGGAAATGGGTGAGTCTCTCATACCAAGCTCTAGGAGCCTGTTTAAGCCTATATAGAGCTTTCTTCAATCTGTACACATGGTCAGGATGAGCAAAATCTTCAAAGCCTTTAGGTTGTTTGACATAGACTTCTTCATTGTGAAATCCATTGAGGAAGACAGTCTTAACATCCATCTGAAATAATTTTAAATTCATACAACATGATAAGGCTAGAAGTAACATGATGGATTCCAATCTTGCAACAAGTGGAAGGTCTCATCATAGTCCAGGCCTTCAATTTGGTTGAAGCCTTGATCAACAAGATGGGCTTTATTTCTTGTAATGTTTCGAGCTTCATCAGTCTTGTTCTTAAATACCCATTTAGTTCCAACAATATTGACATTTTCTAGTCTTGAGACAAGTTCCCAAACATCATTTTGAACAAATTGTTGTAAGTCTTCTTGCATAGAGAAATCCACCAATTCATCATTCAAGGCTTCCTTGATATTTTTCGGTTCAAAAGTTGAAGTATATCAAGAGTACGTGATCATATCCTGGTGATTTTTCTTGGATTGATTTTTGATCTTAACTTCATCATGTACATCTCCGATAACATTTTGGAGAGGATGATTCTTGAGAGATCTTGCAGATTTTTCAGTTTTGGAGTCATCCTTTTCATCTTCTTGATTAGTGTGTGTCTCATGGACAGTTGAATTTTCATTTTCAACTGACTGTTCAATGGCCTTGGAGAAATTCTGGGTAGTCTTATCAACGATTGAGACTGCCTTCTCATCAGTCAACAGGGTCTGGAATACTTGAGAGTCATCAACCTTCACATTTTGTGATTCCTTCACAGTTTGAGTACGTTTGTTATGGACTCGGTATACCTTGTTATTTTTGGAATAGCCAAGAAACATGGCTTCGTCACTCTTGCTTTGTATTTTTTCAAGGTATTCCATATCATTTAGAACATAGCACCTGCTACCAAAAATATAAAAATATGTAAGGTTAGATTTTTACCTTTCCATAATTCATAAGGAGTTTTAGTAGATCTTGGTCTAAGATAAACTCGATTTCTGATGTAGAAAGCTATGTTGATGGCTTCAACCCAAAATCTTTCAAAAATCCGCTTAGAATTAAGCATAACACGACCCATCTCCTGAATAGTATGGTTCTTCCTTCCAACTACACCATTCTGTTGAGTCTTTGCAGCAAATTTATGCAATATACCATTTTTATCACAGAATTCAGAGAAAGAAATGTTCTCAAATTCTCTTCCATGATCACTCCTTATTCTGATCACCTTTAGAATAGGGAGTTCTTGCTCATTCTGAAGTGTGAAACATAGAGATTTAAAAATGCTAAAAGCATTAGATTTTTCCTTTAGGAATTCTGTCCAAGTAAAACATGAGAAATCATCTACACAAACAAGGACATTCTTTTTACCACCAATACTTTCAACCTGCAAAGGACTGACAAGATCCAAGTGAAGAAGGCCAAGAGGTTTAGAAGTAGCTACCAATTGTAACTGCTGATGAGATTGTCCAGTCTGCTTTCCTTCTTGACAAGCACCGCAGACAGCTTCAGGTTCTCCTGAAAGTTTAGGAATGCCTCTGATCGCTTCAACATTTACAAGTTTCTTCATATATGTAATTAACATGACCTAACCATTGATGTTAGAAGAGACAACTAAAAGACAAATAAAAGAATAGGAAATTTTATAGCAGTTGTCTCTAGATCTATTCCCTTCAAGAATACAGTCACCATCCTTATCAAGAACCTTGGAACAATTTTTAGTAAATTGAAGATTTAAATTTTGATCACACAATTGGCTTATACTCACAAGATTAGCCTTGAGACCTCTTACAAGCAGGACATTTTCTAGATTAGGAATTTGTAGAACATTTAGAGTTCCAACTCCTATGATATTTTCATGTCCTCCATCTCCAAAAGTGACAGTTGCACCTCTATATTTCTGAATATCTTTCAAATTTTTAGGACTTCCAGTAATATGCCGAGAACATTCACTGTCAAAATACCAAGATCCAAGAAAAGAAACAGTCTTTGACATAAAAGCAATATGGTAGTTAAAATCAGTCTTTCTTACCCAGATTCGCTTAACGTTTTGCCTTGGGCAATTTTTATGATTCTTTCTCCTCAGTTTGTTGGAGAGTTTGAAGTAATTTGCTATATTGTGTCCTCTGCACCTGCAATAGTAACATATGGGCACCCTATTTCCCTTTATTGTAGTAGGCTTTTGATGACTTGAAGAGCGTCCATGAAAGTTCCTCGATTGAGTAGGCAGTTGAGACCGGGGTTTCAACTGGCATAAACTAGTGTATCCTAGTCCCTTATGATTAGAAGGACCTTTTCCTGTACTTAAAATTTTGTTATGAGTATCTGTAGAATTCATCATTCTAACTTCCTTATCCTTTTAAGTTCGGAAATCAACTTAGACTCTTTGTCTTCTTTTTGAACAATCTATCTTTGAACGGTTTGAACTTTCTCTTTAAGGGTCTTCTTTTCTTCAACCAAAAGCTTCTTCTAATCGCCGAGAGACTTGTTATGTTTTCCCACTTCAACCCATTTGTCAAACATCTCTTGATAGGCTTCCTCAAGACTATCTACATATTGAACTTTGTAGTGATCATTATCTGCATTAGAGATATCGGCAGTCTTAACTATGTCATCTATGCAGACTATGAAAGCTCTAAAGTTGCCTCGTTCATGCTCTTCCGAGTCAGTTTCTTCTTCATCTTCACTCCAAGTAGCAGCGAATGACTTCTTGATCTTCTTCTGAAGATTTGGGCATTCTGATCTCATATGTCTAAATCCTTCACATTCATAGCATTGGATGTCTTTGAACTTTTGTTTGAGATCATGATTTTGTCCAATCAAATGATTTCTTCTATTTTCTTCAGCAGAGGAGTTTGACCTTGAACTGACAAACTCAGGCGGTTGAAACTACTATTTGGACTGCAAACTAGACTGAGAGTTCTGGTTTACCGTATTCTTAGCTCTCAAAAATCTCTTGAAATTCTTTGTCATAAGAGCCAATACGACATCCATCTCCTCTTCAAAATAATCTTTTGAGTTGATCTCATCCTCAGAAGCTCCGAAGGCAAGATTCTTCATCTTTTATTTGTGAGAATATTTTTTGAATAATTCCAACTCATAAGATTCAAGTTTGCCCATTAGAGTGTCAAGAGTAATAGTAGATGGGTCATGAACTTCACTTATGCCAGCAGCTTTCATATCGAACTTGGTAGGCATGGATCTCAAAACTTTCCTTACTATATTTTCTTCAAAGAATGACTCTCCAAGGTTGGTAGCATTATTCATGAGGTCTTTGATACGCCATGAAAGTCTTGTATACTCTCATATTCTCCTGTCTTTAGATTCTCAAATATGGTGTTGAGGATTTCAACTTTAGATTTCCGAAGTGTCAGGGATCCATCATGATTTGTTTATAAAATTTCCCATGCCTACTTGGCTAAGGTACAACCTAAGGTTAAGGGCTTTATTATCATAGTTTGCTGCAACTATTTCTGGTTCTGTATATTGGTTCTTTGGTTTGCGCCCAGTCCCATCAATTATTGGAGGAGTATACCCGACTTCTATAGAGTCCCAGCAATGGTCATCAAATGATTTGATGAAAGCCTTCATCATAGCCTTCCAATAAGCATAGTTTGTTACGATAAGTAAAGGAGGAACAATGACAGAATATCCCATAGACATTCCTTCCATCTTGAGCATGAAAAAGAAGACACACACCAAGGATCTTGTCCAAGTAAAGGTCGGCACAACCGCTCTGATACCAATTGACAGTATATGTCTCTAAGGGAACTTGTGTTAAGGGCAGTTGAATAGGAAGTTGCAACAGCTATTGGAACTGCTACTAGTAGCAAAGTAACAACCAAAACAAAAATCACACGCAAACACAAAAGGTTTGTTTACGCAGTTCAGTGACTAAATCTGTCACCTAATCTATGGGGCACTCACTGGATAGATACCCAATCCACTCTCTATTAGTACAATATAAGTCCTTACACACCCGAAATCCGACTACCAGTACTATAGTGAATTATAAATAACAAAAACCTATTTGCTATTACAAGTACATACCAACTAGCCTCTCTATGACATCTTAGTCAAAGAGTTATGTCATCTACACAGCCTGTGTTGTAGTGAGTTATCGCCCGAAACCATCTTCACTTGAAGATAAGAAAAGTAGATTGTTGTCATTCTGCACTCAGTAGTCTCAACTCCTCTCAATAACTAGCAACGCAATGTTCGCACATGGAGAGAGTTACAGATCATATCATTTCATCGAAATTTATATGTGACAATTGAAAGATCTGAATCAATGTTGTCATAACTATTTGTTTAATAAAACCATCAGTTTATCAACCAACAGTCATCGGTTCAAAAACAAATAGTCAGCGCTTAACTCATAGAGACCATAAAAATCAAATGAGTAACGCCCGAAAATATTAAAGAGAACCTCACCTCTAAAAGTTAATCGCACAATAAAATAATTAACGATGATTAAAGAATCTCAAAGACAACAAAGAGAATCATCATTAATAATGCAGACCAAGAGTCATCATCTTTCTAGGAAACAAAAAGTCCCATTTTTGCGCTGCATCCTTGTCATGAAATCCATAGGTTGCTAGAGCAGTTGAAACTGTCCTCAATACAAGCAGAACTTCTACTAGTTGTTTGAGAATTAACCTGGAGTACTTTTGTCAAATATATCCAATCTCATAAAGTGCCAACACTAACATTTGTTTTTTCGTCAAAAAGTTCAAATGAAAACTCATGTATACCTTTTTGACTCCATTTCTAATATCATTCACACCATTGCTTGAGTAAAATCATTTCTAGGAATGATTTTGATAACTTAAATGATAGCTAGAAATATCGATTTTTCATTGAAATCAAGATAAGATAAAAAATGAACTTAGAAATTTTATTTTAAGCCCAAACTTGACTGACATACTTAGATTTACTCATGTTAGATGTCTATGTGCCTAAGTTTGAGAAAACATGAGTGGATAGCAAAATTGATACTTAGCATTTTCATGTTTTCATACCTACTTTGAATAAAATCATGCTAAGTTTATATTTTGGTCAAATGACATTAGTTTCACTTGAAACTTAGTATACATTCTTTACATGATCATAACTTGGTATTTTTAAAGTTTGAATGAAATTTGGAAATGTCATGAAATATTTACTTATTTATGAAAATGACACTAAAGTATCACTCTTCTCAAATTGCTCATTTTTCGATACTTTGGATTTTCGTCAAAATTTTCAAATGAGACTTCAAGTATCTAACCATAATTTACTTTTGATATCGTTCTCTTTTCTCTTTGGAATTGAAACCCAAAAATGAACAACGAGCAGAAAACTTAATTAAAACCAGGGTATTTTTTGGGTGTCGGTCGATGGGCGGTCAACAGCCAGTCGACCAACCATCAGCCGGCCATCGACCGGCAGAGCTCAAAAATGGATAGTGAGATCCGGTCGATGGCCGGTCGCTTTGTCGGTCGATCGGGCATCAGCCGGCCACCGACCAGGCTGCGCCAACGCGCAAAATTTGCTCGTTGGATGAGCTATTTTGGCTCTCTCCTCTCTTGGCTTATAAATATAAGCCCTTGGTTGCCTTCCATAGTGATCCAATACTTCATTGAGCCATTTTAATATCCTTTGCAAGCTTTTCTTGAGTCATCACTTTGCAAACCCTAGTTTCTATGATAAAACCTTGATCTTGCCTTTGAACCTTCAAGATTCATCTTCTCAAGGCATCAACAGGACTAGGGAGTTTCTTTTGGAGCTAAGTATTTATTGTTTGATTTATTTGCTCCATTGTTTGTGTATTTTGTTGTTATTTACATCATATTTGAGTTTGTGAAGACCTAGGTTGTTAGGTCTTGTATGGTTGGTGGTTGCCTTGGTGTTAAGGATTAATTCCACCAGTGTAAACGTAGTTTACTAGGATTAGTGATTGTTGTCCCTTAGGGTTGAGGTGGAAGAGTGCTCTCGGTAAGAAGGCGGAGACTTCCGGGTATGGAAGTGCCTTAGGTTGAGAGCTGAGACTCTTCGGGTAAAAGGTCCTCTTTGTAAGAGAAATAATATAATCTAGTAAAACTAGTTAATTTGGGAATCCTAAGCGGGGTGCTTAGGTAGTGGAGTAGGCATTAGGGTCGAACCACTATAAATCACCGTGTTTGCATTGCTTCTACTTGTGTTTGTTTAATTAGCATATTTACATTGCTTTCGCTTGCTACTTGATTTGTTATTGCCTAAATAATCAAGTAAATGATTAAAATCGGAATTAGGCAAAAAGACTAGTAAACACACTATTTAGCCCCTTCTAGTGTAGGCCATTTCACCAACATCAGTCTTCACCTTCTCTACTTTCATGACTTGGCTAACACACCCCCGACAAGTTGGCATAAGGGAGAAGTCTTTTCTATTCCCAACTTGGATTCTAGTTTATGATGTTGCGGCGGAAGGTAATGCCTTTGTCAAGATATATGCGGCTGCGGGCTGTTCTTGAATAGGAATGTACATAGGTTTCACAAGCTTCGCCTGGTATTTCTCTCGAACAAAATAACAGTCCACCTCCAAGTGTTTCGTGCGTTCATGAAACACTGGGTTCTCTGTGATGTGCAGGGCACTTTGGCAATCACAATACAACGCTACAGATGTTTCACATTCAATCCCCATGTTAGTTAAGATGTTTACAGTCCACATTAGCTCAGCTATTGTACTCAAGAGTGCTCCCAGTTCGTTCTCTGCACTTGACCTTCTCATGGTCACTTGCTTCATACACTTCCAGTTCTTAGTAGAGGACCCAATTTTGATACAATAGCCAGTCACTAACTTCCTAGTTAAGGGGCAACTTCGCCAGTCTACATCAGAAAAGTTTGCTACTATGAGTGATGACTTTGTTGAGTATAAGAGTCCCAATCCTGGAGAACCCTTTAAGTATTTGACTATTCTTATAGCTGCTTGAAAATGTGAGTTCTTTGGGCACTGCACAAACTAGCTTACATTGTGTACATTGTACACAATATCGGGTCTTGTTATAGTTATGTATAACAATCTCCCTATTAGCGTCCTGTAAGCAGCATGGTCATTGAACACTTCATCATCTTTTGATTTCATCTTGTGATGTTTGTTGTTCAATTCCATTGGTGTGGACTTAGGCTTGCAGTCCATCAACTTCATGTCTGATAATAAATCCATAACATACTTTCTTTGACTAATGTGTATGCCCTCATTAGTCCTTTGTACCTCCAAGCCATGAAAATACTTCAGCTTGCAAATATTCTTTATTCTGAACTGCTCATTCAAATAGATTTTGATCCTATTAATTTCATCCTTGTCTGAGCCTATTAGGATGATATCATCCACATACACTAAGGCCGGTACTAACTTTTCATTTTCCCTTTTTATGAACAGGCAAGGATCACATGAGCTTTACTTCTACCCTCTTGATTTGATACTTGTGGATAGCTTGGAGAACCATTGTCTCCTAGCTTGCTTCAAGCCATAGATAGCCTTACTTAGTTTGCATGCTTTGCCTCTTTGTATTTACTGATATCCTGGTAGTAAATCCATGTAAACTTCCTGTTCTTGCTCACCATGTAGGTAAGCATTGTTTACATCTAATTGCCAAAGGGGCCAATTCTTTGCAGCAGCCACTGCCAATGTCATTCTGACTATAGCCAATTTCAAAACTAGGGCAAATGTATCTTGGTAATCAATCACCTCAACCTGGGTATACCCATTTGCAACAAGCCTAGACTTGTATCTCTCAATGCTACCATCTTGATTGAACTTGGTTTTGAATACTCACTTGTGAAAGAAATAGTTCCCTTGAGCCAATCACATGTTGATGTGCAGGGAACTATTTTTGGTTAATGAATAATATGAGACAACTTTTCATCATATGTTGCATCTATATTTTCTATATATTAGGTTGTGATGAACCCCATGAACCCGGGCAATTGATTCCAAGGCCATGATGAGATCATGCCAATGAGACTTGGAATCCAGATGCCCCTGTTTTAAATATTCCTAGTCGTAGGAACACAGATTAGGGGATTGGTGATTCCAAATAGACTAGTGCACTTGGTACATGCCTTATACAATGAGGAGTAGCTGATCTCACATTACCTATGTGAGCCGTCATTTAATGTACAAGTGCAGGTGCTCATTAGTAACACAAAATGGAAATCTTACATGAGTGTCAATAGGATGTTCCTCGGATGATAGTAGGTGCAAGAAGTCCTTGGACCTGAGGTTGTCATGGTTACCTTGTGAGTGTCGACCCATTGCTTTGGACTTATCCTTACGTGGCTTTTAGTGTCATGTGTCGGATACCTTTGGGCATGGGAAAGGACCCAAGGAGGTATGTTAGCAACCAATATGGAATCAATTACTCCTACTAAGAGGCGATAATGTCTTATGTGTCCCTGCAAGTGTCGACTCAGGAATCTCTAGCCAGAGTAGATATGAATGACGAAAAAGGGTTTTTGACATGTCATTATTGAGACGATGACTTCGCAGGTAGAATACATATAAATCGGTATTAGGGTTTGCACTTCTTTGGTACCCTAGTCGTATTCGGGACATTGTAACTAAGGGACATAGTTGCACGGTAAGTAATCAACGAATGGCATTTGATCCATGTCGATTGAACCTCACACTATCCGGGCAATCATGACACATTGCTAGACGTCAATCTTGACTTGTGAGTGCAGTCACACATGATCAGACTATAGGAGGTTTAGAGAGTGGAGTCACACATGATCACATGATGACACTATCCGTTTTGCACATCTCACTAGTGGCTTAGTGCGGGGCCCAATGGGTCACACACAATAGACTAACCTCGTAACAGGCTATTTGTCTACTAGCATGGACATGCTATAACTCAATCAGGGATCTCATTTATGGATAAAAGATAGAAAAGGTGTTTTCTATAAGTACGAATGTACAAGGAAGGAGTTCCTCGAAAACCCTAACTTGTAGGGTAGCCCCTATTTTGTAGGGTAACCCTAAAGTCGTAGGGTTTGCCACGTGGTACTATTTTATATGGTTGATTAAATCTTAATTATGAATTAAGAAATTAATAACCATAAATCGGGGATATGTTTAAATTAAACATAATTACTTTGATTTTTGAAATAAAAAATTCATGGAGGAAATTTTGATTTTCCCAATGTGCCTACACATATTAATTTAGGAATTGATTTATTTAGCTAAATCATGATTCTATAAAATAGGAATGTAATTTATCTACATGAATATAATTCCTATATGATATGAAACTAATTTATTTAGATAATTCTCATTCCTTTTGATAGGCTTTTAATTTATGGAGATAAATTAAAGTTTATATTCAATTGGATTTAATTAATTCTGTATTAATTATGAAGCCATTAAATATAAATTAACTTTTGAAGGCAAACCTAGATTTTTTGGAAATCTAGGATAGAATTAAGGGGAGGAGCCAAGTCTTTACTTGTAGCCGCCTCTTCTTGGAGAAGAAGTGAGATTTGCATCATCTTGATGAGCCAAAAAGGAAGAAGTTTCTTCTTCCTAGGGTGGCCGAGCACTTTCCTACCCTTCCCCGAGTTTTCCCACAAATCGAAGAGTCGTTTCTCTTCACCTTGGTGTGCCGCACCTTACTTCCTTTGAGGGAGTCCTAAGAGGACAGCAAGGTATCTTCTTGTCCTCCTCTCATTATGAGGTTTTCTCATCTCCTCTTCCTCCCGTTTTGGAGCCTGGTTCTTGGTGGAAGGGTCGGCCTAGCCTTTGAGGCTTCTGGGTTGAGGAAATCTCACCGTTGATCCACTACGAGTCTGGTTGATCGCTTCCCCCTTGTTGCGAGGAGCTTGGTGTGGACTAGCATTGGAGGACGTGCACATGTGCATCTTGATTTGGGGATAGGAGCAGCAAGTTCAACCGCGGTATAAGGTATACCATCTCCACTTCACTCACAGTTAGAATTCCATGAATTTTGCTAAAGTAGATCACTATTTTGGGATGATTTGAATTTTTTAAATTGCTATTTCTACTGATTTATCAATTACCATCCCTTCAGTGGTATCAGAGCCACCTTTAGTAATTTTTTGGACTTTTTATTTCGCATTTTCGTCACGTTTCGAACCGTTCGCTCGCTAAACGTCATGTTGCCCGGTTTAGGTTTTTGGGGGTCTTTGAGTCATTTTCTTGGCTCCATGGTTCATGCGTTGAATTGAGGATAGAATTCTAACTCGATAATCCCCTGGGTTGATGGTTGAATAGCCCGGAGAACCAAAAAATTCAGCTTGTGTTGTTTGAACCGTTTTGGGTGGAAACATGATCGGATTTGTGCGATTTTGAATTATGTTTTTTCCTTTCTTTTTCATATATGATGTGATGCATGAAATGATGATTATGGATGACCCTATGTGCATGTGAATGTGTGATCATGGTTGTGTTGATAGCTTGTAATGGTTATAAAATTTCAACACTGTAATTTTTTAATAGGACCTGTGTACCCCTACCTTCCTCTTGAAAAATCTGATTGTAATTCACCTCTCCCTCCCCTAGAACCTCTCCCCAACGGTTGTTTGGAATCTTCTTCTTTTATTTTTGTAAAATAATAAGTTTAGAGGCTGTTTAGCGATGACCACGCTTGCTTCCCCGTTTGGTACGCGCGCGGAGAGAAGGTGTTCGGCGCCATGTTGATCACGACTTGAACCCCAGGAAGGCATTGATGGAATCGGCAACCTAAAAGGAGGTTTTGGACAACACCTTGGAGAGAAGGATCTCCCTAAAAACCGTAGGATGATGGCCTTGGTTCGCCCAGTGCCTCGGGTGGAACTTTTAGAACGTCCATAATCATCCTTATTTCCATTATGCTTTTATTTATAGCTCTTGCTTCAATTATTGATTGATTAGATAAATTATAATTGCATGAAGAAACCCTCCAATAATATTGAGTCCGAATGGCTAAGGTAATAAGAATATTGGTCATGCCTTCCATCGGTATACGGGACAAGTGTGTCTCTCATCAGAACAGGTTCATTGTGCACACACAACGCCTTTTGTGCTAATAGACACATTGCACCTCATATGGCACATAGCCGATTTGTGTCTCTGCTACTGGCTTGAACATGACTTACCTTGTTGAGCTACAATCAAGGGTGGTTGTTTTCTCGCTAGGGCATACGAACGATGGATCCGACTCAACTAGGGCTCCTTGGTTTCTTGTGCACACACAAGGCCTTGGTTGCTCTAGAGGCAAAACATATGGAAGTCACATAGTGATGCGATCAGTAAAGAGTTACCTACCCATGGACCTATTAGGATTTGTCGTGTTACATGCGAGACCCGAGTAGGAGAAGTGAGGTTCCATTTTTTTTTGCAACAAGGCAAAAGGTAATATATTAATTCATAAAAATGATACAATAGAGTTCATACACGACTACCATTAATAGGAATGGTAGAGCTTCTCATTCCCTAAGGGAAAAAACCACGCCCCAAGGGAAAATTTGTTAATAAAGAAAGGAGTCCACATAAATAATGGAACATTAAAAATTTTTACCCATATAGGAATGGTTGCCATTTCGGCTTTTTCCAACTTCAAGGCTCTATTCCATCTCCGAAGAGCAAGAAATCTATTCTGAATAAACCATGGGCCGCCCTCAAGAATAGAATCTACATCGTCCCTCTGTGAGAATCAGAAGATAAAGAATCCAGAATCCATAGAAAGCACATCGACATTGCCACTAATTTTCCACATCTTAGTCATCCAATTTTTCACAACTCTGTAAGGAAGGCGAGGTCCAATAAAGTGTCCAACTAAGGAGGAGTGCCAATACTTTTCCCTGCTAAAATCTCTTCTTCAGGAGCCTCAATAATAATATTACCATCCACAAGATTCGGTTCCTCAAAATTAAGCTTAGTTTCAAGTGTATGCTCATCTGAGGAGAATAGCGAACTCCAAGAAGAAGTAATTCTGTGTCCAACCATAGGTTCTGGTGAAGACCTAGGTGGACAATTCAAAGGATGCATATCATGATTAGGAACTGAAGGGAGCATGCCTTTGATGGAGGAACGAGATGCCTCATCAATATCTAATTCATCTATTGTCTTCATGAGAATTGCCATAGCTTCAGCATTTGAGGCCTTAGCACAATCAAGGACATCAGCATTGACATGAAAACTTGGTACAACACACTGTGAGGAAGTTGCAATTTCAACACGCCTGGGCATAGAACGAACATCACTTGATGGAATTCCAGAATATATCCACACACTTAAGAGTCGTCAAGGTTGTCAAATTAGAGTTCCTCTTAAGGATGGAGCGAAGAAGGCCCGAGGAAGAAGAAGAAAGCATCGAAGAACCAGGATGGGACAATGGATGGCCCCCCAAATTCACATTGACGGTCATAGCTCGAGGAAGCCGACGGAAGTCTCAAGCACTTCACACAAGTAAGCACCAACACCACGACACCTTAGACGGAAATCACCACACCCAATGAGCAATGGGGGAACACACACACCCACCGAGACCGACAAATCTCCGACTGAAAGAAGGTGCAGTCGGATAGAAAATCGAGAAGATAGTTGCACCCCAGAGAAGCAGTAGCACCCAAGGACAACCGGCTGCACCAGGTGGTCAACAACACACGACGCCAATGGGAAAGGATCAAAAGCAACACCAAGGACCTCAATAACGAGCAGTTTCAGACCCACGGAGGTAGCAAGCCAAACGAGGAAGATACCTGCAACTGCCCACTGTAACCTGGACAACCAGCCCAGATGAACACAGCACTCAAGGAGGCACCAACACCACACTGCCACCACCGGAACGACCGCACCCAAGAGTTGCTGGAAACGGAGCGCACACACAAGGCGACCAACAAGTCTCCGTCAAAGCCACAACCTTACTGCCAGAAAAAAGCCGAGAATTGAAAAAACCAGCGACACCCAAGAAGGAAGATGCACCATGAGATTGCACCACGCCAGCGGTACATGGGGAACCACCACAATAAACCGAAGGGAAAGAGCAGTAGAAACACCAAGGGACGACCAAAACCGGTGGCAGACTCGGAGAAAGGCACGGATCGATGGCAAAAGGAGCAAACACACAACAGAAATAAAGGCACAATAAACCCTAATCACCGCCGCCACAACCCACAGCCTGCCGCCCTTGCTGGTGAACCTCCGGGTACACAGGAGAAAACAAGAATGCTGGAGGAAGGATCAACCGAGAATGGCTGACGGACGCCGCCGTAGAATGCAGGAAACCCAGGAAAGGCCGACCGCCGCCAACCCCAACACAGAGAAGAAGAAGAGAAAACCCAAGCTGCCGCTGGAGAACCACTGGATCACCGGAGAAGGAGGAACACCGAGAAGAATGAAACCTCAGCAGAACCAGCATGCGCCGCCAATACGCCCGAAGAAGACCGGAGAAGAGGCGTTGATAAAAGAAATCCCAAAAGAAATCCCAGGCGCCCAAACAAGATCCCAGACGGGAGAAGGAGATCCCAAACGCCCAAACTGCTTCCCAAAATACCCAAAGCTTTTCCATTGGAGGTAAAAACATTTTCCCGAATAGGACAAATAAATGCCCGGTCGGGTCTACCAGTTACCAAACCAGACCGCCCCTTACCAAAATCATCCAAACACCATACTGCTTCCCATAATGCCCCTCCTCAAGCCCAAAATCTCCTAAACTAGCTCCCAGTCACCACGAGAGCCCCTAATTCAAAAATTTAATTCAACTAAAGACAGCCAAAAAAATTGTAAACATTTTTCATATATGCTGGAGATGCAGGGTATCAATCCCTGTACCTCTCGCATGCTAAGCGAGCTCAATGAGGTTCCATTTTTCCCTAAGGAAGTCGAGGACTTCCCACTTCCAAATTGGAGGGAGGGTATTATGGAACCGTGAAAATTTGTGTGAGACATGATTAATTAAAAAGACCTCATTGATCATGCATGTAAAATGGTAGCTTATACTTGTCTTTATTTTTGCTTGTAGCATTTCATCATCATCATGTCAAACACATTTTCATTATGTGGCACTCTTGATGCTAATATACTCACTGGAACAAACTACATCGATTGGTTGAGAGATTTGAGGATTTTCCTCACCCAGGAGCATCTCTCCTATGTCCTTGATAATCGGCCATCGGATACACCTACCCAAAGGGCTTCCAAGGAAATAATGGCTTCTTACAAGAAGTGGCAAGATGACAACACTACTGTACAGTGCATTATGCTCGCCTCAATGTCCGACGTGTTGTAGGGGCAACATGTAAAGATGGACGCTAGAGCCATCCTCTCTCACTTCAAAGAGTTGTATGATGAAGAGAGTCGGGAGTCGGACTGCTAGGTTTGAGCTGTCAAAGCAACTCTTCCTAGCCAAGATGACGGCAAGGACCCATGTTGAAACACATGTTCTCAAACTAATTGATTTGTTCGAGAGGTTAGAGAAATTGAGCGTAAGCATTGATAAGGGGCTAAGTCAAGACTTAATACTCCAATCCCTCCCAGGGTCTTTTTCAGAGTTTATTATCAACTACCACATAAACAAGCTGGATGCCTCGCTTCCCGAGATCCTTAATATACTGAAGACTATTGAGTCCCACCTTCCGAAGGAAAAGGATAAAGTCTTGTTAGTGGGTAGTGCTCCGAAAAAGGCGAAGAAGTGCTCTGTTAAGAACAAAGCGAAAAATAAAGCTGTGAAACCTAAGAAGGAAATCAAGAAAAAGGAAAGGATTGCTTCTAAGGGCACATGTTTCCATTGTGGTAAAGACGGTCACCGAAAGCGCAACTTCAAGGAGTACATTACAGAAGTAAGGCAAAAGAGGGCTTCTGAAGCCCCCTCCGCAGGTGCGTTTGTTATTGAAATAAATTTATTGTTACATAATTCTACTATATGGGTATTGGATACTGGTTGCGGTTCTCACATTTGCAATTCATTGCTGGAGTTTTGAAAAAGTAGAATGTTGAACAAGGACGACTACGACCTTAGGGCAGGCAATGGCGTAAGAGTTGCAGCATTAGCCCTAGGAACCTATTGTTTATGTCTGCCTTCTGGCAAGACCATTGAATTAAATAATTATTATTACATTCCAATTTTAATAAAGAATATTATTTCTGATCCCTTATTACTTGAACAAGGTTATGAAATGTCTTTAAGGGGAAATTGTTGCCACATATATCATTCTAATGAGTTATATGGAACTGGACGCATTTCGAATGGTTTAATGGTCTTAGATGTAACTGATAATATTTTTCATGTTGAAACACACAAAAGAAAAGAGATAATTTGAAGCCCACCTATCTTTGGCATTTGAGACTCGATCATATTAATGAGAATCAGATCAATAGGTTGTATAAAGACGGATCATTTGACCCATTTGATTTTGAATCGATGCCAACTTGTGAATCATGTCTCAAGGGAAAAATGACCAAGTCCCCCTTCACTGGGCGTAGTGAGAGGGCCACTGAGTTGTTAGAGTTGGTTCACACAGATGTTTGCGGACTGATGATAACTCAAGCCAGAGGTGGGTATTCCTACTTCATCACATTTAATGATGATGCATCGAGGTTTGGATATGTCTACTTTTTGAGACATAAGTCTAATATTTTTGAAAGGTTCGAAGAGTATAGGGCCGAGGTTGAGAAACAAGTAGGGAAAAGTATTAAAACTCTTCAATCAGATCGAGGTGGTGAATACTTATCCATTGAATTCCTAAGTTATCTCAAAGTCAATGGGATTGTCTCTGAATGGACCCCTCCTGGCACACCACAACATAATGGAGTGCTTGAGAGGAGGAGTTGCACATTGCTAGATATGTTGTGGTTCATGCTTTCTTTACTGATCTCTCGATTTCTTTTTGGGGATATGCGCTAGAAATCACTATCTACCTTCTTAATAAGGTTCCCACAAAATCTGTCTCTAGTACACCATATGAGATATGGAGTGGCAAGAAATCAAGTCTGAGGCATCTCAAGATTTGGGATTATCCTGCGTACGTAAAAAAGTTGGAGTCAGATCCTCCCAACACTCTTCGTAGATCAGGGAGATTGCGTCGACAACCTAAGAGATTTTTCTTGACCATTGAAAATGACCAGGAAGACGTTGATCCGCAATCCTCTGATCAAGCAATCAAGGATGTTGATTGCAAACAAAGGTAGGAAGCAATGAAATCCGAAATGGACTCGATGTTCACCAACCAAGTTTGGACTTTGGTTGACATACCTAAAGGAGTCACTCCTATAGGGTGTAAGTGGATCTTTAAAAGAAACATCGGAGCAGATGGCAAGGTAGAGACCTATAAGGCCAAGCTGGTTGCGAAAGGTTTCATGCAAAGGCAAGGTGTTGACTATGATGACACTTTTTCTCCTGTAGTCATGCTCAAGTCCATTAGGATAATGCTAGCCATTGTTGCATATCATGACTACGAGATCTGGCAGATGGATGTCAAGACTGCATTCCTCAATGGTGAACTTGAGGAGGAAGTCTATATGACTCAACTAGAAGAATTCATATCCCTAGTAGGACTGGAGAAGGTGTGCAAGTTGTAGTGGTCCATTTATGGACTCAAACAAGCCTCGAGGAGTTGGAACATCCATTTTGATGAGATAGTCAAAGAGCTTGGCTTTATCAAAAATGTGGATGAACCTTGTGTTTATAAAAAGGTTAGTTGGAGCACCGTTGTGTTCATTGTGTTGTATGTGGATGACATACTACTCATTGGCAATGATATTCCCATGCTCGAGTCAGTGAAAGAATGGTTATCCAAGAACTTCTCCATGAAAGACCTGGGAGATGCATCCTTTGTACTCGGTATTAGGATCTATAGAGATAGATCTAGAAGGATGCTTGGTTTATCCCAGTCTCAGTATATTGATACCGTGCTAAAAGGTTTAGCATGGAAGGTAGTAAAAGAGATTACTTGCCTATGAGTCATGGCATCATGCTCTCCAAGAAGATGTCTCCCAAGACTACTGAGGAGAGAAAGAGGACGAGTGAGATCCTATATGCTTCGGTAGTAGGATCCATCATGTATACGATGCTCTACACTCAACCTGATGTGGCTTATGCCCTTGGGGTGACCATCCGTTTTCAGGCCGATCCAAGAGAGGAACATTGGAAAGCCATAAAGAACATTCTTAAGTACTTGAGAAGGACTAAAGAAGTTCTCCTAATTTATAGTGGGTCAGATTTTAAACTGGAGGGCTACACGGATTGTATTGCATGTGGATGACATACTACTCATGGGGAATGATGTTCCTCTGCTCCAGTCAGTGAAAGCATGGTTATCCAAAAACTTCTCCATGAAAGACTTGGGTGAAGCATCCTACGTACTCGGCATTAAGATTTATAGGGATAGGTCTAGAAGGATGCTTGGTTTATCCCAGTCTCGGTATACTAATACCGTGCTAAAAAGGTTTAGCATGGAAGACGGAAAAAGAGGTTACTTGCCTATGAGTCATGATATCACTCTTTCCAAGAAGATGTCTCCTAAGGCACCGTAGGAGAGAAAAAGGATGAGTGAGATCCCTTATGCTTCGGCAATAGGATCCATCATGTATGCTATGCTCTGTACTCAGCCTGATGTCGCTTATGCCCTATGGGTAACTAGCAAATTTCAGGTAGATCCTAGAGAGGAACATTGGAAAGTCGTAAAGAACATTCTTAAGTACTTGAGAAGGACTAAAGATGTTCTCCTAATTTATAGTGGGTCGGATTTTAAACTAGAGGGCTACATAGATTCTAGCTTCCAATCGGGCCCTGATGACAGTAAATCTATTTTCGGGTATATATTTACTCTGAATGGTGGCACAGTATGTTGGAAAAGTTCCAAGCAAGGTACTGTGGCCGAGTCGCTAGTGGAAGCTCAGTACATCGCTGCAAGTGAAGCCGCAAAGGAAGGAGTGTGGATAAAGAAGTTTATCACTGAGATGGGTGTTGTTCTTGAGGCTGCCGGTCTAGTCCCTATTTATTATGATAATACTGGGGCTATTGCTCAAGCAAAGGAACCTAGATCCCATCACAACTCAAAACACATCTTAAGGCGGTATCACCTTATCAGAGAGATCGTTGGATATGGTGATATAAATGTCGAACATGTCAACACGAAAGACAACATAGCAGATCCATTCACAAAGCCATTACCACAACAGCAGTTCGATCGCCATTTTAGTTGTATGGGTATTAAATACCACAATGATTAGCTACAAGTGCAAGTGGGAGATTGAATAAAATAGTTCCCTTGAGCTAATCACATGTTGATGTATAGGGAACTATTTTTGGCTAATGAATAATATGATGCAACATTTCATCATATGCTGCATCTATATTTTGTATATATTAGGTTGTGATGAACCCCATGAACCCGAGCAATTGATTCCAAGGCTATGATGAGATCATGCCAGTGAGACTTGGAATTCAGATGCCCCTGTTCTAAATGTTCCTAGTCGTACGACCACATATTAGGGGATTGGTGATTCCGGATAGACTAGTGCACTTGGTACATGCCTTATATAATAAGGGGTAGTTGATCTCACAGTTACCTATGAGCCGTCATTTGATGTACAAGTGATGCATCTATATTTTGTATATATTGGATTGTGATGAACCCCATGAACCCGGGCAATTGATTTTGACAGTATATATGTCTTAGGGAACTTGTATAAAAGATAATTGCATATGTAGTTGCAACTGTTATAATAACTGCTCTAATACCAATGGACAGTATATGTCTCTAAGGGAACTTATGTTAAGGGTAGTTGAATAAGAAGTTGCAACTGCTATTGGAACTGTTACTAGTAGCAAACTAACAACCAAAACAAAAATCACACGCAAACTCAAAAAGTGTGTTTACGCAGTTCAGTTTCTTAACCTGTGACCTAATCTGTGGGGCACTCATCGGATAGATGCCCAATCAACTATCAGAAAGTACAACTTTTAGCTCTAGGATTTCACACACCGAAATCCAGCTACACGTAGTACAGTAAATTGGAAATAACAAAACCTATTGCTATTAAAGTACATACCAACTAGCCTCTCTATGATATCCCAGCCACAGAGTCCTGTCCTCCACACAATGCTTGTATTGTAATGTGTTAGCTGAAAGGAGTAGTGCCCTTGCGCGAATCACATGTCAATGTGTTTAGGGACAACACAAGGGTAATCAACTTAAAGAGGCAACTTTTCATCATATGCTGCATCTTTAAAAATTATGATGAACCCCAAGAATTCGGGCAAATGATTCTAAGGCCACGATGAGATCATGCCAGTGACACTTGGAATCTAGATGCTCATGTTTTAAATGTTCCTAGTCATAGGATCACCGATTTGAGGATTGGTGATTACGGATAGACTAATGCACTTGGTATATGCCCTATACAATTACTGATCTCACATTTATCTATGAGCCATCATTAATATATAAGTACAGGTGCTCATTAGTGAATGAGTTCACTGAACGCACCTACACGAGGAACACAAAATGGAATCCTTACATGAGTGTCAATAGGATGTTCCTCGGGTGATAGTAGGTGCAAGCAGTCCTTGGACTTGAGTTGTCATGGTTACCTTGTGAGTGACGACCCTATGTGGCCCTCAGCGTCATTTGCCGGGTATTACTGGGCATGGGGAAGCATTCATGGAGGTAGGTTAGCAACCAATATGGAATCGGTTACTCCTAGTAAGAGGAGATAATATCCTATGTGTCCCTACAAGTGTCGACTCGGGAATCTCTGGCCAGAGTAGAAATGAAAGTCAGGAAGATGTTTCTGATGTTTCATTATTGAGACGACACCTTAGCGGGTGGAATACATATGAATCGGTATTAGTGTTTGACACTTCTTCCATATCCTAGCCTACTTTGGGACATTGTAACCGAGGGATTTAGTTGCACGGTAACTAATCACCGAAGAGCGTTCGATCCCTGTAGATTGAACCTCACACTATCCGGGTAGTCATGACATGTTACTAGATGTCAATCTTGACTTGTGAGTAGAGTCTCTCACAACCACACTAAAGCAGTTTAGTGGTGGCTTGTAAGATTCGAATAGAAGTCGTTATACCAGACCCAACTCTCCGTTATGCACAACTCACTGCTGGCTTAGTGTGGTAATGGGTCACACACAATAGACTAACCTCGTAATGAACCTTATGAAATAAAGTCCGAATGCGGCCCTATATGTCTACTAGCATGGACATGCTGCAACTCGATCACGGAACTCGTTTACGGACACGATAGGAAAGTTGTTTCCTATAGGAACGAATGTGCGAGGAAGGAGTTCCTCGGTAACCCTAATTTGTAGGGCATCCCTAAATTGTAGGGATTGGTACATGATAATATTTCATGTAGTTGATTAAATTTAATTTTGAATACATAATTAACTAATTGACCGAGAATATATTTAATTTTTAACTAAATATAATTTAATTTTGAATCAAATATACATGGAGGGAAAAATAGTTTTCAACCATGAGCCTAATCGATTAATTAGGAATTAATTTATTTGGATAAATTCTAATTAATAAGAATATGATTTATGGAGATAAATCATAAAATTAATATATATATGATTTATGATGATAAATCATAATTCCATTAATAAATAATAAATTAAATTATTTAGATAAATCACTTTCCTACCTTTTAGGGAATTAGTTTATTTAGATAATTATCATTCTTATTTGTAGGCTCTTAATTTATGGAGTTAAATTAAAGTTTATATTTTATTGGATTTAATAAACTTCAAATTAATTATGAAGCCATTAAAATATGAATCATATTTGGAGGCAAACCTCGGAATTTTGAATTCTGGGGAGAGAGTTTTTAGGGAGGGCGGATCTACCTTGTAACCGTCCCCCTCTCTATAAATGGTGGCCGAGCACCCCATGGGTGGGGGTTGGTGAATTAGTTCTTCCTCCTCTCCATGGTGGCCGGCCATCTTCCTCCTCCTTTCCCGGGCTTTTGGTGAAGCCGAATTGAAGGTGTCTTCTACTTGGGTGTGCCACCTACTTCATCTTCTTAATTGGAGGTTTCCAAAAAGGACAGCGAGGTATTCTTTTATTTACCCTCTCATTCCATGGTTTTCTCATCCCTTCTTCCTCCCTTTTTGGCGCTCGGTACTTGGTGGAAGGGTCGGCCTTGCCTAGGTGGATTTCGGGATTGAGAAAGCTTCTCCGTTAAGCCACAAGAAGCCCCAGTGTTCGCTGTCCCTATTGTTGCGAGGTGCTTGGTGTGGACTATCGTTGGAGGACGTGCCTGTGTGTGTCTCACGATGGGGAAAGGATCAGTGATATCAACCGCGGTTTGAGCTATACCTTCTCCCACATCTCCGATGTTGAATTCCTTAATATTGCTAAAGTAGATCGTTGTTTTCGGGATGGTTTCAAAATTTTAAATAGCTATTTCCGCTGTATTTTCTTATACCATCCCAAAAGTGGTATCAGAGCCACCTTTAGCAAAATTTTGGAATTTTTATTTCGTGTTTTGATCACGTTTACGAATCGTTCTGTTAGGGACTTTTCGATGTGGCCGAGCAACGACGAATCATGACGGAATGTTCCCTACATATTTGTAAATATATTTTTGTGTCCATGTAATTTTGCCTTTTGTTCTAGTTCATACTTGTAAAATCCATTGTGCGATCCCCGAGAGGCCCACGGTACGAGTTGGATGCATTTCGAGATCATTCGATGCTTGGTACGTGGGGTCACGGCTAAGCGGAGCAATTTTCCTGCATTCATCATGGCCGTGGCCATGGAAAATCACCATTTCGCATGACCTGGATTTTGTCATGCGCCTCGTACTTTTGGAAACCTTAGGGGGTGGCACTTGGGGGTTAGGGGTCTCTTGTATAATGTAGAAGAGCGTTGGCAAACAAAGCGGTTGCCTTGGGCGGAGACGCACGATCAGCCCATATGGGCATGCGACTAGTCGATCTTCGCCCAAGACAATTGCGGAGTTCATCTTACACCCGATTTTATGTTTTCTTGCCTCCAAAGTCCTGTAATTGTAATTTTACTTTATGCCTTCAATACCATTCGGCCAACATGGTCTTTTGGGGGCGCGGACATAGAGTGCGAGGTTCGCACGTGGACCATCATATGCCCCACGATGTTAAGTCAGGAAGCCCAATTCGGGATGGATTCAACATGATAGGCTTATCCCTTGCACGGGATGCAAGGGTCCCGCACGGTTTCTTTCACACAAAACAATTGGCCTGTCACAGTTGGTATCAGAGCCAGAATTGCAAGCCTCCAACTGAGAATGACCTCAATGCAGACATACCCGACGTACATTCCGTCTATGGCGCTCGAGTTGCCGATGTAGTGAACCCAATCGATGAACCTTCCGACTGTTGTATTCGGGGAGGCATGTATTCGTTGATCTATGCGAAGACCGTGTCTTTTGCACAGGGCGGATGGGCCCCTAAGACTCAAAGTCGTTTGCACGCAGAGTAGATGGCTCTTGAGTCATGTGCGCATAGTAGATCTCTCATAAGACGTACGGTGGTGCATAGAGCAGAATCTCTCATAAGACGCAAATTCCTGCACAAAGTAGATCTCTAGTCAGACGCACATGGGGCGCAAAGCAGACTCTCTTATAAGACGCGAGGAGAGTGCGCAGGGCATTGTCCCCTAAGACGCAGCGTAGAGCCAATGGCTCGTGAGTCACCAAGGATGGTGCGCAGGACGTTGTCCCCTAAGACACAGTGTAGAGCCGATGGCTAATGAGTCACCGAGTTGGTGCGCAGCGCTGATGTCCCCTAAGTCGCAAGGTTGGTTCGCAGAGCAGATGGCTCTTAAGACGCAAGATTGGTAGGTCCGAAGCAAGCACGAGTGAATAACAGCTGTGGTGTGGCAGCAATGCTCTTAGTGAGGAGAGTTCGCGGACGTTGTGACCCAGTTGGAGAAAATCCCACAAGTCGTGATTCAAGGAGCAGCGCAAGACTTGAAGCTCATTGAGATGGGCTCGGAGGAGGACGCCATGACCTCTGCGGGGGGCGAGTGAGCAAACAGAGCGTTGGCAAACAGAGCGGTTGCCTTGGGCGAAGACACACGATCGGACCATATGGGCGTGCGACTAGTCGATTATCGCCCAAGACAATTGCGGAGCTCTTCTTACACCCGGTTTTATGTTTTCTTGCCTCCATATTCCTGTAATTGTTACTTTACTTTATGCCTTCAATACCATTCGGCCAACATGGTCTTTTGGGGGCACGGACATGGAGTGCGAGGTTCGCACGTGGACCATCGTATACCCGACGATGTTAAGTCGGGAAGCCCAATTCGGGACGGATTCGACATGATAGGCTTATCCTTTGCACGGGATGCAAGGGTGCCGCATGGGTTCTTCCGCACAAAATAATTGGCCCGTGGCAATTTGTATAAGAGTGAGAATTGCAAGCCTCCAACTGAGAATGCCCTCGATGCAGACATAGCCGATGTACATTCCGTCTACGACACTCAAGTTCCTAATGCAATGAACCCAATCGATGAACTTTCCGACTATTGTATTCGAGGAGGCAAGCATTCATTGATCAATGCGAAGACAGTGACTTTTGCACAGGGTGGATGGGCCTCTAAGGCGCAAAGTCGTTTGCACGCAGAGCAGATGGCTCTTAAGTCGTGTGCACATAGCAGATCTCTCAAAAGACGCACGGTGGTGCGCAGAGCAGACTCTCTCATAAGACGCAAATTCCTACGCAGAGCAGATCTCAAGTAAGACACACATGGTGCGCAAAGCAGACTCTCTCATAAGATGTGAGGATAGTGCACAGGGCGTTGTCTCCTAAGACGCAGCGCAGAGCCAATGGCTCATGAGTCGCCAAGGATGGTGCGTAGGGCATTGTCCCCTAAGACGCAGCGCAGAGTCGATGGCTCGTGAGTCGCCACGTTGGTGCGCAGCACTAACGTCCCCTAAGTCGCAAGGTTGGTGAGCATTGCAAGATGGCCTTTAAGATGCAAGATTCGTGCGTAGAGCATATGGCTATTAAGACACAAGATTGGCAGGTCTGTAGCAAGCACGAGTGAATAACAGCTGTGGTGTGGCAACAATGCTCTTAGTGAGGAGAGTTCGCAGACGTTATGACCTAGTTGGAGAAAATCCCACAAGTCGTGATTCGAGGAGCAGCGTAAGACTTGAAGTTCGTTGAGATAGGTCGGAGGATGGCGCCATGACCTCTGCGGGGGGCGAGTGAGCAAGCAGTGATCCGTAAGACTTGAAGCTCGTTGAGATGGGCATGGAGGAGGGCGCCATGACTCCTGTGGGGGGCGAGTGAGCAAGCAGTGATCGGCTCAAGGTGGCGGTGGAGGCAATGCTCTAGTGTGGTGTGGCCACAAAACTTCTCATCACTTGGGTGTTGCACAACGACACCCAGATGTTATCTGAGACGAGCGTTGCTCCTATGCTCCTTAAGTCTGGGACTTTTCATTGCCCAGCAAAAATAGGACTTGGTGAATTGAGTAACCATTTATCGGGTTCCTTCTCACGAGCATTGCTCAACGGCGCTCGTGTGCCCCACAAAGTGTGGGACCCTCATAGCCCAGCAACATTGAGACTATTTCTTTGTGTCCATTCAAGCGAGCGTTGCTCAACGGCACTGGTGCCCTTTCAAGCGAGCGTTGCTCAACGGCACTCGTTTGATCCACAACTCTACGACTTTCATTGCCCAACAACGAGTTTGGGAATCTCAAAGCCCTCTCTCACAACAACAGGAGATGATAAAACTCAATGATGTTTCAAGTAGTCAGTTCCTGGTGGCGGACTTCATGGCGAAACTCGGCATGTTGCAGCACCACTGCGGTATGTCGTTACTCAAGCGGTGTTCCTTTCGACTACTTGTGAAGAATTCACTTCAGCAATTGCAGCCTATGCCAGAAATGAGGTGCGGCCAAGGTGAGTTCGACGAGGACGTCGAAGCTTGAAGTGGGGGAGGATGTTAGGGATTTTCGATGCAGCCGAGCAACGACAAATCATGACGGAATGTTCCCTACATATTTGTAAATATATTTTCATGTCCATGTAATTTTGCTTTTTGTTCTAGTTCGTACTTGTAAAATCCTTTGCGCGATCCCTGAGGGGCTCACGGTATGAGTTAGATGCATTTCGAGGCCATTCGACGCTTGGTGCGTGGGGTCACGGCTAGGCGGAGCAGTTTTCCTGCTTTCGTCATGGTCGTGGCCATGGAAAATCACCATTTCGCATGGCCACAATTTTGTCATGCTCCTCGTGCTTTTGGGAACCTTGGGGGTGGCACTTGGGGGTTAGGGGTCTCTTGTATAATTTAGGTGAGCGTTAGCAAACAACGCAGTTGCCTTGGGCGGAGACGCACGATCGGCCCATATGGGCGTGCGACCAGTCGATCTTCGCCCAAGACAATTATGGAGCTTATCTTACACCCGGTTTTATGTTTTGTTGCCTCCATAGTCTTGTAATTGTTATTTTACTTTATGCCTTCAATACCATTCGGCCAACGTGGTCTTTTGGGGGCGTGGACATGGAGTGCAAGATTCACACGTGGACCATCATATGCCCCGCGATGTTAAGTCGGGAAGTCCAATTCATGACGGATTCGACATGATAGGGTTATCCCTTGCACGCGATGCAAGGGTGCCGCACAGGTTCTTCCGCACAAAACAATTGGCCCGTGACAGTTCGCTCCCTAAATGTCATGCTGCCCGGTTTTGTTTTTCGGGGGTTTTTAAGATGTTCTCTTGGCTCCACGGTTTATATGATGAATCAAGGTGGAAGCCTACTGTCCAATATCTCATGGGTTCGTGGTTGAATAGCCCCGAAAAGTCAAAAAATTCAGCATGTGTTGTTTGAACCATTTTGGGTAGAGACATGATCAGATTTGCGTGATTTCGGATTCTATTTTTTCCTTTCTTTTTCATATATGATGTGATGCATGAAAGGATGATTATAGATGAGCCCTATGTGCATTTGACTGTGTGTAAAATGTGGTTGTGATTATTGTAATAGGGCCTGCGTACCCCTACCTTCCTCTTGAGAATTCTAATTGTAATCCTTTTCTCCCTCTCCTTAAACCTCTCCCCAAGGGTTGTTTAGGGTCTTCTTCTTTTAGTTATATAAAATTAGAAGTTTAGGGGCAGATTCGTGACGAGGACGCTTGCTGCCCCAATTTGGTGCGTGCGTGGAGAGGAGGTGTTCGACGCCATGTTGATGATGGCTTGGACCCTGGGAAGGCACTGATGGAATCGACAACATACAAGATGGTTTTTGGCAGCCCCTTGGCGAGACGGAGCTCCTTGAAAACCTTAGGATTATGGCCTTGGTTCGCCCGGTGGCTCGGGTGGAACCATTAGAACATCCATAATTATCCTTATTTACTTTATGCTTTTATTTATTGCTCTTGCTTCAGTTGTTGATTGCTTAGATAAATTATAATTGCATGAAAAAAACCATCCAATAATATTGTGTCCGAATGGCTAAGATTTTAAGAATATCGGTCACACCTTCCATCGTTATGAGGGACAAGTGTGTCTATTGTCACAACGGGTTTGTTGTGCACACACAAGGCCTTTTGTGCTAATTGACACGTTGCACCTCATAAGGCACATATTCAACTTGTGTCTCTGCTACCGGCTTGAACGTGACTTACCTTGTTGAGCTACACTAAAGGGTGGTTGTTTTCTCGCTAGGGCATACGAACGATGGGTCTGAATCAACTAGGGCTCCTTGGTTTGTTGTGCACATACAAGCCTTGGTTACCCTAGAGGCAAAAACATATGGAAGTCACATAATGATGTGATCGGTAAAGAGTTACCTACCCATGGACCTGGGTTTGTCACATTACATGCGAGACCCAAGTAAGAGAAGTGAGGTTCCATTTTCCCCTTAAGGAAGTCTACCAACGAGGGCTTCTTGCTTCCAAATCGGAGGGTATTATGGAACTGCGAAAATTAGTGGGAGACATGTTTAATTAAAAAGACTTCAATAAACATGCATATCATGTCTTTATGTGCACATTCATGTCTTTATTTCTTTGTAGCATATCATGTCACCTTTACCGTCGTTAGATTGCTTCATCAATGAAAAAAACATTAACTTGACCAAATTATGTTGATTGGATGCAAAATTTGAGGATTGTCCTCATTTATGAGAATCTGTCTCATATTCTTGATTCTCCGAGACCGATGCCACCCTTGGGGAAGGGGATTACACCGAGGAAGAGAGGACGGCTTATGAGAAGCTGCAAGAAATTTGGAGTGAATATAGCACCACTGTTCAATGCATAATGCTGGCATCCATGCCCGATGAGTTGCAAACGCAGTGTGAACATTTGGATACTGAAGCTATCCTCGATCACCTCAAGTTGTTGTATGGTGAGCATATGAGGTGAGCGAGGTACAAGCTATCTAAACAACTCTTACGTGCCAAAATGGAGGATAACACTCTTGTTGAGACCCATGTCCTCAAATTAATCAATTGGATTGAGGAGTTAGAGAGGTTGGGATTCTCCATGGGCAGGGAACTATGTCAGGACTTAGTGCTCTAATCCCTCCCAGATTCATTTTCACAGTTTGTTGATAACTTCCACATAAACAAGTAGGACGTCTCGCTTACCGAGCTCCTTAATATGCTGAAGACTGCTGAGTCCCACCTTATGAAGGATAATGACACAGTCTTGTTAGTGGGAGATGCCTAAGAGGCAAAGTTATACTCTGTTAAGAACAAAGTGAAAATAGAACTGTGAAACCCATGAGAAATATCAAGAAGAAAGGGAAAGTTGTTCCCAATAGCACCTGCTACCATTGTGGTAAAAATGGCCACTGGAAGTGCAATTGCAAGGAGTATTTTTTAGAGTTAAAACTGAAGATGGTTTTTGAAACCACTGCTTCAGGTGCGTACGTTATAAGAGAATACTTTGTCATTAACCTCTACTTTGTGGTATTCGATATCGGGTATTTGATATCAATCATCATCAGCAAGATGTTGTAGGACTGTTGTAATAGATTTGTTCTAGTGTTAATAAAAGAACGTCATTTTTCCTTTGTTATCTAAACAAGGTTGTGAAAAGTTCTTTCAAAGGCAATAGTTGTCGCATGAACCATTCTAATGAGTTACATGCGACTGGACCAATTTCAATTGCTTTAGTGGTTTTTTAAAGTTAATGATAAATATTTTTGGTACGAACGTACAAAGAGATAAAATTAACCTCACCTACTTCATGGCTTTATGACTTTGGGCGATTATGAATCGCAGTCAGAACTTGAGAAGTGTCTCAAGAAGATTCTGATTGAGTCTCTGTTCACCAAACCTAGCGAAAGGCTCGCTGAGTTGATTAGAGTTGGCCAACATAGGTGTATGCAGACCGATAACAACTCAAGCTAGAAAGAATACTCCTACGATATGAAGAGGCTTGTAACTATCTTCCATGAGGATTTTATGCATGCAAAAGGTTGGACTAATACCTTTCTACGATATGATTAGGCACGGGTACATCCACCTGTTTGGGCACAAACCCGATACCTTTGAATCATTTAAGGAGTATGAAGGTGAAGTTAAAGAAACATATTGGAAAATGTATTATAGGCCTTCAATTAGATCGAGGCAGAGAATACTTATCCACTAGGTTTGTGAATTATCTCGAAGTCAAAGACAATAAGATTGTCATTGTATGGACCCTTCCTGACACAATGGTATGTCTGGAAGGAGGAATCACACCCTATTTGATATGATGTAATCCTTACTTAGCTTCGAGTCTCTTCTCAAGGGATAAGCTATTGTAGCGGCCATAAGTTTGTATGTCTCTGATACACCATTAAGATATGGAATGGCAAGAAACCTAGTCTGAGACCTCTCATGATTTGGGGTTGCCTAGGTATGACAAACTTGCCTAGGCAGTTGGGAGAGGCACTTACCCCTGGTTGAGTTTGCCTACAATAACAGCTATCACAGCAGCATCGGGATGACCCCTTTTGAGGCACTGTATGGGCGGCGATGCAAGTCGCCTGTATGCTAGTTTGAGGCAGGGGATTCCCTTATGATGGGACACGACCTAGTTGAGGAGACAGTAGAAAAGGTTAAGCTAATTAGGGAGAGGTTGTTGGCAGCTCAGAGTCGCCAGAAGATGTATGTTGATGGAAAGGCCAGGGAGGTAGAGTTTGCTGAGGGGGACATGGTGTTCCTCAAGGTATCCGCTATGAAAGGGGTAGTGAGGTTTAGTAAGAGAGGGAAGCGAACGCCGAAGTTCATCGGGCTGTTCCCTATCCTCAGGCGCAGGGGAGCTATGACATATGAGTTGGCATTACCTCCTAGTATGGACCGAGTGCATCCGGTGTTCGATGTATCTATGCTAAAGAAGTATGTTCGGGATGAGTCCTATGTAATTGAGCCTACCGCAGTGGAGGTGGATTCAACAGTCTCCTATGAGGAGCGACCAGTTGAGGTGCTAGACCGTCAGATCAAGAAATTGAGGTCCAAGGAGATCCCCTTGGTTAAAGTCAGGTGGGAGCATCATTTCGGGCAGGAGGCCACTTGGGAGGCAAAGCAGGATATGAGGGAGCGATATCATTCGATTCAATATTATACAAAGATTTTTGCCAAACTCAAACGCATACCTCATTCTTAGAAATTTTGCCAAACTTGTCTTTTTCTTTTCAATTTCTAACGCCTTCCAGTTTATCATAACTTGCAAGCAATATTCATTAGTAGGATAATGAGAATATAATTACTAGCAAGTTATCAAACTAAGTAGCAAATAGAGGGATCAATTATCGATATCAAAATCTACTTTGCTAAATAGTTTCAAATTCGTTTCAAAATGAAATCGAGTAATATCAAAATGAATTTTAAGAGATCACAAGTGAAATATAAATGAAAACATGATCTCCAGCCCTTCCTATTGGTTGAAAACCGAAAGGCCACAATGAGCCTACGATTTAAAATTGCAAGATCGCATGAGCTCGTTATAGGCTACATAGGTCTCCGAAGAGATCGAAAAAATCAAAATCAAAAATCATTTTTCAACTCATATACTTTAATTAGTATCATAACTCCATCTTTAAGATGACAAGAAATATAAAGGATGTGATACTAAACATACCTAGATGTCAATTTTCATACCTACGGCATCATGATGACTTGAAGTTGCAACCAAAGATGGATTCTTCATTGAAGTCCATGGTCAACTTCAATTCTTCAATTTCCTTTACCCTTGTGTGGTTACTCCTCCTACAAAAGAGCATGAGATCTTTGGTACCCAAATTGATTTGGGTTCTTGGGGGTTAGATGGCCTAGGAAATCCAAAGTGTCCTAGCTACACTTGGAATTTTCTTGAATGCACAATCATAAATAGCATGGTCGAAAGTACCACAATAAAAGCAATGTCCATTAAACTTCTTTTCATTTTTACTATAGACATGAGGTTTATCATTAGAATGTTTGACATGTGAACTATGATGAACATGAGCATTCTTAAAGGAAAAAAAAAAATTGAACATGAGGTTTAATGTTAGAATGCTTGACATGAAAAACATAATGTGCATAAGCATTCTTGAAAGAAACA
Organism: Canna indica; assembly: GCA_034359265.1. Lineage (NCBI taxonomy): Eukaryota > Viridiplantae > Streptophyta > Magnoliopsida > Zingiberales > Cannaceae > Canna > Canna indica. Next base: position 45,741,759 of record CP136890.1, on the reverse strand, counting down.
TTTTTATTTCTAGAATTCTTAGAGAATGAATTACTAGATAGATTATTAACTTTCTTACTTAGAAAAACAACCTCATTTTTCAAGTCGTTCATGGATTTATGAAAAGCATGCAATTGTGTTTTCAACATGCTATTTTCATTCTTTATGATGTCATTTTTTGTTTTCAAATCCTTAGTATCAATACTTAAGGTATCATGACATGGATTGGAGATATTAACTTTTAGCTTCTCATTTTCTAATTTTACATCATGTAATTGACAGCTAAGACTTAAGTTTTCTTTCTTCAATTTTTTGTTTTCTTTATCTTTTCTAACAAGCAAGGCATACATGCTCTTATATTCATCCATTAATTCATCATAAAGCAAATCATGACAACTAGATAAATTAATACTACCATTTTTGTTATCACGACTAAAAGAAGAAGAGTGTACCTCATCATTAGCATCTATGAGGCAAACTTTTGAAGTGACTTCATAGTCATGGCAAGAGGATGCTTCATTTGAATAAGATGATGATGTGGAAGCATTTGACCTCTTCTTTGCCTTGTTCTTCATGGAAGAGCAATTTTTCTTCACATGCCCTTTTTCTTTGCACACATGGCAAATCACCTTACTTTTCCGATTTTTAGTGCTCCTATGACTAGAGACACTTTGGGCTTCAAAAACCATGTTAGTATTGGAAGGATAACCATTGTCATCACTACCTTCATTAAAAGTTTATAACTCCTCGGTTTTAACATAATCATATAAGACATTTAAGCAATCCCAAATATCGAATGCGAAAGTACAATGCATGATCTTTTCAAATATATTATTTTCCAAAGAACAATATATGAAATTTGTTGCCTTAGCATTTAATTCAAACATATTAATTTGTTCTTGCATCCATATTTTTCTTAGGTTCAATATATTTTGTCTTTACCATGTCAAATACACCTAAACCTTGAGTCTTTAGAAAAGTATATATTCTACTCTTCTAAAGACCAAAGTTAGACTCATCGAACCTAGGAGGTGAAGACGCTAAACTCTCTAGTGCCATTTTCCGGATCGAGAGACGATGTAGAGGAGATGGTGAAATCTCAATCTATAACCTGCTCTGATACCAATTGTTGATCAAATGGCCACACTAAATCTCAATCTAGAGGGGGGGTGAATAGTGTGTTCACTAAATCTTATCGCCTAAATTTGATTTTAAACGTTTCTTAGATTACTTTGGCAATTCATGATTCAATGACTAAATGTGGAAGCGATATATGATAAAACAATTAATACAAACAAGATATCAATGCTAACACAATGATTTATAGTGGTTCGTCCACAATGCCTACTCCACTACTTAAGCACCCCGCTTAGGATTTCTAGACTATGTTTACTAGATTATATCGTTTCCCTTACAAAGAGGACTCTACACTGAAAAGTCTCGGCTCTCAAACCGAAGGCACTTCCACACCCGGAAGTATCCCGCCTTCCTACCGAGAGCACTCTCCCACCTCAACCTAAGGGACAACTCAACTAATCCTAGTAAACTAAGTTTACAATGGTGGATTTAAACCTCAAACACCAAGGTTACCACCCAATTTCAAGACCTAAAAACCTAGGTCTTTACAAGCTCAAATACAATGAAATAAATCACAAAAATACACAAATAATGGAGCATATAAATAATACAACAAATACTTAGCTCCAAACACGAGTCCTAGTTCCTCTTGATTCCTCAATGATGAATCGTTCAAAGCTTGAAGACAAGATCAAGGATGTATCATGGAAACTAGGGTTATCAAAGGGATGGCTCAAGAAAAGCTTTGAGATGATCAAGAATGGCTCAATGGAAGCTTGGATAAACGGTGGAAGGCTTGCTAAGGCTCATATTTATAAGCCATGGAGAGTTGGCATGAAACAGCCAACTCAACAGCTAGGAAATTAGTCATTTCCGCCGTCCGGTCGCAGGTCCAGTCGATCGTCGGTCGACCGACCGAGCGACCGAATGGCTTCTGCCCATTTCGGGCGCCATCCGATCGACCGACCGGTCGACCGAAACTAGAAAAATTAGCCCAGTTTGCAGATATTTCTACACGTTTGCACATTTTTCGGTTCAGTCTTTGCTAAGTCCTCTTATATAACATTTCTTAACTTTAATAACTTTAAAACTTATCTGTTATATACGGATTACCCCCCATTTGGATTTAATAAAAATATCTAAAAAATCAAAATCTAGTTTTTGTGGTCTAGTACAAATTTTCGAAAAATAGAAATTTTCTAATCTCCCGAGTCAAATATGGGTATCCTAAAGGCTTCAAAAAATTCCTTTAAAAATACCTCGTTATCTAGTTTTTACCCAAGGAACAATTACCGATATTTTTTGTGTCAAAAAAATATCTAGGTCATATATGTTGTTTGAAATGGCGACACTAGAGGGGGTGAATAGTGTGTTTACTAATTCGATTAGCCTAATTCACTTTTACTGATTGCTTAGATTAGTTAGGCAATTTACAATTGAATGCAGAAGCAAGATAAATGATAAAGTAATTAAGCACGAAATTAAGAATCAATGCTAACACCGAGATTTTATAGTGGTTCGGCCCCAATGCCTACTCCACTACCTAAGCACCCCGCTTAGGATTTTCAAACTAGTTTTACTAGATTAATTTACATTTCCCTTACAACAAGGACTTTTTACCGGAAAGTCTCCGCTCTCCAACCGAAGGCACTTCCGCACCCGAAAGTATCCCGCCTTCCTACCGAGAGCACTTTCCCACCTTAACCTAAGGGACAACTAGGATTAATCCTAGTGAACACTAAGTTTACAAAAGTGGCTTTACACCTAACACCAGGTAACCACTTATACACTCAAGACGAAACACCTGGTCTTCACACGCACAAATAAAAATAGTTCAAATAACAGGTAAAATTACAATCAAAAGAGCTACGAATAAAACTAATAGAAATAGCTATTTTGCACGCCTTTGGCGCCTTCAACTCATCAAGTAGTAGAGCTTGAATCAACACCCGAGTTGAGACCAGCTCTTGCACTTGAAAAAGAATGTCACAAAAAGAAAAAGGGTGCAAGCGTTGATCGTTTGGAAGGCTTGGATCTTCCCTTTGATGGCTCAATAATTTTTGTAAGAATCAAGGAAGAAGGGATGTATATGAGGGTGTATTTATACCCTCGTGAAGAAACGCTGCTCAACGGATAGAAAACTATCCATTGCAGACCGTCGGTCGATTGGTCGATCGATCGACCAATCGACCGGTCATTCGACTGCTGCACTTATGTCTGTGGTCGGTCGACCGACGGGTCGACCAACCAAACGCGAATGTTCATTCCCGCAATTTGGTCGACCCGCTGGTCGACCGATGCAAGGATCACAGATCGCGCATCGTGCGATTTTTCATCCGGTCGACCGATCGGTCGACCACTAGGGCTACTGCCCAAATCCATCCTCTATCTGTCGACCGAAATGGCTACTGCCATTTACCTTACCTTATTCGGTCGATCGGGCGGTCGACCGAACATAGGCTGAAATTGTTTTTTCAGCCGATTTTCTTCCGCGCTTCGTTTCTGGGTTCTAGCTTTCAACGACTATCGACTTGGAGAGCTTTCATGTGATCTTTGAGCCCGTCCAATACGTCTTTGGTGCACGCGTCGCTCTTCGAGAATTTTTCGCGACGAACCCGAGCGTGACGATAAATGTCCTTCCAATTTCTGATTTCTCCGATTTTTCTGATCGAGGACATCGAACGCTAATTGATATGGAACCTGAAAGATATTCTCAATGAAATCATTAGTTCCATGTTTGTTATCATCAAAACCATCAAAACCGAGATTAAGACTAAGGTTGAAAACCTAAACAATCTCCCCCTTTTTGATGATGACAAACATCCTTAAGAAAATATATACAATAAAGCATAAGGATATCAACTTAGGAATTTCTCCCCCTATCAACATGCATATCTATAAGAATAAACTTCCCCTATCTATATGCATGGATTTCCTTATATTTTCCTCCCCTTTACCTATACGTTTCTCCCCATTTTAACTATACATTTCTCCCCCTTTCGACTATACATTTCTCCCCCTTTTGACATCAATCAACAAAGGGCAATCTAATCAAAGGGATGAAACACAACAATTATTTTTTAGTTGAGACTCTATGGAGTATTTTTCATGAAACATGAAAATCTCAACCAAAGGGATGGAAAACAAGTAATTTGATATGAAACAAAGACATACATGATAAAAGAATGATAGATACAATTCAATACTCAATCATGTATGCACTCAAGTACGAATGTATTCATATCTTTTTCATAACATTTTTAGATTTCATTCAAACTTTCAAAATACCAAGATATGATCATTTAACTCATGTATTAAGTTTGAAGTGAAACTAATGTCATTTGATCTAAATATGAACTTAGCATGTTTTCATTTGAAATAAGCATGAAAGACATGAAAATGCTAAGTCTCAAGTTTTGCTATCTACTCATGTTTTCTCAAACTTAGGCATTTGGACATCTAACATGAGATAATATATGTCTATGAATTAAGTTTGGGCTTAAGATGAGATTTTTAAGTTATTTTGTTGACTTAAGTCAACCTATACTTCAAGATTTCAAAAATCACACTTTTAGATCTAAACAAAATCATATCTTTAACAAATTTTTGAAAACAATTTTTGGATGAAAATTTGATACCATATATTCAATGGTCATTTGAAATGCATGTATCAAGTTCGACCTCAAAACGAATTTAAAAATCAAAGTCCATTTTTCATCCTATATTGATTTTAATGACAAATGAATATTTCTAGATATCATTCAAATTTTCAAAATCATTCCTATGAATGATTTTACTCAAGAAATTTGGTGAATGATATTTGAAATGGAATCAAATGGTATTCATGAGTTTTCATTTGAAGTTTTTGAAGAAAGATTCAAAGTATTGAAAAGATTGATATTTAAAAAAATGATACTTTGCAATTTTTAACAACCAACTTCAAAATTCAATTATAAATTAGATTCTTGATGAAATATTTTGAAATTTTTACATAATATGCTATATTTTTCAATGAAAGTGTAGTTTCAAGAATCAATTGAAAAAGATTTTTCTAGAAATAACTGAAATTATACTAATTGTAGGTTGAAATGATATTTTTGTAATTTTTAGTTATTCTTAAAACTTCTTCAATTTTCATTCAAACTTTCATGACACCACATGATGGTCATGTAAAGAGTATATGTCAAGTTTGAAATGAAAATTATGTTCTTAAGTCAAGATATCAACTTAGCATGGTTTCATTCAAAACTAAACTAGTTTTTTTATGAAACTTGCTAAGTTTCAATCTTAATATTTACTCATGATTTTTCAAATTTAAACCTATGAATACCTAACATGAGTAAATCTAAACATGTTCCTCAAATGTGGATTGGAAATAAGACCTTTAAGTCAACTTGTTGACTTGGGTCAACTAGGTTCAAAAGAGGTAATCATGAATTAACCTCTATTGTCATTTTATCCATATCCATATTAATTTTTCATTCTAAATGCATGGAAACATGTCATACCTATTCCTAAACATGTTTATGAAGTTTGGACTTAAAATCTAGTGTTCAAGTCAATTTGTTGACTTGGGTCAAACTTTCAAGTTTAAGTCCTCTAATGTGATCTAATTATCATATTTTCATCTACACATGAATTTTCAAGATTGAACACCTAGAATCATATCATGTGTGTATCTAAACATGTTCATTTCATTTTTACCTTAACATGAAGTCTCTAATATGAGTTTTAACGTAGAGCAAGTTTCATTCAATCAAGATATCATAAAATTGCCTAAGTTATCAAAATATTTTTCTACTCATGAAATTCCATACATATATCATGCAACATCAATCATGAGTATAGAGACATCATTAAACATGAAAATTTAAATATTTTTCAAAGATTTTTGCAAAATAAAATTCATACCTTTTTCTTGAAAATTTGCCCAACTTTTTCATTTCCTTTTTCATTTCCTTTTTCATTTTCTTTTAGATAGCATAGCTTTCCAATTCTTAACTTGCAAGTAGACTTCATTAGTATCATAATGAAATAATAAGATTACTAGCAAGCTAATATACTAAATAGCACAAGTTTTAATACAAAGTTTCATTTAAAACCTTAACCTATGCTAGATAGTTAAAGATTCATTTTTAAGAAAATTTCATGATATCTAAATGAATCTAAGAGATCTTAGAATGTGAAACATTTGAGGAATAAGATCCCTTGTCATGTTAAACTAGTTTGGACTTACAAGAATGTCTCTAATAACAAGTATCAACCTAGAGCAAATTTTATTCAATGAAATTTGCCTAAGTGCTAGAATTCTACCTACTCATGAGAGATCAAGGATTTTACATGTAATTTTAATCATGAGTATAGAGACATAGTTTAAGCTTAACTAATGAGGTATAACACTAAGATTTTGAATTTACCAAGGTTATACCCTATTCATGATGGTTTAGCCAAACTAATCTTTTTCTTCCTAATTAGCCGTCCTAAAATATTTATAACTTGCAAGTAAGCTACACTAATATTTTTAGAGAAAATATAGCTACTTAGCAAGCTAACTCAACCAAAAAGCAAAGAGAAGCATCAAGATCATTATCAAATATCAATTTGCTAAATGGTTTCAAATTTGTTTCAAAATGAAATCGAGTGATATCAAAACTAATTTTAGAGATCACAAATATAGTATAAATGAAAAATATGATCTCCAACCCTTCCTATTGGTTGAAAACCGAATGGCCACAATGTGCCTACGATTTAGAACCACAAGGTCGCTTAGACCCATTACAGGCCACTTAGGTCTCCGAGGAGACCGAAGATCAAAAAAATCAAAAAATCATTTCTATACAATAAATTGATAGCATGGAGATTAACTATCATTAAGCATAGTATCATGATCTTCAACTAAAGTAAACAATGCAAGTTAGAAGATGATACCGGAATAATTTTGATGTCAACTTTACCTAATGCATCAAGGTAGCTTGAAGTTGCAACGTACCAAGGGATGATTTATCATTCAAGTTCATGGTCAACTTCAACACATCACTTCTCTTTACCCTAGTGTGGTGGCTCTCCCTACAAGAGAAGATGAGACTTTTGGTACCCAAATGGCTTTGGGTCCTAGGGGGTTAATGGGCTTAGGTACCCAAAGTGTCTTCACAACACTTGGGTTCATTTTGAATGCGCAATCATATATAGAATGCCCAAATACACCACAACAAAAGCAATGTCCATTAAATTTCTTTTTGTTTTTATTATGGACATGAGATTTATTTTTAGAATGCTTGTTATTTGAACTAGGATGAGCATGAGCATTCTTGAAAGATACATTCTTCTTTTGAGCATGTGGTTTAGTTGTAGAATACTTGATATGAGAAGCATGATGTGCATAAGCATTCTTGAAAGAAACATTTGCATTTTTAGAGTTCTTAAAGGAAGAATTACTAGATAGATTACTAACTTTCTTATTTAGAAAAATAACCTCATTTTTCAAATCATTCATTGATTTATGAATAGCATGCAATTGTGTTTCCAACATGCTATTTTCATTCTTCAATATGTCATTTTTATTTTTCAAATCCTTAGTGTCAATACTTAAAGTATCATGACATGGATTGTTGACACTAATTTTTAGCTTCTCATTTTCTAATTTTACATCATGTAATTGAGAGCTATGATTTGAGTTTTCTTTCTTCAAATTTTTATTCTCTTTATTCTTTTTCTAGAGCAAGGCATACATGATTTTATACTCATCCTTCAATTCAACAAAATCATGGGAGCTAGATGAGTTAATACTATTATTGTTATTAACATGACTAGAAGAGGTGAAGTGTACCTCATTGTCATCATTCATGAGGCATTCTTTTGAATTTGCTTCATAGCCATGGGAAGAGGATGCTTCATTCGAATATGACGATGATGTGGAAGTATTTGACCTCCTCTTTAGAAAGGTGTACATCCTAGATTTCCATAGACCAAAGTTAGAGGCATCAAACCTAGGAGGTGTAGACGCTACCGACTCTAGAGCCATTTCTAGATCGAGACGAATTGTAGAAGGGATGGTGAAATCACAATCTACGACCTGCTCTAATACCAATTGTTGTTTGAAATGGCGACACTAGAGGGGGGGTGAATAGTATATTTACTAATTCGATTAGCCTAAATTCACTTTTATCGATTGCTTAGATTAGTTAGGCAATTTACAATTGAATGCGGAAGCAAGATAAAGATAAAGCAATTAAGCACGAAATTCAGAATCAATGCAAACACTGAGATTTTATAGTGGTTCTGCCCAATGCCTATTCCACTACCTAAGCACCCCGCTTAGGATTTCCAAACTAGTTTTACTAGATTAATTTACGTTTCCCTTACAACAAGGACTTTTTATCGAAAAGTCTCCGCTTTCCAACCGAAGGCACTTCCACACACGGAAGTATCCCACCTTCCTACCGAGAGCACTTTCCCACCTTAACCTAAGGGACAACTAGAATTAATCCTAGTAAACACTAAGTTCACAAAACTGGCTTTACACCTAACCACAGGTAACCACTTATACACTCAAGACCAAACACCTGGTCTTCACACGCACAAATAAAAATAGTTCAAATAATATGTAAAATTACAATCAAAAGAGCTAAGAATAAAACCAATAGAAATAGCTCTTTTGCAAGCCTTTGGCGCCTTCAACTCATCAAGTAGTAGAGCTTGAATCAACACCCAAGTTGAGCCCAGCTCTTGCGCTTGAAAAAGATTGCCGCGGAAAGAAACAGGGCGCAAGCGTTGATCGTTTGAAAGGCTTGGATCTTCCCTTTGATGGCTTAATAATTTCTGTAAGAATCAAGGAAGAAGGTTAAATGATGTATATGAGGGTGTATTTATACACTCGTGAAGAAACGGCTGCTTAACGGATAGAAAACTATCCGTTGCAGACCGCCGGTCGATTGGTCGGTCGATCGATCGATCGACCGGTCATTCGACCGCTACACTTATGTATGTGGTCGGTCGACCGACGGGTCAACCGCCCAAATGCGATTGTTCATTCCCGCAATCCGGTCGACCCATTGGTCGACCGATGCAAGGATCCCAGATCGTGCGTTGCCCATATCCAGCCTCTATCGGTAGACCGATTAGTCGATCGAAATGGCTACTGCCATTTACCTTACCTTATTCGGTCGACCAGGCGATCGACCGAACATAGGCAGAAATTGTTTTTTCAGCCAATTTTCTTCCGCGCTTCGTTTTCGAGTTCTGGCTTTCAATAACTATCGACTTGGAGAGCTTTTGGTGCACGCGTCGCTCTTCGAGAAGTTTCCGCGATGAACTCGAGCGCGACGATCAATATCCTTCCGATTTTTTATTTTTGATTTCTCTAATTTTTCCAATCGAGGACATCGAACGCTAATTGATATGGAACCTAAAAGATATTCTCAATGAAATCATTAGTTCCATGTTTGTTATCATCAAAACCGAGATTAAGGCTAAGCTTGAAAACCTAAAGCCAACAACATTGCCCTCCAAGGAGCTCCCTAGGCTTAGTCAATTCCATGTTCATTTTCTAATTTGCCAGTTTTTCATGTTTTGGGGTTCGGATTTGGCTTTTCGATTCTTAAGCATCATCATGAGGATTTACAACACACGCTAGACAGCCTAGACCTAAACTTCAACTTCTCAGAGAATCTCGAGCGTCGACAAGCGTCCTGCCGATTTCTCCAATTTCTTCGATTTTACCGATCGGGGACGTCGTGCGCTAACTGATATGGAACCTAAAAATATTTCTCCATGAAATCATTAGTTCCGTATTTGTTATCATCAAAACCGAGATTAAGACCAAGGTTGAAAACCTTAGGCCAACAGTATAAACCCCCCCCCCCTCCCCCCCGTCCCCTTGGCTCTGCCTCCCTATTGGAGCCGCACCAGCCAATTGAGAAAGAGAGGAGCCTGCCACTGAGCCGCCCCTCTCCTTCCCCCACATGGAGCCGCCGAGCCGCCCCTCTCCTTCCCCTCTCTTGGAGCCGAGTCTTGGAGGAAGAGAGGAGCCGCCCAGCTGCCCCTCTCGCTCTTCCCCTCTCTTGGGCAGCCGACTTGAAGTGGAGCCGCCACCCCCCTTCTTCTTGATTCTTGGAGCCGCCGCACCTTTGAGGGCCGGATTCAGAGGCCGCAGCTTGGAAGTCTTTCTCTATTTTTTCTTCCTAATCATGTGAGTGATTTTACACCTCTTTTTCTCGGGTTTCTCTCGTGTTCTTGAGCAAATTTTGGCATTTTGTTGTTCTTCTTGTTTTCCGTCGATTTGTGGGTCTTGATCGCCGAATTCTTGTGTTGATTTGTGGGAGAAGGGCCTGAGACTCCCCCTTTGTTGCTCGGTAATCCTAGGACTACCCTAGGAGTGCTCGGCCAAGGGAGAAACAAGGGTGCCCTCAAGGTGTTCTATGAAATTTCTAAGTGAATGTTCTTGATTATCTTTGAGATCTATTATTGGCTTAAGGTTTTCAACCTTGGTCTTAATCACAGCTTTGATGATAACAAACATGGAACTAATGTTTCATTGAGAAAATCTTTCAGGTTCCAAGTCGGTTAGCACTCGACGTCCCCGATTGGAAAACTCGAACAAATCGGAGAAATCGACAAGGACGCTTGTCGGCGCTAGGGAATCTTTGAGAAGGAGAGTTTAGGTTTAGGGTGTCTAGTTTATATCGTAAATCCTCTTTATAATGCATAAGAACCCTCAAACCAAACCCGAACCCCAAAATATAAAAACCCCGAAATTGCCCTGAATTCATTAAGCCTAGGGAGCTCCTTGGATGGCTATATGTCCTATACCTTTTCTTGACATAAAAAATTGTGATAATTATTCCTTGGGTTAAAATTAGATGACGAGGTATTTTTTAGGAATTTTTAGAAGCCTTTAGCCTACCTATACTTGACTCGAAAAGTTAGAAAATTTCCATTTTCGAAAAATTTGTACTAGACCCCAAAAACTAGATTTTGATTCTTAAGGATTTTGATTTTTTAGATATTTTTATTGAATCCAAATGGGAGGTAATCCTTATATAAAATTTATATTTTAAAGTTATTAAGGCTTAGCAAAGACGAAACCAAGACGAACAAAAAATCTCAGCCAAGCCAAGTAATGCAGTGCAGACTGCCTAATTTCGGTCGACCGAATGCTGCCAAAAATAGGCAGTAGGCAAGTCAGTCGATCGAAGTTTCCCAGTAGGCTTACATTCCATTTCTTCTTGGCTCTATAAATACCCAAACCCAGCCTTCCTTAAACAACTTTTGATCACTTTTAACCTTCATTGAGCCATCATTGATTAACTCTGAGCTTTCATTGAGCCATTTTTTAGAGAAATCCTAGTTTGAGCTTTCATTCCTAGAGTTTTCCTTTAAATTTGATCAAATTCTTGTAGCAAAAGAATCCACCTAATGAGTCTTGGCTTTGCATCCTTTTTGTCCAACAGAAATTTGAGGGCTGCATGGTCAGTGTAGACAATGACTTTTGCACCTATCAGATAAGAACAAAATTTATCAAATGCAAATACAACCGCTAGCAATTCCTTCTCAGTTGTAGCATAATTAATTTGTGCATCATTCAAAGTCCTACTAGAATAATAAATGACATACAAGAGTTTATTTTTCCTTTGACCAAGTACTGCACCTATAGCAAAATTACTAGCATCGCACATAATTTCAAAAGGTAAATCCCAATCGGGGGCAACAATAACAGGAGCTGAAATAAGTTTTTGCTTCAAAGTTTCAAAAGCATGCATGCAATCATCATCAAAGTTAAAAGGAACATCTTTAATCAAAAGATTGCTCAAAGGCTTAGCAATTTTAGAGAAATCCTTTATAAATATTCTATAAAATCCAGCATGGCCTAAAAAACTCCTGACTCCCTTGACATTTGTGGGTGGAGGCAGTTTCTCAATTATTTCTATTTTGGCTCTATCAACTTCAATGCCCTTGGCTGAGATCCGGTGCCCTAAAACAATACCTTCCTGCACCATAAAGTGACACTTTTCCCAATTCAAAACAAGGTTAGTTTCTTGACACGTTTTCAAAACCAAAGATAAATGATATAAACAATTATCAAAAGAAGAACCAAAAATAGAAAAATCATCCATAAAAACCTCAATAAACCTCTCCACCATGTCATGAAAGATTGCCATCATACACCTTTGAAAGGTGGCGGGAGCATTGCACAAACCGAAAGGCATCCTTCTATATGCAAAAGTGCCATAAGGACAAGTGAAGGTGGTCTTTTCTTGATCTTCCGGAGCAATAGGAATTTGATTGTAGCCCGAATATCCATCCAAGAAGCAATAATAAGTATGACCAGCCAACCTCTCAATCATTTGGTCCATGAATGGTAAAGGGAAGTGATCCTTTCTTGTTGCATCATTGAGCTTCCTATAGTCAATACACATTCTCCAACCACTCACTGTTCTTGTAGGAATGAGTTCATTATTTTCATTTTTCACAACTATAATCCCTCCTTTCTTTGGCACAACTTGAACTGGACTCACCCAAGTACTATCCGAAATTGGATAGATAATCCCAGCATCTAAGAGCTTCATCACCTCTTTCTTGACAACCTCTTTCATTGTTGGGTTCAATCTTCTTAGTGGTTGCACAAGAGGCTTGTAACTATCTTCCATGAGGATTTTATGCATGCAAAAGGTTGGACTAATACCTTTCAAATCTAAAATTTGCCAACCAATTGCAGTCTTGTGATCTCGAAGCACTCCAAGTAATTTCTCCTCCTCCAAAGCATTCAAAGAGGCACTAATAATGACCGGATAAGTTTCTCCCTCACCAAGGAACACATATCTCAAGGTAGAAGGTAGTTGTTTCAGCTCTAACTAGGGTGGTTCATCACTAGCTTGTTGAACTTCCTCTTCAATCTTCAAAATGGTGAATTTAGGCTTGAACACCAAAGATTGATCTTCCAAAAGCTCATGACATAATTTTAGCTTGTCATCTTCTATTTCTTCCACAGCATTGGAGTTCATTAGGCAAGCCTCCAGAGGGAGAGTAGTAGAGCTTGCTCTAAAGGAAGTAGCCACCACTTCATCAATGGTATCCATTCTAAGACAAGCTTCAGCCTCTAAAGGTAATTTTGTTGCTTCAAACACATTAAATGTGACTTTCTCATCTTGAACACACAACTCAAGCTTCCCTTCTTGGACATCAATCAAAGCTCTTTCGGTTGCTAAGAAGGGTCTCCCAAGAATGAGTGGAACCTCTCTATCTTCCTCCATGTCAAGCACAATGAAATCAACCGGAAAGATGAGCTTGTCTACTTTCACCAAAACATCTTCAATGATGCCTCTTGGATGCTTGATAGACCTATCCGCCAATTGCAAGGAAACCATAGTAGGCTTCACTTCTCCAACTCCAAGCTTCCTAAAAATAGACAAAGTCATCAAGTTAATGCTAGCACCAAGATCACAAAGAGCTTTATTGAAATAAACATCACCAATAACACATGGAATTGTAAAACTCCCTAGATCCTTTAGTTTAGGAGGCAATTTATTTTGCAATATAGCACTACATTCCTCGGTGAGCATCACGGTCTCATCATCCTTAATCTTCTTCTTCTGAGAGAGAATTTCCTTCATGAATTTTGCATAGTGGCATTTGTTCAAGAGCTTCAGCAAAGGGAATGTTGATTTGTAGCTTCTTGAACACCTCTAGAAACTTAGAGAATTGCTTCTCTTGTTGTTCCTTCCTTTGTTGCTTCAACCTTTGTGGGTAAGGGATTGGAGGGTCATATGCTGAAGGTGTTGGAGCTTTTTCTTCTTTTTCCACACCTTTGTTGCGCCTCATTGGAATCTCATACTTCTTCTCCTTAGGTGGCTCCACATGGGTCTCATTAGAGGGCTTTTCTTCCTCCTTTGCTTCTTCTTTTTCTGGTTCGGCCAGCTCCTTTCCACTCCTCAAAGTGATTGCCTTCACATGCTCTCTTGGGTTTGCAATAGTGTTGCTAGGCAAGGAACCTTGTGGCCTTTCCGCTAGTTGCTTAGATATCTGTCCCAATTGACTTTCTATGTTTCTAATTGATGCATCTTGATTTCTAAACATGGTATCATAGTTCCTAAATTGAGATTCAGTCCTCTCCACAAAAGAAGTAGTGCTTTTCATGAATTGTTGCAATGTATCCTCCAAATTGGACTTCTTCTCTTGAGGGGGTTGATTGAATTGTTGCTTAGGTGCACCTTGATTGCCCCATGAAAAATTAGGATGGTTCCTCCACCCTGGATTGTAAGTGTTGGAGAAGGGATTATTTCTTGGAGCGTTACCCATATAATTGACTTGTTCTTCTTGTGAAAGGTCTGCATTACATTCACCATTGGGATGATTACTTCCACAAAAATCACAAACCATCACTTGAGCATGAATAGCATGCACAACATTGGCATTTATCCCCAATTGCTTTTGAATGGCCACATTTTGCATGGAGAGAGCTTTGATTTGTGCTAGAATTGCACTAGTAGTATCAACTTCTAGTATTCCCTTCTTTTGAACTCTCTCTATAGGCTTTTGGTAGTTGTTGCTTGCCATGACTTCAAAAAGCTCTTGAGACTCCTCTGGTGTCTTATTATTGAGAGATCCTCCCACTGCCGCATCTACCATAACTTGAGTACTAAGAAAAAGACCATTGTAGAAGGTCTGGATTTGCATCCAAAGAGGGATGCCATGGTGAGGACATCTTCTTAGTAACTCCTTGTACCTTTCCCAAGCTTCATAGAATGATTCTCCCTCTCCTTGAGCAAAGGATGTGATGTCATTCCTCATTCTGGCTGATTTTGCAGGAGGGAAATATTTCTCCAAGAACCTCTTAGCCACAATATCCCAAGTAGTGAGGGTTCCTTGAGGTAGAGATTTCATCCAAGCCTTAGCCTTGTCCCTCAATGAGAAAGGGAAAAGCCTCAATCTAATAGCACCGTCACTCGCTCCATTTATCTTGATTGTGTCACATATCTCCAAAAAGATGCTAATGTGAGCATTGGGATCTTCACTAGGCAATCCTCCAAATTGGCAATTTTGTTGAACAAATTGGATGAGCGAAGGCTTGATCTCAAAATTGTTTGCTTGAATCGGTGGCCTTAAGATGCTCGATGCACAACCATCAAGATTTGGAGCTAAATAGTCCTTCATAGCCCTATTGTTTGGTTCAGGAACTTCATTTTCATCCTCCATGATGTTGCTTTGAGTATCTTCAATGGCTCTTCTTTCTCTCCTTAGTCGATGCAAGATTTTTTCAATCTTCGGATCAAAGAGCAAGTCACCAAAACACCGACTCCTTTGCATAAACTACAGAAATCAAGAAAAACAAGTGAAGAGAAAATTTAAAACAAAAATAAAAACAAATCCAATCTAGTATCCAATTAACTAGTATCAATATTGATTAACTATCCCCGGCAACGGCGCCAAAAACTTGATGTGAAGCTAGCAAGTATACTAGTTCGTAGAAGTAATAAAATGATGAGAAAAATATCGTTCCCACGAGGATAGAATCAAGTACCGAAATTGACTAATATGGAATGTTATTTGGACAATCAAATTGGAGTGAATTGAGTACACAACTTAAATCTAAAAATTGAGCAGATTAATTGCGAGAAAATTAAAGAAAGAGTTCAAGATAATGAGATGGATTCTAGGGCTAATTGATTTCACCTAACTATTGATTAAGATACCTTGGATTTACTTATTTAGCCTTTACTTTAATTAATTAATGATCAAATTCCCGAAATTAATTCCAAGCCTTTCTCAAGGTCAAGTAATTCTCTTCTACTCAAATTGAATGACTAATCTCTTAGTTACAAACTAATTCAAGAGAAGGTTTAAGTTCTATGCAATATTTGCAATGACCACATGAATCGCGTTTGCCTATCTCTAGTTTTTGCTCCATTCATGGTGTTTATAATGAGAAGCAATGTTTATAAACCCTTTCTCAAGTTATTGCAAACCAACAAATCAATTGAATCGAGGCCCAAAATGGGCAGTAGCTCTGTCGGTCGACCGACCTGTGTTTGCTGAAGACGAAAGATTGCGTCGGTCGACCGACTAGTCGACCGAATGTGGGATCAAAGGAGTTGTGTCTGGGCGGTCGACCCGTCGGTCGATCGACCATAGTGAGAAGAGCAGCGGTCGAATGACCGATCGATCGGTCGGTCGACCGACCAATCGACCGGCGGCCTGCAACGGATAGAAAACTATTCGTTGAGCTGTCGTTTCTTCAGAAGGGTATAAATACACCCTCATATAATTCATTTGACCATTTTCCCTTAATCTTACAGATTTTATTGAGCATTTAAGAAGGGATTTAAGCCTTCCAAAGATCGATTGCAGCACGCTCTGTTCTTCTGTCAAGTTCGTCTTCAAGCGCCAACTGCTCCTCAACTCGGCTTCGACTCAAAGCACATTCACTGGCAAGTTGGAGGATACAAGGCTTGGAAAAGAGTAGATAATCTTGGTTTTATCTTAAGCTCTTTTCACTTGTATTTTTAACTATGAATTTATCATTTCTTTGAAGTTGAGTTTGTAAGACCTAGGTTGTTAGGTCTTGTGGGTATAAGTGGTTACCTGGTGTTAGGTGTAAAGCCACTTTTGTAAAAGTAGTTTACTAGGATTAGTTCGAGTTGTCCCTTAGGGTTGAGGTGGAAGAGTCCTCTTGATAAGAAGGCGGAGACTTCCGGGTGTGGAAATGCCTTAGGTCGAGAGTGAGACTCTTCGAGTCAAACTCCTCTGTGTAAGGGAAACCGATTTAATCTAGTTAAACTAGTTTGGAAATCCTAACCGGGGTGCTTAGGTAGTGGAGTAGGCATTGGGGTCAAACCACTATAAATCTTATGTTTGCATTGTCATTTATTGTTGCTTGTGCTAATTGTATATATCGCTTCCGCATCTAATCGTAGGATTGCAAATTGCCTAAACGATTTTAAAAACGATTAAATTAAAATTTAGGCTAATCAATTTAGTTAACACACTATTTACCCCCCCCCCTCTAGTGTCGTCATTTCACTTACACTTTCCCCTTTTCCCATGGCTCGGCAGCCCTAGTACTTAATAAATCGGCGAAGAAACAAGATGATCTGACAAGAACTCGTACAAAACAGTGAATACACATCGATGAAACCAAGATCCGTCGGAAAGATCGCGAGAAAACTCATCCTATCACATCTAGGGGTTCGGCTACCCGCCTCCCCCAAGCTTTCAAATTCTGACCACTCACCTTGATTGCGGAGAACGAAAGATCGGATGACGACGACTTTGAATCTTCCAGCGACGTCGCGAAATCCCGGATCAATCCAAGTCCCCCTTCTCCTTGCTCTTCTCCCTCTCTCCCTAGGCTGCCTTGTGCGACTCCAAGGATGAGTCGCACGGCACAAGGATGAGGGGTTTTAATCCCTCATCTAGCCTTCCATATAGGCTATTGACTCACCTGACTCATACTCAAAACTCGACTAAACCCGAACTCAACTTGGGTTCCGACTCAACCCACAACATGAGTCGATTTAAACTTGATTTAAGGTATGATTGCATAAAAGGAAAGTCAATCACCCAATAAAATTCCATGCATCATTAGTCGAGTCATACCTTTTCACTCAAGGCGAACCTGAGCCTCGACTCGACTATCCCCAAGTCCAGCGTGTTGCACCAAAAATAGATTTTTATATTAGTAAATTTTCCCGGGTCTTACAACCTTCCCCCCTTAAGGGGAAATTCATCCTCGAATTTACTTGAATAACAAGGACTTGCCGGCTCCTCAAACAAGGAAGGGTAGCTCTCTCTCATGTCCTGCTCTACCTACCAAGTGGCCTCTTGCCCGGAATGGTGCTCCCATCTAACCTTCTTCTAGGTCAACCGAGTCAAAGGGCGTGCAATTATGGAGAAGTTCTCCTTGAACTTTCGGTAGTACCCGGCCAAACCAAGGAAACTGCGGACCTCAGTCACTCTAATCGGCCGTTTCCAGTTCTGCACCGCTTCTATCTTGGCAGGATCTACCCTTATCCCTTCCTTGGACACTACATGGCCCAAGAATCCTACACTTTCCAACCAACATTCACACTTGGAAAATTTTGCAAACAAGCGGTGCTCTATGAGGGTTTCCAGGACCATTCTCAAGTGATCAGAGTGCTCTTCCTCACTCTTGGAGTAAACCAGAATGTCGTCAATGAAGACGATCACAAAGCTATCTAGGTACTCCTTAAATACCCTGTTCATTAGGACCATGAAGGCAGCATGTGCATTTGTTAGGCCAAAGGACATCACTAGGAACTCATAGTGACCGTAGAGAGTCCTAAAGGCCGTCTTAGGCACATCGCAGTCCCGGATCCTCAGCTGATGGTACCCAAACTTTAGATCTATCTTTGAAAACCACTGTGCCCCCTACAGCTGGTCAAACAGATCGTCTATCCACGGTAGTGGGTAGCGATTGTTGACGGTCACCTTGTTCAGCTGCCTATAGTCGATGCACATGCGCATCGACCCATCCTTCTTCTTCACGAAGAGAACCGGGGCACCCCAGGGTGACACGCTCGGTCGGATGAAACCCAGGTCTAGCATTTCCTGCAATTGCACCTTTAACTCCCTAAGTTTGGCCGATGCCATCCTATAAGGTGGAATGGAAATTGGTTTCACCCCGGGCTGCAAGTCAATGCAAAAATCAACTTCCCTTATAGGAGATAATCCCGGCAATTCCTCGGGAAACACATCAAGGAGTACACAGACCACTGGGGTTCCGCTGACATTCCTTGCCTCACCCCTTTCCTCCTCGGCCACAGATACGAGGGCCAGGAAGGATTGGCAGCCGCCCCGAAGCAACTTACGAGCCTTTAGGGCTGAGATGACCCCTATCAGCTTGCTACCTCCCTCCCATTGAAAGGTGAACTGTGGCAGCCCAGGCTTATTAAACATCACTATTTTAGCTCTGCAATCCAACATTGCAAAGTGCTTTGCCAACCATTCCATGCCAAGGATGACATCAAGCTCAAGAGTGGGTAGGAGTGTCAAATCCGCACTCAACACATGGCCATAGATGAGCACCTCACAGCCTTGATATATTGAATTTGCTAAGATTGCATCGCCCGTAGGAGTTCATACTATCAATGGCCCGTCGAGCATAGAGGATGCCATCAGCAATTTCGCAACAAATATGGCAGACACAAACTAATGCGTGGCACCCGGATCAAATAAAACATATGCAACAGACGAACATACTAAAATAGTACCTGTCATCACAACTTTGGACTCCTCTAACCCATCACGGTTCATAGCATATACCCACACAGGCAGCCTCTCTAAATGACTGGTCTACGGCCCCTTATTCTGTGCCTGTCCCCTCTGAGCTACTGACCCCACTGACATAGGTGTCTTTCCCCTAGACTGCTCAGGCTTCTGACCAGTTCCCTCAGGATAGTCCTTCTTGAAGTGTCCGACTCGGCCACACTTGAAGCAAGCGTTCGTGCGGCTATGGCAGGACCCCAGTGTCTCCGATTGTAACTGCCACACTGCGGCGCCTCATATCTCTGACAACCACCTCCTGACACTATCGGCCTCACTCACCCGGTCCCTGGGCCCCCGCGGCCCCGATTGCCATTTTATCCCCAGCTTTGCTAATGATCTGCCGCGGGCATTGTCCCCTCGGAGTGCCAAGGCCGATTGCCAGAACCCTGCGATTGAAACTTCTTTTTAGCTGGCCCGTCATTCTTCTCAAACGACACCAAGGCTTCTTTCCGCAGGGCTTCATCCACTACCCGAGCCAGAGTAGAATCCTTAGTGTAGTGGATAAGCCTGTCGATCTGTGGCCTCAGACCTGCCACGAACCTCTTGACCCTGGCGGTCTCGGACGCCACTAGGGTTGGATGGTACTTGGAGAGACAGTTGAACTCCATCTCATACTCTGATACTGTCATGCCTCCATATTGGCGCAACATATCAAAATCACGGGCGCGCTTGTCGCGAACACTCATGGGTAGGTACTGCTTGTTGGCTTAAGGGTCTTTCTTAAGCCTCGATCTTTATTTTGTTGATAACAAACATGTATTTAATCCAAGTGTGTAGTTTTGAGTTCAGGTTGAGGTTGCGATACACATGCCTAATCCGTTCAAACGAGACGACGAAAAAGATCGTCAAAAGAACGGAAGAAGAAATCATTGAAGAAAGGCTCCGGATTAAGTCAAGAAGATTTAATGAAATATGTCCCTAGAATAGTTTATCCCAAGCCTAAAATGTAAGGTTATCCAAGTTGAAACTTGGTAACCAAACCCTTAGAATTATCATGTAAAAATACAAGGAATTAATCATCCTCAGCCTGAGATCAGTCGACCGGTTGGTCGATTGATCAAGGCAATAAAATGGCGATGCAGCCAATTCGGTCGACCGACCGGTCAACCGGAGATCGCAAGAAATTGGCAGAAGCCATTCGGTCGACCAGTTAGTCGACCGAATGTGGCAAAGGGGAAATAGCTGGGCTGCGTCGGTCGACCGGTTGGTCGATCGACAGAGGCAAAAATTTGGCAGAAAGGTAGCAGTCAACCAATCAGTCGACCGACCTAAAGATGGCCTCTATCGCGTGATTCGCTGCAGCCATTCGATCGACCGACGGGTCGACCGAACGTTGGTCGACCAAATGTCAGAAGAGATGTTGGCGGTCGACCCGTCGGTCGACCCGTCGGTCGACCGACCTCTCTCAGCTGCAAGAGGTCGATCAGTCGGTCGACCGACTAATCGATCGGCCTTGCGATCGAACGGCTTCAACAGTCAATTTTTTATCCGTTGAACGGCCGTTCGGTTGTGGGGATATAAATACCCCTCACCAAACTTCATTAAACACTTTTGCAAAACTTAATTGAGCATTAAAAGTGAGCGTTAAAGCTTTCATACGAGCTACACCTGTGCACGCCTCTCTGCTCCCAGTTTTGACTTCATCAGGCGCTGATTTCTTCTCTTCAACCTTGCTCCATTCATTGAAGTCTTCTTCCAGTTGCAAGTTGAAAACGAGAAGGCGGTGGAAAGAAGCTTGGGTCAAATTTCTTCTTCATTAGCTCTTTCCCAAAGTTTGTAATTTATTGAATCTTGTTTTCTTGTTAAGATAGCTTTGCTAGGTGTGCTATGAAACACTTAGAGTAAACTTTGTAGAAGTGTGTTTTGCCTAGGTAAATAGGATTGAGGTGTTCTCCAAGTGAGGGAGAAGGGTGTCCTCAAGTGTATTCAAAGGGAAACATACAATCTATAAAGTAGTGTTTAGAAATCCTTGGTAAGGAGCCAAGGTAGTGGAGTAGGCGGTTGGCCGAACCACTATAAATTGAATTGTTTGCATTGCTCTTTACTTGCTTTCATTATTATGATTGAATTGTGATCATATCATTAATTAAAGAATAATTTCATTAAGCTAAGACAAAATTAAGTTGAAAGAAATTGAAAAAGGGATTGACACTATTCAACCCCCCTTCTAGTGTCAAGGTCCATCCAACAATTGGTATCAGAGCTAAGTAGTAGGCTAAGATTTAACCATCATCCCTACAAGTCATCATGTCTAGTGAAATTCAACTTGCTCAAGGGTCCTCTACTAACACTCCACCATTATTCCATGGGAACAACTATGCCTATTGGAAGATTCGCATGAATGACTTCCTTCAATCCTTAGGCATGGATGTATGGAGGATGATCCAAGTAGAGTATAAACAACCCGATAAGGATATGGATAAATGGGACCAAGAGAAAGTTAGGCTATTTAATGCAAATGCCAAGGCCGTCAATGCTCTATATTGCGGTCTATCAATTAATAAATTCAATAGGATCTCTATATGCGAATCTGCATACCAAGTATGGAAGGTCCTAGACACCACCCATGAAGGGACTTCGCAAGTAAAAGAATCCAAAATCAATTTACTCATGCATGACTAAGAAATGTTTAGAATGCTTTCACATGAGTCTATTGATGTCATGTATGCTAGGTTTCAAAATATTACGAATGACTTAGCTAATCTTGGCAGGGAGATAAGGGAAGAGGAGAAGATAAGGAAGCTCCTTCGCTCCCTTCCAAAATCTTGGGAATCCAAGGTGACGGACATCATGGAAGTCAAGGACTTGAGCACGCTAAAGATTACCGAGCTCATTGGGTCTCTCATGACACATGAGACCCACATGAAGCATTACCAAGAAGAAGATGCTTCTAAAGGCAAGGCCATTGCCTTTAAAAGCATCGCATAGAGCCGAAGAGACATCGTCATCAGAGGAAGAGACAGATGACATTGAAGAAATGGAAATGCTTGCAAGGAGGTTCATGAGCTTCATGAAGGGAGGCATGAGAAAAGGAAGAAGTGGCTACACGTGCTACAATTGCAACAAGTCGAGGCAACTAAGGAAAGATTGCCCGCTTCTAAAGATGGCCACTACCTCCAACCCTCACAAGAGAGAAAAGTACAAAAAAGAGAAGAAGACAATGATGGCTACATGGGACGAAAGCGAGGTCTCATCAAGTGAAGAAGAGGCAAGGAGTGAAAAAGCCAACCTCTGCTTGATGGCAAAGGAAGATAAGGTAAGATTTAATTTTGGTGAAATTTCATTTACCCAAGAAGAATTACAAATTGAATTTGAGCAAATGCATGATGAGTTTATTGCAATTAGGAGAAAATTTAAGGACCTCAAAAATGACAATAGGTCCTTGGAAATTGAAAATGATAGATTATTACTTTCCTGCAATAATCGTAGGAAAGAGGTAGAAAACCTTAAGGAAGAAAAGTGCACCCTAGAAAAGGCTAACAAGGACCTAGAAATAGATAATGAAAAATTAGAAAAAGAGAACAAGTATTTATGTGATACAGTAGAGCATTTAAATGATAGCATGCTAACATTAAAGAAAGAACTTTGCATGCTCAATGAAAAAATGACAACTATTCAAAATGTCATGCCAAAAGTTGTCAATGAAAAAAAATCATCACACTCCCATGCTCACACACACACACACAAAGAAAATTTCATGGTAACTATTTTTCATGTGGTATTTTTGGCCATATGGCCAAAGATTTTGCATTAAGAAGGAACCCACATGCAAGATTCACATGGGTTCCAAAAGTGACTAACACCCAAGGACCCAAGAAAATTTGGCTACACCTAAGAAAGTGTCTTCTCCTTTTGTAGGTGGAGAAGCACCCTCAACCAAGTAAGAGTACTTGGATCTTGGATAGCGGTTGCTCGAAGCACATGACGGGAGATATCAACTTGTTCGCAATCCTATTAAGTAAAGATGGTGGACATGTTACATTTGGAGACAATGCCAAAGGTAAGATTGTTGGCATTGGTGACATAGGTATACTCCCTTACCCATGTATCAAAAATGTTTTATTAGTTGATGATTTAAAGCATAACTTGATTAGCATATCTCAACTATGTGATAATATGTACATAATTATTTTTGAAGCATCAAAGTGCATTATTAGAAGTATACTTTCAAATGATATCATGTTCATAGGAAATAGGCAAGAAAATATATACACTCTAGAATTAAATGTCTTGCCCAATCCTCATGTTAGATGCTTAGTAGCTATAGAAAATGACTCTTGGTTGTGGCATAGAAGGCTAGGACATGCTAGCATGAGCCTTATCCAAGAGATAGCTATGAAAGAATTAGTAAAAGGCTTACCTAAAATAAAATTCGAAAAAGATAAACTATGTGATGTATGTCAACTAGGTAAGCAAGTAAAATCTTCATTCCTTAGTATTAATCAGGTTAGTACATCTAGGATTCTTGAGCTTGTACACATGGATCTATTTGGTTCATGTGATGTAACTAGTCTAGGTGGAAAGCTTTATTGCAATATTTTCGTTGATGATTTTTTGAGATTTACATGGGTCTTCTTTTTGGCAAAGAAAAATGAGACATTTGAGTTTTTCAAAAAAATTGCAAAAAAAATTTCAAATGAAAAAGGAGTTTCTATTTTAAAAATTAGGAGTGATAATGGAGGGGATTTTTTTTGAGTTTTGTGATGATTTAGGTATTCAACATACCTTTTCTTCCCCTAGGACCCCTCAACAAAATGGGGTGGTTGAGAGGAAGAATAGAACCCTACAAGAAATGGCTAGGATCATGTTGTGCGAAAATAATTTACCTAAATCGTGTTTTATTAAGACCAAAAATCAAGAAAACACCCTTTGAGATTTGGAATGGTAAAATCCCAAATGTGGGATATTTCATGTTTTTGGATGTAAATGCTTTATTTTAAATACTAAGGAGAATTTAGGAAATTTTAATTCTAAATCCGATGAAGGAATTTTCCTAGGTTACTCCACTAGTTCTAATGCTTATAGAGTTTATAATCGTAAAACTATGATAGTTGAAGAGTCTAGCATGTGACTTTTAATGAAACTAATGATTCTTCAAGAAATGTCAAGATTGTGAATGTAGGTGAGGAGCTTGAGGATCTCACACTTCATGATAAGGAAGTGGAGGATGAAGATGATGAGGAGACCCAACATGAAGAACCTCCATCCTCAAGTCAACCTCAAGTTGAAGATGGAGAAGAAGAAGAAGAAGCTCTACCACCTCTCCCCAAGGGATACCGATTGGTAAGAGATTATCCAATGGACCAAGTCATTGAAGAGCCTTCAACGGGAGTGGTAACACGCTCTAAACTTAAAAATTTATGCCAATATGTAGCTTTTGTTTCTCAAGTAGAGCCTAAAAATGTAAAGGAAGCTATAGAAGATGAGTTTTGGGTATTAGCCATGCAAGAAGAACTCAACCAATTTGATAGGAATAATGTATGGGACTTAGTACCTAGACCTAGTGAGCAAACCATAATTGGAACCAAATGAGTGTTAAGGAATAAGCTAGATGAAGAAGGACTAGTTATTAGAAACAAAGCTAGGCTAGTGGCACAAGGGTACAACCAACAAGAAGGAATAGACTATAATGAAACATATGCTCCCGTAGCAAGATTAGAAATAATTAGGATGCTTTTAGCATTTGCTAGCTAAAAGCTTTAAACTTTTTCAAATGGATGTGAAAAGTGTTCTTTTAAATGGTTTTATAAATGAAGAAGTTTATGTTGAACAACCCCCGAATTTGAAAGTTTTGAGTTTCCAAATTATGTTTTCAAACTTAAAAATGCTTTAGATGGTTTAAAACAAGCCCCTAGGGCTTGGTATGAAAGACTTTCTATTTTCTTAATTGAACAAAGTTTTGATATAGGAAAAGCAGATGTTTCACTTTTCATCAAGCACCATGAAAATGACATGTTATTAGTTCAAATATATGTTGATGATATAATTTTTGGTGCCACTAATGAAATGCTTTTTGAGTGGTTTGCTAAGTGTATGCAGGATGAATTTGAGATGAGCATAATGAGAGAGCTCTCCTTCATGCTTGATCTCCAAATCAAGCAAACCAACAAAGGGATCTTCATCAATCAAGCTAAGTACACAAAGGAGCTCATCAAGAGATTTGGAATGAATGAAGCCAAGATAGCTTCTACACCAATGAGCGCACCCATCAAGCTTGACAAAGATGAAGAGGGCATTAAAGTGGATGAAAAATGATATCGAGGTATGATCGGTAGTCTCCTTTATTTAACCGCAAGTAGACCCAATATCATGTTTAGCGTATGTTTATGTGCTAGATTTCAATCGTGTCCTAAGATGTCTCATTTAAGTGCGGTAAAACGTATATTGAGATATCTAAAGGGTACGGTTGACCTAGGATTATGGTATCCATGTCATTCATCATTCGACTTAATTGGTTTTTCGGATGCTGATTTTGTCGGATGTAAGATAGATAGGAAAAGCACTAGTGGGTGTTGTCAATTCCTTGGAGCGAGTCTTGTTTCTTGGTTCTCAAAGAAACAAAACTCGATTATGCTTTCAACTACCGAAGCGGAATACATCGCCGCGGCTAGTTATTGTGCGCAAGTCCTTTGGATGAAACAAACCCTTTTAGACTATCGACTTAGGTATTCTTGCATACCTATACATTGTGATAACACTAGTGCAATTAATTTAACCAAAAATCCTATCTTACATTCTAGAACTAAGCATATTGATTTGAGACATCATTTTCCTAGGGATAATGTAGCTAAGGAAAACATATTGGTAGAATTTGTATCCACCAATAAACAACTTGCCGATATGTTTACAAAACCCTTAGTTGAAGAAAGTTTCACAACCTTAAGGATGCAACTAGGAATTTGTGTTTTACCTTGTGTTTAAAGAGAATCTTCTTCAAAATTTACATGATTTCAAAACTTGCATTCTATAAAAGCGTCATCACACTTATGTATTGCTCTGTAGTGGGGCTTTGCGACCTATTGATGTTTGCCTTCTATAGGCTTACATTGATGGGAAGGACTATAGTGGTAGATGATACTTGGTTTTTGTGATTTTCTCGATTTGTTGGCCTTATGATGAAATCTCATTAATTGTACCTTGAGTCTTACCCTTTTTGATTGATGTCAAAATGGGGAGAAAAATAAAGGTCACACTTGATTTTCACGATACATATAGGTAGTGTGAGTTTTATAGTTAAGGGCAAGAGATATAGTTATGAAGAGTTAAAAATGACATGCACAATGGTAGGGGGAGCATAGGTCAAGTTATAGATAATTTGAACATGCACATTGATAGGAGGAGCATAGGGTCTTTCTTAAGCCTCGATCTTTATTTTGATGATAACAAACATGTATTTAATTCAAGTGTGTAGTTTTGAGTTCAGGTTGAGGTTGCGATACGCATGCCTAATCCGTTCAAACGAGACGACGAAAAAGATCGTCAAAAGAACGAAAGAAGAAATCACTGAAGCAAGGCTCCGGATTAAATCAAGAAGATTTAATGAAATATGTCCCTAGAATAGTTTATCCCAAGCCTAAAATATAAGGTTATCCAAGTTGAAACTTGGTAACCAAACCCTTAGAATTGGCATGTAAAAATACAAGGAATTAATCATCCTCGGCCTGGGATCGGTCGATCGATCGATCGACCGATCAAGGCAATAAAATGGTGATGCAGCCCATTCGATCGACCGACTGGTCAACCAAAGATCGCAAGAAATTGGCAGAAGTCATTCGGTCGACCAATCGGTCGACCGAATGTGGCAAAGGGGAAATAGCTGGGCTACATCGGTCGACCGGTTGGTCGACCGACAGAGGCAAAAATTTGGCAGAAAGGTAGTGGTCGATCGACCTAAAGATGGCCTCTATCGCGTGTTTCGCTACAGCCATTCAATCGACCGACGGGTCGATCGAATGTCGGAAGAGATGTTGGTGGCCTCTCAGCTGCAAGCAATCGGACCTAGCGGTCGATCAGTCGGTCGATCGACTGATCGACCGGCCTTGCGACTGAACGGCTTCAACGATCGATTTTTTATCCATTGAACGGCCGTTCGGCTGAGGGGTTATAAATACTCCTCACCAAACTTCATTAAACACTTTTGCAAAACTTAATTGAGCATTAAAAGTGAGTGTTAAAGCCTTCATACGAGCTACACCTGTGCACGCCTCTCTGCTCCCAGTTTCGACTTCATTAGGCGCTGATTTCTTCTCTCCAACCTTGCTGCATTCATTGAAGTCTTCTTCTAGTTGCAAGTTGAAGACAAGAAGGCGGTGGAAAGAAGCTTGTGTCAAATTTCTTCTTCATTAGTTCTTTCCCAGAGTTTGTAATTTATTGAATCTTGTTTTCTTATTAAGATAGCTTTGCTAGGTGTGCTAGAAAACAATTAGGGTAAACTTTGTAAAAGTGTGTTTTGCCTAGGTGAATAGGATTGAGGTGTTCTCCAAGTGAGGGAGAAGGGTGTCCTCAAGTGTATTCAAAGGGAAATATACAATCTATAAAGTAGTGTTTAGAAATCCTTGGTAAGGAGCCAAGGTAGTGGAGTAGGCGGTTGGCCGAACCACTATAAGTTGAGTTGTTTGCAGCTTTTTACTTGCTTTCATTATTGTGATTGAATTGTGATTATATCATTCATTAAAGAATAATTCCATTAAGCTAAGACAAAATTAAGTTAAAAGAAATTAAAAAATGGCATTGACACTATTCAACCCCCCTTCTAGTGTCAATGTCCATCCAACACTGCTCCTTCGCTATCGCCCTGAATTCCTCCCACGTGGGAGGTGGTGCGCCAGCTGCCCTGCGGGCCTTCCAAGTATGCAGCCAGACCTTTGTCGCCATCCTAAATTGTACACATGATAATATTTCATGTAGTTAATTAAATTTAATTATGAATTAAATATTTAATTAACTACTTGATCGGGAATATATTTAATTTTGAATTAAATATAATTTGATTTTGAATCTAATATACATGGTGGAAAAATTAGTTTTCAACCATGAGCCTAATCGATTAATTAGGAATTAATTTATTTGGATAAATTCTAATTAATAAGAATATGATTTATGATGATAAATCATAAAATCAATAGATATATGATTTATGAGGATAAATCATAATTTTATTAATAAATAAGAAATTAAATTATTTAGATAAATCACTTTCCTACCTTTTAGGAAATTGTTTGTTTAGATAATTATCAAATATTTAATGACGTAAGGGCGACCCCACAAATTTTTAATTATCAAATATTTAATGACTAAGCGTTGCTCCAACAAATATTTGAGGCTATAATGGTCAGTGCGGATGATGAAAGGGCGACCCCACAAATATGGAGTCCAATGCTTGATGGCCTTTGCAAGTCCAACCAATTCTTTTTCGTAAGCCGCAAGTTTCTGCATGTGAGATGGAAATAGACGGCTAAAATATGCTATGGGATGACCAAATTGATGTAGAACAGCCCCCATGCCTCAGCTTGCTGCATCACATTCAATGACGAAAGGTTGCGAAAAGTCGGGTAGAGCTAGAATCGGGGCTGAGGTAAGAGCCGCCTTGAGATCATTGAAGGAGGATGTGGCTGCCTCAGTCCAATCGAAATTGTTTTTCCACAATAACTTGGTGAGCAGGGCAGCTAGAGAGCCGTAGTCACGAATGAACTTGCGATAGTACCCAGTGAGGTCTAGGAACCCACGTAGTTCAGTCGGGGATGACGATTGCGGCCAAGAGGATATGGCTGAATTTTTTTGAGGATATGTGCTCACGCCATGGTTGGAAATGATGTGTCCAAGGTATGCCACTGAAGCCTGGGCGAACGAGCATTTTGACTCCTTCAAGAATAGGTGATGTTTGCGGAGGGTGACAAAGACCTCCTCGAGGTGGCGAAGATGATCGACAAGAGAGCGGCTGTAAACAAGAATATCATCAAAGAAAATAAGAACATACTTGCGGAGCATGGGTCCAAAGACATTGTTCATGAGCGCCTGAAATGTTGATGGTGCATTTGCCAATCCAAATGGCATGACAAGTAACTCAAAGTGGCCATGGTGAGTTCGGAAGGCTGTCTTCTCGATGTTCGCATCATGCATCCGAATTTGGTGGTACCCAGAACGAAGATCAAGTTTGGAGAAAATGCATGCCCCATGTAGTTCGTCAAGTAATTCATCAATGACAGGAATGGGAAACTTATCTTTGATAGTGACAACGTTGAGCGCTCTGTAATCAACACAAATCGCCATGTGTTGTCCTTTTTGACTAGAAGGACCACGGCTGGAAAAGGGGATGTACTAGGACGGATCATTCCCAATTTCAGTATTTGTTCGCATTGTAGTTCCAACTCATCCTTTTGGCAAAAAGGATAACGATATGGGCGAACAGAGATCGAGGGAGTGCCGGGAAGCAACCGGATGTGATGATCTTGTGAACGAACAGGAGGTAGGCCTTGTGGGTCCTGGAAAATATCATGAAAGCGGTGAATTACCGATTGTGCTTCGACGAAGTTTGCCACGAGGGATGCGGCTGCATGTTGCCCTGCTTTGGTTTGGTAGATTAGGCCTTGCAAGTTGATGGTTTGTTGATGTTTTAAGAAAGAGATGGTCATTTTGTCGAAGTCCCAGATCACCGGACCCAAAGTCTGCATCCATTGGACGCCAAGGATGGCATCGTACCCGCTAAGAGGGAGAAGGAAAAATGTGGCAGCAATGCTTTCTTTTCCCAACTGTAAATTGGCTGGGTACATTGGCCTTGGCTGTGCAGACGTGCGCCGTTGGCAACAGCGACAGAGAAGTCACGGCAGGGCTTGATTGGAATGTGGAGGCGTTCAGCGACTGCCAAGCTCAAGAAATTATGGGTGCTTCCGGTGTCTAAGAGCACACAAATGGGAAATCCGTCGATGGAGCCGAGCACCTGCATCGTGCGGGGATTTGGAGTCCCATTGATGGCCATGAGATAAATAGAGGGCTGCTTGTCAGAATCCGGCTCTGGTTGGAGGTTGTCGAATTCATCCTAAGAAAGAAGATCTTTGTGTTGAGAAGGAGCCGGTTGAGGGCCAGAGTACTGCGGCTCTATTTCAACCTCATACGGTGTCACCTCCAAGACAAAAAGTTGTTGGCAAGCATGGTCTGGAGTCCAGGCCTCATTGCAATGAAAACATAGACCCGCTGCTCGTCGAACTGTTGTTTCTTTGTTGGTGAGGCGACGGACAACAGGAGTCTTGTTCGAGCGAAAAGAAGAGAGTGCACCAGTTTGGTTTGCTTGGGTTCTGCCCAATGTAGGCAGAGGCCTATTGGTGCTGACGTTGGAGTGGTGATGTTGCGTTGATGGAAGGAAACGATGGGCAGGAGTTGATGGAAAGGGTTGGCGTACCCCATACCTGTCAGAAGGTTGGTTCCAAGTTGCTTGTTCATAAAGGCGAGCTAGCTTCATGGCCTCTATCAAATCTAGTGGGTTGAGGGCAGAGACCATCACTTTAAGGTTGCGTTGGAGACCTCGAAGGAAAAGCTCTACCTCTTGTGCAGGTGAGAGTGTGCCGGCGCGAGAAAGTAGCCTTTGAAATGACCGTTGCTAGTCGACTACAGATCCAGTTTGGTGAAGACTCGCGAGCTCACCGAGTTTGTTTCCTCGATCAGGCGGCCCAAAGCGTTGGTTGCAATGCTCTTGGAAGTCATTCCAGGATAGATGGGGATAGTCCGTCATCAATTTCAGGACCCATAGTTGTGCATCATCTGTCATGTGGTAGGCGGCAATGTCGACCATCAATTCTTCATACACTTGATTAAGGCGGAAGTAATGTTCACAGCGGGACAGCCATGGAAGTGGGTCGTTGGAGCCGTCGTAGCAAGGAAATTCGAAACAAGGATTGTGAGAGTGGAAGGTACCCCTAATCGCGGGATCTTCATAGTGTTGATTCACCATGAAGGGATCAATTCGACGAAGTCGATGGCCCAAGATGTCGTTGCCATCCGTCATGGGTGGTGGTTGTTCGCGGGTGGGGCGAGCGGAGGTGTTGCCTCCATCCGCACTTGATGTGGAACGGAGCGCCTCTACTTCTTTTGTTAACACCACGAGTTGAGCCATCATCTGTTCACGTTCAGCTTCACGTTCGGCTTCACGTTCGGCTTTCTCCTAGGCATGTGATTCAATTAGACTCAACATTTCCATCACTTGATTTTGAGAGTTGTCCCCCATCGTTGGCTCTAATACCAGCTTGTTACGTGCCTTAGTATAAGCACGAGTTTGGGACCGATGGGAATTTATGTTATCACCTATATTTGCTTGAAGTTTTGAAGAGGGAGAGGAAGAAGAAGATGATAGTTGACTGGTAGAGATATATATAGAGAGAGGAGGGAGAGAGATATAGAGGGATGTGGAGAGTTGTATTTGAAAAAAACTCAGATATGTCTTTCTCTTTCTCATTCACCCTCTATTTATAGAGTACATTATGGCATGGTTTTTCTCACAAAGAAAACCCATTTAAAGCACAATTAAAAGTAGAATTAAACGCAAATCAAACCTATTAAAAACAGAATAAGCATAATTAAAAATGGAGATAATGTCATTGAATGACATTTTATTCTTTCGATTTGTTTCCAAGCTGCTTTTGTTGCCTCTTTGGTATTTGAACTTCCATTTTGCAATCTCTTCACATTCTTTTGATGATGTGGCAGTAGGGTCCATAACAAACTGCAAGTAGCATGAATTGCTTACAAGGAAGCAAAAGCTTGGTCCTTGTTTCAGATAGTGAAACCTACCAGAAAGCATAAATAACCAGTCTCATGATGAAGGCCCACACCAACTGGCTGCAGAAATTTTCTACCATTTAATATGAACAAGTATGTGTAATTAAGGTCATATATCTATCTCTACTTTAGTAATTATTAACATTGAAGATCATAGTCCACAATGTGTAATAGGATGTTTTTGTCCACGATGACTTCATGCAAGTTGACAAGTTTCATTCATCAAGCAATAATGCAATTCAATCAATTAGCTCTCACTGTGAATGTTTCATTATGTTCAGGAATATTAATAATATTTATATTAATTTCACTGCCTACTTATGACAACCATAATCCCTACTCAGCTACTCTGACTTTGATCATTCAAGTTTCCCCTCGTCACACTTAACAGTACTCTACTCAGCGGCAATGTTGGCGAATTAAAAATCAGATATGTTCGTTAGTTATATCAGATATCCATTAAAAATCAGACTACAAAATTACAATCCAAAATTGAACCAAGCAGAAGAACAGGTCAAGTGCAAAACTATTGAGAATTAAAGTTTGGAGAAACCAGCATACTGGTTGTCCGCAATATGAATCGTCGACACCAAATCAACCTGCAAAAATCAGATTCCACCTATCAATCCCCAATCAACCATAGAAAAAGATAACAGATACTATACAACCTATGCACAAATTACAAGAACATCTACAGCACACATTTCCATATTGAAGTTTGTTGAAAGTTTAAGCTTCTTTCAGACCTCAGTTCAACGAATTAATGTAATTAAGTATATAAGGTTAGATATGTCAAAAAAGGGTAAGGCGAAAAAGTAGGAGCTAAAATAATCATAAAATGTTACTCTGATATCATTTGAGAACTTCCTATGAAATATAAATTTATCTGAAGCTCTTATATAGCTGAATTTATCTAAATTGACTCAGGACTAAATTAATCATAAGAGAACATAAAAGCATGAGCATGAATATAGTATAAGTATTTGAACCAGTCTTTCTTTCATCAGTAGAGTGAGGATTAGTCAACTACTACACTTAACTCTTAAGGTAAAATTAAAAAATGGACAGCAGCTGATCAATTGTCCAAAGTCTTTACAAGACTACGAATAGTTTACTTCAGAAAAGAAAGTAATGCTCATGTAACCAAACTTTTAATAATTATAATTCCTAAAAGAATAGAAGAAGAAAAACTAGGTTAAGAGGGAATAATACAGATACAAATGTTTTAAAAGATATGCATCATGCTTATAAGATTTTCTGATCTTTTATGCTAGAAGTTAGCTGTTTAACAAAATCATCCTTTTTCTGGGCTTGGAACTGTAGTGAAAGGAATTAACAAAAATGACAGAAAGAAGTACAGAGGAAACACAGGACAATTATACAGTTGCATGATACTAAACTTTATATTGTACTGAATGTTCCAAATTTGCAATCAGAAGAGCTAACTACCATAGAAGCTGGATCACATATTTTGGAGACTGAGCAAATTCATGAACCTTTTCTTGTGCAATTCCTTTTTTTTGTTTCTACAGATAAGATTGGACCAACAAATTCATGATGCAGGCGGCCCTTCCACCTGCCACCGACCGAAACCCTAGCAGGCGGCAGCTAGGGTTTTGGCGGCCAAAGAGAGAGAGAGAGAGAGAGAGAGAAGGGCGGAATACCGACGGCGACCGGCGGGCCGCGGGCAGCAAGAGGCGGCCAGAGAGCGGCGAGCGGAAAAAATATGGTGCGAGCAAGTGGCAACACAGAAATTGAGAGAGAGAGAGAGAGGGTGCGAGCGAGAGGAAAAAATAGGGATCACGCGGGTATAAAATTCCAGTTTTCTAACGGGTTTTGCGACGGCAAACACGGCCGTAACCGACGGTCGCAACACAGTAGACGTGCCGTCGCGGGATTATTAAGTTTGTGACGGAAAAGGTTGCGGTCGCAATGCCGTCGCAAATAAGACGACTTTGCGACCCCCAGTGCTCGCGGTCACAGAACCGTCGCATCTACGACCGCATCTGAGCCGTCGCAGATAGTCTTATTTCTAGTAGTGATAGTTGAAACTGCTTGACTGTTAATGCATAAGTAGAGCTTAAAGCTTCTTTTTGCCAAATATAGCTAACAACAAACAAAACATTAACATTCTCCCCCTTTAGCTTATTTGGCAAAAAAACCAACCTATCATAATCAACTTATAGAAGAAGACAATAATCACAAATAAGCGGAATAACTATCAAGTTATATCAACATAGTGTCCCACACAAGAGTCATACCCACCATAGTCATTTATAGTCACAGACATACAACCAGATAACATACTAGCAAAGATAGAAGTTTGACAAGATCTGACTAGACTCAACAAGATTTTTATTTTCTTTAGAGAGACACTCCATTTTTCTCCCACTTTTTAGCCTAATAAGCCAAATGAGAGAAAGCAGTCATTGGTCGAACCGTCTGTGTAATGTGTAGAGTCAGTAGTACCAGCTACGAAATACTCAAGAATCTTTTTCACAACAGATATGACTTGCAGATGGAGCTCTGACAAATTCATCTGCAAATTAAACAAATCATCACGAATAGCTCTTTCTGCTGTTGATCCAGGAGCTAGATAGAGGTCTGAGGCTTTAGATGCAAGTGTTATATCAGCAACAGTTGGAATAGAGATGTTTTCAGGCCTTTTATCAATAGTTTTAACTATCCCAGATTTAGTTTCAACTATGATTTTTCATCAGCAAAGAAAATATCAGATCGAGAAAAAAAACTGACTTCATCTTTACCCTCCCCCTCAGGAGATAGCTCCTCCCCCTCAGGACTAGAAAACATAGAAAGGGATTTTGAAGATTACAAATACAATACCTCTACCATGACGATCAACTTCTTTTCCCTGAGATCTCTTTCTCGGATTTTTACCTTCAGATGTAGAGGGAGAAGACTTTTTATCAGGAGAAGGAGCTTGAACAAGTGTTTCGGATTCATCGGGACTTGAAAACACCTTCCCTTCAGCCAAAGAAGCAGTCATCTCTTTCTCAAAGCTCATCTTTATATTTTTCCTGCCCATCATCAAAACTTCTGATTTAAACAGATAAGAGGATGAGTGAAACAAACGGTTATTTTATCAAGGAATTTAACCAAGTTGTAATGCAAGGATGATGATAGAAGTCCAATCAGTTCGGATTCTCATTCAAACTAGCCTCCCGTCGAAAAGAGCAACAATAGGAGGGATAAAAAAACGCCAGCCGAAATCAATGAGGGTGAATAAATTTTCAATGAAGAAGAGATCTGTCACAAGACACACTATCCTAAAAGGATCTGAGAGACTTTTCAAATATCCCAAATTCTCATAAAAAGATATATCAAATGATACATTGTACTAGAGCAGATCTCAATTTGTTAGACTTCTTTCCACTTAAAGGCTTTTGACAAGATACCATGAAGGATAACACATGCAGGCTTCAAGGAAGGCATCCATGCTTTCGTCAAAAAAATAATTGAGGCAAAAAGACATAAAGAAAGAGTCTTCATTGATAAGTGATGAAAGGAATGAATAGAACCGAAAAGCCTTTCATTCTCATCACAATAAAAACTTATTTATTTCAACTTGAAATAAAATGTGTCAAATGACACATAATCCAAGAGCAGACCTCAGCTGCTCAAACCTTTCACCATTTAAGGCCTTTGTAAAGATGTCTACCGCTTGTTTCTCTGTTGCAATGTACTCCAATTGCAACTCCCTCCTTTCAACTAACTTCCTGACATACTGAAACCTTATATCAATGTGCTTGGTATGAGAATGCATAACAGGATATTTTGAAATATTGATTGCACTAGTGTTGTCACAATAGAGTACCATCGCTTCTTGATTAAGACCATAATCAAGTAACATGCTCCTCATCCACATCAACTGTGTGCTGCAACTGCCTGGTGCCAAGTATTCTGCCTCTGCTGAAGAAAAAGAAATAGAATTTTGCTTCTTGCTTAACTAGGCTATAAGATTTGTTCCAACATAAAAACCACTTGAAGTACTCTTTTTGTCATCAATATTACCAGCCACGGTTTCAAATACCGTACTATACCGTACCGCCTGATACTGTCGGTATTTACCGGTTTTTTGAAAAATCGGTATACGAGATACCCGGTATTGGGCGATATCGGGTATCTCGGTAAATACCGCCCGATATAAGCGGTATTTGATGTCATACCGCTCTTAAAAAGAGACGTTGCTACAATGGCATAT
Source organism: Canna indica (assembly GCA_034359265.1). Lineage (NCBI taxonomy): Eukaryota > Viridiplantae > Streptophyta > Magnoliopsida > Zingiberales > Cannaceae > Canna > Canna indica. The sequence continues at coordinate 45,705,434 of CP136890.1, read as the reverse complement.
AGTCATTTGGGGCCGGATTTAAAATATTGTATTCATGTATTTGACATTTGAATCTTAAATTTAAGTATTTCTTGATCAATTATGTGTTATTGGAATTATTTTTAACAGCAAAAACAAAAAAAAACAAAAAAAAATTGACCGATATGTTTTTTTCGTACCAGCCCATATCGTGTGTCTGTACGGTACGGTACCGGTACCAGTATTTTAAACCATGTTACCAGCCCAATCTGCATTTGTAAATCTAACTAAACAAGGGTTGCAATCAATTGAATACCAAAGACCAAAATCTAAAGTACCTTTCACATACTTGAGAATCCTCTTAACTGTCTTAAGATAAGACTCTTTATGATACCTGGCACATAATCCAACACTAAAATATAATTCAGGTCTGCTAGCAGTCAAATACAATAGGCTGTCAATCATACTTCTATAGAGACTAGGATCAACACTCTTCCCTTCATCATCAGTCAAATACAATAGGCTGAACGGACCTACACGAGGACCACGAAATGAAATCCTTAGATGAGTGTCGATAGGATGTTCCTCGTGTGATAATAGGTGCAAACGGTCCTTGGACCTAAGATTGTCATGGTTACCTTATGAGTGTCGACCCATTGCTATGGACTTATCCTTACGTGGCCTTCAGTGTCATGTGCTGGATACCTCTGGGCAGGGGAAAGCACCCATGGAGGTATGTGAGCAACCAATATGGAATCACTTACTCCTAGTGAGAGGAGATAATGTTCTATGTGTCCCTGTAAGTGTCAACTCAGGAATCTCTGGCCAAAGTAGATATGAATGTCGGAAAATGGTTCCTGACATGTCATTATTGAGACGACGACTTGGCAGGCAGAATATAGATGAATCGGTATTACGGTTCGACACTTCTTCCGTACCCTAGCAGTATTTGGGACATTGTAACTCAGCGACATAGTTGCACGGTAATTAATCACCGAAGGACGTTCTATCCAAATCAATTGAACCTCACACTATCTTAGCAGTCATGACGCGTTGCTAGACATCAATCTTGACTTGTGAGTGGAGTCACACATGATCACACTAAATGAGGTTTAGTGGGCTCATGGGATTCGAATAGTAGATATTCTATTGGATTCGACTCTCCGTTTTGCACAACTCACTGCTGGCTTAGTGCGGGACCCAATGAATCACACACAACAAGCTAACCTCGTAATGGACTTTATGAGATAAAGCTCGCATCCAGCATTATATGTCTACTAGCATGGACATGCTGCAACTCAATCACGGATCTCGTTTACGGATAAGATAGGAAATGTGTTTTCTATAAGACGAATGTACGAGGAAGGACTTCCTCGAAAACCCTAACTTGTAGGTTACTCCACTATTTTGTAGGGTAACCCTAAAGTCGTAGGGTTTGGCATGCGATACTACTTTATATGGTTGATTAAATCTTAATTATGAATTAATAAATTAATTAACCATAAATCAAGGATATGTTTAATTAAGAACTAAACATAATTAATTTGATTTTTGAAATCAAAAATTCATGGAGGCAAATTTAATTTTTCCCATGCGCCTACACCTATTAATTTAGGAATTGATTTATTTAGATAAATCATGATTCTATAAAATAGGAATGTAATTTATCTACATGAATATAATTCCTATATGAGAGGAAACTAATTTATTTAGATAATTCTTATTTCTATTGATAGACTTTTAATTTATGAAGATAAATTAAAGTTCATATTTAATTGGATTTAATTAATTTCGAATTAATTATGAAGCCATTAAATATAAATTACCTTTCAGAGGAAAACTTGGATTTTCTGAAAATTTGGGAGAGAATTAAGGGGAGGGGCCAAGTCTTTGCTTGTAGCCGCCTCCCCCCTTCCTTATATAGTGGCCGAACCTCCTCTTGGAGAAAAAGAGAGATTTCCATCATCTTGAGGAGCCAAAAAGGTAGAAGAAGCCTTTTAGTGAGGGCCTTGCGGCTAGAGATGGCAATGGGCCGTGCTCGGGCCTGCCCAATCATTATGGGGGGTAGGGTCGGCCCGAATTTATAAATGGTTAAAATTTAATTTTGAAATTTAAAGGCTAGGGGTGAGTTTCGAACCTCGAACCTCTAGTTTTATTTAAGATAGCTTAACAATTGTACTAAGCTTTATTATCTATTTTCTAACACATTTTTTATATATGAAGTAGTACAAATTAATAAAAAGATTTTTAAAAAAATCAAATTATAATTAAATTTTTATTTATCTTGAATACAAAAATATTGATGAAATGATAAAACAATTTTTTTAATATTATAATAGACCGCACCTTAAAAGGTTGTCTACGTACCTTCTATAGTTAAACTTGTACTCCCCAAGGATCAGGTCTACGTAGTTCTTTTTACATTTTTAATCACTCGTAATCCCCGATGATTTAACTTGTACTTGGACCAGTAGCACCCAGCTTCGCTTGTTTGAGCTTCCCCCTCTCTCGATGATGAAGTATTCTCTTATCTTGTAATCTATCTTCAGCATCCAACCAATCTTTTAAGCAAATGCACATTTCAACCGTTTCTGCACTCATTCGGCTCCTTTCGTCAAGAATTCTATTTCCTGAACTAAAACAAGACTCGGAAGCTACTAGACACAGGAACAAAATTCTATATCACGTGTCATGATGGAAACAACAGGATACACATTTTCTTGTTTTTTCCACCATGCTAAAATTTCATTATCATCTATTTCATCAGAATAATTATGATATAGAAAAAAAGTAATTCATTAAAATTAATAGATTTAGTTTTTTTTATCCTACGACCAAGTTGAGAATTAATACTATTTTCACTATCCTCTTAATCTAGAAGAAGAAGATGTTGGCTTATTTATAATTGTATCACCAAATTTTGAAGCGTAAAATACAAACATAGAATTCAATAAATTCGAAATTCTGGATTTTTTTCTTCAACATTATTTAATTCCATATTGTTATAATAATCATCTAACAACATATTTAAACCATCAATTTTCATTCTAGGGTCTAAACATATTGCTAAACAAAATAAACTAGATATATCTGACCAATACTTTTTAAATTTAGATTCCATTAAAGGAATAATATGTGCAAATAAAGGATGATGTCTATGTGAAGAAAATACTTCACTACAAACACAGTTGGTGGCAAGATGTTAAACGTTGCCTAGAGATCTAAGGTTCAAACCCTAGTATGGTCACCTATTGTGACTTTTTATCTTTGTTTAAAAAATAAAAATAAAAAGTTAAATTACATATAGGATAATAAACACCGGAAAATTGTTCGGTAGCTTTATTAAAAAGTTCGAAATTTTGAGTAATATGCCCAGCAACTAACCAATCATTATTATTAATTGGATCACTAGACATATTTTTATTGTAAAATATTGTAAGGGTCTCTTGGTATTTTGTAATAGACCTGAGCACGACACACCCGCGGGCCGTGCCTAGCAAGGCCCACGTGCCCAAGGGGCGAGCCCAGCCCGCCTCCTGGGCACAGACGAGTCGTGTTGAGCACGGTACGCTCGCAGGCTGTGCCTAGCACGGCCCACGTGCCCAGGGGGCGAGCCCAGCCCGCCTCCTGGGCACAGACGGGCCAGGTCAGGCACGGCCCAAAACCAGGCCGAGCCCGTGCCGCCCATGGGCGGGCCGGCCCATTGCCACCTCTACACGCGGCCCTCAAATGTCGCCAGGAATGATCATGTTAGTAAAGGTCTATCACACCTTTACCGAAGGTTAGCAAGCGGCCCCTGAGAAAAGTAACTTTTTGTAGGGGCCGCGGCCCCCGAGAATAGTGACTTTTCCTACGGGCCTCGACCCTCGAGAAAAGTATCTTTTCTTGGGGGCCGCGACCCCTGGGAAAAGTAACTTTTCGTGTGGGCCGCGACCCTCACGAAATGTAACTTTTCTTGGGGGCCGCGACCCCAGGAAATATTTATATCACATTATTATAATATAATTTTAAGGTTTATTCTTCTCTCTTCAGCACATAAAAACCACTGTTCCAATCAAGCGGTTGTTCTCTACATATCTAAAGAAAATTGTTGTCTCCCAAAGCCAGACCAATAAGCAGAGATCAAAACATTTACTAGATAATAATTCTCCTCATGCTTCCATTTTTTTTAGTCTAAAGCGTAAATATATAAAGCAAAGAATATAAAATATCCAAGAGAGAAAATGATTAATGATAACACGTTCATAAGAAATCAACTCTCTTCAACATTTTAAATTTTCCAAGTCGAAGTGCAAAATAGAGGCAAACAACGGAACAGTTTGTACAAAAGATTCTAATAAATAGACTGCAACTTAGCACTACGGAGCAGAACGCACAAACTTTAAGAATCAAACAAAAATTCTCTTGATAAATCAAAACTCTAAAGCATTAATATATCCTTTTGATGGCTTAGCTTTTTGAGGCTTGCTTCTCTTTAGCCTTTTGGATCTTCAAAACCTTTTTGACAATCTTCTGCTCTTCAACCAAAAAGACCCTAATAATTCTGCCAATCCAAAAAAGAGATGTTAACACCAATAGAAAACAAAAGGTGAGCAATAAAAGCAGAAAAGTTTAGCTTAATTTGTGAGCAACGACCTTTCCCTGACCGCACTTCTACACAAGACACCACCATAAGCATGGTTCATTGTCCTCCGATTTCTAGGCAATTGGAGTTGTAACAAGTCCCTAATGCACAAGGCTCTCCATTAGGAGCAATATGATAGAGTCCGTGTTTGAAATATGTAATACATAACCAAGTGCTCGAAATAGAAAAGTTACTGGTCTAAATATGTTGGCTTATTAAGAAGCATCTTGTTATTGCACTTCATCGGATAGAAATATATATATATAGAAACATCCCTGTTGAACCTGTGTTCTTGCTTTCAAGTACGACCAATTTGCACTTTGCAGTAAAGAACTACTTCAGTAGATGGCCATTTTGTTATTCTGTAAATTGTTGAACATGTTCAAGTGATCAAAGAGTCCATCACCATATGGAATCATTTAAACTAATGCCAACCAGCTATTGACCTAGGGATGTTGCAAATTCCAATAAGCTGAAAGCCTACTCCTGGGTGACTAAGCCTGTAAACAGCTTACTCAAGCCTTAGCAACTCTAGACCATTTTAGCTTCTTCAAGTTTGCATTGTCTTTAATATAGTAGTTGTTGATCTTCTCAAACTGAATTTTAAGTCATGGTAGATTTGTCTCACATATTGTAAAAAAAGTATCTTTCTAGAAAGTGCTAACAAGATTGAAGACAAGGTAGAAGCTACCATCAAACAAAATTATTAGTATTTTTCTAATTCATTAGTACTAGGAAAAAGGAGAGGAAGTAATGAGCTTGAGCTTAATTAGAGGCCTAGATCAGACCCTTCACATGTCACATTAAAGATATACACACAAACTAAGGTCCTCTGGTTTGCATTTTCTCCAGCATTTAGTAGATTTTTCTCATAAAAACTACTAAACTAAATTATAAAGCATATTTGTAAAATGGAATCACATGCCACTGTTTCATTTTGTTTGTAAGGTTGAATCCTAACTTACAAAAAGCAACTCAATATCAGGAAAGTGAATCTATAGTTAAACTTAAAAACTAACATACTTTACTCCATTTTTCAAGGAACTTAATGAGTAGGAAAAGAACACAAGTTACCTTTTTTCAAGGGGCTAATTTTGGAGGGTCCAAAATTACCAGATCCCACGATTCATTTTTGGCTGCAGCACCTTTCATGAATTATGTTGTTTCTTTCTTTTAAGAATGAGATCTTAAAGTTTTGCTTCTTGAATTCTGTTGCTTCATGAATTGGATAAAGTTTCGCTGCATCTAGATACTATCTTGATTCTTCAAGGCTTCCAATGCACAGGCAGCAGATATAACTGCATTTGTGAATGCAATGGCTGGAATTATATTCTTCACAACACCCTGCAAGTGAGATGTTCAACATGTGACATAGTGAAAATTATAAAAGGGAGATATTTAGCAAATAAAGAAGATTCAAATGTATGATACTACTCATAGTCATTCTAATTACCAAATCAAATAAAAAAATGGCACTTGGTGTTTAAAATTTGTTTTTCCAGGAGATAAGTATACATAATGGTGCTGGCATAGGAAAAAATGAAGTGGGGAGGGGGAATGTCCATTTGTTAAATCAGCACTCACCAAGACGATCATCACTTGGTGGATTCTGTCATAATTCACTGCATTAATTAGATTGATGAACGTTAATTGAATAGCTTTAATTAAAATCTTTTTAAGCACCAATCTCTTTCAATAAGCAATAATCTAAAAAGGTGGGAGCTTGATGGGTTTAATCCTCAAGGGGTTCTGAGTGACCAAAATGACAAAGGCAAAGTGATTGCCTTTTGAGTGTGGGAGCAGAAATGAAATGCCCACTATCATTATACTTTGAGAATATATGAATGCCAACCAAGAATTGGTTAAAACTTTACATTCATGCAGTTGGATCTTAAAGAAGATGCACGACTGTCTTCAATTAGGGTTGTCCATAGATATGAATGCCAACCATGAATTGGTTAAATTCTTTAACTGATAAGAAGCCAAATACAAAAACCCTACTACCAAGTTAAAACAAAGAATAATTGAAAACAGGATGAGCAGAGTTATAACTCACGCACAGCTCATATCCCACAAGGAAACTCCTCAGGAGCGAACGCCGACGAGATCTAGGTCAAACGAAATCAAGAAAACTTCAACAAAAAGAAATCACATCCTTCCCCTTCTAAATCACACTTGGGTGGGGAATAAAAGCAGTAATTCTTTGAATTGGGAAGGAGCGAACCCGGGATCAGCTGCATAGAGAGGAGGAGGAGGAGGAGAAGTCGCGTAGATCTCCCGCTACCGTTTCGACTCATCTCTCTTTCCCTACCAACTCAACTGTTGCGTTCTTCCTTCGTAGGAATAAAGGAATAGTTCAAGTAAAAATATAAGCGATGCGGGAGAGAAGAGTGACGCGGTGGATTAGGGATTTCCGGCGCCCAGGAAATCATGTTTTCCTGGGGGCCAAAAGTAGCCCCACGAAATTATTTTAATAACGTGTTTGGCTGTAGGCTAGCATTGGGCTAGGGAAACATAATTTTCTTGATGGGTTTTACTAGGGTCAAAAGTAACTCCCAGGAAAACATAAGTTCCGTGGGGTCAAAAATAACCCCAGGAAAATTATTTTCTCAGAGGAGAATTTTAATAATGCGTTTGGCTGCAGGCTAGCATTTGGCTCTTGGGGAAATTATATTTTCTTGGGGGCTAAATTTTGGCCCTCTAAAAATATTTTTTCGGAGGACAGCGCTTGGCCTTCGAAAAAATTATGTTTTGTTAGAGTCAGCACGCAACCCTCGTTAATAATGATCACGAAAAGTGATATTTCTTGTAGTGTTCCTTTGAGGGAGTTCTAAGAGGACAGGAAGGTATCTTTTTGTTCCTCCTCTCGTTCTGAGGTTTTCTCATCTCCTCTTCCTCCCATTTTGGAGCCCGATTCTTGGTGGAAGGGCCGACCTAGCCTTTGAGGCTTTGGGGTTGAGGAAATCTCACCGTTGAGCCACTACGAGTCCGGTTGATCGTTGCCCCCTTGTTGCGAGGAGTTTGGTGTGGACTAGCATTAGAGGACGAGCACGTGTGCATCTTGATTTGGGGATAGGAGCAGCAAGTTCAACCGTTGTATAAGGTATACCTTCTCCACTTCACTCGCAGTTAGAATTTCTTAAATTTTGCTAAAATAGATCACTATTTTGGGATGTGTTGAATTTTTTAAATTGTTATTCCCGCTGCGCTTTCGATTACCATCCCTTCAACTTGCACCCAATTGACTTCTTCCCTGCTAGTAATTAACACACATATGAGGTTTAGTTGCTCTCTAGAGCTTTCAATTCTTCTTGCATTGAGTCTCTCCATACTTGACTTTGTATGGCTTCTTCATAAGTTTTGGGATCATGATGAGTACCAATTGATGCAATGAACCTCCTATGTGCATTTGTCATGTCTGAAACATTCAGATATTTACATATGAGATATGGAGTTTTGTTCTTGAATGTATCAATTGAGTTGCATACATAGTCTTTTAGTTTTGAAGGTAGTTAATTTCTCTTTACGCAATTCTGACTGGTTGTGTTTTGGAGACATGAATGTTTTCATTTTCAGGAACGGTTCAGAGATGTTATCAATTTCTACCACCACCTTGTCACTAATGTCTTCATCACTAACCTCAATTTCATAACTTCCATTTTGACTACTGTCACACCTAGCTACCTCTGAAAGGTGCTTATGTTTTCTCTCCACCATAGCATTCTGTTGTGGTGTATCTACACAGGAGTTGTGATGTGTAATGCCACACTCTGATAGAAACTTGTTAATGGTAGACTTAAAGAACTCTAATCCATTATTCGTTCTTAGTATTTTAACTCCACAACCAAACTGAGTTTTCACCATTTTAATGAAACTAATCAAGACTTCTGGTACCTGACTTTTGTGGGCTAATAAGTAAGTCCAACATGCCCTCGAGAAGTCATCTACTATAGTCAAAAAATAAGAGCAATTGTCATGTGTTTTCACTCTATGAGGGCCCTAAACAACGCAATAAATCAGTTCAAAGATTTCAGATGTTTTACTGATGCTGAGATTAAAGGGAAGTCTACACATTTTCCCAAGTGGACAAATTTTACAAAACATATCTGAATATTGTTTCAATTCAAGTATTACATCTAACAGCAATCTCATTCTTATTGGGGACATATACCGAAGTCTATAATGTCATAAAGTGTATGCATCTAAACTTCTCCTGTAGCTTGGACTTCTCAGAATGTACAAGCCACCTTCCTCTTCACCACTCACCAAAATTTCCTTCGTAACTGGGTCCTGAATGTGAAAATTTGATGAGTTAAAAATCACAGAATATTTCAACTCTTTGGTCCGTCTACTAACTGACCATAAGTTGAAGTTGATATTTGAAACGGATAATGTATGGTTCAAAGTGAGCTTATCATTAATATGTATTGTTCCAATACCAACAACAAGTATTGAAGTGCTATTTGGCAATGATACTCTATAATTGCTTTTTGGCAAAGTTTCATTTTCCAAGTTAATGTGGGAGGAGGCAATGTGATCAGTTGTCCCACTATCTAGTATCCACTTTGTTTCCTTATACAATTCATTACAACAAATGGGCTTATCAACCATGTTTATCATTGCCCTTGACTAACTTTTATTGCTGATCAGACTCAGCAATGCATTGTATTGTTCTTCTGTGAACTCCATGCGATAGTTCTCATCCTTCTTCTGTGCTTATCATTTTTCACTTCATTTAACTCAGATGTTGCATTATTGACTTGCCTCTCAACATAATATTGATCGTACATCTTCTGTTTGCCCTTGTTCAGTTTGTTTCCACGAGGATACCCATGTATTTTGTAGCAGGTGTCCCTTGTATGTCCTGGCCTCATGCAAAAGTCACAAAACTTCCTGCCTTGGACTGATTCAATGCCTTTTCCATTGTTAAGAGCCACACTTTCTACTGCAGTGACTCCCTATGTTTCTACTTTCCTCTTAGATTCCTCTTGCTCAACGAGTGAATATGCTTAATTTATATCAGGTGTGGGATTCATAAGTAATATTTGTCCTCGAATAGCAACATACTGCTCATTTAGGCCCATCAAAAATTGCTTCAGCCTAACTCTAGCTTTGTTCTCTCTGCCTCCATCACATTCACACCTGAACTTGGTGTCGACTACATCTAGTTCATCCCATAGAAGTAAACAACAATTGAACAATTCCCTTGCCTAACTGTAGTCAGCTAAGCCTATAATTCGAATATCCTAGGCTCATTACTCTTGCCAAAACGCCCCTTTAGGTCAGACCACATATTCCTAGCAGTCTTCACATATATGGTGCTGGATATCAGTTCTAGTGCAATCGATTGAATGATCTAAGATCGCACTAGATCTTTACATCGATGCCATATTCTAAATTTTGAGGAGTTCTCGTTTGGAACATTGATGGTTCCATCGATGAACCCTACTTTGTTCTTCGTTGATAATGATATCAACATTGATTCACGCCACGATAAGTAGTTCTCATGCCCATTCAATTTTAGCAGAAACCATAATCATACTTAGTGTGTCGCTTCCTTGAATAATGAATGGGTCATCTTCATACTTCATCTCTTCTACTTGAGATTGAACCTCAATTTGATTTCCAGATTCTGCCACCACAGATCGAGCTGAATGCGATTGTTGATTTCACGCCATTTGCCGCGTTGATGATCAAGATCTAGATCTGTAAACGTCTTCTTCAGCTATCGAGCTCTGATACCATGATATGAAAAGTGCGAAAACTAGAATACAATCTAGATCTTTGAAATGGAATCACAATTCCAATCTTATTCACTTTAGAAATCAAAAACGAAGGGAAAGTACATTGGTGTTCAAAGAGGGAAAAAGATACCGTTTATATGACTAACTTACAAATTTATACTATCTCTCAATTATCTGCGGCTATGAAAAAAACAAAAATGTCCTCGTACTTAATTCACTACATTAAGGCCTCACAAGGGTCATTTGGACATTTCTCTCTAACCTTTCCCGTTACTAACCGCCTTCTCCTTATCCCTCTCACCTTCTCTGCTTTCGTGACTAGACTAACAAGGTTCACTGTTAATACTGACAGTATATGTGTCTAAGGGAACTTCTGTTGAGGGCAGTTGAATAAGAAGTTGCAACTGCTACTAGAAGCAAAGTAAGAACTAAAGTAAAAGAACACACACAAACACAAGAGGTTTGTTTATGCAGTTTAGTGACAAACCAGTCACCTAATCTGCGAGGCACTCACCGGACAGATGCTCAATCCACTCTCTATAAGTGCAAAATAAGTGATCTGAATTTTTCACACTCAAAATCCAACTACAGTACTACAGTGAATTGGAAATAACAAAAACTTATTTGCTATTACAAGTAAATACCAACTTACCTCTCTATGACATTCCAGTCACAGAGTTCCGTCCTCCACACAATCTTGTGTTGTAGTGAGTTATCCACCTGAAGCCAATCTTATCCTGAAGATAAGAAATGTAAATTGTTGTCTTTCTGCACTCAACAGTCTGCACTCAACAATCTCAACTCCTCTAAATAATTGGCAACACAATGCACACATAGAGAGAGTTGCATATCAAATCTTTCCATCAAATTTTATATGAGACAATTGAAAGACCTGAATCAATGCTGACTTTAATTATTGATCTTTAATTAGTCTTTATTTTAAATCAAACAGTCATCGGCTTGAACAACCAACATTGAAAACATCATAAAGTCCAAAATAAATAGTAACGCTCAGAACATAAAGAGTAGAAAACTCTTCACTACTCATAACATCAAAACAGACAAACGATAAATAAATAATGATGATTAATAATACCAGAGATGTCAAGAGACTCATTATCTAAATAGAAGTCCATCAGCCATTTTATTCGCAACATACTTATCTAGAAAACCATAGACTATAGGAGTAGTTGAAACTATCATTGCACAGTTGTAACTGTCATAACATATGTATAGCTACTTACTATTAAGATTGTGCATAAACTGAGAGTTCACCAAGAACACTTTTGTCAAATACAGCCAATATATAAAAGTCAAACACTAACAATCTCTCACTTTGGCTTATTTGACAAAACCCATACTAATCATATCACAATAGTAAAAATAGATAACAATAGAAAGTTTCAACTGAAGCACAATAACTATTAAAAAGATAATTCAATGGTTAACTTACAGTATACAACAATCAAGGTCACAAAACCACATCATCCATAGCACAGTATCCACAGCAAAAAGTATCAAGTAGCACAACTAGAAAAGTTAAATATATTAACACCCATAAAGAGCAGTAAAACCAGAGAGTTGCAACTGCTTGTTCTCCCTCTTTTTGGCATAATAAGCCAAAGGAGTAAAAAGTCGATTAGCGCTCGACGTCCCTGATCATAAAAATCGAAGAAATCGGCAAGGATGCTCGTCAATGCTCGGGATTCTTCGAGAAGTTAGAGTGTAGGTTTAGGGTGTCTAGCATGTGTTTTAAATCCACATGATGATGCAAAGAAACCCAAAAACCAATCCCGAACCCCTAAACACGAAAAGTCAAAAAATTAAAAAAGGCCTTGTAATTCACTAAGCCTAGGGAGCTCGTTGGAGGGCTATATAACCTAGGCATTTTTTTGGCACCCAAAGTCCCGGTAATTGTTCATTAGGGAAAAACTAGTAAACGACATATTTTAAAGGATTTTTTGGAAGCCTTTAACCTATGCATATTCGACCCGGGAGATTATAAAATTTCCGGTTTTTGGAAATTTGTACTAGACCCCAAAAGTTAGATTTTGATTCTTAAGGATTTTGATTTTTTAGATATTTTTATTGAATCCAAATGGGGGGTAATCCTATATAACATTTATGTTGACGGAACCCAAAAACGAACAAACGAGCAGAAAAATCAGCAAACTAGGTTGATTTCCCAGTTTCGGTCGACAGACCTATCGACCGAATGGTGCCCAAAAAGCACAGAAGCGTCCGGTCGAATGATCGATCACTTGTCCGGTCGACAAACCTTCGATCGGCCTATGACCGGACGGCGAAAAATAGCTATATTTTGAGCCGTTGAGTGATGCTTCCCTCATGGCTTATATATAGAAGCCTTAGCAAGCCTTCCACCCTTCTTTCAACATTCCTTGAGCCATATTTTGATGATCATTAAGCCTCATTGAGCTACTCTTTGGTGAAACCCTAGTTTGATCTCTCATCTGCTTGATATAGCCTTCAAGCTTCATCGATTCATCAATTTGATGCATCAAGAGGACAAGGGAGTTTCTTTTGGAGCTAAGTATACTTTGGTTTGATTATTGCTCCATTAGTTGTTGTATTTTGTTGTTTATCTTATTGTGTTTGAACTTGTGTAAACCTAGATTGCTAGGTTTGATAGATTGGCGGTAGCTTTTATGTTTGAGGCATAAGTCCATTGGGTAGATTGATTTACTAGGATTAGTGATTGTTGTACCTTAGGGTTTGAGGTGGAATAATGCTCTTGGTAAGATGGCGGAAACTTCCGGGTGTGGAAGTGCCTTAGGTTGAGAGCGGAGACTCTTCGGTGTAAATTCCTCATTGCAAGGAAACACTCATAATCTAGTAAAGTTAACTTTAGAAATCCTAAATGGGGTGCTTAGGTAGTGGAGTAGGCATTGGGCCTAACCACTATAAATCTCTTTGTTTGCATTGCTTACTTTACGTATGTTGGGATGAGAATAATAAAATGCATCGGAAATAGCAATTTAAAAATTCAAAACATCCCAAAACAACGATCTACTTTAGCAACAATTAAGGAATTCAATCTACGAGTAGAAGGGGGAAGGTATACCTTAAACCGTGGTTGGATAGGGTGCTCATATTCCCGTATCAAGACGCACACACGCATGTCCTCCAAAGATAGTCCATACCAGGCGCCTCGCAACAAAGGGACAGCGAACAATCAAACTATCATGGCTCAACGGAGACACTTTCTCAAACCCCGAAACCTCAAGATCTAGGTCGGCCCTTACACCAAGAACCGGGCTCCAAAATGAGAGGAAGAGGAGATGAGAAAACAACGAAATGAGGAGGTAGATCAAAGAATACCTCATTGTCATTTTTTGGAATCCTACAAGTGGATGAAGTAGGTGGCACACCCAAGTAGAAGACACCTCCAATTTGGCTTCATAAAAGATCGGGAAGGAGGAAATAGATGTCCGACAACCAATGGAGAGGAGGAGGAGTTCTTTGGAGCCTTTCTCTTCAAGAAGCCTCTAAAGAATCAAATCTTTGATCTTCTCCAAGAAGAAGAAGAACTAATTAACCAACCCCTCCTATATGGTGTTCGGCCATAATTTGTAGAGAGGTGGGGCAGCTACAAAGGTAGACCCAGCCCCCTAAAAACTCTCCTCGGAATTCAAAATTTTGGGGTTTGCCTCAAAAAATCATTCATATTTTAATAGCTTCATAATTAATTCGAAATTAATTAAATCCAATAAAATATAAACTTTAATTTATCTCCATAAATTAAGAGCCTCTAAACAAGAATGATAATTATCTAAATAAACCAATTCCCTAAACAATAGGAAAGAGATTTATCTTAATAATTCAATTTCTTATTAATTAATAGAATTATGATTTATCCAAATAAATTATATATATAATCATAATTCTTATTAATTAGGATTTATTCAAATAAATTAATTCCCAATTAATCGATTAGGCTCATGATTAGAAACTAATTTTACCACCATGTATATTTGATTCAAAATCAAATTATATATAATCATAATTAAATATATTCTCAGTCAAGTAGTTAATTAAATATTTGGTTCATAATAAATTTAATCAACTACATGAAATATTATCATGTGCCAATCCTTACAATTTAGGGATGCCCTACAAATTAGGGTTACCAAGGAACTCCTTCATCGCGCATTCGTTCCTATAGGAAACAGCTTTTCTATCATGTTCGTAAATGAGATCCATGCTAGTAGACATATAGGGCCGCAACCAGACTTTATCTCATAAGGTCTGTTACGAGGTTAGCTTGTTGTGTGTGACCCATTGGACCCCACACTAAACCAACAATGAGTTCTGCATAACGGCGAGTCAGATCCAATAAAATAACTTCTATTCGAATCTTACGAGCCACCACTAAAGCCCTTTAGTGAGGTCATGAGAGACTCCACTCATAAATCAAGATTAACATATAGCAACTTGTCATGACTACCCGGATAGTGTGAGTTTCAATCTATAGGGATCGAACGCCCTTGGTGATTAGATACCGTGCAACTAAGTCCGTCAGTTACAATGTCCCGAATACGGCTAGGGTATGAAAAAAGTGTAAAATCCTAATACTGATTCATATGTATTATGTCTGCCAAGTCGTCATCTCAATAATGACATGTGAGAAAACCTTTTTTCGACATTCATATCTACTATGGCTAGAGATTCCTGAGTCGACACTTCTAGAAACACATATGACATTATCTCCTCTTACTAGGAGTAACTGATTCCATATTGCTTGCTCATTTAGCTACATGGGTGCTTTCCCATGGCCATGCCCAGAGGTAACCGACACATGACACTGAAGGCCGTGTAAGGATAAGTCCAAAGCAATGGGTCGACACTCACAAGATAACCATGACAACCTCAGTCCAATGACTACTTGCACCTACTATCACCCGAGGAACATCCTATCAACACTCATGTAAGGATTCCATTTTGTGTTCCTCGTGTAGGTCCGTTTAGTGAACTCATTCCCTAATGAGCACCTGCACTTGTATATTAAATGACGGCTCATAGGTAACTATGAGATCAGCTACCCCTTATCGTATAAGGCATGTACCAAGTGTACCAATCTATCCGGAATTAGCAATCCCCTAATTGGTGATCCTACGAGTGGGAACATTTAGAACAGAGGCATCTAGATTCCTTAGTCTCACTGACATGATCTCATGATGGCCTTAAAATCAATTACCTAGGTTCATGGGATTCATCACAATCTAATATATACAAAATATAGATGCAGCATATGATAAAAAGTTGTCTCATATTATTCATTAACCAAATATAGTTTCCTACACATCAACAAGTGATTGGCTGCTCCTATCCCCATTTTGAGACGCACACGTCCTCCAACGTAAGTCCACACCAAGCACCTCGCAACAAAAGGGGCATCGAACACCGGGGCACATTGTGGCTCAATGGAGAAGCTTTTGTTAGGATGTGAATAAGAAACAATGCGGAAATAAAAATTTAAAAAATTCGAAACATCCCAAAACAGTTATCTACTTTAGCAACAATTAAGGAATTCAATCTACCAGAGAAGGGGAAAGGTATACCGTATACCGCGGTTGGATAAGGTGCTCCTATTCCCATATCAAGACGCCCATATGCACATTCTCCAATGATAGTCCACATCAGGCAACTCGCAATAAAGGTGCAGCGAACAATCAGACTTGTCGTGGCTCAATGGAGACGCTTTCTCAAACCCTGAAACCTCGAAAGCTAGGTCGGCCCTTCCACCAAGAACTGGGCTCCAAAACGAGAGGAAGAGGAGATGAGAAATCAATGGAACGAAGAGGTAGATCAAAGAGTACCTCGCTGACCTTGTTCAGAATCCTCCAAGTGGATGAAGTAGGCGGGACACACAAGTGGAAGACACCTCGAAATTTGGCTTCGTAAATGACCGGGGAAGGAGGAGGAAGACGGCCGGCCACCAATGACGAGGAGGAAGAACTAATTCACCCACTAGATCCATGAGGTGCTCGGCCACTATTTATAGAGAGGGGGTGGTTACATGGTAGATCCGCCCCCCCTAAAAACTCTCTCCCCAAAATTTAAATTTCCGGGGTTTGCTTCAAAATATTATTCATATTTTAATGGATTCATAATTAATTCAAAATTAATTAAATCCAATAAAATATAAACTTTAATTTATCTCCATAAATTAAAAGCCTACAAATAAGAATGATAATTATCTAAACAAACCAATTCCCTAAAAGGTAGGAAAGTGGTTTATCTAAATAATTCAATTCTTATTTATTAATAGAATTATGACTTATCCTCATAAACATATATCTATTAATTTTATGATTTATCTCCATAAATCATATACTTTTTAATTAGAATTTATCCAAATAAATTATTTCCTAATTAATCGATTAAGCTCATGGTTGAAAATGAAATTTCCCACCATATATATTTGATTCAAAATCAAATTATATTTAATTCATAATTAAATATATTCCCGGTAAAGTAGTTAATTAAATATTTAATTCATAATTAAATTTAATCAACTACATGAAATAGTATCATGTGCCAATCCCTATAATTTAGGGATGCCCTACAAATTAGGGTTACCAAGGAACTCCTTCCTTGTGTATTCGTTTCTATAGAAAATAACTTTCCTATCGTGTCCGTAAATGAGTTCCGTGATCGAGTTGCAGCATGTCCACGCTAGTAAACATATAGGGTCGCATTCGAACTTTATCTCATCAAGTCCGTTACGAGGTTAGCCTATTGTGTGTGACCTATTGGGCCCCACACTAAGCCAGCAGTGAGTTGTCCGTAACGGAGAGTCGGATCCGATAGAACAACTTCTATTCGAATCTAACGAGCCTCCACTAAACCCCTTTAGTGTGGTCGTGAGGGACTCCACTCACAAGTCAAGATGACCTCTAGCAACGTGTCATGACTACTCGGATAGTTTGAGGTTCAATCTACAGGGATCGAACGTCCTTCGGTGATTAGTTACCGTGCAACTAAATCCCTAGGTTACAATGTCCCGAAACAAGCTAGGGTACGGAAGAAGTGTCAAACCCTAATACTGATTCATATGTATTCCACCTGCCAAGATGTCGTCTAAATAATGAAACGTCTGAAATATCTTCCTGACTTTTATTTCTACTTTGGCTAGAGATTCCCGAGTCGACACTTGTAGGGACACATAAGACATTATCTCTTCTTACTAGGAATAATCGAATCCATGTTGGTTGCTCACCTACCTCCATGAATGCTTCCCCATGCCGAGTAATACCCGACACATGATGCTGAGGGCCACGTAAGGATAGAACCAAAGCAATGGGTCATCACTCATAAGGTAACCATGACAACCTCAGGTCCAAGGACTGCTTGCAACTACTATCACTCGAGGAACATCCAATTGACACTCATGTAAGGATTCCATTCTGTGTTCCTCGTGTAGATCCGTTCAGTGAACTCATTCCCTAATGAGCACCTGCACATGTATATTAATGACGGCTCATAGGTAACTGTGTGATCAGCTACTCCCTATCACATAGGGCATATACCAAGTGCACTAGTCTATCCGGAATCACCAATCCCCTAACCGGTGATCCTATGACTAGGAACATTTGGAACAGGGGCATATGGATTCTAAGTCTCACTGGCATGATCTCATCATGGCCTTAGAATCATTTGCCTGAATTCTTGGGGTTCATCATAATCTTTATAAATAAAAATGCAACATATGATGAAAAGTTGACTCATAAAGTTGATTACCCTTGAATAGTCTCTAAACACATCGACATGTGATTGACTCAAGGGCACTATTCCTTTCAACTTTCTTAATCCCGAAGTCATCCAAGGCAAGGCTAGCCCTTCCACCAAGAACCAGACACCAAAGAGGGAAGGAGAGAGGATGAGAAAACACCGGAACAAAAGAGAAGAGGTGAAGATACCTCGTTGTCCTCTTGGACTCCTCCAAGAAGATGAAGATTGCCGCACACCAAAGAAAAGAAGATGGGAGGATCAAGAAGGAGGACACCGATCACCAAAGAGATGAAGTTAGGGTTCTTGGAACTCTTCCACACAAGAAGCCCTCTCAAGATTCACAATCTTTTTCTCTCTTGATCTTTTCCTTTCTCTCTCTTTTTTCATCCATGGTTCGGCCACTCTTTACCTCTTTTAAAGGGAGCGGCCAGTTGAGTCACCTTGTTATCGACATCACAATCCTGGATTCTTAACTGATGATATTCGAATCTCAAATCTATCTTTGAAAACCATTATGCCCCCTGGAGCTGATCGACTAGGTCATCAATCCTAAACAGCGGGTAATGATTTCTATCTGTCACCTTGTTAAGCTATTAATAATCAATGCACATGCACATAGACCCATCCTTCTTCTTCACGAAGAGCACCGAAGCACCCTACGGAGAAACTATTAGGATGGGAATAACAAATGCAGTGGAAATTACAATTTAAAATATTCAAACCATCCCGAAAATAGCAATCTAATTTAGCAATATTAAGGAATTCAACATAGGAGAAGAAGGAGAAGATATACCTCGACTCGTGGTTGGTATGGCTGCTCCTATCCCCGTTTTGAGACGCACACGCGCACGTCCTCCAACGTAAGTGCACACCAAGCACCTCGCAACAAAAGGGGCAGCGAACATCGGGGCTCATTGTGGCTCAACGGACAAGCTTTTTCAATCCTGAAATCCACCAAGGTAAGGCCGACCCTTCCACCAAGAATTGGGCACCAAAGAGGGAAGTAGAGAGGATGAGAAAACACCGGAACAAAAGAGAAGAGGTGAAGATACCTCATTGTCCTCTTGGACTCCTCCATGAAGATGAAGATTGTGGAACACCAAAGAAAAGAAGATGGGAGGATCAAGAAGGAGGAGGCCGACCACCTAGGAGAAGAACTGAGGGTTCTTGGAACTCTTCCACACAAGAATCCCTCTCAAGATTCACAATCTTTTTCTCTCTTGATCTTTTCCTTTCTCTCACTTTTATCATTCATGGTTCGGCCACCCGTTACCTCTTTTAAAAGGGGCGGCCACTTGAGGGAAAATGGGGGCCGGCCACTTGAGTTTAATTTTGAACTCAACTCGGATTTAAAAAATTCGGGGTTTGCCTCCTAGTTAATTTTCATATTTAATAGTTTTATTCTGAATAAATAAAAAATAATTAAATATAATATTAATTTATCTAAATAAATTAAATGTCTATCAATAAGAATGATAATTATCTAAATAATCCAATCCCCTAGGAAAGAGGTTTATCTAAATAATTTGAATTCCTATTAATTAATAGAATTATGATTTATCCTCGTAAACCATATATCTATCAATCTTATGATTTATCTCCATAAATCATATTCCTATTAATTAGGATTTATCCAAATAATTTAATTCCTAATTATTTTTTTTGGCTCAAGGTTAGAAACTAATTTTCCCACCATGTATAGGGCTATCCATTCGGTTCAAATCGAACCGAACCGAACCGATTTGAACCAAACTAAAAAAAAATTCATATTGAAATTCCAACCCGAACCCGAACCGAATTGTTCCTAAACCGATCTAACCCGAACCGAATTAATTCGGTTCAGTTCGGTTCCAACTTGAAAAAACCAAAATTTAATCCAACATTCCACAGCATTGCTAAATTTCCCTTGCAATGAAATTTATCCAACATTACACAACATTGTTAAACCGAATTGTGATAGCAATGAAATTTATTAATAACCCTAAGTCGGGCTTGACGGCTCGTTGGGGAGGGACTGAGGGAGAAATCCAAAAATTAACCCAAAGTTACCCACTTACCCTAACACCCCAAACCCAAAATCTGAAATAAAATATATTAATATTTTTACTTATTCGATTTTCGGTTCGGGTCGGTTCCCGAATTCTAGGAACTGGATCCGAACCGAATGCCACTGTTCGGGTTCGGTTTGGGTCAAGAACAGAACCCGGCAATGTTGAAACTGAACCGAACCGAACTGAATAATTTGGTTCGGTTTTTCGGTTCGGTTCGGTGTAAATCGAAGACATGGTCCATGTATTTTTGATTCAAAATCAAACTATATTTAATTCATAATTAAATACAATCCCCGTCAAGTGGTTAATTAAATATTTAATTCATAATTAAATTTAATCAACCACATAAAATATTATTATGTGACAATCCCTAAAATTTAGGGATGCCCTACAAATTAGGGTTACAGAGGAACTCCTTCCTCGCGCATTCATTCCTAAAGGGAATACCTTTCCTATTATACCTGTATACGAGATCTGTGAACGAGTTGCAGCATGTCCATGCTAGTAGATATATAGTGCAGCATTCAGACTCTATCTCTTAAAGTTTGTTACGAGGTTAGCATGTTGTGTGTGACCCATTGGGCTCCACACTAAACCAGCAATGAGTTGTGCATAACGGAGAGTCGGATCCAATAGAACGACTTCTATTCGAATCTTACGAGCCTCCACTAAACCCCTTTAGTGTGGTCGTGAGGGACTCGACTCACAAGTCAAGATTGACGTCTAGCAACTTGTCATGACTACCCAAATAGTGTGAGGTTCAATCCACAGGGATTGAATGCCCTTCGGTGATTAGTTACCATGCAACTAAGTCCCTCAGTTACAAAGGCCCGAATACTGCTAGGGTATAGAAAAAGAGTCAAACCCTAACACTGATTCATATGTATTCTGCCTGCCAAGTGGTTGTCTCAATAATGACATGTCAGAAAATCTTTTTCTAACATTCATATCTACTCTGGCCAGAGATTCTTGAGTCGACACTTGCAAGGACACATAGGATATTATCTCCTCTTACTAGGAGTAACTAATTCCAAATTGGTTGCTCACATACCTACATGGGTACTTACACATGCCTAGAGGTATCCGACACATGACACTGAAGGCCATGTAAGGATAAGTCCAAAGCAATTGGTCGATACTCACAAGGTAACCATGACAACCTTAGGTCCAATGACTGCTTGCACCTACTATCACCCAAGGAACATCCTATCGACACTCATGTAAGGACTCCATTTTGTGCTCCTCGTGTAGGTCCATTTAGTGAACTCATTCTCTACTGAGCACCTGCACTTGTATATTAAATGATGGCTCATAGGTAACTGTGAGATTAGCTACCCCTTATCGTATAGGGCATGTACCAAGTGCACTAGTCTATCTAGAATCACCGATCCCCTAATCGGTGATCCTACGACTAGGAACATATAGAACATGGGCATCTCGATTCCAAGTCTCACTTGCATGATCTCATCATGGCCTCAGAATCATTTGCTCGGGTTCTTGGGGTTCATCACAATCTTTCTTCTTGCACATGCACATAGACCCATCCTTCTCCTTCATGAAGAGCACCGAGGTGCCCCACGAAGAAACACTTGGGTGTATAAAGCCCAAATCTAGCAGCTCCTGCAATTGAGTCTTCAACTCTCTCAGCTCGGCCAATGTCATCCGATAAGGAGGAATGGAAATCGGCTTTACCCCCGGCTGTAAATCAATGCAAAATTCAATCTCTCTCTGGCTATAAATCAAAAGTAATTTGCGAACCTCCAAAGCTGATACAACCCCAATAGGGTCCCCCTTCCATCTCCCTGGAAGGTAAACAGTGGCAATCCGAGCTTACTCAAGGTAACAGTCTTAGCCCTAGAAGGTAAACAGTGGCAATCCGGGCTTACTCAATCTACTAATGTAAAATGTTTCGCCAGCCAATCCATGCCAAGTATAACATCCAGCTCCAGAATAGGCAGAAGTGTCAACTCCACCATCAACACGTGTCCATAGATGAACACCTCGCAGTCCCGAAAGACCGTCTTAGCTACGATAGAATCGCCTATAGGCGTCGACACCACAAAAGGCACATCAAGCAAAGAGGGTTTCCTTAATAGTTTAGAGGCAAAGATAGTAGATACAAATGAGGTGTGACACCCGGATCAAATAACACAAATGCTGGAGCAGAACAAATAATAAGTGTACATGTCACTATCGCCTTTTACGCCTCAGCGCCATCACGATTTATAGCATACACCCACGCAGAAGGCCTCTCAGAACCACTGGTCCACTTTCCTCTGCCCCATGCCTGACTCTTCTGAGCCACAGAACCCCTAACATCGGTGCTTCCCCCCTAGACTGCTCAGGTCTCTGGCCACCTCTGTCCGGATAGTCTTTCTTGAAGTGCCCAACCTGTCCTCACCCGAAGCATGCATCTAGGCGGCCATAGCAAGCTTCCCAGTGTCTCCTGCCACAACGACTACAATGTGGCATCTTAGTCTTCTGTGGTGCACTCCCTGACCCCACCTGCCGAGACATCCTAGTCCTGAGCCTCCACGGCCCCTAAAACTATTGTGTCCTCTACTCGGCTCATGATTTGCCGTCGCAACAGTCCCCTCATTCAACAAATCCCTGAGGTCGAAACTTCTTCTTTGGTGGCCCTTCATGTTTCTCAAACGGCACGAGCGCCTCATTCACCACCTGAGCGAAAGTAGTGTCCTCCGTGTAATGAATGAGCTTGTTGATCTACACTCTCAGCCCCTCAACAAATCTCTTGACCCTGGAGGTCTCAATTGCCACCAAGGTAGCGGGGTACTTCGAGAGTCGAGTAAACTCCATCTCATAATCAGCACCATCATGCCGCCAGTCTGACGCAGTAACTCAAACTCCTTCGCTCGCCTGTCATGGACGCTCCTCGGCATGTATCACTCCACAATGGCGGCCTTGAACTCCTCCCAAGTAGGGGGTAGTGCACTTTCCCCTCTATGATCTCTCCAGGTATGAAGCCACTCCTTGGCCGGTCCTCTCAGCTGTAGCCCGACCATACGAGCGGTCACCTCGGAGGAACACCCAAGCTCTGTACAAAGCTCGTAGCAGCCGCCAAGGAAACTAGTGACCTCCACCTACTGATCTATCCCAGTGAACTCCGGCAGCCTTAGTCTGATGAAATTCGTGTATGTGGCTGCCCCAAGAACTCTGCCCGTTGGCATGACTGGCTTTGCCACCTCTAGTACCACAAGTGCCACCGGTACTGGCTGCGGCTGCTGCTGTCTCAACTCTTGCTCCCTGTGGAGCGCCTCAGTCAACTCGGCTACTTGGTCCTGCAATTGCGCAACTTTGGAACCTTGTCCCACATCCTCCTGCGCTTGCGGTTCTCTCTCATGGCACCGACCCTGGCCTCACCTCGTCCCTGGCCTCGGCCTCGGCCCTGACGCTCCGTGGATTTACTACCACTATCGCTCAATGCAACATTATAAGTCTCCATCACACTGGCATTTTAAGAAAAGAGACATCATCAATATCAAGTAATTTATTCATAAACTTTTAGATTACTAACCATATGATGCGCTAAGGTGCAAACATGGCCGCCTGATCTTGTAACACAACCACACTGTATGTTGACATACTCGCTATGCCTCATATGGTACCCAAACTCTAAGTCATAGTCAAGACCTAACCACATGCTCTGATACCACTTTGTCACGCCCCAACTCAGGGTCACGTGACCGGCCAGGATATGTGTCAATACCCTAAAGCCAAACTCATGCATTCAAACCACGCAGATAATTTATGACAATGAGACCGAACATGTAAAGGAAATAAGTTCACTAAAATGAAACAAATAATTTGTTCTGAGGATTACAGACTCCAAATGTCACTAACAACATAACTCAATGCATGAAAAGAAATCACTACACGACTACGACTCTCTAACTCAGCCTGCTACGAGATCAATGGTGTCGTTTGCCCCTCCAGCTACGCCACGTCCAACTAGCTAATACCTCACTGGTCAGGCTCTGCAAAACAAAATGAAATAAATCGTGAGTCCATGAGGAACTCAGTGAGTGGTTCTACCGAACCTCCACCTAAATTCGAGGTATATAAACATGTTTAATATCAAATAAATACTCAGATAAAAAGAACTTTGGGATTTAACACATCACCTGGCCAATCGGCCAACCTGTGCATATGAAATTATTCGACCATAATTGGCCTAGCACAATATATATAAATTGGTCACTATTGGCCCTGCACATCACAAGTACCACTCAGCCACAACCGGCCTTCACACAACATGACAACACTCGGCCATAACCGGCCTAAATAGCATGGATAACACTCGGCCATAACCGGCCTAACACAGTCATGCAAATTCACATAATCACAGTATGCACATTTTAGTGCGTTCCGCATAAAGCAATCAAAATCCTCGGGTCCTTCAACTAGGATGGCTAACTAGTTTTCGGTGCCCCATCGGGTTGGGAATGGCTCATCCAACCTACCCACTCGGGTCTAATGTCAGCGTGGCCCACTGACGCAATCTCAAGACCCCCGCCACTCGGGTATAACACCAACGTGGCTCACTGGTGTAATCTCAAGACCCTACAACCACTCACTGAGTCAGGCAATAGACAAGTCGGCTAGAGACGCTCAGCAATCCATCCATCATAACCACAGTCCATAGTACACGTCAGGTTCCACTAGTCATTAAACAGCTCCCCGGCATGCGCCTGTACCCAGCCCTACCCCGGGCTCTATCAGTTGACATCTAAGTGTTACCCTTCCCTAGGGTACTAAAGTGTAGCGATCATGATTACGGTTAACCATTTTAACCACAGAACATGGTTTCATCCCTCTACTTATAATGTCTCTAGTGAGCTAGATTCCATAGTCTCTATGTCCAGAAATTTGATATTTAATTTCTAACCGTTTTCACCATCTACTAGAAGAGTATCATACCATACTTTTATACCCGCATTGCTAAACAATTTCCTCTAATATTTATCGACAATGGTTCACGATAAATATAGCATCCACACATCTATCTTTAGCATACTCAAAGATAATTACTGTATTTAATAAATAAATCACAGCATACTAAAGATGAGACAACTTAGCAATATAATCACAGCAATTATCTATTTATTTCCAGCAATTAAATATTCAATTTCTGCATTTAAATATTTAATTTCAGCATGCTAAATTTAATTCCAGCAAGAACATAAAAATGTAGAAACTCAAATAAGCATGTTTTCTATGCATGAAAAATAACTTACGAACGAAATAAAATTCCATTCATTGATGTATCTCATCCTACACTTTCTGCCTCATGTTACAAACCACACAATGAAATAAGTGTCGCTACCAAACCAAGGGTACCTTGCTCGGCCGTCCCTATCATCAATTACCCCCTTGTAGGGCATTCGGCCGAGCCTACTTACTTCATCACACCATGATTTCTCTTCAATCAACACATTGAGTTCACACTACATCTTGTTTACCTAGGAAACATATTTCCTATACTAAATCTCCTCCTCCCCCCACTCGGCCGAACCCTAGCATTAGGGAAAACACCATGCGGCCAGCCCTTACGGGTTTTGGGAAATAATTTTCCCCATGTTCTAAGTTCTTCTTGACCCCCAAGGTGTTTATACACATAATACAATTTAATTCTACATGTTCTAAGCACTCGAGGATTTAGGGAAAAATTTGGCATGACCTTCCCTCTTTTCCTCCATTCGGCCGGCCCCAATATTCAAAGAAACACCACAAAAACCCCAAGAAAACACATCAACAATCATGAGGGAGATTCAAGAACAAGAAACCACAAGATTTGTCAAAGAATCGCCAAGAAAACCATCACAAACACAAATCCAAGGGTTCGGCCAAGGGACTTACCCTACACCTAAAGTTCAACCACTCACCTCTAATTGGAAGGGAAGAAGACGAGATGAAGATGACTCCGAACACTGGCAACGACTCCTAGCTCCAGCGTCGCCCTCCCCTTTCCTCCCTCCTCTCTCCCACCTCGATGCACATGCGGCTCTTCTTGAGTCGTACGACAGCTGGGTGGGAGTATATATTTCTTTTCTTTTTCAAAGTCGCCCCTCTCACTTAAATTCCTCTAGCCGACTCAACTCGCATCTGAATCGAGCCCCAATTGAAAACCCGCGAACTCGGTTCTAGCCCGATATGTACCCAACATCCAAATTAATTAATAATAGCACAAAATTTAGAGCCTTGCAATTAATTAAATACCCGGTCATACCTTCTAATCGCGGTGATCTCACAGCTCATCTCGGTGCGTCTCCGAATCGGCCCTCTAAATCAAACAAAAATTCAAATTAGAATTTTCGGGTATTACAATGTTCTCCTGTCCAGTCAGTAATTTCACCATTAGACACCTCTGTCCCAATAGTTTTTAGAAAATCAACGTTGTATTCATTAGACTGATTAGTAGTAGTAGTAGTAGTAGTAGTAGAAGAAGAAGAAGAAGAAGAAGAAGAAGAAGAAGAAGGGGTAAAGCCAAGAAACTCATTAATGACCTCTGAACTGAATGAGTACCACTTTCCACTAACAAATACTTGATTAAAATGATTGCTTTCAGGATTAGATATGTCCTCAAAAATATTACCGTAAAACTCAAGTACTGGTAATTTGCAGAAAGGGGTAACATTCATGAAAAAGCTAGATATATTCCTTTTCTCTAGAATGTCCAAAACTGGTTTGCATCTCAAAGTAAATTGTGCTAAATCCATGGGTGTTTGTGAAATAATATCTCTCAATTGAAGGGCCTTCCAAAGAGGGTAGAGGTCATCAGAAAGTAATCCTTGATGAAGCTTACTAGTGATAGTTTTCTTTTCAGCCTTCCTAGCAGATTTAGATGACTTCTTCTTGGAGACAGAAGTCATGGTCTTCTCATGCAAGGGAGATTTTTCTTTCTCCTTAGTATCTGCAGGATTGAGTTTGCTCTTTTTAGATTTTCTCAGCGCAGCTGCCCTTTTTGGCAAGGGCTCATTCTCTGAGTCGTATCCAGATTTACAGTTTGTCCAGACTGCTATTTGGATTTCTCAAATAACTTCCTCTTGGAAGTCCCCTTCTGGTCAGTGAGGCTTGAGGGTTTCTTCTTCTTTTTGGTTGAATCTTTCTTGACAGGGGTTGTGTTTGATTTTTTCTTCAATTCAACAGCATTCTCGAAAGTTTACTGCACAGCTTCCTCAATAGGCACATTTGTGATAGATGGAGCTTGAAGTTCAATCTAAGACTAAGGTACAGGAACAGAAACTGCTTCAGGAGCTGGAGTAGCAGTTTCAGTTGGTTCTTGTACAGTTGTAACTGGGGTAGTCTCAAGTACATGAACAGAATCATCCTCAAATACTAGACAAGCAGTTTCAACTGGTTCTTCTTCAGTTGTAACTGGGGGATATTGGCAGAAGGACTTGGTACTGAGTCCTTTAGATTGTTTCTATAACCATAGAAGGTTCTTGATGCTGGTCCTCAAGAACAGAACCTGTGGAAATTGTAGAAGGACCGGTCTTCACTAGAATTGAGTCATGAACATAATAAAAAACATGAGCATTATCAATATGAATAGGATCAGTGTTCACTAGAGTCAAAACTAGAATATTAACATCTAAATAGGTAGTTTCAATAGGATCATCATGAGCATAGAACCAGAAGAGACATTGACATCAACACAACACTCCCCCTCAATAGGTAATTTCTCCCCTTCAGGAAGTGAAATCTCCCCCTCAAGAACAGAAATCCTAGGTGAAGATTTAGGGAGGTTAGATGTCATGCCTCGACGGTTCCTTCTAGGTGGTTGGTCTGCCAGACGGCGACCAATTTTCTTTCTCAACTTGTGACCTTGAGAAGTAGGAGGAGGTGAAGCTTCATCAATTTGCTGTGTAGGAGGAGGTGATTCGACCTTTTCTACAGGATTTGAGGAAGACATTCTTTTTGCCGACGATGCATAAACCTTCCTCACAAAACTCTTCTTCCGCTTGCCACTAATGGACTTTGATTGCTCCATTTGTAAGAGAAGATAGGCAGTTTAGAGGTCAAGGAGTGGAGAAGAATGTGTCGGTTACAACTTCAGGGATTGAAGAGGGTTGCAGCGCCGAGAAACATCAATTTGGGCGAAACATTTGGGATTTCAATAAAGGAGTACCACACATGCGTGTCTACAAAAAGGGAATTAATAAATTTGGATCCTCCCGCCGAGAATTGAATGAAATCCTTAATAGCCTTCAATGAAACAAGGTAAGTGGAGGAATAAAGTTAAAAATAATAACTGAAAAACCTTTCATATTTTATGTAAAAAGAAAAATGTGTTAAATAACACATAATCCCATATCAAATCGCAACTGCTCAAATCTCCCTCCATCCAATGCTTTTTTGAAAATGTCTGCAACTTGTCTATCTGTGGAAAAGTATTCTAGTTGTAACTCATTTCTTTCAACTAACTCTCTGATGTAAAGAAATCGAATATCAATGTGTTTAGTGTGATTAATTCATAACTGGATTCTTTGAGATATAGATAGCACTGATATTATCACCGTATAAGATCATTTTATCCTGTTTGGAACCATAGCCTAACAACATATTTCTCATCCAAATTAACTGAGTACTGCAATGGCCTGCTGCCAAATATTCAGCCTCTACAGAAGAAAGAGAGATAGAATTTTGTTTCTTACTCAACCAAGCCACCAGATTTGGACCAATATAAAAGTATCCACCTGTAGTACTCTTTTTGTCATCAATATTTCCAGCCCAATCTGCATCTGTAGACCCTACTAAACAGGCATTAGATTCTATAGAATACCAAAGTCCAAAGTCTAGAGTACCTTTCACATAGTTCAGAATCCTTTTATCTGTCTGAAGATGAGACTCCATTGGATTAGCCTGATATTTAGCACATAATCCCACGTTGAAACATAGATCAGGTCTGCTAGCTGTCAAATACAATAGGCTGCCAATGCTAGCTTCTATAGAGACTAGGATCAACATTCTTACCATCTTCATCCACTACTAGAAAAATGGGCATCAGCAACGGCTGATGCCGTTGCTGAGCCGTTGCTGAAGAGAATCAGCAACGGCCGAGCCGTTGCAATAGAGCCGTGACAGAAAGTCGCGTTGCTGATGACTTAGCAACGGATCAGCAACGGCCGCTCGGGCCGTCGCTCAAAATATTATCAGCAACGGCCGCTCGGGCCGTCGCTAAAAATATTATCAGCAACGGTTTTGCCACAGACCCAGAGCCGTTGCTGATAACATTAATAGCAACGGCCACTGAGTCCGTAGCAACGCCGTTAGTAAAAGCCCATCGCTAAGCCGTTGCTGTAGGTCATCAGCAACGGCTTTCGATACACTTTTAGCAATGGCTTTCCCACGGACGCCCGTGGGAAAGCCGTTGCTGATGACGTATTCCTGCAAACAGAAAATTTGAAAATTTCAAATTTCCATTGATACATTGATACATTTATCTGATACATAACTCACACACCCATACCCTCATACACACATTCATTCACACATCACAAACACCTCATACACATTCATTCACACATCACAAACACACCAAGATATACATCAAAACAATTATATTTATATTGATAATTATCCACGATAGTATTAAAAACAATTTAAATGCAAAATTGAAGTATCAATATCCAAACAAAATAAGTTAAACAAGTTCAATATCCAAACAAAAAATCTCACGATCACGATGGAGGATGGTCTGGATTATATGGCGGGGTCTGGAGCGCTTGAGTGTACACCGGCGTGGACTGACTCGAGGACGATGGATTAGATGATGCCGAAGAGATGCCTGCTTCGGGATGACCTGACAAGTTGCGTAGCATAGCTTCTATATTCGCCATCGTCTGACTCTGGCGCTCCATCATCTCAGTCTGACGCGCGACCGTCTCCTCTAGTGTCCTTATCCTATTACTATGATCATAACTGGATCTGGAGGTGGACGGCCGCTCACCAGCGACCGGAGGGGTCGGTGCCCCAAGTGGCCCTAGTACGGCTCGCGCATGACCACTATCTGCGAAGCCATATACGCGACCATGGTCCCAGCCACCTGCGGCCTCGACCCACGATGCTGCGTCAAAGTCCTCGGGGGTACCCCCGCGTTGCACCACCGTCTGGCTGTAGGTCTCCTACTCGAGTTTGATTTTTTGTTTAATATTTATCATAAAACTTAAATTATAAATATATAATGAATAATTTAAACAAATATATAATTACCATAATGTATGCAGCGCGGTTGTGGATGTACTCCCCCATCCCATGTGCTCGACGGTGAGTCCGCTCAAACACCGCCATCGGGGAGGGTCGTTGGACACTCCCGTCATCCGACACTGTCGTCTACATTTACAAAACAAATACATTAATTAGTACACATAATAACAAATAAAATATATAATTAAAAGATATACTTACCATACGGTTTGCGTGCACTGCAAATGCAACAGAGCCGCCGGTGTGACGCGCTGCTCCGCCCGACATGCGATTTCTAGTCGCATTCCGAGAAACCTCCTGCCATCGATCCGTCGACCATATCCCCACGAGCTGGTCCTATATATCCGGAGTAATCCAACCGGGGCCGTATCCCCGAGTCTCTGCTATGTTAGTGGTCCCAGCTCGGGACATCGCTTTGGACCGAGCCTGCCCCAGCTGCCCGTTGTACCTTGCCCGGGAAATAGCCTCCCAGGCAGCGTAAATGAAGGGCCTCTGGTCCTCGGCCCATGTATAGCGAGCCTGCAAAATAATAATATCAGTACCAATATTAATATATCATCATGCATGTAAAAAATAATAATAATACGTGCCTCAAACTCGCGCCATAACATGTCGACGTGCTCGCTAGGCACGTGAGACCACGTAGGCCATGCCCCGTGCATGTATCGTCGAATAGTAGAAGAAATGCTCCTCGGCACTTCTTCTTGCTCGAACCTGCACAACAAAAATAAATTTTAATATTATATTATGATATAATGAATTTGTAATGATTCATAATTCATGATATATTACCGCTCCCCAATCACGCTAATCAATCTACGTGACTCTGTGGCTGGTGGAGGCTGCCACCTGTTCGGCCCGCGTGGCCGCCTACGTCTGGATGTACTAGCCTCGGCAGTATCATCCTCATGAGGATCAGCAACAGGAGGATCAGCAGCATGAGTAAGTGCTGGAGTCTCACCGATCGGAGACTCCGAAACTCTCCTGCGTCAATAACCACGACCAGACATATCTGTCGAACAGACATATAATCAGATTATTGTATAAATAGTAGAGATATATTTAATAAAATATATACTTTACAATTATTCTTCATCATCTGAATAATAGTCTTCGAATTCTTCTTCTTCATCATCTTCTTCCTCTTCTTCATCTTCTTCATCTCCAGCTTCCTCAATTTCATGATCGTCATCATCAGCATATTCAACTTCTAATTGAATTGACGTTGTGTCTGCATCCTCGAGTATTGGAATAATACGATCCACAGCAGGAAGATCATCTTCTTGATAGAAACCAGGAGGATCATTTTCTCCTACTATCGGATCAATTTTTCCTATACCTTTTGTCTTACAGAATACACGCCAATCCGCTCTATCTTTATTTCGAGCCGGATACTTCGCGTAATATACTTGTTCGGCTTGTGATGCCAATATAAAAGGCTCATTTGCTGCCAATTTCGATTTGTAATTAACCTCAACAAGTTTGTATTTTGGATGAACTTTCATGCCCCTTTCTGTTGTATCGAACCAATGACATCTAAATAAGATCACTGATTTCAAGCCGAAGTAGTGCAACTCTATCACTTCTTCCACCAGTCCATAAAAATCCATATCACATTCAACATAGGTTGTCCCTTTCACGCAGACCCCAGCATTCATCGTCTTCTTTGCATATGAATATTCAACCGTGTGAAATTTATACCCGTTAACAAAATATCCGCTATAGCACGACACAAGTCGCGACGGTCCACTAACAAACTCAAATATTTTTTCATCTATTTCAGCTCTGTGATCTTTGCTGTAAGTCTGAATCCAAGTAGGGAAATCACGATTCCGTAATCTCTCCAATTCTTGATCGTTGTGAATAGAGTATTTTTGCACCATCTCAATGTCAAATATTTCAATGAATTGTTCAATCTCTGGACAATTGAGTAATACATACAAGTGTGCCAAATGATACTCTTCATCGCTTAAGTGTCGAGATGGACGAGAACCAAAAGCACGACCAGAGTGACAAAATATATTTAAACGTCCATCTGAATGTCGAACACCCCCGTGGTCGTTACGTGGAAGACGATCAAATCTTGTCTGTACTGTCGATTCAAAGTAAAATGAGCAGAATGTTGAAATTTCTTGGATGATATACGATTCAGATATTGATCCTTCAACAGCTGCGGTGTTCTTTACTTTTTTCTTCAGACGATTCATGTATCTTTCAAATAAGTACATCCAACGATATTGAACGGGGCCACCAACTCGTGCCTCGTATGCCAAGTGTATCGGTAGATGCTCCATCGTGTCAAAAAATGCAGGAGGGAAAAACTATATTCCCAAATTGTCCAATCAGGGACAATTCAAGAATTGTACGTCGTATAAAAGATCATCTACTTCTTTTACACGAACATACAATTCCCGAACGGATCTAAGGTTTTGCTAAATCATATCCGATTCGTCGATGCGTACGTGAAACATATCAACTCGTCGGATGGATGATTATTTTCTAAATGTTTCGAGACAGTTCGAGTCCATATTGGACGATTTCGGCGCGCGTCCGAAGTGGACGATTCCGGTGCGAGTCTGAAGTGGACGATTCTGGCGCGAGTCCGAATTGGACGATTCCGACGCGCGTCCGAAGTGGACGATTCCGGCGTGAGTCCGAATTGGACAATTCTGGCACGCGTCCGAAGTGGACGATTCCGGCGCGAGTCCGAATTGGACGATTCCGGCGCGCGTCCGAAGTGGACGATTCCGGCGCGCGTCCGAAATTAATCTAAACCCTAATAATTAATCTAACAAATTAAACAATTAATCTAAAAAATTAATTAACAATTATAAAATAATTAATTAACAATTATAAAACAATATAATATATATATATATAATTATAAATTCCGGCTCCGGAGTCCACCCTCCGGCGCCGGCGTACAGTGGCCGGACACACTGTCCGGCCACTGTAGAAGGTCCGGCGGCGGCCATAGGCCGACCGCCGCCGGCCGAAACCCTAGAAATAGGGTTTGGGTCGGATTTTAACCTCTAGTCCGGCCGAAACATAGTGAAGAGCCGGCCGGCCGATCAACATACCTGAACAAGACGACAGCAGCGGCAGCGGCGGCGAGAGGCGTCGGCAGGAGCGGCGGCGGCAGCAGCGGGAGGAAGAAGGGTCGGGCGCAGGAGCGGCGGCGGCAGCAGCGGTAGTGATCTTTGCTCACTTTTTCATGAGTTGAGATAGGAGTTCTAACTGGCTTAGAACTGTCCATTCCAAACTTATGAATAAGATTTCTGACATACTTACTCTGAGAGATGAATATCCCTTCTTTAGATTGCTTCACCTGGAGATTGAGAAAATAATTCATTTCTCCAACCATGCTCATCTCAAACTCAAATTTCATGTCTTCCATAAATTGTTTTACATAAATTTCAGAAGTTGAACCAAAAACAATATCATCAACATAAATTTCAGCAATTACCAATTGAGACTCCTTTCTTTTGATGAACAGGATCTAGTCTTCACTTCCTCTTTTATAACCTTTCAAAAGCAACAACTGGGTGAGTCATTCATACCAAGGTTAGGGTGCTTGCTTAAGCCCAAAAAGAGCTTTCTTCAACTTGTATATATGGTCAGGATGAGCAGAATCTTCAAAGCCTTTTGGTTATTCAACATAGACTTCTTCATTGAGAAACCTATTCAGAAAGGCAATATTAACATCCATCTGGAACATTTTGAACTTCATACAACAGGATATGGCAAGAAGCAATCTGATGGATTTCAGTCTGCCAACTGGTGCAAAGGTTTCATCATAATCTAGTCCTTCAATTTGATTAAACCCCTGAGCAACAAGTCTGGCTTTATTTCTAGTTATGTTCCCTGCTTCATTAGTCTTGTTCTTGAAAACCCATTTGGTTCCAACAACATTGACACCTTCAGGTCTTGAAACAAGTTCGCATACATCATTTTTGATAAACTGTTGTAACTCCTCTTGAATAGCAAAAATCCAGAATTCATCTTTCAAGGCTTCCTTCACATTTTTTGGTTCAACTATGGAAGTGTAAGAGGAGTACCTGATCATATCTTGGTGATTTTTCTTAGATTGATTCCTGGTCTTGACTCCATCATTTACATCTTCAATCACATTTTGCAATGGATGATTCTTGAGAGTTTTTGTAGATTTTTTAGTTTTGTAGTCATCACTTTCACCATCTTGTTTAGTATCAATCTCAGTGTCATTGGATTAGCAGTTTCAACTGACTGATTTGTGACCTTGGTAGTATTCTGGTCAGTCTTGTCAATAGTTGTAACTCCCTTCTCATCAGCAGTCAAAGTCTGGCTGATTTGAGAGTCATCTACCTTCACATTTACTGACTCCATCATAGTTTGTGTTCATTTGTTGTAGACTCGGAAGGCCTTGCTATTAGTAGAATATCCAAGGAATATGGCTTCATCACTCTTGCTTTGTATCTTACCAAGATACTCTCTATCATTTAGAACATAGCACCTGCTACCAAAAACATGAAAGTATCTAAGGTTAGGCTTTCTTACCTTCCATAATTCATAAGGAGTTTTAGTAGATCTTGATTTGAGATAAGCTCAATTGATGATGTAGCAAGCCGTGTTGACGGCTTTAGCCCAGAATCTTTCAGAAATGTGTTTGGAATTGAGCATTACTCGGGCCATCTCCT
The DNA here is from genome assembly GCA_034359265.1 of Canna indica. Taxonomy (NCBI): domain Eukaryota; kingdom Viridiplantae; phylum Streptophyta; class Magnoliopsida; order Zingiberales; family Cannaceae; genus Canna; species Canna indica. The sequence goes on along the minus strand of CP136890.1, from coordinate 45,670,402 downwards.
GGTTGTGCGGTTTTTTCTCTCAACCACACCATTCTGTTGAGGAGTTTTGGGAGCTAAAAATTCATGCAGAATCTCATTCTCATCACATAACTCAGAGAAAGAAATATTCTCAATTTCTCTTCCGTAATCACTCCTTATTCTGATCACCTTCATAATAGAAAGTTCCTATTCATTTTGAAGCCTTAAGCATAGAGTTTTGAAATTGCTAAAGGCACTTGACTTCTCCCTTAAAAATTTTGTCCAACTAAAACGTGAGAAATCATTAACACATAATAAGAACATATTTTTTACCTCCAGTACTTTCAACTTGTATAGGACCAACCAGGTCCAGGTGAAGAAGATTTAGAGATCTTGATGTAGCAACTAGTTGTAACTAGTGATAAGACTGCCTTGTTTGTTTTCCTTCTTGACAAGGGTTGCGAACAACTTCAGGTTCTCTAGACAGTTTAATTCCACTTACTGCTCCCTCATTTACAAGTTTCTTGCGGTCTCTGTAATTAACATGACCTAGCCGTTGATGCCATAGATTGATGTCAGATGTAACAATTGAAAAACAAACAGATGAGTAGGCTATTTTGTAGCAGTTGTCCTTTGATCTGTTCCCTTTAAGGATGCAGTCACCATCCTCATCAAAAACCTTGCAGTTATTTCTGGTAAATTGAACATTCAAATTTTGGTCACAAAGTTGGTTTATACTTACAAGATTTGCCTTGAGACCTTCTACAAAGCATGACATTTTCCATATTCAGAATTCCTAGGACATTAAGAGTACCACTAGGATTCATCATTATAACTTCCTTCTTTACCTTTTGAAGTTCTTCAATCAACTTGGATTCATTGTTTTCCTTTTTCGATAATTTGAGTTTAAAAATGTTGAATTTTCTGCTCAAGATTCTTCTTTTCTTCAATCAACAACTTGTTTTGATTACTGAGAGACTTGTTCAGCTTTGCTACTTCAACCCATTTATCAAACATCTCTTGGTAGGCTTCGTCAAGATTGTCAGCACATTGAACTCTGCAGTGATCATCTTCTGCATCTGGGTTTTCTAAAGTTCTAACTGAGTCACCAATACTACTAGCTATGAAGGCTCTAAAATTGCCTTTCTCAGATTCTTCTGAGTCATTTTCTTCATCGTCATCACTCCAGGTGACAGTCAATGACTTATTTGAGCCTCTTCTATAGATTCAAACATTCTGATCTCACATGTCCTAATCCTTCACATTCAAAATATTTGATACCTTTGGACTTCTGTTTTGAATCATTTTTAAATCCTAAAGATTGACACCTTCTGCTTTCTCCAGCAGCAAATTTTGATTTAGTACTGGTCGAATTGGTCGGTTGAAACTATTGTTAGAACTGTGATTGCAACTGAACGTTCTAATTTTGCTTATTCTTGGTTCTTAGAAATCTCTTGAAATTTTTTGTCATAAGTGACAGCATCCATCTCATCTTCAGACTTGATCTCATCCTCAGTCACGCTGAAGGCAAGGTTTTTTTTTCTTCTCCTTGTGAGAATATTTTTCAGACAGTTCTAACTCATAGGTTTCAAGTTTTCCCATCAAAGTGTTAAGAGTCGTAACTGAAGGATCTTGAACTTCACTAATAGCTACAACTTTCATGACGAATTTTGTAGGCATGGATCTAAGAACATTTCTTACAACTTTTTCTTCAGAGGAAGATTCACCAAGACTCGTTGCATTGTTCATAAGATCTTTGACACGCCCATAGAAGTCTTGAATGTTTTCAGCATCTCCCATCTTCAGATTTTTAAATCTAGTGTTGAGAATTTCAACTTTGAACTTTCGAAGAGTCAAGCATCCTTCATGATTAGTTTCTAAAATATTCCAAGCCTGCTTTGCCAATGTACAAGCCGATATCAGTTTGAACTGTGAGGGATCAACTCCACTAAAGATTGCATTAAAAGCTTTGTTGTCATAATTTGCAGCAATGATCTTAGCTTCTGTATATTCACTTTTTGGCTTGCGCTCAGTCCGATCAGCAGGTTGTGGGTGGAGTGTAGCCAGTCTCAATAGTGTCGCAACAACGATCATCCAAAGACTTGATGAAAGCTCTCATTCGAGCCTTCCAATAAGCATAGTATGTTCCGATGAGCAATGGTGGAACATTGACAGAATTTCCCATAGGCATTCCTTCCATTTTGAGCCTGAAAGGTTAGAGACACTTCAAGGATCTGTGCAGGTAAAGATTAGCATAATTGCTCTGATACCAATTGACAAGATAGTCTCTAAGGGAGCTTTTATTAATGGACAGTTACACAGAAAGTTGCAACTGCTATTGCAACTACTTGAATGAAATAGAGTGAGTATCAAAACAAAATAATCACAAGAAAATGCGCAAACACAATGATTTGTTTACGCAGTTCAGTGACAAACTTATCACCTAATCTGCGGGGCCCTCATCGAACAAATGCCCAATTCACTATCAACAAAGTACAATATTAGCTCCATGATTTCACACTCCAAAATCCAACTATCAATACTACAGTGAATTGGAAATAACAAATAATTTATTTTCTATTACAAGTACTAACCAACTTGCATCTCTATGACAACTCAGCCATAGAGTTCTGTGCTCCACACAGTCTTTGTGTTGTAGTGAGTTAACAATCCAATTCCATCTTGACTTGAAGATAATTGAAGTAGTTTGTTGTCGTCTATGCACTCAACAGCCTCAACTCCTCATATAACTGGTAACTCTGTTAACGCACATAGGAGAGTTATTCATTCAGATCTTCTCTTTCAATATATATATAGTGAAAACCAACCAATCTGAATAAATGCCTACTTATTCAATGATCATAACAACATCAGTTCAAACCCAAAAGGCAGCCATGAAACACCATAAAGCATAAAAAATAATAGCTCCAGGAGTAACGCCTAGTCTATCAATGAAGACCACTACCAGCAGGAGTTCCCCGGCACCATCCCCGACGCCGTCGGCGACATCCCCTTCCTCCTCCAAAGTCTCATGTTCCACCACCTCCGTGAAGCCATCATGATGGCAGGACAAAAAACTTTTTTAAAATAAAAATAAAAATAATAACAAAACAATTCATATAGGACAAATACTTTCTATGTTGTCGCCATTAACGTGCCACATTAGCAAAATCCGTCAAAATTGACGGGGCGTGCTAAACGGGGTAATGAAATGATAGTTCATGAATTTCCTTGCTAACGGAAAAAGTTTAGCTAAAAATGGAAAAAGGTCCAAAGTTCATATTTTTTTTGGTATTTACTCAAAGATAAAATATAAGAGTACATGTCTAATCCATACATAATGAAGCATTCTAAGTCCATAATAAAGCACACACGATGACTCAAAGATAAAATATAAAAATACAAGTTTAATCAATAATAATTATCATCAAACCAAGTTCACCCGAGTTTACTCGCGAGTTTGACCGAGTTTATACGAGTTTACCCCGAGTTTACCCCGAGTTTACCCGGAGTTCACCCGATTTTACCCAGAAACGAGTTTGGGTGCGAGTCAGCTCGATTTTGATACTTGGGATCATAAAATCGTCCGAGTTTACGAGTTAACACGTGATTTTGATAACCATGACCACATAAGCCAAACACCAACACTTTACAATCAGCAAAATCGGCATAAAAAATCCCAATTAATTCAAAAGATACATCATTTGGATATCATAATCCTAACTCAACCGTACCCTTAAGATACCTCAAAGTGTGTTTGACCGCACTCAAGTGAGTCATCTTGGGGCATGATTGAAATCTAGCACATTGGCAAACACTAAACACGATATCCGGTCAACTTGCGATCAAGTAAAAGAGACTACCAATCATACCTAGGTATCGTTTTTCATCTACCTTTACACCTTTTTTTATCTTTATCAACCTTGATGGATGTGGTCATTGGTGTTTAAGCAATCTTGGCTTCATTCATTTTGAATATTATGATGAGATCCTTGGTGTACTTTGCTTGATTGATGAAGATGCCTTTATTGATTTGCTTGATTTGAAGTCCAAGCATGAAGGAGAGTTCTCCCATCATGCTCATTCAAACTCCTCTTGCATGCACTTATCAAACCACTCACATAAAAATTCATTAGTAGCACCAAAAGTAATATCATCCACATATATTTGCACAAGTAGGATATCATTCTTATCATTTTTAATAAAAAGAGAACCATCGACTTTTCCAACACTAAAATATTGTTCAATCAAAAAATTGGAAAACCTTTCATAGCAAGCCTCAGGGACTTGTAAACCATATAAAGCTTTCATTAATTTGTAAAGATGGTTAGGAAATTCTAAGTTTTCGAAACCGGAGGGTTGTTCAACATATACTTCTTCCATGATAAATCCATTCAAAGAAGTACTTTTAACATCCATATGAAAAAGTATAAAACGTTTAAAACTTGCATAAGCTAATAGCATGCAAATTGCTTCTAATCTAGCTACAGGAGCATAAGTTTCATTATAGTCTATACCTTCTTCTTGATTATACCCTTGGGCCACTAACCTAGCTTTGTTTCTAATGACTAAGTCATCTTCATCTAACTTATATCTATAGACCCACTTAGTCCCAATTACGGTTTGTTCACTAGGCCTAGGTACTAAATCCCAAACTTCATTCCTTACAAATTGATTTACTTCCTCTTATATGGTAATAACCCAAAATTCATCATCTATGGCTTTTTTAATGTTTTTAGGCTCTACTTGGGAAATGAAAGCAACATATTGACAAATATTTTTTAGTTTAGAACGTGTTACCACTCCCATTAAAGGTTCTCCAATGACTTGATCAATTGGATGATCCCCTATCAACTGGTAAGCTTTTGGGAGATGGGGTAGAGCTTCTTCCTCTTCGACTTAAGGTTCGGATGACGAGGATGAAGGTTCTTTATCATGTGGTTCCTCATTGAGTTCATCTTCAACATTTTTATCATGAAAAGTCAATTCCTCAAGTTCTTCACCTACATTCACAATCTTGAAATTTCTTGAAGAAACATTAGTTTCATCAAATGTAACATGCATAGATTCTTAAACAATCATAGTTGTACAATTATAAACTATATAAGCCTAGTCCTAGCCATTTCTTAAAGAAACATTAGTTTCACAAAGCATTAGAAGTTTATGAAACTAATGTTTCTAATTTTCAAAACAGAAATTCTTTTTTCATTTACTACTCTCCTAGCAATTTTTTTAAAGAAATCAAAAGTTTTATTTTTCTTAGCTAGGAAGAAAACCCATGTAAATCTAGAATAATCATCAACTAAGACATAGCAATAAAGTTTACCACCTAGACTAGCATCACAAGGATAAAAAAGATCCATATGCACAAGTTCAAGTGTTCTAGATGTGATAACTTGATTTACACTATGAAAGGATGATTAAAATTTTTTACCATGTGACATGCATCACAAAGTCTATTCTTTTCAAATTTTATCTTGGGTATTCCCTTAACTAAATCCTTTTTAGTTATTTCTTGGATAAGGCTCATGCTAGCATATCCTAGCCTTCTATGTCATAACTAAGAGTCATTTTCCATAGCCACTAAGCATCTAACATGAGGATTAGGCAATACATTTAAGACTAAAGTGTAAATATTTTCATGCCTATTCCCAATGAAAACAATGTCATTTGATGGGGCATTTCTAATTATACATTTAGACGCTTCAAATATAACTAAATTCCCATTTATCACACAATTGAGATATACTTATCAAGTTATGTTTTAACTCATCAACTAATATATAAAAAATTAATGCATGGGTAAGGAAGTATACCTATATCACCAATGTCAACAATCTTACCTTTGGCATTGTCTCCAAAGGTCACATGCCCACCATCCTTACTTGATAGGGTTGCAAATAAATTGATGTCATCTGTAATCTGCTTTGAGCAACCGCTATCCAAGATCCAAGTACTTCTACTTGCTTGAGGATGGTTCTCCATCTGCAAAAGGAGAAGAGGCAACTTTAGGTACCCAAATCTTCTTGGGTCCTTCAGTGTTAGTCATCTTAGGAACCCAAGTGAATCTAGCATGGGGGTTCCTTTTAAGAGAACAATCTCTAATCATGTGCCCATATATCCCACAAGAAAAACAACTTCCACTAAATTTCCTAGACTTATGAGTATGAGCATGGAAGTGAGCATGATCATGAGCATGTGAGATTTTCCTAACATGAGTAACCTTAGGCATAGCATTTTGTAAAGTTACCATCTTTTCATTTAGCATGCATAATTCCTTCTTTAAGCTAAGCATGGTATCATTTAAATGTTCTATTTGAGAGCTCAAGTACTTGTTTTCATTCTCAAATTTTTCATTCTTATTTTCTAAATTAATCATTTTTAATTTTTTCAAGGGTGTGCTTCTCATCCTTAAGACAATCTACTTCTTTTTTTAAGGCATGGCATGAGAGTAATAAGCTATCATTTTCTTCTTCTGAGGATTTGTTGTCCTTTTTAATTTTAAGTTTTCTCCTAATAGCATTAAATTCATCATGCATTTGGTCAAATTCTATTTTTAATTCTTGATGCGTGAATGAAAGTTCACCAAAAGTAAATTTTACATCATTGTCATTTGCCATAAGTCAAAGGTTTGCCTTCTCGCTCTTGGTGTCCTCCTCACCTGATGAGGATTCACTTTCATCCAATGAAGTCATTATTGCTTTCTTCTTCTTCTTCTTCTTGTATTTGTCCTTCTTGTAAGGAGTGGAGGTTGAGTCCATCTTGAGTAGCGGGCAATCCTTCCTTAGGTGCCCCGTCTTGTTGCAATTGTAGCATGTGTAACCTCACTTGCCTCTCCTCATGCCATCCCTCATGAAGCTGATGAACCTTCTTGTCATCATCACCATTGTTGGTGAAATGGCCTACACTAGAGGGGGGGATAGTGTGTTATCTAAATCTTTTCACCTAATTCAGGTTTTAAACATTTCTTTGATTACTTAGGCAATTTACTAGTTCAAACAACAAGATGCGGAAGCAATAATAAAACAATTAAGCACAAACAAAAATCAATGCTAACATATGGATTTATAGTGGTTTGGCAACATGCCTACTCCACTACCTAAGCACCCCCGCTTAGGATTTCAACCTAATCCACTAGATGTAGAGTTCCTTTACAATGAGTATTTTTCACTGAAAAGTCTTCGCTCTCACAACGAAGGCACTTCCACACCCGGAAGTCTCCGCCTTCCTACCAAGAGCACTTTCTCACCTCACTCTCCCTAAGGATACTCTAATCCTAGATTACACTTGAAATATAGTGAAATAAACAACAAAATACAATAACTAATGGAGCAACAATCAAACCAAAGTATACTTAGCTCCAAAAGAAATTCCCTAGTCCTCTTGATGCCTTGAGAAGATGAATCTATGAAGATTGAAGGCAAGATCAATGAGTTGGGATCAAAACTAGGGTTTCCAAAGAGGTGGCTCAAGAAAATATTTAGAAGTGATCAAGTATGACTCTGAATGTGAATATCATTGAGGAAAGCACTCAAGGGTTGCTATTGATAAGCCCCAAGAATAGAGAGCCAAAATAGCTCTCAACAGCTCGGAATAGAGCCATTTTCCGCTGTCCGATCGCAGGCCGGTCGATCGCCGGTCGACCGACCGAGCGATCGGTACTCTACATAGTGTACTTGTACTCTACATTGAGTTTCAGTCGGTTTTTTCTTCGGTTCGGATTTTGAATTACTAGTTTGGTTCTTTAAGAGTCTTAGCATCATAATGAGGATTTTACAATTTATCTAAACACCCTAATCCTAAACTCTATCTTCCCGACGAAATCCGAGCGCGTCGACCAACGTCCTTCTGATTTTCCGATTTCTCCGATATTTCTAATCGCAGACGTCAAGCGCTAACCGACATGGAACTTGAAAGTATTTCTCAATGAAATATTAGTTCCATGTTTGTTATCATCAAAACCGAGATTAAGACCAAGGTAGAAAACCTTAAGCCAACAATCTCCCCTTTTTGATAATGACAAACATCCTTAAGAAAATATATACAATAAATCATAGAGGATATCAAACATGAGATTTCTCCCTTCTATTATCATGCATATCTAAATAATTATACTCCCCTATCTATATGCATGATTTTTCTATATTTTCTTATCCTTTACCTATATTTTTCTCCCCCTTTTGACATCACTCAAAAAGGGCAAGAAAAGTCAACTATGGTCAAAGTCGAGACCTAAAATCTAGTTTTCATGAAAAACATGTAGATCTCAACTTAAGGAATGAAAACATACATACAAGTGAGACTAATCAATACATGATATCATAGAATGATAAACATAATCTAAAACTAGAAATCATATATTCAAGTATCGATATTACACGTATCGGTCAAAGTATCAAAAATCATTCTAGAAATGATTTTTTTCAAATAATGATGAGAATGATACCAAAAATAGAATTATGATATCATACTTTAAGTCTCATTCGAAGATTGGATCAAAAATCAAAGTATCAAAAAAATGAACATTTGAGAATAATGATACTTTGATTTTTTCAAATGTTATTTTTTCAAAAGTGTTCATTTTTGAATAATGAACATTCAAATGTTATTTTTTCAAATTTTTGAAAAAAAATTCGATACTTTATACTTTTTGAATAATGATATTTTGATTTTTTCAAAAGTACCGAAAATTTTTCAAAGTTTTGAAATCCAATTTCAAAAACCCATATCACATCATATTCTTACTGAAATTTTTTGAAATTTTTACTGAAGAAACTAGATTTTCGAGAACATGCAGTTTCAAGAATCATCCAAAAATCAATTTTTTGCATTTTTCTAAAAATAACTGAAATTTAGTGGCATTTTCGTAAATATTAACTATTTTTCAAAAGTTTTCAGTTTTCATTCAAACTTTCCAGATATCAAGATATAATCATTTAAGGCATGTTTATCAAGTTTGAAGTAAAAATAACATCATTTGGTCAAAATTTTACCTTAGCATTGTCACGCCCCAACTTAGGGTCGCGTGATCGGCCAGGGCCTATGTCCTACCCTGAAGCCTACCACATACACTGACTGACAAGAAATCGGAAGCATGTAAATAAAAACAACGATGCAACTTTTATTTAATTTTTAAAGAAGGTTCACAATTTTAAAAAGAGTTGAGAAATATCAACTACAAAATAAAACAGCTCGAGTTAAAGTCGAATACATATTTTCAAATAAACAACTCCCAGTGTATGTAAAGAAAACAATCCAAGACACCACGACTACGACTACTGGACGCTGCTACGACATCTATGCCACTGTCTGCCCTCTAGCTGCACCATGACCCCAAGCCTCACCTCATTGGTCGAGCTCTGCAAAACAAGAGAAATAAACCGTGAGTCTATATGGGACTCAGTGAGCGGTTCTTCCGAACCTCCACATAAATCCCCAATAATCACATGTATATAAGTCAGAAAAATATAAAGTTAGGGATCTAATCTAGTCCTGATATGACAACCGATCCCAAGAGTCGTCCTGTATAGACCATATAGTCATATAACCTGCTCATGAACCAATGGTTCGGCTCTAACCAGCCTTACCACACAATGACGGAAGTATTCTAGTCGCACGGCCTACATAACACATAAGTAAATCAGAGCAAACACCGGGCCGTCGACTAGGATGGTGTACTAGTCTCCAGACACCTACCGGGTTAGGGATAGCTAGTCCCATCCAACTGGGGTATAACACCTAGCGGGCCCGCTTGTGCAATCTTAAGACCCAAATCACTGGCTGAGTCAACCATTAGTCTTTCCGACTATCCATGCTTCTCGGCTGACCATCCCAATCACATCATACAAGCAAAGTGTCCTAAAGTTTCCTTATTTGAAATCCTGGGCATTCACCCGTGCTCAGCCCTTTTCTCTGGGCCTTACCATTCACACACTATTGCTTGTTGGTTGTTCACTAGGTGTGAGACCTAGCTTGTCTACATTCGAGTTTCTCTAAATAACAAGCACCCTAGAGTTTCCTAATAGTCCTTTAACGTCATATGCCACATTTCACGTGTGAACTATATGTCATAAGTGTAGAAATGTCCAAATACATACATGTCACAACCCATAAGTTATAAGGAAATTAACCTACCTCTACTACCATGAATAACCGCATAATTGCAACAATAAAATAATTAAATTTTCCATTTATTCAATAAATTCCAGCAAGGTAACAATTAATCTATCATGGTAGTTTCAATACTAGCATTAATAATTTGATGAAGGAAATTCTACAAATCATATACCATACATAATCTTAGCCATATATGCGCATTCAAGAAGATATTCTCCTACAATTTTAAATCTCATCGACTAGCATCAACAATCCATTCATCTATCGCTAAATCGACAATTTCAATCGATGAACATAATTTCCAAGAGATGAAATCAACACGTTGTATCAAATCTACTCTCCTCTCCACTCGGCCGATCCCTAAACAAGGGTACTTGTTCGGCCGAACCTTCTTGAAGGGGAAAGGAAGGACAATTTGACCATGAGATCGTAAGATCTAATAACTTCACGAATTATCTACACATGAAAAGGGATCGACCCAAGGGGTTTAAGCCACTCGAGGGATTTGGGGAAAATTTTGGCATGACCTTTCCCCTTTCTCCCTTAGTTGGTCGGCCCCTAAAACCAAGAAAACGATGCGGAAACATTCATCGCACGATTACAACTTGCATCAGAAAACCATAAACCTCGAGAAACTTCAGATCCACAAGATCCAACGTGAGAAAAACAATCTTTCATCATCTCTAAGGGTTGGCAACATGCCTACCCTACTAAACTAAGTTTGACCACTCACCTTGATCAAAAAGGAAGACGATCTAGGCGACGACGACTCCGATCTCCAGCGATGACACCAATTTCTTGCGCCACCACTCGGAATCCTCTTCTCTCCTTTCACCTCGGGCTGCGTGCGGCTCCTTCTTGAGCCGTACGGCGGCTAGGGTGAGGGGTTTTATATTTATTTATTTATTTATTTTTGACTAAAAAGCTCTTCCTCACTTAAGCCCTTACTCGACTCAGTCCGAGTCCGATTCGAGCCCCGATTAAATCCACATACACGATTTGAACTCGACTCATACTAAGGCATCTTATGTTTAAAAAGGAAGGAATGTTTAACTAATAAAATTTCATAAAGCTTAAATTATACCTTCTACACGCAACGATTTTGCGACTCGACCCGACTAACTCTGATCCGGTGGACTGCACCAAAAATAAATTTTATATTAGAAACCTTGGGTCTTACAACCTTCCCCCCTTAAGGGAAATTCGTCCTCAAATTTTGTTGAATTATAAGGGCTTACCGGTTCTTCAAACAAGGTAGGGTAGCACTCTCTCATCTCTCGCTCTACCTCCCAAGTGGCTTCCTGCCCGGAGTGGTGCTCTCATCTAACTTTCACCAGGGGGATTTTTTGGACCTCAACTTTCTAATTTGGCGGTCGAGGATCTCCACTAGCCTTTCCTCGAATTAGATAGCCGAATCCACCTCTATAGACGAAGGTTCGATCACATGCGAATCATCTTTCACATATCGCCTGAGCATGGATACATGAAAAACCGGGTGTACCCTGCTCATGCTAGGAGGTAAGGCCAACTCATAAGCTACGGCACCCCTCCGTCAGAGGATGGGGAAAGACCCAACTAACCTGGGGCTCAGCTTTTCTTTCTTCCCAAACCGATCTACCCCCTTCATGGAGGAGACTTTCAGAAACACCAGGTCGCCTTCTATAAACTCCACCTCCCTGGCCTTCTTGTCAGCATGCATTTTCTAACAACTCTAAGCTGCCAACAATCTTTCCTTTATAATTTTCACCTTCTCTACCGCTTCCTCAATCAAATCAGAACCCACCATGAGTGATTCCCCGGCCTCAAACCAGCCCACTAGAGACCTACACCGCCGCCCATACAAGGCCTCGAAAGGAGCCATGCCAATGCTACTGTGATGGCTATTGTTGTAGGCGAACTCGATCAATGGTATGTGTTTCTCCCAACCGCCGACCATATCCAGAATGCATGTCCTCAGTATATCTTCCAAGGTTTGGATGGTCCTCTCTAACTGTCCGTCCGTCTGCGGATGAAAAGTTGTGCTGAAGCGCACTTGAGTACCCCGCAGAATCGGGTTGTGAACTGGGTACCGCGACTTGATATGATCATCACTGGGGTACCATGGTATGCCATAATCCTGTCCAAGAATAGTCTGGAGTACTGCTCCGCATAAAAGGTTATCTTGATGGGTATGAAATGGGCGGTCTTTGTCAATCTATCAACCACCACCCAAATAGAATCAAATCCACCTCTTGACTTAGGCAGCCCTGTCACTAGATCCATGGTGATCTTCTCCCACTTCCACTCAGGAACCTCTAGGTTTTGCAACAGCCCCGTGGGCTTCAGGTGTTCGGCCTTTACTTGCTGGTAGACCAAACACTTGGATACAAATTCCGCAACCTCCCTTTTCATGCCCTTCCACCAGTATTGTTGCCTTAAGTCTTGGTACATCTTGGTGGCTCCCGGATGAATCGTATAAGTGGAATAATGACCCAGCCTGTGCACTTCTGCCATATCAGGCACCACGATTTGGTCTCTGAACCTCAGTACACCCTTTGACTCCAACCTGAACCCATTCTCTACATCGCCTCTCTACACTAAGTCATTCGTCAGGGCACAGAAGGTGTCCTCTCCCTGTGTGGTACGCAACATATCCACTAGTGTGGATTGTACCCATAGATGCCCCACTAAGGCACCCGTCACTGACACTGCTAAAATTGCCCCCCCATCCAAGCATAGTGTCAAGTCTCGCGCTAGCGGCCATCTCCCGATTGCCAAATGGGCTAGGCTTCCCATGGACTTTCTGCTAAGCGCGTCTGCCACCACATTGGCCTTCCCGGGGTGATACAAGATGGTACAATCATAATCTTTTAGGAGTTCAAGCCATCTTCTTTGCCTTAAATTGAGCTCCTTTTGGGTAAGCAAGTACTAGAGGCTTTTGTGGTCGGTATAAATCTCACAAGCCTCACCGTACAGGTAGTGGCGCCATAGCTTGAGAGCAAATACTACCGCTGCCAGTTCCAAATCATGTGCTGGGTAATTCTTCTCATGCACTTTCAACAGACGAGATGCATAGACGATCACCCTGCCATACTGCATCAAAACACAGCCTAGGCCAACTCGAGAAGCGTCACAGTATACCACAAATCCCCCTGAGCCAAAAGGTACGACCAGAATTGGTGCTGACGTCAGGCATTCTTTGAGCTTTAGGAAGCTCTCCTCACACTTCTTGTCCCACTCAAATTTGACCTTTTTCTAGGTTAACCGAGTTAGAGGAGCTACTATTTTTGAGAAGTTTTCTACAAACTTTCTATAATACTTGGCTAACCCCAAGAAACTGCGGACTTCAGTCACACTTGTCGGCCGATTCCAGCCCTTTACCGCCTCTATCTTGGCGGGGTCCACACTAATTCCTTCCTTGGACACTATATGACCTAGGAATCCCACACTTTCTAGCCAAAACTCACACTTGGTGAATTTGGCGTACAACTGAAGTTTTCTGAGGGTTTCCAGGACCATTTCCAAACGCTCGGAGTGCTCCTCCTTGCTCTTGGAATACACTAGGATGTCATCAATAAAGACGATCACAAATTTGTCCATGTATTCTTTGAACACTCTGTTCATGAGGTCCATAAAAGCCGCAGGTGCGTTAGTCAATCCAAACGACATCACCAGGAACTCATAATGGCCGTAGCAATTCCTGAAGGCAGTCTTGGGTACGTCACGGTCTCAGATTCTCAGCTGATGATATACAACCCTCAAATCAATCTTTGAGAACCACTGTGCCCCCTGCAATTGGTCGAACAAGTCATCGATTCTAGGCAGCGGGTAACAATTTTTGATTGTCACCTTGTTGAGCTGCCTATAGTCGATGCACATGCACATGGACCCATCCTTTTTCTTCACAAATAGGACCGGAGCACCCCCACAGGGACACACTTGGGCGAATGAAGTCCAAGTCCAGCAACTCTTGCATCTATGCCTTTAACTCCCGAAGTTCGGTCGGCGCCATTCTATAGGGTGGGATGGAGATCGGTGCTATCCTGGGCTGCAATTCAATGCAGAATTCAATTTCTCTTCTAGGCGACAATCCTAGCAATTCCTCAGGGAAGACATCGGGGAACTCACAGTTCACCAGAGTTCCACTAACTCCCTGAGCCGAGTCCCCCCTTTCCTCGGACACAGATATGAAGGCCAAGAAGGACTGGCATCCACCCGACAACAGTTTGCGAGACTTAAGGGCTGAAATGATTCCCATGGGCTCACCCATTCCATCTCCTTGGAAGGTGAACTGTGGCAACCCGGGCTTACTGAATGTGATGGTCTTAGCCCGGCAATCTACTGACGCTAAGTGCTCCGCCAGCCACTCCATGCCGAGTATGGTCTCGGGTTCAAGCATTGGCAAGAGTGTCAATTCTACTCTCAATGTATGGCCACAGATGATCATCTCGCAGTCTCGGAAGACTGATTTAGCTATTAGGGTATCGCCCATGGGCGTGGACACCACATATGGCACATTAAGCAAGGAAGGTGCCATTGGAAACCTAGCAGCAAACTCAGCAGACACAAACAAGTGTGTGGCACCCGAATCAAACAGAACATAAGCAGCAGATGAATTTACTAAAATAGTACCTGTTACCACTGCCTTAGACGCCTCTGCCCCATCATGGTTCATAGCGAACACCCTGGCAGACGGTCTCTCTGAATGGCTAGCCTGCGGCCCCCTGTTCTGCATCTGCCCCCTTTGAGCCACTGACCCTACTGACATAGGCGCCTTTCCTTTAGACTACTCAGATTTCTAACCAACTCTCTCCGGACAGTCCTTCTTAAAGTGCCCAACCTAACCGTATTTATAGCAAGCATCTGTGCGGCCAAGACAAGCCCCCCAGTGCCTCCGACTGTAGCTATCACACTGCGGCACATCAAACTTCTGGGAAGCACCTCCTGACCATGTCGGCCTTACTGTTCTAGACCCTGGGCCCCCACGGCCCCGGCTACAACTCTGGCCTCGGCTCTTGTCACACTCCAACTGAGGGTACTGTGATCGGCCAGGGCCTACATCCTACCCTGTAGCCTACTATCTACACTGACATGAAGGAAATGAGAACGTATCGATAAAAGAAATCTCAACAAAAACTTTATTAAAGGTTTTCAAAATTCACAATTTGTGTTTCAAACCAATAAGAAAACCAACATCGCAAAACAACTGAATGTCTCAAGTATCAAGTTTTACAAACTCTTTTCCAAATACAACTGTCAGTGCAGAAAATAAAAACAACATCTAAACACTGGTCTATGACTCATGGACGCAGCTACGAGATATGGCACCACCTCTTGTCCACCAGCTGCACCATGTCGACAGGTCACAATCACTGCTCATGCTCTGCAAAAACAAGAACAAACTGTGAGTCCACTTAGGACTCAGAGAGTGGTTCTAGGGAACCTCCACATAATCCTTAGTTATTCAAGTATATCATATAAGGTAACATAATGTATATTCAGGGAGGTAAGATACTTTTAATGTGACTACTAACCCCACAGGTCATTCTGTATGAACCGAATATGTGAAAACCTGTCATCTCGGCCTATCAAGCCTCCAGCATCCGGCCCTTGGGCCTACTTGTGGAATAAAAATCTCAGCTACAGCCGGTCCTACTATACAAGGTAGAATCATACTGGCCGCCGACCACATCATATCAAGATGTAAACATACAATCCCGGGCCTTCGACTAGGATGGTCCACTAGTCTCCGGACACTATCTAGGGTAAGGATAGCTAGTCCCACCCAACTGGGGTCTGGCACCTAGCGGGCCTGCTAGCGCACCTCAAGACCCAAACACTGACCGAGCCAAGCATTGGTCATTTCCGACCTCCACGCTTCTCGGCGGACCATCTCAAGCACATCATAAAATCAATATCCTAGGGTTTCCTTATATGCCTTTTGGGCCATTGCCCGTATCTGGCCCTAATCTGAGCTACAGGGTCAATAAATTAATGCTGCCCTTTCAAAATGTGTACACCTAAGAGTTCTAGGTTTCCAAAATGTTTACTAGATGTTCTAGAAGTTATATCATCTCCTAGCTAAGTTTCCATATATGTTGAGCGTCTCGCAACGTCCTACATGTTATCTAACATTATACACTATCTTGGGTGAGGAATTCCATGTATCGACCTTGGAATTCCGCCCTTGAACATTTTAGGACAGCATGTGTAATTTAAAGAAACATAAGCAAACTTTACAACATCTACTATATATAGCCACAATATTCATGCATAACAATTATACACTACCTTTAGAATTAAGCTCAATAAGAAACAGTTTATCTAGTAGGGCAAGGTAGCAATGAATTCAAAAATGCATGAAATACCATCCTTGAGTGTAAAGGAGACATGCAATATAGGTCATATTTTTGTTCTGGAATGTATGGACATATGATTAGGGATTATGACTTGAAAAGGAACCCCAATGCTAAATCTCGTTGGGATCCAAAAGTTTCTAACCCCCAAGGATCCAAAGGAATTTGGGTACCAAAGTCTTCATGCTCAAATGTAGGGGGAGACACTACACTCGTATAAAGACACATTAATAGCTTGAAGTCGCTTGGGAAGTAAAGAAAGAGAAATTATTTTGGTTGTAACTTCATGACTAATGGTTTCGGTATCAACTTCTACTTTTATCCCCGCTTTCATTATTAATGTGAGTTATCTAGTATTCACTTGGTACTTAATTCTCTTTGCGTGATACATGATATATACTTGTTTACTTTTGATTAACACTCACATGTTTCTTTGTGATATCAAGTTTGTGTCGTTGAAATACCCACACTAGAAAAAGGGGGGGGGGGGGGGGGGTTGAATAGCGTGTGTACTTTTAAGATTAATCAAATTCTTTTCGGTTTCAATCAACTCGATTACTTGATTCAAGTTTATTGATTCCTAGTGCGACTAGATACAATTGCAATTATATCGAACACAAGCAAGAATCAAATAAAGCAATTAAAATAAAGCAATTAAAACAAACTACCAGCTACGAGATCTGCACCCACGTCTGCCCTCCTGCATGCCATGCCACCAAGCTACCTCACTGGCCGGGCTCTGCAAAACAACAATAAATAAAGCGTGAGTTCACGAGGAACTCAGTGAGCGGTTCTTTCTAACCTCCACCTAAAACCTCGGCAAGATATCATATATAAGGAATTAATATAAGATCACACCACATAAGTTAATCAGTTTGCCAAGACAGAAGGATGGATGAACCGGCCTCTCGGGCCCTTATACATTTCACTAGCTTGGCCACTAATAGCCTAAAATACATATGGAAGGTTCGATTCTTCCCTCTACAAAACTAGGCTGGCCGGCCTACCCAAAACCAGCCCCTAAGGGCATCTCAATTATGAACTTTCATGATTTGAATCCGTCGACTAGGATGGCCACTAGCCTTAGGAATCCTCTGGGTTAGAGATAGCTAGTTTCACCTAACTCGGGTCTACCATCAGCGTGGCCCACTGACGGAATCTCAAGACCCTCCGCCACTTGGGTCTTACACCTAGCGAGCCCGCTGGTGCAATCTCAAGACCCTATCAACTGCTGAGTCGTGTGGTAGCCATTCGACTAATGACACTCCTTAGTAGACCATCTCAACCACAACCAGAACCAGGTTTTGCAAGTTTTCCTGTGTTTTGCTTTTCGAGACTTGCCCATGGTCGACCCTTACCCTCGGGTCACACTACTAGGATATTGACATCCGCTAACTATCCCTAGGTGTGGAACCTAGTAAGTGAACCTTGTCTCTAGGTTTAATGTCATCGCTAGGTACCGAAACCATTCTTTCTAGATTGTTGGAACTTGCCGACTATAGATGAGTACTCGGCCTACCATTGTCAACAACACTTACCGAAATTAATCATGAGCAGCAATTATCACATGAGAGCCGAATAAAAGAAGATGAATTCCATTAATTAAACCGATAAGGAACATGCATTGTATACATAATGGATAAGGGCCTGAGAAGTCGGTTCATCCATTCTTCTGTTTTGGCAAACTGGTTAACTTCTGTGGTGTGATAATATTTTAATTCCTTATCTGCATCATACTTTGTATATGTTATCCTGCTGAGGTTTTAAGTGGAGGTTCGAAAGAATCGCTCACTGAGTTCCTCGCGAATTCACGGTTTCATTATTGTTGTTTTACACAGCCCGACTAGTGAGGTACGGTTTGGTGGCATGGTGCGATTGGAGGGCGGACGTGGGTGCAGATCTCATAGCTTGCAGCATTATAGTCGTAGTTGTGTTTGAGTAGAGTCGTGTTGGTTCTGTAAAGCATTGAGATGTTTCTTTGAAAACCTTTAGATGTTCATTTTAAAACTTGTGATGTTTTCGAACTTGCTTTGGTTAAACTGTTTACAAACAGCTAATACAGTTTGGTACTATTGCTTTTGTTATGATTTTGATGTCAGTCTAGTCGTGTTTTATGAGTTGTTGGTCAGTGCATAGGGTAGGCTTCGGGGTACCGACACGTACCCTAGCCGGTCACGCGTACCCTGAGTTGGGGCGTGACAATCTGCCTCTTCTTTCTCTTCAAATGGAGCCGGCCAAAACTTCTCCTATTCGAAACAGAGTTGTGAGAAAAGTTTGTAAGAGGGCGTCTGTCACTCCCCAAGTTCATGGTCATGTGACCAACTATGGTATACGTGCCTATACCCCGCAGCCTAACCCATGCTTATGCCAACTCATAAAATAGCGAAATAAACAACAACTTTTATTAATAAAAAGAACCAAAACATATTTTTATTTCAAAACATCAAAGTTTTTAATAAATAGCTCAAGTGCAAAAATAAATAAATCGAAGAGCAACAGTTCTTTAATAAATAAAAGACTGAATAAAAACATGAATGTCCCCAAGGGACTACAACTTTAAATACCAAAATAACAGTGCATGACAACCTACTACAGACTCCACTACGACCCCTAACTAGGACTGCTATGAGATCATGTGGCTCCTCTGCCCTCTATCTGCGCCAAGTGCTCCAGCCCACCTCATTGGTCAGGCTCTACAAAACAAAACAACGACAACGAGTGGGCTCAAAGAACTCAATCAGCGGTTCTACCAACCCTCACAAAAACAAACATCATAGAAAAGATGCATAAGGTAAAACTCCTGACTCAAGCAGGAAAAGGTCACAAGGGAGTGACCTGCTAACAAGCCATCCGGCCACCACCTACCCGAAGGCAGCCAATACCCAAACGGTGAAGAACAATAGGCCTAAGCCTACCATGCCCTAAGGCAAACAACACATACTAGGATAATCGGGAAGGCCCTCTGAACTTATCCTAGTATAAATTAACTCAGGAGCAATCGGGAAAGGCCCTCTGAACTTGCTCCATGAGACACGTAGGGACAATCGAGATTTGCCCATTTGAACTTGCCCCTTTAAGATATCATAAGAGTAATCGGGTAGGCCCTCCGAGCTTACTCTTAAAAGATATCACAGGAATAATCGAGAAATGCCCTCCGAACTTATTCCTTAAAACCACCCCAGGGATAATCGGGTAGGCCCTCCAAACTTATCCCACGAGGCCAAACCAGAACAATCAAGAAAGGCCCTCCGAGCTTATTCTGCAGGTTGGGAATTTGCCAACCAACCTTCCGGACTTAGCCCACAATCCGACTCCTCAACGACCTTCATAAATATATGACGCATCATGACCTAAGTCAAGTCTTTCCTACGGTGTCTCATGGGTGTTCCTATTGGAAAGTGTCTCAACACTCCAATACCCGATCCCAACTCCTAGACCCGTAATGTCACAACCTCGTGTGGTTTTATTTCATGCACCAACTTCTCATGTTGGTTAATATCAGATTATGCTGACCCTTTTACCCAATTTTAATTATGCAATTAAAATTTAGTTCACCATTATTAGGATTTTGTTTCAGGGTTTTGTTTTAACTTACTGTTCTGCCCGAAACCAATGTATATAATCCGAATCTAGTCTCCAGAGTGTATCCTATGTTTCCAAACTATATTTTCTGGTCAAAACGATAGGTTACACGACTATATTCAGAGTAATACACACATCACAACAAGCAATCTAAAAACAGCACAGATTCATCATCTCAGCATAAAATTCCAGCAACATTCAATTTTCAGCATATCATGGAATTAAATCAGAAAATTAACAGAAATTAAATCCTTAATTATCATTAGGACAGAATACTAATCTCAAGATTAATTTCACAGATTTCATGCTTATTAATCAAGATTAACAAGAATCTATAACTCTTTAATCAATAAATCAACATCAAGATTAAGAATCCCTTCTCAAGAATCCCGATGGCATAAATATCAAGATCTTGATCCTATAACATGATTACTATCCATAAATCACATATTTAAATCTAAGGCATGCAATCCATAAATCAAGAACCTATTTAGGTAAAGAAATCAAGATTTGCACATCAAGATAACAAGAACGCTCATTCGGGCATTTAATCGAACACCTTGAGGGTAACCCTGATTTCCCCCTTGGCCGAGCACCCCTAGGTTTACCCTAGGGCTGCCGAGCCCCATAGGGGAGAGTTTAAGGCCTCCTCAAGTACAAACCACAAGAAAACACGGCAAGAACTCAAGAAATCATTGAAACAAATCAAGAACGATAGGCCGCCAAGAACGGCTTCAAGAATTCGAAGAAATCCCGAAAGAGAGAGGGTAAAACCACTCACGTAATTTGGAAAGAGGATTGGAGAATAAAATCCAATCGACGGCCTCCGATTTCGGCTCCGAAATCTGGTGGCTCAACCCCAAAGAAAAAGGGGGCAGGCGGCGGCTCCTCCCAAGTCGCCCGGCTCCAAGGGGAGGGAAAGAGGGCAAGAGGGGCGGCTGGCTATGCTGGCGGCTCCCTCGGCTCGGTTCCACAAGGAAGGAGAAGAAGGAGAGGAGAAGGGAAGGCTTGGGCGGCTCGGCTCTGGGTGGCGGCGGCTCCAAGGGAAGAGAGGAGAGGGGGAGTCGGCTGGCGTCTTGGCTGTGGTTGGCTCCCTTTCACAAAACTTTGGGTGGCTCCAAAATAGGAGCCACAAGCCAAGGGGAGGGGGTTTTATACTCCCTCCTCAACCCTAACCCTTTATCCAACGTGCATCCACCTTAAGCCGAACCCTAACCCTCTAACTCAAATTAACTTAATTAAACTTATTCTAATTTCATAATAAATCATAAGCAATTAAATAAGCACATCCACATAAACATAATTAAACAATTAGGCATACACAACATCAAATTGAATAAATTTAACTGCTCAAGCCTAATTCACATATTTCATATCCTACTTACCTGAGCTTGCAAGCTCGCACGGGACCATGAGTCTACTCGGCTCGACCTCGCACTAGTCCGTTAGGCTGGCAAACACAAACATAAGAGGAAAAAATAAAAATAAAATATCTAGGATATTAGAGCTTCTCCTCTATCGGCTAAAGGCGAGTCGACATCTGGTCGTGAACAAACAGCAGCGCCGTCTCTTTCTCCGATGACAAATGAGGGTGTTTCACCTCTACCTTCACAAGGTCACCCCATGCAAGTGAAGCATGGTAGACGCCTTGTAGATCATCCACCTAGAAAGAGCCGAGGTATGCAGTTTAATGTCCCTATTTCTCCACCTAGGGTTTCAATTCCTAAAGGGGAGCATTCATATGTTGAGGGAGAGCCTTGTATGGCAATCGTACCCTACTCAGGAAATTTGGTTCAATATATGTGACCCAGTTGAAACTGATTCCTTACATGTCTCAGTTCTTGATTCCATTCCAATGAACATTGGTCCCATGCTAGTTGAAAGTGACTCTATAATTGATGTTGTTCTTAACTTAACTCTAGTGAATACTGGTCCCTTGTCAATAGGCTCTCAAATTTCTAGAGGTTCATGTCAAGTAGGAGAACAAACTGACCGAGTTCATACATCTGTGATAGAAACTAGGGATCCTGCACCTAATCCCTCAGTTGAAACCCCACCACTTGTTGTAACTATTGATCCTATAACTCCACCAGTTGTAACTGCTGAAATTAAAAATTGGAGTTCTGAAATATGATAATGCAACTCAGCAGAAAAAAAAAACCTGTTAGATCTTCTGTGCACAAGAAGTCTGAGAAAAGGAAGATGCTTGATAGTTCAAAGAAAATACATATGAGAAGTATCAATATTGAAAGTGATACTGAGAATGAAACTCTCTTATAGAGAATTGCTGAGTTGAGGAGTACAAAAAGAAACAAGCCTTCTACTGCAGCCCCCAAGGAGAAAGCTATTGTTCCTGAAAAGAAAAGGACTTCTGTTCACAAAAAAAGCCTTCAAGGACTGAGAAGAGAGCTACAAAGAAGACAAAAACTAGCAAGCTACATCCAGGTTTGCTTTCTCATTACCTTTTTCCACTGTGGGAGGCTCTTCAATTAAAAGGAGTTATTACTCAAAGGCCTCTAGATATCAAGAATTTTATGCTAAAATGCAAGATATTTATTGACCTTCTTAAGGAAAGAAATTTGTCCAATACTTTTCTTCACATTACTCCATTTTCCAAGCTGCCAGTAATTGAATTTTACTGCAATCTTTCTCCAAATATTGTTGATCGACAGAATGAACATTTTCATCAAGTCTTTGTACATGGGAAGTGGTATGACTTTAGTATTGACATTATCAATGCTTATTTCGGTTTTGATTCTTCTAGCATTGTTGTTGATGAAATTGATGAAACAAGTGTTGAGTTCTTAAACAGAGTTGGAACTGAGGTGTCCAATGGGGACACTACAGAATGGGCTAGTGAGCATAATATAAAGTTATCATCATTGAATACATTTTATGCTGTATTATATCTTTTTGCCAGGAATCATTAGATTCCTACTTCTGATATTACTTTCTTGAGCAAAAAATGGTGATTCTGCTGTATAAGATCACAAATGGAATTCAGTTCAATATTGGAATTCTACTTTTTGACTAGATCATTGCTCTCCGTACACGACTTACTACTAAATCAAGACTTTTCCTGATTTTTCCTAATCTTATATATGGCATTCTGGAGAAGCAAGGCTTCAAAATTTCTGATGAGGATGTAATTGAACCGTTGGGGTCTTCACTCAAGGTGTATCAGAAGTTATTAAGGGTAGAAAATCCTTCTACACCTCGTACTCCTCCTCTGAGTTCCTCTCGGCAGCCCTCTGCCACTGCTACTACTGATGAGCTTGGTATTTTAGAAGAAATCTAAAATGTCAAAGAGGTTGTCTCCAACTTACTGAAGCAGATTGTTTCTTTGAAGCAAAGAGTTCTAGATCACTTTTCATCATCTTCTATTCCTGCTGGTGGTCTATGAACTACTTCGACTAGTTCTTCGGACTCATCCTCTTCTGTTAAGACATTCCTTACCTCCTTTGGATTACTTTTCCATAAAGGGAGAGATGATGGTATTGAATATTTCACTATGACTTTTGTTGGATAGATACTTTTATTCAATTGCAACTACTGTGTGGTATGTCTATTATTCAATTGCAACTAATATATGTGATGTCTCACTCTTGACATGCTTGGCTGGTTACCTTCTATTGTGATTGTTGATACTCTGGATTTGTGCTTGACTGATGTGACTGGGATATTATCTATTTTTGTTTGTTGACAGTTTGACTGCTTATGCTTTTATCAAATCTCTGGTTTGTTTTTTTTCTGATGACATCTTGTGTTTTGCCAAATAAGCCAAAGAGGGACATTGTTGATGTTTATCTTATCTATGTTGGCTATATTTGGCAAAAAGTATTTCAATTATTATTCAGTTGCAACTGCTTATGGTGTCGTGGAGATTATAATGCTGCGATGTTGAGACTATGTTACTATAATGTTGATATTATGATGTTATGGTTATATATATATATATATGATATATTCTGATGATATATATTGTATATATGTATTATGATGCTAGCTTCGTAGTCATGGCGAGATGATGCTTCACTTGATGTAGATGAGTGAGTGGAAGCATTTGATCTCCTTTTTGCCTTGTTCTTCATATTAGGGCAATTCTTCTTCACATGCCCTTTTTCATTGCATAGGTGACAAATCACCTTTCTCTTCCGACTCTTTGTACTTCTTTGGCTAGATACACTATGAGCTTCAAGAACTTCATTAGAACTAGGAGTATGACAATTGTCATCGACAACTTCATTTAAGGTAATAAGTTCTTCGGTTTTAGCATAATCATAGAGCATGTTTAAACATGACCAAATATCGAATACAGAAGTGCAATGCATGACTTTTACAAAAATAGCATTTTCAAAGAGCAAAAGATACAATTCATGGCTTTTGCATTTGACTCAAATCTATCTATTTGTTCTTAGGTCCATGCATTCATATTTTCCTTAGGTTCAAGGTATTTGGTCTTCACCATATTGAACACACCTATACCTTGTGTCTTTAAGAAAGTGTACATTCTCCCTTTCCAAAGACCAAAGTTAGACTCGTCGAACCTAGGTGGTATAGACGCAACCAACTCTAGTGCCATTTTTCAGATCGAGACTAGATGTAGAGGAGACGGTGAAATCTCACTCTACGATCCGCTCTGATACCAAATATTGGCGAAATGGTCACACTAGAGGGGGGTGAATAGTGTGTTATCTAATCAATTAGACTAAATTTAATTTTAATTATTTCTTGTACAATTTAGTTAATTTATACTTTTGAATCAAAAAGATGAAGCAAGTGATTTAACAAGTAAAGACAAACACAATATGTAATGCTAACTCAAGGATTTATAGTGGTTCCGCAACACCGCCTACTCCACTACCTAAGCACCATGCTTAGAGTTTCACACACAAATTCACTAAGTTACAAGTAGCTTACAATTGAGGATTTTACACTAGAAAGACCCAACACTCACTTCGAAGGCACTTCCACAACCGGAACTATCCACCTTCACACCGAGTGAGCTTTCCCACCTCAATACCTAAGAACTACTCGTAACCTAGTTTACACAAGTGGCTTTACACCTTACACACCAAGGTAACCACAACTCACAAGACCCTACACTAGGTCTAGTACACAATCAAATTATATCAATGCAAAACAAACCAAAAACAATTCTATCACAAGAAGAGAGAAAAGAGGACTTATCACAATGAGAGCACCTCTTCTTCTTGAGCCTAGAAGCCTTGAAGATCCCTCCAATGAAGAACAGTTTAGGATGAGGGATCAAGAGCTAGGGTTTATAGATTTGATCAAGAAATAGCTTAAGAGATGCTAGAAATGACTCTTTGAGGTTTAGAAGCATCAACCACTCCCTAGTGTTGTCAAAATGGCGACACTAGAGGGGGGGTGAATAGTGTGTTTACTAAATTGATTTGCCTAAATTCGATTTTAATCATTTTCTTAAATCGTTTAGGCAATTTGCAATCTTACGATTTGATACGGAAGTGATATAAACAATTAAGCACAAACAATAATAAATAACAATGCAAACACAAGATTTATAGTGGTTTGGCCCCAATGCCGACTCCACTACCTAAGCACCCCGCTTAGGATTTCCAAACTAGTTTTACTAGATCGTTTCCCTTACACAGAGGACTTTGACTCGAAGAGTCTCACTCTCGACCTAAGGTACTTCCACACCTGGAAGTCTCCGCCTTCTTATCGAGAGCACTCTTCCACCTCAAGCCTAAGGGACAACTAAACTAATCCTAGTAAACACTAAGTTTACACAAGTGGCTTTACACCTACCACCAGGTAACCACTTCCACACAAGAAGACCTAACACCCGATCTTCGTACAAACCCAAATTAAAGAAACAACAGTTCAAATAACAGATAAAAATACAATCAAAAGAGCTAAGAGATTAAGCCAAAGATTAATGCTCCTTTGCAAGCCTTTGGTGCCTTCAACTCGTCAAGAGGTAGAGCTTGATCAAAACCCGAGTTGAGCCCAGCTTGTGCGCTTGAAGAAGATGTTCGCGGAAACAATAGAGCGCAAGCAGTTCCTCTTTTGGAAGGCTTAAATCTTCCTCTTAATTGCTCAATTAAATCTCTAGAAGTCAAGGAAGAAGTTAAAATAAGTATATGAGGGTGTATATATACCCTTCTGAAGAAACGATAGCTCAACGGATAGTTTTCTATCCGTTGCAGGCCATCGGTCGATTGGTCGGTCGACCGACCGATCGACCGATTATTAGACTGCTGCTCTTCTCTCTGTGTGCGGTCGACCGATGGGTCGACCGCCCAGACAAAAATCCTTCGATCCCGCATTCGGTCTGCCACCCGATCAACCGACGCAGGTTTGCGTCTTCAGTGAACGCAGGTCAGTCGACCGGTTGATCGACCGACAGAGCTATAGCCCATTTTGGGCTTCGATCGGTCGACCACCCGATCGACCGAAGTAGCTGCTACCTATTTTCGGCACTGTTCTATCGATCGACCGGTCGACCGAAATGGCTGGTGCCATTTTCCTTACCCTATTCGGTCGACCACCCGATCAATCGAACTTAGGCTGAATTGAATTTTTAGCCTTTTTTTCTTGCGCACTTCATTTTTGGGTTCCGGCTTTCAACGAGCATCATCTTGGAGAGCTTTCCATGTGATCTTTGAGCTCGTCCAATACGTCTTTGGTGCACACGTTGATCTTTGAGAAATCCCGCGACGAACCCGAGCGCGACGATCAATGTCCTTCCAATTTTCTGATTTCTTCCAATTTATCCAATCGATGACATCAAACACTAATTAATATGGAACCTGAAAGATTTCTCGATGAAATATTAGTTCCATGTTTGTTATCATCAAAACTAAGATTAAGAGATTAAGACCAAGGTTGAATACCTATAGCCAACACCTAGGAGAGAGTTTGGAGTGGTATTTATAACCCCCCAAACACAATGGCTCGTCAACGGGCATTTTTTTACCCGTTGCCAAAGTCCGATCATTGGCCTAATCGATCGTCGATTGATTGCCTGAGCGACTGGAGTCCTCTATGGATTTCGGGCTCGATTCAGTCGACTGCCCCTACGATCGAAACTGGGAAATCAACCCTTTTGCTGATTTCTTGTAGTGTTCTTCGTTTCTGGGATTTGGCTTTCAACATGCGTCAACTTGGAGAGCTTTCCACGTGTTTTACATATTCTCTAGACTCTTCCAATGCGTCTTTGGTGCACTTATCGAACTTCTATAAGTCGCCATAAGGATTTGTCGTATTGAGACGATGCCACGAGCAACGATACCAACTTCAACCTTTATCAAAACCTGCAACTTTCATGCTTCAAGAACTTTGTTAAAACTTGATTTGTTATCATCAAAATAATCATAGAGAGAAGAGAACACAAGGGAGAAACCCTCGGCCAACATTCTCCCCCTTTTTGATGATGACAAACCATCGATGATAAAAATGTATATGTGACGTATTAATCATTTTTAAAGTATGAAGCATGAGTTCATAAATGCATATAAGAGAGCATTATAAAATTATGAAGACACATTAGGTGCTCCCCCTATCAACATGCATATCTATAATTTTAACTCTCCCCCTACCATCATTCCATAACTATAAATTTTAATTCCCAACATAATGATTGCATTTCATTTTCTCCCCCTTTTGACATCAATCAAAAATGGCACAATAATAATAAAAATAAAACTAATATGAGCCATCCAAAAACATAAAATTCATAGCCTCACACACATCCATGGTAAACCACATCCATTAAGTGCAACATAATACAATGGTTTTGTAATACCTGAGATTTACCTAATATAAAATTTTCAATTGGTGCAGCGTACCGGATCGGGATCAAATCAAGCCAAGTCGTGAAATCGCTACGAGTAGAAGGTATAATTTAAATGGTTGGACTCGTAATTAATGTTTTAGGATTTAGATGTTGAATTGATTCAAGTTGGGTTGAAATCGGGTTCGCGGGTTTAGCCGGAGCTTGATTCAGACTCAGGTTGAGTCGAGTTAGAGGGCTTAAGTGAGGAGGGCAGTTTTGTAAAAAAAAAATAGAAATAATACCCCCTCACCACAGCCGTCGTGCGACTCGAGGGAGAGAGACACACACACACACAGCCCGAGGTGAGGAGGAAGAGGAGAAAAAGCTAGGGGGTGGCGTCGGGATCGTTGTCGTCGCCGGAGATCGGAGTGTTTGTCACTTAGATCGTCTTCCTCGTTGATCAAGGTGAGTGGTCGAACCTAGACTCATAGGGTAGGCATGCGGCCGACCCATTTAAATTGGGATTTGTTGATGCTCGCGTTGAATCTCGTTGTTTCTTCATGGTTTTATGAGATTTGTGATTCCTTTATGCATATAGTGTCGATTGATGAAGGTTTCCACGATGTTTTCTCGATTTTAGGGCCGACTGAATAGGGGAAAAAGGGGAAATGTCATGCCGAAATTTTTCCTAATTCCCACGAGCGGTTTAAACCCCTTAGATCGAACTATTTTCATGATTAATGATTCGATTTTTCTAGTGTATGGTCGGAATTCCCCTTTTCCAACCTTAAAAGTGCTTGACCGAGCATGACCACCCTTGCTTAGGGTTCGGCCGAGTGGGAAGGAGGGGGAAATTCGATCAAGTATGTGATTATTTCTTTGAGGGACTATGTTCGTCAACTGAAATTGTAGATTAACTAATTGATGAGTGGATTGTTGATAGTAGTAGATACACTTTAAGATTTAGAAGAGTATTTTCTTGTATGCTTATCTATGGCTAGAACTATGTATGGTATATGATTCATGCAATTTCCTTCATCGAATTACAAATGCTAATATTAAATTTTACCATGCTAGATCAAATATTACCTTGCTGGAATTTATTGATTAAATGCAGAATTTAATTTCTTTATTGTTGCAATCATGTGGTTATTCATGGTAATAATTGTAGAACAATTTCCTTATAATTTATATGTTGTGATGTAATTGTATTGGACATTCCTACGCTTATGACATGTAGTTTACACTTAAGGAATGTGGTGAATGACACTAGATGATTATAAGGAAATTATAGGGTGTTTATTTGTCGAGAAAATTTGAGTGAGGACAAGCTAGGTTTCACACCTAGGAAACAATCAGCAGGCACTAGTGTGCGGCTAGTAGGGCCCGGAATGAGGGGACCGCATACGGGTACACACTCGGGGTTTAAATAAGGAAACTCTAGAACACTATGCTTGTGTATTGTGATTGAGATGGTCGGGCTGAGGAGCGTTGACCGCCGAAATGGCTAAGATTCGACACAGCGGGTGATTAGGATCTTGAGATTGCACCAGCGTGCACGCTAGGTGTTAGACCTGAGTGGCGGAGGGTCTTCAGATTTCGTCAGTGGGCCACGCTGATGGTAGACCCAAGTTGGGCGGGACTAGCCATCCCTAACCCGGTGGGTTCCTGACAGCCCGGTGATTATTGTTGATATTACTTGTATGATTGTGAAGGCCTGTGTGGTCGAGTGTTGTACTGACGTGAAGGCCGGATTGGGCCAAACCATTCATGCAGAGTAAGGCCCATAGTGACCGAGTGACACTTGTTGTGTAGAGCCGTAGTTGGCTGGTTTACTTGCTCATAAAGATCGGCCAACTGGCTGGTTACCATGACATGACCAGTATAAATTTTATATATATGTTTTATTGTTATGCATGGTATTATACTAGGGATTTAAGTGGAGGTTCGAAAGAACCACTCACTGAGTTCCTCGTGAACTCATGGTTTATTATTTTTGTTTAGCAGAGCCTGGCCAGTGTGGTACGGCTTGATGGCGTGGTGCGGCTGGAGGGCAGGTGGTGATGCGGATCTCGTAGCAAGCAACCATATAGTCATAGTCGTGTCGAGTAGAGTCATTATGCATGCACTGAGTGGTTTTTCTATAAAACTTTGAGTTGTTTTTAAACTTTGAGTTGCTTCTTTAAACAAATGAAAACTTGAACTTGTTTTCTTGAACTTATCTTTGATAAAACTATTTCAAACTGGTAATGAAGTTGGTATCGCTATTTTGATGTGTGACTTCTATGTTATTTTCGGTTGCATATTCTGTGTTGATGGTTAGTGCATGTGGTAGGCTTCGGGGTAATGACACATACCCTGGCCGGTCACGCGACCCTGAGTTAGAACGTGACACGTTTAACCACAAAAAAAAATCTAAAAACACAAATGATGTTCAATGTTTGCAAAGCAACTTCATAGACATGAAATCAAACATCCATACATACAAGTCCATGCAAATCAAGTACAACATAGTCTAGACATACAATAAAACATCCATACAAGTCCATAGAGGAGAAGTCATAAAAGAAACAACAATAAGACTCATCACTCCTCAGGTAGTGGAGGTGGCAGATGTGCCTGATAGTATTGCCACATCTCATCTACTCGTTCGTACTTCTCATCAACTCTATCGCCAAACTAGTCTATGCATCGATCGTACTCGTCCATACGAGCAGTCGCACGACTATTCCAGTCCAGCTGATCAATGTGAAATTGAGCGAACCGATGCTCCAATACGTCCAATCTCTCACTCAGAGAAGGGACCGATGAGCTCCCGTCGGCATCAGCCTCATCCCTATCCTCATCATCATCATCATCATCATCACTGTGATCTGAAAGTCCTCCCCGTGCGCGCTTGCCGCGCTGATTGTCAAGGATTTTCATATGGGTAAGAGTTAGGGTATCTATCACTTTAGGAATGGGCTCCACTTCAAATCTAGATCTGTTTACCCCGACAAACTAAATAAAGTGGGAGATCACAATGGCATAAGGCAAGGCTTGTTTCCTAGAGTTATGGACATCAGCTATATAGCGAAGCATGAGATCGGGTACATTTATGGGTTTGCTGGTCATGGCATAAAAAAGAACCCTAGTGCTAGTGCCGGCAACCTCATCGTAGTGTCATCCTCTAGGCAGAATGTAATATGCAATGATGAGGTGCATGATCCTAGCAGTGGTGGAAAATTTTATGCTCTGGGTAGGAAGCATCCCATGATACCCCTCAGGGCAGTGGCAGACACTACCTCATGATATGGAAAGTCCTCATGAAAGGCTTGTGTGGTCATGTCATACATTGAGGTTCCTAGCAGGGGAAGGCCAAAAGCCTCCCTAAGGGCTGAGTTTGTAATAACGATGGGCTTTCCTAAAATTTCAAATCTAAGTACAAGTGAGTTACCAAGTCAAGAATTCTCTATAACTAGGTTTGAGAAAAATGCCTTAACTAAAATGGGACATACTGGGATATGTTTCCCAATATACTCCACCCAACCTAAGGTAGCAAGTCGGCTCCTTATATTATATCTTTCTAGGTCTCCTTAGTTAACTGGCCGAGTTTGCAAAATAGTCCTATTTGCAAACCGTGGGGCTTAGGTTTTTCCTATTGTAGTTAGGAGATTATCTGGGAGACTTAGTAGCCTTGTTTTAGGTGCCATCTGCAAGACAATCAAGGCAATGCATAGATGGTTATTCTTCTAATGAGTAATGTATGCAACTAAACTCTAGTGTGGGAATAGATTTTTGAAATCAACATGAATGCATCTCTTTTCCTTAACAAATATCAAAGACGAGGAACAACATGGTTTAAAAAAAAAGATCTTTTCATATTTTTCTTCTCAACAAGTATGCATGATAATTTCATTTTTTAAAAAAAATAATCAAGAAAAGAATATGAATTCTTTCATCAAGCTTTTCTTCCTTCTTTTATCTTTCTAATATTTTTCTCTTTTTCAACAATAAATTATGCATGATACAAACTCCTTTTCTTTTTGAAAAATAAAAGGTTAAGTATTTTATAGAAACATTTAAAAGAACATTTAATCCAACTTCTACAAAAAAAATATCAACATGCAACAAAAAGAAAAAGAAAAAGAAAATCAACTCAAATACTTTTCCTTTAACATTTTCTTCCAAAAACACTCATAAGCAAATAAAACATTTTAACCATCAAACAAAAAAAATCCCAAACATATGTGATTTCATGAAAAACTCTTAACCAAAAACCATAAAACATGAATTTTTCTTCTTTAGCACTTGTCATGAAACCAAAAGACAAAAAACCACCATGAATGAAGAAGAAATAACGAAAACCATGCTTTTTATCGGTACATCTAGTCATGAAGGAGAAAAGAAATGAAAGATTTACACTAACATGATGAACTAACTTAAAGAATAAGGCTAGGACTTGGATTTTTACTTTAGGAATGGAAGAGAATGTTGGCATAAGGGTTTCCCCTAGGCCTCGATCTTTGTTTTGATGATAACAAACATGAACTAATGTTTGTGTGAAGTTTTGAGTTCAGGTTGCGGCTACAATATGCGCGCAACGCTCGCTTGGAGAAAAACAAAAAATCTGTAGAAATGGCTTTGAAAATGAGCTTGTAGATCTAGAGTTAGGATTAGAATCTGTGTAATGTCTCTAGGAATCTATCCCAAGCCAATTTGTAATGATATCCAAGTTATAACTTTGTAATGGAACCCGAAAATGAAGCGGGCAAGAAACAAACTTCAAATTCCAGCCATCAGCCTAGATTTGACCGATCGCCTGGTCGACCGACGGAGGCAAAAATTTGGCAGAAAGCAGCATCTCAGCATTCAGTCGACCACCCGAAGCCTTTAAACAACAGAAAGTGGTAGTAGGCTCGCGGTCACTGGGCGGTCAACCAGTCGATCGACCGACGATCGATCGGCAAGTGATCGGACGACATCCAACAGGCAGAAAAATGCCCGTTGGAGTGAACTGCCGAGTGAGGGGTTATAAATACCCCTCACCAACCTTCATTAACTATTCTTAACAACTCTCTAAAGCTTCCTAAGTGTGATTTAAGCCTTCCAAAGTTGATTTGCTAGTGCTTACTTCTCTAATCGATGATTTCTCTCAAGCGCTCATCTTCCCTCGACTCGGCTTCGATTCGACCTCAACATCTTGTGGAGTTGGAGACGTTGAAGGCTTGGAAAGGAGATCTTAATTGTGGTTTACTCATTAGCTCTTTTCATTGTAATTTTACTTGTTATTTGGACTTGATTTTTCATTGTAAGCTTGTTAGATGTGCTAGGTTAAACACCTTAGGGTTTCCTTTGTAGAATTGTGTTTTGCCTAGGAGAATAGATTTGAGGCATTCTCAAAGGGTTGAGAAGCGAGTCCTCGGTTGTATTCAAAGGGAAACACAAAGTCTATAAAGGATTTGGTTCGAAATCCTTGGTGTGGAGCCAAGGTAGTGGAGTAGGCGATTGACCGAACCACTATAATTACTCATCTTTGCATTGTTTGTTTGATTGTGTTTATTTGCTAATCATTACTCGTCAAGCATCGTCATCTAGTGGAACGTTGACTTGGGTCCATTCGAATCGAATCAAAACGAAATCGAATTTAACATAGACTTAACCCAACACTATTTAATACAACCCCCCCCCCCCCCCCCCCCCTTGTAGGTTGGGTATTTGTTCAATATTTGAATTAGATTTAACCATCTACCCTATAATTTAGAATGTCTAGCGATATCCAACTAGCTCAAGGGTCCACCACTATTTGATGGGAACAACTATGCCTATCGGAAAATTCGTATGAATAGCTTCCTTCAATCACTTGGCATGGATGTATGGAGGATGATCCAAGTAGAGTATAAGCAACCCACTAAGAACATGGACTAGTAGAGTTCGGAAGAAATTAGACTCTTTAATGCAAATACTAGAGACCTATGAACTATATTGTGGCATATCTATTAATGAGTTTAATAGGATTTCTACTTGTAAGTCGGCCTACGAACTTTGGAGTGTCCACCACACTTGAAGGCACCTCACAAGTTAAGGAATCTAAGATAAATCTCCTCATGCATGATTATGAAATGTTTAAAAGGCTTTTGCATGAATCAATTGATGCCATGTATGCTAGATTTCAAAATATTACAAATAGCTTAGCTAACCTTGGTAGAGACATCAAGGAAGATGAGAAGGTAAGGAAGCTCCTCCGTTCCCTTCCTAAAGCTTGGGAGCCAAAAGTAATTGCAATCATGGAAGCAAAGGACTTGGGGACGTTGAAGCTCACTGAGCTCATTGGGTCTCTCATGACACATTAGACCCATATGAAGCAATACAAGGAGGAAGATGCCTCCAAAGGCAAGACCATTGCCTTGAAAGCATCACACCGGGTTGAAGAACCTCCATCATCCGAGGAGTAGATGGACGACATTGAAGAAATGACAATGATGGCAAGGAGGTTCATGAACTTCATGAGGGGTGGTATGAGAAAAGACAAAGGAGGCTACACATGCTTCAATTGCAACAAAATCGGGCACCTAAGAAAGGATTGCCCACTCATCAAGATGGCTTCCACCTCCTACCCCAGCAAGAAGGACAAGTACAATAACAAGAAGAACGCGATGATGGCTTCATGGGATGAGAGTAAATCCTCATCAAGTGAAGAAGAGACCAAGAGTGAGAAGGCAAACCTTTGCCTCATGGCAAACGACAATGAGGTAAAATTTATTTTTGGTGATCTTTCATTTACACAAGAAGAGCTAGAAAATGAATTTGATCAAATGCGTGATGAGTCCAATTCTATTAGGAAAAAGTTTAAAGAGCTTAAAAAAGACAATAAATCTTTAGAGTTTGAAAATGATAAATTGATACTTTCATGCAATGCCCTAAGAAAAGAAGTAGATACTCTTAAGGAAGAAAAGCATACCTTAGATGATGTCAAGAAAAACATAGAAAATGAAAACTAAAAATTAGAAAATGAGAACAAATTCCTAAGTGAAAAAGTAGAACACTTAAATGATAGCATGCTTAACCTAGAAAAGGAATTATGCATGCTAAATGAGAAAATGACAACCTTACAAAATGTCATGCCTAAGGTTGCAAATGCTAGAAAAACCACAAACAATCATGCTCATGCACACTTCCATGCTCACACACATAGCACGAGAAAATTCAATGAAAGTTGTTTTTCATGTGGTATTTTAAGCCATATGGCTAGAGATTGTGCACATAAACGGAACCCCCATTCTAGATTCACTTGGGTTCCAAAGATGACAAACACTCAAGGACCCAAGAAGATTTAGGTACCTAAAATTGTCTCTTCTCCTTTTGTGGATGGAGAAGCATCCTCAAGCAAGTAGAAGCACAAGGATCTTGGATAGTGGTTGCTCAAAACACATGACGAGTGGTATCAATCTCTTTGCAACCCTATCAAGCAAGGATGGAAAGATTGTTGGTATTGGTGATATAGGTATACTTCCCTACCCATGCATTAAAAATGTCTTACTAGTTGATGGGTTAAAGCATAACTTGATTAGTATATCTCAATTATGTGATAATGGTTATGTAGTCATTTTTGAAGCATCTAAATGCATCATTAGAAGTGCCCCATCAAATGATATTGTGTTTATTAGAAATAGGCAAAAAAATGTTTACACGCTAGTTTTAAATGTTTTGCCCAATTCTCATTTTAGATGCTTCGTTGCCATGGAAAATGATTCTTAGTTGTGGCATAGAAGGCTAGGATATGCTAGCATGAGCCTCATCGAAGAAATAACAAAAAGGGACTTAGTTAAAGGAATACCTAAGATAAAATTTGAAAAAAACAAACTTTGTGATGCATGTCAATATGGAAAACAAGTTAAGTCTTCATTTCATAGCATTAATCAAGTTAGTACATCTAGAATACTAGAACTTGTGCACATGGATCTCTTTGGTCCTTGTGATGTTGCAAGTCTAGGTGGAAAGTTATACTGATATGTTTTGGTTGATAATTTCTCGAGATTTACATGGGTTTTCTTCCTAGCTAAGAAAAATGAAACTTTTGTTTTCTTTAAGAAGTTTGCAATGAGAGTTATAAATGAAAAATGAATTTTGATTTTGAAAATTAGAAGTGACAATGGAGGAGAATTTAGAAATGAAAAGTTTTCCGAATTTTGTGATGAATTAGGTATTGAGCATACCTTTTCTTCCCCTAGAACCCCTCAACAAAATGAGGTGGTTGAGAGGAAGAATAGAACCTTGCAAGAAATGACTAGGACTATGCTTTGTGAAAATAATTTGCCTCAAACTTTTGGGCCGAAGCCATAAATATTTCTTGTTATGTGCTTAATCATGTTTTGCTAAGACCGAAAATCAAGAAAATACCTTTTGAGCTTTGGAATGATAGAATCCCAAGTGTGGGATATTTTCGAGTTTTGGATGCAAATGTTTTATCTTAAATACTAAGGAACATCTGAAAATTTGACTCTAAATCCAATGAGGGTATTTTCCTAGGTTATTCTACAAGTTCTAAAGTTTATAGAGTTTATCATCGTAGAACTATAATAGTTGAAGAATCTATGCATGTCACCATTGATGAAACTAATGATTCTTCTAGAAATGTTAAGATTGTGAATGTAGGTGAGGAACTTAAGAAATTGACATTTCATGACAAGGAGGTTGAAGATGAAAACAATGAGGAAAGTCATTATGAAGAGCCTTCATCCTCAACCTTACCTCAAGTTGAAGAAGAAGAAGAAGAAGAAGAAGCTCTACCACCTCTCCCAAGAGGATACCGGTTGATAAGAGATCATCCAATTGACCAAGTCATAGGAGAACCATCAACGGGAGTGGTAACGCGCTCTAAACTCAAAAACATTTGTCAATATGTAGCCTTCATATCTCAAGTAGAGCCAAAAAATATTAAGGAAGCCATAGAAGATGAATTTTGGGTAATTGCCATGCAAGAGGAACTAAATCAATTTGTTATGAATGATGTTTGGCATTTAGTACCTAGACCTAGTGGACAAACCGCAATTGGGACTAAATGGGTGTTTAGAAACAAGTTAGATGAAGGAGGTTTAGTCATTAGAAACAATGGTTGGTTAGTGGCCCAAGTGTATAATCAAGAGGAATGAATATATTACAATGAAACTTATGCTCCCGTAGCTAGATTAGAAGCAATTCGCATGCTTTTATCTGATGCAAGCTTTAAAGGTTTTAAGCTTTTTCAAATGGATGTGAAAAGTGCATTCTTGAATAGTTTTATTGATGAAGAAGTTTATGTTGAGCAACCCCCCGGTTTTGAAAGTTTTGAGTTTCCAACCCATGTTTTTAAACTTAAAAAGGCTTTGTAAGGTTTAAAACAAGCCCCTAGGGCTTGGTATGAAAGGCTTTCCACTTTTTTGATTGATCAAGATTTTAGGATTGGAAAAGGTGGGTGTTGTCAATTCCTAGGGATAAGTCTTGTTTCTTCGTTTTCAAAGAAACAAAACTCGATGGCACTTTTAACTACCGAAGCGGAATACATCACCGCGACTAGTTGTTGTGCACAAGTCCTTTGGATGAAACAAACACTTTTAGATTATGAATTTAGATATTCATGTATACATATACATTGTGACAACACTAGTGCAATCAACTTGATAAAAAATCCTATTTTACACTCTAGGACCAAACACATTGATTAGAGGCACCATTTTCTTAGATATAATGTAGCTAAGGGTAATATATATGTAGAATTCGTATCTACCGATAAACAACTTGGATATATTTACAAAACCTTTGAATGAAGAGAGTTTCACAAACCTAAGGATGCAATTAGGAATTTGTACTTTGTCGGATGCTTAAGTTTTCAAACCTTGCGTGTCTTTTAAAAAATTGTGTTTTATATAGTATCATCACACTTATGTGTTGCTCTGTAGTGGGGCTTTGCGAATTATCGATGTTAGCCTTCAATAGACTTACATTGGTAGGAAGGACTATAGTGGTAGATGATACTTGGATTTATGGTTTTTTCTCGGACTTCTCAATAAACTCATTAATAGTAACTCAATTTTTCCCATTTTTGATTGATGTCAAAAGGGGGAGAACCGACAAGGTCACATTTGTTTTATAATGCATATAGTTAGGGGGAGCCATAAACTTGGTATGCATATTGATAGGGGGAGCATAGGTTGACTTATGTTTAAGCAATCTATATAGATTATCAAAACTCACAAATGTATCCCTTAAAACTGATGAATTTCATATTTTGTTTGTCATCATCAAAAAGGGGGGAGATTGTTGGCCCAAGGGTTGCCCCTAGGCCTCGATCTTTGTTTTGATGATAACAAACATGAAACTAATGTATTTGTGAAGTTTTGAGTTCAGGTTGCGGCTACGATACGCGCGCGAACTTCGCTTGGAGAAAAACAAAAAATTGGCAAAAATAGCTTTGAAAATGAGCCTGTAGATAATCTAGACTTAGGATTAGAATCTATGTAATATGTCTCTAGGAATCTATCCCAAGCCAATTTGTAATGATATCCAAGTCATAACTTTGTAATGGAATCTGAAAAAGAAGCACACAAGAAACAAACTTCAAATTCTAGCCATCAGCCTAGATTCGATCGATCGCCTAGTCGTCGTCCAGTCGTAGGTCAGTCGATCGTCGATCGATCAATCGAGCGACCGAATGGCTTCTGCCACTTTTGGGCACCATTCGGACGACCAAAACTGGAAAAATAAGCCCAGTTAATAAGTTTAAAACATAAATATTATATAAGGATTACCCCTCATTTGGATTCAATAAAAATATCTAGAAATCAAAATCCTTAAGAATCAAAATCTAACTTTTGGGGTCAAGTACAAATTTTTGAAAATAAGAAATTTTATAATCCCCCGGGTCAAATATGGGTAGGCTAAAGGCTTCCAAAAAATCCTTTAAAAGATGTTGTTTACTAATTTTTACCTAAGGAATAATTACCGGGACATTTGGTGCCAAGAAAATGTCTAGGTCATATAGCCCTTCAAGGAGCTCCCTAGGCTTAGTGAATTTCAATGTCTTTTCTAATTTTTCGGGTTTTCGTGTTTTGGGGTTCGGGTTTGGTTTTTGAGTTTCTTTGCATCATCATGAGGATTTACAACATATCCTAAACACCCTAAACTTAAACTATATCTTCCCGAACAATCCCGAGCGTTGACGAGCGTCCTTGTCGATTTCTCCGATTTCTTTGATTTTTCCAATCGCAAACGTCGTGTGCTAACTAACATGGAACCTGGAAGTATTTCTCAATGAAAGATTAGTTCCATGTTGTAAGACCCAAAAAATTTTCCTAATATAAAAATCTATCTTTCGTGCAGCGCACCGGATAGGAGGTTAGCCGGGTCGAGTCGCGGGAATCACCTCGAGTAGAAGGTATAACCCGACCCATGGAAATATGAAGTTAAATTGGTTCAATGGTAATTTCCTTTCTTGCTTATGATGTCTTATTAAGTCGAGTTCGACTCATGAGTGTGGATTGGATCGGAGTCCGAATCGGACTCCGATCGAACCAAGTAGAAGTCAAGTCAAGTGAGGGGCATTTGGGTCATTGGATGAGGGGAATAAAACCCCTCAGCCAAGCCACCTGTGCGGCTCAAAGAGAGAGCCGCACGCAGCCCATCAAGAGGGAGAAAGGGAGAGAGGAGGTGGAGATCTTGTCGGCGCCGAGTTCACAACGACGCTACAGGAGATCGGCAGCCCGTTTTCTTCAAGATTTCTTCGTGATCCGATCTAAGTGGGTGATTATCATGCTTTTGAAGGGAGGCGGGTGGTCGGCCCTATAATATTTGAAATCAGATTTTTCTTCGCGAGTTTTTTGCCGATCGACGAGTTTCTTTGAGTAGAGTTTTAAATTGATGTATGTGCATGTGATCTTATGTATTAGATCATGGTTTTTTGTTGCATTTTTGTGGATTGCCGAGTTGAGGAAATAGGGGAAAGGTCATGCCAAAATTTTTCCCAAATTTTCTTCGCTCGTTTCGCAGCCCGTAGATCGCTTGGTGTTCATGATATGCTAGATCTACGGCTTCATATGGTGTTCTTGCTACAGCCATGCCGCCCCCTTCGATTTGAGGACTCGGCCGAGCAAGGGTTTACCATGCTTGAGTCGGCCGATCAGTGCTATGAATGGGGGAGTGTGGACTGTTTGAGTTAAGATGCATGATTTCGAGTTTTGTTTCTTGTTAAACATTAGATCCTGATGCATATAAATTTTGGATGAAATGTCAGCCCCTTCCCATCCATAGGGTTCGGCCGAGCAAGAATTGCCTTGCTCAAGCTTCGGCCGGGCAAGGGAAAAAAAAGGAGAAACCGAATGATATGAGTACTTGTTCGTACCTTTCATTTCGATGCTAATTCATATTCATGTTACATAATTCCTCGCTTATCATATGAATTGTTTAGTGATAGACCTTTATTATCATATTTTGGAAATGTTCTTGCTAATGCTCTTATGGATATGATGGTTATGGTATATGTATTCAAATAAAGGTTTCATTTAATCCCTCATATCATGTTAAATTGTTGCTATGCTTTATGTATGTTCCTTATTGTTTTAATCACTGAATTAATTGACTCTTTAATTCGGGTTCTTCATGATGTTGCTACCCATGATTAATTTGGTAAGTGCCATTGGGATATTTTTACCATGCTAGATACGATGTTCCATATTGAATTTAATTCTATATGCAATATATAAATTTTTATCGTTGGACCTCGTAGTTATACATGGTAGTTGTTGTGAATTATGTTTACCGTTCTTTATTTCATATATGCTGTCCGGAAATGTTCAGGGGTGGAATTCTAAGTTTGGTTCACAAAATTCCTCACCCAAGGTAGCGTATAACGCCAAATATCATGTAGGACATCATAAGGTGCATAATAG
The DNA here is from genome assembly GCA_034359265.1 of Canna indica. Classification (NCBI taxonomy): domain Eukaryota; kingdom Viridiplantae; phylum Streptophyta; class Magnoliopsida; order Zingiberales; family Cannaceae; genus Canna; species Canna indica. The sequence goes on along the minus strand of CP136890.1, from coordinate 45,629,747 downwards.
ATATGGAAAATGAACTAGAAAATCATACAACTTCTAGGACTTCCAGTATTCATCTTTGGAAACCTAGTATTATTAGGTGTACATATTTTGGAAAGGCATCATTGAATTATTGACCCTGCAGTCCTGATTAGGGCCGGATACGGGCAACGACCCGAAATGTATATAAGGAAACCCTAGGACACTTGATTGTGTGATGTGCTTGAGATGGTCCGCCGAGAAGCATGGAGGTTGGAAATGACCAATGCTTAGCTCGGCCAGTGATTGGATCTTGAGATGCACTAGCGGGCCCGCTAGGTGTCAGACCCCAGTTGGGTGGGACTAGCTATCCCTACCCTAGACGGTGTTCGGAGACTAGTGGACCATCCTAGTCGATGGCCCGGGATTTATTGTTTACATCTTGATATGATGTGGCCGAACTGTTAGGGACTTTTTCGATGCGCCGAGCGATGACGAAATGTCCCTTGCATATTTGTAAATATGGATTTGTGTCCATGTAAATTTTCATTCTATTCGTATTCGTTCATGAGAAACCCCGCTGTGCGATCCCCATGGGCCCGTGGTACGAGTGGTATGCATTTTGGGGTCATTCGACATTTGGTTCATCCGTTCCGGCTAAGCGGAAAACCTTGTGTTCATTCGTCATGGCCGTGGCCATGGAAAATCACCCCGTCGGGTGGCCCAAATTTTGTCATGCTCCTCGTGCTTTGCGGAACCTTGGGGGTGGCACATGGGGGTTAGAGGCCTCATGTATAGTGTAGGGGAGTGTTGGCTTACGGAACGGTTGCCTTGTGCGAATAACGAACGAGCAGCCCACATGGGCATGCACCATGTCGAATTCGCCCAAGGTGATTGCGGAACTCACCCTACATCCGTTTTTGCATTTTCTTGTGTCCATAGTCCTGTAAATGTTGTATTTTACTTTACGCCTTCAATACCATTCGGCCAACATGGTCATTGAAGGCGCGGACATGGAATACGAGGTTGACGCGTGGTCCGAAATATGCCCCGCGATGTTAAGTCGGGAAGCCCACTCGGGACGGATTTTACATCAAGTCTTATTCCTTGCATGCGATGCAAGGGTGCCGCACGGGTTCTTCCGCTCCAAAACATTTGGCCCGTGACAGTTGGTATCAGAGCAGGTTTGCGATCCTCCAACTGAGAAATCTCTCGATGCGGACATAGCCGATGCACATTCCGCCTATGGCGATCGAGTTGCCGATGCAGTGAACCCAATCGAGGACCTTCCGATTGTCGTGTTCGGGGAGTGAAGGAAATACATGATCGATGCAAAGACGGTGACTTTTGCGCAGGGCGGATAGGCCCCTAAGACGCAAAGTCGTTTGCAAGCGGATCGAGAATTGCAAGCCTCCAACTGAGAAAGCCCTCAATGCGGACATAGCCGACGTGCATTCCGTCTGTGGCGCATGAGTTGCTAATGCAGTGAATCAAGTCGACGAACATTCCGACTGTCGTATTCGAGGAGGCAAGCATATATTTATTGATGCAAGGATTGGGACGTTTGCACAGGGCGGATAGGCCCATAAGACGCAAAGTCGCTCACCCACATAACGAGAATTGCAAGCCCCCAACTGAGGAAGCCCTTGATGCGGACATAGCCGACGTGCATTCCGTCTGTGGCGCGCGAGTTGCTGATGCAGTGAACCAGTCGATGAACTTTCCGACTGTTGTATTCAGGGTGGCAAGCATACATTGATGGGGGTTATGATCATGACTTGTGCGCAGGGCAGATGGGCCCATAAGACGCAAAGTCATTTGCGCAAGGTGGATGGTCCCCTGTAAGACGCAAAGTCTCGCGCAGAGTAGATCTCTTGCAAGACGCACATTGTGCGCAAAGTAGACTACCTCATAAGACGCGAGGATGGTGTGCAGGGCGTTAGCCCATAAGACGCACCACAGAGCCGATGGCTCGCGAGGTACCAAAGTCCTTTGCGCGAAGTAGACTCTCTCGTAAGACACACATTGTGTGCAAAGCAGACTCTCTTGTAAGTCGTGAGGACAGTGCGCGGGGCGTAGTCCCGTAAGTCGCATGATTTGTGCGCGGGGCGTTGTCCCGTAAGTCGCAGGAGGGTGCGCAGGGCGTTGGCCCCTAAGACGCGCCGCAGAGCCGATGGCTTCTGAGTTACCGAGTCCTTTGCGCGAAGCAGACGCTCTCGTAAGACACACATTGTGTGCAAAGTAGACTCTCTTGTAAGTCGCGAGGACAGTGCGCGGGGCGTAGTCCCGTAAGTCGCAAGGATGGTGCACAGGGACGTTGTCCCCTAAGTCGCATGGATTGTGCGCAGGGCGTTGTCCCCTAAGTCGCAAGGTTGATGTGCATGGCACGATGGCCTGTAAGGCGCACGGTTTGTGCGGAGAGCAGCGTAAGACTTGAAGCTCGTTGAGATGGGCTCGGTGGTAGGCACCATGACCTCTGTGGGGGGCGAGTTGGCAAGCAGTGATCCAGACTTGAAGCTCGTTGAGATGGGCTCGGTGGTGGGCACCATGACCCTTGCGGGGGGCGAGTGAACAAGCAATGATCCGTAAGACTTGAAGCTCGTTGAGATGGGCTCGGTGGTGGGCGCCATGACTCCTGCGGAGGGGCGAGTGAGCAAGCAGCGATTGGCTCGAAGCGATGGTGCGGGCGATGCTCTAGTGTGGCGCGGCCACGGAGCTATGCTCGTTGGCTCTACCAGTCTGGGACTTTTCATTGCCCAGCAAGAACGGGACTTGGCGAATGAAGTAACCATTTCCCGGGTTCATTCACGCGAGCGTTGCTCAACGGCGCTTGTGTGCCCCACAAAAGTCTGGGACTTGTCATTACCCAGCAAAAATGAGACTTGGTGAATCGAGTAACCATTTCTCGGGTTCATTCACGCGAGCGTTGCTCAACGACGCTGGTGCCCCTTCAGGCGAAGTTGCTCAACGACCCTCGTTTGCTCCACAAGCCTGGGACTTTTCATTGCCCAGCAAGAACGAGACTTGGTGAATTGAGTAACCACTTCTCGGGTTCCTTCACGCGAGTGTTGCTCAACGGCGCTCGCGTGCCCCACAAGTCTGGGACTTCATTGCCCAGCAACGAGTTTGGGAATATCATGTCCCTTTCTCGCAACAACAGGAGATGATGAAACTCAAGGATGTTCCAAGTAGTCATTTCCTGGTGGTGATCTTCACGGCAAAACTCGACATGTTGCAGCCCCACTGTGGTGTGTTGATACTCAGGCGGTGTTCCCTTCGACAACTTGCGAAGAATTCACTTCAGCAATTGCAGCCAAAGGTGGTGCGGCCGAGGCGAGTTCGACGAGGACGTCGAAGCTTGAAGTGGGGTAGGATGTTAGGGACTTTTTCGATGCGCCGAGCGATGACGAAATGTCCCTTGCATATTTGTAAATATGGATTTGTGTCCATGTAAATTTTCATTCTATTCGTATTCGTTCATGAGAAACCCCGCTGTGCGATCCCCATGGGCCCGTGGTACGAGTGGTATGCATTTTGGGGTCATTCGACATTTGGTTCATCCGTTCCGGCTAAGCGGAAAACCTTGTGTTCATTCGTCATGGCCGTGGCCACGGAAAATCACCCCGTCGGGTGGCCCAAATTTTGTCATGCTCCTCGTGCTTTGCGGAACCTTGGGGGTGGCACATGGGGGTTAGAGGCCTCATGTATAGTATAGGGGAGTGTTGGCTTACGGAACGGTTGCCTTGTGCGAATAACGAACGAGCAGCCCACATGGGCATGCACCATGTCGAATTCGCCCAAGGCGATTGCGGAACTCACCCTACATCCGTTTTTGCATTTTCTTGTGTCCATAGTCCTGTAAATGTTGTATTTTACTTTACGCCTTCAATACCATTCGGCCAACATGGTCATTGAAGGCGCGGACATGGAATACGAGGTTGGTGCGTGGTCCGAAATATGCCCCGCGATGTTAAGTCGGGAAGCCCACTCGGGACGGATTTTACATCAAGGCTTATCCCTTGCATGCGATGCAAGGGTGCCGCACGGGTTCTTCCGCTCCAAAACATTTGGCCCGTGACAGTTGGTATCAGAGCAGGTTTGCGATCCTCCAACTGAGAAAGCTCTCGATGCGGACATAGCCGACGCACATTCCGCCTATGGCGATCAAGTTGCCGATGCAGTGAACCCAATCGAGGACCTTCCGATTGTTTGTTAAACCTCTCTGTCACAAGAATTGATATGGATTTTCCACTACAAGCAAAGTCAAGCAAAGAGTTAGCGGCCAAACATTACAAAATTAAATGTGAAAAGATTGAGCAGAATAAGAAGTTAAATCCAAACAGAAGATATGGTTTAGTCTCAAAACAAATTAAGGACTCAGTCGCACAAATTGCAGAGGCCAATCAGAAAAATATTATCTCTAATATCAATGTCCAAGAGAAAGGAAAAACATCCTTTGAAAAGCCCAAGGATGCAGTCCCTACTCAACCTATTGCTTCTACTATGAGGCAGGTCATTTCTATTGATATTCAAAATAGAGGAAAAATACCAACCATTCAAGATCAAAGACCCACATCCTCTACTCAAAAACAACTTCTTTCCAATTCCAATACAAAGTCTTCTCAAGTGCAACAACAACAAAAGCCAATCATTCAATATCAAAGGTCTACCCAAGTGTAGCAGCAACAAAGGCCAACCATTCAAGATCAACAAAGAAAGGGTAACCATGAGCAAGGACATGGGTATGCAACAAAGAAGACAAAGACTGCACCTTTGTGTCCATCAATGTCAATGGTTGAATATCGTGAGAAGCTGGGTATGCAAGTGCTAGAAAAAGATCCTCTAGAAGAGGAATGTAGAGAAGATGACATGGAACAAGTTGAGGAAGAGCACAATATACCCGATGAGCTAGAAGAGGAAGCAGATGTTGAGGAAGAGCACAATATACCCGATGAGTTGGAACATGTTCCCGAAGGTATATTATGTCATTATATGGAATTCTATAATTAGCTTATTTTTAAATCATTATTGTTATGTCAATTAGGAACATCAAAAAAGAAAGCAAGAGGGAAGACAATGTGCTATAGAATTCATGGAAGATCGCTAGAGGAGTGACAAGAAATAATTTTCAATAGTGAAGCACAACCAGTTGGGCCCAATGAGAAAGTTGTTTCAGACTTGAGCCAATTTTTGGGAACCGTGGCACGAAATTCAGATTGGTTTCCCTTGATTTACACCAATTGGAAGGCCGTACCGAACAAGGATGACATATGGAAATATATCAATGTATGATAGTTTTTTATATTGTTCATTTACATTTGCATGTTAATATTAATGCTTGTTTTGCTTCACTTTGTAGAAAAAGTTCATCCTTCCAGAAATAGGGAAAGGGGTTGTGTTCAAAATTATGGATGAAGCTTGGAGGAAACACAAATCAAAAATCAAGAAGGAACATTTTGACAATTACGTAACAAATAGCGAGAGGATAAAAAATCGTCCTACAGACATTCCTCTCGAACACTTCAAGCAAATGATTGATTACTGGAGCTATGAACCCATCCAAGTAAGTATCTAGGTTTCATTATATAACTATTAAAATTATAAAAATTTAGCGGAGTTTGGTCTGCTTAGCGGATTTAACTATGAACACTTTAGCGGAGTTTGGTCTGCTTCTAACCTCACTGAAATCACCTATGGATTTCTTACTTGCTTTTGATATGGTTATTGATTTTTTCTGGTTGCATATATTTAGTTTTTTTGTTATTGATGTAGGATATGTGCCAACAAAATAGATTGAACAGATCACAACAAAAATGGAGGCATCGGATGGGCAATAAAAGATTTTCTGTGATAAAAGAAAAATTGGTAATATTTTTTTGCACGGTTTCATATTTTGACTTTTAAAGTAATGTCAATATTATGTTTTAACTCATTCTTGTGATTTATATAAAGTATGCTCAAAAGAATGAAGAACCCAGTCAAGTTGAGATGTTTGTTGAAACTCGGACTAATGACGGAAAAGCCTTAGATGATGAAACTGAAGAGACAATTGTGAGTTTTTCTTCTAGCTATTGTTTTATACTTAATTATTTATTATTATCACTAACATTATTAAAATGTACATTTTAGGAAAAGCTTAAAACCATGGTTGAGCATGATGGGAAACCTGCTGCTGAGGCATTTCAATCTATGTTTGGGAAAGAGAAGTCAGGAAGGGTGCGTTGTTATGGAGGAATAATTACACCCACAATCTTTAAAAAAAATGAAGAAATGGCAGCAATACAAGAAAAACATGATCAAGAGGTGAAGTTTTTGAAGGAGCAACATGCAATAATGGAAGAAAGACATGCAAAAATGGAAGAGAGACAGAACCAAATGCAACACCAAATGCAAGGAATGCAATCTCTTTTGAATATATTTATTACACAGGCAAACCCAGATTTGAACATAGAGGCTATAACAGCTCTGTTGGCACCACCAACTACTCCAAAGGATGCCAATAGCATCTTTGGTTCTTCTACTTCCACACATCATCCTCAAAATCAGGTAATTTTAGTTTAATATATGATTATGGAGTCTTCTGATCATTTTTAATTATTAATTAATTTTTGCAGAAAATGATGAATTGAGATGATCAAGAGGACTTGGCTAATGGGAATGCTAGGCTTAGAACAATTTCATATGTTTCTGAACTTTATTTAGACTTAATTGTGAAATTATGGAATGGGAATACTATAATTGTGAACTTATTATTCAATTAAATATATTATAAGTTTGAATGAAATTTATGTTTTCGAATCTATGTTTGTGAAATTGTATGGTTGTCTATGAAATTGTATGAGTGTCTGTGAAATTGTATGGTTTACAGGAATATATATACATTTTAGGAACAAATATAAACTTGCGCACAAACAATACAAATATGAACCAGCCTATAAGATTTACCTATAGCAACGGTTAAGAACCGTTTCTATAGGGTAGAACTATAGGAACGGTATAAAAATCGTTCCTATAGGGTGGAACTATAGGAACGGTATAAAAATGGTTCCTATAGGGTGGAACTATAGGAACGGTTTTGGACCGTTCCTATATGGTGGAACTATAGGAACGGTGTAGAACCGTTCCTATAGGGTTGGTTTATAGGAACCTTTTATAACTGTTCCTATAGGCTAGACCTATAGGAACGGTTTTTTTGGCAGCGTGACCATAGGGAAGAAAACCGTTCCTATAGCCTAACGGAACGACTGATTTGAGTACACATGGGAAACCGTTCCCGTAGGTCTCTGGGAACGGTTTTTATCTTTTGGGAACGGTTTTCAACCGTTCCTATAGATTAAAAATGTTGTAGTGAAGGAAAGGTTGTTGGCGGCTCAGAGGCGTCAAAAAATGTGTGCTGATAAGAAAGCAAGGGCGTTGGAGTTTGCCGAGAGTGATTTGGTATTCCTAAGGGTTTCTCCTATGAAAGGGGTACTCCAATTTGGAAAGAAAGGGAAGTTGAGCCCTAGGTTCATTGGGCCTTTCCCTATCCTCAAGCGAAGAGGCGCGGTAGCTTATGAATTGGCTTTGCCTCCTAGTCTGAGCAGAGTTTACCTAGTTTTCCATGTGTCAATGCTCCTGAGGTATATGAAGGATGAATCCCATGTGATTGAGCCGACTGCGGTTGAGGTGGACACGGCGGTCTCGTACAAAGAGAGGCCAATGGAGATACTTGACCGGCATATCAGAAAGCTGCGGTGGGAGCACCACTCTAGGCAAGAGGCCACTTAGTAGGTAGAGCGGGATATGAGAGAGCGCTGTCCTTCCTTGTTTAAAGAACCGGTAAGTCCTTGTAACCCACCGAAATTCGAGAACGAATTTCCCATAAGGGGGGAACGTTCTAAGACCCGAAAATTTTCCTAATATAAAAATCTATCTTTGGTGCAGCGCACCGGATCGGAGGTTAGCCGAGTCGACTCGTGGGAATCACCTCGAGTAGAAGGTATAAACCGACCCATGGAAATAAGAAGTTAAATTGGTTCAATGGTTATTTCCTTTCTTGCTTATGATGTCTTATTAAGTCGAGTTTGACTCATGAGTGCGGATTGGATCGGAGTCCGAATCGAACTCGGATCGAACCGAGTAGAAGTCAAGTCAAGTGAGGGGCATTTGGGTCATTGGATGAGGGGAATTAAACACCTCACCCAAGCCACCCGTGTGGCTCAAAGAGAGAGCCGCACGCAGCCCATCAAGAGGGAGAAAGGGAGAGAGGAGGTGGAGATCTTGTCGCCACCGAGTTCACGACGACGCTTGAGCAGATCGGCAGCCCATTTTCTTCAAGATTTCTTCGTGATCCGATCTAAGTGAGTGGTTTATCATGCTTTTGAAGGGAGGCGGGTGGTCGGCCCTATAATATTTGAAATCAGATTTTTCTTCGCGAGTTTTTGCCGATCGACGAGTTTCTTTGAGTAGAGTTTTAAATCGATGTATGTGCATGTGATCTTATGTATTAGATCATGGTTTTTTGTTGCATTTTTGTGGACTGCTGAGTTGAGGAAATAGGGGAAAGGTCATGCCAAAAGTTTTCCCAAATTTGCTTCGCTCATTTCGCAGCCCGTAGATCGCTTGGTGTTCATGATATGCTAGATCTACGGCTTTATATGGTGTTCTTGCTGCAGCCATGCCCCCTTCGATTTGAGGACTCGATCGAGCAAGGGTTTACCTTGCTTGAGTCGGCCGATCAGTGGTATGAATGGAGAGTGTGGACTGTTTGAGTTAAGATGCATGATTCCGAGTTTTGTTTCTTGTTAAACATTAGAAACATAGACTGATGCATATAAATAATGGATGAAATGTCAGCCTCTTCTCATCCATTAGGAGCATTAGATGGTACATATATAGCTGTTACACCACCTGCTACAGACAGACCTAGATACTGGACAAGGAAATGAGGTCTTGCAACAAATGTGTTAGGAGTATGTACACCATAAATGAATTTCATATATGTGTTATCAGGCTGGGAGGGGTCAGCTTCTGATTCTAGAGTGCTGCGTGATGCAGTTACGAGACCCAATGGATTGAACGTCCCAGTTGGTATGTCATACATAAACTTTATTATAATAATTTACTTACCATAATAAGAACTAAAATTCGTATAATAATTTTGTGGATAGGTAACTACTATCTTGTGGATGGTGGATACACAAATGGGGATGGATTCCTTGCACCATATCGCGGTAGACGATATCATATTCAAGAGTGGGGCAATAGTCGAAGAACAGCCCAAAATCGTGAGGAACTGTTTAACTACAGACATGCACGAGCAAGAAATGTAATCGAGAGATGTTTTGGTCTTTTAAAGAAAAGATGGGCTATTCTTCGATCACCATCCTTTTATCCGATAAAAATCCAATGACGTATTATTCTTGCTTGTGGTTTACTTCATAACTTTATTCGGATGAACATGGAAATTGATCCGTTAGAGTATGCTACCATCATAGATGATGAACTACCAATAGGAGAAGAACCTATCAACATAATCAGCACCGTTGAGCCTAGTAATGAATGGACTCAATCGAGAGATAACTTAGCACAACAAATGTGGGATGAATGGAGAGCAAGAAATTGAATAAATTTATTATGGTTATGTTGTACTTTTATTATGTATTTGTGTACTTTTATTATGGTTTGGTTATGTAATTCAATGTACATTTATTAGTGGTTTGTTGAATCAGTTATGGTTATGTACTTTTTAATGGTTTGGATTTTAATAAAATCAATGTACTTTTATATTGAATCAGTTATGGTTATGTCTGGATTCCAGTGAGTAATTCATGAATTGGTTCTTTGTGTTTCTGTTTGATTTATAACTTCTAGAAATTGTGGTTGGGTATATTCTAAATCTCAAACACAAAAGTTAATGGTGGTTAATAAATCTGTTTTCTAGTATCTTCACTATCTAGTATATACATCTGCTTTCTATTAGCCATGATCAGCCAACCTCATTTAATTTCCGTCCAAGCCCATTTTGGTGTACCGAAGATGTAACAGTTTTTTTTTTATGCATACCTCTAGCAAAGCACTTTGATATGTCATGAATTTTATTTGTGTATGTGTGCCTTAGAAAGTAGACTGAATAGTTTTATCATGTATTTGTATAACCCAGTTGCTGCTTATTTTGAGCTCCACCAAGAAACTCTTTATTTTGAGCTCACACCAAGAAACTCTTTATTTTGAGCTCACACCAAGAAAGTAGACTGAGCTCACACTTAGAAAGTAGACTGAATAGTTTCATCATGAATTTTTTTAGAGCTCACACCAGAATTTTATTTGTGAATGAAAATTAATTGAATTATTTTGCACTAATCATAGCAAGACAATTCATAATGGAGAACTTTAGATGCATGATTATGAACATGAAGAAAGTCTAGAAGTAGCTATATGCTAGGATATCTACCGTAAATTTTGCATGATTAAGTAAGTTTTCCACATGCATATTAGTAATAATCCTTTACATCAACACTAAGAAACTCTTGACCTCCCATAAATTACAAAACTGTACTTTTTAATGGTTTGGTTATGTCTTATTTTTAATCATAGAAGTTCAAAAAAGAGGTAGACGCTCATGGACACAAGAGGAAGATGACACTTTGTTGACTATTTTAGAAGAATTGGTTGTGGAGGGACATAGGGGGGAGAATGGCACTTTTAAAGCAGGAACTCATGAAGAAGCTTTGAAAAGAATGTTGATACGAGTTCCTGGCATTAACTTAACAGTGCAACAGATAGTTAACAAAATGAAAAGATGGTCACTTAAACTATCTGAAGCACTTGATATGATGAACACAAGCGGATTTGGATGGGACGATGTGCGTAAGTGTGTGGTGGTTGACAATCCACAAGTGTTGGAGGAATATTTGAAGGTAATTATTTAATATTGATTTTTTATTGTCAACAGAAGCATGTATTATTTAATATTATTGCATCATTGATAATACTTGTATTTTTTCCTTGTGTAACAGAAGCATCCAAAATCCGCAAACCATGCGAATAAAGAATTTAAAGAGTTTGAAAGACTGCATGTCATCTTTGGAAAGGATCGTGCCACTGGCCACGGTGCAGAGACACCAGCTGATGTGATAGAAACACAATCCTCACAACCTGAATGGGAAAATATGATGGAAACACAATCCTTACAACAACCTGAATCTCCAATGTCAAGAAGGCAAGAATCTCCAATCTCGAACATTGGTAGTCAATCTGAAGGAAGTGAGCCAAAAAAAAAAGCGAGGCCGCATGAATGAAGTGGCAGATAAATTCATTGAGGTGTGGGAAACTCAAATGAGTTCGGCTGCTCGTGATATGCACACAGTGGCTATTGAGATGACAAAAATGAGAGAGCATATGGAGATGTCAACGTTGGTTGATGAAGTGCATAAATTGGGAATAACAGAGATGGAGGAAATGAATGTACTGAAAAATTTTGCAGAAAATACTCACTACGCGACAATTTTCATGAGGATGGATGAAAGTTGAAGGTTGACTTTTGTGAAGTCAATTATGGGGATGTAGTTGAACACTTTGTTATTTTGTTATGGGGTGTCTGAACTTTATTTTGGAATTGTGGTAGATAAATATTTTATCATTTTGTAGTTGGAGGTGTTCCAAATTTTATTTTTGAATTATGTTTACTGTAGTTTTGATTGAATATTGTTAAAGTTTCAATTTGCAAACATGAAACTAATTTTATTATTGTTTTAGTTTGGTACCTGCTAAAGTATATCACTGTTTGGTTTGCATATTACTATTTGATATCTATTTACTGTTTGGTACTGTTTGCTCAGTTTGCACATTGTAATCTATAGTTTGGAGTTTGGACTGATTAAATTGATTGATTTTGTGTGTGTGTGAGAGAGAGAGAGAGAGAGAGTGTGTGTGTTAAAAACCAAGATTATTTTTTATGTATGTGGTGTTGATATCTGTTGAATTCTCTAAATATTTTGAGAGTTGTTTTTTTAAAGCTAATACGATTCATCACTCAACCATGAAGCTTATTTGGTTTTTTATGTTATTTACTTTAAGTTAGATTCTTCAGTACTCTTCACCTAGCTACTCTTCACCTATAAGCTTAGTTTGCACTTTTTCAGTGATCATTGTTATTACTTATGCAGCCAAGAACAGCATCTCTCCACGTTTCCAACTCCTGAGTCAGTTTGATTCCATAAAGGATGTTGGCTTATTGGTAATTCCATACCAAATTTACTCGTATGAAGGAAATGCTGCAGTGTATATTTCGGCCAAGAAATGCTTGCTTGAGTTTAGTATAAAACAATATTAATATTTTAACATAATATTATTATTATGTTTTAAAAGAAATTCAATTAATCTAATGAAATTATTTTTTAAAATTTAAGACTAAGTAGAAAGACTTTTATGTTTAAAATTAAATTTGAGCATTAAAAATTTGTAAGGGTATTTTGGTCATATTGTCTTGTACAGGACTCTATTTTAACGAACCAAACGCAAGACGGGACTGGATATCGTGTCCTGTTCTTAGCGAACCAAACATGGTATAACTACTATCCCAGGACACCTGGTGTTCTGTCCTTGTCCTTGTTTGGTGTCCTGTGACGGACAGCTTACGAACCAAACGAGCCCATATTGAATTTAATTCTATATGCAGTATATAATGCTAGATAACATGTAGGATATCATAAGGTGCATAATAGATATGGAAACTAAACTAGGAAATCATACAACTTCTAAGACTTCCAATATTCATCTTTGGAAACCTAGTATTATTAGGTGTACACGTTTTTGGAAGGGCATCATTGAATTGTTGACCTTGCAGGCCGGATAAGGGCCGAATACAGGCAACGGCCCGAAATGTATATAAGGAAAACCCTAGGACACTTGATTGTGTGATGTGCTTGAGATGGTCCGCCGAGAAGCGTGGAGGTCGGAAATTACCAATGCTTAGCTCAGCCAGTGATTAGGTCTTGAGATGCACCAACGGCCCGCTAGATGTCAGACCCTAGTTGGGTGGGACTAGCTATCTCTACCCCAGACAGTGTTCAAAGACTAGTAGACCATCCTAGTCGATAGCCTGGGATTTATAGTTTATATATTGATATGGTGTGGCCGAACGGTCAGTGTGATTCTACCTTGTATGGTAGGGCCGGTTATAGCCGAAATTCTTATACCATGATTAGGCCCAAGGGCAAGTTTTTACCTACATAGTTTATACAGCATGACCTATAGGGCCAGAAGTCGCATTTAAAAAAGTAACTTACCTCCCTGATTATATACAATATTGCCTTAGATGTTATGCATGACTAACTGAGAATTATGTGGAAGTTCGGTAGAACCGCTCATTGAGTCCCAAGTGGACTCACAGTTTGTTTCGTTATTTTTACAGAGCATGAGCAGTGACTGTGGCTTGTCGGAATGGTGTAGCTGGAGGACAAGTGGTGGTGCCATATCTCGTAGCGGCGTCCTTGAGTCATAGTCTAGTGTCTTAATAGTTGTTTTCCTTTTCTACACTGACAGTTGTGTTTTAGAAAAGTTTGTAAAATCTTGATACTTGAGATGTTCGTATTGTTACGATGTTGGTTTTTTTCTTTGGTTTAAAAACATATATTGTGAACTTTGAAAAAATTTAAATAAAGCTTGCATTGAGGTTTTCTTTTTATCGAGATGTTATGGTTTCTTATATGTCAGTGTAGACAATAGACTACAGGGTGTGACACATGTTTGTTATCATCAAAACCGAGATTAAGACCAAAATAGAAAACCTTAGGCCAGCAAATTCTACCACACCCAATTGCATCCTTGCCTCAACGCCGGCCTCATCATCACCTCAAATTTAGCCATCACCTTGCCGCACCAAACACTGCGCCCTCAAACGGTCACTGAAGCCACCTACATAGAGACCACCTACATAGAGAGTGGAGAGATGTATATAATTGTAGGTTTTCGATCAGTTCAATTTTTCTTACAATGACTTAATTGGAAACCTGAATTTATAAACATTAGATAAGTCAAATAAAAAAGAAACAAACCTTTGATGGCTGGAATAAGAATATTAAACAATTGTTTGATTGGGAGTGTGTGCATGAAAATGTTGCTAGGAGCTTGTTCATTAGACCAAAGGACATCACGATCAAAATTGCTATAATGGCAATTAAACAATTTCAATGTTGTCATCTTTCGACACAAAGTTGGTACCAAGTAACCTACTTGCAGTATAGATAACTGAGTTTCGAACACTTATTAATTTGGTATAGGAAATAAAATGGCATGCAGGTTGAAATAAATTCCAACCAAGCTCGGCAATATCCAAATGCTTTCAGACTGTAAACATGTTGTAGGCATCTGAGTTACAATTACAGCATGGCACACTAAACAGCTTTGTCAAGATATCTGGAGATTAAACTACATCCTAAAAGTCCAAAAGTCCAACTTGTATAGAAACATAATAATGGAAGTTCTCATGTCATGCTGCAAAGAATTGAGCTAAATTGGTCTAGAATGGGAACTCTCAAAACATTAGCTCTATAATACTTCTAGATTAAAAGTGGTGGTTTGAGAAAGAAGTTGCCTACTGCACGATGAACTTCAAGCTCAATAAAATACAGGAAATATTTTCACTCTTTCTTGAGCTATGTTCTGGTGTGCAGAAGTTCTTTTTCTTGAGTTTATAATTTGGTGAAAATTTTCACCAAAATATATACCATTCTGCTTAACAATGCAATTCCTCCATCTGCTTCGTAATAAAACGTTTCTAGCCTTTTAAAAAAAATAAAATAAACATAAATAAAGCCCAACCTCCGAACAGCAAGGCCACCAAGAAGCTTGTAAAGGAGCAATTCAACCTGAGCAATGGCATAGAGCCCCATGTTGTTCACCTTCTCAACGTACCGCTTAAGGCCATTCTCTGGAAAGTTGATGCATTATATCACAGGTCTTTACATGAAATAACTCTCAATAGATAATCTTGTACTAAGGTATGCATTGAATTACCACTTATGAATGATGTTAAAATAAAAAAAAATAAAAATAAAAAGAATTACCACTTATGAATAATGTTAAGAACATAACTGGGTCGTTTGCATGCCGACATGATTTTTTGATCAGCTTGTGAACTTTCTCCTCTAACCTCATGAAGCTTGAAAACGCCGTTGCCTGAAGAGGCTTGTCCTGGCCGCTAACTGATGAGTTTTATCCTCGTCGCCATGGTTGCGGTGACCGTGGCGCTGACCGTCCTCGTCGTCCCCGCCCGCACGACCGGCCCAGCCTCCAGAATCGCGATCGTCCGCGACTCCTTCACCGTCTGCGGCATCCTCACTGGCGCTTCCCCACTAAGCATTCAGTCTGCCGGGGCCAGCGCTCTGTCGGTCGAGATTCTATCTGCTGGGGCGTGCGCAAGGTCGAAGAGAACTCAAGAGGAAGTTTATATGGAGGAGGAAGAGAAGAGGATTGCTATTCTGATTCCCCACTAAGCATTCAGTGTGCCGGGGCGAGCGCTCTGTCGGTTGAGATTCTCTCTACTGGGGCATGCGCAAGGTCAAAGAGAACTCAAGAGGAAGTTTATATAGAGGAGGAAGAGAAGACTATTGCTATTCTGATTTAATGTTTCTATGGATTATTAAAACATTGAATTAATGATTCTATAGTAATTTAAGATTCACATTGAAATTAAATTTAAATTGTAACGGTTGCTATTCCTGATGCAGTAGTAATTTAATATTTATTTGATTCTTTTGAGATGGAATACGAAGCATTATTATGATTTTTCTTTTGAAATGGAATAAGAAGCATTATTAACTATAGTTAAATACTTCACAACAAATGAAAATAAATATTATTGGAAAATGTAACATTTAATGATTTATTGTTGAAGCTATATATACTCCGTGGAATTCAGAGCCTGATCCACGGGGATACATTCTGCTTTTGACATTTGGCTTTCAACTATTGTTACGGTTTGACTTTAATATATAGATAGATAGATTTATGATCGCCAATTATGTTTACTAATTCTTATCAATTTTGTAAATTAGAGAGGATATTGTTCGTGTATCATCTCATCTAATCTGTGATCCTCAATCCCCGATCCCATGCACGATGTGACCTTTCGTCTCCATACTATAATTTTGCCTTTTTTGCCGCATGTGCATAGCGCTATTCTCGTCACTACAATTTATGATTCTCACCACTGCAATTGCATTTTTTTCTTGCTTAGGCTACTAGACCTAACGAGGCAGTAGCATCATGTTATTCCAATGAGTGTAGACAGTGTAGTTCTAACTCTTGATCGTGATTCTCCTTCATTGCTCCATGTGATTGTGGTTGTGCCAAACGTCCTCTTTCCGCGTCACCATAGAGTCTATGATTGTCGGTCGTGAGCCTAGGCATCTTTATGCGATCGTGATTACCCAAGTAGGCAGGCCTAATGACTAGCGTTCATTTACGGCAATGTGGCTACATTAGTGAATCTGCAATTCTTCTTTTCTTTGTGATTGTGGCTATGCCCATACGGACAAGCCTAGTAGTTAGCATTCAATTCTGACGAGTGTAATCCTAAATTTGCGACCTCGATTCTCTTTCTCCGCGTAGCCAAGCCTCTTAACTACTATCCAACTCCGATGGATATAGTCGTGACTCTCTAGCCTCTCAACTACTATCCAATTCCGACAAATAGAGTTGTGGCTCCACAATTGATGTGGTTTACATGTTGCAATATTAAGTGATATTAAGTGTTGAAGTAACTTTATTACATAATTTTTCATGTCATAAGTTGGACCTTCCATGGTTAAATTTTTTGTTCTACCAATTCCCATCATGATCTTCAAAAATGAAATGGGATTATCATTTAAGTGTATAATCAAAAACACAATTTACACCACTGAATTGTCTTTTAAATCCATAAAGTTCAAATGAAATTACAACGAGGCCTTGGAGTTGTGCAATAGTAACTTTAGTTACCTGAACAATTTAGTAACTTCGGTCGGCGCCGTGCTGCTTTATGCATTTTGAATCTCGCAAGCACATATGGATCCTCCAAACTTCTACAGCATACTAACCAACAAACATGTCCCGCTATCTTTTGGAGTTTCTATTTAACCACAACACATAAGTTCATTTTCGAATTTCTATTTCTGGGGCAAGCTATCTTTTGCAGATAGGAAATAACTCATGTAAAGGGAAAAGGGAAAAACAAGTTACTGACATCATTTGCAATCCTAAGCAAGCACGGAAGCAGAACCCCGACTAAGTTAAATGACTGACTCGTCATCATCACCTTCAAGCCTAAATGCACAAGGTTTCTGGAACCTCATTACAGGAACTAGCAATGTATATGAGACATAATTTACAATCTCAGGGAAATTCAAGCATAAATGCACAAGTTTTCTGGAACCTCATTACAGGAACTAGCAATGTATACGAGACATAATTTACAATCTCAGGGAAATTCGTTATAGAACCACATAATGAATTCATTACAATCTCATTGAATTAGTATCTCTACATAAAATTTGTTCAAGCTACAGCAGATAAAATACATCTAATTTTTCAAGAGTACAAAAAAAAGAAAAATAATAACTTCAATCTTGATCTAAACCCATGATTCCAGAATCCATAAATCAGTTTTGCTTCTGACGTGTCTTCGATCTTGAAAAATATGAAATTTAAATCTGCTTCTTCATGATTAACCATCTTGACTACAAGGTTCATGAATAGTTGTCTATAACAAAAAGGAAGTCAGAAGTGCTTGACAAATGTTAGAACCCAGCAAGATCAGTTAGGCACAACAAAACTAGCCATTGTACCAGAAAAAGGAACACGAAGTTCATCTTACATAATCTATGTTTGAGGCTGAAGGTCTAATTTGTATGCCTGTACCTCCATTGGAGGCATTAGCACATTTCCCTCTTGAGCTACATCACCCAACTGCTCATTGTAGCCTAGCATTTCGGTGTCATCATGTAATAGATTCAAAGAAGTTGCTTTCACATTGAAAGCAGTGAGGTCTTTGAACATGTAGAACAAGTTCACCGGCTCATCCACAACAGTTGAACATTGCAATCCACCTCTTCTACAGAATGAACTATCCCAACCCCTCCTTTGCAAAAGAATAATAAATCTTGAGGCCAGAGGATCTACCTGTGCAAACTTCAGAGGCTGTGGGACTTTAAAGTTCACTATATGCAAGTCACATGGTAAGGAAGAAGATAATGGAGAAAATGAACTCTGATAAAGCTTGAAAGGCTTTTTCCGTGGTTTATTGTTGCTAATGAATGCATGCATTGGGTAGTTCAAGTGAGCACCAACTTGATGCGAAAGAACCGACGGTTGGAGAGTCAATAGCATATGATTTGAAGGCAATGCAGAGACATTAGACTCTGTTAGGATGTGGAAGAGGACATTCATAGGGCGATTGTCCATCACTCCTTGACCTAGACCGCGGCCATCATCATAAACCAGTCGGCGATCCAACATAATTTCCAGCCAACCATCTTTCAAGCTAGCTGCCCCCAGTGACTGCTTAGAATGGACTGAGAACCTGTGACCAGATGGATCCTGTATAAAAGCAACAGATGGCATGGGATAGTAATTTCCTTGCAGTGGTATTTTATCATAGGTTTGTCTTCGGCTCATCTGAAAGCCATTAAGATCCGAATAGAAGATCCTCTTATTGTCTATGTCTGTCTTGAATCTCACAATTAATTCCCTGTCATTGAATTCATGACCAAGAAGCTCAACATGGTAATCCTTCTCAACAAGTAGCTCCTGTACAATGTTCTCTCCACTATAAATCCGGGTACTATGAGAGATGGGTGTATTCTTCCACATTGTTTTTGGAACAGAAAAAGATTCTTTTACCAATTGACCTTCAGAGATTATAAATTGGCCACCTTCCTCAACAATAGGTTTAGCTTCTCCATTGGGTTTGAACAAGTAAGCTCCACTCCCCACACTACTGTACAAGCCTATCTCTTCCCCAACATAAGTTTCTTTGCCATCTTTATGACTTATCTTCTGCAGGAGGCCTCTCTTTACATCAAATGTGAGAGTGTAAAGAAGGTTATGAATATGCACCTTATCGGTTTCAATTTTTGAACAAACATAAGGAGAAGGACAAGAAAATGGGGCATCTGAGTATACTCTCAATTCAGCAGGAACAGCTTTTTCACAATGGGCAGATCCACGACCAACATAGTAGGTTTCCAGGCCCATTGCAGGTACAGATGCTTGCCAATAAAGGCAATGATACATAAAAGAATCTTCTTCAGTATCATGCTTCCAGTTAGGAGATACTTGGCTCCTCACGCATGATCCATTTGAGTGCCAGATAGATACATCAGGCTGAGACACATAAACCATCACAACTTCATCCCTTGTTTGCTCTAATGGATTAAAAAGAATTACAGAATGGGTTTTCCCTTCATTCATATCAAGAACTTTGTGCAGTGGCTGGACATCATACTTTGACCTACTTTGCTCTGGTTCAAAATGAGACAGCAAGGTAGGGTCTGCTTTGTCATGAAAACCGCTTAGAATAACTTCCACGGCCCTGGACATGAATATCTGCAAGTCCTGCAGGGAAGTGTGCATTCTAGTGCCATAGTCTGCTACCACATGATCCTTGGCAGTACCAGTTACCCCATCGTGATGCTGAAAAAGAGCTAAGTTTCTCCTTGCAGCAGTTAACTTGTGGGAGAAACTGATGGGTAGTTTAGCACACTGAAGCTTCTGACAGTACCCCAAAACTAATGCAGACAGGATTTCTGATGCACGGAGTGTCTGTTCCAGAACCCTATCAAATGCTTTAAAAAATGGCCTTGAAACGTAATAACCACTCCAGTAGTCTTGGTTCCTATCAGCATAGGTAAAGAAATCACCTGAAAGAGATGGGAAACCCCCTAGTTCAGCAGATCCCACCTCACCAGGCCTTGAAAAGTTTGTTTGTTCTGCTTCCTCTCGAAGGGTATTGAAGTAATCTTCAAGAGTACCAAACTTGACTTCAGCATTCAAGCTTGAATTTGAGTTTATATAATCAAAAAGTGCTTGATAATTCCTAAATTGGACTTCTGCTTCATCCATGCTAACATAGCGGAAATCATCACCTAAAGGAATAAGAAGGGTATTTGTTCTGTATAAAGTTGACTTTTTCCTGTATTGATCCAAAAGTTTCATAGCTCTATCCTGAACATTGTATGGATTTGTTTCAACCGGGTCAAACTTCCATGGGCACGCCTCATAACTGAATCCATGCATCCGAGCAAAGTCAAACTGACAACAAATAGCTGGCTCAGGTCCACAAGTATGCGGAATATCATAGGAATAGAATGGCATCATGTGAACAAATATATCAGTTGTTTCCTCCATGTCCCAGCTTTGCCTCCAAATATATTCTAGATTCTTATGCAATGCTAACTCCTTTTTCAGCTCATAGTGAGTCCTCTGTATTAGCATATTACGAAAACCCATGCGCCGAAGCAGATAAGGCATTGTGGCTGAATAGCCAAATGGATCTATGGACCAAGAATTTTTGGGAACAACCCCAATGGTTTCATTCAGCCACATGTTTCCTTCTGTAATCTGAATCCAGTAATTTATAGGTTAATATCCAGAAATTTTGTACTTCAGGAAGAATTTTTTGTTAACAAGGAAAAGTTAGCTCAATAAACAAGAAACAAAAGAAATATTGCAGCAGATTATGTCAAATGAAGAGCAATTATAACAATTGGAAAATCATTGGTGTAGGTTACAGAAAAATGCTTCTTTCAGAATATCACAGAAAAATGGAATGCATAGAAGGTAAACATGAAACTTACAAATACCAAAACTATTCTTGAATTCAACAGCAAAAAGTTGGAAAATGACCAGACTTATGTTTTACTGATAGTGTGAACCCATACAAGCAAGTTGGACTCTGATTTTAAGTAACATCCTAAATAACTTAGACATGGTGAAAATGGATGGTTACAACATGTAAAGAAGAAAAACATTCTTCTTCATTACTCTGTCAACTTGCAAGCCTAGTACAATTAGCATCCACTTCTCTTTATGACTCTTGACCTTTTATCACCAATTAAGGACATCTCCACTTTCACATCCATTTATATACTGACAAAATGAGAAATAGGATAGTAATAATTTCTAAATTTTGGAGGAGTTAACTATTACCTTCCACCAAAAATACTGGATGATTAGGAATATTTTGGTTTATTGGCTAAAACTCACTTTACCTCCCTTGGTTATCTGCATTTGCATTTTGCCCTCAAATAATTTTTGCATAACTAAACCCCACTTGATTTCTTACGTTAGTTTGTGACCTCCTATGTTTTTTTTACCGTTAAGTGATCCTATGCACATTGTATTGTTTTTTAATATACATAATTCTTCGAGTGTATAAAATACACATATCATTTATCTAAATTTCTATTTTAAGAAAATTAAGTCTTGTATTTTCCTTGTATTTCATCTTATCTTGAAAATGGATTTAGAAATATAAACTGTTCTTATTAGATGATCTCATTAATAACACACAGACACACATACTTTTCCTATTTGTTTCTTAGTTACAATAGTTTATCAATTAGCTATGGCTTTTCATCTTTTATTAAAAAATGAACCATCTTTAATCAATAGCAAACTTCATACACATCCTATTTTTTTTCAATTGTGACCTTATGTTTTAAATTTATATTAATTTAGGCCTAACGTCATATTTTTCTTGTATCCCATGTTAGTAAGATAATATGGCAGTCCATGCCAATTTTTTGGAAGTTGAGATGTCACATCATCGTCTTACCATCGGCCCATCGTAATACAAGATTAACAATTAGGCCCGTCTTTATTTTTAAGTGTGTTCTAGAATCATGCTAATATACTGTATATATATTTAGATAATGTAAAAGATCTAATTATTATAATTATACGCTTATATGATTAATACTATTAAGTCTTACTTAAATATTTATTTTGAAGTTGTTAAATACTTAAATATTATTATTATTTTTGAAAAACAAACATAAAACTATTCCGTTATACTATATTATTAATATATGCAAGAATGCAGCAGTTCAAGAGAAAAAAAAAATACCCGACATGAGTCGCAAGTGCTAGACACCTGAGGGCTCCCTTTTGTTCTCTGTGATTGGCGGCAACACTGTTCGGCGTGGGTCGAGTGGTGAGGGTTGACTAACGATCAGCAACAGTGTGCAACCAATCGAGAGCAATCAAGTGGTGAGCAGGGGATTGTCAAGCATTCAAGCAATCTCCCTTTTCCATTATGATTAGTTTATGATATATTATATTTATTGTGCATACAATATGTGAATGCATATAGTTAACAGTTAGAGGATAGTTTAGTCCACTTACTACTTTTTCATATTATTTTTGCTCTATTCTCAATGCAAACCATACAATGGAATAGACATTCCTTGTCAATTCGTGATATATTCCTAATGCAAACTAAATACTAAAATAACTATTCATTCCATATTTCATTCCTTGTATATTTATATTCTTATTGATTTCATTTCATATTGTGGTATGCACAGTTAGAGCAACCTCAAATGTTTTTGCATTGAAAGCAAGTATATAAAGATATTTTCACATAGAGAAAAGAGGAAATAATAAAAAGTATGTTATTTCTTGGAATGGGGGTACTTCCTGCATTTCCCACTACCACTTCCAATTATAAATAAAAAATCTAGGCAGGGCATCCATTTATATAACAGATAACTAAAGAGATGATATATTACATGGAAAATTAAATATAGCATAGTTTTGCAATATTATCCATGCTTTAAGCTATTTGGAATCCTTTTGCATTATATTGTATTAAAAACATTTATATGATATGCATTTTCGAGTTTCTAAATTAATTTTTATAGAAAAAAACCATATATCTTCAATCCTTTGCATTTAATAGATCACAAATCCATTGCGATGCAAAAGCATTCCTCCATCTAAGACCCCTTCAATCTCATCACTCAATTTGACACAAGTCACAATCCTCAAGTTCAATGTGCATATTGTAATTAGGTAGACTCAATGTATCAGGCTCCCACCACCAATTTGTAGTATAGAGATGATCAATGTCTAATATTTGTGTCTTCATCTAGTCCGGCGAGGTTCAATTGAGCAACCTTCACCAAATTTTTGTCCAACCAAATTTATCAAAGGTTGAAATTCTCTTTCTCCTCTAGTAATCTTGACCAGCACATGATCCATTGGCCCACAAATGTGGTCAAAAAATAAAGTTATTTTGTCCCTTTTTTTATCTTGTCTATGTCAGGCTATAGCAACCGCAAAAGATGTTTTATGGTTGAGCACATGACCAACAAACCCAAATCAATAATCCTTTGTCATAAATGGATGGATATTGGTTTTGAGGACAATAGAAAAAGGCTACGAGGGTTGAGAGATTGAAATTAGATGGTAGCAGGATATTTTTAGATCTTTCCCATATTCTCTCACTTGGAAGCATGGATAGTGTGGTAATGGCGTAATGCAATACTTCCATACTTGAAAAGTTTTCATAATAATACAATTAGTAGAAACTATACTTTATTATATTGCAGCATTATATAAATCTCTAAATGCTAGAATATAAAATTACAGGTCATCATATATAATAACAAAAATACCCAACATCCCTAACGTATTTATTAGGAGAAATTAGTGACACTATTTTTAACAGGTACAAAATATTACAGTTTATAGATTAGTTGTTACATAAAATAGTCATTTGAGTTGTTAATCATATCTACACTAATACAAATGACGTAAGAAAAGATGGCCTAAAGCCATTATAATGCCATAAATACATATAACAGTAAACTGAAATACAAAGCCCAGTATTCTCAGAAAAAAAACGTATCAAAAAGATGAGATGGCATACCAAAATATCAAGTTCTACAGTCCACTACTTGATTGGACCAATAAACTCTGATCATTATGTATCGGTGCAAGTCAAGGTTTAAAATCTCGGTACCGGTACCGGTACCGTACCGACACACGGTACGGACCGGTACGGGAATAGCATACCGTTTTTTTTTTTTTTTTTTTTTTTTTTTAAAGAGTTAGATATAACTCTAAACAATACATAATTGATGAATAAATGTTTAAAATCAATATTCCAATGTCAAATACATGAATATTAAAAGTCATTTGGTGCAACGGGACCGCCGAAGACTCTGCGTAGCGCAACATAATTCTAATGTGCTTCTCTTGTATCTGTGAAAAATTTTGGTGCAACGTAACCGTACGAATTAAAAGTCAACTTTGGTGCCGCCCTCTAGCCGGCTATTAGATATGTTGCACTACGTCTTATGTTGCGCTACGCAGAGTCTTCGGCGGTCCCGTTGACTTTTAATTTTAAAAGTGCTTCTCTTGTATCTGTGAAAAATCCTAATACAGTACCAAATGACTTTTAATATTCATGTATTTGACATTGGAATATTGATTTTAAACATTTATTCATCAATTACGTATTGTTTAGAGTTATATCTAACTCTTAAAAAAAAAAAAAAAAATCAATATTCCCCGATATCGCATCATACCGCTCATACCGGGCGGTATGATACATATACCGCCCTTACCGGGCGGTATATGGCGAAATACCGCCATATACCGCCCGATATACATGATATACCCGGTATTTTCAAATACCGGGTATATCGAATACCGGAATCCCCAAAAACCGGTATATACCGGCCGGTATATACCGTTTCGGGTGGTTTTTTAAACCTTAGGTGCAACCAATACCAAACAATGATTAAAATCCTTGGAAAAGGTAAATTAACAGAAACTTCTGCTTGTGAAAAGTAATCAAAATATTAGAAAATAGAAACTCTATGTTTAAGAGACTACCGCAGATGTTAAGACTCCAGATACCAAATGACCCTAGGATCTCACTTTTGCTCCACCATTAGATGAATTATTGGTAAAAAACCTTAATTCACTACCCAGTTTACTTAAAATGGCTAGCATAATACAATATATGTTCTTTTGCACAGATTTTTGCAGGATCATACTATAATTCTTGAATAGTTACAAATTCGTAATTTTATATTGTTGAGCCCTAGAAAGATAGTATTATGAATGAGAAGAAAGGAGCTTATATAGGCTCATTATACAATGACTACATGTGTATCAACTTAAGCTAACCTATACCAATGTATATACAATAGCAAAATAACATTAACACTCCCCCTCAAGCCGGAGCATAGATATCAATCATGTCCAGCTTGCCACATAATAGGTTGAATCGAGTTGAGTTTAGATCCTTGGTGAAGATATCTACAACTTGTTCTTGAGAGATGTAAGATGTGACGATTTTCTTAGAAAGAATTGCATCCCGAATGAAGTGACAATCTACATCAGTATGCTTTGTTCTTTCATGGAACACATGATTGTTAGCAATGTGAATAGCTGACCGGTTGTCACAGTGTATGACCGCTCATCATAAGAGAACCCAAGTTCTCCCGGAAGGCTTTTGACCCACATTAGTTCACATGTGGTGTGAGTCATAGTCCTATACTCAGCTTCAGCACTTAAACAAGCCACCACGTTCTGCTTCTTACTCCTCCAGTTGACCAAATTTCCTCCTACAAAAGTACTGAGGTAGATCTTCTATCATTAGTTGACCCAACATATTTCTACTCTTATATGTCCATTTTTCCTCAGCCATAAGTCTTTTCCAGGAGAGCGCTTAAAATAGTGTAGAATTCTTAGCATGGCTCTAATGAGAATATTTTGGTTGGTGTATGAACTAACTGACAACACCAACCGCATAAGAGATATAGATAGATTAGTTTTCCAACCAACTTTCAATATCTTACAAGATCGTCAAAGTCACGGTCTTCTTCAGGCTCAGAGGTGATACCTACCTCAACAGGTATATTGGCCGATTTGCACCCCAACATGCCCACTTCACTCAAGAGATCCAAAGCATATTTGCTTTGTGAGAGAACCACCCTGGTTTCATTGTAGGCAAACTCAATTCCTAGGAAATACTTTGGTCGATACTTTGGTCGACTCAAATCTTTTGTCACAAAATGATTCTTTAGATGAGCTTTAACATTTATGATCACTGCAAGTGAGTAAGATATCATCAACATAATCACACACTCATCTGCAATATGTCTTGTGAACACTAAATGATGAGACTTACATCCTTGAGTCTTATAACAAGGCAATTTTGCTCAACTTGTCAAACCAAGCCCGGGGACTCAGTTTGAGACCATATATGATTTTCTTCAATCTGCGGACTAGATTTTATCCCACTGAGCAACATAACTAGGTGGTTGCTCCATGAAGTCTATCTTAGTTTAGTCGTCATGGAGAAAGGCATTCTTAACGTTTAATTGATGCATATGCCATCCAAGATTTGCAGCAAGAGAGATAATTACCCAAACAGAATTTAACCGAGCCACCGGTGAGAAGGTCTCAAAATAGTCGACGCCATACTGCTGTGTGAAGCCTTTTGCAACAAGGCGAGCTTTGTAACACTCAATGGTCCCATGAGGCATGTACTTCAAAGTGAACACCCACTTGCAAGCAACAGGTTGAGCACCAAGTCCTAGGTGTGTCGAATTTTGAGTGTTGTCATCTCCTCATCCATAGCATGTTTCCAATTGGGATGAAGCAATGCTTCCTGGTATGTCCTAGGAATAGGAACAGAAGACAAGGATAATGAAAACTTGTGAAATGATGGTGAGAGCTTAGTGAGCTTAGTGAGGGATGTAAGATGATTAATGGGTGAGTAGTGCAAGTACGTTTACCTTTACGAAGGGCTATAGGAAGCTCAAGTTCACGTTGAGGATCATCAAGAGGTGTAAGTGAGGTGTGCTGCCTCAAGGGTCCTTTAGCCCATTTATGTCTTCTCCGATAGACATGTAAATTAAAGAAATCATTATATGGGCTTAAACAATCTCCTCGAGCATGGTTCGAAAGATTCACTAAAGCCATGTTGGCAATGAGTTATAGATAGAGTCGGGGTGATCACACAATATTCATCAAGCATTCGGCCTCGAGGGAGTTACTGTCTTGATAGTCTATGTTGATGACATTATAGTAACTAGGAATGATTCAGATGAGAAGGAAGCATTGTGCAGGTATTTAGTAAGGGAATTTGAGGTTAAGCATCTCGAAAAACTAAATTACTTCTTGAGAATAGAAGTTGCTTGGTCCAAGGAGGGGATTTTTGTTTCACAATAGAAATATGTTCTCGACTTGTTGAAAGAGACATGCAAGCTGGGGTGTAGACCGATTGACACACCCATCGAGCCGAAGTTGCTCGGTCCAAGGAGGGGATTTTTGTTTCACAACAGAAATATGTTCTCGACTTGTTGAAAGAGACATGCAAACTGGGGTGTAGACCAATTGATACTCCCATCGAGCCAAATCGCATACTAGGTGAAGCCACATGGGAAGAAATAGTTGACAAAGGCATGTACCAACGACTCATTGGAGAATTGATTTATTTGTCACACACACGACCGGATATTGCATATGTTGTGAGTGTTGTAAGCCAATTCATGCAAAATCCTAAGGAGAGTCACCTTCATGCAGTATATGCAGTACACAGTATTTAAAAGGTAGTCCTACAAAAGGAATTATGTTCAAGAAAAGTACAAGGATGGAACTTGAAGCATACACAGATGCAGACAATGCTGGTTCAATTAGTGATCGAAGATCAACATCCAGGTACGGTGCGTTTCTTGGTGGGAATTTGGTAACTTGGAGAAGTAAAAAACAAGTGGTTGCTAGGTTCATTGTCGAGGCAGAGTTCCGTTCTATGGCTCAAGGAATTTGTTAGTTGTTGTGGCTCAAGATTTTCTTAGATGATCTAAAGATAAAATGGGAGACACCAATGAAGCTTTATTGTGATAGTAAGTCTGCAATCAACATTGCTCATAATCCAATCAAACACGATAGGACTAAACACGTGGAATTGATAGACATTTCATAAAGGAGAAGCTTGAAAGCCGCTTGATATGTACTCCTATGTATCTACAAAAGGCCAACTAGCGGATGTCCTAACTAAGGGTTTGGTAAGCTCAGTGTTTCAAAAAATTATATGCAAGCTAGGGATGGAAAATATCTACTCCCTAGCTTGAGGGGGAGTGTTGGAAATCCAAGATTGATTTCTATAAATCAAGGATTGGAAATCACAAATATTTTGAGAGATAATTGCTCTAATAATTGCTGTAATTAGGGAGCAGTAATTAAGAAATAAGTTGCTATAATTAGGGAAATGTAATTAGGGAGGATATTTTGTTTCCAATTTTTGCGTTTCCAGATATAGGTCAATTTCCTAGAATAGATTAACAATCTAATGTGATATACATGCTTGTATTAGATGCTAATCAATGAAAAAGAATTCCAATTTTCCTCAATATATATAGGATGTGTATAAGGTAAGACGTATACGAGGTCTAGAAGAGCTTATCCTATACAACATAAAAATGCTAATATAATGTATCATTTAACACTCCCCCTCAAGCTGATGCATTGATGTCGATCATGCACAGCTTGTCACAAAGAAATTTAAAGCGAGTAGCACTCAATGCTTAGTGAAGATGTTTGTCGTTTGTTCTTGAGAGGATGTACGAGGAATTATGATCTACTTTGAGGGGATGGCATCTCGAACGAAATGACAATCAATTTCAATGTGCTTGGTCCTTTCATGGAAGATAAGGTTGTTTGCAATGTGAATAACAGACCGATTATCGTAATGCACAACCATAGGCCAGAAGAGAAACCAAGTTCTCGGAATAGGCTCTTTATCCACATTAATTCACATGTAGTGTGAGCCATAGCCCTATATATTGGAACGAGCTACCACATTCCACATTATGTTTCTTGCTCCAAGTCACTAGATTTCGACCTACATAAGTACAATACCCTAATGTAGATCTTCTATCATCACTTGACCCAGCATAATCAGCATAAGAGTACCCTTCTATTCTTATGTGTTCATTTTTCTTGAATCACAATCCTTTCCCTAGTAAGGTTTTGACATAGTGTAGGATTTTAATCTTTTGGTTGATGCATGAATTGACTAACAACCCAACTGCATAAGAAATATCTGGTGGCTGAGTAACCATGAAGATCAATTTCCCAACCAACTATCGAAAACGGCAAGGTCCTCAAAGTCATTGTCTCCTTCAAGTTCAAAAGTGACATTAGAATCAATGGGTATTTCAGCTCGTTTACAACCCAGCATGCCTACTTCATTAACAAGATCCATAGCATATTTATTTTGTGAAAGAACCACCCATGTAGAATTATAGGCAAATTCAATGCCAATGAAGTAGTTTGGATGTCCCAGATCTTTTGTTACAAAGTGATTCTTTATATGGGCTTTAACTATGCCAATATTTGTGGGTAAGATATCATCTACATAAATACATAGTGATCAGACTTGCATTCTTTGAGTCCTATAACAGGGACAATTTTGTTTAACTTGTCAAACCATGCGCGAGGACTTTATTTAAGGCCATATATGGGTTTCCATAATCTAGAGACTAGATTCTTCTCCTGAGCAACATACCCAGGTGGTTGCTCCACAAAGAATATTTCAATTAAGTCGTCGTAAATGAAAGCATTCTTAACATCTTATTGATACATATGCCAGCCTAGATTTATGGCGAGGGAGAGCATTATCCTAACAAAATTTAGACGAGCCACAGGTGAGGTCTCAAAGTAATCGACTTCATACTGTTGTGTGAAGCCTTTTGCAACAAGGCAAGCTTTGCATCGCTCAATAGACCCCATCTGCTAGATACTTCAGAGTGAACACTCATTTGCAAGCAACATGTTTTGCACGAGTAGGTAATTGTACCAAGTCCTAAGTATGTCGAGCTCTAAGTGATGTTTATCTCCTCATCCATAGCATGTTTCCAATTAAGATCTTGCTTCCGTGATATGTCCTAGGAATGGATATAGTAAACAAGGACAATGCAAACTCGCGAAATGAAGGTGAAAGGTGAGTGGAGGACATATAATGACTCATGGGGTGAGCAGTGCAAGTACGTTTACCTTTGTGTAAGGCTATAGGAAGCACAAGTTCGAGATGAGAATCTTGAGACTTAAGAGATGGCAGTGAGGTGTGCTCATGGTCTTTGTGTGCCTTTGTCTCCACAAGATGGAGTGACGGTGCTAAGGCGGGTAGAAACCTCACAACGAGAAATTCCTCTTTTTGCCTCCTTTGCATTGAAACATCAGCGGTGAAGAGATGATATTCAGTCAGTTCATCTGCTTCCTTTCAAAGTGGCGTAGAACTCCTGAATCAATGCACCCTCTTCAAGTTTCATATTAAAAATATCAGAGTACGTAAACCCTGGAGATGTTGCATCTTGAAACTATGTTCTTTTGAGTGAATCCCACATGCTTTTTGGCAGTGTCAAGAAAAATAACTATTGAGGCAATCTGCGATTCCAAACTATTGATCATCCATGAGAGAACAACATAATTGTCTGCCTCCTAATCAGAATATTTTTCAATATCGGCTGGGTCAGGAGGATCATCTTCAAGGTGTTTAATCTTCAAGATGTTTAATTTTCTTTTGGGAACCATAGAAAATACGAAAAGCACGAGACCAGAGAATATAATTGGTGTCATTAAGTTTGATAGATGTACTAAGAGTTGCAGTTTTGGGATCCACCAAAGAATTTGACATACTTTAAAATAAAGCAAAACCAAATGGAATAATAAAGAGAAAAAATTCTGAGTTGGAACCAAAAACCTGGAGTTCTAAAACAATCTCTCCGAAAAGTGACGAAAACGCCTCTAGAAACCTACGTGAGCCGGATGTAGAAACTTGAGAAAGGATGAGGCTCGTCTTGAAAAAATGGCTCGGCTTGGAAAACGGCTCGAAAACGCCAGCTCGACTTGAAAAACAGCCGGCTTGGTTGGAGAGTCGGCTGAGAGCCGACTGAGGGAGCCGGCTGAGATCCGACGGCTTGAGAGTGGGACACGGCTTAAGGCGGCAATTGAGAGATCACCGCCCACAGTAGGAGCCGCGTTTGGGACGCAACTTGCCTTGGAGAGGGGGTCGCGTCTTAGGATTCGGCTCGTCTTGGAGAAAGGGCCGCGTCTTGGGACGCAGCTCGTCTTGGAGAAGGGGTCGCGTCTTGGGACGCGGCTCGTCTTGGGGAGAAGAGGCCGCGTCTCGGGACGCGGCAACCTTGGATAAGCCGCGCGTGGACACAACACTGCAGCAGGTAAAAGTGTCGCGTTCGGGACGCGGCTTGTCTTGGGAAAGGAGCCGTGTCTCGGGACGTGGTGACGCCTTGGTTAAGATGCACCTAGGACACGGTATTGCAGCAAGAAAAAGAAAAAAAACACGCGTCCTAGGGGGCGGGCGCAGCAGACAAGGCTGGGAGTGTCTCGGGACACCGCGTAGATGAAGAAGAGAAGGTGCCTATGAAAGCACCTCGTCGATCGCAACTCTCAAGAGGGAGAAGAGGATGTGGCGGCCGCGTGTGGGCACAGGACACGAGAAAATACGAAAAAAAAAAAAACAGGAGGAAAAAACCTAGGGCTCTGATACCATGTTGAGCCCTAGAAAAGTATGTATTATTTGTTGAAGGACCAAAGTGTAAATATCATTGTATTACTGGACTAATATGTAAAATGACAAGATTTATATATTGTGGTAGAGGGGGCTACCAATAGATGATTTTTCCCTTATTTTCACATGGTATCAGAGCCTTCTCTTTCAATACCTAATTTTTTTTTTCCTCTACCCGAAATTTTTCCTTTTGCCCGACCACTGTTCACGTACAGTGATCGGCCCCTGTTTCTTCTTCAGGGATCGAGTGTCTTTCTTCACGATACCACTATTCACGTATCATTGAATCGCAAGCGCCTTTCTCACTTCTCCACTGGATTGCCGCGTGAGTTCGCCACGCCGCAGCTTGAAACTTCTTCCTCCCGTTCGCTGGACTGCTGCGCAGAATTCCTCACGCCGCCGCCTGCAATTTCTTCCGCCGCCGTGCCAATTTCATCCAATTTCAGCAACTGCTTTCAGCGATTTCATCCAATTTCTTCGTCTTCCTCACGTGCGACTGCCGATTTCATCCAATTTTCAAATTTGCACTCACCGGATCAGCTTCTTCTCCGCTGTTGATTGAGCGCCTGGGTATTTAGCCGCTCCTCTTCTTCTCTGGAAATCAACTGTTATACCTTGAAAATTTCTGGACCTAGTTGTAAATATTTTTCTTAGAGGGGCGTTTTTGCAAAAATGCTAATCCTATTTAATTAAACCCTAACCCCTCTCTAATCCTCTTCCTCTCTCGGTTCCTGTAGCAGCGGCGGTCGACGGAGGATTTTGAGGCGTCGGCGGTGAGAAGACTCCGGTGAATCGGAGTTCGGAGGAGATTTCCGGTAGGATTCTTAACCTACTCCTTTCCTTTCGCTTAGGGTAAACTCGATTTTGGGATGAGATTGGTGTAGATAGCCTGTCGATTTGTAGATCTGAAGTCTTTTTGTTGTTCGCTCGAGTCGTCATGTGTTCTTGCCGACTGAAATTTTCGAATATGAAATGCAGTCGTAGAATCTCGTTGTTTTCGTTTGAGTTTGGATCGGATCTTCTCGTCGTGGTTTGTCGAGATGTCGGCCTGTCTCTGTGCGCGAGCTCATCGTCAGGAGCGTCGTCGCTGCCGGACGCGTTGCTGTCGGGCGCGTCGACGCCACGCGCACGAAGTCGCCCTGCACGACGTCGGCCTGCGCAGCGTCGCCCGGCGCAAGGGGCGCAGCGTCGCCCGACGTCGGCCTGCGCAGCGTCACCCGGCGCGAGGGGCGGGGACGCCCCAGACTAGGGATGCCGCCCCTGTTCCTCGTCGCCGCCTGGTAGTAGGGCGGCGGCGGCGGGCTCCCCGGCGACCCGATCGGCCGGAGTAGTCGGGGATGAGGCAGCAGTGGCGTCGAGTTGAGGCGGCAGCAGTGGGTTGGAGGCGGCGTTGGTGAACCCAGGTTGGGTAGATGAAGGGTTATATTATAACCTTATAATTTAATTATAAGTATATATTGGTGTTATATACTTTATATCAGTGTTATATTTTATATATCGGTGTTATGTGATTGTATCAGTTGCTTATTATTTTTAAGGTTGTAGCACTGGCACGAATTGTAGCACTGTTACGCGAGTCTGTACCAGTGATATATATATATATATAAAAGGTATTATTGTTGTTACTTAAATAATTAATTAGAGACTTTATAGTTGGTCAAATGAATCATATCATATATGAATTTAGACCTATTCGTCGCCCCGAATCCATTGGTGGAGTCAGTTTTGTCGTTTGGCTTTCGGATGTTGAAATCAGTATGCGTTATTGCCTCGCTTTGCCTCGTTTTGCGTGTCGGGCCGAAAAGTATTATTTTATCGGTTTTCATGGTTTCTACCCGAGTTATTCTTTTGTTGTAGTTGTTGTCAAGGTGAATCTCATCCTAGATCGGTTGTTACCCTATGTCGAAATATATCTTGTTGTTCTATTTCATTGAAAATTGATGTCTACTGTTGTTGAAACTCCTTATGCATATTTGTTGAAACATGTTGCCAGCATGCTATTTTTATATGCATATTAGTTGAGGATGCTAGTTGATAACATCTTAAGCTGTCGTTTATATATTTAGTTCATATAAGATGACATGACTACTAGCATTATATTAGTCGAGTTGTAGTTGTGTAGTTGTTGACATGATGCATAGTTGATCTTTTGCTGGGCGATAGCCCTGGACACTGTTGATATATATTGCCCAAGGTGTAGGGCAAGTGACACCGGTGATCACCTATTTATCACACGCGTTGTGTGTACGGCGTCGAGGTGTTAGACGTCGGCGGACTACCATTTTTGGATAGTCGCATCTCTAGCTGGAGCGGGCTTGAGGTGCCACTCTCGGGGTGCGAGAGTGCGGGGGAAACCCAATGTCCACTACGCTCTTGATTGGGTTTATGACACATACTCATATAGATGATAGTTGACATAGTTGACATAGTCGATTGGTATAGGTGCATCGAGTAGATGGTTGAATCATATCTTCCGTTGTACACATGGCATCATAGCATCTTGTTGAAATCCTACTCAGCCTTCTGCTGATGTTTGTTGTTTTTGTCTCAAATTCTCAGGTATGACGGCTTTATCTTATTGGGTAGCTAGAGTTTTGGAGGAGACGTCTTCCGCACAGCATTTAGTTTCCTAATTTACTAGTTGAACTATGCACTTTTAGCTAGACTCTAGAATTCATTGTTCACTTATGGACTGTTGAACTTTTATTATTATCTGGTTGGACATTTGATTGGAATCTGGTTATAAATTTAAATTCAGTCCATTTAGGATGTTGTTGTTCTGTTGCTAGTTGCGCTTCTCCTAGGTGAGATCCCTTATATAGGGATAAACCTAGGCGGGGCGTAACATCAGCTGCTGGGTGATTTGGTTAATTCTTGTTCATTCATCATTTCATCCTTTGTTAATTAGTTGGTTCGTGAGTTCTGTTATTTATTTCTTTTAACCATTATTTTTGAGTTCTGTTAAAAAAAACAAAAAAAAGAGGTCTTGTTCTCTATTATGTCGTCATCTTCTTCCGACATATTTTCTCCTAGTGCTGCCCCCGTTACTATGTCATTGACCGGCCCCATGGTTCATCACATCCAAAAAATTAAATGGCAAAAATTATGCTTCATGGTCTGCTGCAGTTGAGGTATGGTTTATGGGGCAAAGACAGTCTGATCATCTTACCAAAGCACCTTCAGATATTGATGAAGTGAAACGGGCTATTTGGGCAAAATTAGATGCTCAACTTTTGGCGCTTCTCTGCAGTCTATTGATCCCTCTTATGGGAATTTTTCGGAGTATCTGTACCTGTCGCGCTATGTGGGAGCGTGCTCGTAGTCTATACATGGGTGACCTCTCTCGTTCTTATGATGTGATTGGCAGACTCTGTCAGTTGCGTCAGACAGATGAGGATATGATCACACATGTTGGTCGTTATCAGGATGTGTCGACCGAGTTTAGTGATTTATTAGAGGTCACTCCAGATGTGAGGGTCATGCGTGAGCCCATTGATAAGTTTCTCACCATCTTCTTCCTTCATACCGTGCGAACTGAATATGAATCAGTGAAACAACAGATTGTGGGGGGGAGTACCTTACCTAAGCTTGATGAAACCTATGGGAGGATGATTCGTGCTACCACTATTCCATTATCTTCTACGGAGCCTAGGAGTGATCAATCTGCTCTTGCCGTCCAGTCTCCTCTTCATCCTCGTCCTACTTATCAGCTTGGCTTTGCAAGGAGTCGTGGTGGACGCGGACGTGGTCGTAATTCTGGTCGAGGCCGTCTTAAGTGCACACACTGTGGGAAGATGGGTCATGATAAGGACCATTGTTACTCCTTACATGGTTATCCCCCTGGTCATTCCTCACCCACTGCTGGTCTAGTACAGTCTGAGCCGCCTTCTTCTGATGGTATTTTGGGCAGTTAGCCACGGTCTACAGTTACTATCTCATCAGATGAGTACACTCGATTACTTCAGATTGAGACTCTGAATTCCCAGTCACACCAGCCTGTCTCTTTTTCTGTCTGAGGTACCTCCACTGCACTTTTGTCACATACTTCTGATGGCCACCCCTGGATTTTAGATTCCAGAGCATCTAATCACATGTCTGGTAACATTTCTGATTTCTCTACTCTAGTCACCCCCACTTCCTACACCAATGTTACTCTTGTTGATGGTTCAGTCAAGGGCATTGGCCACGTTTCACCCACATCTTCCCTACCACTTAAACACGTCCTTTATATACCTCAGTTCCCTTTAAACTTACTCTCCATTAGTAAACTTACTCGAGATCTGCATTGTTCTGTTACATTTCCCTCTGATTCTATTCAGGATTCTCGGACTAGAAAGATGATTGGCACAGGGCATGAGTCTCGGGGGTTGTACCAGTGGGTCGTGCCTTCCTCTTCTGCCTTGGTGGTTAACTCTTCTCCGTTGCAGATTCATAGCCAGTTGGGACATCCTCATTTGCAGAAACTTAAGAAGATGTGTCCTCATCTGTCTTTACTTTCTAGTCTTGAGTGTGAATCGTGTCAACTGAGTAAACATTCCCGGTCTTCCTTTCCTCGTAGTCCTAATAAGTGTGCGTTGGCACCATTTTCTCTTGTTCATTCTGATATTTGGGGTCCTAGTCGTGTTTCTTCTAAGTTGGGTTTCAGATATTTTGTTACTTTCATAGATGACTACTCTCGTATGACGTGGTTATTTCTTATGAAAGATAGGTCTGAACTCTTTCATGTATTCTCCACCTTTTATGCTGAAATAAAAACACAATTTTGTGTTTCCATTCGTGTCTTGGGCAGTGATAATGCTAAAGAATATTTTTCACATGTCTTTCAGTCTTTCTTCTCTACACAGGGTCTTCTCCACCAGTCCTCTTGTCCACATACTCCTCAGCAGAATGGGATTGCTGAATGGAAGAACCGCCATTTAGTTGAGACAGCTCGTACCCTTCTACTGCACATGGGTGTACCCTTGCGGTTTTGGGACGATGCTATTCTCACGGCATGTTATCTTATTAACAGGATGTCATCTTTTGTTCTTCATGACCAAATCCCCTTCAGCATTCTCTTTCCACGTGATCCTCTATATAGTCTTCCTCATGTGTTTGGATGTACTTGTTTTGTTCATCATCTTTCCTTGGGCAAAGACAAGTTATCTCCAAAATCCATTAAATGTATGTTTCTTGGTTATTCACGTTTGCAGAAAGGTTATCGTTGTTATTCACTTGAGCTGCGACGTGCCTTCGTATCCGCTGACGTTACCTTCTTTGAGTCTACACCGTATTTCTTGAATCAATCTACCACGCCTGAGTTGATCACTAAGGTCCTTCCCATTCCTGTTCCACTATCCATTCTTGAGTTCACATCTTATATAACAGTTGAGGACTCACTGCCCACCAGACAAGAACCCACCCGGTTCTATACTCGTCGTGCTCCTTCAGAGACTGCTCCAGTCCCCCCATCTGACTCCGCTGTCCTACCTGATCCCTTGCCAGTTCCATATCCTCCCCCACCTAGTGATCTTGACTTGCCAATTGCCTTCAGGAAAGATATTCGTAAGTGTTCCACTTCCTATCCTATATCTAATTATGCTTGCTACGATACCTTATCTCCAGAATGTTATGCTTTTATCACTGTTCTCTCCAATGTTTCCATACCAGAGACTGTGTCAGGTGCTCTTTCTGATCCGGGATGGCGTCAGACCATGATTGATGAGATGGCCGCACTGCAGTCTAATAGCACGTGGGAGCTGGTTCCTCTTCCTTCTGGGAAAACCACGGTTGGCTGCAACTGGGTCTTTACCATCAAGACGGCTCCTGATGGTTCTACCGATCGACTTAAGGCTCCATTCGTGGCCAAAGGATACACACAGCAGTATGGGGTAAACTACTTGGATACCTTTTCTCCGGTCGCTAAAATTGCTTTTGTAAGCCTGCTCCTCACACTTGCAGCTATCTCTGGTTGGCGACTTCGTCAGCTTGATATCAAGAATGCCTTTTTGCATGGCGATCTTGAAGAGGAGGTATATATGGAGCAACCTCCAGGATTTGTTGCTCAGGGGAGTCCACCTTAGTCTGCCAGCTGAAAAAATCTCTCTATGGTTTGAAACAATCCCGCGTGCTTGGTTTGGCAAGTTTAGTTCTGCTATCACCAAGTTTGGCATGGTCAGGAGTACTTCAGATCACTCGGTCTTCTTTCATACTTCTTCTGCTGGAAACGAGTGATTCTTATTGTTTATGTAGATGATATCATTATTGCTGGAGATAATACAGAAGAGATACAGAGATTGAAATCTCATTTACATCAGCAGTTCCAAACTAAAGATTTGGGTGATTTGAAATATTTTCTTGGCATTGAAGTAGCTCGGTCAGGGGGAGCTATTTATATCTCTAAGAGGAAGTATGTGTTCGACATGCTACAAGATGCAGGCATGTTGGGAGCACGACCTGTGGATACTCCCATTGATCCAAATACAAAGTTGCTACTAGGACAGGGAGAGCCCTTAGTTGATCCAGGTCATTATCGGAGATTGGTAGGCAAACTAAACTATCTTACGATTACGAGGCCGATATTTCTTTTGCTGTAAGTGTAGTTAGCCAGTTCCTCGATTCACCTTGTGAGAGTCACTGGGAAGCTACATTAAGGATTCTTCGTTATCTCAAGGCTGCACCAGGAAAAGAACTCTTGTATAACAATCGAGGACACCTACAGGTGACAGGTTATTGTGATGCTGATTGGGCTAGCTCACCTACTGATCGTCGATCAACTTCTGGATATTGTGTGATGCTTGGTGGTAATCTAATTTCTTGGAAAAGCAAGAAGCAAACTGTTGTAGCTAGATCCAGCGCAGAAGCAGGATATAGGGCTATGGCTCTTGTAACATGCGAACTGGTATGGCTTAAGCAATTGATGGGAGAACTTGGTATCACTCAAATAGAACCAATGAAATTATTCTGTGACAATCAAGCAGCTATACATATTGTCTCTAATCCCGTGTTTCATGAGAGGACAAAGCACATAGAAATTGACTGTCATTTCATCAGGGAGAAAGTGCAATCCAATGAAATAGTCTTGTCATTTGTGAGTTCCAATGATCAAATTAGCTGATATGTTAACTAAGTCCTTAAGAGGTCCAAGAGTAATCTACATATGTAACAAGTTGGGCATGCATGATATATTTGCTCCAACTTGAGGGAGAGTATTGAAGGACCAAAGTGTAAATATCATTGTATTACTGGACTAATATGTAAAATGACAATATTTATATATTGTGGTAGAGGGGGCTACCAATAGATGATCTTTTCCCCTATTTTCACATTAATAAGAAAGGAGGCTATATATAAGCCTAAAACATGATACGTAGAGCCTGAGAGATAATCTAAGCTATCATATACCAACAGTAAATAACATCATAATATTAAATATTAACATATTTAACAAAGCACATGAACCATTGAGTGCTATATAAACATTAATAGGAGCATATAAGTAGTTTAAAACTTGAAATAGAGCATGTCTTAAATGACACAGGTTCCCACTTTCAAAAAATGGCTATCATGGCTTAATGGGACAGATTGTCAAAGAACCTTCAATGAAGTCCAAAACAATATAAACACATTATTCACTATACCTTAATTATGTGTGAGTACTTTTGGTGAGTTTGGTCAAAACCAAAGTATTACAACCACACTTAACTTTTAATTTTTAAGTTTACTAGAAAGAACCAGCGATGATGCACATTTACCACACAATATAACTATTTTACCTACATATAGAACAATATACAAATAAAGATATAATATGAAGTTGGTAATTCATTATTATTATTATTATCAATAGAAAAAACAACGTGCATAACATCTATATAAATCCAGCAGCATGGATAAATAACTAATCCATCACAGAATTAAAATCTTCTTGCTTTTTGATCTGACAGAGAAATATGAAAACAGATTGAAACCAATTCTCAAAAAAAAAGTAAAAACATACCTGCTCTATAATAGCAAAATAATGAGAATTGGCCTGCAGAGATGAAAAGATATTAAAAGTAAACTTTATGAAAAGATGAATTTAAAAATCAGATTAGCAGTAACTAAAACAATATGTAACATATTAGGAAAGTTGAAGCATATGATCAATACGCCAGATATTAGAAAAGAACACGCCTGAATAGAAAACCCCCAATGCATTTGGCAAACAGAGCCTTGAGGCTCAAAAATAACACAGGATGTATAACCATGATCATTTATATGGAAGGACAACAGTCTGAGAAGAAAGCTAAAACTGAACCAAGGAAATGCTTTCTCTCCATTGAAAAGAGAAAGTGTAACTTTTAAACCTAGGTTCAAAAGAATCTATATATGCTGAGAGGGTTTTCAACTGAGAAATCTGCTTGTCAAACTATCTAAAGTAGAAGAGAAGATTCTTGGAAGTGATTCATTTATTCATCAACTCTGTAAAATCTAAATTAAGTTAATAGCTAGAACAAAGTAGAGAAGAATACCTTGGCGGAGAACATATGAAATGGATATAGGAAATTGACATTAATTTATCATTTAATTCTTTATTAGTCAAAAGGAGAACACTCTTCATTTGCATCAATACTTCTTTAATGATGTCAAATGATGTTATGACAAACCATTCTTAGATATGGTAGTAAGCAATGGATCTCAGAATAATTTTTTAGGTTTATAGAAGACATAGAAAGAATCTCAATTATTTGATTCATGGATCTTTCTTTTAAAATATTTGACGATTAAGATTTTATTTTGAATGTGTATTCTACTTCCTTCAGTCACGTGTTCAGATTTTTATGATCTTGTCTAAATTAAATGTCAAAAATTTCAAGAAAACAAATTTGATTTTTTTTAGCCTCAACACCTCAATCCAATCAAAGTTGTTCTTTCCAGTTGTGAGTTACCTTATTCATCTCTCTAGCGGATCTAAGTAATATTGTGATGCAGCACCACACCTAGAGGAAAGAGAGAAAGGGAAAGAGAGAGAATAGAGCCGATAAAAGAGAGAACTGACAGAGAGAAATCAATAATTATTCCATTGCAAGTTGTTCAAGTTGTTCTCTGATGCCCAAGGGGCTACAAACATAGGTTACACACTCTAACCCTAATGTCATAATTAAGGAAACATGACATAAAAGAAAGATAACAACTAATTAACCTACCACTGTGGCTTGAATAGAGCCTTATTGAATCAAAATCTAGGGAGAAAATAAAGGAAATTAATATGATTCCTAACTCGAGTTGTCAACTGCATTATTCTCCCCCACTTGAAAAATTCAACTTTTAGCAAGTTTGAGGAGAATGGAGCATGCCATGCATCATCCAGGTTGTCCTTACAGCAAGCAAGATGGAACTGAATTTTCTTGTAGAACAATCAACAAACAAAAATAGAAGCTAGGGAGTCTCCCAATAAGATTGCAAATGTTTTATTTTGAAAATTGGACTTAGTAAATCAAATATATATGCAGTAGAATCAATCTCTCCAAAACAAAAATATAATCCAGAAATCTCTCAAAGGATATTTTAGGGGAACACTCATCATGCACACAAGCATTAGGAAATTTTTCTTCATGCTCTTTTGGTTTGCAATTAAGATTAGCATATCATCTATAAAATAACATACTTAGTGAAAATTTATGTCTAACATTGGCGAATAACTTCTGAATACTCTCAATAGGGTTCTTAACACACTTAGTGGGAGCAAGATTAGGCAAAGGAGTCACGTTGATAGGTGAGCGAGGTGGCAAATTTATGATAGTAGTTGTAGTATACAAGATTATGCTAATTGAGATACCTACATGCTCTTGAGTGAAATTGTTCTATTGGGACTGAGCAGATTGTCTAAGCAAAATTTCAATCATTTCTTTTAGTCCTAAAGAGTCTAATTGGATTTTCATGATAGTTATGTGACTTATGTCATTCTTCAATTTGCCTAAAGTACTCATTTTAGCTTCCAAATTTCCAATTCGGTACGCTGTATATATCACCCAACTTGTTTTTAATGGCAATGAGGTTCCAATGTTATCAAGCTTTGTTCATATGGTCGTAAGATTAGTGGATACTTCTCTAAGGGTCATCATGAAAAATATATGTTTTCTCTCAAATATGAAACCTACTCATTCATCTTGTCTTTTGTCAATACAAATGCAAGACTAAATGGGAAGTAATGAAAATTATATAAAAAATCCTAATTAATGCAACTAAGCGCAAAAGAACTAAACTAATTCTTAATGTTGAAAGGAAAAAAGGCCATGCAAGTAAATTTCACACCCTAACCTTTTTTTGGGACTCTTTTTGTGGTCACTGGGGTGGCTCTTAGTGGTTGTTAAGAATATAAATATATAGATTGGTCTCTTTCCTAACGGCTAAAGTTTTTGGGAAAGTTGATCATCCAATCAAATTTAACATGATGTCAGGGCGGAGGTCCTGAGTTTGAATCCTCCTAACGTTAATATTAAAAAAATATCTCCCACCTCAATTAAGTCAATCCACTTGTTGGGCTTGGGTTAGACTCCTCAAGTTCACCGGCCCACAAGTGAGGAGTGTTAAGAATATAAATGCATAGATTGGTCTCTTTCCTAACAGCTTAAACTTTTGGGAAAGTTGTTCATCCAATCAAATTTAATAGTGGCAAAAGAATTAACCCTAAGCAAAATAAATTTGACAAGCAACAAAACAAAATCCAAAGATATTTGTGAAATTACCAAGTTAACTCAAGGGTTCGAAGGCTAAAATATTGGTCCGATCAATCTGGTCTTCATGTTGCAAGAAGGGGCTGATATGATAAGTCAAGTTTCCGATACTCTTTGTGTCAAACGGGTTGGACAGTACGTGACAGGGGGGCGGTGGATGAAGCCAAACAGGAGGTTGTGGCTTTCAATCAAGTCATAGAAGGTGACCTAATGGCAATCAGGGGCAACTCGCGATCTATACCAAGTTGTTGCTTTGTTGTCAATCGAATGCTGGATGTAGCAAAAAGGTTTCTAAGAGACACACAAGGGTGATGTCATGTTGTGCGGAGAGGAGTTGCATGAGAGATGGCCCGCAAATGGTGCAATGATGAAGAAGGGAGCTTGGCAAGTGGAGGTGGCTCCGCGGAGCAGCTACCCTATTGCTATGGAAAATGGGCATTGGAAGTTTAGCAGAGGGAGGTAGGCACTAAATGATGGAGATGAACATGTGGTGGTGAAGTTGCTCCAATGGATATCGGGTTGAGATCGGATGCAGGCATTTGCGGCGACAAGTTGAAGCATGATGTTAGGAAATAGCCGATATGTTGAAGCACGACATTAGGAGGCGGCCGAGAGGTTGAAGCAATGATGAATAGATGGTAGATTGGGGTGGTGGTGTGTGGTTAGAGAAGGGGGGGTGTGGTGGAGACGAGGTACAAAGGTGGAAGGTTGGGTGGCACGAATGGGGAAGAGGGCAATGATGCTGGTCGGAGATGAAGGGAGGATGGCTAACCTTGTGGTGTTGTGATGATGGTGTGGAGGAGGCAAGCATTGTTGGAGGCGGTGGCATTGCTAGAGGCAAATTAGAGAGAGAGAGGCGGCATTGCTGGAGGCAAATCAAAGAGGGAGGCAATGGCTATCATAGGGGGACTAGGAAAAAGCGGAGAGGTAGTGTAAGATGCAGGCAGCTTGGAGACACAGAAGAGGTCCTTGATTGACTGATGGCGGTTGACTACAGGGGAGAGCGTCGGGGAAGTAGATGCAAATAGGAACGGGAGGGTATGGGTGGATACTTCTTTAAATATGAAGGTTGGCTGAGATGGTGTTGGGTTTTGAGAT
The DNA here is from genome assembly GCA_034359265.1 of Canna indica. Classification (NCBI taxonomy): domain Eukaryota; kingdom Viridiplantae; phylum Streptophyta; class Magnoliopsida; order Zingiberales; family Cannaceae; genus Canna; species Canna indica. The sequence goes on along the minus strand of CP136890.1, from coordinate 45,586,424 downwards.
GGACTGAAATGGGTTTTGATGTGGAGATGGATGAGAGGAAGGGGTGAGGTTTAAATAAGTTTTTCGTCTACTACATCGGAAAAAATTTCCTCCTTCACAGAAAACCCTTTTTTTCTGCTCAAAATATTCTTTTTTCGACAATCCTTTTTTTGACAACTTCATCATTTTTTCTTGCTAGCTAGGATAACTTTCTTAAGGGAATGAACCAAGGGGAAGAAGAGAAAGAGGCGAAGAAGAAAATGAGGAAAAGAAGAAGAAGGATTAGTGAGGAGAAGAAGAAAGGACAAGAGATAGAGAGGATAAAGGAGGAAAGAGGTTAGACTCTAATCCCAATTGATGTGGCACTAACCCAAGAGGGGAGTGAGAAAGAGAAAAAGTGACAATTGAGAGGAAAAGAGTCAATTAATCTACAACTATGCTTGAACAAAGCCTTATTGAATCAAAATCTAAGGAGAAAATAAAGGTTATTAATATTGTTCCTAATTTATTACGAGGCTATGATAAATGTGATCAGTCCATCCTAACCTTAAATTTATCACTACAATTCAAATGTCACGTGCAACGAATCAAGGAAGCTTTCGACATTACCTAATCCTTAATAGCATGTGGATGTGTTTGTGTTCTTGTATTTTCTTGCTGTTTAATTTTTTTGTGAATGGATTTTCACCACCTCTTCCCTCTTCTGGTTTTCTTTTTCTTTCACTCTTACTGTTCACAAACTAATTTCCCTAAATTCTGAAAACACTATTGGTCACCTGTGTCAGAATGCACAAAGTTAATAGACTAAAAAATTAGAAAATTGATGGTAGAAAGCAAATATACGGTCAATATATTAATAATTTTAAATGGTGCACAGTATCTATGTTTCATTACAAACAGAAAAGAAAAGAGAAGAAGGTAGGTTCATTACATATATATATATATATATGTATGCGAATACATATACTATAAATAAATAATTTAGAATGAGAGCCAAATGAATCAAAGATTCCTGTTTGCTTGGGGAAGGGATATAAACACAATTGCAAAACTTACAAAAGAAAAAGGATTGTTCCATACACCATTTCTTAAACATGGAAGTACAACAAGTTAATATACTAACAACATAAAAATGATTGTCATATGCTTTAGCTTTACTCCAGAGTCCAAATGCAATTGCTAAATTCAGGAAAAAGTAAGACATCTAAAGTATGTCACACAAACCTCAACAACAAGTTATCCACCACAATCCAAATACCTATAATATTTCAGTAATATAGCAAAAGAACCTACCTAAATATTTCTAAGTACGAACATGACTCAGATTAGCTAACATCAAACTGGTAAGATATGCTACTATATAGCTAACATCAAATAGGTAAGATATGCCACCACAATCCAAAGACCTACAATATTTCAGTAATATAACAAAAGAACCTACCTAAGTATTTCTAAGTATGAACATGACTCAGATTAGCTAACATCAAATTGGTAAGATATGCTATTATAAGCTTAACATGCAGCATGATGTTCAAATTATATAGTCCATTTGAATGACAATAGATGGATTATTCATCATGTAATTTTTCACATTCAAACATCGCATCCTTGTAGCAAACATATGAATCTAGTTCACCTCACTTAAAATAAATGTTTTGCCAAACACCTCTTTTTAAAACTGAGACAGAAAAGAACTATGAAATAGTTGTCCAACCTCATCATTCATCACCCAACCCCCTCCCACAATCTCTAGCTGCCCATTATTAACCAAGTTAATAAAGCTTTCCTTTCTATGACTAGAGGCCTCCCTCCACCATCTCTCCAAGTATGACATCTCCTCCCAAATGAATTTCCGACGGGAATCCTGCACCAGAAACCTTTAGACTCATTAAAATGCCACAAAATAACGAAAATGAGGCTGATCACAAAATACAAATTAACATTCATCTCATCAAACAAGCGACAAGATCTCACTAAACAAAGCCTGGATTTCCAAACGATTACTCTACTAGAAATTCTTCCTGTAATTAAGGGAAAAAACATACTTAAAAGGAAAAGGAACACCTCTACCTTTGAGAGGGATTCCACGATCGTATCCAAGATATACCGGGACTGCCTATTGTAGTACTCCTCAACCGTGAGCTTCCACCCTGGATCGTTATGAGAATGGGGAACCACGAAGACTTTCAATTTCTCGTCGTCCCATTCATTTCCCACATAGGTCACTTCCCATCCCTGCTTCCAAGCGCCGCCGTCCACATCCGAGAACTCGATCCGGTCGTACAGGTCCTTGGTGGTGATATCCACAACGGCCACCGCTGAGATCATGTCACCAACAGACCTCCCGGCTCCGCTACCGCTGTCGAAGGCCGCACCGCCGGAAGGGAGGGGGCGGCGAGGTGTGGGGCGGCGAGCGATGCGGTGCTTCGAGTGGGAAGAAGAGAGAGGGTTGGGGACGCCGTAAAGGAAGACAATGGCGACAAAGAAGAGAAGGGACACCGAAAGTCCGATGGTGAAGAAGGACGAAGTCGGGGAGAGAAGGTCGCGGATGCGGCCCCGGCGGCGGGAGGAGGAACCGGAGGACTTCCGCAGTGGCTTTACCTTGGCCGTGGCTGTGGTGGTGGGAATTAGACCGCCGCCGCGCCGACCGCCGTAGAAGAAATCCATCGGAGGACGGTTTAGGAACCAATGGATGGCCTTTCTTTTACAAGCTTTTATTTTTATTTTTTTACGAGCTCATTTTTTCGTCTTATTTGGTAATTGGGAATGCCGCTTCTTCGAAGATGACCTGAGCGAAACGTGACCGAAAGCTCATACTTTTCCTTAACTCTTGAACTCACAAATTTACCAAATCATAATTGTTAGCCGTGTGGATCTCAATACGGGGCCCTAAGAAAAAAAAGACGTGTTCCCCGTGGTTGACAAGAATGTCTAGTGAAAAATCGAGAAATTATTGAGAAGTATTTTTCAAATTTTTTTAAAAAATAGTATTAAGCATTTACCGAATCATAATTGTTAGCCCTGTGGATCTCAATACGGGGCCCTAAGAAAAAAAAGAGGTGTTCCCCGTGGTTGACGAGAATGTCTAGTGAAAAATAGAGAAATTATTGAGAAGTACTCTTCAAATTTCTTTTTAAAAATAGTATTAAGCAGTGATAGCAATGGTTCAATAAATAAAATATGATAATTAAAATAGAAACTATTTACACCATCATTATCCGAAACCGAAACTTGTGTATAATTTAATTTCCAATTTATTTAACACTAACATAATATATTATCTGAAACCGAAACTGATGTATAATTTAATTTCCAATTTATTTAACACTAACATAATATAGTATAGTATAATATAATTATAATAATTTTTATATTATATTGTACTCCCTCTGTTCCACAATAAGTGATATTTTAAATTTTTGAAAAAAATTCATATTAAGTGACACTCTAGACTTTCAATATAGTATTAATTTATATTTATTAATTTTAATATTTAATAAAAGTTTCTCCCATAATGATGTACAATACAAGATTGTGGAAATATTTGTCAGTTGTTTGCCTTCGATTGTGGAAAGTACTTGCGGGCCATTAGACTATTTTTTTTATTCGATCATTCTTGACCTAAGGCATTCATTATAGCACCATCGGATTTCTTTTTAGTCAGCATGTAGTACGCCTAGTTGCGTTTCAGAAATAGGAAACTTTAATGCAAGGTGGGGAGTGAATACGACAGCTCCTAGATTGTTCAAGGATGGTTGTCCCATGATCATAACATATGAGTGAAAGAAATAATACCCTTGAGTCAATCACATATTGATGTGTAGGAAACTATTTTTTGGTTAGTGAATAATATGAGGTAACTTTTCATCATATATTATGAGCCAATCTATATTTTTTATATATTATATTGTGATGAAACCCATGAACCCGGGCAATTGATTCTGAGACCATGATGAGATCATGCCAATGAAAGTTGGAATCCAAATGCTCATGTTCTAAATGTTCCCAATCATAGAATAACCAATTAGGGGATTGATGATTTCGGATAGACTGGTGTACTTGGTACATGTCTTATACGATAAGGGTAGTTGATCTCACAATTACCTATGAGTCGTCATTAATGTACAAGTGTAGGTGTTCATTAGGGAATGAATTCACTGAACGGGCCTCCACGAGGAACATAAAATGACATCCTTACATGAGTTTCAATAGGATGTTTTTCGGGTGATAGTATGTGCAAGCTGGTTGTTATGGTTACCTAGTGCGTGACGGCCCATTGCTTTGGTTTTATCCCTACATGGCCTTCATCGTCATGTGTCGGGTATTACTGTGCATGGGGAAGCATTCATGGAGGTAGTGAGCAACCAATATGGAATCAGATACTCCTAATGAGAGGAGATAATGTCTTATGTGTCTCTGTAAGTGTCGACTCGGGAATCTCTGGCCATAGTAGACATGAAAGTCGCAAAGATGTTTTTGACGTTTTATTACTAAGACGACATCTTGGCGGGTGGAATACATAATGAATCAGTATTAGGGTTTGACACTTCTTTCGTACCCTAGCCGACTTTAGGATGTTGTAACCGATGGACTTAGTTGCACAGTAATTAATCATCGAAGGGTGTTCAATCCCTGTAGATTGAACCTCACACTATCCGAGTAGTCATGACACGTTGCTAGACGTCAATCTTGACTTGTGAGTGGAGTCTCTCACGACCACACTAAAGGCTTTAGTGGTGGCTCGTAAGATTCGAATAGAAGTTATTCTATCGGATCCGACTCTCCATTATGCACAACTCACTACTGACTTAGCATGTGGGGCTCAATGGGTCACACACAATAGGCTAACTTTGTAATGGACCTTATGAGATAAAGTTCGAATGCGGCACTATATGTCTACTAGCATGGACATGCTGCAACACGATCACGAATCTCGTTTACGGACATAATAGGAAAGGTTTTCCTATAAGGAACAAATACGCGAGGAAGGAGTTCCTCGGTAACCCTAATTTGTAGGGCATCCCTAAATTGTAGGGATTGGCACATGATAAATCATAATCAATAAGAATTTAATTTATAGAGATAAATTAAAGTTTATATTTAGTTGGATTTAATTAATTTCAAATTAATTATAAATTCATTAAATATAAATTATTGTTTTGGAGGCAAACCTCGGAATTTAAAATTCCATGGAGAGGTTTTAAAAGGGGGGGCGAGTCTACCTTGGTAGCCGCCTATGCCCCTTATAAAATAGGTGGCGTAACCTCCTTCAAAGGGGTTAAGTAATTGGTTATTGATCTTGGAGAAGAGCAATGGCTTATTTCTTAGGAGGCTTGTTGAAGAGAAAAACTCCAAAGAACTCATCTTCATCTCCTTGGGCGGCCGGTCATCTCAATCATCATTCTCTGGTTTTGTGAAGCCAAATTAAAGGTATCTTCCTCTTGGGTGTGTCTTCTACTTCATCTTCTTGGAGGAGTCCAAGAAGAACAGCGAGGTATTCCTTCATCTTCCTTCTCGTTCTGTAGTTTTCTCATTCCCTCTCCTCCCTTTTGGTGCTCGATTCTTGGTGGAAGGGTCGGCTTCACCTTTGGTGCATTTCGGGGTTGAGATTGCCTCTCCGTTGAGCCACAATGAGTCCCGGTGTTCGCTGCCCCTTTGTTGTGAGGCGCTTGGTGTAAACTTTCCTTGGAGGACGTGCATGCGTGCAGCCATACCATCCGCTGTACAAGGTACATCTTCTCCTTGTACTCATAGATTGAATTCCTTAAAAATTGCTAAAGTAGATCATTGATTTCGGGATGGTTTGAATTTTTAAATCACTTTTTCCACAGTGTTTCTTATTCCCATCCCAACAGTGGTATCAGGACCACCTTTAGAAAATTTTTTGGAATTTTTATTACGCGTTATTGTTGCGTTTACGAACCGTTCGCTCCCATGATGCCCGATTTTTGTTTTCGGGGGTTCTTGAGTCATTCTCTTGGCTCCACGATTCATGCGATGAATCGGGGTAGTAGCCTATTGTCCTAACTTGTCTTGGACAGATTTCGAACTCAACAGCCCCATGGGTTCATGGTTGAACAACCCTGGAAACCAAAATTTTCAACATGTGTTGTTTGGACCGTTTGGGTGGAAACGTAACCTGATTAGCGCGTTTTCAGATTCTATTTTTTTCCTTTCTTTTTCTTAATTGTTAAGATGCATGAAAGGATGATTAGGGATGAGCCCTATGTGCATGTGACTGTGTGTAAAATGTGGTTGTGTTGATTGCTTGTAAATTTATAAAATTTCAGCATTGTAACTTTTAAATAGGGCCTGCGTACCCCTGCCTTTCTCTTGAGAATTCTGATTGTAATATTCTTCTCCCTCTCCTTAAACCTTTCCCTAAGGGTTGTTTGGGGTCTTCCTCTTTTAGTTTTGTAAAATTAAAAGTTTAGGAGCAGATTTGCGACGAGCACGTTTGCTGCCCCGTTTTGGTGCGCGTGTGGAGAGGAGGTGTTCGGCGCCATGATAATGATGACTTGAACCCCGAGAAGGCACTGATGGAACCTGCAACCTACAAGATGTTTTTAGGCAACGCCTTTGTGAGATAGAGCTTCCTAAAAACCTAAGATATGGCCTTGGTTCGCCTGGTGGCTCGGGTGGAACCCTTAGAACATCCATAATCATCCTTATTTACTTTATGCTTTTAATTTTTGCTTTTGCTTCAATTATTCATAGTTTAGATAATTATAATTGCATGAAGAAACCCTTCAATAATATTGAGTCTGAATGGCTAAGATATTAAGAATATCGGCCACGTCTTCCATCGTTATGAGGTACAAATGTGTCTATTGTCACAACGGGTTTGTTGTGCAAATATAAGGCCTTTTTGTCCTGATAGGCAAGTTGTATCTCATATGACACATACCATTGTGTCTCTACTACTAGCTTGAACATGACTTACCTTGTTTTCTCGCTAGGGTAAACGAACAATGGGTCCGACTCAACTAGGGCTCCTTGGTTTGTTGTGCAAACACAAGACCATGGTAATCCTAGAGGCAAAACTTGATGGAAGTCGCATAACGATGTGATCGGTAAAGAGTTACCTACCCATGGACCTATTAGGGTTTGTCGTGTTAAATGCGAGACCCGAGTAGGAGAAGTGGGATTCCATCTTCCCCTAAGGAAGTCTACCAACGAGGGCTTCTCGCTTCCCAATAGGAGGGTCATTTGGGAACCGCGAAAATTAGTGGGAGACATAATTAATTAAAAGACCTTAATAATCATGCATATATAATGGTAGCTTATGCGTGTTTTTCTTTTCCTTGTATCATTTCATTGTCACCATGTCATCTACACTGTCATTACGTAGCATACTTGATGCAAATAAACTCACTGGATCGAACTATGTCGATTGGTTGGGAAACTTGAGGGTTGTCCTCACCAGGAGAGACTTTCCTATATTCTTGATAATAGGCCACTAGATGCCCTTTCCAAAGGGCCACTGATGAAGTGAGAGCCACTTGCAAGAAGTGGCAAGATGACAACACTACTGTTCAGTGCATTATGCTCGCCTTTATGTCCGATGTATTGCAGCGATAACATGAAAAGATGGACGCAGGGGCCATCCTCTCTCACCTCAAGGAGTTGTACGGTGAAAAGAGTCAGGCTGCTAGGTGAAAAGAGTCAGGCTGCTAAGTGTGAGCTATCAAAACAACTCTTCCAGGCCAAGATGACAACAGGGACCCTTGTTGAAACCCATGTTCTCAAACTAATCGATTTGATCGAGAGGTTAGAGAAATTGGGCATAAACATTGATAAGGGGCTAAGTTAGGACTTAATACTTCAATCCTTCCTGGGTCATTTTCACACTTTATCATTAACTACCACATGAACAAGTTGGACATCTCGCTTCCCGAGCTCCTTAATATGCTGAAGACTGTTGAGTCTCTCCTTCCAAAGGAAAAGGACAAAGTCTTGTTAGTGGATAGTGCCCCGAAAAAGGCAAAGAAGCGCTATGTAAACAAAGCGAAAAACAAAGATGTGAAACATAAGAAGGATATCAAGAAGAAAGGGAAGAAGGCTCCTAAGGGGATCTGTTTCAATTGTGGTAAAGATGATCACTGGAAGCGCAACTTCAAGGAGTATATTGCAGAGCAAGAGAGAGCTTCTGAAGCCCCCTCCCCAGGTATGTTTGTTATTGAAATAAATCTATCATTACAAAATTTTACTACATGGATATTGGATACCGGTTGTGGCGCTCACATTTGCAATTTGTTGCAGGGGTTGAAAATAAGTAGAATGCTAAACAAAGGCGACTATGACCTTCGGGTAGGCAATGGCGCGAGGGTTGCAGCTTTAGCCGTAGGAACCTATTGTTTGTATCTGCCATCAGATAAAACCATTGAATTGAGCAATTGTTATTACGTTTGAGTTTTAATAAAGAACACTATTTCTATTCCTTTGTTGCTAGAACAAGGCTATGAAATTTCTTAAAAGACCATTATTGCCACATATATCATTCTGATGAATTGTATGGAACTGGACACATTTCAAATGGTTTGATGGTCTTAGATGTAACTGATAATATTTTTCATATCGAACAAACTCACAAGAGGAAAAAAGATAATCTGAACCTCACCTATCTTTGGCACTTGAGACTGGGTCATATTAATGAGAATCAGATTAACAAGTTGTACAAAGATAGGCTGTTTGACCCATTCGATTTTGAATCGATGCCAACTTATGAATCTTGTCTCAAAGGAAAAATGACAAACTCCCCCTTCGCTAGGCGTAGTGAGAGGGTTACTGGGTTGTTAGAGCTGGTCCACACAGATGTTTGCGGACCAATGACAACTCAAGCCAGAGGTGGGTATTCCTACTTCATCACGTTTACAGACGATTGATCAAGGTATGGATATGTCTACCTGTTGAACATAAGTATGATACTTTTGAAAAGTTCAAAGAGTATAAGGCCAAGGTTGAGAAACAAGTAGGGAAAGTATTAAAACCCTTCGATCAGATCGAGGTGGTGAGTACTTATCCACTGAGTTTCTACATTATCTAAAAGACAATGGGATTGTCTCCGAATGGACCCCTCCAGGCACACCATAACATAATGAAATATCTGAAAGGAGGAATCGCACGTTGTTGGACATGATGCAGTCCATGCTTTGCTTTACCGATCTCCTGATTTCCTTTTGGGGATATGTACTTGAAACGACTATCTACCTTTTGAATAGGGCTCCCACAAAGTCTGTCTCTGGTACACCATATGAGATATGGAGTGAAAAGTAACCAAGTCTGAGGCATCTCAAGATTTGGGGTTGCCCTGCGTGCGTCAAGAAATTAGAGTTAGATAATCTTTATGCTAAATCAACTAGGTACAGGTTTGCGGGGTATCCTAAAGAGAGTTTAGGGTATTATTTCTACTCCCCAACTGAACAAAATGTGTTTGTCAGTAGGCATGTCACTTTCTTAGAAAAAGAGTTTATCGAGGAAAGTTGGAGCAGAAGAGATGTTGAGCTTGATGAAGTTCAACAACCACAAGCAAAATCGCAACCACCCGTGGAAAGTCCACAGGAAGAACCAATCGCAGAAACACTACCTCCCACCACTCTTCGAAGATCAGGGAGATTGCGTAGACAACCTAAAAGATTATTCCTGACCATTGAGAATGATCAGGGATTCATTGATCCGCATTCCTATGATCAAGCAATCAAGGATGTTGATTGCAAACAATGGCAGGAAGCAATGCAATCCGAAATGGACTCCATGTTCACAAACAAAGTCTTGACTTTGGTTGACTTACCCGAAGGAGTTACTCCTATAGGGTGTAAGTGGATCTTTAAAAGAAAGATTGGAGCTAATGGCCAAGTGGAGACCTATAAGGCCAGCCTAGTAGCAAAAGGTTTCACTCAAAGGCAAGGTCTTGACTATGATGAAACTTTTTCTCCTGTAGCCATATATGCTCAAGTCCATTAGGATAATGCTCCATTGCTGCATATCATGAGTACGAGATCTGGCAGATGGATGTCAAGACTGCATTCCTCAATGGTGAACTTGAGGAAGAGGTCTATATGACCCAGCTAGAAGGATTCGTGTCTCCGGTAGGACCGAATAAGGTATGCAAATTGCAAAGGTCCATTTATGGACATAAGCAAGCCTCGAGGCATTTTGATGAGACAGTCAAAGAGTTTGACTTCATCAAAAATGTAGATGAACCTCGTGTCTATAAAAAGGTTAAGTGGGAGAGTTGTTGTGTTTATTGTGTTGTATGTGGATGACATACTGTTCATGGGGAATGATGTTCCTCTGTTCTAGTCAGTGAAAGATGGTTATCCAAAAATTTCTCCATGAAAGACTTGGGTGAAGCATCCTAGGTACTCGGCATTAAGATCTATAGGTATAGGTCTAGAAGGATTCTTGGTTTGTCCCAGTCTATTTATATTGATAATATGAGGCAACTGTTCATCACATGTTTATGTGTAAGAAACTATTTTTTGGTTAATGAATAATATGAGACAATTTTTCATCATATGTTGCATCTATATTTTGTATATATTAGATTGTGACGAACCCCATGTACCCGGGCAATTGATTCCAAGGTCATGATGAGATCATGCCAGTGAGACTTGGAATCCAAATGCCCCTAGTCTAAATGTTCCCAGTCACAGGATCACCAATTAGGGGATTGATGATTCCTGATAAACTGGTGCACTTGGTATATGCCTTATACGACTTAGGGGTAGTTGATCTCACAATTACCTATGAGTCATCATTAATATACAAGTGCAGGTGCTCCTTAGGGAATGAGTTCAGTGAACGAACCTACACGAGGAACACAAAATAGAATCCTTACATGAGTGTCAATTGGATGTTCCTTGGGTGAAAGTAGGTGCAAAGCAGTCCTTGGGCATGAGGTTGTGATAGTTACCTTATGCGTGACGACCCATTGCTTTGGTTCTATCTCTATGTGGCCCTCAGCATCATGTGCCGGGTATTACTGCGCATGGGGAAGCATTCATGAGGGTAGGTGAGTAACCATCATGGAATCAGTTACTCCTAGTGAGAGGAGATAATGTCCTATGTGTCCCTACAAGTGTCGACTCGGGAATCTCTGGCCAGAGTAGACATGAAAGTCAGGAAGATGTTTTCGACGTTTCATTATTGAGATAACATCTTGGCGGGTGGAATACATATGAATCGATATTAGAATTTGACACTTCTTCCGTACCCTAGTTGACTTCGGGACTTTGTAACCGAAAGACTTAGTTACATGATAAAAAATCATCGAATGACGTTTGATCCCTGTAGATTGAACCTCACACTCTCCGGGTAGTCATGACACGTTACTAGACGTCAATCTTGACTTGTGAGTGGGGTCTCTCACAACCACACTAAAAGGGTTTAGTGATGGCTCGTAAGATTCGAATAGAAGTTATTCTATCGGATTCGACTCTCCGTTATGCACAACTTACTGCTGGCTTAGTGTGGGACTCAATGGGTCACACACAATAGGCTAACCTCATAACGAACCTTATGAGATAAAGTCCGAATGTGATACTATATGTGTACTAGCATGGACATGCTGCAACATGATCATGGATCTCGTTTACGGACATAATAGGAAAGGTTTTTCCTATAAGGAATGAATACGCGAGGAAGGAGTTCCTCGGTAACCTTAATTTGTAGGGCATCCCTAAATTGTAGAGATTGGCACATGTTAAATCCTAATCAATAAGAATTTAATTTATAGAGATAAATTAAAGTTTATATTTAGTTAGATTTAATTAATTTTGAATTTATAAATCTATTAAATATAAATCATTGTTTAGGAGGCAAACTCTAGATTTTGAATTCTGAGGAGAGGTTTTAAAAGGGGGGGCTGGGTCAACCTTGGTAGCCGTCGATGCCCCTTACAAATAGGTGGCCTAACCTCCTTCAAAGGGGTTAAGCAATTGGTTATTGATCTTGGAGAAGAGCAAGGGCTTGTTTCTTAGGAGGCTTCTTGAAGAGAAAAGCTCCAAAGAACTCATCTTCATCTCCATGGGTGGCCGGCCATCTCAATCATCCTTCCCCGATTTTGTGAAGCCAAATTGAAGGTATCTTCCTCTTGGGTGTGTCGTCTACTTTATCTTCTTGGAGGAGTCCAAAAAGGACAACGAGGTATTCCTTCATCTACCTTCTCGTTCTGTGATGTTCTCATCCCCTCTCCTCCCTTTTGGTGCTCGGTTCTTGGTGGAAGGGTCTGGCTTCACCTTTGGTGTGTTTCGGGGTTGAGATTGCCTCTCCGTTGAGCCACAACGAGTCCCGGTGTTCGCTACCCTTTGTTGCGAGGTGTTTGGTGTGGACTTTCCTTGGAGGACGTGCGCATCTTGAAACGGGGGATAAGAGCAACCATACCATATGCAGTACAAGGTATATCTTCTCCTTCTACTCGTAGATTGAATTCCTTAAAGATTGCTAAAGTAGATCACTGATTTCGGGATGGTTTAATTTTTAAATCGCTTTTGTTGTTGTATTTCTTATTCCCATCCCAACAATGGGCTGACGATGTTGAGGACTAGATAGGTACTATACATCAATTGTCTTTTCTTTTGGTTGAGAGTTGAATGTCGTCGTTAGCCATATGGCTCCTCGGATGTCAACCATTTCTCTTGAGAAGCCTACCAAGTCTCCTTTGCATGGGGTGAGTGAGGCTTCCGTTAGTTGCATTTTCTCAAAGGTGTAGTAGAAAAGGATGTCGGCAGAGCTGCCTTGGTTGACTATGACCTTTTTGATGATACAATTTCATGCAATCACAAAAATTATGATTTAGTCGTGTAGGTTTTGATCATTTCCCTGAAAATCAGATTCATAGAACGATATTACCGAGGTTTTGGAGATGGGTTGGTGTGGGCGAGTAATGCTATCGACCACCATGATTGTCCGAAGAGATCTCTTTCTAGCTGAGCTCGATTCTCTATCTCTTGCAAATCCACTGGCTCGATAACTCCCCGGAGTTCATTTTTCGAGTGATCAATTCGACTATTCTCCGTTTGACCCGTCGAGGGTCACGGCTCCTACTCCGACCTCGTTCTCTTTGGTGTTGGATGTATTTGTCCAGGTGTCCTGCATAGACCAAATCTTCAAGTTGGTCACCGAGTATGACACAATCCTCGGTGGTGTGTCCCTAGTGTCATGGAAGGTACACTTCTTGATCATATTGACGTTGGGTGGTAGCTTTTGCTTTCCCGTGTTGCCGAGGTACTTGATAAGCTTTAGGTGGTAGATGCCGCGAAAGATGGTTTCCTTCCTAGTGTTGAAAAGAGTGTACCGTTCAAATCAAGCGTTCAGGCGGGTGGTGACCTTGGCCCTCTGCCATTGTTTTACTGATGGCGATTGCGGTCTTTGGTTTTTCTGCCTTCCCTTTTGGGCCTTTTATCTTCGATAGTGGCTTTGAGATTCTGCTTGTTGGCCATTTTAGCTTCTTAGAGTTCTTCCATCTCTATGATGCTGGCGGCCTTCTCGTGAAACTCGGCCATGTCCTTGGGCTTCGTCAGGGCAATTTGGTCGGTAAAATATCCGGGCTTTAACTCAAATTTTATGGAGTAGATTTCGACTTGAGGGTCGAGGTTGGGGATTTTGGCTGCTATGGCTTAGAACTTGCATATGTATTCCCTTAGGGGCTCATGTTGCCCTTGCCTGACATAGTGGATGGCGTCTTCCGTTTTGTGGTAGATCCGCGATGTGGTGAAGTAGTTGAGGAAGACGCGAGAGAGGTATTCGAAGCACTTCCAAATCGTTTATCTAACATTGGGGCTCTTCAGGGGGGGGGGGGGGGGGGGGGGGGATTGGTGCTGGAGCATCGCGCCTTGCTGTTTCAGCATCACTAGATTGTGGTCGATCGTCGCCGTCAGGTCGTTGTCGTTGGTGTGCGCCAGCGGTCGCTTGGCTTCGGGTTCCAACGACTGTGGGGGAGGTAAGCTTTATTCGGCCTCATGGTGGGCGCCAAATATTTCTTCTTTAAGATCATAATAGAATAGTCCAATCTGGCTCCGTGTCTCTCATGGTTAGGTACAACTCTGGCGGGGGGACCTGCAAAAGACACCCCGACGCTCAAGTTAGTGGGACTCCAAGGTGGAGGTAAAAAAATATGGAACTTAGGGTACCTGAGGCGTGCCGTGTCTCTATTTATTGCAGGTGGAGCTGATGATGTCGCTCGATAATCTCGTGGAGATATTGCTTAGAATGAGTCAAGGCTGATCCTGAAGATGGCGGGCCTGTAATGGCGTATCCCTTGGGATAGAAAGGATGTGGATGTCCTTGCATAGCCGGGTGGAGCCCCGGGGCGGAGCCATTTAGTCTAGCTTGAGTCAGGTTTTAGGGGTATGGTCGGGTCGAACCCCTGGGCGGAGCCGTCCAGTTCAACTTGAGGTGAGTTGTGGGGCGTTGCTGGGTCTAATCCGATCGGACCCAATAGTTCTAGTCCAATTTTGTATTATATTAATATAATATTTTAGTGTTTGGATTATGTATGTTGGCTATATTTGGCAAAAGGATTCCTAGTTTGTTCTTAGTTGAAGTGATAGTTACAACTACTTTTGGCTATGAGGAGTTCTTACTTAAGTTACCCCGTTGTAGGCCAGTTACAACTGCTCTTGTAATTGTGGATTTCTTGGTGAAGTTATGTTGTTGTGATGATGACTATTTGGTTTCTATAATTAATGATGATTTGCTTTTAATATATCTCTGATATTTTTTCATCCTTAATTACTTGATAATTGCTTGCTCTTTTTATGGAAAGTGGAAATGGTCTTCAATGATGATCTAGGCATTACTCTTGGAGCTATTATGTTCGATACTTTATGGTGTTTCATGGCTGCCTTTTGGGTTTGAACTGATGTTGTTATGATTATTGATTAAGTAGACATTTATTCAGATTTGTTGGTTTTCACTATATATATTGAATGAAAAGATCTGAATGGACAAGTTTCCTATGTGCGTAAATTGTGTTGCCAGTTATATAAAGAGTTGAGACTGTTGAGTGCATAGATGACAACAAATTAAAATGGAATTGGGTTGTTAACTCACTACAACACAGAGACTGTGTGGAGGACAAAACTCTATGGTTGAGTTGTCGTAGAGAGGCAAGTTGATTAGTACTTGTAATAACAAATATGTTATTTGTTATTTCCAATTCACTATATAGTTGGATTTCGGAGTGTGAAATCCTGAAGCTAATATTGTACTTGTTGATAGTGGATTGGGTATATGTCCGATGAGGGCCCCGCAAATTATGTGACAATCTTTATCATTGAACTGCGTTAACAAATCATTGTGTTTGCGTATTTTCTTGTGATCTTTGATTTGACACTTACTCTGTTTCTTTCAAGCAGTTGCAATAGCGGTCGCAACTTCCGTGTAACTGTCCCTTAACAGAAGCTCCCTTAGAGACTTTTTTGTCATAATAATATATATTACTTAACACATTATATTATATTATTTTCATAATATTTTAAATAAAATAATTATATTTATAATATTGTATTATATAATTTTATTATATATAATAGTATATTGGACTGGACTAATCCTTCGGGCCCGTTTGCTAGTATATCTAGCCACCTAAGGACCTAGATCGTGTGGGGCTGGCCCAAGTCAGGCTCGGGGGTTGCGCCCACACATCCCAAGGGCATTTTCGTCTTTGGCCTATACTTGGAGTTTCGAATATGATCACAACACAATCAGGGGGCACAATTCTGCAATTGACTCACTCAAGGTATATCCCCACGATAATTGAGGAGAAATCCCCGTCGAATACATCTCATTAAAGACATGTCTTATAAGACAAAACCTAGTGTCTACAGGTATCTCTCGAATCCAATTCTTTACAGACACATGTTGAATATGTCCTCACTTGAGCATTAGTGTGTCTTTGCAGGTCGCGCCCGAGCCACATTTACAGAGGAACCAGGAGGACTTGCAGCGTTTTCGGTCTCAAGCGAGAACATTCGGCGCCCACCGTGTGGCTGAGTAAATCTTATCTGCCCTACCATGATTGATACCCGAAGTCAGGCTAACGCCGCAGCTAGCAATTGACGGCAACCTAGCAACATCGTCCCCCCTCTGCCGCGCGATGCTAACGCGACTAGAAACAACGCTCCGGCTGCCACCGACCAAGCCATGAAAGAGTTACGATGCATGATTAGCTATCTCAAGCAATCTCACCACTCACGTGACAATGTTCATATCAATGATGCTCCTTAACGGTGCTACTGTAATACCCGGGATTTCCTAACATATAAGTTTTATGTGGTGTAGGGCACGGGATCGGGAATAGCCGGGTTGAGTCGTGAGAATCGACACTAATGGGTATAACTTAATTTGTTGATTCGTGAAGCATGTTGTATGACTTATGTGTTAGATTGATTTAAGTTGGGATGAAATCGGGTTACAGGTTGAGTCGGGGTTCGATTCGGACTCGGGTTGTGTTGAGTAATGAGCCTTAAGTCTCGAGGGCACTTTGGTCAAAAGCCAAAGGAGGGGGGAATAAAACCCCTGACCTCAAGCCGCTGTGCGGCTCAAGGAGGGAGAGCCGCACACAGCCCGAGGGAAGGGGAGGGAGAACTTGTGGACGACACCGATCTCGCGTCGTCGTCCGATAAGCCGAGATTTGTCTTCATCGAGTCCACCTTTGCGTCTGATTGAGGTGAGTGGTTGGTTGATTAGAAGGGGCAGGCGGGTGGCCGAACCTTGGAAGTCTTGTAATCGAGTTTTACGCGATGTTTCTTGTCGATTGATGTGGTTTCTCGTGTTTGGACTCTGGATGATTCACATAGCTGTGATTATGTATTTTTGATCGTGTTTTATGTGATTTAGGGGTTGGCCGAGTAGAGGAAAAAGGGGGAAGGTCATGCCAAAATTTTCCCCAATTTCCTCGAGCGGCTTATAACCCATGGATCATCTTCTTTTGTTAAATATTAGATCCTTAGATTGATGCATAAGAATTATTGTCGAAAGCATGCCCTTCCTACCTAGAAGGCTCGGCCGAGCAAGGTGTTACCCTGCTCAAGTTTCGGCCGAGCAAGGGTAAGGGTGGAACTGAAAGATTGATTGAATTATTCATGCTAGATTTCATGTTGGGTTGTTTTGGTTCATGCTTACATGCTTGGTGTTAAATTGTATTTATGTTATGAGATTTCTTGCTCATCATATGAATTGATAATAGCGATAGATCTAGATTATCATGTTTAAGGAAATGTTCTTGTTATTGCATACATGGTTAGGATTTGTATGGCATGTGAATTAAGGGGAATGTTTCATTAATTTTCAGATATTGTGCTCAATCGTTACCATGTTATACTACATGTTCCTTATCAGTTTCTAGAATTTAACCTCAATTCAGCATTCACATGATAAATATTGTTGATAGTTATTCTTGGTAAGTGTTGTTGATGATGGTAGTCTACATACTCATCTATGTTCGGTATGCTCTAATAAATTTAGAAGGAAATGTCTCAGTACCTAGTTGTGATAATTACCTGAGAAACAAAGTACACTTGCTAGGTTTCACACCTAGGGATAGTTAGTGGACATTAGTGTTCAAATGGTGCGACCTGAGGGGAGGTTCGGATATGGGCGATTCTCGAAAAGCAAAACAAAGAGAAATTATAAGAAACCATGGTTTCGGTTGTGGTTGAGATGGTCTACTGAGGAGTGTCATTAGCCGAACGACTACCACACGACTCAGCGGTAATTGGGGTTTTGAGATTGCACCAACGGGCCCGCTAGGTGTTAGACCCGAGCGGCGGAGGGTCTTGAGATTTCGTCAGTGGGCCACGCTGACGGTAGACCCGAGTTGGGTGGGACTAGCTATCCCTAACCCGGATAATTTCTGAGGCTAGTGGACATCCTAGTCAACGGATCTGTGACATGAATGTCTAATATGAAATGCCCTTGTGGGCTGGTTTTAGGTGGCCGGTCCGGCCTGGTTTTGTAGAGAGAAGTTCGGCATGGCCGAACCTTCCACATCTTTTAGGCCCTTGGTGGCCGAGCTATGTTGGGATTGTTTAGGGCCGAAGAGGCTGGTTTACTTATTCTTATGACTTGGCAAACTGGCTGACTATTATGGTGTGATCAATTTATAATTCCTTATCTGTATCATACCTTTGCATGTGTTATCTTGCCGAGGATTTAAGTGGAGGTTCGGAAGAACCGCTCACTGAGTTCCTCGCGAACTCACGATTTATTTATTGCTGTTTTACAGAGCCCGACCAGTGAGGTACGACTTGGCGGCATGGTGCGACTAGAGGCAGGCGTGGGCACAGATCTCGTAGCAGGCAGCTCTATAGTCGTAGTCGTGTTTGAGTAGAGTCGTGGTGTATGCACTGAGTTGATTTTTGTAAAACCTTGAGAGGTCTTTTTTTTGAGAACCTTCGGATGTTTCCTTAAAAACTTGAGATGTTTCCAAACTTGGCTTGATTAGACTATTTTCAAACAACTGATAAAGTTTGGTACTGTTGCTTTTGTTTATGATTTCCATGTTAGTCTGATTGTACTTTATGAGTTGATGGTCAGTGCATATGGTAGGCTTCGGGAGCACCTACATACGCAGACTTCGTCAAGTTCAGGCCGCTAGTATTCACCGGCACAGACCGGCAAGTGGAAGTCACCGAGTTCCTGGGGGACTGCTATGAGCTGTGTATAGAACTGGGGTGTTCGTTAGAGGCGGCGGCTCGCATGGTTGGCCTGCAGCTAAGGGGACCTGCCAAGTACTGGTTGCATACCTTGAGGGGTCGTAGGGCAACAGACGCACCACCTCCCACTTGGGCAGAATTTAGGGCAGCTATAGAGGAGTAGTACCTGCCGATGAGTGTCCACGGTAAGCGGGCACAAGATTTTGAGTTACTGCGTCAGTCTGGAGGCATGTAAGTAGCAGACTACGAAATGGAGTTTACCCGGCTTTCCAAGTACCACCCAACTCTAGTGGCTACTGAGACTGCTATGGTGAAGAGGTTTGTTGAGGGTCTGAGACCTCAGATAAGCAAGCTTGTCCATTACACCGAGGACTCCACATTTGCTCGGGTGGTGGATGAGGCCGTTCGGAAGGAAGCACTAGTGTCGTTCGAGAGAAATGATGGGCCGCCCAAGAAGAAATTTTGACCTCAAGGGTCTGGCGGTCGGCCGTGGCATTCAGGGGGGATTGTAGCCGCCGCCGAGCACCATCAAAGCCGTGGGGGCAGCAGTACTCGGGGCCACGGAGGCCTAGGGTCAGGGGCTGCGAGGCAGACAAAGACAGGGGCGCCACCCAGAAGACAGACATGCCGCAGTGTGGTTGTTGTAGCCAGAAACACTAGGGGGTTTGCTATGGCCGCACAGACGCATGCTTCAGATGTGGGCAGGTTGGGCACTTTAGGAAGGATTGCCCGGACAAAGATGGACAGAGATCTGAGTTGCAGAAAGGAAAGGCACCGTTGTCAGTGGGGTCAGTGGCACAGAAGGGTCAACTGCAGAGCAGGGGGCCGCATGCCAGTCACTCTGAGAGATAGTCTGCCCGAGTTTACGCCATGAACCGGGATGGGGCAGAAGCATCTAGAGCAGTGGTAAGAGGTACTCTTTTAGTCTGTTCATCCGCTGCTTATGTTCTGTTTGATCCGGGTGCCACACACTCGTTTGTATCTGCCTATTTTGCTGCTGAATTACATATGGCACCTTCCCTGCTGGACGGGCCATTTGTGGTATCAATGCCTACGGGCAATGCAATTATTGCTAAATCAATTTTCAGAGACTGCGAAGTGCTCATCTGTGGCCATGCATTGAGGGCAGATTTGACACTCCTACCCATGCTTGAACTTGACGTCATTCTCAGCATGAATTGTTGAGAGAATATCTAACAAGGTTTAATGTCATGGCCATGGAGATACCCAACCTCGCCCCTCATATCGAGCTATACTCGATCTAAGACGGTATAAAGCCATGGCAATTCACAGATCAGATAGCCATCGCCAAGTCGAAGACCATGCCCGAGTTTCGAGAATGAGGAGTAGGATACATGGATATGGAAGAGCTCAGAGAAGTAACGAAGGCTGAAAGGCAAAAGGCCACCAAAGCCAGGACAAACAAGGAAAGGAGTCCGATAAAAAATGGTCGAAAGGACGAGACCACCAAGGAAAGGACAACGGCAGGAGAAAGAGATCGCCTACTCAACCTCATTCTAAGTACCATGACTACACTCCACCCAATGACAAAAGGGATACTATCCTTCGGGAAATTTGCAGCACGAATCTAATAAAATACCCTTCACTTACCGTGTGAGTATCACCTCACTTACGGTCAATGCAAACAAAAGCAAAAAGTGTGAGTATCACCTCACTTACGGTCACATCACATAGGAGTGCATAGTCCTCAAGGATCAAATTAAGCGCCTAATATGACAGGGCCACCTCGATCATTATGTCAACCACAAGAGGATAAGTTGTAGTAGTAGTCGATATTGACATGATCGTAGCTCACGACGTCAAAGTTAGAGCAGGACACCTCCAAGAGAAACTAGCTGCCACCATGACAATGAGAGGACAGACCAACCGACCAATGAGATTCGAGGCATCATCATATACCACATAATCGTCGGATTCACAGTAGGAGGAGGGACGAGCACAACCAAAAAAAGGTCCTTCCGAGCTATCATGGCAATTGACAGCATGGCTCGCCTGCAAAGACCTTGGATCGCAAGCCCAGTAATATGCTTCTATAAATTTGATTTCCAAGGGATATATCAGAATCTACAAGATCTTGTGGTGATTTCGTAATCGCATGTAACTTTATTGTCAGAAAAGTTCTGGTCGACCAGGGGAGCTCGGCCGACATCCTATTCTACTCCACATTAAAAAAGATGCAGTTGACAGAAGCCTCCCTCAATCATTACAACCAGGACCTTGTCGGATTCTCCGAAGAACGAGTAGACGTCCGAGGCTATTTGGCTAAGGATGATGTTAGTCTCTTAGCCGAAGACCAAGACGATTGAAGTGCAGTACCTATTCTTCGACTACCCCAACCCCTCTCACATGATTGTGGGCGCCCTTTGTTAAACACCTTGGGAGTCATCGTCTTAACACCCCATATGGGTCTCAAGTTTCTAGTCTCAGAGACAGAGGTAGGAGTGGTCCACGCCGACCAAGAAGAAGCCCGCTTGTGCCACAACGAATTCCTAAAGCAAAGATCAGACAAAATAGAAGAAGCATTGAGCACTTTATCCTAGCAGGTAAATTTAGTTTTTCTCATATGATAGCTGTCGAAAATATCTGAGCTAGACCCAAGAGGGGATGTGCAAGAGAGACCTCATCCATCGGACGACTTGGAGCCTATGCATATTGGCGAATCACTTGAACAAGTGACATTCATCGAAGCTCAACTCCTTGCTGAGCTCAAAAACATGCTAAGCGCTTGTAATGGGAGAGATGGTTCATGAAGAAGGACTTCTACGTAGTCCCATCGAGACAGGTGGCAACTCGCAAGTGACTGAGAAGGGTGTGGTAGCGATTCAACCATGTCAACAGAGACACAGTGAGCGGATCAAGAATAAACTAGGTTGGCACGATGAGTACTTGATGTAAAGAGTTAATAAAGAGACATGTATAAATACTGGGAGTTTTTGGCATTGGAATAGAACATAACAAACATTTGAATTCCTTTCCTCTCTCACTATTCTCTCTCTTCTTCCTCCTGATACCTATTTTCTCCTTCTTCATTCTTCTTGATCGCATCTTCGACTGGGTTCCTCGACGACAAAGCAACAGGAGACAACATCAGATCCCTGCTGTGCCTTGTTAGGTAACTCTCTCCTGAAAAATTGGTGCTTTCATTGAGCCTTTCTCTTGTTATTGGGGTGTCGAATTTGGCCGATTGCAAAACAAATGGAAACGAGATCTCAAGCGGTGGCGGAATCCATTCGAGCACTTCAGGATTCAAATCTTAAACATGATCAACTGTTGCGTTCTATCCAAGTCAGTTTGGAGGCTCATCAGCATACAATGGATGCTCAACAGAAATTGTTGCAGACAGTTTCGGCACATATCACTCTACTCAACAATCAGATGGTTCAAATGACAAAGATTAAATCCGAACAGATCGGATCAAGTAGTGGCGCGGGCTCGCCGATAGTTCGCTGGCGTTCATCTCCAAAGGGGGATGTAGGTGAGGAGGAGGACTTTCCGTTCCCACCTAAACCACCACAAGTAGAACAACCTATCTTCAATGGCATGGATGCATAAGATTGGATTGCCTCTGCAGAAGACTTCTTTGAAATCTATGCGACGGAGGACCAGCATAGAGTTACAATGGCATCCTTTCGCATGGAAGGATTGGCCAAATGCTGGTTTCGTTGGATGCAGAGAAGAAAGCAGCTCGTGGGGTGGAACCATTTAGTCGAGGCAATTAGGAAATGCTTCGAGCCAACTGATTTGGAATCGCCTGAAGGCCAGCTAACCAAATTGATTCAAACATCTCGAGTGGAAGAGTATGAAGGCCGATTTGAGGAATTGGCACTATGAAAGACCAATTTGCCGGATTCATTCCTGGTTAATTGCTTCATATTAGGATTGCGTGCGGATATTAAGACAGAGGTGTTGGCTATTCAACCTTCTTCGATGCATGAAGCAATAACGGCAGCAAAGAGATGCGACGCTAAAATTTCAGCTGGTCGGCGAATGGCAGGGCAATATATGGGATCCAAAGGAGCGCCATTACTTCCGACTCCACCCAGAGGATCGGTATCAGTTCAGGCATCCAACTTAAATGGAAAACCAGTGGGTATGTCGGTAGCATCAACACCCTATCATCCTAATCCAAGAAAGATAACATCGGCGGAAGCCCAGAAGCGCAAAGAACAAGGACTTTGTTATTATTGTGATGAAAAATTTGTGTGGGGGCACCGGTGTAAAACGCCTCAGTTGTTCATGCTAGATGATAAAGATGAACTTGAGGAATCTCAGGAGACGTCGCCCGACCCGACAGATAGTGAACTAGTCGATTAATATTTGATTTCTTTCAATGCAATGTCAGGGTGTTTCTCACCCATGACATTGCGATTTCAAGGACTGGTAAAAGGGAAGAAGGTGCAGGTCTTGATCGACGGCGGCAACACTCACAATTTCATACAATCAAGGGTGGAGAAGTACTTGGGAGTAGCAGTCACGGAAACTCCATCCTTCGGGGTAATGGTCAGCAGTGGAGCAAAGATTCAGAGTGAGGGAACTATAAAAAACTTGAAGTTGTTCATTCAAGACACCGAGATATCTACCGACTTCTTTGTATTACCAATTAAGGGCTCAGACATTGTATTGGGGGTGGCTTGGATGGCTACTCTGGGGCCGGTAGTAATGGACTTTGCAAATCATCTATTCGAGTTCCAATTACATGGAAAGAAGCAATCTTGGAAAGGAATGCACATGGCCCCGAAGGTGCTGGTTCAATGCAACACTTTGAAGAAGCTCTGTGAGACACATTCGGTCATGGAATTATATCACCTGGAGCTACACGTTGCAGAGAGTCAGCATGAGAATTGTGAGAATGGTAAAGTCAGAGAAGTACTTAGCCAATTTCCAGATGTTTTTGCTCCAATTCATGGATTACCCAACAAATGCTCAGTGATGGTCTGATTCAATGCAGCACCAGTCCTTACTCGTCTCCTGTGTTGTTGGTAAAAAAAAATATGGTACTTGGAGGTTTTGTGTGGATTACAGATCTCTTAATGCGGTGACAATAAAGGATAGATTCCCCATCCCCACGGCCGATGAATTGTTTGATGAACTGGGCAGCGCTCGCATCTTTTCAAAGCTGGATTTGTTGGCAGGATACCACCAAATCCGAGTATGTAAGCAAGATATACCGAAGACGGCATTCAGAACACACGACGGGCACTATGAATTTTTATTCATGCCCTTCGGTTTAACAAATGCGTCGTCTACTTTTCAGGCCACAATGAATGGAATTTTCAGACCCTACCTCCGGCGATTCTTGCTAGTCTTCTTCGGCGATATTTTAATTTACAGTCGCAATGAAGATGAGCACTGTGATCACCTGCGAACAGTCCTACAACTTCTACGTGATAACCAACTGGTGGCAAAAGCAGCTAAATGCTCTTTTGGATGCGAAGCAATTGAGTACTTAGGTCATATAGTGTCAGCTGAAGGACTTAGAGTCGATCCCAAGAAGATTGAAGCAGTACAACTTTGGCCTGTTCCACGTAATATTAAAGGTTTGAGGGGATTCTTGGGTTTAGCCGGATATTACAAATGGTTTATTAAGGGCTTTGCTCAAATTTCATTTCCCTTGACCAACTTGTTAAGGAAGGATGCTTTCGAGTGGACACCAGAAGCTGAGAAAGCTTTCACTGAACTTAAGAATACTCTCAGTAAAGCTCCTGTGTTATCACTTCCAGATTTTAGTAAGTTATTTGTGGTTGAGACAAATGCATCAGGGGTGGGAATAGACGCAGTATTGACGCAAGAGAAACATCCCATCTCTTTCTTTAGTCAGAAGCTTTCAAACCGCCTGCAAGCTGCTCTGGCATATCAGCGAGAGCTCATTGCTGTTGTGCGAGCAGTTCAGAAATGGCGCCAGTATTTGTTGGGGCGCAAATTTCTCATTCTAACAGACCATTGCTCTTGAAGGAGATCACTAATCTGGTCATTCAAACCCCTGAACAACAATGATGGTTAGTAAAGTTAATTGGCTTCGATTTTGATATACAATACAGAGCCGGGAAACTAAATGCTGCAGCAGATGCCTTGTCGAGAAGCCCTGAGTATTTTTCTATGTCATCGTCCCAACCTATCTTCGGTATCCTTGAAATTTTCAGAAGACTGAATAAAAATAATCAAGAGTTGCTAACATTGCATGAACAGGTGCGAAATGGGGATGAAAGCAGGGACAAATATGTTGTCCGAGATGGCATTCTAATGTTTCGGGGAAGAATTGTAGTACCAAATGATGAAGATGTCAAAACATTACTACTTGAAGAGTTCCACAGCACGGTGTTAGGAGGCCATGCTGGTATTAATCGCACGCACCATATAGTGGCTGCAAATTTTTTGTGGAAGAACATGCGTAAAGGCATAAGGAAATTTGTGGAGGAATGTCAAACATGCCAGAGAATAAAGCATGAGCAATTGTCACCTGCTGGGTTGCTACAGCCGCTGGCTATACCCGAAGAAGTATTTGAGGAGGTAGCAATGGATTTCATTACAGGACTACCTCCATCAAATGGCAAAACAACAATAATGGTGGTGATCGACAGATTGACTAAGTATAGTCACTTCTTCTCCTTACTTGGCAACTACACAACTGAGAAGATTGCTGAAGTGTTCCTCAATGGAGTGGTCAAACTCCGTGGCATCCCAAAGGCGATTGTAAGTGATTGCGATAGCCATTTTCTTAGCGAGTTCTGGAAGGAGCTTTCTCATCTGCAGGGGACGAAGCTGGGATTTAGTTCCTCATACCATCCTCAGACGGATGGTCAATCAGAAGCCTTGAACAAGTGCCTCGAGATGTACCTGCGGAGTTTTGTGTGTGACGAGCCTACTAAGTGGGAAAGATATTTGCCCTGGGCGAAATACTGGTATAACACTTCACTTCAAGCTTTTGCAAGAATGTCGCCATTTAAAGCTTTGTATGGTCGGGATCCTCTGGAGTTGATCTGCTATGTGGGTGGTACTTCTACAAACTCGCAAGTGAATCGTTAGCTGCTGACTCGGGACGACATTATCAATCAATTGAAGGTCAATTTGACTCGAGCTCAGAATCACATGAAGATTCAAGCTAACAAGAAGCGACGAGATGTGGAGTATAGTGTCGGTAGCTGGGTGTTCGTGAAGTTGCAGCCTTATAGACAAAATTTGCTATGACTACAGAAGTAGCGGAAGCTAAGTCCCCATTTCTTTGGGCCTTATCGCATTATAAGAAAGATCGGGAAGGTAGCTTATCAATTACAACTTCCAGCTGGGGCGAAGATCCACCTAGTGTTCCACATGTCGGTTCTTAAGCAGTGCAAAGGGCGCCCAGAGATGCAGATTACTCCTCTACCACTGCTTGACATCGCTGGGGAAGAGGACGACGGTTTACAAACCGATCATTCATCGAACCTTGCAGACAAGGTTCATTTGGAAGAGGGGAGTAATGTAATGGGAGAGATGGTTGATGAAGAGGGACTTCTACGTAGTCCCATCGAGACATGTGGCAACTCACAAGTGACTGAGAAGGGTGCGGTAGCGATTCAACCACGTCAGCAGAGACGCAGTGAGCGGATCAAGAATAAGCCAAGTTGGCACGACGAGTACTCGATGTAAAGAGTTAATAAAGAGACATGTATAAATACTGGGAGTTTTTGGCATTGGAATAGAACATAACAAACATTTGAATTCCTTTCCTCTCTCACTATTCTCTCTCTTCTTCCTCCCGATCCCTCTTTTTTCCTTCTTCGTTCTTCTTGATCGCATCTTCGACTGGGTTCCCCGATGACAAAGCGGCAGGAGACAACATCAGATCCCTGCTGCGCGTTGTCAGGTAACTCTCTCCTGACAACGCTCTACTTCATAGCAATCCCGACTTGTTTGCATGGACTCCCGCCGACATGCCTGGAATAGATCCACGGATGATAACCCACATGCTTGCCATCGACACCTCTGATCAAGCCTGTAGAACAAAAGAAAATAAAGCTTAGAGTTGAACGATAGCGACCACCATTGAAGAAAGTAAGAAGCTATTAAAAGCAGGTTTCATTAGAGAACTCGGATTTACGTGGCTCGCAAACGTGGTCATGGTCAAGAAGAACTCAGGAAAATGACGGATGTGTGTGGACTTCACAGATTTACACAAAGCTTGCTCGAAAGACTCACACCCTCTCCTGAGTATAGACAAACTGGTTGATGGCTCCTCGGGGTATTAGTACCTCAACTTCATGGATGTCTATTCAGGGTACAATCAAATACGTATGCACCCCAAGGATGAGGAGAAGACATCATTCGTCACATAACACACCAATTTTTGTTACAAAGTGATGCCGTTGGGCTAAAGAAGGCAAGAGCAACATACCAGTGCCTGAAGAATAAATCTTCGAGCAATAAATCGAAAGAAACCTCGAGGTGTATTTAGACGACATGGTCGCAATGACCTCGGCCGACAAAAATCATTGTGAAGACCTTGCCGAAATCTTCAGGCAGCTCTGACACTACACCATGAGGCTCAACCCGGAGAAGTGTGCATTCAGAGTCCACAGCGGCAAGTTCCTTGGATTCATGCTCAAGAATCAAGGAATTAAGGCCTATCTAGAAAAATGTCGGGCAATACAAGAGATGTGCAGTCCTAAGAATGTGAAGGAAGTGCAACGGCTCACAAGAAGGATGGTCGCACTGCCAAGATTTCTATCCAGGTTGGCAGATCGAGCACTCCCATTCTTCAAGATATTTAGAAAGAAGCAAGATTTCCACTGGAGCGAGGAGTGTGAACACGCATTCCAGGAGGTCAAAAACTTTCTCACGAGCCCACCGGTTTTGGCCAAGCCTCAAAAAGGGGAAACATTGTTCCTCTACCGCACAGTTACAGAAAATGCGCTCAACTCAGTTTTAGTCAAAGAGGAGAGGAAAGATCATAGGCCCATCTACTTCGTCAGTAAAGTGCTACAAGAGCCAAAAGCTAGAGAAGTTTGCTTTCGCCCTCATTATCCCGGCGAGGAAGTTGAGACCCTACTTCCAGAGTCATCACATCGTGGTACGCACCGAGCAGCCTATTAGGCATATGCTCACCAAGCCTGAGATCGCAGGAAGGATGATAGCATGGTCAATAGAACTCTCCGAGTTTAGCATATATCAGCCATGAAGCCCCACCAAAGCCCAAGCACTAACCGACTTCATCGTCGAGCTCACAGCCAAGGCAGGAGACATCAACCAGGCAAATACATGGACATTATGTAGAAGAAGCCTCTAATGAAAAGGGAAGCATGGCTACAATAATCCTAGATAGATGGGGAGTCTCCCTAGAATCGCCGCTATAGGTCCAATTCCGAGCAAGCAACAACTAGGCAAAATATGAGGCACTGGTTGTCGGTCTGAAGCTTGGCCACGTTGTAGGGGTACGAAGAGCGTCCGTGAAAGGAGATTCTCAACTCGTCAGAAGACAAGTCAATCATAGATTCCAAGCAAAAGACCCTTCCCTCGAAAGGTACCTTATCCTTAGTGCATCAATTAATGGCTAACTTTGATGATTGTATGATCCAACATATACCTCGGGAGGAAAGTACCTGAGCAAACCTGTTATCCAAGCTCGCAGTACCAAGAAGACACAAAAGAACATGTCGGTCATCCAACTAGTCCTCGCCCAACCGAGCATCCAATAGGTCGAGGTCCAGGTAACCGAGCTGACATTGGACTGGAGAACACCTTACCTGGACTGGACTAGTATTATTGGGCCCGATCGAATTAGACTCAGCAATGCCCTACAACCCAAGTAGAGCCAAACTAGACAACTCTGCTCGGGGGCTCCACCTGGCCATACAAGTACATCCATGTCTTTCTTATCACGAGGGATATGCCATTACAGGCCCGCTATCTCTGAGATGAGTCCCAACCTATTTTGATCAATATCCCCGTGAGATTATCGGGCGGCGTCATCATCTCCACTTGTAATAAATACAGACACGACACACCTCAGGTAACCTAAGTTCCATTTTCCATTATCTCCACCTTGGAGTCCAACTAACTCGAGCATTAGAGTCTTTTGTAGGTCCCCCACTGGCAGAGTTGCACCTGACCAGGAGAGACACCGAGCTGGATCATACTACTATGATCCTCGAGTAGGAACATTTGGCGCTCCGAACTGGGAAGGCCCCTATCGGATCACAGAAGTGTTGGCCTAAGATTTTCAACCTTAGTCTTAATCTCGGTTTTGATGATAACAAACATGGAACTAATGTTTGAGCAATAAATATTTTCATCTTCCATATCGGTTAGCGCACGACATTCTCGATCGAAAAAATTAGAGAAATCGAAGAAATCGGCAAGGACGCTCGGGATTCATCGAGAAGTTTGAGTCTAGATCTAGAGTGTCTAGATCATATGTATATCCTCTATTTGATGCATAAGAATCCAAAAACCGAAAGCCGAACCCCAAAAACTTAAAAACCACAAAAAATAGAAAATGGTCTTGAAAATTTCAAAGTATAGGGGGCTCATTGGAGAACTACATAACTTAGATATTTTCTTGCCATCAAAAGTGCCGATAATTATTCATTTAGTAAAAACAAGTTAAAAACATATTTTTAAGGAATTTTTGAAAATCTTTAACCTATCCATATTTAGTATGTTTGCTTGCTAGTTGGTCTGTGATTTCACTATAATACCAATGAAGCATACTTGCAAGTTGAGAATGTTAATGGAAGGCTATGCTATTATGAAGAAAATTGAAAAGTAATGAAAAGTTTGGCAAAATTTTCTTGAAAGAGGCATGAGTTTGACTTTTGTTGAAATCTTGCTTAATTTCCTCAATAGATATGCTTGAATGATTTCTGTATGCTCATGATTGATTGTGAATGTTATGTTTAAAACTTCATGAGTAGGAAAATTTTTGATAACTTGGGCAATTTTATGATATTTTGATTGAATGAAACTTGCACTAGGTTAAAATTTCATTTTAGAGACTTCATTTTAGTTTGAAAGTTGACCAACATGTTTAGGTTAGCTCATGATTTGTTTTCATGTGGTTAAAATATTTTATGTAGTTGATTAAATTTAATTATGAATTAAATATTTAATTAATATTTGATCAGAAATGTATTTAATTATTAATTAAATATAATTTAATTTTGAATCAAATATACATGGTGGGAAAATTAGTTTCTAACTATGAGCCTAACCAATTAATTGAAAATTATTTTATTTGGATAAATTCTAATTAATAAGAATTTGATTTATGGAGATATATCATAAAAATTAGTAGATATATGATTTATGAGGATAAATCATAATTCTATTAATTAATAGGAAATCGAATTATTTAGATAAACCTCTTTCCTATTGTTTAGGGGATTAGTTTATTTAGATAATTATCATTATTGTTTGTAGGCTCTTAATTTATGGAGATAACTTAAAGTTTATATTTAAATGAATTTAATTAATTTCAAATTAATTATGAAGCCATAATATAAATTATTTTTGGATGTAAACCCCGAAATTTTGAATTTCAGGGAGAGAGTTTTAGGGGGCTGGGTCTACTCTTGTAGCTGCCCCCCCTCTATAAATAGTGGCTGAACACCCCATAAGGAGGGGTTAGTTAATTAGTTCTTCATCTTCTTGGAGAAGATTAAGGAATTGATTCTTTAGAGGATTCTTAAAGAGAATGGCTCCAAAGAACCCCTCCTCCTCTCCATTGATGGCCGGCCATCTACATCCTCCTTCCCCGATTTTCGCAAAGCCAAATTGAAGGTGTTCTCTTCTTGGGTGTGCCGAAATCTTCATCTTCTTGGAGGAGTCCAAGAGGATAGTGAGGTATCTTCACCCCTTCTCTTTCATTTCGGTGTTTTCTCATCCCCTCTCCTTGTCTCTTTGGTGCCCAGTTTTTGGTGGAAGGGCCGGCCTTTCCATTAGTGGATTTCAGGATTGAGAAAGCTTCTCCGTTGAGCCACAATGAGCCCCGATGTTCACTGCCCCTATTAGTGCAAGGTGCTTGGTGTGGACTATCGTTGGAGGACGTGTATGTGTGCGTCTCAAGACGGGGATAGGTTCGGTCATACCAACCGCGGTTTGAGGTATATCTTCTCCTTCTTTTCCGATGTTGAATTCCTTAATATTGATAAAGTAGATCACTATTTTGGGGATGGTTTGAATTTTTTAGATTGTTATTTCCACTACGTTTCTTATTCACATCCCAACAGTGGTATCAGAGACATCTTTAGCAAATTTTTGGAATTTTTATTTCGCGTTTTGGTCATGTTTACGAACCGTTCGCTCCCTAAACGTCAGGTTGCCTAGTTTTGGTTTTCGGGGGTTTTTTAGTCATTTTCTTGGCTCCACGGTTCTTATGATGAATTGAGATGGAAACCTACTGTCCATATTGATTTTGGATAGAATTTAAACTCAAAAATCACATGGGTTCATGGTTGAATAGCCCAGAGAACCGAAAAAATTGAGCATGTGTTGTTTGAACAGTTTTGGGTGGAAATGTGATCAGATTTGCGCGATTTTGGTTTCTGTTTTTTCCTTTATTTTTCATATATTATGTGATACATGAAAGGATGATTATGGATGAGCCCTATGTGCATGCGACTGTGTGTAAAACGTGATTGTGATGATTGCTTGTAAATTTATGAAATTTTAGCATTATAATTTTTAAATAGGGCCAGCGTACCCATGCCTTCCTCTTGAGAATTATGATTGTAATTCACTTCTCCCTCTACTCAAACCTTTCCCCAACAGTTGTTTGGGATCTTCTTCTTTTAGTTTTGTAAAATTAGAAGTTTAGGGGCAGATTCGCGATGAGCACGCTTGCTACCCCGTTTTGGTGCGCGCGCGGAGAGGAGGTGTTCGGCGCCATATTGATGACGGCTTGACCTCTGGGAAGGCACTGATGGAATCGGCAACCTACAAGATGGTTTTAGGCAGCACCTTGGCGAGATGGAGCTCCTTAAAAATCCTAGGATGATGGTCTTGGTTTGCCCGGTGGCTCGGGTGGAACCCTTAGGACATCCATAATCATCCTTATTTACTTTATGCTTTTATTTATTGCTTTTGCTTCAATTGTTGATAGCTTAGATAATTATAATTGCATGAAGAAACCCTCCCATAATATTGAGTTCGAATGGCTAAGATATTAAGAATATCGGCCATGCCTTCCATTGTTATGAGGGACAAGGCCTTTTGTGCTAATAGACACGTTGCACCTTATATGACACATATCCTTTTTGTGTCTTTGCACCAGCTTGAACATGACTTATCTTGTTTAGCTACACTCAAGTGTGGTTGTTTTCTCGCTAGGGCATACGAACGATGGGTCCGACTTAACTAGGGCTTCTTTGTTTGTTGTGCACACACAAGGCCTTGGTTGCCCTAGCGGCAAAAACATATGGAATTCACATAGTGATGTGATCGGTAAAGAATTACCTACCCATGGACTTATTAGGGTTTGTCGTGTTACATTTGAGACCCGAGTAGGAGAAGTGGGGTTCTATTTTTCCCCTAAGGAAGTCTACCAACGAGGGCTTCCCGCTTCCAAATCGTAGGGTATTATGGAACCACGAAAATTAGTGGGAGACATGATTAATTAAAAAGACATTGATCATGCATGTAAAATGGTAGCTTATACTTGTCTTTCTTTTTACCTGTAGCATTTAATCGTCACCATGTCATCTACACTATCATTACGTATCATTCTTGATACAAATAAACTTACTGGACCAAACTATGTCGATTGGTTGCGAAATTTGAGGATTGTCCTCACCCAGGAGAGACTTTTCTATATTCTTGATAACCGGCCTCCAGATACTCCTTCCCAAAGGGCTACCGAGGAAGTGAGGGCCACTTACAAGAAGTGGCAAGATGACAACACGACTGTTTAGTATATTATGCTCGCCTCTATGTTCGACGTGTTGTAGAGACAACATAAAAAGATGGACGCCAAGGCCATCCTCTCTCACCTCAAAGAGTTGTATGGTGAAGAGAGTCGGACGGTTAGGTTTGAGTTGTCAAAGCAACTTTTCTAGGCCAAGATGATGACAGAGACCCCTATTGAAACCCATGTCCTCAAACTAATTAATTTGATCAGAGGTTAGAGAAATTGGGCGTAAGCATTGATAAGGGGCTAAGACTTAGTAATCCAATCTCTCCCATGGTCATGTTCACAATTTATTATCAACTACCACATGAACAAGCTTCATGCCTCATTTCTCGAGCTCCTTAATATGTTGAAGACTACTGAGTCTCACCTTCCGAAAGAAAAGGACAAAGTCTTGTTAGTGGGTAGTGCCCCGAAAAATGCGAAGAAGCGCTTGTTAAGAACAAAACAAAAAACAAAGCTGTGAAACCTAAGAAGGAAATCAAGAAAAAGGAAAAGACTACTTCAAAACACACTTGTTTCTATTATGGTAAAGATGGCCACTGGAAGCACAACTGCAAGGAGAATATTGCAGAAGTAAGGCAAAAGAGGGCTTCTGAAGCCCCCTTCGCAGGTGCATTTGTTATTGAAATAAATTTATTGTTACATAATTCTACTATATGGGTATTGGATACCGGTTGTGGTTCTCACATTTGCAACTCATTGCAGGGGTTGAGAAAAAGTAGAATGCTAAACAGGGGCGACTACGACCTCCGGGTAGGCAATGGCGCAAGAGTTGCATCTTTAGTCATAGGAACCTATTATTTATTTCTGCCTTCTGGCAAGACCATAGAATTAAATAATTGTTATTACGTTCCAATTTTAATAAAGAATATTATTTCTGTTCACTTGTTACTTGAGTCTTTAAAGGGCAATTGTTGGCACATATATTATTTTGATGAGTTATATGGAACTTGACGCATTTCGAATGGTTTAATGGTTTTGGATGTAATTGATAATATTTTTCACGTTGAAACACACAAAAGATAAAGAGATAATTTGAACCTCACCTATCTTTGGCATTCGAGATTTGGTCATCTTAATGAGAATCAGATCAACAAGTTGTATAAAGATGGGTTAATTTGACCCATTCGATTTTGAATCGATGCCAACTTGTGAATTCTCTCTCAAGGGAAAAATGACCAAGTCCCCCTTCACTGGAAATAGTGAAAGGGCCGTTGAGTTGTTAGAGGTTGTTCACACAGAAGTATGCGGACCAATGACAACTCAAGCCAGAGGTAGGTATTCCTACTTCATCACATTTACAGACGAAGGATCGAGGTTTGGATATGTCTACTTGTTGAAACATAAATCTGATGCCTTTGAAAGGTTCAAAGAGTATAGGGCTGAGGTTGAGAAACAAGTAGGGAAAAATATTAAACCCTTTCGATCAGATCGAGGTGGTGAATACTTATCCACTAAGTTCCTAAGTTATCTCAAGGATAATAGGATTGTCTGTAAATGGACCCCTCCTGGCACACCACAGCATAATGGAGTATCGGTAAATAGGAATCGCATGTTATTGGACATGATGCGGTCCATGCTTTGCTTTACTGATCTCCCAATTTCCTTTTGGGGATATGCGCTTGAAACGACTATCTACCTTTTGAATAGGGCTCCCACAAAGTTCTATCTTTGGTACACCATATCAGATATGGAGTAGCAAGAAACCAAGTCTGAGGCATCTCAAGATTTGGTGTTATCCTGCGTACGTAAAGAAGTTGGAGTCAGATAAACTTTATGCTAAATCAACCAGGTGCAGATTTGTGGGATACCCTAAAGAGAGTTTAGGGTATTACTTCTACTCATCAACTGAACAAAAGGTGTTTGTCAATAGGCATGCCACTTTATTAAAAAAAGAGTTTATCGAGGAAAGTGAGAGTGGAAGAAATATTGAACTTGATGAAGATCAACAACCACAGATCGAATCACAACAATTGGTGGATAGTCCGCAAGTTGAACCAGTCACAGAAACACTACCTCCCAACACTCTCCGTAGATCAGGGAGATTGCATCGACAACCTGAGAGATTCTTCCCAACCAATGAAAATGACTAGGAAGATGTTGATCCGCAATCCTATGATCAAGCAATCAAGAATGTTGATTGCAAATAATGGCAGGAAGCAATGAAATCTGAAATGGACTTGATGTTCACCAACCAAGTTTGGACTTTGGTTGACTTACCTAAAGGAGTCACTCCTATAGGGTGTAAGTGGATCTTTAAAAGAAAGATTAGAGTAGATGGCAAGGTGGAGACCTATAAGGCCAAGCTGGTTGCAAAAGGTTTCACCCAAAGGCAAGGTGTTGACTATGATGACACTTTTTCTCCTGTAGCCATGCTCAAGTCTATTAGGATAATGCTAGCCATTGCTTCATATCATGACTACGAGATCTGACAGATGGATATCAAGACTGCATTCCTCAATGGTGAACTTGAGGAAGAGGTCTATATGACCTAGCCAAAAGGATTCGTGTCCCCAGTAGGATCGGAGAAGGTATGCAAATTGCAAAGGTCCATTTATGTACTCAAGCAAGCCTCGAGGAGTTGGAACATCCGTTTTGATGAGAGAGTCAAAGAGTTTGGCTTTATCAAAAATGTAGATGAACCTTGTGTCTACAAAATGGTTAGTGAGAGCGTCGTTGTGTTTATTGTGTTGTATGTAGATGAGATATTGCTCATGGGGAATGATGTTCCTCTGCTCCTGTCAGTGAAAGCATGGTTCTCCAAAAACTTCTCCATGAAAGACTTGGGTGAAGCATCTTATGTACTCGACATTTTGATCTATAGGGATAGGTCTAGAAGGATGCTTGGATTGTCCAGTCCCGGTATATTGATACAGTGCTAAAAAGGTTTAGCATGGAAGGCAGTAAAAGAGGTTACTTGCCTATGAGTGCATCACTCTTTCCAAGAAGATGTCTCCTAAGACACCCGAGGAGAGAAAAAAGATGAGCGAGATCCCTTATGCTTCGGCAGTAGGATCCATCATGTATGCAATGCTCTGTACTCGGCCCGATGTCGCTTGACCAAGGGTACCTCCTTGGACCTAAGATTCCGAACCTACTTGTCCAAAATCTCAATGGGTCTCTCCTCAAACGAGACTGCGGTATCCACCTCGACCATAATAGGCTCTAGAATGTGCGACTCATCTCTGACGTATCGCTTAAGCTTTGATATATGAAACACAAGATGTACTTTTTTCCAAACTCGGTTGTAGGGCCAACTCATAAGCCATGACTCCTCTACACTTTAGAATAGGGAAAGGCCCAATAAAACTGGGACTCAATTTACCTTTCTTACCAAATCTCAACACACCCTTCATAGGGGATACTTCCAGGAAAACCATGTCCCCCTCAAAAAACTCGACATGCCAGGCCTTCCCGTTAGCATATATCTTTTGATGGCTCTAAGCTGCCAAGAGCCGCTCCTTGATCATTTTTACTTTATCCATAACATCCTGCACTAGATCTGGTCCAATCATTTGAGCCTCACCGGCCTCAAACCAGCCGACTAGGGATCTACATCTACGCTCATACAGAGCTTCAAATGGTGTCATCCCAATGCTACTCTGGTAACTATTATTATAAGCAAACTCTACCAAAGATAGGTGTTTCTCCCAACCATCCAATAGTCCAAGACAAAGGATCTCAATATGTCCTCAAGATTTTGTATGGTCCTCTCCAATTGCCCATCGGTCTACGGATGGAAGGTGGTGCTGACCCACTTGAGTGCCCATGACCACCTGGAAGGACTGCCAAAATCTAGCTGTAAATTGGGTACCTTTATCAGATATGATCATCATTGGAATCCCATGGTAGGCAACAATACAATCCAAAAATAGACAGGCATATTGATCAGCGGTGAAAGTCATCTTCACTGGAACGAAATGCGTCGACTTAGTGAGTCGGTCCACCACAACCCATATGGACTCATTACCATTCCTCAATCTAGGCAAACCGGTCACAAAATCCAGGGTGATCTTCTCCCATTTCCAGTCTGGCACCTCCAAACTCTGTAGCAACCCTGCAGGTCTCAGATGCTCGGCCTTAACTGCTCGCAGACCAAGCACTTAGATACAGAATCTGCTACATCTCTTTTCATACCTTTCCACCAGTAGTGTTGTCTCAAGTCACGGTACATTTTCATAGTTCCTGAATGCATCGTATAAGTGGAACTGTGAGCCATCTCAAGTACTTGCCTGCGAACCTCTACCATATCCGACAGCACTACCCTGTCTCTAAACCTCAGAACACCCTCGGAGTCAATCCTGAATCTGTCACCAACATCGCCTCTCTCTGTCAAATCCTTGGTTAGAGCACAGAAGACATCGTCTCCCTGGGCCAAACGGAGCATGGCGACCAGGGTAGACTGAACGCGAAGATGCGCTACAAAGCTCCTTGAGTCGAGCACAAACAATACCGTCCCGTCTCCCAAACACCCAGCAAGCTCCCTCACCAAAGGCCTCCTATCCATAGCTAGATGCGTCAGGCTGCCCATCGATTTTCGGCTCAAGGCTTTTGCCACAACATTCGCCTTTCTGGGATGGTATAAGATGGTGTAGTCATAATCCTTAAGTAGCTCAAGCCACCTCATCTGCCTTAGATTTAACTCCTTCTGGGTAAGAAGATACTTAAGGCTCTTATAATCAATGTATATCTCATAAGCCTCCCCATATATATAGTGCCACCACAACTTGAGGGCAAAAACAATGGCGGCCAACTCCAAGTCATGGGTCGGATAGTTCTTCTCATGATTTTTCAACTATCTAGATGCGTAAGCAATCACTCTGCCATGCGGCATCAGGACATACCCCAGACCGACCCGTGAGGCATCGCAATAAACCATAAATCCTCCCAAACCCGATGATAAAGGCAACACTGGTGCTGAAGTAAAACAATCCTTGAGCTTTTGAAAGCTCTCCACACACTTGTCGTCCTAGATAAATTTCACCTTTTTCTGCGTCAGTCGAGTAAGAGGGCAGCTATTTGCAAAAAATTCTCAACAAATTTTTGGTAATACCCTACCAAACCCAAGAAACTTCGAATCTCAGTCATGCTAGTCGACCGTTCCCAATTTTGAACTGCCTCAATCTTCACAGGATCTACCTTCACCCCATCTCTCGACACAACATGTCCTAGAAATCCCACACTGCTCAGCCAGAATTCACAATTGGAAATTTTTGCAAAAAGTTGATTTTCTTCGAGGGTCTCCAAAACTAGCCTCAAGTGCTCACGATGCTCAACCTCAGACCTGAAATATACTAGAATGTCATCAATGAACAAAATAACAAATCGGTCCAAAAATTCATTGAAGACTCTATTCATCAGATCCATGAAAGGTGCTGACGCATTAGTCAGCCCGAAGGACATAACCAAGAACTCATAGTGGTCATATCTAGTCCTAAAGGTTGTCTTTAGCACATCCTTATCTCGGATCATCAACTGGTGATACCCTAATCTCATATCGATCTTAGAGAACCACTGTGCCCCTTGCAACTGATCAAAAAGGTCGTCCATCCTTAGGAGCGGGTAACAGTTATTGATCGTCACCTTATCAGCTGCGTGTAGTCTATGCACACGCACATCGACCCATCTTTCTTTTTAACAAACTACACAGGTGCCCCCCATGGGGACACACTAGGGCGAATAAAGCCCAAATCCATCAGTTCTTGCAACTGAAGCTTCAATTATCTCAGCTCAGCTGGTGCCATTCCATATGGGGGAATAGAAATGAGATTCACCTCGATTGTAAATCGATGCAGAACTCAATCTCCCGCATAAGTGCTAACCCCAAAAGCTCACCGAGAAACACATCAGGAAAATCACTGACCACTGGCGTCCTTTCCAACTCACCAATCCTACCCTCACTCTCCCTTGTCACATATACAAAGGCTAGAAAAGACTGACAACCACAAGCAAGCAATTTTCGGGCTCCAAGGGCTGAGATCACCCCAAAGGACTCCCCTTTGCCCTCACACTGGAAAATGAAATAGGGCAATTCAGGCTTCTTGAAGGTAACTACCTTGGCCCTGCAGTCCAATGATGCATAGTGAACAGATAACCAATCCATGCCTAGAACCACATCAATCTCAAGGGTCGGTAGAAGTACCAACTATGCTTCTAGAATATGCCCACAAACTACAACCTTACAGCCCCTAAAGACCGTCTCTACAAGAATGGACTGGCCCACCAGTGTCGACACCACCAAAGGTATAGGCAAGGTATTTATTTCCTTTTTCAGCTTAGATAAAGGAGTGCGTAGAACCCAAATCAAATAAGACAAAAGCTGGTAAGGAACAAACTATAATAAGTATACCTGACACAACTGTCTTTGGCGCCTTCACGTCCTCCCGAGTCATGGTAAAGACACGTTCATGGGCTCTCCCAGGACCACCCGCACGCTGTAGCCCCAATCCTTAAGGTTGATTCATCTGCGCAATAGAGGACATAGATACCGACGCCTTTCCTCTGGTTGGTGGCCCACCCTGACCGCCCCTGCTCGGGTAGTCTCTCTTAAAGTGTCCTAGCTGGCCGCACCCAGAGCAAACGATCTTGTGCCCATAACATGTCCCTGCGTGTTTCCTCCAGCACTGCCCACACAAAGGTGTCTCTGCCTTCCGCTGAGACTCAGATACAATTGTCCTCTGGGTAACCCCTAGTCCTGCTCTTGGTCGACCTCTAAAGCTGCTATGACCTTGGCCCGACTGACGGAAGCCCCCTAGAGCGACTCCCTCAGACTGAGCCTAATGCTCTCCTAGTCCCTAATGTTTGAATTTTTTCTTGGTCGGCTCATCTGGTATGTCAGTAGGCACCAATGCCTCCTTTCACATGGCCTTGTCCACCACCTGGGTAAAGGTGGTATCCCCAGTGTAATGGATCAGCCTGCTAATCTGCACTCCGAGTCCCTCCATGAATCGCTTGACTCGGTCTGCCTCAGTCGCTACCAGTGACGGGTGGTACATGGACAAATGGGTGAACTCCATCTCATACTCTACCACCGTCGTGCTGTCTGTCTGCCTGAGCTGCTCGAACTCCCAGGCTCGCTTCTCACGGACACTCAGGGGTAGGTATTTCTCTATCATAGCCTCTCTAAATTCAGTCCACGTAGGGGGCGGTGCAATTGTCCCCCTATGCACTCTCCAAGACTGGAACCACTCCTTGGCTGGTCCCCCCTCAACTGCAGTCCCACCATCCGAACCATAATCTCAGGAGTAAATCCCAAGACTTCACACAGTTCTGAGCAGTCATTTAAAAAGGTGGTGACCTCAATCTTCAAGTCAGTGCTGGTAAACTCCGGTGGCCTCAGTCTAACGAAGTTCAGGTAAGGGACTTCCCCTGGCACTACCTCGTAGCAGTATGCCATCCTGGCCGTAGGCTGTACAGGGTCCTCTACCTCTGGTGCTAATGCTGGCACCTACGGAGGCTGCTGGCCTCTGCTCCCGCTCCCTACGGAGCTCCTCAACCAACTTGGCCACCTAGGCCTCAAGCTATGCTACCCTGGGATCCTTTCCCGGGCCCTCCTACTACTACGAACCCGACCCCACCCTCGTCCTCTGCCCTAGCCTTGGCATTGGCCCTGCCTATATTTTAGGAAAATTTTTCGGGTCTTACAACCTTCCCCCCTTTAAGGGAAATTCATCCTCGAATTTAATTGGATGACAAGGACTTACCAGCTCTTTAAATAAGGATGGATAGCGCTCTCTCATGTCTTGCTCTACCTCCCAAGTGGCCTCTTGCCCGGAGTGGTGCTCCCATCTAACTTTCACCAGGGTGATTTCTTTGGATCTTAGCTTCCTAACTTGACGGTCAAGGATCTCTACCGGCCTTTCCTCGAATAAGATAGCCGAATCCACCTCAATTGAAGAAGGTTCGATCACATGCGAATCCTCTTTTACATATCTCCGAAGCATGGATACATGGAAAACTGTGTACACTCTGCTCAGGCTAGGAGGCAAAGCCTGCTTATAAGCCACTCCGCCCCTCCGCTTGAGAAAAGGGAAAGGCCCAATGAACCTAGGGCTCAACTTTCCCTTCTTCCCAAATCGAACCACCCCTTTCATAGGGGAGACCTTCAGGAACACTAAATCACCCTCGACGAATTCTAATTCTCTTGCCTTCTTATCGGCATACATTTTCTGACGACGCTGGGCCGCCAGCAATCTTTCCTTTATGGTTTTCACCTTCTCTACCATCTCCTCCACCAGATCAGGACCCACCATGAGTGATTCTCCCGCCTCAAACCAGCCCACCGGAGACCTACATCGCCGCCCATACAAGGCCTCGGAGGGAGCCATGCCAATGCTACTATGATAGCTATTGTTGTAGGCGAACTCTATCAGTGGTAGGTGTTTTTCCCAACCGTCGGCCATATCCAGGACACATGCCCTCAGCATGTCCTCCAAGGTTTGAGTGGTCATCTCTGACTGTCCGTCAATCTGCGGATGGAAAGATGTGCTGAAACGCACCTGCGTACCCAAGGCTTCCTGGAAGGACTGCCAAAACTGGGCTGTGAACTGGGTACCGCGATCGAATATAATCATCACGGGAGTACCATGGTATGCCACAATCCTGTCCAGGAATAGTTTGGCGTACTATTCTGCAAAAAAAGATAGTCTTCACTGGAATGAAGTGCTCGGTCTTGGTTAATCGGTCCACTACTATCCAAATGGAGTCAAAGCCCCCCTTTGACTTAGGCAACCCGGTCATTAGGTCCATGGTGATTTTCTCCCACTTCCACTCGGGCACCTCGAGGTTCTGCAGTAGTCCCACGGGCTTCAGGTGTTCTGCTTTTACCTGCTGACAGACCAG
Source organism: Canna indica (assembly GCA_034359265.1). Classification (NCBI taxonomy): domain Eukaryota; kingdom Viridiplantae; phylum Streptophyta; class Magnoliopsida; order Zingiberales; family Cannaceae; genus Canna; species Canna indica. Next base: position 45,545,042 of record CP136890.1, on the reverse strand, counting down.
ACATTTGGATACAAACTCTGCTACCTCTATTTTCATACCCTTCCACCAGTAATGCTGCCTTAAATCTCGGTACATCTTGGTGGCCCCCGGATGCATCGTATAAGTGGAACGATGACCCAGCCCTAGGATTTGCCTGCGTATCTCTACCATATACGGCACCACAATTCAGTCTTTGAACCTCAGTACACCCTCTGAGTCCAACCTGAATCTTTTCTCTGCATCGCCTCTTTGCACTAAGTCTCGAGCTAGAGGCCTCCGCTTAATTTCCAAGTGAGCCAAACTGCCCATGGATTTTCTGCTTAGAGCATCTGCCACCACATTTGCTTTCCCCGGATGATACATAATGGTGCAATCATAATCCTTTAGGAGCTCCAGCCATCTCCTCTGCCTGAGATTCAGCTCTTTTTGGGTAAGCAAGTACTGAAGGCTCTTGTGATCCATATAGATCTCACAAGTCTCTCCATACAAGTAGTGCCGCTAGAGCTTCAGAGCAAAAACCACTGCTGCTAGCTCTAGGTCGTACGTCGGATAGTTTTTTTCATGAACTTTCAACTGGCGGGACGCATAGGCTATGACTCTGCCAAACTGCATCAGAACGCAGCCCAGGCCAACCCGAGAGACATCACAGTAGACTACAAACCCTCTTGAGTCAGAAGGTACAGACAACACGGGTGCAGATGTCAAACATTCCTTGAGCTTATGAAAGCTCACCTCACACTTGTCGTCCCAATGAACCTGACCTTTTTCTGAGTCAACCGAGTCAAAAGGACTACAATTCTAGAGAAGTTCTCCACGAACTTCCGATAGTACCCGGCTAACCCAAGAAAACTATGGATCTCAGTCACGCTAGTTGGCCACCTCCAGTTTTGCACCATTTCCACCTTTGCAGGATCTACCCTTATTCCTTCATTGGACACTACATGGCCCAGGAACTCTACACTTTCCAACCAGAATTCACACTTGAAAAATTTTGCAAACAAGCGGTGTTCTCTGAGGGTTTCCAGGACCATTCTTAGGTGCTTGGAGTGCTCCTCCTCACTCTTGGAGTAGACCAGGATGTCATCAATGAAGACAATCACAAAGCTGTCCAAGTACTCCTCAAATACCCTGTCATTAGGTCCATGAAGGCAGCAGGTGCATTGGTTAGACCAAAGGACATCACTAGGAACTCGTAGTGACCATAGCGAGTCCTAAAGTTCGTCTTAGGCACATTGCAGTCCCGAATTCTCAGCTGATGGTATCCAGACCGTAAGTCTACCTTCGAAAACCATTGTGCCCCCTGCAGCTGGTCAAACAAATCATCTATCCTCGGCAGTGGGTAACTATTTTTGATTATCACTTTGTTTAGCTGCCTATAGTTGATGCACATGCGCGTCGACCCATTCTTCTTTTTCACGAAGAGTACCGGGGCACCCCAGGGTGACATGCTCGACTGGATGAAACCCAGGTCTAGCATTTCTTACAATTGCACCTTTAACTCCCTGAGTTCGGCAGGTGCTATCCTATAAGGTGGGATGGAAATCGGCTTCACCCCGGGCTGTAGATCAATGCAAAAATCAACTTTCCTTCTGGGCGGCAATCCCAGTAATTCCTCGGGAAACACATCGGGGAATTCACAGACCACCAGGGTTCCACTAACATTTCTTGTCTCACCCCTTTCCTCCTCGGCCACGGATACGAAGGCCGGAAGGATTGGCAGCCGCCCGAAGCAGCTTACGAGCCTTTAGGGCTGAGAGGACCCCAATCGGCTTGCATCCTCCCTCTCCTTGGAAGGTCAACTACGGCAACCCAACGCTTGCTGAACATAACTGTCTTAGCCCTACAATCCAGCAATGTAAAGTGCTCTGCCAACCAATCCATGCCAAGAATGACATCGAGTTCAACATGGATTGAAGACACTAATTTTTAGCTTCTCATTTTCTAGTTTAGCATCATGTAAATGAGAGCTAAGAGTCAAAGTTTTCTTTCTTTAATTTTTTGTTTTCTTTATCCTTTTTAACCATTAAGGCATACATAATTTTACATTCATCTAATAATTCATCATAAAGAAGATCCGAAGAACTAGATGAATTAGATCTATGATTATGATTATCATGACTAGAAGAAGAGCATACCTCCTCATCAACGTTCATGATGTTAGCTTCGTGATCATGGTGTGAGGATGTTTCACTTGATGCACGTGAGTGAGTGGAAGCATTTGACATCCGTTTTGCCTTGTTCTTCATACTAGGGCAATTTTTCTTCACGTGCCATTTCTCATTGCATAGGTGACATATCACATTTCTCTTCCGACTCTTTGTACTTCTTTGGCTAGATATACTATTAGCTTCAACAACTTCATTAGATATAGGAGTATGACAATTGTCATCGTCTCCTTCATTTAGAGTAACAAGTTCTTCAGTTTTAGCATAATCATAAAGCATGTTCAAATTAACCCAAATATCATATGGCGAAGTACAATGCATAACTTTTTCAAAAATTTTATTTTCCAAAGAACAATATATGCAATTTGTTGCCTTAGCATTTAATTCAAACATATTAATTTGTTCTTGGGTCCATGAATCAATATTTTCCTTAGGCTCAATATATTTGATTTTTACCATGTTGTAGACACCTAAACCTTGAGTCTTTAGAAAGGTGTACATCTATCCAAGACTTCCAAAGACCAAAGTTTGATTCATCGAACCTAGGAGGTATAGATGCAACCAACTATAGTGCCATTTTCCGGATCGAGGCTAGATGTAGAGGAGACGGTGAAATCTCAATCTACGACCCGCTCTGATACCAATTGTTGGGTGAAATGGCCACACTAGAGGGGGGGTGAATAGTGTGTTTATTAATTCTTGTTGCCTAAATCCGGTTTTAATCATTTCTTAGGTTACTTAGGCAAATTACAAGTTAAGTGACTAAATGCGGAAGCAATAAATGATAAAGCAATAAAGACAAGCAAAATACCAATGCAAACACTAGAATTTATAGTGGTTCGGCCCTAATGCCTACTCCAGTACCTAAGCACCCCGCTTAGAATTTCCAAACTAGCTAGGTTTACTAGATTAATTCTTGTTTCCCTTACAATGAGGACTTTGACTCGAAGAGTCGCACTCTCGGCCTAAGGCACTTCCACACCCGGAAGTATCCCGCCTTCCAACCGAGAGCACTCTCCCACCTCAACTAATCCTAGTGAAACAAGGTTTACACAAGTGGCTTTACACCTTCACAGCAAGGTAACCACTTCCACACAAAACCTAACAACCTAGGTCTTACCTACCGATCGACGATTGGCCGGTTGACCGATCGATCGACCGCCAGCCCGCTGTCCTAAAATCATGCTGTTCGATCGACCGATGGGTCGACTGAATGAGTCGCGAGCCTCACGATCCATAGTCCAGTCGAACGATCGGTCGACCGACGCAGTGAAGCCAAGGGCGCGATCTGCAATTTGCAATCCGGTCGACCGATGCGCTCTCTGTCTAATTTTACCTTCGGTCGGTCGATCGACCGGTCAACCGACAAATCCTTTACGCGATTTCTTCCCTATCTTCGGTGGACCGACGGGTCAACCGAATGGCTACTGCCATTTTTTTGCAACATTCGGTCGACTGACCGGTCGACCGAACCTTGGCTTAACTTGATTTTTTCAGCCTTCTTCTTGCGCGCTTCATTTTCGGGTTCCGGCTTTCAACGAGCATCAACTTGGAGAGCTTTCCATGTGATCTTTGCACTCGTCCAATACGTCTTTGGTGCATACGTCGAACTTGAGATATTCCATGACGAACTCCAGCGCGACGATCAATGTCCTTCCATTTTTGATTTCTTTCGATATTTCCGATCAAGGACATCGTGCACTAACTAAAATGGAACCTGAAAGATTTTCTCAGTAAAACATTAGTTCCATATTTGTTATCATCAAAACCGAGATTAAGACTAAGGTTGAAAACCTTAAGCCAACACCTTTCCCTTAGACCGCTCAGGCTTTTGACCAATTCCCTCGAGACAGTCCTTCTTGAAGTGCCCGACTCGGCCGCACCTATAGCAAGTGTTCGTGCGGACAAGGTAGGATCCCCAGTGCCTCCGACTGTAGCTGCCACACTGCGGTGCCTCTGATCTTTGAGAACCACCCCCTGACACTATCGGCCTCATTGATCCAGACCTTGGGCCGCCACGTCTCCGATTGCCATTCTGTCCTCGGCTATCTTGATGGTTTGGAGCAGTCACTGCCCCCTCAGAATGCCAAGGCCGACTGCTAGATCCTTGCGGCCAAAATTTCTTCTTGGCTAGCCTGTCATTCCTTTCAAATGGCACAATGGCTTCTTTCCAAAGGGCTTCATCCACTACCCGAGCCAGAGTTGAATCCTTAGTGTAGTGGATGCGCCTGCCGATCTGTGGCCTCAGACCTGCCACGAACCTCTTGACCCTGGCGGTCTCTGATGCCACTAAGGGCCGGATGATACTTGGAAAGATGGTTGAACTCCATCTTATATTAAGATACTGACATGCCTCCAGACTGATGCAGCATCTCGAAGTCTCGGGCTCGCTTGTCGCTAACACTCATTGGCAAGTACTACTCCTCCACAGCCGCCCCAAATTCCTCTCACGTGGGAGGCGGTGCGCCTGTTGCCCTGCGAGCCCTCTAAGTGTGCAGTCAGACCTTTGCTGGTCCCCTCATCTGAAGTCCGACCATACGAACCACTGCCTCCGATGAGCACCCCAGCTCCATACATAATCCATAGCAATCCCCCAAAAACATAGTCACTTCCACCTACCGATCTATTCCGGTGAACTCTGGTGGCTTCAGCGTGATGAAGTTCGCATAGGTTGGGGCTCCTGGAGTCCTAACCACGGGTGCTACAGTCTCGACCACCTATGATAGCGCTGAAACTATGGGCGCTAGTTGCGGCGGTGGCTGCTGCGGCTGCTGCTGCTGCTGCATCTGTTGCCCCAGTTCTTGCTCCCTAAGGAGCGCGTCAGTTAGCTGAGTTACCTGAGCCTGTAATTGAGCAACTGCTAACTCTTGCCCCTGACCCTCAAACTACTCTCTATCTCTGCCCCGGGCCCGGCCTCGGCCTCGATGTTTTGTCGAGTTACTGCAGCTGCCGCTCAGTGTAGCATTAGGAGCCTCCATTGCACTTTCACAGAAAAGGAAAAATTTCCTATCACATAATAAATTTTTAACTGAAGCTTTTAAAATTTACTAATTGCATGGTGTGCTGAGTGCAGTCGTGGTTTCCCGATCTCGTAGCATAACTATACCATATGTCGACATGCTAGCATATGTCTCATACGGTACCCAACTCTTAGTCATAGTCAAGACCTAGCCTAGTGCTCTGATACCAACTTTGTCACACCCCAACTGAGGGTCGTGTGACCGGCCAGGGTCTACATACGACCCTGTAGCCTACTACCTACACTAACTATTAAGAAAACCAGAACACATCGGATAAAAGAAGCCACAATGAAATTTTATTTAACTTTTCAAAGTTCACAAATATGTTTTTCAAATAAAAGAAGAAAAGCTAACATCGTCACAAACTGGAACATCTCAATTGAAAGTTTATTACAATTTTTTTTTTATAAAAAAAACAATAACTGTGAGTGTAGGAAAAACGACAACACAACAACTGGACTATGACTAAAGGACGCCGCTACGAGATTTGGCACCACCACCTGCCCTCCAGCTGCACCATGACGACAAGCCTCAAATCACTGATCATGCTTTGCAAAACAAAAAGAAACCACCATGAGTCCACTTGGGACTCAGTGAGTGGTTCTTTCGAACCTCCATATAATCCTCAATTAGGCATTCATAAACATATAAGGCAACATAATATATAGACAGGGAGGTAACTTACTTTTGATATGACTACCGACTCCGTGAGTCATTCTGTATAGACCATATATGAGAGAAGCCTGCCATAACGGACTAATTAAGCCACTTGGCATCCGGCCCTTAAGCCTACTTATGGTCTAGGAATTTCGGCTATACCCGGTCCTACCATACATGGTAGAATCACACTGGCCGCTCGGGCCACACCATACCAAGATGAAGTCAAGAAATCTCGGGCCATCGACTAGGATGGTCTACTAGTCTCCGGACATCGTCTGGGGTAGGGATAGCTAGTCCCACACAACTGGGGTTTCACACCTGGCGGGCCCGCTGGTGATATCTCAAGACCCAATCACTGGCCGAGTCATGCATTCGTCATTCCGACTACTCAGGCATCTCAACAGACCATCACAAACACATCACACAAGCAAGTGTTCTAGAGCTTCCTTGTTTAAAATCCTAGGCGTCCGCCCGTGTTCAGCCTTTATTTTCGGGTCAAAACATGCGTGCACTATTGCTCGCTAATTATTTCTTAGGTGTAAAACCTAACTAGTCTACCTTTGAGTTTCCATAAATAGCACACACCTCAGATTTTTCATGTTAATCATCTAGCGTCATATACTATCCTTGCTAATGTGAAATACATGTCATAAACTTGAAAATGTACCCAATAACAAAACCAGACAGCATATAAGCTATAGATGAATTACTTCACATCACATACTATGTATAGCCACATGATTCAAAATTAAAGAATTTAAACAATTAATGAAACATTTCATGGATTAAACCAATAAGGAACATGTAATAAACATAGCAACAATTAAACATGATATTTGAAATTCAATGAAACCTTTCCTTTGATACATGTACCATAACCATCATGTCCATATATGCATTAGCAAGAACATTTCCATAATCGTTAGAATATAGATCTACAGTTGCTATCAATTCTCAAGATGGACAACAATCATATAATATAATTTGAACCTAATACTAAGCATGTAAGTAGGAATTCAAAATGACTTAACATGAAATCCAGCGTATAGATCCGGCAGCCCCGAGTTTTCCCACCACTCTACATTGCTCGGCCGACTCAAGCAAGGTAAAATCCTACTCGGCCGAGCCCTCTAAGGGAGGTGAACATGTTGCGACAACAACACAAGTATCAATACAAAGATCCAACATATAACGAACATAAAGCGATCTACAAGTTGCAAGACGAGCGAGGAAATTGGGGAAAATTTCGGCATGACCTTTCCCCTTTTTCCTCGACTCGACCAGCCCATATAGAAGCAAGAAAATCACAATTTGAAAGTACGAATTCGCAGGTACACAAATTGATTAAGTTCCAATACGAAAGAACACGTCGATCGGTAAAACAACTCTTGGAGAAACCCGATTTCAAGATCCATAGGGTCGGCCACCCGCCTCCCTTCAAAAATATGTTAAGTACTCACCTTTGCTTGAGGACGATGAAGGATCAGACGTTGGTGATCTCGAATCTTCTGGCGACGACGCGATCTCCGGATCGACCAAGATCTCTCCTCCTTGCTCCTTCTTTCCCTCTCCCTATGCGCTTCTTTGTGCGGCTCCTAGATGAGCCGCATGATAGCTATGATGAGGGATTTTATTCCCTCATATAACATGCCCTAATTGCCCTTACAACTTATCACTGACTCGACTCAGTCCGAGTTCGAGTTGGGTTCCGACTCTATCCGTAACACGAGTCGATCTTAATTCAATTAAGGTACAAATACATAAAAGGAAAGAGCCATTAAACCAATTTAACTTCATACATCATTAGTCGAGTCATACCTTCTACTCAAGACGATTCCGAGGCTCGACTCGACTAACCCCGGGTCCGGCGCGCTGCACCAAAATAGATTTTTATATTAGGAAATTTTTTCGGGTCTTACACTTGCAGGCCACCCGGATATGTGGTTTATCTCTTAGTCCCTCCTCTCATGAAACCCTAGCTCGTAAGATTTCTTTTTCTTTTTTTAGCTGTCCAATTTTACTTGTGGTTTGTCTAGTTTACTTGTGGTGTCTTTTTTTAGCTCTCAAAATGTCGCTGGTAATTTGTCCAGGCTTGAGAAGATTGGACATGGTGATTCTTGGAGTAACTCTATATCTGATTTGTCTCCAAGTCCGGTTAGGGTCATCAAGGACTTGAATCCTTTGCTAGGTGAAAGTAATTCCATTATTTATGAGTATGTTAACCACGAATGAGTATGAGGCTCAAGATGTTGGTATGTATAAATCACATGGGTGCACAATGCAGGTTGTTTCCTGATATGTTAAAGTTTATTACCATACACTATAGATTTTTGTGGATGGAAGGCTTCAAAATAGGTTAAATATGATTGAGAAGATGCAAATCACTACCTCGGAAGACAAGATCTTGCCTGGAACACTTGAACTGAAGCTTAAATATCCTTGCAGTGTGCAAACAGTTTTATTAACTTTAGATTTTGACAAGGTTTGTTCTCTAAACATAGTCCTCCTAGAAAGCCTCTTTTGTGTACTAAAGCAAAAATTTATGCGCATTAATGATATAAACATTTGAAATATATAGTCTTTTCTCTAGAAAAATTAAAAGGTAGATGATGAATGATTAAAATTTAAAACAATAAAGTTCTTCATGCAATCTTAGATAGCGAGTATATGAATAACTATCATGAAACTTGTTTGCAATTTGAACAAGTTCAAGTGAACTGTGACCACAAAATATGTCTACTCAAAGCACTGTATATAGAACACATTCCTTTCTAAGTATTGATTTTTGGTTCATGTTTTGTCGGCATGATTTTTTACCTTTTTTTCTTGTATTTAATCTCTAGGTATATTTGATTCATGTGTGTTTGATTTCCTTCCTCTTTGTTTTCTTGTGCACTGAAGTTTCTAGTTCAGTGAATGGTGGAAGTGTCAAGGATTAACATAACCATGTACATCGTTCTGCTGATGGAGTTACTGTGAACTCTATAGTCTCCACATGTGCAGTTACTATGAACTCTATAGTCTTTGCAAGGATTAACATATTCTGGAAGTCTAAACCAGAAGTTATATTTAGATTTTAGAGGATAATTATGTCTCATAGCATATCCTTTAATCATAATTGCAGTTACCATGAACTCTACAATCTCATGGCATCCCTTGTTATTTGTTATTGTATTTGCATGCACAAATATCCAGTCCCATAAACTAATCAAACATTATATTTTCATAATATCCCCTGTTGTTGTGTCTGCACAAAAAGACATCCCATTCCAAAACTCAAGTTCAAACTGCACCGTCTTCAATGGAGGGCCATGTTTATTCTTTACAATCTTCACCAAAACTTGGCTCCCTAAAATCTGCCATAATAGTAACCAAGTTATGTTTATAGCACTGTCTTGAAGGTTTTGCTAAGGTTTCAGGTATCATGCAACTTTATGTTTTCTCTAAAGTCATTCAATGTTGCTTCTTGGTTATTTTACTATGTTCTTATTGTCTCAAGTTAATTCCATTTACACTCTCTTTACATTCTCTTTGCTAAGGTTTCAAGTATAAGTTTGTTCCTTTACATTCTCTTTGAACTTGCAAATCTGATTATGAGTCTTTTGAAGTTTCCATTATGAGACTAAACTCCATATATAAAAATAAATATACTTCTCGTTGAGCCTACTTATGAGACTACTTTGTTGTTGAAATTACATTAATCTAGATAGTGATTACTAATGTGCTTCCTTAAGGAAAGTCTTATGATGGTTGGCTGGTATTTGATTGAATATTGTGGTAATATGAATAAGAAAGCAACCTAGATATACTTCTTGTTGAGCCTACTTTGTTGAATGTGTTCTGAATTTGTTTTCAGAGTAATATCATGACTCATGTTCTGTTCATGACACTTAAAGTTTGTAATTCTAGGAAGAAAATAGCATCATGAGAATACATAGAATACTGATTTCTTCTTCCCATCCTAGCAGATAGTTTTAGCTTAGATAATTATAGTTAGCGTGGTGGTAGTCAATTTCAGCATTGATGGACTTCATTGTAGATACCAATACATGTTAAAATAATAGTAATCGTTGATCGTCTTTCTATTAAAAATAGAATTCTCTTAGGTTCCTCTTTTTTCTTGCAGGGATAAATTGGAGCTTCCTTTGCTACCCCTTTTCACATCAAGCTTTAGATTTCATTTTAGGTAAGAATTGCCATTAATCTTATTTTGCTTTGTAGACATCCATTCCTTTTGCTATTTAGTACAAGTTCATGCATTCATAACCTTCAAAACAGATTTCATATTCATGCAAGGATAACATGGACAGAACGTACACTACATGATAAGGAGATTATCTCGGGTGGGTACGACCATAATCTCGTTTCTCGGGAGTGCGCACAACCACTCCCCACCCGGCCGCAACTCGGCCCCAATATCGAGTTCCACCTCCACCACCGCCTCCATCAGCTAGATTATGATTACTGGTCAGTAAATTAAACTATCAATGAGGTCTTTTGTAGAATAAATATATGAAAGCAAGGTAAATTTAGTTTACCTGTATCTCCTTTATATTTTAACCATGTATCTGAAACAAGCTCCAGCTATCCAATAGAACATATTTCAACTACTGCAATTAATACTTTTAAACTTTATTTCATGAGATATTTCAGCTATCCAATAGAACATATTTCATGACATATTCTAGCTATCCAATAGAATACTTTAAACTTTTCAACTGCTGTAATTAATGCTTTGTTAATTAGTCTCATTTTCTATTTAGTTCGAAAGCATTAAACTGCTTATTGTGGATTTGAGAATTTAGAGTTAAATAGTGGTGTAAGCATGGTTGAGCATTAGATAATTTAGTTACAAAATAGTGTTGAACACATTAAACAAGGTAGAGAATACCTCAGGGTATAAGCACAATCCTTGACCTTGCCACAATCTTTTTGGTTGTAGGATTGGTTGTTTATGTAACAAAATAGTACCTTTAGGTTCCTCTAGGTAATAAAATATATGCTTAGTTATCTACCAGATGATGCATGGTTAGCCTATGGACCAAGGATCATGGAGCAGTTGGTTGCTCTTAAGATATGTTAAATGTGCTGCTGTCTTATGATTGGATATCCAAGAACGTAAGTTTTTTTTGGCATTTTGCTGTTTATAAATTGGTTTACTTTAACAAGCTTTCAGCCTCTTGTAATATGAGCTTTTGATATAAACATTAAACAACTGATCATATCTTGTATCCAAGTATGTTGAGATCATAGCGTGTGGTGAAGTGTATTTCACGAATTAGGATCCTGTGACACCTAAGTTATCCTATAATATGCTGACATGTATTCAATGAAAGCATATTTGAGCATATTAATGAAAGTATTGAATGAAAGCATATTTGAGCATTGCCTCACTGTTTCATATCTCTACTGTGTGTTAAACTATTAAACATATTTGAGCATTTTACTTTAACAACATATAGGAAGAAAATGTTAGAGATTGACTCAAATTGGGTCTGAACCGAATCCAACGACTTCGACTAGATCCAAATCGGAGTTGATTTGATCAAGATATGTTTGAACCAATTTGCCAATTTGATTGAACCATATTGAATCAGATTCAATCAAAATAAACTATGATTTTATAATCATGAGCCTGGGAGCCCAGCCCACCATCTTCTCAAGATACTCATGTCAATGTTGCAGCGGCACACGTAAAAGTTTTCAAATTGATGATAACTTTAGAAGTTTTCAAATTGATGATGTGGAAATCAAATATTGCTTTTGATTAGTCAATGGGCGAAAAAGGTGGAGGCATCACGTAAAGCCACCAAGCATTTTGAAAGTTTCTTTGGTCAAAAAAAGCATTTCAGCCATCCGATTAAATCAGACGGAGCAGTAAATTTCTTGGAGATTTTTTATCCACTAAAGTAGGCATGAATCGGCTCTCCCCCTCTATTATAAATAGGGGCCTAATATGCAATTCTATGACAATCCCACACCAAGAGAAAATTCCTCATATGAGAGTTTCAAAGATCTAGAAAATTGAGAGTGCCGCTACGACCCTTTTCCTAAGGAGTGCCCCTTCTCAGTTTCTGACATACAGCAGTAGGAGTTCAGTTTCCAGGTAGATCTTGCAGAGACAGTGCCTCTACTCTGTACCAGTTTCAAGTTAAATTAATTTAAGATAGTTTGCTGTATTTCGAAGGGGATTTAGATTATTGCACTCTTATTGTAAAAGTTCTTTTCTGGATTTAATAAAGTAGTCTCCTCTTCTCCCTGTGGACGTAGGATCGACACCCTGCCAAGTCCGAACCACGTTAACCCCCTTGTGTCTTTTGTTTTTTCCTGTATTATTATTATTGAATTTGGTTTTCTATTTTCCTCGCCGGATTCGGGTTTTGTAGATCCTGCAGGAAATTACCCCAAATTTCCTAATAGTTAGTATTAGAGCCTACTTCCCAACCATGGCGAGTACCAAATTTGATATTGAGAAGTTAGATCGCAATGTCAACTATGCACTTTGGTCAATGAAGATGAAAGTGATATTAACTATGGAGAAAATATATGATGCTATTCTTGGTAAGGATAAGATGTAGGGGACCGAGGAGGAGAAAGAATATAAGGAGCAAAAGGCAATTGCAGTTTTGTACCTAAGCCTGTCAAATGAAGTACTTCGAGAAATTGCATCCCAAAGGACAACTAAAGGTATTTGGGACAAACTCGCATCCTTGTATCAGGACAAAACTCTCACCGGTAAGATGGCTTTGAAGCAGAAGCTCCATTTCCTACGTATGGCAGAAGGCACATCGATCAAAGAGCATATCAATATTTTTCAGACAATCATCATGGACCTGGAGAATATGAGTGTCAAAATTGAAGAGGAAGATAAGACTTTATTCCTTTTATGTTCACTTCCTACTTCTTTTAAAATTTTTCGTGAAACTATGCTTTTTGGAAAGACTACTATTACTCCAGAACAGGTGATCACTGCTCTTGTGTCTAAGGAGCTCATGGACACACATCTTATAGCAAATTCCTCTGGTGGAGGGAAAGGAGAAGCTCCCTACTATAATGAAGCAGGAGGAGGTAAAAAATCAAATGTCACTTGTTATTATTGTCAGAAACGAGATCACATCAAGTCAGAATGTCGTAGTCTTAAGAAAAAATTATAGCAACAAAATAAGGGTCAAGACGCACATGTGGAGGCCTCTTACGCAGATTTTGAGAAAGTTGAGGTACTGGTCGTGACAGATGGCACACACACCGCTAAGACACGCCATGGGCAATGGCGGTCTCGTCGGCGACAACACACCTCAGGTCAAAATTCCTCTTCATCTTCTTCTGATATGTCTAATCATGCAACATGCAATCCAGGTCAGCAGGCGAACAGGTCAACCACCAGTAGCATTAATGAGTGGTTCCTGGATTTTGGGTGTTCCTATCACATGACTCCACACCGGACGGCCTTTGTGGATTATCGGTGCACCAAAGGTGGAGTAGTTCGTGTCGGCAACAACGTTCCTTGCAAAATTGTCAGATTCGGAATAGTGAAATTAAAATTGCATGATGGCTCGACAAATATCCTAGCAAATGTTCGCCATGTCCCGAAGCTAGGAAGGAATCTAGTGTCTCTTGGAGTTCTTGACACTAGGGGCTATACGACATCCTCTACAGGAGGAGTCTTGGAGGTACAAGATGGAGCCACGACAGTACTGAAGGCTCTAAGGACGTCGAATAATTTGTACAAGGTTGACGGATCCATCTTTCATGAAGCAGTTCAGATTCTGAGGCAAAACACAGCAAAATCAAACACCGAGTCAGGTATAAATTTTGCTTTCAGGGAAATCCCTTCTCAGAGATACACAATGAAGGAGTAGACTCGAAGGACTATGTGGGTTCCTAAGGCCAAGCAGGAAGCTGACTCGGCCCACTTGAACACTGATTCGACGTAGGTCCTGTACGAGCCTTGTGGGAGAGGAGGATGACTTTTGAGGATTGCATTGGCTCCAATTTTCATCAAATGAGGAATTGTTAGAGATTGACTCAAATTGGGTCCGAACCGAATCCAACGAGTTTGACCAGATCCAAATCGGAGTTGATTTGATCAAGATATGCTTGAACTAATTTGCCAATTTGATTGAACCATGTTGAATCAGACTCGATCAAAATAAACTATGATTTTATAATCATGGGCCTGGAAGCCCAGCCCACCATCTTCTCAAGATACCCATGTCAATGTTGCAGCGGTACACGTAAAAGTTTTCAAATTGATGATGTGGAAATCAAATATTGCTTTTGACTAGTCAAAGGGAGAAAAAGATGGAGGCATCACGTGAAGCCACCAAGCATTTTGAAAGTTTCTTTGGTCCAAAGAAGCATTTCAGCCATCCGATTAAATCAGACGGAGTAGCAAATTCCTTAGAGATTTTTTCTCCACTAAAGTAGGCATGAATCGGCTCTCCCCCTCTATTATAAATAGAGGCCTAATATGCAGTTCTAAGACATTCCCACACCAAGAGAAAATTCCTCATATGAGAGTTTCAGAGATCCAGAAAATTAAGAGTGTCGTTATGACCATTTTCCTAAGGAGTGCCCCTTCTCAATTTCTGACATACAGCAGTAGGAGTTCAGTTTCCAGGCAGATCTTGCAGAGACAATGCCTCTACTCCGTACTAGTTTCAGGTTCAATTAATTTAAGATAATTTTCTGTATTCTAAAGGGGATTTAGATTTTTGCACTCTTATTGTAAAAGTTCTTTTCTGGATTTAATAAAGCAATCTCCTCTTCTCCCTATGGACGTAGGATCGACACCCCGCCGAGTCCGAACCATGTTAACCCCCTTGTGTCTTTTGTTTTTTCCTGCATTATTATTATCATATTTTGTTTTCTGTTTTCCTCGACAGGTTCGGGTTTTGTAGATCCTGCAGGAAATTACCCCAAATTTCCTAACAAAAAAATCTATACTTTCATTTCATTGCATCATTATTTCTTTTGTTTTTACACACAGGTAAAAAGGATGAAGTGTAAGGATCTACTTCTTGGAAAAAATAATCTTATATGTGTTTTTGAAACAATCTCAATGCATTAAAACTTTGAAACAATGTAAATATTTGACTAGCACAATGTATTTCGAAATTAGTTTTATACAATGGTTTTCTTAAGTTTATGTGTGTGGATTTAGAAATACAATGGTTCATGTGTGATTTAAAAAATTAATTTTATGATTTCGTGTGAATTATCATGGTTTGAGGATTGATTCAGGTACACAATAATGAGCAACAGATAAATTCTGTTGGTAATTCCAACAGACATACCAACAAAAATTATCTGTTGGTAATACCAACGAATATATATCTGTTGGTATTACCAATAGATATTTATACATTGGTATTACCAAAGGATATATATATTTGTTGGTAATACCAACAAAAGAAAAAATCTATCGGTATTATCGACAGATTAATTAAAATCTGTCAGTATTACCAAGCAGCCTTTTACTGACGGATGTTACCGACAGATACTCCGTCAGTAACAGTATTACCGATGAATTTGATCCATTGGTGATACCCTATTTTTTTGTAGTGTATTATGATTCGCACTGATCATTATATGCTTACTTTCATATGGTTGTTCTTTTAAAACTTTCATATGCTCAATTACTTGTAAGAATATTTCAATAATAGTGTGCATAATTACATGATAATACTTGAAAATTATTTATTCTCAAGTATAATAAATAACAGTTTACAATATTACTTGATGATACTGTAATACAAATTATATGGATCCATCTGAAAGATCTGATCATCTTGGAAAATGATATCATTGCCGGAGAATCTCTATTAGAAGCATGCTCCTCTTTCTTAGCTGTCAGTATATCAACTTTTAGTCCTAAAGCATTTATGCTTGCATTAGTTCAGAAACTAGCTTGTTTCTCTCGTCACATTCTATAGTCCTATTCCAGTTATAGAGTTTCAACCTAATTTGTCTTTATTAATCTAGATGGTTATCCAATTAATACTTATGTTTTTCTTCTTAACTGTTTATTTTAACCTTATATTTGTTTTTGCATCTAACTGTGTTAATCATATGCTTATTTTCATATGATTATTCTTTTTACATTTTTGATGCTATCAATAAGGGTATTTTCTTATTTGTGATTTTATGTATAAGGTGATTATGGAAAAGAGTTGGATGTATCGATCAAGGGCTACCAATGAATTTATTACGAGAGTCATTCAATTTCTTGATTTTGCCTTTGCTACAGCAAGTCAAAATAATAAAATTTTATGTCCATGTGAGAAATGTGCTAATCTTTATTGGACAGAGCGAGATAAAATCTATGATCATTTGGTGTGCCATGGATTTATCCGAGGGTACACAAATTGGGTTCTACATGGGGAGGGTGCATTTTTTTAGAGTCCTTCGCCCAATGCTAACTTTCAAAATAATAGTGATGCTCAAAGTGGTATGCAAGAGTTGTTAGATGACATGATGATGGGTAATCACTTCAATAGCTCAACTAAGAAAATTGATGAACAAACAACAGGGCCCAACTTAGAAGCCCAGAAGTTTTATAAGTTGATTGAGAATGGTGGAAAGGAACTCTATCCAGGTTGTCAAAGTCATTCGAAGTTTTCCTTCATCATCCAATTATTCCTCATTAAATGTGTTGGGAAGTGGTCTAATAAATCATTTACAATGTTGCTTAAATTACCGAGAGATGTATTTCAGAAGGTGATACACTGCCAAATTCTTACTATGAAACCAAGAAGTACATTAGAGAGTTGGGCCTTAGTTATGAGAAAATTGATGCTTGTCTCAACGATTGTATGTTATATTGGAAAGACCATGCTGATGACTCCGAATGCCACATTTGTGGTGAATCGAGATGGAAAAAGAACTTAGATGGTCAAAAAAAGATTTCGAAGTCCAAATCTCAAAAAGTCTTGCGTTATTTTCCACTTAAACAACGACTTCAACGGTTGTTTATGTCATCTAAAATGACATCTTTCATGAGGTGGCATGAGGAGTCCCACACTAAAGATACACTTCTAAGGCATCTAGCAGATTCTCCGGCTTGGAAGAATTTCGATCATCAAAATGGTCATTTAGCATCAGATCCTCATAATGTCAGGCTCGGCTTAGCCGCTGATGGATTTAACCCATTCAGGACAATAAGTGTTGCATATAGTACATGGTCGGTCGTCTTAACACCGTATAATCTACCGCCATGGATGTGCATGAAACAATCTTATATGTTTCTGACATTACTGATTCCTAGACCTTCAACCCCAGGA
The DNA here is from genome assembly GCA_034359265.1 of Canna indica. Classification (NCBI taxonomy): domain Eukaryota; kingdom Viridiplantae; phylum Streptophyta; class Magnoliopsida; order Zingiberales; family Cannaceae; genus Canna; species Canna indica. The sequence continues at coordinate 45,527,936 of CP136890.1, read as the reverse complement.
AATGATATTGACATCTATCTCCAACCCCTAATTGAGGAATTGAAAGATCTTTGGGAGAATGATGTGGAAACTTATGATGTGTCTAAAAAGTAGAATTTTAATATGCGAGCTGCGGTTTTATGGACTATAAGTGATTTTCCTGGCTATGCTAATCTGTCAAGCTGGAGTACTAAAGGCCAATTTGCATGTCCTTCTTGTCATAAGTATACTGACTCTAAGTGGCTGAAACATGGTAGAAAATTTTGTTATTTGGGTCACCGACATTTCTTGCCGCATGACCATGTGTTTCGCCGGCAGAAAAGATCTTTTGACAATAATCAAGACTTCAGGGTTGTGCCTAGACCATTTTCTGGGTCAGAAGTTTTGAATGAATTAGAAGGACATGATATTACATATGGCAAAAAGTCTACAAAATTGCCGCTGCCGCATGGTTGGAAGAAGAGAAGCATTTTTTTTGAGTTCTCATACTGGAAAGATAATCTTTTGCGTCACAGTCTTGATGTTATGCATATTGAGAAAAATATTTGTGACAACATACTTGGGATCTTATTAAATATTGGCATGAAGTCAAAAGATAATCTTAAGGCTCATCAGGACTTGCAACTGGTGGGTATAAGGAAAGAGCTTCATCCAATCTAGCAAGGCCATCACAGGACTTATATCCCCCTAGCAAGGTTCACATTGGATAAAAATCAAAAGAAAATTATCCTTCAGGATACTGAAAAAGGTTAAGGTTCCAGATGGCTATGCTATTATCTCTGGACTAAAAAGTCATGATTGTCATATTCTAATGCATCAATTGGTCCCATTAGCGATCAGAAAAGTGTTGCCGAAGGAAATCAGTATTCCCATACTTGAGTTAAGTTCATTCTTCAGGCAGTTGTGTTCAAAAGTTTGTCGGGTACAGGACCTTGATCAATTGGAAAGAAGAGTTGCATTGACACTCTGCATTGGAACGAATCAAAAGAAAATTATCCCCCTAGCAAGGTTCACATTGTCATATTGGATAAAAATCAAAAGAAAATTATCTTCAGGATACTAAAAAAGGTTAAGGTTCCAGATGGCTATGTTGTTATCTCTGGACTAAAAAGTCATGATTGTCATATTCTAATGCATCAATTGGTCCCATTAGCGATCAGAAAAGTGTTGCCGAAGGAAATCAGTATTCCCATACTTGAGTTAAGTTTATTCTTCAGGCAGTTGTGTTCAAAAGTTTATCGGGTACAGGACCTTGATCAATTGGAAAGAAGAGTTGCATTGACACTCTGCATTGGAACGAATCCCCCCCCCTGCATTTTTTGATGTGATGATTCATTTGGTTATACATTTAGCAACGGAGGTGAAAATGAGCGGGCCAGTCCAATATCGTTGGATGTATTTTGTTGAAAGGTATGTATAAGTTATTTGATTTTCTTATCAACCACATAAGTCCTCACTTTTATTTAAAATAATAAAAATAAATTTGTAGGTTCTTACTTTGAAGAGCTACGTGCAAAATAGAAGTCAACCGGAAGGATCTATAGCTGAGGGGTACATAGCTGAATAGTGCGCAACATTTTGCTCGAGATATTTTGATACTATTGAGACAACTTAACCGTCGAGCAAGGAATGATGATGAATGTGGGGTTGACCCGACGGTTTCTTCTAACATTTTTCCAAGGAATGGTCGGGCACTAGATGAAGGGGAATTATTCACAGTGGATAACGATACGCTATCTAAGGCACATCAATATATACTAAATAACTGTGATGAGGTGAAGCCTTTCATCGAGTAAGTTCTAATATAATATCTAGTGCTACAAAATTCATTTATAGAATGAATCATTTTTGCAACTTACTGTACTATTATTTGCAGAAGACATCTTTCTCTAATGAAGAGCCTATATCCACGAGCTTCTCCTCATTTCATCAAAAATAAACATAATGAAAAATTTCCTAGTTGGTTTGCAGAAGAAGTAAGTTATCCCCCAAAGATTTATTTATGTTGGGATTAATATTAAGAATTTTTTGTTCTTATTAAAAAAGCAATTCAGCAATATATTTAATTTATAGGTTTATCGGGAAGATAATGCTTATGAATATGCTATTGATGAGGACTTAAAAGTTCTATCATGTTTTCCAAACAATGTGGCCAGAAGGTTTCAGGGTTTCTTGATAAATGGTTATAGATTTCACCCCAAAAGTCTTGAAGAAAGAAGAAAGCGACAAAATAGTGGCGTAATGGTAACAACAATAACACAAAGCTTTGCTAGTGCAATGGATAAGAATCCCATTGATGGCGATGTTAACTATTACGGTGTCATACAAGATATTATTGAGGTTGATTATTGGGTGGATAAAAAGATTGTGTTGTTTGAATGTGATTGGGTGTCCAATGGCAGAGGATTAAAACATGATGAACTTGGGTTCACATTAGTAAATTTTTCCAAGAGAATGAGGGATGATGAACCATTTATAATGGCATCTCAAGCGGAACAAGTATTTTATGTTAAAGATCCCATAGATGAAGGTTGGCTTGTTATGGTAAAAATAGTGCCAAGGGATTATTATAATATGAAGGAGGAAGTATTAGGGGATAATGAAGATCCAATTTTAGAAAGTCAAGCACACATTAGTGGAGTTTTTGACAATATTTTGTAGAGCGGCAATGATAATGTCGCTTGGATTAGGACCGACATTAATGGGGTAGTTATAGATGAAGCGTTAAGTACTATCATGGGTGAGCAGGCCGACGAAGAATATGATGGGGATGATACGTACCTCGACTGATGACGTACCATGATATCTCATTTACTACAATGTGTAGGACATTATCATTTTTTAATGCAATGTGTAGGACATTATCATTTTTTTAATGCAATCAGGTATGATGCTTTTTTATTGAAGTGAAACTGTAAAAGTTTTCACAGAGCATTATTTTTCTCTTGTTTTTCCTGCTTTCTTTCTCTCTCTCTTTTCCATTCATCATGTCTCATCTCCAACTTGTTGCAAGCTTCACTACCTTTATAGAGTGGCATACTTTCCTTACTGCCCAATCTAGCTTTGATCAGAACCAGCTAATCATAAAGGAGAGCAAAACAAATTTATGAACCCAGAGAGAAAGAATTAGAGTTGCCACAACATTGCAGTAATTAATTACTAGAGTAAGGAAGATTGTATTTTTTACATTTTTTTTAAAAAAAAACTACATAAAATTAGAAGCTAGAGCAAGATACTTGACATTCTAAGAATTAATAATTTCTTGATTTTAATTAGTATTTTATTAACAATTTAGTAGAATATACAATCTAATTCAGATGTGGCGTACTCATCGCAAGACTACTCTCTTGAAAAATTCTCCTCATGGAGGATTTAATTCTCAATGACGTGGTGTACTTCCATCTTCACTCCAGGCTAAGCCTCCCCAAAATTTGAAATCTCAATTTGCTACAGAATCTGCGAGCAAATCTCAACATGGTCCAAGCCCGCATGCTAATGTTGATCCTCCATGTTCTAACTTCTCTCCTGGTGCTCGATTTCAAGCTAACCCGCACATGTAGATGTGTCCACACCCGGTAAGTATATTACAATAATTACAATAATTATGCTCCATATTTAAGTTAATGTATTAATTACAATAATTATTCTGGCTTATTTTTAATTTATATTTTTAGATAGCAAGGCATATAAAAAAATAGTTATTTATAAATAATTATGTTCCATATTCAAAATAATTATGCTTATTTAGTTATTTAGAAATAATTAGGCCTTACGATCTCATACTTAGATTTCAATAATAGTTACTATGAAAAATTACTTTTATGTATCAACATATGTGGCTTTGTATGATTGCAATGTTTCTTCTAATTGCAATAGTCGTGTCTTTCGTTCTTTTTTTGTTGATTTTATTTTTTCTATCAGATTCTATAAAATTGCAAAGAGTTGAAGCATGACAAAGGTACTCATGTACATGATGATTATTCTGTTCTGTTCTTATCAAGTGATAAATCATAATATGTGCTTCACTTAGACACTAATTAAGGTTGTTCTTTGCAGTTGAGACTATGTTGATTAACCACATGATCTTCTAACTCTTCTCCTTATTTGCATTTTTTTGTTGACATGTATGTATGATAACTGAAGCAAAGAAGAGGAAAAGAGGGCCAACAACATGCAACGATATTTGGGGGCAACCTAAAGGTGTTCGAACTCGTGTTTTTCTCAATGACAAGGGACAGCCAATTGGTCCAACTGTAAAAAAAGTTGACTCGATTTTTAGGCGCGATGGTTAGAATTGGGGCATATGCACCTCTCAACTATAGTGACTGGAGGCTCATGCCAGACCATTTTAAAGTTAACATGTGGAAGATGGTGCAGGTAAAAATTTATATATGGTGCAATGCTATTAATACAATGGCAAATGTTGTCTCGAATTAAACTGTTTTTCTATCTGACCATTGTCACACCCCAAATGAGGGTAGTGTGACCGGCCAGGGCCTACATCCTGCCCTCTAGCCTACTATCTACACCGACATTAAGAAAACCAAGACATAGCGAATGAAAGAAAACTCAACATACTTTATAATAAGTTTTCAAGTCACAATCTATAAGTTTTTCCAAAACATGAAGGAACATCAACATCAAATATCAAATGTTCAAATAACAAGTTTTACAATCATTTTTCAATTTCAAATATCAATGTAGAAACAAAACCAACATAACTAAGCACTAGTCTAAGAATCAAGGACGCCGCTACGAGATACGGCACCGCCACCCACCCACAAGTTGCACCATGTCGACATACCAAACTACTGCTCATGCTCTGCAAAATAGAAAGAAACTGTGAGTCCACTTGGGACTCAGTGAGTGGCTCAAATGAACCTCCACACAAGCCTCAGGCATGCATATATATCATACAGGGCAATAAAAAAAATGTACAAGGAGGTAAAATTTATTTCTAATGCGATTACCAAGCCCCAATGGGTTCATTCGTATCAACTGAACATGATAACCTGCCATCTCAGCTTATCAAGCCAGGCATCCGACCCTTGGGCCTACTTATAGAAACAATCCCGGCTATAGTCGTCCCTACTATATCAGGTAGTATCATATTGGCCATCGGCCACATCATCTCAAGATGTAAGCAAACAATCCCGGGCCGTTGACTAGGATGGTCCACTAGTCTTCGGACACCGTCTGGGGTAAGGATAGCTAGTCCCACCCAACTGGGGTCTGGCACCTAGCGGGCCCGCTGGCGCACCTCTAGACCCAATACTGGCCGAGCTGAGCATTGGTCATTTCCGACCTCCATGCTCCTCGGCGGACCATCTCAAACACATTACACAATCAATATCATAGGGTTTCCATATATACACCTTGGGCCTTTGTCCGTATCTGGCCTTATTCCGGCTACAGGGTCGACAATTTATGCTGCCCTTTCAAGATATGAACACCTACAAGTTCTAAATTTCCAAAAGTATACGAGAAGTCATAGAAGTGTTATCATCTCCTAACTAAGTTTCCATATAAGTGCAATGAACGTCTAGTGACGCCTTACATGTTACCTAACCTCCTACACTGCCTTGGGTGAAATCCCGCCCAAGAACATTTAGGGCAGCACGGATAATTCAAAGGAAAATATTCAAATATCATACCTTCATCATATATGGCCACAATGTATATATATAACAACCTTACACTACCTTAGAAATTTTAGCACAATAAGGAACAACTATCCAGCATGACAAGGTAGTAATGAATTCAAATAACATGTAGGAAATACAAAACATGGTAACAATTTCAACATTCAAAGTTTAAAGATCTAATGCTAAGGATGGTTGCAAGACTAGCATTCCTACAATTTCAAATCAATCAAGCTACTTGCTATGTTTGGTGTTCTTCCTAAGTATTGTCATATCTCTATGTATGATCCTTATAGTCATGAAATTTCCATCTAAAGCTAATATCTTCTCCCCTCCCTAGCCTTGGCCAAACCATGAGCAAGGAAGACCTTGCTCGGCCATGGCTCTTATGGTAGGAGAAGAGGGAGGAGACTCTAGCTATACTTCTACCTCTTCAATTCCGAATATAATTTAAATGCTTATGAACTAATCTATCCTTCCTTCACCCTTGGCCGAACCCTCTTCATGAGTTGTAGGGTTCATTCGGCCATTCCAACGAATTCCTAGGGAAGGCATGCTTCATAATGTGAGAGATATACAAGTGGAACTACATCAATCCTTAATCTAAGGTCACATAAGGGCTCCCTTGCCGTCAAGGGAATCGGGGAAAATTTTGGCATGACCTTTCCCCTTTTCCCATGACTCGGCAGCCCTAAAAACTTGCAAATTGACGAAGAAATAGCGAATTCCGACAAGAAATTTCACAAAATAGTGAACATACATCATTGTTCCTCTTCCCCAAGCTTGACGTTGCTCCTCTTCCTCTCTCCCCTTAGGCAGCCTTGTGCGGCTCAATGGATGAGCTGTACTGTTGCAAGATGAGGGTTTTAATCCCTCTCTAGCTTTCCAATTAAGGCCTCTTGACTCACTTAACTCGCACTCAAACCTCCACTAAAACTGAACTCAACTTGGGTTCCGACTCAAACTATAATATGACTCGAGTTAACTTAATTTAAGGCATGATTTCATAAAAGGAAAGCTAATCACCCAAATAGATTCCATGAATCATTAATTGAGTCATACCTTTTCACTCGAGGCGATCCTAAGGCTCGACTCGACTACCCCCGGACCCGGCGCGTTGCACCAAAACAGATTTTATATTAGGAAATTTTTCCGGGTCTTACAACCTTCCCCCCTTAAGGGAAATTCGTCCTCGAATTTACTTGAATAACAAGGACTTACCGGCTATTCGAACAAGGAAGGGTAGGTCTCTCTCATGTCCTGTTCTACCTCCCATGTGGCCTCTTGCCCGGAATGGTGCTCCCATCTGACTTTTACCAGGGGAATTTCTTTGGACCTTAGCTTCCTGATTTGGCGGTCAAGAACCTCTACCAGCCTTTCCTCAAATGAGATGGCCGAATCTACCTTGATAGAAGAGGGCTCGATCACATGCGAATCATCTTTTACATACTTCTGCAACAAGGATACATGGAAGACTAGGTGCACTCTGCTCAGGCTAGGAGGCAATGCCAACTCATAGGCCACCTCGCCCCTCCTCTTGAGGACGGGAAAAGGCCCAATGTATCTAGGGCTCAGCTTCCCCTTCTTCCCAAACCGGACCATCCCTTTCATAGGAGAGACCTTTAGAAAGACTAAGTCACCCTCAACAATTTCTAATTCCCTGGCCTTTTTGTCGGCATATATTTTTTGTCGACTCTGAGCCGCCAGCAATCTTTCCTTAATGACCTTTACTTTCCCTATCGCTTCCAAAACCAGATCGGGGCCTACCATGAGTGATCCCCCTGCCTCAAACCAGCCCACTGGAGACCTACACCGCCGCCCATACAAGGCCTCAAAAGGAGCCATGCCAATGCTACTGTGATAGCTATTGTTGTAGGCGAATTCTATCAACGGTAGGTGTCTCTCCCAATCGTCGGCCATATTCAGGACGCATGCTCTCAGCATGTCCTCCAAAGTTTGGATGGTCCTCTCTGACTGCCCGTCAGGATACGGATGGAGAGCTGTGCTGAAACTCACCTAGGTTCCCAAAGCTTCCTGGAAGGACTGCCAAAACCGGGCTATGAACTGGGTACCGCAGTCGGATATAATCATCACTGGGGTACCATGATATGTCACAATCCTATCCAAGAATAGTCGGGCAAACTGCTCCGCAGAGAAGGTAGTTTTCACTGGTATGAAGTGTGCGGTCTTGGTTAACCGGTCCACTACCACCCAAATGGAATCAAAACCGCCTTTCGACTTAGGCAATCCGGTCACTAGATCCATGGTGATCTTCTCCCATTTCCACTCAGGCACTTCGAGGTTTTGCAGAAGCCCCGCAGGCTTAAGGTGTTCGGCCTTCACTTGCTGGCAGACTAGACATTTGGAAACAATTCTGCCACCTCTCTTTTCATACCTTTCCACCAATAATGTTGCCTTAAATCTCGGTACATCTTGGTGGCCCCCGGATGCATCGTGTAAATGGAACGATGATCCAGTTCTAGGACTTGCCTGTGCACCTCAGCCATGTATGGTACAACTATCCGATCTCTGAACCTTAGTACACCCTCTGAGTGCAATCTGAAACCATTCTCTGCATCACCTCTTTGTACCAGGTCCTTGGTCAGTGCACAAAAGGCATCCTCCCCCTGCGCGGCACGCGGCATGTCCACTAGCGTGGACTGTACCCGCAAGTGTGCCATTAGGGAACCTGAAGCTAACACTGATAAGGTTGCAACCCCATCTAGGCCCAAAGCCAACTCTCGATCTAGAGGCCTCCACTTAACTTCCAAATGAGCTAAACTGCCCATGGACTTTCTGCTCAGAGCATTTGCTACCACATTTGCTTTCCCCAGATGATACATAATGGTGCAATCATAATCCTTTACGAGCTCCAACCACCTCCTTTGCCTGAGGTTCAGCTCCTTCTGGGTAAGCAAGTACTGGAGGCTCTTGTGATCTGTGTAGATCTCGCAAGTCTCCCCATACAGGTAGTGCCGCCAAAGCTTCAGTGCAAAGACCACTACCGTTAATTCTAGATCATGCGTTGGATAGTTCTTCTCATGAACTTGAAGCTGGCGAGATGCATAAGCAATGACTCTGCCATACTGCATCAGGACGCAGCCCAGGCCAACCCATGAGGCATCACAGAAGACTACAAACCCTCCTGAGCCGGAAGGTACAGCCAACACGGGTGCAGATGTTAAACATGCCTTGAGCTTCTGAAAGCTCGCCTCACATTTACCATCCCAAAGGAACCTGACTTTCTTCTGGGTCAACCGAGTCAGAGGGGCTGCAATTTTGGAGAAATTATCCACAAAATTCTGGTAATAGCCGGCCAAACCAAGAAAATTACGGATCTCAGTCACACTAGTCGGCCGCTTCCACTTCTGCATCACTTCAATCTTGGCAGGATCTACCCTTATTCCTTCCTTGGACACTACATGGCCCAAGAACCCTACACTTTCCAACCAAAATTCACACTTGGAAAATTTGGCAAACAAGCGGTGCTCTATGAGGGTTTCCAGGACCATTCTCAGGTGCTTAGAGTGCTCTTCCTCATTCTTGGAGTAAACCAGAATGTCGTCAATGAAGACAATCACAAATCTGTCCAGGTACTCCTTAAATTCCCTGTTCATTAGGTCCATGAAGGCAGCAGGTGCATTGGTTAGGCCAAAGGACATCACTAGGAACTCATAGTGACCGTAGCGAGTCCTAAAGGCCGTCTTCGACACATCGCAGTCCCGGATTCTCAGCTGATGGTATCCGGACCTCAGATCTATCTTTGAAAACCATTGAGCCCCCTCCAGTTGGTCAAACAGACCGTCTATCCTCGGCAGTGGGTAGCGATTCTTAACAGACACTTTGTTCAGCTGCCTATAGTCAATGCACATGCACATCGACCCATCCTTCATCTTCACGAAGAGAACCGGGGCACCCCAGGGTGACACACTCAGCCGGATGAACCGCAGGTCTAGCATTTCCTGCAATTGCACCTTCAACTCCCTGAGTTCGGCTGGTGCCATCCTATAAGGTGGAATGAAAATTGGTTTCACCTCAGGCTGCAGGTCAATGGAAAAATCAACTTCCCTTCCGGGCGGCAATCTCGACAATTTCTCGGGAAACACATCAGGGAATTCACAAACCACTGGGGTTCCGCTGACATTCCTAGCTTCACCCCCTTCCCCCTCAGCCACAAATACGAAGGCCAGGAAAGATTGGCAGCTGCCCCGAAGCAACTTGCGAGCCTTTAGGGCGGAGATGATCCCTATCGGCTTGCTACTTCCCTCCCCTTGGAAGGTGAATTGCGGCAGCCCAGGCTTATTAAACATCACTGCCTTTTCTCTGCAGTCCAACATTGCAAAGTGCTCTGCCATCCAGTCCATGCCAAGGATGACGTCAAGCTCTAGAGTGGGTAGGAGTGTCAAATCCGCACTCAACACATGGTCGCACATAAGCACTTCACAGCCTTGATATATTGAATTTGCCAAGATAGCATCGCCCGTAGGCGTTGATACCATCAATGGTCCATCAAGCATAGAGGGTGCCATTGGTAACTTTTCAGCAAATATGGCAGACACAAACGAGTGCGTGGCACCCAGATCAAATAAGACATATGCAGCAAACGAACATATTAAAATAGTACCTATCACCACTGCTTTGGACGCCTCTGCCCCATCACGATTCATGGCATATACCCGTGCAGGCGGCCTCTTCGAATGACTGGTCTGCGGCCCCTTATGCTGCGCCTATCCTCTCTGAGTTACTGACCCTACTGACATAGGTGCCTTGCCCCTTCACTGCTCAGGCTTATAACTAGTTCCCTCAGGACAGTCTTTCTTGAAGTGTCCGACTCGACCGCACTTAAAGCAAGCATTAGTGCTGCTAAGGCAGGACCCCCAGTGCCTCAGACTGCAGCTACCACACTGCGGTGCCTCAGATATCTGAGAACCACCTCCTGACACTGCTGGCCGCACTGACCCGATCCCTGGGCCCCCACGACCTCGATTGCCATTCTGCCCCCGGCTTTGCAACTGATCTGCTATAGCCATTGCCCCCTCAGAGTGCCAAGGCCGACTACCAGAACCTTGCGACCAAAACTTCTTCTTAGTTGGCCCGTCATTTCTCTCAAATGGCACCAAGGCTTCTTTCCGCAGGGCCACATCCACTACCCGATCCAGAATAGAATCCTCAGTGTAGTGGATAAGCCTGCCAATCTGTGGCCTCAGCCCTGCCACGAACCTTTTAACCCTGGCGGTCTCAGACGCCACTAGGGTTGGATGGTACTTGGAGAGACGGTTGAAGTCCATCTCATACTCTGACACTGACATGCCCCCAGCCTGACGCAGTATCTCAAAATCACGGGCGCGCTTGTCACGAACACTCATGGGTAGGTACTGCTCTTTTGCAGCCGCTTGAAATTCCTCCCATGTGGATGGTGGTGCGCCAGCCGCCCTACGGGCCTTCCAAGTTTGTAGCCAAACCACGGGAATGGGTTGTGGCGGTGGCTACTGGGACTGCTGCATCTGCTGTCTCAATTCATGCTCCTTAAGGAGCGCCTCTGTCAGTTGATTCTCGAAAGATATGAAAGATCTCCCTCCAAGCCGTACATACGACTTTCATCGAATACGGCTTTCCACAGAATTCTATATGTATCTATGAGATCGAGTATGGAATTCTGTTTACTCACTTTAAATTGAGTATCCGTTTCCCTCCTTTTCCTGCTAGGATTGGAAATCCTGTATTTTACATATCCATACGGTCGAGTCCTTAGGTTTCCGAAATAGTGTAATGTAAAAAGAAGTGCTTCGAATCATTGCTATTTGACTCGGACCTATTCTAAAAAAGACCAATTGAAGGGGAGGGTTTCTTCAAACAACAAGGAGCTGAGGCAACTATTCAATCAAATGATATTGAGCATGTTTCCCATCTCTTCTCGAGAAACAACTGGGGTATTTCTTTGCAAAATTGTGCTCAATTTCATATGTGGCAATTCCACCAAGATCTCTTCGTTAGTTGGGGGAAGAATCAGCACGAATCGGATTTTTTTAGGAATAAGTCACCCTTACTGTCACTCTACAGAACCGTACATGAGATTTTCACCTCATACGGCTCCTCGTTCAATTCTTTCGAAGTAATTGGATCCTTCTCTTCGTTCGAGAATCTCCTCCCTTATTCCACTCCGTCCCGAAGAGTAACTAAGACCAATTCAGTCACGTTTTCATGTTCCAATTGAACACTTTCCATTTATGATCAAAGGGGAAGATTATTCTTTTTACCAAACATATGCGGATCAAATCACGATCTTTTAATTTTAATAAGAACAAGAAATCTTTCTCGATCAATCCCCTTGCCCCTTATTTTTCGAGAATCAGAAAGATCCTTTTCGAGTTTGAATTTGTTCATTTGGAATCTGGGCTCTTCTATCTGAGCCTGCAGTAGAACAACCGCCGACTCTTGCCCCTGACCCTCTGACTGCTCTCTTTCCGTACCCCAGGCCCGGCCTTGGCCTCAACCTTGGCCTCGCCCCCGCCTCGATGTTCTGTTGAGTTACTGCCATTGCCGCTCAAAGCAGCATTTTGAGCTTCCATTTCACTAACACAGGAAGGAAAGAAATTGCATATCACATAATAAATTCTTAACATAGAGCTCTTTAAACTTACTAACCGCATGGTGCGCTGAGTGCAGGAGTGGTCGCCCAATCTCGTAGCATAACTATACCATAAGTCGGTATGCTAACATATGCCTCATATAGTACAACACTGAGTCATAGACAAGACCTAACCTAATGCTCTGATACCATTTTTTATTACGACTCACTTGATGTGATAACTGACCCATCAACTTCATAGACCAACCTATTGGCCTAATTAAAATGCTTAAGCTGAAGTTGATGGTAGCACACCCATCAAGCATTATAAGCCAACACCACATCCAACATACTCCCGATGTGGGACTAAATCGGGGTATTATACCATTTTTTGTTACGACTCGCTTGATGTGATAACTGATCCATCAACTTCATAGACCAACCTATTGGCCTAAATAAAATGCTTAAGCTAAAGTTGCTAGTAGCACGCCCATCAAGCATTATAAGCCAACACCACATCCGACATACTCCCGATGTGGGACTAAATCGGGGTATTATAATCTCCCCCACTTATGTCTTGACGTCCTCGTCAAGACTCAACTCGAGTCTAACACATAGCCCAGAACCACACCCAAATTGGAGGCATGTGAGGCATGTGAGGCTAGCCTAGTAGCGGCTCCACCCCATCACCTGGGCAACCCTTTCTCACATAGACTCCCTCACCATGCCAAGGACTAGGTCCTGCTCTGATACCATTTTTGTCACACCCCAACTGAGGGTAGTGTGACCGGCCAGGGCCTACATCCTGCCCTGTAGACTACTATCTACACTGACATTAAGAAAACCAAGACATATCGAATGAAAGAAAACTCAACATACTTTATAAAAAGTTTTCAACTCACAATCTATAAGTTTTTCCAAAATATGAAGGAACATCAACATCAAATAACCAAATGTTCAAATAACAAGTTTTACAATCCTTTTTCAATTTCAAATGTCAAGGTAGAAACACATAACTAAGCACTAGTCTAAAACTCAAGGACACCGCTACGAGATACGGCACCGCCTCCCGCCCACCAGCTGCACCATGTCGACATACCAAACTACTGCTCATGCTCTACAAAATAGAAAGAAACTGTGAGTCCACATGGGACTCAGTGAGTGGCTCAAATGAACCTCCACACAAGCCTCAGTCATGCATATATATCATACAAGGCAATAAAAGAAATGTACAAGGAGGTAAAATTTATTTCTAATGCGATTACCGACCCCCAACGGGTTCATCCGTATCAACTGAACATGATAACCTACCATCTCGGCTTATCAAGCCTTCGGCATCCGGCCCTTAGGCCTACTTATAGAAATAATCCCGGCTACAGTCGTCCCTACCATATCAGGTAGTATCATACTGGCCATCGGCCACATCATCTTAAGATGTAAGCAAACAATCCGACTAGTCTTCGGACACCGTTTGGGATAAGGATAGCTAGTCCCACCCAACTGGGGTCTGGCACCTAGCGGGCCCGCTGGCGCACCTCTAGACCCAATACTGGCCCAGCTGAGAATTGGTCATTTTCGACATCCACGCTCCTCGGCGGACCATCTCAAACACATCACACAATCAATATCCTAGGGTTTCCATATATACACCTTGGGCCTTTGTCCATATCTGGCCTTAATCCGACTACAGGGTCGACAATTTATGCCGCCCTTTCAAGATATGAACATCTACGAGTTCTAAGTTTCCAAAAGTATACAAGAAGTCATAGAAGTGTTATCGTCTTCTAACTAAGTTTCCATATAAGTGCAATGAACGTCTAGAGACGCCTTACATGTTACCTAACCTCCTACACTGCCTTGGGTGAGGAATTCCGTGTGTCAACCTTGAAATCCCGCCCAAGAACATGTAGGGCAGCACGTATAATTCAAAGGAAAATATTCAAATATTACACCTTCATCATATATGGCCACAATGTATATATATAACAACCTTACACTACCTTAGAAATTTTAGCACAATAAGGAACAACTATCCAACATGGCAAGGTCGTAACAATTTCAACATTCAAAGTTTAAAGATCTAATGCTAAGGATGGTTACAAGACTAGCATTCCAACAATTTCAAATCAATCAAGCTACTTGCTATGTTTGGTATTCTTCCTAAGTATTGTCATATCTTTATGTATGATCCTTATAGTCATGAAATTTTCATCTAAAGCTAATATATTCTCCCCTCCCTAGCCTTGGCCGAACCATGAGCAAGGAAGACCTTGATCGGCCATGGTCCTTATGGTAGGAGAAGAGGGAGGAGACTCTAGCTATACTTCTACCTCTTCAATTCCGAATATAATTTAAATGCTAATGAACTAATCTACCCTTCGCTGACCCTTGGCCGAACCCTCTTCATGAGTTGTAGGGTTCATTCAGCCATTCCAAGGGATTCCTAGGGAAGTCATGCTTCATAATGTGAGAGATATACAAGTGGAACTACATCAAACCTTAATCTAAGGTCACATAAGGGCTTCCTTGCCATCAAGGGAATCGGGGAAAATTTTGGCATGACCTTTCCCCTTTTCCCATGACTCGGCAGCCCTAAAAACTTGCAAATCGATGAATAAACAGTGAATTCCGACAAGAAATTTCATAAAACATTGAACATACATCATTGAAATCAAGATTCGTCGGAAAGATCGCGAGAACTCAACCTATATCATCTAGGGTTCGACCATCCGCCTTCCCCAAGCTTCAAAACTTAACCACTCACCTAGATTGCGGAGAAACAAGGATCGGGTGACGACGACTTGAAATTTTTCCGGCAACGACGCGAAACCGAATCGTTCCAAACCCCAAGCTTCACCTTGCTCCTCTCCTCTCTCCCCTTAGGCGTCCTTGTGCAGCTCAATGGATGAGCCGCACAGCTGCATGATGAGGGTTTTAATCCCTCATCTACCTTTCCAATTAAGGCCTCTTGACTCACTTAACTCGCACTCAAACCTCCACTAAAACCGAACTCAACTTGGGTTCCGACTCAAACCATAATATGACTCGAGTTAACTTAATTTAAGGCATGATTTCATTAAAGGAAAGCTAATCACCCAACTAGATTCCATGAGTCATTAATTGAGTCATACCTTTTCACTCGAGGCAATCCTAAGGCTCGACTCGACTACCCCCGGACCTGGCGCGCTGCACCAAAACAGATTTTATATTAGGAAATTTTTTCGGGTCTTACAACCATATTTTTAACTTGATTTTCCTATTGTAGGAAAAGTTTGATCGATATATTAGCAGAAAGATGGTTCATGAAGTCATTAAACAAAAGTGGAGAGCCTTTAAGTCAAAAGTAATGAAATTGTGGGTAAATGGGGAGCGTGACTCCATAATTATTGACGATCACTTTAATTGGCTCAAAACCTTTTGGGAGTTTGAGAAATCAGCGGTTGTATTTGTATTCATTTTTATCAAGTAATAGTTTACTCAATATACTTACAATCACTACTAGAATATACCACATCAGCCACAGGAATAACCAACGGTCGCCTCAGCCGTCAGTATAAGTCATGGCTTTTCGACGGCCGTAGCGATCGTGGCTGATGTAACTGAATCAGCCACGGCTCGCATACGGCCGCTTAGAGCCGTCGCTCATAGTTGATGGTGCACACGGGTCGTGAAATAAAATAAGTTATTAGCCACGGCTAAGCGGGGGGGGGGGGGGGGGGCGAGAGCCGTTGGTGATATGAATAAGTCATTAGCCACGGCTAGAAGTGGCCGTCGCTTATTAATTAATGGCGCGAACGCAACACGAAAACTAAAACACTCTAAACCAACGGCTTAGAGAGGGCCAGCTGTCGGTGATATTAAAATTATGAATCCACGATTTTCTGACGGCTGGCGAGCCATGGGTGAAAATACTTTTTATTTGCGTTCGCGCCCGACCCTTCCTCTTTTTCCCCGCTCTCTTTTCTCTCCGCCGTTGCCGACGATTTGTCACTGCCGATCGTCACCGCGCCGCTTGCCCCCTCGCCCTCACTGCGTCGCCTCCCCGGCCCTCTCCCCCTCTCTGTCGCCCAGACCGCCGCTCCTCTCCCCCTCGATCTTCGTCGCCCACGCGCGCCGCCGCCGGCCTGCTCCCTCGCCCTCGCCACCGATCTCTCTCCCCTCTCCGCCACCACCAAGTGAGTTCACCCCCCCCCCCCCCTCTCCCTATAGTGTTAATTACTGTTATTAGTGATTAATTAGATTTATTTACTATTAATTACTATTATTAGAGATTAATTAGGGTTAATTTTAGATTTAATTAGTAAATTAGTGTTAATTTTTTTAAAAATTAGATTAATTAGTTTTCAATTAGATTTAATTATTGTTAATTAGTTGTTAATTAGATTTAATTAGGGTATAATAAATGTTAGGATTAATTTTAGTTGGGTGTAATTATAATTATGAAATCATCCACTTTGGACTAGTGCGCTCCGGAATCGTCCACTTTGGACTTGCGCTGAAATCATCAATAAAGGATGGATTCGCACCCGCCGGAATAGTCCACTTTAGACTCGCGGCCAAATCGTCCATGGTGGACTCGTGCCGGAATCAAGACGAGTTGATACGTTTCACGTACGCATCGACGAATCAAGTTTTAATTTTTCAAAACCTTAGATATGTTTGGGGGTTGTATCACTACTAGAAATTGAGTCTTCAGGAACGGCCGCTCAAGCCGTTGCTATTTGCAACGGCATTCTTACGGCCGCCCAAGCCATTGCAGATATGTTGTATCTGCAACGGCTTTCTAACGGACATGCGAGCCGTTGCTGATAATTTTAATTATCAGCAACGGATTGCTAACGGACAAGTGAACCGTTGTTGATGATAACTTATCAGCAATGGCTTTCTAACGGACGAGTGAGCCGTTGTTGAAAATTTTATATAGGTCGTAGATCGCGCCCGCCCCTTCTTCCTCCTACTGTCGCCGACGCCTCCTCCTCCCGCCTCTCACCACCGCTGCCGACGCTGACGCCGCTGATGCCGCTGAGCTATCGCTGCCGACGCTGACGCCGCTGAGCTGTCGCTGCCGACGCTGCCGTCCATCCTCGACCGCTGATTTTAGGTATTCCTCGACGAGAAATCTGATCGAAACCCTATTTTTAGGGTTTTGGCCTACGGCGGACGGCCGATGGCCGCCGCCGGAGCTTGTACAATGTCCTGACACAGTGTCCGGACATTGTACGCCTGCGCCGAAAATCGTAGTTTTAGATTTATTTATTTAATTGTTAATTAATTATTTAATTAATTGTTTAATTTGTTAGATTAATTTTTAGGGTTTAGATTAATTTTTAGAGTTTATATTAATTTTTAGTTTAATTTAGTTAGATTAATATTTAATAATGGTAGGTTAATTATTTAAATTAATGAAAATGATGTAGATTAATATTAATTAATTAGTTAAAATATTATTAATTAGTCCAAAGTTGTCCTTAATGGACTCGCGTCGGAATTGTCCACTTCGGACGCGCGTCGGAATCGTCCACATCGGAGGCGCGCCAGAATAGTTCATTTTGGACTCCCGCGGGAATCATCTAATTTGGACTCGTGTCGAAATTGTCCAATATGGACTCGAACTTACTCGAAACATTTAGAAAACAATCATCCATCCGACGAGTTGATATGTTTCACGTACGCATCGACGAGTCGGATATGATTTAGCAAAACCTTAGATCCATTCGGGGATTGTATGTTCGTGTAAAAGAAGTAGATGATCTTTTATACGACGTACAATTCTTGAATTGTCCCTGATTGGACAATTTGGGAATATAGTTATTTGTACTGCACTTACGTTTTTCTTTTAACCGTTAACTAATTATTCTAAATTTTGGCAGCATCTCTCTTGTTCTCCGATACACGCCCAGATAATATGCGTATTCGAAGAACTATAGGGAGATGCTGCGGAAATTTAGAATGAAGTTAGCGGTTAAAATAAGTACTTAGTGCAATATAAATAACATAAATCCCGAATGGAATAGGACAATATCACCTAAAGGCATTAACCAAAGAAATTGTCATTGATTGACAAAATCATGTCGGCTGATCGAAGTTGGATGTACCGATGTCTTGATCGTGGAGCTTTAACGAATGAGTTTCGATTAGGCGTAACGTACTTCCTAAATTTTGCCTATTCGAATTGAAATTTCATTAGCATCGGTGATCAAATCCGATGTCCGTGTTTATCCTGCGCTTGGAAGAAGAAGTAGGAAAAGGAAAAAATATAGTGATAGTTTTATTCTTCGTCGCCGTAAATAGGAATATTGAAAATCCAATTTTTTGAATTTGAAAAAAGGTGATGGGCGAACGACGGGAATTCACAATCCACTGCCTTGATCCACTTGGCTACATCCGCCCCGTTTCTAGCTAAACTAAAGGATTTTCCCCTTTTTCCATTCATATTCATCACCCCTTTTTCCATTTATCATTATTGTATGTATTCATTTTTGTTTAACTTAGATCCAGAAATTGGATATTTTGAAAAAATGTATTATTTATATTTTCAAAAAAAAATGAAAAATGAAAAATGTATTATTATATATTATTATATATTTTATATTTATAGGATTATAGGAAAATAAAATATTTATATATTTATTATTTAGTATTTAGGAGAATTAGGAGAAAGGAGAATAATACCATGTAAAATTTGAGAAAAAAAATCCCTCAAGTGCTTACCCACTTATTGGCAAAAATCGAAAAACTAAACATGAGGGAGGAGAAAGAAATAATAGTAACTTGGTCTCGGGCATCTACCATTATACCTACAATGATTGACCATACCATCGCTATTCATAATGGAATAGAACATTTACCTATTTATATAACAGATCGTATGGTAGGTCACAAATTGGGAGAATTTGCACCTACTCTGACTTTTGCGAGACATGCGAGAAACGATAATAAATCTCGTCGTTAAGGTTAAGTTAAATCGTTGTTGTTAAACGTTAAATATTCAAATTCAATCAAAAATCAATATAAATCAATATTCAATATATTTATATTTGAATATTGATTTATATTTTTATTTAATACAATTATATATATATATATATATATATATATATATATTTATACAAAACAAATTCAAATTTGAATTTGTATAATTTTTAAATTAAATAAATTAAATATTAAAATATAATTGTTAAATATAATTATTATAATTATAATTTAAATTTTTAAATTATATATTATATAAATTTGAATATAAATATTTAATATAAATAAAATATAAATTTATAAATAAAATATAAATTTTAATTTTAATTCAAAATATTATTGAAAATATAAATATAAAAATATAAGAGATATAAATTATCAAAACAAAATCAAAATACAATATATATATATATATATATTAACTATTAACAAAATATATTTATGAATATAGAAAATAAATAAAAATAGAAAATAAATAAAATAAAAATTGAAAGATGAAAGAAATTAAAGTCAAAGAAAAGAAATTCGCATTTGTTTGAATGGACGATTTTTGGACGATTATTCCAATACTCGAGGATGCAGACACAACGTCGATTCAATTAGAAGTTGAATATGCTGATGATGACGATCATGAAAATGAGGAAGCTGGAGATGAAGAAGAGGAAGAAGAGGAAGAATTCGAAGACTATTATTCAGATGATGATGAATAATTGTAAAGTATATATTTTATTAAATATATCTCTACTATTTATACAATAATCTAATTATATGTCTATTCGACAGATATGTCTGGTCGTGGTTATCGTCGCAAGAGAGCTGCGGAGTCTCCGATCGGTGAGACTCCAGCACTTACTCATGCTGTTGATCTTCCTGTTGTTGATCCTCATGCCGATGATACTGCCGAGGCTAGTACATCCAGACGCAGGCGGCCATGCGAGCTGAACAGGTGGCAGCCTCCACCAGCCACAAAGTCACGTAGATTTATTAGCATGATTGGGGAGCGATAAAATATCATGAATTATGAATAATTACAAATTCATTATATCATAATATAATATTAAATTTTATTTTTGTTGTGGAGGTTCGAGCAAGAAGAAGTTCCGAGGAGAACTTCTTCTACTATTCGACGATACATGCACAAGGCATGGTCTACGTGGTCTCACGTGCCTAGCGAGCACGTCAACATATTATGGCGCGAGTTTGAGGCACGTATTATTTTTTTTTATACATGCATGATGATTAATATTGGTACTGATATTATTATTCTGCAGGCTCTCTATACATGGGCTGAGGACCAGAGGCCCTTCATTTACGCTGCCTGGGAGGCTATTTCCTGGGCAAGGTACAACGGGCAGCTGGGGCAGGCCCGGTCCCAAGCGATGGCACGAGCTGGGACTACTAACATCGCGGAGACTCGGGGATACGACCCCGATTGGATTACTCCGGATATATGAGACCAGCTCGTGGGAATATGGTCGATGGATCGATGGTAGGAGGTTTCTAGGAATGCGGCTAGAAATCACATGTCGGGGGGAGCAGCGTGTCACACCGGCGACTCTATTGCATTTGCAGTGCACGCGAACCGTATGGTAAGTATACCTTTTAATTATATATTTTATTTGTTACTATGTGTACTAATTAATGTATTATGTTTTGTAAATGTAGACGACGGTGTCGGATGACGGGACTGTCCAACGACCCTCCCCGATTGCAGTGTTTGAGCGGACTCACCGTCGAGCACATGGGACGAGGGAGTACATCGACAACCGTGCTGCATACATTATGGTAACTATATATTTGTTTAAATTATTCATTATATATTTATAATTTAAGTTTTATGATAAATATTAAACAAAAAATCAAAACAAAATCAAAACAAAATAAAAATTGAAAGATGAAAGAAATTAAAGTCAAAGAAAAGAAATTCGCATTTGTTTGAATGGACGATTTTTGGACGATTATTCCAATACTCGAGGATGCAGACACAACGTCAATTCAATTAGAAGTTGAATATGCTGATGATGACGATCATGAAAATGAGGAAGCTGGAGATGAAGAAGAGGAAGAAGAGGAAGAATTCGAAGACTATTATTCAGATGATGATGAATAATTGTAAAGTATATATTTTATTAAATATATCTCTACTATTTATACAATAATCTAATTATATGTCTATTCGACAGATATGTCTGGTCGTGGTTATCGTCGCAAGAGAGCTGCGGAGTCTCCGATCGGTGAGACTCCAGCACTTACTCATGCTGTTGATCCTCCTGTTGTTGATCCTCATGCCGATGATACTGCCGAGGCTAGTACATCCAGACGCAGGCGGCCATGCGAGCTGAACAGGTGGCAGCCTCCACCAGCCACAAAGTCACGTAGATTTATTAGCATGATTGGGGAGCGATAAAATATCATGAATTATGAATAATTACAAATTCATTATATCATAATATAATATTAAATTTTATTTTTGTTGTGGAGGTTCGAGCAAGAAGAAGTTCCGAGGAGAACTTCTTCTACTATTCGACGATACATGCACAAGGCATGGTCTACGTGGTCTCACGTGCCTAGCGAGCACGTCAACATATTATGGCGCGAGTTTGAGGCACGTATTATTTTTTTTTATACATGCATGATGATTAATATTGGTACTGATATTATTATTCTGCAGGCTCTCTATACATGGGCTGAGGACCAGAGGCCCTTCATTTACGCTGCCTGGGAGGCTATTTCCTGGGCAAGGTACAACGGGCAGCTGGGGCAGGCCCGGTCCCAAGCGATGGCACGAGCTGGGACTACTAACATCGCGGAGACTCGGGGATACGACCCCGATTGGATTACTCCGGATATATGAGACCAGCTCGTGGGAATATGGTCGATGGATCGATGGTAGGAGGTTTCTAGGAATGCGGCTAGAAATCACATGTCGGGGGGAGCAGCGTGTCACACCGGCGACTCTATTGCATTTGCAGTGCACGCGAACCGTATGGTAAGTATACCTTTTAATTATATATTTTATTTGTTACTATGTGTACTAATTAATGTATTATGTTTTGTAAATGTAGACGACGGTGTCGGATGATGGGACTGTCCAGCGACCCTCCCCGATTGCAGTGTTTGAGCGGACTCACCGTCGAGCACATGGGACGAGGGAGTACATCGACAACCGTGCTGCATACATTATGGTAACTATATATTTGTTTAAATTATTCATTATATATTTATAATTTAAGTTTTATGATAAATATTAAACAAAAAATCAAACTCGAGTAGGAGACCTACAACCAGACGGTGGTGCAGCGCGGGGGCACCCCCGAGGACTTTGACGCAGCAACGTGGGTCGAGGCCGCAAGTGGCTGGGACCATGGCCACGTATATGGCTTTGCAGATAGTGGTCATGCGCGAGCCGTGCTAGGGCCACATGGGGCACCGACCCCTCCGATCGCTGGTGAGTGGTCGTCCACCTCCAGATCTAGTTATGATCATAGTAGCAGAATAAGGACTCTAGAGGACATGGTCGCGCGTCAGACTGAGATGATGGAACGCCAGAGTCAGATGATGGCGGAGATGCATGCTATGCAATGCAACATGTTAGGTCATCCCAAAGCAGGCATCTCTTCGGCATCATCTCATCCATCGTCCTTGAGTCAGTCCACGCCGGTGTACACTCAAGCACTCCAGACCCCGCCAAATGATCCAAGCCATCCTCCATTGTCATCGTGAGATTTTTTTATATTGACTTTGTTATTGAGATATTATACTTGTTTAATCTATTTTGTTTGGATATTGATACTTCAATTTTGCATTTGAATAGTTTTTATACTATTGTGGATAATTATAAATATAAATATAATTGTTTTGATGTATATCTTGGTGTATTTGTGATGTGTGAATGAATGTGTGTATGAGTGTATGGGTGTGTGAGTTATGTATCAGATAATGTATCAATGTATCAATGGAAATTTGAAATTTTAATTTTTTTGTTTCTAGGTTCACATCATCAGCAACGGCTTTCCCACGGTCGTCCGTGGGAAAGCCGTTGCTAAAAAGTTTATCGAAAGTCGTTGCTGATGACCTACAGCAATGGCTTAGCAACGGTCTTTTACTAACGGCGTTGCTACAGACTCACCAGTCGTTGCTATTAATGTTTTCAGCAACGGCTCCATGTCCGTGGCAAAACCGTTGCTGATAATATTATTTGCAATGGCCCGAGCGGCTGTTGCTAAGCCGTTGCTAAGTTATCAGCAACGCGCTTTTTTGCCACGGCTCCGTTGCAACGGGTAGGGCCATTGCAAGCCGTTGCTGATGGTTTTCAGCAACGGCCCAGCAGAGCCGTTGCTGATGCCTATTTTTCCAGTAGTGTATGTTCATGTAAACGAAGTAAATGATCTTTTATAAGACATACTACCCTTGAATTGTTCCTAATTGGATAATTTGGGAACATAATTACTTATATTGCACTTAGTTTATTTTTTTTAGTCACTATTCATTTTTAAATTTTGGCTTGTATCTCCCTTGTTCTTCGATAGGCGCCCAAATGATATGCATATTTAGAGAACTATAGGGAGATGCGTCCGAAATTTAGAATGAAGTTAATGACTAAAAGAAATACTAAGTGCAATATGAATAACATGAATCCCTAATGGAATAGGACCATCCCACCTAAAGACATTATCTAAAGATATTGCAAACTTTTTGACAGAAGATGTCGGGCGATCGAAGTTGGATGTACCGATGAATTCATCGTGGAGCTATAACGGACGAATTTCGAGTAGGCGTAACTTATTTCTTAAATTTCGCCTACTCGAATGAAAAATTCCTTAGTAGTGATAAAATCCGATGTCCGTGTCGGAAATATTCGAACATAAGATTTTTGGACCGAGAAACTATCACACTGCATCTGTATACAAAAGGATTCACACCAAGATATTTTGTATGGAATTGTTACGGGGAGTCACGTCAAGTCGGGACGTCGAGCAATCATGTTGTCCAAACTCTTGGTGAATCTTCTTCTGCTGGTGTTTCTTCTTCCAATCCATTTAAATGATTCTGGATAGTCTTGGAGGACAATTCCATTTAAATGATAATATTGAGTCAGTTACTGAGACGGTAGTGCCACCAGATACTACGACAGTTGAAGTCACTGAAGAACAACCTGCGATACAGATTGAATTGCCGAATAAGGAGGCTGCAGAATTTTACGAGATGTTGAAAGCTGTCGATGAACCGTTGTATGAGAATTGTCCTAATTATACAAGATTTTCGATAATGACACAACTCCTGAACATCAAGTCCAATTGTAATATCAGTGGGGTTGCGTTTGATCGGATTGTAGGCTTTATCAATGGTATGCTACCTCCAAATAACAATTTTGAGCCAACCTTTTATAAGACAAAAAAGTTGATGAGGAAATTAGGGCTTAGGTACGAAAAGAAACATGTGTGCCCAGATAACTACATTTTATATTATAAAGAAAATGCACAGTTAGAGCAATGCCCGGTATGTGAACATCCTCGTTACAAGGAGAAGAAATGGGTCCGACAAAAAAATATCTCATTTAAGGTGCTTCGGTATTTTCCACTAACACTGAGGCTTCAAAGGTTATTCATGTCGAAAAAGACTGCCCTTTATATTAGTTGGCATGCAAGAAGTCGTGATGATACAATAATGACTCATCCATCCGACAGTGAAACATGAAAACATTTGGATAGGTGTTATCTTTCATTTGCTGGGGAGACTAGAAATATCAGGTTGGGATTGTGCACAGATGGTTTTAATTCATTTGGTAATTCGGCAACTCCGTATTCAGTATGGCATTAACAGTTTATAATTTGTCGCCCTCAATATGTATGAAAGATGAATTTATCTATCTTTCGATGATTATTTCGGGTCCTAGGGGTCCTCGCAAATAAATTGACGTGTTTCTCCGTTCCCTAATTGATGGACTCAAAATATTGTGGGCTGAGGGAGTTGTCACTTATGATTGTCACCGGAAGCAAAACTTCACTTTACGAGCTGCTATATTATGGACTATCAATGATTTCCCTGCCTATGGCATGTTGTCTAGTTGGAGCACACATGGGCGACTCTCTTGCCCATATTGCATGGAACACTCAAAATCCTTCAGTCTTGACAATGGTCTGAAAATTTCCTTCTTTGATTGTCATCGCCGATTCCTACCGTCTATCCATCAGTATTGAAGGAATTGAGACAAATTTATCAAGGGTAGAGTCGAAAGAGATCAGCCACCACCGATGTTGTCTGGTGAACAGATGTTAGCATGTGTTCAATTGCTTCAAGAGATTACATTTGGTCAGAATGTAAGAATTTCAGGCTTTGGTCAAAGACATAACTGGGTGAAAAAAAGTATCTTTTGGGAATTGCCATATTGGAGTTCATTACTGATTCGGCATAATTTGAACGTCATGCACATTGAAAAAAAGGTGTTTGATAATATTTTTAACACAGTTATGGATATTTCTAGAGATAATGTGAAGGCCTGACATGATGTAAAAATACTTTGTAAGAGACCTGAGTTAGAGTTGCAAGAGGTCAACAGACGACTTCATAAGCCAAAGGCACCGTATGTGTTAAATAAACAACAGATGAAAGATATGTATCAATGGATCAGAGAACTCATATTACCCGATGGATTTGCCACAAACTTATCTCGATGTATAAACGTCGATGAATGCAAAATATCGGGGATGAAGAGCCACGATTGCCATGTATTCATGTAGAGATTGCTTCCGGTCACGTTTCGAGATCATCTACATGATAAGATTTGGGGTCCGTTGACAGAATAAGTATGTTTTTAAAAAACATTTGTGCAAATGTACTTCGAGTTGAAGATATGTCAGCACTTGAAAATAATATTGTTGAAATCATATGCAAGCTGGAGCAGTTTTTCCTTCCTGCATTTTTTGACTCGATGGAGCATATACCGATACACTTGGCATACGAGGCACGAGTTGGTGGCCCCGTTCAATACCGGTGGATGTACTTATTTGAAAGATACATGAATTGTCTGAAGAAAAAAGTAAAAAACACTGCTACAATTGAAGGTTCCATATCAGAAGCATATATAATTCAAGAAATTTCAATATTCTGCTCATTTTATTTTGGATCAACCATCAAGAAAAGACTTAGTCGTCTTCCATGGAACGACGACAGGGGAGCTCGACCATCATATGGTTGTTTAAATATCTTTGGTTACCCTAGTCGTGCTTTGGGTTCTCGTCTGTCTCGATTCTTAAGCGATGAAGAGTACCATTTGGCCTACCTGTACGTTTTACTAAACTGTCCAGAGATTGAAAAGTTCATTGAAATATTTGACATTGAGATGGTGACAAATTACTCAATTTACAGCGATGAGGAATTAGAAAGATTACAGAATCATGAGTTCCCTAATTGATTTCAAACTTACAGCACAGAACACAGATGCGAAATAGATAACCAAATATTTGAGTTTGCTAGTGGACGCCACGACTTGTACAGTGTTATAATGGTTATTTTGTCAATGAATATAAATTTCACACACTTGAATATGTTGGCTTAAGGGTTTCTCTTAAGCCTTGATCTTTATTTTGATGATAACAAACAAGTATTTAATCCATATGTGAAGTTTTGAGTTTAGGATGAGGTTGCCAAGCATGCCAAGCAAGCCAAAAATGGGCAGAATGTTCATCGGTCGACCAACCGGTCGACCGGATTGGAGATCACAAGTCGCACGACCCTGACTCCACTGATTCGGTCGACTGACTGGTCGACCAAATATGAGAATGGTAGATTTGCGATAGTCGGTCGACCCGTCAGTCAACCGAGCACTCACTTAAGCCAACGGTCGCATTGGCGGTTATCAGTCGGTCGACCAATGATCGATCGACAAGCGATCGAACGGCGTCAACGGCTATTTTTTTGCCCGTTGAACATTCCGTTCGGCTGAGGGGTTATAAATACCCCTCACCTAACTTCTTTAAACCTTCTTAGAAATTTTATTGAGCATTAAAGAAGTCATTTGAGCCTTCTTAAAAATTGATTTGCTGTGCGCCCTTCGCCTTCGTTGACAACATTCCTCGAGCGCTTGCTTCCCTGCTTCCCTCAACTCTGCTGCAACTCAAAGAGTCATCTGGTTGGAGGCCTGAAGGCTTGGAAAATGAGCTTTGGTTCATCCTTAAATTCTTAAGCTCTTTCCACTCTATTTGAAGTTTATTTTAAACTTGTTTTCCATTTGTAATAGCTGCTATATGTGCTAGGTTAGGAAAAACTTTGTAGGATTGTGTTTTGCCTAGGTGAATAGGATTGAGAGATTCTCAGAGTGGTGAGAAGGGTATCCTCATTGTATTCAAAGGGAAACACAAACTCTATAAAGTAGTGGTTAGAAATCCTTTGTGAGGAGCCAAGGTAGTGGAGTAGGCAGTTGGTCGAACCACTATAATTAATCTTGTATGCATTGCTTTCTTGATTGCCTTTCATTGTTATTAATATTTGATCACATCTATTGTCAAAAAACACTTGCACCTAAGTGAAGTTAAAATTGAGTAAAAAAGAAAAATATAAGAAATAAGGGGACAGACACTATTCAACCCCCCTTTCTAGTGTCGGGTTTCACACAACAATTGGTATCAGAGCAAGGTCGTAGGTCAAGATTTAACCATCTTCCCTACAAATTAAGATGTCTAGTGAAATCCAATTAGCTCAAGGGTCCTCTACTCATACTCCACCACTATTTGATGGAAACAACTATACCTATTGGAAGATCCGCATGAATGGCTTCCTACAATCTCTAGGTATGGATGTATGGAGGATGATTTTAGTTGAGTATAAGCAACCCGATAAGGATATGGATAAATGAGACCAAGAAGAGATTAGACTCTGCAATGCAAATGCAAAGGCCGTCAAAACTTTATATTGCGGCCTATCAATTAATGAATTCAATAGGATTTCTACATGTAAGTCCGCATATGAAGTATGGAAGGTCCTAGAGACCACCCATGAAGTAACTTCACAAGTAAAGGAATCCAAAATAAACTTACTCGTGCATGATTATGAAATATTTAATATGCTACCACATGAGTCCATTGATGCCATGCATGCTAGATTCCAAAATATTACAAATGGCTTAGCTAACCTTGGCGGAGAAATAAGGGAAGAGGAGAAGATAAGGAAGCTCCTCCATTCCCTTCCAAAATCATGGGAGCCCAAAGTCACAGCCATCATGGAAGCCAAGGACTTGAGCACCATGAAGATTACCGAGCTCATTGGGTCTCTCATGACACATGAGACCCACATGAAGCAATACCAAGAGCAAGATGCCCCCAAAGGCAAGACCATCGCCTTAAAAGCATCACATTGAGCAGAAGAGTCGTCATCATCCGAGGAAGAGACGGATGATCTTGAAGAAATGGCGATGCTAGCAAGAAGATTCATGAGTTTCATGAGGAACGGAAGAGGAGGCTACACATGCTACAATTGCAACAAGACCGGGCATTTAAGGAGAGATTGCCCACTTCTCAAGATGGCCTCCACCTCCAACCCTCACAAAAAGAAAAAGAACAACAACAAGAAGAAGGCAATGATGGCCACGTGGGATGAAAGCGAGGCCTCATCGAGTGAAGATGAAGCAAAGAGTGAAAAAGCAAATCTTTGCTTGATGGCAAATGATGAAGAGGTAAGGTTTACTTTCGGTGAAGTTTCTTTTACTCAAGAAGAACTAGAAAGTGAATTTGAACAAATGCATGATGAATTTAATGCCATTAGGAGAAAATTTAGATACCTTAAAAAGGACAATAAATCCTTAGAAATTGAGAATGATAGTTTATTACTTTCATGCAATGCCTTAAGAAAAGAAGTAGACACCCTTAAGGAAGAAAAATGCACCCTAGAGAAAGCTAAGAAGGACTTAGCAATTGACAACCAAAAATTAGAAAATGAAAACAAGTATTTAAGTGATCAAGTAGAGCATTTGAATAATAGCATGCTAACATTGAAAAAAGAACTTTGCATGTTTAATGAAAAGATGACAACCATAGAAAATACCATGCCTAAGGTTGTCCATAAAAAGAAATCATCACATTCTTATGCTCACACACATACTAGAAGAAAATTTAATGGAAATTGCTTTTCTTGTGGCATATTTGGCCATATGGCCAAGGAGTGTGCTTTGATGAGGAACCCATATGCAAGATTTACTTGGGTTCCCAAAATGACTAACACTCAAGGACCCAAGAAAATTTGGGTACCTAAGATGGTTTCTTCTCCTTTTGTAAATATTGGATGGCGGATATTGGATATTGGATAGCGGTTGCTCAAAGAACATGGATATTGGATATTGGATAGTGGTTGCTCAAATCATCCTCAAGCAAATAGAAGCACTTGGATATTGGATAGCGGTTGCTCAAAGCACATGACTGGTGACATCAACTTATTTGCAACCCTATCAAGCAAAGATGGTGGACATGTCACATTTGGAGACAATGCCAAAGGTAAGATTGTTGGCATTGGTGACATAGGTATACTCCCTTACCCATGCATTAAGAATGTTTTATTAGTTGATGGGTTAAAACATAACTTGATTAGCATATCACAATTATGTGACAATGGATACATGATTATTTTTGAAGCATCAAAATGTATCATTAGAAGTGCACCTTCAAATGATATCATGTTCATTGGAAATAGGCAAGAAAATGTCTACACTTTAGAATTAAATGTCTTGCCAAATCTCCATGTTAGATGCTTAGTTGCCATGGAGAATGACTCTTGGTTGTGGCATAGAAGGCTAGGACATGCTAGCATGAGCCTCATCCAAGAAATATCTAGGAAAAAATTAGTTAAAGGCTTACCCAAGATAAAATTTGAAAGAGACAAACTTTGTGATGCATGTCAACTTGGTAAGCAAGTCAAATCTTTATTTCATAGCATTAATCAAGTTAGTACATCTAGAATTATTGAGCTTGTGCACATGGATCTATTTGGTCCATGTGATGTAGCTAGTCTAGGTGGAAAGCTATATTGTTATGTATTAGTTGATGATTTTTATAGATTTACATGAGTTTTCTTTTTAGCTAAGAAAAATGAAACTTTTGAGTTTTTCAAAAGATTTTCAAAGAAAGTTACAAATGAAAAAGGAGTTTCAATTCTAAAGATTAGAAGTGATAATGGAGGGGAGTTTAAAAATGAAAAAATTTCTGAGTTTTGTGATGATTTGGGTATTGAACATACCTTTTCTTCCCCTAGGACCCCTCAACAAAATGGAGTGGTTGAGAGGAAGAATAGAACCTTACAAGAGATGGCTAGGACCATGTTATGTGGAAATAATATGCCTAAGTATTTTTGGGCCGAAGCCATAAATACCTCCTGCTATGTTCTTAACCGAGTTTTATTAAGACCCAAAATTAAGAAAACACCTTTTGAACTTTGGAATGGTAAAATCCCAAATGTCGGATATTTTCATATTTTTGGATGCAAATGTTTCATATTGAATACTAAGGAGAATTTAGGAAAATTTGATTCTAAATCCGATGAAGGGATTTTCCTAGGTTACTCCATGAATTCTAAGGCATATAGAGTTTACAATCGTAGGACCATGATTGTTGAAGAATCTATGCATGTTATGTTTGATGAAACTAATGATTCTTCTAGAAATGTGAAGATTGTAAATGTAGGTGAGGAACTTGAGGATCTCACACTTCATGACAAAGAGGTGGAGGATGAAGATAATGAGGAAACCCAACATAAAGAACCGCCATCCTCGAATCTACCTCAAGTTGAAGATGATGAAGAAGAAGCTCTACCACCTCTCCCTAAAGAATATCGGTTGGTAAAGGATCATCCAATGGACCAAGTCATTGGAGAACTTTCAACGGGAGTGGTAACGCGTTCTAAACTCAAGAACGTTTGTCAATATGTAGCTTTTGTATCTCAAGTAGAGCCTAAAAATATTAAGGAGGCAATAGAAGATAAGTTTTGGGTACTAGCTATGCAAGAAGAACTCAACCAATTTGGTAGAAATGATGTATGGGACTTAGTACCTAGACCTAGTGAACAAACTATAATTGGAACTACATGGGTATTTAGAAATAAGCTTGATGAAGAAGGATTAGTTATTAGAAACAAAGCTAGGTTAGTGGCACAAAGGTATAACCAACAAGAAGGGATAGATTATAATAAAATGTATGCTCCCGTAGCTAGATAAGAGGCAATTAGAATGCTTTTGGATGTAAAAAGTGCATTTTTGAATGGTTTCATTAATGAAGAAGTCTATGTTGAACAACCCCCAGTTTTGAAAGTTTTGAATTTCCAAACCATATTTTCAAACTTAAAAAGGCTTTATATGGTTTAAAACAAGCCCCTAGGGCTGGTATGAAAGACTTTCAATATTTTTAATTGAACAAGGTTTTAATGTTGGAAAAACCGATGTTTCAGTTTTCATTAAGCATCATGAAAATGATATGTTATTAGTTCAAATTTATGTTGATGATATAATCTTTGGTGCTACTAATGAAATGCTTTGCAAGTGGTTTGCTAAATGTATGCAAGATGAGTTTGAGATGAGCATGATGGGAGAGCTCTCCTTCATGCTTGGCCTCCAAATTAAGCAAACTAACAAAGGAATCTTTATCAATCAAGCCAAGTACACAAAGGAGCTCATCAAAAGGTTTGGGATGAATGAAGCCAAGATAGCTTCTACACCTATGAGCGCATCCATCAAGCTTGACAAAGATGAAGAGGGCATTAAAGTTGACGAAAAATGATATCGAGGTATGATTGGTAGTGTTCTTTACTTAACCGCATGTAGACCCGATATCATGTTTAGTGTATGTGTGTGCTAGGTTTCAATCTTGCCCTAAAATGTCTCATTTAAGTGCGGTAAAACACATATTGAGATATTTAAAGGGCACGGTTGACTTAGGACTATGGTATCCATGTCATACATCATTTGATTTAATCGGTTTTTCGGATGCGGATTTTGCCCGGTGTAAAGTAGATAGAAAAAACACTAGTGGGTGTTGTCAATTCTTAAGAGCGAGTCTTGTTTCTTGGTTCTTAAAGAAACAAAACTCAGTTGCACTTTCAACTACCGAAGTAGAATACATCACTGCGGCTAGTTGTTGTGCACAAGTCCTTTGGATGAAACAAACCCTTTTAGACTATGGACTTGAGTATTCTTGCATACCTATTCATTGTAGTAACACTAGTGCAATAAACTTAACAAAGAACCCTATTTTACACTCTAGAACCAAGCATATTGACTTAAGGCATCATTTTCTTAAGGATAATGTGACTAAGGGAAATATATCGGTAGAATTTGTATCCGCCGATAAACAACTTGCCGATATATTTACAAAACCCTTGGTTGAAGAAAACTTTACAAATTTAAGGATGCAATTAGAAATTTGTGCTTTTTCTAGTAATTAAAATGTTTTTCTCAAAATGTATATGTGTTTCAAAACTTGCATTCTAGAAAGTATCATCACACTTATGTATTGCTCTGTAGTGGGGCTTTGCCACTTATTGATGTTTGCCTTCTATAGCCTTACATTAATAGGAAGGACTATGTGATAGATGATACTTGGTTTTATGGCTTTCTTGGTTTTTATGATAAAACTCATTAATTGTACCTTAATTCTTACCATTTTTGATTGATGTCAAAAGGGGGAGAAAAAGTAAGGTCACACTTGGTTTTTACGATGAATATAGTTAGGGTGAGTTATATAGTTAGGGGGAGCTAAAAATGATATGCACATTGATAGGGGGAGCATAGGTTGAGTTATACGTATTTGAATGAATGATAGGTTGAGTTATAAGTAGTTGCATATGCTAAAGTTACATATCTTGCATGCCCTTAATTCATGTACGCCTTGACTCAAGCTCACAAAAAATATATGCATATGTTTCTTAAAATTCCATATTATGTTTGTCATCATCAAAAAGGGGGAGATAGTTGGCTTAAGGGTTTCTCTTAAGCCTCGATCTTTATTTTTATGATAACAAACAAGTATTTAATCCATATGTGAGGTTTTGAGATCAGGATGAGGTTGCCAAAAGCATGCCAAGTTCGTTCAAACAAATTGGAAGAAAAGACCGTCAAAGAAACGGAAGAAAACGTCAAAGAAAGACTCGGGCATAAATCAAATAGATATCTTGTAATATACCCCTAGGACGATCTTATCCCAAGCCTAATTGTATAGTTATCCAAGTTTGAACTTGGTAACTAAATCCATAAATAAAAAAAGAGGGCATGTAAAAATTTCAAGTAGACCGAACAAGGCAGTATCATTGGCAGCAACCAATTCGGTCGACCGAATGATGCGAAAAAGTGGTAGTAGTTGCAGAAGGCTGCGTCGGTCGATCGGTCGGTTGACCGACCGAAGTCAAAAATGGGCAGAATGTTCATTGGTCGACCAACCGGTCGACCGGATTGGAGATCATAAGTCGCGCGACCCTAGCTCCACTGATTCGGTTGACCGATTGGTCGACCGAATGTGGGATTGGTAAATTTGCGATAGTCGGTCGACCGAGCACTCACATAAGCCAACGGTCGCATTGGCGGTTAACAGTCGATCAACCGACGATCGACCGACAAGCGACCGAACGGCGTCAACGGCTATTTTTTCGCTCATTGAACATTCCGTTCGACTGAGGGGTTATAAATACCCCTCACCTAACTTCTTTAAACCTTGTTAGAAATTTTATTGACCATTAAAGAAGTCATTTGAGCCTTCATAAGAATTGATTTGCTGCGCACCCTTCACCTTCGTTGACAACGTTCCTCGAGCGCTTGCTTCCCTGCTTCCCTCAACTCTGCTGCAACTCAAAGAGTCATCTGGTTGCAAGTTGGAGGCCTGAAGGCTTGGGAAAGGAGCTTTGGTTCATCCTTTAAACTCTTAAGCTCTTTCCACTGTATTTCAAGTTTATTTCAAACTTATTTTCCATTTGTAATAGCTGCTAGGTGTGCTAGGGAAACACTTAGGGAAAACTTTGTAGGATTGTGTTTTGCCTAGGTGAATAGGATTGAGGGGTTCTCAGAGTGGTGAGAAGAGTATCCTCATTGTATTCAAAGGGAAACACAAACTCTGTAAAGTAGTGAATAGAAATCCTTGGTGAGGAGCCAAGGTAGTGGAGTAGGCAGTTGGCCGAACCACTATAATTAATCTTGTCTGCATTGCTTTCTTGATTGCCTTTCATTGTTATTAATATTTGATCACATCTATTGTCAAGAAAACACTTGCACCTAAGTGAAGTTAAAATTGAGTAAAAAAGAAAAATATAAGAAATAAGGGGACAGACACTATTCAACCCCCCTTCTACTGTCGGGTTTCACACATCAGAGGATGGAGATGCAGGAGCAAAGGCGGGCAAATGACGAGTTGAGACACACAATCTAGAACATGCAAACACTCCTCACTCAGATTGTGTCTCACGCTGGGCTTCTACCGATGATGTCGCAGCCGTCGTCCTCCTCGACCTAGTCGATGCTCTCGGCCCAGTCGTTGTTGACTCCACCGCCTCCACCGCAGCCGTGAGATTTTGATTAATTATATTTTGTTTATATTTTGATACTTTGTTGTATATAGATGATATTCTGATAATTATTTGCCTCCGGTTTGAGGCTGATATTGATGATATTTATGTAAGACTTGTATGTTTGGTTTCAAATGCATGTGTATGATGTTTTCTGATTGTAATATGTGATTGAAAATAGTTTGTAGTCAATATATCATTGTATACAAGAATTTACAAATTTTTTAGTTTTTACAGTTACAGGATACACCATTAGCCATGGCTTACCCACGATTCACCGTCACTAAGCCGTCGCTGAAAGCTTATCATAAATGGCGGATGGTCTGGGCAGCACCAAATGTCTTGGTTGCTAATAGTATCACCGACGGGACTGGGTCGTGGCTGATGGTTGGTATCAGTGACAGCCGCCTAAAGCCTTCACTGATGGTTTTTATTCAACGACGGCGCACGCGGCTATCGCTGATGATTACTTGTGATGGCCGAGCATAGCCGTCACAACTTAT
Organism: Canna indica; assembly: GCA_034359265.1. NCBI lineage: Eukaryota > Viridiplantae > Streptophyta > Magnoliopsida > Zingiberales > Cannaceae > Canna > Canna indica. The sequence goes on along the minus strand of CP136890.1, from coordinate 45,492,747 downwards.
ATGAGACGCGCGCATCATTGACGGTGGTTTGCCATGGTTGATGCCGTCTGTGATATCTATCACCGACGGTTCAGCCACGGTCTGAGCCATCGGTGATGATCACAATTCTAGTAGTGAGTTAATTAACATGCTATATTTCTTTTCATATTTCAGCAACATGAAGAAGTGGGTAGAGAAAATAGCAAGAAGAAGAAGTCATCACATGCTACGGGAACAAAAAGTTTTGCTGTTATACGGGAAGAAATGGTATAATATTGTTTTTGATTTAATACTAAGCATTGTTCTTCTTTCAGGTTTTATGTCTATTTGGTTTATAATTATATATATTCAGAGTTGTCTTCTAGAAACAAATAATTGCTTGTATTCTAGATGTAAACAGAGAGTTGTATTCTAGAAGTAAGCAAACCTTTAAGTTTTGTTGTTTTTATGGGTAAACAGAGAGCTGCTAACCCCGATGGAGAATCACCAACTCGAGCCCAAGTATACATTAAAGTGCATACTAGAAGGGATGGCAATCCACTTAATGAAGAGTCTGCAACAAATATTGTATCAGATTTATATTTCATTTATATTTAATTCTAATTTTATCTTAATATGAAAATATCTATTGTTCGGTCTAAAATAGAGATATTCTTTTATAGATATATTACTTGAAGTCTTACTTATTATTTATTTCTTGTGTTTCATTTGTGAACATAGAAAAAACTGAAAGATGTTATTCATATTCAAGGAAAGGATGATAAAGCTGCAGCAGATGACATATTTGCTCGAACTTTGGGAGAAGATAAGGGTTCATATGTGCGCACTTATGGCTTAGGCCCATCTCCTTCAGATTTGTGGGGTCCTAAACAGAGTCGGTTTTCTTTAATGAAGATGGCCTTAGAGAGCAAGAAACTATCCGAAGAAATAGTGCACAAATTGGAGGAAGAAATGAGCCAAATGAAAGTTAAGATGTATATGCTAACATCATTTATTCAAACCAAGTGCCCAGATATGTTGTTATTCATTCAACAAACTAGAATTGTGTTGTTCATTCAGCAAATTAGAATGCAACACCTTGATAAGATGACCAACTTATAATAATATATATCAGGTTCATGTAACTTCTATAACTCCTACTGATTCACCATGAGCTGATCACCAATGCCAACTTCCTTAAATGTGAAACTACTAATTCATTTCATGCCGGAACAAATCTTGAATGAGGAGAACAACAATTTGAGTGGCTATGTGGATTAGGTAAATAATTTAGGTAGTGATTTTTTTTCACTATAATTTTATTTTCAGTTATGAAACTTAAGTCTATGTTGCATTTTAAAATTGTTAGAAAATCAGCCTTGAACCTAACTCCACCCCAAAAGCTAGCTCAAAGGGAGAGGATTGCCCAATCTATATAAAGGCAATCTAGACCACAACCTCGAGCAATGTGGGACTTTAACACACACCCATCATGCCCAGGATCCACATCTGGAGCGTGAAGTTCTGCAGGTGGCCCACAATCAACAATAGATTTGGCTCTGATACCATGTTACAAAATCAGCCTTGGACCTAACTCCACCCCAAAAGCTAGTTCATAGGGGGACGATTGTCCAATCTATTTAAAGGCAATCTAGACCACAACCTCAAGAAATGTGGGACTTTAACAAAAATTACTTTTCTTTATAATGTGAGGTTGGTAATGTAATTGCTTAGGTAATGCAATTGCATTTTGAAATTACTTTTTTGAAATTGCTCAGGTAATGTAATTGCTATTTATGAGGCTCTCCTAAGAGTAATTTGGTTACATATATGTATATTCATTTTAAGTACTGAAATTGTGTAATTTGCATATTGATGTAGATTTAGAATGTTTTAAATTATAATAAAGTCTCTATGCAAAAATATATATATTAGGTTCATGTGACTTGTGTGACTTTTACTATGTACTGCTGATTCACTACAAGCTTTTTTTGGAAGAAGAAAAATTTGTACTCCATTCAAAGAGAAATGAAGGGTATAGGAGAGTTGAGAAGGAGAGTAGAAAACACTAGGTCCTCAAGGAAAGGGAAGCATACAACAATAGTAGAAGCAAATTAGTTGAAAAACAAAGCTGCTGAAACTGCTAAAGAGGTCGAAGTAACTCTAGTTCCTTGAAATGCACGACAGTTCATTTCGAACTAAACAAACCAATTCCAAATCAGTAGAAGTCTAGCCTTTTCCTTTCCTGTAGTCAAGTTCTCGATGCGAGTGTCCCTCGAAGGAAGGAAATTCTATCCTTGTTAAGTAGTCTTCTTCTCACAAATTTGCATTTGATTCACCACGAGCTGATTACCAATGCCAACTTCACTTGGTATGAAATATTTATTAATTGTTTGGATAAGTGCGTGAAAATTATTGAGTATAAAACTACTAATTCATATCATGCAGGAACCAATCTTGAATATGGAGAACAACCATTTGAGTGGCTCTATAGATCAGGTAAATAATTTAGGTAGTGATTTTTTTTGCATTATAATTTTATTTTTAGTTATGAAAATTTTAGTCTATGTTGCATTTTAAAATTACTTTTCTTTATAATGTGAGGTCGGTGATTCTCCAAATCATGTCCTTGAAGCTCTTGTTCTACTTGTACGATCATCCGCATCAAAGAAAAGATCTGAAATTGCTCAGGTAATGGAATTACTCTTTATGTGGTGATATGGTGTAATTTTCATAATGATGTAGATAAACTGTAATACTCGGGGTTTCCTAATATAAAATTTTCGTAGTGCAGCCCATCGAGTCGGGAGCTAGCCGGGCCAAGTCGCGAGATCGCCTTGAATAGTAGGTATAATTAATTTAAGTTATAGCCTAATGTTGGTATTGGGTGGATGAGTATATTGGTTGACTTGAGTTGGGTTGAGTTTGGGCTCAGGGTTCGAGTCGGGAATCGATTCGGGTTAGGTGGAGTCGTATGAGGGGGTTTTAGTTATTGGATATGGGTATTTTAGTCAAGCAATGAGGGGAATAAAACCCCTCATCCTAGCAGCCGTGCGGCTCAAGGAAGGAGCCGCACGCAGCCCAAGGAAGCAGAGGGAGATCGGTGCCGAGCTCGCGTCGATGTCGGGGATCTCGGAGTTCATCTTCTTCGATCTCATCTTTTGATCCAATCGAGGTGTGTGGTTAGTGTGATTTGTGAAGGGGGGCGAGTGACCGACCCTAGAAGTTTTAAAATCGAATTCTTTCGCGAGTGTTTTGTCGAACGACGTGTTTTCTCATGTTGGATCTTTAGTCGATTGATGTACCTGTGATCTCTTGTTGTAAATCATGGCTTCTTGTGTTTTTATGGGCTGGCCGAGTAGAGGAAAAAGGGGAAAGGTCGTGCCAAAAATTTTCCCTAATTTCCTCGATCGTTGCATCTCGTGGATCGTTTATGTGCGTTGTATTTTATCTTCGGATTGATGTTTGTGTTGTCATCGTAGTCGTGCCCACTCTTCCTAGAGGACTTGGTCGAACAAGGTCTTACCTTGTTTGAGTCGGCCGAGCAAGGACGAGGGTGGAAAAATCAGGACTGTTCGGATTGATAATCTAGATTTCATATTACGTTGTCTTGATTCATATTTACATGCTTAGTGTTAGGTTCAAATTACATTCTATGATCGTTGTTCATCTTAGGACTGTTTAGTAGCCTTAGATCTATATTCTCATGGTTATGGAAATGTTCTTACTAATGCATACATGGATAGGTTTGTTATGACATATGAATCAAAGCAAAGGGTTCATTAATTTTCAGATATTATATTCAATCGTTGCCATGTATGTTGTATGTTCCTTACCAGGTTTGATTAATGGAAATTGTCCTCTTTAATTCAGCTTTCACATGGTAATTGTGGTTCATGATTATTTTGGCAAGTGTCGTTGACAATAGTAGGTCAAGCACTTATATATGGTTGGTAAATGCTAACAACTCTAGAAAAAATGGTTTCGATACTTAGCGGTGACATTTAACCTAGATACAAGGTACACTTACTAGGTTCTACACCTAGGGATAGATAGTGGATATCAATATCCAAGAAGTGCGACCCAAGGGGGAGGGTCGGACATGGGCAACGCTCGGAAAAAAAAGAAGAAGGAAAACTTACACAACCTAGTTCTGGTTGTTGTTGAGATGGTCTACTGAGGAGTGTCATTAGCCGGACGACTATCACACGACTCAGCAGTTTATAAGGTCTTGAAATCGCACCAGCAGGCCCGCTAGGTGTTAGACCCGGGTGGCGAAGGGTCTTGAGATTCCGTCAGTGGGCCACGCTGACGGTAGACCCGAGTTGGGTGGGACTAGCTATCCCTAACCCGAAGGATTCCTAAGGCTAGTGGCCATCCTAGTCGACGAATCCGAGACATGAAAGTTCATTTATGAAATGCCCTTGTGGGCTGGTTTTGTGTAGGCCGACCGGCCTGGTTGTATAAAGGGGAGAATCGAACCTTCCATATACATTTTAGGCCATTAGTGATCGAGCTGTGGTGAAGTGGATAAGGGCCTGAGAGGCCAGTTCATCCATTCTTCTGTTCTGGCAAACGGGTTAACTCCTGTGGTGTGATCATATTCTATTTCCTTATCTATATCATACCTTGTATATGTTACCTTGCCGAGGTTTTAAGTGGTGGTTCGAAAGAACCACTCATTGAGTTCCTCGTGAACTCACGGTTTATTGTTTTGTTTTTGCAGAGTCTGACCAGTGAGGTACGGCTTGATGGCATGGTGCGGCTGGAGGGCAGGTGGTGACGCGAATCTCGTAGCAGGCGGCATTGTAGTCGCAGTGGTGTTGTTAGACGTGTTGTTAGTTGTGTTATTAGAGTCTGGAGACATGCACTGATCTGTTGGTTACTTTGAAAACCTAAACTGTTTTAAACATTGAGATGTTCTCGAAAGTTTGGGTTGTTTCCTTTGAATTTAAAATTGTTCAAAAATTGTTTGGCCTTGAATAAAGATTTTGCATCGTCGTTCTTTTACTCGTGTTTTATTATTGATGTTGATGTATATTTCGGATTTTGTGTTTAGTGCATGTGGTAGGCTTTGGGGTACTGACATGTACCCTGGCCGGTCACGCATACCCTAAGTTGGGGCGTGACATAAACATAATTTTAAAGTATGATAAATTATTTATGCAAAAATAAAATAGACTACCATGTTTATACAGGTTACGAAAATGAACCACAATGATGATTTTGACATTTTTTATCAAGTAAGTATTATTATTATTCTTACTATAAATGCACGTATAATACATTTTCTAATTTTGATTTTTTTTATCATTGTTACTTTGTTTAGTTGGATGAGGGAAGTCGTGCAATGATTCAGGAGCTCTTACCGCAGCTGCAAGTTGGAAAATATCAAGACAGCCAATCCAAGACTGTAAGATAAATTGCATTGCCTTAGTCATTTTATGTTTTATCTAAAATGAATCTATATGAATGTAGATAATTTTGTAGTTAATTGAAGGAGTAAATGTTAGTCTTGTAGATAATTATGTTAATTTTGTAGATGATTATGAATCTAGATGAAAATACTGTCTTCCTAGTTAGTCTTGTGCATCCTAGCGATCTTGTGGCAAGAGGGACATTAATCACTAAGGATCCATCAGCTACCGTGGCAAACCAATCCTTAGGAAATGGTTATTCAGCAATATTTGTGGAAGTTGCAATGAGGAACGATGAACCCTTAGTTCGACCCTATGACAACTATAGTACAATTGGAGATGTGATTGGAAGAACTATTGCATGGTCCTCTTGTTTTGTAAGTTACATATCTTTTCTATGCAACATATGGATTGTGTACCATCGTTTCTACCATGTACACTTGATTTATGAATAGTACACTTGATTTATATGTATTACAATGAATAAATGCTAATAGTTAGTACACTTGATTTATATGTATTATTTGTGATCACAGTTGTCATACATGTTGGCCTTATCATTTGACTAACACCTTCTCGGTTTTTGGAATCATAGTTGTCATTTTACAGTGTCATTTTAGAGTTGTCTATTATATGGTATCTTTTTCCTATTTTTGTTCTTTATGCAGGCTAAAAAAGCTTGATGAGTATAGTATGCTGAAGTCACATGCCGCAAACACGAAATTTTGAAGGAATATCACTTACAAGAGAAGAAGAAAAAGTATTAATCGATAAATAGATCCATCTATCTTTATTTTTTTTTCATAAATGTAATTACAGAATAGGAGCTGTTATTAACTAATAAAATTTGTATTTTTTTTCATAAATACAATTACGTCATCTTCATGAACACTTTATAATCAGGTTATGTTAGTATCAATTCTTGGATATTTGTTATATCATCCACATGAACACCAAGTTATATTGGTTGAAGCTTGATTGACTTATGTTGCCTAATGGTAAATTGTGAATGTGTGATTGTTTTTTTTCTATTTGGTATAAACTTAATTGGTCCAGCTCTAAATGGTACAATCTTAATGGTAAATGTTTTAGTATAATTTTTCTTTGGAACTCAAATTCAACTTATTGGTATTTAGTGAAGTTTATTGATCTTTTAATAATTATTTTTATTTCTAAAATAAGAGACTTAATGATGTGCCTCCAAATACACGTTATAGTTAGTACATTTGGTTCTTGAACAATGAGGCAACTAGATTTGTTTCAAAAAATTAAATAAAGACTAATATGAATGCTTCTCTTATAACATATGGAAGTGTTTGTATCTATTTCTAAAAAGTATATAGAGACAATTAGATTAGATACTTTTGGTTAATTAAATCTATTTCTAAAAAGTAAATAGAGACGAATAAGAATGCTCCTCTTATGACATATTGTCATGCCCCAACTTAGGGTCGCATGACCGGCCAGGGTCTATGTCCTACCCTAAACCCTACCACATACATTGACTGACAAGAAACCAAAAGCATGTAAATAAAAACAATGATGTAGCTTTTATTTAATTTTTCAAAGAAGGTTCACAATTTTAAAAGAGTTGCGAAACATCAACTACAAAATAAAGCAACTCGAGTTAAAGTTGAATACATGTTTTCAAATAAACAACTCCTAGTTATGTAAAGAAACAATCCTAGACATCACGACTATGACTACTTGACGCTGCTACGAGATCTACGCCACTGCCTGCCCTCCAGCTGCACCATAACTCCAAGCCTCACCTCACTGGTCAGGCTCTGTAAAATAAGAGAAATAAATTGTGAGTCCACATGAGACTCAGTGAGCGGTCCTTCCGAACCTCCACATAAATCCCCAATTATCACATGTATATAAGTCAGGAAAATACAAAGTTAGGGATCTAATCTAGTACTGATATGACAACCGGCCCCAAGAGTCATCCTGTATAGACCATACAGTCATATAACCAGCCATAACAGCCCAACTAAGCATAATAGCACCCGGCCACTAGGGCCTGCTCATGAACTAATGGTTCAGTTCTAACCAGCCTTACCACACAATGACAATAATATTCTGGCCGCATGGCCTACATAACACATAAGTAAATCAGAGCAAACACTGGGCCGTCGACTAGGATGGTTTGCTAGTCTCCGGACACCTATCGGGTTAGGGATAGCTAGTCCCACCCAACTGGGGTCTAACACCTAGCGGGCCCGCTGGTGCAATCTCAAGACCCAAATCACTGGCCGAGTCAAACATTAGTCATTCCGACTATCCATGCTTCTCGGCTGACCATCACAATCACATCATACAAGCAAAGTGTCCTAAAGTTTTCTTATTTGAAATCCCGGGCATTCACCCGTACTCAGCCCTTTTCTCCGGGCCTTACCATTCACACACTATTTCTCATTGGTTGTCCCATAGGTGTGTAACCTAGCTTGTCTACATTCGAGTTTTTCCGACCATTTAAACTACCTATAATTTCCTTATAGCCATTTAGCACTATTACCATGTTTCTTAGGTGTAGATTACATGCCAAGAGCATAGAAATGTCCAAATATAATTGTGTCACAGCACATAAGTTACACGGGAATCATCCTACAACTACTACCATAATTAACATCATGCTTTCAACATTAAGGAAATTAAATTCTGCATTTAATCCACAAGATCTCAACAACGCAAGCAATTGAACATAGATATTACAAGTAAATGAAACATTACCATGATTCACATGCCATACTAAGATCCTACCATGTATGCACCATCAAGAACATTTCCTTATAATGCCCTAATCTCAATCCATCACTACCAGTTTCATATATCATGTGAATGATTTACAACATAAAATTATGACTTGATACCCTACATGTAAGCATAAGACATATCAAAAGCTTTTCTCCCCCCCCCCCCCCAAATGACCACTCGGCCAAGCCTACCCAAGACTGATCATACTCAGCCGAGAGCAAGCAGGATAGGAGGATAAGGTCTTGGCCATGATTGAGAAGAATCGAGTCGTCAATCGTGAGAAAAACTTAATCCGAGGGCTGCCAACAACTCTAAGAATTTGGAGGAAAATTTGGCATGACCTTCCCCCTTTTTCCTTCATGTGGCCGACCCTAAACATCGAGAAAAATGCTGAGAAATTTATACAAACAGTAAATACATATCATCCAAACCAAATCTTGGAAGAACATCGATGAATCGACGGAATCTCACGAGAAAATCGGAGAAAACCCCTAAAGCTTGGGTCGGCTACCCGCCTACCCTTCACAACAAGGTTCATTCCACTCACCTTGATCAAGGAAGAAGAAAGGATGAGCGATGGTGATCTCGATCTTTCCAACGGCAGCACGAATCCGATGCCGACTCCAAGGCCCCCCTTACACATATGGAATTTTTGTATCTGCTTCTAAAAAATATATAGAGACAATTGGATTAGATACTTTTGGTTACTTTAGAGTCAATATCTTTTGTCTCTATTTACATGTTTTAGAGTTAAATAAAAATTTGTTTCAAATTAGTCTCTAAATATCTATAGAAACAGTACTAACAGAGTCACTTAATTAATTTGACTCTAAAACTTTTAGGGACAAATAATTGACTTATAGAGGCATATAACACAACCTCAATAGGTGATTTGTGTTGTAGTGCTAGAACCTTTCCCCAAGGCACGCTTGCTGCCCCATTTGGTGCGTGTGCGGAGAGGAGGTTATTGGCGCCATGTTGATGACGACTTGAACCCCGGGAAGGCATTGATGGAAACCCTTCAATTGTTGATTGCTTAGTTAAATTATAATTGCTTGAAGAAACCCTCCAATAATATTGGGTCCGAATGACTAAGATATTAAGAATATCGGTCATGCCTTCCATCGTTATGAGGGACAAGTGTGTCTATCATCACAACGGGTTTGTTGTGCACACACAAGACCTTTTGTGCTGATAGACACGTTGCACCTCATATGGCACAAATTCGATTTGTGTCTCTGCTACCGGCTTGAACATGAATTACCTTGTTGATCTACAATCAAAGGTGGTCATTTTCTCGCTACGGCATACGAACGATGGGTCCGACTCAACTAGGGCTCCTTGGTTTATTGTGCACACACAAGACATTGGTTACCCTAGAGGCAAAACATATGGAAGTCACATAGTGATGTGATCGGTAAAGATTTGCCTACCCATGGACCTATTAGGGTTTGTCGTGTTACATGCGAGACCCGGGTAGGAGAAGCAGGGTTCTATTTTTCCCCTAAGAAAGCCTATCAACGAGGGCTTTTCGCTTCCAAACCGGAGGGTATTATGGAACCGCAAAAATTAGTGGGAGACATGATTAATTAAAAAGATCTCATTAATCATGCATGTAAAATAGTAGCTTATACTTGTCTTTCTTTTTGTTTGTAGCATTTCATCGTCATCATGTCAAACACACTGTCATTATGTAGCATTATTTGAGTGTTAAAGGCTGAAATTTTTTTTTCCAAGTTTCCATCCGAATTTGAACTATCCTTTTGTGTCTAAAACATTAAACCAAGATATTTGATTGTTTGTTTATTGCCATGTAAGGTTGATTTGATTTTTATTTTCTATTCTAGTTATGTTTGGAATTCTCCTATAAGAGGAGAAAAGTTGTAATGAACTGGGGCGGAATTTTTTAGCCTTAGTATTCTTTTTAGTTTTGCTCTTTTCAGTTTAGAATTAAGTTTGAATTCAGTAGTGATTTTTTGAGAATGAAAATGTTTGTGTTTGCGATGTGTGGCTAATTCCCTTCTTTCTAGCTAAAGGACGATTCGACATTTCGGTTCTACGAGTTGTGAGATTCCTCTGTGCTTAACATCTTTACTTTCTAGTATTCATTTATTTCCTGCAAAAATTGTTCTATTATTCCTTTTTAATTATTGGTCTGTTACCAAATTATTAGGACAATAGTTAGTCGTCTGGTATGGCTGTTCCATGCCGGATTTAGAGATAAATTAGTCGAGGTTGCTGTTCAATCCGTACTAATGGAATTCTTGAATTAATTTAACATGTGAGATTGCTGTTCAATTCACATAGTCTATTAAATTGCTAGAAATAAAGGAACTCATCCTTTGTGTCTATGATCAATCCTACCAACCGAAATCGAGAACGTACCTTTAGCTAGACCTTCCTCTCATTGATTTCTCCTTAATTTTAATTATTGTTTTTAATTACTGTCTTTATTTATGTCTTCTTGCATCTAATCAAACCCCCCCTTTTTATTCATTTCTTTTAATTTCTGGTTTTGAAAGAATTTGAAACTAATAAGTCTTTGTGGATTCGACCCTACTTGTCACGACTACAAAATCATAGATATAAGGTATTTATTTTTGGTGGATTCGACACTGATCAAATTTTAGCGCCATTGCCGGGGATTGGTAATAATCAGTTTTAATTCTTTTGTTAACCAGTTTTGACTGTGCAGGAAAATTCCAGATAGGTAAGACGTGGGCGTGTCTTAACATTGATGGTCAGATTTGATCGCACAAGGGAACTCATATACGGTCCTGAGATTGAGAAGACTGCTAGAAGTCTTAGAAAGGCTACCCAACAGCGAGGCAAATACATTTCAGTATCCCCATCTTCAACAGCAGATGAGACGTGGGCACGCCTTAACTCTAAGACAGAAGCAGAACTAGAAGCAAAAATGGTTGAAAACAATCTGACTTTGCGCGAACTGACTGCTGCACCTTTCAACCAACCATCATTATGCATCACTTACCCAGAACTAGAGATAAACTTTGAATTAAAATCTGGAGTAATACATCTCTTACCTATTTTTCGAGGACGTGAAAATGAAGATCCTTACAAGCACTTGAAGGAATTCCACGTTGTATGCTCAACAACGAAATCACACGGGATATCCGATGAGCAAATCAAACTACGAGCCTTCCCTTTTTCCTTAGCAGATGCAGCTAAGGAATGGTTGTTCTACCTTCCTCCTAGATCAATCAACGCATGGACAGATTTGCTAAGGTTATTCTTGGACAAATTCTTTCTAGCTTCACGAGCCGCTGGAATTAGGAGGGAAATCTGCGGAGTTAAACAAAAAGACACGGAGACCCTACATGAATAAGATTCAAACGGTTATGTGTAAGCTGCCCCCAACATGGTATTTCTGAATAATTACTAATCCAATATTTTTATGAATGTTTGCTACCCATGGAAAAGAGGATGATGGATGCAGCAAGTGGTGGGGCTATAGTGAACAAAACTCCTCAAGCCGCGAGGGAATTGATCTCCATCATGGCTGTCAATTCACAACAATTTGGATTTCGGCAAGAACCTTCAAGAGGGGTAAATGAGGTAAATTTATCCTTCCTTGAATCTAAAAGTTTTCATCTAACTACTGTGGTCCAAAATTTGGTTGCAGGAAACACATCACAGGCTAAAGTTTATGAAATTTGTGCTCACGTTGGTCATCCTACCGATATGTGTCCTACACTCCAAGATGATACTGAAAAATATGTCAATGCTATTTGAGGATTTTCTAGTTTTTCACAAAGGAGATATGATCCCTATTCAAACACTTACCACCCAAGATGGAGGGATCATCCAAATTTCAGCTATGGAGCGCAACCATCAAATTTCCAATAATTCCAACCTAAGCAACTTGGCCCGTCATAACAATACCCTTCAAATTCAGGTACATCTCATGAAGAAATTGTTAAATCACTTGCAATTAGTACACAACAATTTCAACAGTAAACAAAAGCAAGTATAATGGAAACAAAGGCAAGCATTCAAATTTTGGAGAATCAAATGAGTCAATTGGCATCATCTCTAAGCAAGCTGGAATCACAAGGCAAACTGCCCTCATAATCTGTCATCAACCCAAAATAGAATGCTAGTGCAATAACTCTGAGAAGTGGGAAGGAGTTAGCAGAACCCAGTTTACCAAGACGTGGACACATCTTAGAAACAGAACCCAGTCTGCCAAGACGTGGGCACACTTTGGAGACAGAAATTAAAACTGAAATTACTGCCAACTAGAAACAAGATGAACTAGAACAGCCGAGAATATTGACGATCAAGCCCCCCTTTCCAGAAAGATTGGCCAAGTCTAAGAAGGAAAATGAAGAAAAAGAGACTCTTGAAACTTTTCACAAGGTTGAAATAAATATTCCCTTACTTGACGCCATTAAGAAAATACATCGGTATGCTAAATTTCTCAAGGAATTGTGCACCAACAAGAAAAAGCTGACTGATAATAAAAAGGTAAGTGTAGGAGGAAATGCTTCCGCTGTACTACAAAGAAAATTACCTCTCAAATCCAAAGATCAAGGTATGTTTGCTATTTCTTGCAAGATAGACAATGTTGGTATAAAAAGAGCTATGTGTAATTTAGGAGCATCTATAAATGTCATGCCATTGTCTATTTATTCATCTTTAAATATTGGTCCATTGAAAGAGACAGGTGTTGTTTCAATTAGCTGACAAGTCGGTTGTTTACCCCAAAGGGGTGTTGGAAGATGTTTTAGTTCAAGTAAATAATTTAGTCTTTCCTGCAAATTTTTTTGTGCTCAATATGGAGGAAGACACATCTTCCAACTCATTAAAAATTTTGCTCGGAAGACCCTTTCTTAGCACAACTAGGACAAAAATAGATGTGTATGATAGCACACTCACTATAGAATTTGATGGGGAAGTCATCAAATTCAATGTTTATGATGCCATAAAATTTCCTAGCGAAAAACTTTGTGTTAACAGTATTGATTTTATTGGCATTTCAGCTCATGAAACATTTAATATGAGTGTTATGGACATGAATATCAATCTGGACAGTATTGAAATTGATAATGAAAATAATTTGCAGGTTGAAATAAAGATGCTCAAAATCACAGAAACTAATGCTTCATGCCTAGAACCATCTATCTCTCGCACTAAGCTTCTATAGTCTATTGTGCAGACACCATAATTGGAATTGAGGCCACTACCTAGGCATCTTAAATACGCAACCAGAGTTACGTGAAACATGTCAGTACTGTCTAGCCTAGGACAATAAACAAGGGCGCTTCTGGGAGGCAATCCAAGCATTAGGCGTGCCCACGCCTTATTTCTTAGTCTTTACTTTTGCATAATTTTCTTTTCAATTTCTTTAGATCTATTTTTATTTTTCTTTTACTTTTGATTTTAATTTCTTCTAATTATCTTTTGGCAAAGGGTGAATTCGATACCAATGATAGAGCGTTGAAGATTCTAAAAAAAAAAGAGGCAAAAATTTAAAAGACGGACTTGAAATTTTAGGCATGACCATGCCTAAAACCCAAGGCAGTAGCAAGCAGCCTCCACCCCTCCTCCAATTTTCAGAGAAGTTCTCGTTTTCCCAATCTGCTCTTATTTTGCTTTGAAATTATTTTGAATCACGTTAGGGACAATGTGGATTTTAAGTGTGGGGAGGGGTTTATTTTGCATGATACATATTTTTGCTCAAATATGACTTCTATGGAAAACACTTTTATGTAACTAGCTAAAATTTTATGGAAAACACTTTTATGTAGCTAGCTGAAATTTTCATTAGGTGGTTACTGTGTTGCACACTTTTGATAAGTTTTTTTTTGAAATCTTGTCCTAGAATTCGATTTTTCAACTCATACATTTCAATTGCTATCTTGAAAGATTCATTTACATCCTTGAACATCCCAATTCATTGTGTCTAGATGCCTTGAACTGAATTACAATGGGGAGCTAACATGAACAATGCATTTCTTATCTCTCCACACGATATATGGCCATCTCTTGATGAACTCTCAGAATTTTAAGATGCAATAAACTTTGAAACAATCATGTCTACTTAGTTTTATCTTGCACAATAGAAACTTTAGCTTCTTATGCCTCAAGTCTGGAAAAAAAAAGAGAAAAAGAAAAAGAGAAAGAAAGAAAGAGCATCACTACTCCGCTGATCACCAAATATCATGAGTAGAGCTAGTAGCCACCTAGAATTGTGGTCATCCAAGTAATCGGGTGCATACATCACCAATGTGTGTCCTCGCGTCAAAAGGTTGCATGACATTCTAGGCAAGGAACTTAGATTCGGGGCCAACCGAGTAACCGGGTGCATGCATCACCAATGTATGTCCTCGTGTCAAAAGGTTGAGCAACGATCTAGGAAAATAAAAGGTGCTCAGTCAATAAGTTATGTATCTTAGTTTTTTCTACTTGTGTCATTGCTTGGTAGATGTTACTTCAGTGCGATGATTTTTTTTTGAAAATTACATTTGTGCTTAAATCTTTTTAGCCTTTGCATCTTGTACTCTGAATGTGCATCTAGTAATCATAAATTTGTGTGGATGGATGAGATTTTATTGTGAAATGTTTACTTGCTATTGTCTTTTTGTTTGAGTCGTTAAAACTTTATGATGTGGGCTGCGATAGGGTGCGATGAATTTTAAAGAGAGTGATTGTTCGGTTTGAGTTATGCTTGAGGACAAACATTGTTTAAGTGCGGGGAGATTTGATGACATGTTTATTTTCCATCTTTTATTGCTTATTTTCATGCTAAATTCAAATTAAATATTTCCTAAAATGTGTTTATTGTTTTGTTTAACTTTTAGGCAACAAATGATGGAGAGAAATAAAAAAGAATCCCCTTGCATGTTTTTTGGAAGCTGGAAATTCGAAAGACAGCTGGAGCTGGTCGCACTGCCTTGGACGTGCCCACGCCTTAGTAAAGATGCGTGTGACAGATCCAGAATTTACCATGTTAAAGGCTAAAATTTTGTTTTCAAGTTTCCATGCGAATTTGGACTATCCTTTTGTGTCTAAAACATTAAACCAAGATATTTGATTATTAGTTTATTGCCATGTAAGGTTGATTTGATTTTTATTTCCTATTCTAGTTAGGTTTGGAATTCTTCTATAAGATGAGAAAAGTTGTAATGAACTGGGGCGGAGTTTTTTAGCTTTAGCCTTCTTTTTAGTTTTGCTCTTTTCAGTTTAGAA
This sequence comes from Canna indica, assembly GCA_034359265.1. Classification (NCBI taxonomy): domain Eukaryota; kingdom Viridiplantae; phylum Streptophyta; class Magnoliopsida; order Zingiberales; family Cannaceae; genus Canna; species Canna indica. Next base: position 45,477,403 of record CP136890.1, on the reverse strand, counting down.
TTAAGTTTGAATTCAGTAGTGATTTTTGGAGAATAAAAATGTTTGTGTTTGCGATGTGTGGCTAATTCCCTTCTTTCTAGCTAAAGGACGATTCGACATTTCGGTTCTACGAGTTGTGAGATTCCTCTGTGCTTAACATCTTTACTTTCTAGTATTCATTTATTACCTGCAGAAATTATTCTATTATTCATTTTTAATTATTGGTCTGTTACCAGATTATTAGGACAATAGTTAGTCTTCTGGTATGGCTGTTCCATGCCGGATTTAGAGACAAATTAGTCGAGGTTGTTGTTCAATCAGTACTAATGGAATTCTTGAATTAATTTGACATGTGAGATTTCTGTTCAATTCACATAGTTTATTAAATTGCTAGTATTAAAGGAACTCATCCTTTGTGTCTATAATCAATCCTACGAACCGAAATCGAGAACGTACCTTTAGCTAGACCTTCCTCTCATTGATTTCTCCTTAATTTTAATTACTATTTTTAATTACTGTCTTTATTTACGTCTTCTTGCATCTAATCAAACCCCCCTTTTTATTCCTTTCTTTTAATTTTTGGTTTTGAAAGAATTTGAAACTAATCAGTCTCTGTGGATTCGACCCTACTTGTCACGACTACAAAATCTTAGAAAGTAGGTATGTATTTTTGGTGTATTCGACACTCATCACATACGTCGATCGACATCCAAGTTGGCCCATGTCCCCTGAGCGCATCCATAGGCCTATCTTTGTTACCGCCTACACTCATTTGTGCCTTATAGTGGGCCCGGTGGAGGATATCCTTGAAAAGCCTCTTACAATACGCTTCCCAAGCATTCTTCACCTGGGCATGAATGGAGGGATTCCAAGTATAGTGAGCCTACAAACAGAAAACAAGATATGTAATGCAATCATTTTAAATATTAATTAATACAATTAACTAAAAATTAATAAACTACGTACCTCGAACTCAAACCATAATAAATCTCAAGAATGTTGAGGCACGTGGGTCCATGAATGCTATGGCTTCTGAAAGAACCTCTTGATAATAGTAGTGATGTTGCGAGCAACATCGTCCTGCTCGAATCTACAACTCAAGTATAACAACATAAGTAGTAATTAATTAATTAACAATTATAATAAATAAACTTTGATACTTACTTTAGACCATGCAGCGATATTCGCTGCCGTTGGTCGGTTGATGAAGGTGCATGAGTGTCCCGATTAGGCACTGCGGTGGACGTCGAAGTTCGCGATGCCACGGCTAATGGTGGTGGGGGTGCTTCCATGCTAATTGTCAAATTATAGATGCAATGGTATTGGAATTGAGTTTCCATGCAACATAAGGACTATAACATTGAGAAAGTCTTGAGTTTCAAGTTTCAAATAGTTAGTGCTAGTTCATATGAAATGAAAGTATTTGCCGCTGCAGATACCATTTATTGTTGAAGCAAAGGAGAAATCATGGATCCAAAAAACTTTTAGTAAGCTTACACAAAGACTCATGCAATAACCGAGGATGAAGTAGTTGTAACACATTCACCTTTTTGGCAACACAAGATACTAAATTTGTGTAAAGAGAAGTAAACAAGATTGTAAGGAATGAAGCCTATGCTGCGGTGTAGAGTATGGACATAAATCCCAAGATAAAATACATAATCAACTCTTGTCTTCAGATTTTTTTGCATCAGGAATTGAGAGAAATCATTCTATTTTAGGCAGTTTACACTAATAGGAGCTTTAAAGTGAGTGAAATTATCCATTCCAGTCTCCAGATAGAAATTTCAGACTCCAACAAAAACTTCCCGCCTTCTTGGTAGTTGATAAGAACAAAAGTGGAAAGAAAAAACTCCATATGCAAAGAAATTTAACCTGTGAGATTTCTATGGGAAACTAGAGGAATTCATGGCCCTGCATAACTGCAATACAGGCAAAACCCACATTTACATTACATGCCATATCTTTTTGAAATTTCTAGTAATTCAAGTATCTCACATGTTGTCACGCCCCGGTTCGGGTCCACCCCCATTGCCCCGAGGTGGCTCAGTTCCGACGCGTGACAATGGGCGATCCGAACACCGCGCAGAGGAAGGAAAATCAACGATACACGACAGAAATCATAATAAAATACATTATGAACTAGATTATTACATCAAAAAGCCAGATAATTTATATATATACGACAAAAGCCAATTCAGTTAAGTACAATATTAAACAGGGTATTTTATATTTACGAAACTCCAAAATCATCAGTATTGAAAGACGACAAAGTAGGATAAGATACAAAAAATTATCGCCATATCAGAGCTCCAGATACCTACTATCTACCGACTATCTACGCCTCGGTCTATAGATCGACAGCTCTCCCCTGCAAGTCTGAAGCAATGATAATAGGAGTCAGCGAAAATGCTGAGTAGGAGTACCACAATATGGTCAACAACATGAATAAGATGTTAACTCAACAATAAACAACAATATGGCCTAAGATGCAGTCAAAGGCGATAGATGTACAACAAATGCTCCACGCCTACTCCTAATCAACGTCGACCAAATCATCGAGCGTATGGACCGTTGGCTAAAAACCCCACACTCTACCACCTGTAGAGTGGCATCAACCGTCCGCTCCAACGGTGACGCGACTACCCCCATCCAGCAGGTAGCCCGACGGACAACGTGTCCGACATCCTCACACTCGAAGGTGCCCAAAGTGACTAGTCAATATCCATACCCTCACCCATGTCTGGAGGGTACCGCAATAAAATGGTCCTGGACCGAAGTCCTCTCCGAGGTCGTAGCCTCCAGGTCGACAACTCAACTCCAACAATGCAACAAAGTGTATCACCATGATCAATGGATAACAAATAACATCACCGATATCAACAATATAACAACTCCGAATGATGATGATATGATCAAAAGAATAACACCATAGGTAACAACATAATATCATGCATGGCATATCATGATCAAATATCAACATCAATAATGTATATCACCATGATGAACAATAACACATGCAATTATCTACATGGCATGTCCAACAATAATATGCAATATGAGTTCAACGGAATTAGAAGCAATATCAAGCAGATCGAAGCAAAAGGGTAAATTCGTCATTTCACCCAACAGTAATTCATCGGCTACAACGGGAATCAAACTCAAGCTCACACCAACCAATTACCCCTAAATCACCACTTAAGGCAATATAATATTTTTATATTATTTAATTATTTATCAAATTAAATTTATAAATATTAATCATCGAATAACACTAAAATATAAAAAAGACCTACCAAACGGCCTTCGATCAAAAATCCAACACCACCATCACGTTCAGCACACGAAAATATGCAACTTTGGTATTCATCTCGACTCGATCCGACGACTCTACGATCAATTATAAAAATACCCCAATAAATCTATAAATCAATCCAATTTCACACAATACAGCTCTCTTCATTTGGATACTATTCATATCCCCTGCTACCCGACGCCCGACGCCCGACGCCCGACTCCCGCGCCCTATACCTCCCTGCCCCGCTCGACCCACGCCGGGCGGCCCTGTTGGCCGCCGGCGATTACTCACCGGTCCACCCCCGCGGCCTTCGGCGCCGGTGGGCCGCCGACAGCCGCAGCGACAGCGTGCAGCGGCCGCCAGGGCCGTGCGGCCAGGCGTCGCGCCCTCTCCCTCCGATTCCTATCGCCACCGCCGATGAACAAGTGAGGGAAATTGACGGAACGAAAGGAGAAAGGTAAGACTCCTACCTCAAATTTCGGCTCCGACGACGACACCGACGACAATCCGATCTCCGATTCCCTCCCTCTCCGGCGCCGACTTCACCGCCTCTTCTCCCCCCTTTTCTCACGCGATTGAACCAAACCGCAGGAGAACGGCTATAAGGCGGTGGGGAGGTTATTTTTTAAATAACCCTCTACACCCCTTAAATTTACAATTAAGCCCCTTTTTTATCATTTTTTTTTTATATACAGAATATAACACATGTGAATCTATTTAAACAAAAATCAACTATCACAAAATTATTCAGTCATTTAACACTAAGTTGTAAACTTCAGCTAGTCTACTAGTAAAAAATAACGTGACAACTGAAGAAAATACAACAGAAGGTCATATAGGCACTCACTACAACAAAAGCAGTGATTAGGGGTGATTAATGATCGACGTCCTCACTAGCGCCGGTTATTAATTTAATTAAGCAATAACCGGCGTCAGTGAAGGACGCCGGTCATTAATAATATTTTTTTTCCGATTCCCGCGCTCCCCTTTCCTTGTTCCCGCTTTCTTTCTTCCCGTTCCCGCTCCAGCTCTCGTTCCCGTGTCCAGCTCCCGATCGGGTACTCCCCCTCTCCCCTTTTCCCGTTCCCGCTCATCTCCCACTCCCGTTCCCTCTTTCTTTCTTCCTTCCCCCGATTCCAGCTCTCGTTCCCATTTCTTCCTTCCCCCGCATTCCTTTTCTCCGATCGACTACAGGCATCCCCAATCCTGTAGTCATTCCCCTACAGGCGCTGCACTCCTTCTCTCCATTCTCCTCAACCCTTCTCATTCAAAACCCTAAACCCTAATCCATTCCCCGATCTGCTTCAGCTCTGAGGTCCTTCAGCTCGGAGGTCGCTTCAGAGCGACCTCGTATTTGAGAGAGAGGTCGCTTCAGCTCTTCTAAGTTCTCGAGCGGTGGCGCAGGGGAAAGCTCGAGATCCGAAACAAAATATTGTGTCCCATGAAGCCAATCCTCTAGACTCACAGGTTCTTCTATGTTATCATTAATTGTTTTGGTTCTTCTTGTTTGACCATATTAGCTGCCTATTATATCTTCAATTTGGAGTCTAAGGCTTAGTAGTTTGTGCCAATGTGTCAGTAAGTGCCAATGTGTTTTGAATTTAACCTTCACCTCCTCTAACATAAGAAATGTAATCGATTTAATTTCACCTCCTCTAACCTTCACCTTCTTCTTCTTCTTGACTACTGCAAAATTTTGTCATACATTTAATTTAGAACTTAGTGATATGATAACTTGAGTTCCTCAAGTTTAAATTCTTGCACTACATATCAGTGTTGAATTTGTTTGGGTTTTCAAGATAATTTAGTTCAATTTAGCAAAAGAAATTTGCTTGGAAAACCCTAGGCATTTCAACAAAGTTGTTAGAGAGACAAGTGAGAGGACACACTGCGATTTCTGAGACAAGTGAAATTTGCTTGCAGAGAAATTTAGATAATGTCTGATGGCACTGCGATTTTGTAACTGATAGATAGACACAGACCTCGGTTTATGATGCTTCTTCTTTGGTCAAACAACATCTGCATTCTGCAATGTCTTGTATTTGGTGGACATATGTTCCTGGTTTTCTTGTCTTTCCTTATAGGATAAAGGGGAATGCAAGGGACTTGACACTGGATTCTTTGAGTGAAAACTGCTTGTCTAAAGAGATTGATTTGGTTCTCTGCCACTGTAGCTCTTTGGGTTTTTTTGTCTTGAAGTATTTGTCTGATTGTCTCCTCATAGTTAACACTGAAGACCCCATGGAGACAATGCAAATACAGCTTTCTGACAATGTTATAGAGTTAATGATAGGTTTCATATGAAGTCTTTCTTGTATGGTTTGTAGTAATATTTAGAGTGATATAAGATGATGGGGGAGACTTTTCCTACTCCTTAAAACTTGCACTCACTGCTCACATCTCTTGTTCTCATATGAAACAAAAACCTGCATGTTTATTGGGCATTTTTTCCTGATCCAAGATCAACTTCTCCACAATACAAATTGCAAGCAATGACTTCACAGTAAAAAGAAGATTTATAATTGAGGTCTCTGCACTAGAGGATCTGAGAGAAAATTGCATATGATGCTGTCTGCAGTCAAAACCAAAGAAATGACAGGAGACATGAAGGACCACCCAAACAAGACTCAATTCCATTAGAATCCAACATATCCACTGTCATGCCCTTTTCCATCCCCTTTACCAAATTTTTAATTAAAAAGGAAGACTCTTTACAGTTATAAATATTGCTACATTGATTTTCTTCCTAATTCTGATTTCTTTATAAGACAGAAAGAAGATTGAAGGAGTTGAGTGATGAGTGCTTAAATTTTCGCTGGTCAACAACAATAATGAATAACTAGATATCCTTTTATTAGTTAATTGATGACCATGTGACACTTTATTTACTTTTTTGCTCTTTTGTCAGCATTACAACAAGGATTCATCTTTTTGTATCAAAAAATTCTGTTGAATAACAAGATGAATAACAAGGATTCATCTTTTTGTCAGCATTACACTTTAACTAGATTGAAGGATTCATCTTAAATGTAAGCCTTTTAGTAGGACTTTAAAAATTCTGGAGCTTATAGATAAAGAAGTTGTCAAGAAGGTTAGCTCTATATTCTATGTCAAATTAAAATTGCTTGTAGACAATTTTTAAGAGTTCTCTATATATGCTGCATGTTTTTGTGGTCAATAAGATGCTTCTATGTGAATATTCAGGTTAAAACAGTAGTATTGATAATCCATTTTCACTACCCTCAGGCCATGTTACATGCTTCTGTTGCTTGTTGACGGAAGCTTGTAGTTGACTGGGTTCCTGCTACTGACCTTGAAGAAATAAGAGCATCAGAGGTACATACTTCAATAATCTTTAGTTGTAATTATCTTTTGACTCATTGTCTCAGGAAGGTTATCACACTTTCCGTAGTGGCTTTTGGAACTACTTCAGTATGGGTAAGAACTTTATATAAATGAAGATGCTCTTGAATTCCAGAACTGCATGAAATAATTACCAAAAGTTTTGGTTCATATACAATGCTAAAAAAGAAATTGGTTGGTTATTCAAAATATGGAGTTAAGATTTGCCAATGGTTGTTTGTCAACTTGTGCTCTTGATTTGAATGCTATTTTTTTTTTTACATTTTTGATGCTGCTATGGTTCTTACTTGATAGTTGATACCGTGCTGGAATTTGTTAAAAGTTCTTTTGAATCTCGCTCTCTCTATTTTTGTGTTACATTTACATTTGCCTATACTATAATTCAGACTCAAAAAGTCTTTCCAATTTTACATCATGATACTGTTCGGTAATTCACAGTAGAAAACTCAATTAGCTTTAGCTTATGACTCACAGTATAAGGATCTAATATTAGTTGTCTCACAGTGAGATTCCAAATTCTGTCAAATCTGCTCAAATTTGTCTCATAAAGTATTTTGTTTATCATATAATGGGCTTATTAATGTGCTAAGCTCATTCCTTGAAAAAATATATCCTAAGGGTGCAACTTAATGGTCATTCCCTCGGGTGCATTGACAATGATATAATATTAGTTGAATTATCCATAAATTCATGGAGAATTAGTTGCATATGCTTGATTAGAATGAAGCTATGCTTGAAATGCTAGTCTCCAAAACTGGTCTTGGACCTTGGACAAATTCATACATACAAGTGAATTGTCAATTTGCATGTATAGATAATAAGAAAAAGAGGAAAAACCAAACTAGTAGGAAAAAGTATGTAAATATAAAATAAACCACTAAAAATTGGTTTATACATTAAAAAATTGAGTGTAACTTGAACTGATTGAACCAGTGGGATTCTAGATTAGACCCATATGATTCAGCCTGTAAGTGTACGATGGAGACTTCAAGGATCCGAAAAGGGAATGAGATCCTTATTATTATTATTTTTTGAAATGAGAAAACCAATATTCCATTCAAGAGATGTGAAAGGATACAAGTTAGAGGTAGATAGGAGAAAAAAAGAAGTGAAAATAAAAGTGCAATCTACAGCCAGCTCACATGGACTTCAGGTTCTTTTCCCTTGGCAACTTTTGGGCTATTGTCTCCTCCCTAGCCACACCAAGACAAGCCCAGGGCATTCTTAAACTAATTGAAGATAAATGGGATGATCTTGTGGGAAATATGCCATTTAAAATATGCTACCCTGCCCTAGAGTATGAGGAGTGGCGCATAATTACCGGCAGTGATCCAAAAAACACGTAAGTAGTTGAGCTTCCTCAGTCTTCTTAATTATGTTTAATGGCTTAGCTGCTGCCATTTTGCATCAATTTATTTTGAGTCTAATTTCTCTGAAACCACATGTAATGTAGATGTTTGTGGTTTAATTTCAGCTGCACTTGAATTGTAATTCTCTTAAGAAAAGTCTATGTTTTGTGCACTAAGAATTTTGAAATAGTCTTCTTGTGTAACAAGAAACACCATTGTTTTTACAGCCCATGGTCATATCATAATGGTGGATCATGGCCTACGCTTCTATGGCAGGTAATCCTTTCTTCTATTGCTTATATGGAAATCTGTTTTCTTTCTTCTACTTGTACTTTTTCCATTATCCGATTCCATCTGTGCACCTAAGAGACACTTCTTGTGATAAATTTCAGTTCACATTGGCCTGCATTAAGATGGGTAGGCCAGAGTTAGCTCAGAAAGCTGTTGAATTGGCTGAGAAATCACGGTATATGAAAAAGAAGACCTCAAGTATAAAAACTTGAATCATTATGCTGTAAGATGGAAATCACGGTACATGTAATACAAGACTGATTCATGGTATCTCTGACGCTTAAAGTGGACAAGTTTGTATATATCACTATATCAGCACACTAATTGTCCCAAGTTGTGTTGTTATCTAGATACAATTCACAATTCTAGTTGGACAAAAATACTAAAGTATTGGAGCCGGGGTATCAGGTGAGGTACAATTCCCCCTTGTAAATTTCGTTGGTGCAATTTCCTTTCAGAAGTAGTTATGTTTGAAGTCATGCATAGAGCTGCAAGGCTAAATGAAACATTCAGCTATTCTCCATTTGTTGCCATAATCTCCACCACTGTTGTGAGTTCCATTGGAGTAGGAGCTATCCTTCCTGGCTTCTTCATTGATCTGATTTAGCCTTTGTGTTGGATATTTCGGTGCTGAACTGTGCTTCATGGGATGCTTTGATGTCTGTGAAAACCTCATCATCCTCTCTCTTTGTTAGAGCTTTGAAGAACAAGAGGAGGGAAGCCATTTGCAACCTGTTGCATGTCCTCTTCCAACTATTTATATTCCTCTGGCAGCACCTAACTTGATTACTTCTATTGTGTATGGTGTGGCTTGTTCTCGCAAGGGGATTTTGGTAGATCATATGGAATTCCTGTTGCTTACGCACAAGAATCTGCCATGCCTTATTAAGGTGATTGAGATATGGTAGGCCATCTGTGAAAGCAAATTACATTTAAATGGGTCAATGGTGGTTGACCAAACAAATAAATTTTCTTTTCAAGTAATCTTATCATACTTTTTAAGCTTACATGCTCTTGTGATTGTCCTGTTACTACTTTAATCCAGATGAGTCATGGTCATCTTCAATTAGCTGCTCTTTTAGCTATGATATGATAATGGCAGCCAGTAACTCTTTGGTGATTGGTTCCTTGGGTGGAAAAACTAAAACATGTATAATTGCCACTATATCCCTGTCTATCCATAGTTTGGAAGAGACTTTGACTACCCTAGATTATGCACACCGGGCAAAGAATATAAAGAACAAGCCTGAGGTCATTTATCTGTTTCTGGTTATTTTGTTGCTAAGTGGACTTATCTTTGTGAAGGCTGAGAAACACTACAAGAAAGTGTGCAATTAAGGACTTATCTGTTTTTTATTGACTATGGTACTCTATTGATGATTGGACAGCAGTCACTTATATACTTGATCAGCACATCTCATGTAGTTTATTTAGTGGCCAAAGTGGGCAACAAAATGAGGCTAATACATTGATTCTTTTAAGCAGAACGATTGACAAATGTCGTTATCATGATAATATGATTATGGTGCCAAGCATGCTTGCCATTGCTTTCCTCACTTTCCATTGCCATTGCCTTCCTCACTTTCCAAAGTTTTACTTGCATTTTATACACTTGCATTTTATAAAGATATTTTTTTCTCCATGTTATCCTAAGACTTGATGACTCCTTAAGAAACTTCTTTTATAAGTTATAACTTTTATGATCTCACATGCACTGCAGGTTGATATGGTGACACCAATGTGCTAATCACTTGCATATGTTGCAAGCCAAGGTATGTCTAGTTGCAAGCCAAGGTATCTAGTTGCCAATCACTTGATCACTTGCCTATTTTACACTTGCATATGACAATTAGAGTCACTTGATCAGTTAGAGTCCAGACCCATGACAAGGACAATACTTCCTCATAAGTACCAAAGACTCTTCCGTTCATCTAAATATTTTTTGATTTTGAAACACTTGTTTTTTCTTTTGAACAATGAACCCTGCATTCTATTCAAGAGGTATGAAAAAGAGTACATGTCTTTAAGGAATAAGGGAGGAAAAAAGTTCATGCTAAAAGAAAACAAATAGAAACAAAAATTACACGGAGAGATCTAACTCAAAACATTGCCGAAAGAAAGTGAGCCGCTGCAGAACATGCACAAGACATATAGCACATGTTACTTGCATCTATCGTTTGACATCCATGTGGCCATACCCAACATAATTCTTTTATTTTGTAAGATTTGTTCTGCAATTTTGATCCAGTTCATTTTACAATCCACTGGTTTATCACAACCTTTGTTGCTTCTGGCATAGGTTGTCTTCTCCATGAGGACTTGTTGATGAAGTTGCTGAGCCAACCTTCTCTAAGTTGTTGCTAAAGTGCAAGTCAAAGACAAATTATCTTAGGCACTCTTGTGGAATTAATGCATCCAAGTTTGTTCTCGATTGAATTACATCTGTGCACTTAACTTAAACCTTGTAATAAAAAATTACTTTGATGAGTGAAAACTCTATTATTTGTAGTATCATTGAAAACTTTAGCATATACAATGTGAGGTTTTCTTTCACCTCAAATGATAGTATCAACTTTGTTAGTATTATTGATTGCATTTGATCTAGTCCTTATGTATTTATAAATATATAAAATATAAATATTTATAATATCATGTTTATTTATATTCAAATATATATAAATATGGAGAATATAATATAAATATATTTATTGATAAATATATACAGAATATTTATTTAATATTCATTTACTTGTTTGTTTTGTTAATATATATTAATAATAATATTTATTAATTTTTGTTATAAGAATATTTATATATAATAAATATATTTAATATAAATATCCTATGTATAATACAAATATACAAATTGTATAAATATTATAGTATGAAATCGGCGCCCATGTGCCGGTTTGACTAAAATCGGCGCTCTTGTGGAGGGTGCCCTTTGTGGAGGGTGCCAGTTTCAATTAAACCGGTGCCCTCTGTGGAGGGCGCCTGTTGTTCTTATTCTTTCATTCTTATTTTTTTACTTCTATATCGATGTATAAATGACTGAAATTTTTTTCCGGCCCAAAATAAGAGCCAATTTTTCATAATAACAAGCGCCAGTTTCAATTAATTTTTTTGTAGTGACTCCTTGTGACATCTTAGTATCTTACAGAAAAAGTAAATTTCCACAAGCTCATCTAGACATATGCATAAATTTAATAAAAGAAATGAAAAGCTAAGTAACAAAAGTATGAAAAACCTTATCCAACAATAACAATAAATAAGTAAACAACAACAATTGGTTTGAATGAGCTACTTTGTTTTTCCCAGCTATTCCACTCAAAATGATCAACTACTAGTAAGAAAACAAGAGAGAGACACATGCAGGATTAAAAATTGCAATGATTTGTTGGCTTTTGATGAGATAAACTTTCTGCCACAAGTCTCCTCCAATTCGTTTTGCAAGTAAAAGAAATTGTCCTCTTTTAGCATGGTAATGTAAAATTGTTGGGTTATTTACCAGTCATCAACAAAACAGGATTAAGATGCACAAAAGACCAACTCCATCTAATCCAAGATATCGTGCAATAGTTGAAGTACTAGTTCTTTTGCCGATGGGAATGTAAAGTGCATCAAATCCATTCGAGTACAACTTCTATGAAGTCAGTCCATTGTGCACCAAATCCATTGTGCAATAGTTGACGTGGGAACGTTGGACATCTATGTTCAAGGAGGTCTAGCTCTTTGAACCTCGAGGGTACAATGTGAAGAAACTAAAAAATTCTATTAAGTTTAATTCGACTAAACTTGATGTACTCAATGTGTCCAAACTAGAGAAACCCTACTAGACATAGGCAAAGAGAAAAATTGTAAAGAGAAACGTGTTAACAAGGCTGCTGTTAGAGACTCAGAAACTCAAAAAATTGACCCATTCTCTCAAGTTTATCAAAGAAAAAGGTGGAAGAAAAATTCAAACAAAGCAGCCAACTCAAAGAATTGACCCATTCTCACAAGTTTATCAAATGAAAAGGTGGAGGAAAATTTCTGGATGCAGAGGAGATAAACTACATAGAATTAATTGATGTGAAGATAAATCCTAGAGATATTAACTGATTGAGAGAAATAGTCATAAGCATACATTGATTCAAATTCCATTGCTTGTATAAATTAGATGAAGATGAATGAAGAAGGTGTGCATCACTAAGACATACTTTGTTCCCACCCCTCTCTCTCTCTCTCTCCCACTTAGCCATGAAGCATTAGAGTGCTCCGTTCTTCCTAATGGAGTAGTTAAGCCTTGATAATGAAGCATTTAGCTTTATGGTTAAATCATATATCACTCTCCAGAACAGTCCGCACCAATCCTGTATAATTGAGCACTACTATAACAGTCTTCATGAACTAATCTTTCTCACCTTACACGTGTAGGGCTGCTATCTTGTATTGAAGCTATAAATAGCTATGTAACCTGACTTATTCATTAATTCATTCATTCCTTTATTTACTCGCTGCATGTTACTGTTGCTTGATAACCTCTATATGGTATCAGAGCACTGTACGCTCTAACGAGTTCTTCCACTCCATTTTTCGTCTCTGCCCTTTCTCCAAAAACTTCTCTTATCCAAACAATGGCTTCAAATGATGCTCCAGCATCTGATCACTCTGCTACATCGAGTCACGGCATCATCAATCCATTACTCAAGCAGGACAAATTGTCACATTCAACTCAGCCACACAGCTTCCGATCAAGCTCACAGGAAACAACTATGCAATCTGGAAGGCTCAATTTGATCTCCTTTTACTAGGGTATGATCTCACTTCTTACATTGATGGATCCCTTGCTTGCCTTCTCGACTCAGTCCCTGAACAAAGGATCTGGCGGCGGCAAGATGGGCTCATTAGACATGCTCTCATGGCGTCTGTTGATCCCACCATTGCCCCTTTAATTGCCTCTTCCTCTACAGCATCAATAGCATAGAAGAAAATTTTTCTTCAGTATGCGAATAGATCGCAATCTCGGGTATTTTCTCTTCAAGATAGACTGTCTCGTTTAACCAAGGGAATTAAAACTGTTACTGAATATTTTAATGAAGTACGTTGCATTGCTGATGAACTAGCAATTGCTGGTTCTTCTCTTCCTGAATCATCTCTTCTTATTAAAATCCTTGCTGGTTTGGGATCTGATTACGATCATATAAGTGCTGCCATTAGATCTCGTGATACTCATATCACTTTGGAGGAACTTTTTGATAAGCTTTGTGGTCATGAAGCTTTCTTACTGCACAAGCAAGATAAGCCTATCATTACGGCTCAATACACAAACAAATCAGATACATCATCAAACCAGATCTCAAATAGACGCAACTGGCCTCAAAATAATAATTGGCGTCGATCTCCTACTAACCTTAAACAAGCTAACTGGAGGCCTCCTTTCAATGGCACCAACAGGCCAACAATATATTGCCAGCTCTGCGATAAGCCTGGCCATACTGCTCGTGTGTGCAGGTCTAGATCTCACAATCGTGAAGAAGCACAGGCCAATTTTGCTGCTAGATTTGATTCAGCAAACTGGGTAATGGACTCGGGCGCAACACATCATATTACCAGTGACAACCAGATGCTTCAATCTGTTTCTGATTACAATGGTGATGACAGCATTGTTGTAGGTAATGGCAAAGGTATTAAAATCACTCATACTGGTAATACTTCAATTACTTCAGACAAACATGTTTTTGTGTTAGACAATGTTCTTTGTGCTCCAGCAATACACAGAAAACTGATATCTGTGTCTCAGTTTTGCAAACAGAACAATGTGTCAACTAAGTTTTTTCCTCACTACTTTGCTGTGAAGGATCTGAAAACAGGAGCAGTGCTGTCGCAAGGCCAGAATAATGGTGATACTTATGAATGAGCTGCTAAAATCAATCCCACAGTGAACTCTGCTGCTTTGTCTGATAGCTCCAGTCTGCATCTTTGGCATCAGAGGCTCGGGCACCCTCAAATAAAAGTTCTCAAGCAAGTAATCTCCAAGTTTCAGCTTCCTCTATCTGATTCTATTCAAAAACCATGTAATTCTTGTTTATGCAACAAAAGTCACAGACTTTCATTTTCAGTTTCCACATTGCATAGTTCAAAGCCATTGGAACTCATATATTCATATGTATGGGGTCCCTCTCCTATTACTGCCTTGACTGGGTACAGATTTTATATCATTTTTGTTGATCATTTCACAAAATACATATGGCTGTATCCACTTAAGATGAAATCTGATGCTTTGAAGGTTTTTATTGATTTTAAAACTTTGGTTGAAAATTACTTCGAAACAACCATCAAGAGTATATATACTGATGGTGGTGGAGAATTTATAGCCATGAAGTCCTTTTTCTCTGATGTTGGGATTCAGCATTTGATATCTCCTCCCTATACTCCACAGCGCATCAGTGTAGCTGAATGTAGACACCGCCATATAATGGAAACAGCTACTACTCTTTTACACCAAGCTTTTGTGCCGCTTAATATTTGGTCATTTGCTTGTACAACTGCTGTGTACTTGATTAATAGATTGCCTACTGAGATTTTGCATGGAGTTTCACTATTTCAAAAACTGTTCAAATCAGCTCCCAATTATAAGTCCCTTCGGACTTTTGGATGCCTCTGTTATCCTTGGATGAAGCCATACACTAGTCATAAATTGGAACCAAAATCTAGGCCATGTGTCTATCTTGGATATTCTACTTCTTATCACTCGTATCAATGTTTAGACATATCTTCTTCAAAGATTATAATTTCTAGACATGTAGTCTTCAAAGAAGATATTTTTCCCTTTCTACAGTTTGATATTAATCTTCCAAGAGTCACAGACAGTACTTGGTTTCTCAATTCAACATTTGATTCACCAAATAATACTATATCTGATTCTGCTATTGCTGACAGTGGAATACCTTATGTTCCTATAATTGTTAATACGAGCAATAGTGATAATACCAGTACCTTGCCTAATACTGCTACAAGAAGTTCACTTTCTTCAGATGCAACAGCAATCAATGATGTTCCTATCAGTTCTGATACTGATAGATCACTATTTGATAACAGCTTAGCCCCTTCTAATGAAGCACCAGATCATACTGATCATGCTGCAGCTCAGCCAAGAAGGATGGTAACTCGATCTCAGAACAATATTTTTAAACCCAAATTGCCTACTGATTATTCTGCGCTTTCAATAGTCACTTCCTCTGATACAAAAACTCCTCGCACATTCAAACAAGATTTAATGCATCCTGATTGGTGCAAAGGAATGAAGAATATTCTGCTCTAATCAAGAGTAATACATGGAGTCTAGTTCCACCTAATTCCCATCAGAATGTAATTGGTAATAAGTGGGTTTTTCGGATTAAAAAGAATGCTGATGGTTCCATTGATCGTTTCAAGGGACGACTAGTTGCTAAAGGTTACTCTCAAAGACCAGGCATTGACTTCAACTCTACCTTTAGCCCAGTTGTCAAGCCTACTACAATTCGAGTAATTTTAACCATTGCTACTTTCTACAAATGGAATGTTTTTCAGCTTGATGTTAACAATGCCTTTCTTCAAGGCACTCTAGAAGATGAGGTTTATATGTCACAACCACCAGGATTTCTCAACAAGGAATATCCTCATTATGTATGCAAGCTTCACAAAGCAATTTATGGTCTTCGTCAGGCTCCGAGAGCATGGTTTATTGAATTCAAAAGATATATCTCTTCAATCGGCTTCAGAGAATCTGTCTCAGACAGCTCCTTCTTCATTTTAACAGGGGCTGACTTCAAAATCTTTTTGCTACTTTACGTAGATGACATTATATTAACAGGAACATCAACAACTGTCATCAATGAAGTATATCACAGTTTGGCTTCAAAATTCTCACTTAAAGATCTTCAGCCTCTATCCTATTTTCTTGGCATTGAGGTCTGTCAAGCTACTGATGGTATCATTCTTTCTCAGAAGCAGTACACGGCTGACATTTTACACAGGTTTAATATGCTTGATTCAAAAGGGATCAAAACTCCCATGGCTTCATCAGCAACATTAACACTTCATGATGACTCTCCTTCCTTTGACTCTTCTGAATATAGAAGAGTTATTGGAGCTTTACAATACTTAAGCTTCACTAGACCTGACATTTGCTTTCCTGTGAATAGGTTATCTCAATTCATGCAATGTCCAAAGTTAACTCACTGGCGGGCATGCAAAAGAATCTTGCGATACCTCAAAGAAACACTGGATTTTGGTTTGCTGATTAATCCAAAATCACAGCTTGATGTTGCGATTTATTCTGACTCTGATTGGGGTGGTGATCCTGATGATCGCTGTTCTACCGGAGCTTATATCTCCTTTCTTGGAGGATCACCCATCAGCTGGTCCTCTAAGAAGCAGACACATGTTGCCAGATCTTCGACAGAGGCTGAGTACCGGGCGCTTGCAAATGCTGCAGCTGAATCAACTTGGATTACCAATCTGCTCCGTGAAATTAAAGTTTCAATTCCATCTGCTCCGACTCTATATTGCGACAATCTTGGTGCAACGTTTCTATCTCAGAACCCTATGTTTAATTCTCGGATGAAGCATCTTGCAATAGATTACTACTTTGTAAGGGAAAAAATCAGTAGGCGCACTCTCCAGATTGTTCATATTCCATCATCTCAACAGCTTGCTGATACGCTCACAAAGCCTACTAATGCCACTATCTTTCAGCAACACAGAACCAAGATAGGAGTTGTAAACTCACCTCCTATCTTGAGGGGGCGTAATGGAGTAGTTAAGCCTTGATAATGAAGCATTTAGCTTTATGGTTAAATCATAAATCACTCTCCAGAACAGTCCGCACCAATCCTGTATAATTGAGCACTACTATAACAGTCTTCATGAACTAATCTTTCTCACCTTACACGTGTAGGGCTGCTATCTTGTATTGAAGCTATAAATAGCTATGTAACCTGACTTATTCATTAATTCATTCATTCCTTTATTTACTCGCTGCATGTTACTGTTGCTTGATAACCTCTATAATTCCCAGTTTGGTTTTGGCGTATCTTCACCATAGCGAGGAAGAAAGCATCCTCTACTTTTGGACTGCCGAAAGCACCATCATCTTCGTCAGAGCAGCCCTGCTCAAACCCACCTAAAATAGATGTTCGACGCCCGTGGACACGATCGTACACCAAGAACATAACATATATGGTATTAGAGCCATCCACGGGAGAAGAAATTCAACGCCAGCTACTTGCTCTCCTTCAAAGTATGCAGAAGGATCGAGCCCAAGAACGACGAGAAAGGGAGGCCATTGTGGCCAAACTAGATGCTAGGGGACCACAGTGTGGCTTCAAAATTCCAAGAGGGATCTAGTAGCCATGGCAACCGTTCAACACATCAGTTAGTTTGTCCAGGAGACCAACACCAGCCCCTACCAGATCGAGAAATTGGCCCTGGATTACTGGAAAGACCACCAGTGGGATCATTGCTGGGACTTCCACCCCGCATCAACACAGCAAATTACTTTCTCCCACCCCACCCAAGGTTCGAATTCCCACGATACGATGGAACGGGGGATCCAGACACATGGCTTTCTTGTTGTGAGTACTACTTCCGTTATCAGCAAGTAACAGATGAGGAACGGCTGAGAATGGTGGCTTACAACTTGGACGGCGAAGCCCAAACATGGTTTCATTTCTTTGAGACTCGACAGCCAGACCTCACATGGGCAACCTTCTCCTACTACGTCTCCATTCAATTTGGAGCACTCGATCGAGGGAATGAGTTTGGAGATATCACTAATCTGGTCCAAACTAAATCAGTGGCCGACTACCAGCGCAACTTTGAGCGGCTTCTTCCTCAAGCGAGTCATCTTACATAACAGTACCTCACTTCAATGTTCGTGAGTGGGCTTACAACCATACATACGAGTCCACGTCCATGATCAACCTGCAGACTTATTACGAGCTATGAGTTTAGTCCATCTCTTTGAGCAGCACTACCCACCCAAGCCATTCGCTCCCCAAGTCCAACAAGGGACTCCATCCGTGGCTCCTCAACGATGACTTCCTGTTAGTACATATGCCTCCTCTCTGACATGGCACCGAGAAGAGCACAAGGATTGTGCTTCCACTGCGATGAGAAATGGTCACCATCCCACAAGTGCAAGAAATTATTTCATATCCAAATCATAGAAGATGAAGACAATGAAGACCCAAATCCACAAGATATTGGAGAAGAACATCAGCTCTCGTTGATGGCCGTCCAAGGCATTAACCAACCGCAGACAATGCAGATCACTGGTCACATACCTCACTTCCAGTAAGCATTTTATTGGACTCTGGGAGCTCTCTTAACTTTATTAGCTTTAATGTGGCCGACAAGCTACAACTAATGAAGAGCGAAGACCACATTATGGTTGCTATAGCAAATGGATCCCGCCTCTCTAGCTTTAAACTCCGAGATCCTCTTACCATCCAGGTCAGGCTAGAACAAATACAAACTGAGTTCTATGTGGTACAACTAGGGAGCTTTGATGTCATCCTTGGCATTCGATGGCTCCAAACACTGGGACTCATCACATTGGACTTTGAGAACTTATTGATGCGATTCCAACTGCAAGGGAGAATGATTCACCTGCAAGGACAAAACTATAAGTCGGATACAACACAACTGCACTCCTTACAGTCGTCCCAGAACCCTTCTTTCCCTCCAGGACTCACAGAAGTACTACAGCAATATAGTTCCATTTTTGCAAAACCCACAGGACTGCCTCCTATTCGCCAACAAGAGCACAATATCAAGTTACTTCCAGGAACAACACTAGTGGTGGTCCGCCCCTATCGATATCCTTTCTTACAAAAAGATGAGATTGAAAAACAATGCTCATTGATGTTGAACCAAGGGCTCATCCGTCCCAACCAATCTCCATTTTCAGCACCAGTTTTGTTGGTGAAAAAGACAGATGGGAATTGGAGATTTTGCATCGATTATCGAGCCTTGAATGCGGTCACAGTGAAGGATAAGTTTCTTATTCCCGTGATCAACAAGCTATTGGATGAACTACACGGCACCATGTTCTTCACCAAATTAGATCTCCGTGCAGGATATCATTAGATTCGTATGGATCCTAACGACATCGACAAAATAGCTTTCCGCACTCATCATTGACATTATGAATTTTTGGTAATGCCCTTTGGTCCTACGAATGTCCCTTCTACATTTCAAGCCCTCATGAATGATATATTCCGACCTTGGCTACGACGGTTTGTTCTTGTGTTTGTCGACGACATCATAATCTACAGCAAATCTTGGGCCCAACATGTTGACCACCTTCACCAAGTCTTCAAACTGTTGCAACAACAACGATTATTTGTCAAGCAATCAAAATGCACCTTTGGTGACAGAGTGTTTATTTGTCAAGCAATTAATCCATTCTTCAGGATCAAAATTCGGGTGTAATGATGCATCTGTGCCATACTTCTCTATGATTGATGCCTCATAAGTGTCCTGTACAATTTTTTAAAAAATAGTTAATTATATTTCAAAAAATAGTTAATTATTAGTTAAATCAAGTACATATCGCAACTTTTTGTGATTTGTCGTCGACAAAGTTGCCATCACCACTATTTCGTTTATGGGTGTGTTTAAACAACTCAAGATGTGTAGGTGGTCGATTCAACTTTTCTTCCCAAAAAAGATAAATAATATTTAGTTAACAATATTAACATAAATTTTGTATGACAACAATATTATCAATATCATACCAGTTTTTTTTTATGAGCAACAAATGAAATAGATCCACCTGTATGAAGTGTAATGTCACCATCTACCTCCTTCTTGCGATTGAGACGACCGACTTCTGATTTTCGTCTCCACTTATCTGTATCCCAATGCTCAATAATAAGTTGATTCCAAATATCTGGAGATATCCACGGAGGGCCAAAACTGCTAGTTCGGCGAATATCATCGGTGTTAGCCTTTCTTTTTGCATAATTTCTAGCATCACACATATTATCAGAGAAGCGTCGACAAGCTATCTTGTCCCATATTTCTCGAACCTCATCGGTCTGAGAAGGATCCCAATGATAAACTGCCTAAAAAAACCCAAATACACAATAGTGGAGATAAAAATTTCAATTTTAGGGGTTTATATATCAACAACATATAATTATTATAATCAAAGTTTTAAAATAAAATACCTTAAATTTGTCCCAGAGTAACTCCTCCAGATGTGATGGCACTTCAGACCAATATGGCCATACACTCGTGAAATTTCCCTTAATAATTGATGAAATGTCTCGAACCACTTCTGTCTCGGGGAAGCTACAAAAATAATAAAACTAGATCACAAATGAATTTTATGGTCATGCAAATGTCATGAAAACAATTAATACTTGGGTTTTGGTCAATTGTGCTAAGTCTGTAATTAACACTACTAAAATGGACTTTGCTGGAAAATGAGGAAAGAAAAGAACAGTGAACTAATCAATGGTGCTAAGTAAATACTATTTGACTTGCAATTAATTCTAAAAACTCAATAATAGTTTTGATAAAGTAAATAACAGTGGACTAGTCCAATATGCTTTTATATATCCTAACTGCATGAACTTACTATAGTCAACTTAAAAACTTCATTTTTAAAAGTAATGAGATGAACTTTATCAAATATAGTGAGCTTAACTTGAATCAGAAAATATTGAAGACTTATAGAAGATATGAGCTTGGCAAATGGAAGAGAGACCAAAAGAAATAAGGTTGTCAAAGGAAGTTGAGGGAAGTGAGAAAAAGAGCCATTGAACATTGGACTGGTTCTATGCAAATGCTTGTTGTCATTACTTTTTCTTTTGTTTCATTAACTACACCTGTAATGAGAATTAGAGGCAATATTCTCTGTTTGAAGTATAAGTGGCAATGTAAGTAAATAGCATGGACAAGTGGTCATTCTTCTTCATAACTGAATAGCACATTGTATTAATGCTTTTGATATTGAAATGAAAAAAAAAGTTTATAGCCTTGTTTTTAGTCAATACAATTGAGCATTTCAATTCTTGTCTTCCCCTCTCCCTCTCCCACTTTGTCCCTGTTATTTACTTACATTGTCATTTATTCTTCAAATAAAGAATATTGCCTCTGTTCAATGGCTCTTCTTCTCACTTTCCTCAGTCTTTCTTCCATTTGCCATGCTCATATCTTTTATAAGTCTCCAATCTCTGCCGTTCCAAGTTTTGCAGGCTCCTCACAGGGCATCATCATTTTAGACAAGGAACCATCATCTTCAGATATATGATGAAGAGGGAGAGGTGGAAAAGGTCAGATACATGTAGAAATCAATAGAGAAGCACAAAGGGTTTGGAGTATTTGTAACACAGTCACAGAATACATAGTGTATGTCATTATGTTCTTATGGTGCTAATAGTTTTTGACTCTTTATTACGGTTAGTGAATGAGTTGGTTTTTATTTGGTTTAAATGAAGAGGGAGGCAGTATATGCGCGCGTGTGTGTATACTAAAAAAGAGTGCAATCTTTTCTGAAGCATTGGTATTCTGTCTGAGTTCCTATTTGAGCTTCAATTTTGCATGTGTCTTCATTTAAGTGCTAGGAATCAGTTTGAACAATGACCATTGAAAAATTGAAGAACTAATCATTCAACAATCACGTAATAGCGAGTAAATGATATGAATACCAGTTTGAGCAAGGACAATTAAATAATTTAAGAAAGAAAATGCTAGTGTGTACTACTAGGAAGAAGCCCTAAGTATACCATTTTCATTAGATGTGGTTTCTATCTTATGGCCATTTTCAAACTGCACTAATATTAGAAGCCCTAAAACTGCTATTCAAATAGACAATTTCAAGCTGCGCTAATATTATGATGAAATTTGATTATGCACTCAAGAACACAGATAAATATGAACTCAAACTGCTATTCAAAATGACAAGTAGTTATTCATATTCATTCATGCTTATAGAACAACAATATTAATGCTGAAGTAACTAAGTAATATTAATGCTGAAGTAAGACACAACCTTCAATTATATTGCACCATACAACAACAATAATGGTAAAGTTTAGAAGAGTACTCAAGTCTTATTATATTAATCACGATAACATGAACCATTCCTAAGACCAACTTGGTGTATAATAATGGCATGCTTGAATATGTGGGCATATATCATGGAAATTGTTCTACTGGATACTTCTGAATGTTTAAGAGGAGAATAAGACTAAGATTGAACCTATGATGTTTGTGCATTAGTTTACACTTAATATGGCATGAGAGTCATAAGAGACATAAGAATATAACAGAAAGCTATATGAAGAACAATAAAAAGAAAGAAAATGAACTGTTTATTATGGATGAAGAAGTTATTGCTCATAATCAACAATTAAGTGTCTAAACTATTTTTGTCAAGTCAATGATAGAGTTCATCCATATATTAAAATAATTTACACCAGTAAAGATCTAAATTGGTCTATTCAAAGATAGAAGTGCTCTAAATTTAAAAAACATTAGGTTTTTTTTGAATTACTGGACTGAGAATGTGGCAAGAAAGTATTTCATCAACTGTTAAAAGTTGATGGAAGTGTCATGTCCTTGTGCCCAGAGACTTCCATGTAAGAATAACTTAAACCATATTCTTTAGTAGAACGTTTAATTATATATTAATTGAGAAGTAAAGTTTCAGGTGGATGACTTGATCCTTTTCCCGGACCTACAAGTTATACAAACTAAATAACAGTCTCTCCATATTATTGGAGGTGTCTTTTCTACCATTTCACATTCATTTCTATCAGAAAAACTCTAACATTGCCATAAGTAAAGGCCTAAAAATTCATCTTCTAACAATTTTTGCTGAGTTAGTGATTTCTTTTAAAGAAAAATCAAAATTCTAATTTTCAGGGACTAATTATTAGGCAATGATTAACTCAGTCCTACTCCTCCCATTACCACAGTGCCAACATTCTCACTTGTACCATTGCTAGCTTCCTCAATTGAAGAAGTACTTGACAAAAATATTGTCTCTCCTCAAGGAAGCACAACTAGGTATTTTATTCGATGGAAAGATCAAAAGCAAATTGAGGATGCATGGATTTCAGAAGAAGAGCTTCAACATTTGGCAACCTACATTTTTCAGCAACATAAAGCTTCAATGAAGTTTGCTCTTCCCTTGGATAACCCATTTGAAGAAGAGTGACCACTTTGTATCGTGGTGGGGAAGAATAATGCAATCAAAGTCCTAATTTTTAGGGTCTAATTATTAGGTAAATTTTGATTATTATTTTTTCTGCTTATTTCATACCTCCAATTAAGGCTTAGTTTTAGTTGATTACTTTTGTTTATTTCCTAATTTCATGCCTAAATTTATGGCATGACTTTTGTTTCTTAGTTGGCCATGCCAACTATAAATATGTAGCCCTAGGGGCTTAAGAAGAGATCTTATGAATTGATAGTAAAGCTTTCTCAAAGTTTCTTCTCCTCTCTTCCCTCTTGGTTTGGTTCTATATCATAGAATCTAAGCCAACAAGTTTAAAGTAACAAATATTTAGAACAACCAGAACTAGTCAAGAGAGACATTAAGTTCAGAATATTACATGTGTAATGGAATTTGTAACAAATGGTTTCACTATAACAAGTTATAAAGAAATAAAGAAGGAGAACAAGTTTCACCATATAACATTTGAAGGATTGGATAACCGAAAAGCCACGTAGAACTAGAAGCTATTTGCTTCCAAATCAAAAGCTAGAAAAAACTATTTAGCTTTTGGAGTGTAGATCCTAAATGCAAGGTAGTTGAGCTTCCTCAGTCTTCTTAATTATGTTTAATGGCTTAGCTGCTGCCATTTTGCATCAATTTATTTTGAGTCTAATTTCTCTGAAACCACATGTAATGTAGATGTTTGTGGTTTAATTTCAGCTGCACTTGAATTGTAATTCTCTTAAGAAAGGTCTATGTTTTGTGCACTAAGAATTTTGAAATAGTCTTCTTGTGTAACAAGAAACACCATTGTTTTTACAGCCCATGGTCATATCATAATGGTGGATCATGGCCTACGCTTCTATGGCAGGTAATCCTTTCTTCTATTGCTTATATGGAAATCTGTTTTCTTTCTTCTACTTGTACTTTTTCCATTATCCGATTCCATCTGTGCACCTAAGAGACACTTCTTGTGATAAATTTCAGTTCACATTGGCCTGCATTAAGATGGGTAGGCCAGAGTTAGCTCAGAAAGCTGTTGAATTGGCTGAGAAATCACGGTATATGAAAAAGAAGACCTCAAGTATAAAAACTTGAATCATTATGCTGTAAGATGGAAATCACGGTACATGTAATACAAGACTGATTCATGGTATCTCTGACGCTTAAAGTGGACAAGTTTGTATATATCACTATATCAGCACACTAATTGTCCCAAGTTGTGTTGTTATCTAGATACAATTCACAATTCTAGTTGGACAAAAATACTAAAGTATTGGAGCCGGGGTATCAGGTGAGGTACAATTCCCCCTTGTAAATTTCGTTGGTGCAATTTCCTTTCAGAAGTAGTTATGTTTGAAGTCATGCATAGAGCTGCAAGGCTAAATGAAACATTCAGCTATTCTCCATTTGTTGCCATAATCTCCACCACTGTTGTGAGTTCCATTGGAGTAGGAGCTATCCTTCCTGGCTTCTTCATTGATCTGATTTAGCCTTTGTGTTGGATATTTCGGTGCTGAACTGTGCTTCATGGGATGCTTTGATGTCTGTGAAAACCTCATCATCCTCTCTCTTTGTTAGAGCTTTGAAGAACAAGAGGAGGGAAGCCATTTGCAACCTGTTGCATGTCCTCTTCCAACTATTTATATTCCTCTGGCAGCACCTAACTTGATTACTTCTATTGTGTATGGTGTGTGGCTTGTTCTCGCAAGGGGATTTTGGTAGATCATATGGAATTCCTGTTGCTTACGCACAAGAATCTGCCATGCCTTATTAAGGTGATTGAGATATGGTAGGCCATCTGTGAAAGCAAATTACATTTAAATGGGTCAATGGTGGTTGACCAAACAAATAAATTTTCTTTTCAAGTAATCTTATCATACTTTTTAAGCTTACATGCTCTTGTGATTGTCCTGTTACTACTTTAATCCAGATGAGTCATGGTCATCTTCAATTAGCTGCTCTTTTAGCTATGATATGATAATGGCAGCCAGTAACTCTTTGGTGATTGGTTCCTTGGGTGGAAAAACTAAAACATGTATAATTGCCACTATATCCCTGTCTATCCATAGTTTGGAAGAGACTTTGACTACCCTAGATTATGCACACCGGGCAAAGAATATAAAGAACAAGCCTGAGGTCATTTATCTGTTTCTGGTTATTTTGTTGCTAAGTGGACTTATCTTTGTGAAGGCTGAGAAACACTACAAGAAAGTGTGCAATTAAGGACTTATCTGTTTTTTATTGACTATGGTACTCTATTGATGATTGGACAGCAGTCACTTATATACTTGATCAGCACATCTCATGTAGTTTATTTAGTGGCCAAAGTGGGCAACAAAATGAGGCTAATACATTGATTCTTTTAAGCAGAACGATTGACAAATGTCGTTATCATGATAATATGATTATGGTGCCAAGCATGCTTGCCATTGCTTTCCTCACTTTCCATTGCCATTGCCTTCCTCACTTTCCAAAGTTTTACTTGCATTTTATACACTTGCATTTTATAAAGATATTTTTTTCTCCATGTTATCCTAAGACTTGATGACTCCTTAAGAAACTTCTTTTATAAGTTATAACTTTTATGATCTCACATGCACTGCAGGTTGATATGGTGACACCAATGTGCTAATCACTTGCATATGTTGCAAGCCAAGGTATGTCTAGTTGCAAGCCAAGGTATCTAGTTGCCAATCACTTGATCACTTGCCTATTTTACACTTGCATATGACAATTAGAGTCACTTGATCAGTTAGAGTCCAGACCCATGACAAGGACAATACTTCCTCATAAGTACCAAAGACTCTTCCGTTCATCTAAATATTTTTTGATTTTGAAACACTTGTTTTTTCTTTTGAACAATGAACCCTGCATTCTATTCAAGAGGTATGAAAAAGAGTACATGTCTTTAAGGAATAAGGGAGGAAAAAAGTTCATGCTAAAAGAAAACAAATAGAAACAAAAATTACACGGAGAGATCTAACTCAAAACATTGCCGAAAGAAAGTGAGCCGCTGCAGAACATGCACAAGACATATAGCACATGTTACTTGCATCTATCGTTTGACATCCATGTGGCCATACCCAACATAATTCTTTTATTTTGTAAGATTTGTTCTGCAATTTTGATCCAGTTCATTTTACAATCCACTGGTTTATCACAACCTTTGTTGCTTCTGGCATAGGTTGTCTTCTCCATGAGGACTTGTTGATGAAGTTGCTGAGCCAACCTTCTCTAAGTTGTTGCTAAAGTGCAAGTCAAAGACAAATTATCTTAGGCACTCTTGTGGAATTAATGCATCCAAGTTTGTTCTCGATTGAATTACATCTGTGCACTTAACTTAAACCTTGTAATAAAAAATTACTTTGATGAGTGAAAACTCTATTATTTGTAGTATCATTGAAAACTTTAGCATATACAATGTGAGGTTTTCTTTCACCTCAAATGATAGTATCAACTTTGTTAGTATTATTGATTGCATTTGATCTAGTCCTTATGTATTTATAAATATATAAAATATAAATATTTATAATATCATGTTTATTTATATTCAAATATATATAAATATGGAGAATATAATATAAATATATTTATTGATAAATATATACAGAATATTTATTTAATATTCATTTACTTGTTTGTTTTGTTAATATATATTAATAATAATATTTATTAATTTTTGTTATAAGAATATTTATATATAATAAATATATTTAATATAAATATCCTATGTATAATACAAATATACAAATTGTATAAATATTATAGTATGAAATCGGCGCCCATGTGCCGGTTTGACTAAAATCGGCGCTCTTGTGGAGGGTGCCCTTTGTGGAGGGTGCCAGTTTCAATTAAACCGGTGCCCTCTGTGGAGGGCGCCTGTTGTTCTTATTCTTTCATTCTTATTTTTTTACTTCTATATCGATGTATAAATGACTGAAATTTTTTTCCGGCCCAAAATAAGAGCCAATTTTTCATAATAACAAGCGCCAGTTTCAATTAATTTTTTTGTAGTGACTCCTTGTGACATCTTAGTATCTTACAGAAAAAGTAAATTTCCACAAGCTCATCTAGACATATGCATAAATTTAATAAAAGAAATGAAAAGCTAAGTAACAAAAGTATGAAAAACCTTATCCAACAATAACAATAAATAAGTAAACAACAACAATTGGTTTGAATGAGCTACTTTGTTTTTCCCAGCTATTCCACTCAAAATGATCAACTACTAGTAAGAAAACAAGAGAGAGACACATGCAGGATTAAAAATTGCAATGATTTGTTGGCTTTTGATGAGATAAACTTTCTGCCACAAGTCTCCTCCAATTCGTTTTGCAAGTAAAAGAAATTGTCCTCTTTTAGCATGGTAATGTAAAATTGTTGGGTTATTTACCAGTCATCAACAAAACAGGATTAAGATGCACAAAAGACCAACTCCATCTAATCCAAGATATCGTGCAATAGTTGAAGTACTAGTTCTTTTGCCGATGGGAATGTAAAGTGCATCAAATCCATTCGAGTACAACTTCTATGAAGTCAGTCCATTGTGCACCAAATCCATTGTGCAATAGTTGACGTGGGAACGTTGGACATCTATGTTCAAGGAGGTCTAGCTCTTTGAACCTCGAGGGTACAATGTGAAGAAACTAAAAAATTCTATTAAGTTTAATTCGACTAAACTTGATGTACTCAATGTGTCCAAACTAGAGAAACCCTACTAGACATAGGCAAAGAGAAAAATTGTAAAGAGAAACGTGTTAACAAGGCTGCTGTTAGAGACTCAGAAACTCAAAAAATTGACCCATTCTCTCAAGTTTATCAAAGAAAAAGGTGGAAGAAAAATTCAAACAAAGCAGCCAACTCAAAGAATTGACCCATTCTCACAAGTTTATCAAATGAAAAGGTGGAGGAAAATTTCTGGATGCAGAGGAGATAAACTACATAGAATTAATTGATGTGAAGATAAATCCTAGAGATATTAACTGATTGAGAGAAATAGTCATAAGCATACATTGATTCAAATTCCATTGCTTGTATAAATTAGATGAAGATGAATGAAGAAGGTGTGCATCACTAAGACATACTTTGTTCCCACCCCTCTCTCTCTCTCTCTCCCACTTAGCCATGAAGCATTAGAGTGCTCCGTTCTTCCTAATGGAGTAGTTAAGCCTTGATAATGAAGCATTTAGCTTTATGGTTAAATCATATATCACTCTCCAGAACAGTCCGCACCAATCCTGTATAATTGAGCACTACTATAACAGTCTTCATGAACTAATCTTTCTCACCTTACACGTGTAGGGCTGCTATCTTGTATTGAAGCTATAAATAGCTATGTAACCTGACTTATTCATTAATTCATTCATTCCTTTATTTACTCGCTGCATGTTACTGTTGCTTGATAACCTCTATATGGTATCAGAGCACTGTACGCTCTAACGAGTTCTTCCACTCCATTTTTCGTCTCTGCCCTTTCTCCAAAAACTTCTCTTATCCAAACAATGGCTTCAAATGATGCTCCAGCATCTGATCACTCTGCTACATCGAGTCACGGCATCATCAATCCATTACTCAAGCAGGACAAATTGTCACATTCAACTCAGCCACACAGCTTCCGATCAAGCTCACAGGAAACAACTATGCAATCTGGAAGGCTCAATTTGATCTCCTTTTACTAGGGTATGATCTCACTTCTTACATTGATGGATCCCTTGCTTGCCTTCTCGACTCAGTCCCTGAACAAAGGATCTGGCGGCGGCAAGATGGGCTCATTAGACATGCTCTCATGGCGTCTGTTGATCCCACCATTGCCCCTTTAATTGCCTCTTCCTCTACAGCATCAATAGCATAGAAGAAAATTTTTCTTCAGTATGCGAATAGATCGCAATCTCGGGTATTTTCTCTTCAAGATAGACTGTCTCGTTTAACCAAGGGAATTAAAACTGTTACTGAATATTTTAATGAAGTACGTTGCATTGCTGATGAACTAGCAATTGCTGGTTCTTCTCTTCCTGAATCATCTCTTCTTATTAAAATCCTTGCTGGTTTGGGATCTGATTACGATCATATAAGTGCTGCCATTAGATCTCGTGATACTCATATCACTTTGGAGGAACTTTTTGATAAGCTTTGTGGTCATGAAGCTTTCTTACTGCACAAGCAAGATAAGCCTATCATTACGGCTCAATACACAAACAAATCAGATACATCATCAAACCAGATCTCAAATAGACGCAACTGGCCTCAAAATAATAATTGGCGTCGATCTCCTACTAACCTTAAACAAGCTAACTGGAGGCCTCCTTTCAATGGCACCAACAGGCCAACAATATATTGCCAGCTCTGCGATAAGCCTGGCCATACTGCTCGTGTGTGCAGGTCTAGATCTCACAATCGTGAAGAAGCACAGGCCAATTTTGCTGCTAGATTTGATTCAGCAAACTGGGTAATGGACTCGGGCGCAACACATCATATTACCAGTGACAACCAGATGCTTCAATCTGTTTCTGATTACAATGGTGATGACAGCATTGTTGTAGGTAATGGCAAAGGTATTAAAATCACTCATACTGGTAATACTTCAATTACTTCAGACAAACATGTTTTTGTGTTAGACAATGTTCTTTGTGCTCCAGCAATACACAGAAAACTGATATCTGTGTCTCAGTTTTGCAAACAGAACAATGTGTCAACTAAGTTTTTTCCTCACTACTTTGCTGTGAAGGATCTGAAAACAGGAGCAGTGCTGTCGCAAGGCCAGAATAATGGTGATACTTATGAATGAGCTGCTAAAATCAATCCCACAGTGAACTCTGCTGCTTTGTCTGATAGCTCCAGTCTGCATCTTTGGCATCAGAGGCTCGGGCACCCTCAAATAAAAGTTCTCAAGCAAGTAATCTCCAAGTTTCAGCTTCCTCTATCTGATTCTATTCAAAAACCATGTAATTCTTGTTTATGCAACAAAAGTCACAGACTTTCATTTTCAGTTTCCACATTGCATAGTTCAAAGCCATTGGAACTCATATATTCATATGTATGGGGTCCCTCTCCTATTACTGCCTTGACTGGGTACAGATTTTATATCATTTTTGTTGATCATTTCACAAAATACATATGGCTGTATCCACTTAAGATGAAATCTGATGCTTTGAAGGTTTTTATTGATTTTAAAACTTTGGTTGAAAATTACTTCGAAACAACCATCAAGAGTATATATACTGATGGTGGTGGAGAATTTATAGCCATGAAGTCCTTTTTCTCTGATGTTGGGATTCAGCATTTGATATCTCCTCCCTATACTCCACAGCGCATCAGTGTAGCTGAATGTAGACACCGCCATATAATGGAAACAGCTACTACTCTTTTACACCAAGCTTTTGTGCCGCTTAATATTTGGTCATTTGCTTGTACAACTGCTGTGTACTTGATTAATAGATTGCCTACTGAGATTTTGCATGGAGTTTCACTATTTCAAAAACTGTTCAAATCAGCTCCCAATTATAAGTCCCTTCGGACTTTTGGATGCCTCTGTTATCCTTGGATGAAGCCATACACTAGTCATAAATTGGAACCAAAATCTAGGCCATGTGTCTATCTTGGATATTCTACTTCTTATCACTCGTATCAATGTTTAGACATATCTTCTTCAAAGATTATAATTTCTAGACATGTAGTCTTCAAAGAAGATATTTTTCCCTTTCTACAGTTTGATATTAATCTTCCAAGAGTCACAGACAGTACTTGGTTTCTCAATTCAACATTTGATTCACCAAATAATACTATATCTGATTCTGCTATTGCTGACAGTGGAATACCTTATGTTCCTATAATTGTTAATACGAGCAATAGTGATAATACCAGTACCTTGCCTAATACTGCTACAAGAAGTTCACTTTCTTCAGATGCAACAGCAATCAATGATGTTCCTATCAGTTCTGATACTGATAGATCACTATTTGATAACAGCTTAGCCCCTTCTAATGAAGCACCAGATCATACTGATCATGCTGCAGCTCAGCCAAGAAGGATGGTAACTCGATCTCAGAACAATATTTTTAAACCCAAATTGCCTACTGATTATTCTGCGCTTTCAATAGTCACTTCCTCTGATACAAAAACTCCTCGCACATTCAAACAAGATTTAATGCATCCTGATTGGTGCAAAGGAATGAAGAATATTCTGCTCTAATCAAGAGTAATACATGGAGTCTAGTTCCACCTAATTCCCATCAGAATGTAATTGGTAATAAGTGGGTTTTTCGGATTAAAAAGAATGCTGATGGTTCCATTGATCGTTTCAAGGGACGACTAGTTGCTAAAGGTTACTCTCAAAGACCAGGCATTGACTTCAACTCTACCTTTAGCCCAGTTGTCAAGCCTACTACAATTCGAGTAATTTTAACCATTGCTACTTTCTACAAATGGAATGTTTTTCAGCTTGATGTTAACAATGCCTTTCTTCAAGGCACTCTAGAAGATGAGGTTTATATGTCACAACCACCAGGATTTCTCAACAAGGAATATCCTCATTATGTATGCAAGCTTCACAAAGCAATTTATGGTCTTCGTCAGGCTCCGAGAGCATGGTTTATTGAATTCAAAAGATATATCTCTTCAATCGGCTTCAGAGAATCTGTCTCAGACAGCTCCTTCTTCATTTTAACAGGGGCTGACTTCAAAATCTTTTTGCTACTTTACGTAGATGACATTATATTAACAGGAACATCAACAACTGTCATCAATGAAGTATATCACAGTTTGGCTTCAAAATTCTCACTTAAAGATCTTCAGCCTCTATCCTATTTTCTTGGCATTGAGGTCTGTCAAGCTACTGATGGTATCATTCTTTCTCAGAAGCAGTACACGGCTGACATTTTACACAGGTTTAATATGCTTGATTCAAAAGGGATCAAAACTCCCATGGCTTCATCAGCAACATTAACACTTCATGATGACTCTCCTTCCTTTGACTCTTCTGAATATAGAAGAGTTATTGGAGCTTTACAATACTTAAGCTTCACTAGACCTGACATTTGCTTTCCTGTGAATAGGTTATCTCAATTCATGCAATGTCCAAAGTTAACTCACTGGCGGGCATGCAAAAGAATCTTGCGATACCTCAAAGAAACACTGGATTTTGGTTTGCTGATTAATCCAAAATCACAGCTTGATGTTGCGATTTATTCTGACTCTGATTGGGGTGGTGATCCTGATGATCGCTGTTCTACCGGAGCTTATATCTCCTTTCTTGGAGGATCACCCATCAGCTGGTCCTCTAAGAAGCAGACACATGTTGCCAGATCTTCGACAGAGGCTGAGTACCGGGCGCTTGCAAATGCTGCAGCTGAATCAACTTGGATTACCAATCTGCTCCGTGAAATTAAAGTTTCAATTCCATCTGCTCCGACTCTATATTGCGACAATCTTGGTGCAACGTTTCTATCTCAGAACCCTATGTTTAATTCTCGGATGAAGCATCTTGCAATAGATTACTACTTTGTAAGGGAAAAAATCAGTAGGCGCACTCTCCAGATTGTTCATATTCCATCATCTCAACAGCTTGCTGATACGCTCACAAAGCCTACTAATGCCACTATCTTTCAGCAACACAGAACCAAGATAGGAGTTGTAAACTCACCTCCTATCTTGAGGGGGCGTAATGGAGTAGTTAAGCCTTGATAATGAAGCATTTAGCTTTATGGTTAAATCATAAATCACTCTCCAGAACAGTCCGCACCAATCCTGTATAATTGAGCACTACTATAACAGTCTTCATGAACTAATCTTTCTCACCTTACACGTGTAGGGCTGCTATCTTGTATTGAAGCTATAAATAGCTATGTAACCTGACTTATTCATTAATTCATTCATTCCTTTATTTACTCGCTGCATGTTACTGTTGCTTGATAACCTCTATAATTCCCAGTTTGGTTTTGGCGTATCTTCACCATAGCGAGGAAGAAAGCATCCTCTACTTTTGGACTGCCGAAAGCACCATCATCTTCGTCAGAGCAGCCCTGCTCAAACCCACCTAAAATAGATGTTCGACGCCCGTGGACACGATCGTACACCAAGAACATAACATATATGGTATTAGAGCCATCCACGGGAGAAGAAATTCAACGCCAGCTACTTGCTCTCCTTCAAAGTATGCAGAAGGATCGAGCCCAAGAACGACGAGAAAGGGAGGCCATTGTGGCCAAACTAGATGCTAGGGGACCACAGTGTGGCTTCAAAATTCCAAGAGGGATCTAGTAGCCATGGCAACCGTTCAACACATCAGTTAGTTTGTCCAGGAGACCAACACCAGCCCCTACCAGATCGAGAAATTGGCCCTGGATTACTGGAAAGACCACCAGTGGGATCATTGCTGGGACTTCCACCCCGCATCAACACAGCAAATTACTTTCTCCCACCCCACCCAAGGTTCGAATTCCCACGATACGATGGAACGGGGGATCCAGACACATGGCTTTCTTGTTGTGAGTACTACTTCCGTTATCAGCAAGTAACAGATGAGGAACGGCTGAGAATGGTGGCTTACAACTTGGACGGCGAAGCCCAAACATGGTTTCATTTCTTTGAGACTCGACAGCCAGACCTCACATGGGCAACCTTCTCCTACTACGTCTCCATTCAATTTGGAGCACTCGATCGAGGGAATGAGTTTGGAGATATCACTAATCTGGTCCAAACTAAATCAGTGGCCGACTACCAGCGCAACTTTGAGCGGCTTCTTCCTCAAGCGAGTCATCTTACATAACAGTACCTCACTTCAATGTTCGTGAGTGGGCTTACAACCATACATACGAGTCCACGTCCATGATCAACCTGCAGACTTATTACGAGCTATGAGTTTAGTCCATCTCTTTGAGCAGCACTACCCACCCAAGCCATTCGCTCCCCAAGTCCAACAAGGGACTCCATCCGTGGCTCCTCAACGATGACTTCCTGTTAGTACATATGCCTCCTCTCTGACATGGCACCGAGAAGAGCACAAGGATTGTGCTTCCACTGCGATGAGAAATGGTCACCATCCCACAAGTGCAAGAAATTATTTCATATCCAAATCATAGAAGATGAAGACAATGAAGACCCAAATCCACAAGATATTGGAGAAGAACATCAGCTCTCGTTGATGGCCGTCCAAGGCATTAACCAACCGCAGACAATGCAGATCACTGGTCACATACCTCACTTCCAGTAAGCATTTTATTGGACTCTGGGAGCTCTCTTAACTTTATTAGCTTTAATGTGGCCGACAAGCTACAACTAATGAAGAGCGAAGACCACATTATGGTTGCTATAGCAAATGGATCCCGCCTCTCTAGCTTTAAACTCCGAGATCCTCTTACCATCCAGGTCAGGCTAGAACAAATACAAACTGAGTTCTATGTGGTACAACTAGGGAGCTTTGATGTCATCCTTGGCATTCGATGGCTCCAAACACTGGGACTCATCACATTGGACTTTGAGAACTTATTGATGCGATTCCAACTGCAAGGGAGAATGATTCACCTGCAAGGACAAAACTATAAGTCGGATACAACACAACTGCACTCCTTACAGTCGTCCCAGAACCCTTCTTTCCCTCCAGGACTCACAGAAGTACTACAGCAATATAGTTCCATTTTTGCAAAACCCACAGGACTGCCTCCTATTCGCCAACAAGAGCACAATATCAAGTTACTTCCAGGAACAACACTAGTGGTGGTCCGCCCCTATCGATATCCTTTCTTACAAAAAGATGAGATTGAAAAACAATGCTCATTGATGTTGAACCAAGGGCTCATCCGTCCCAACCAATCTCCATTTTCAGCACCAGTTTTGTTGGTGAAAAAGACAGATGGGAATTGGAGATTTTGCATCGATTATCGAGCCTTGAATGCGGTCACAGTGAAGGATAAGTTTCTTATTCCCGTGATCAACAAGCTATTGGATGAACTACACGGCACCATGTTCTTCACCAAATTAGATCTCCGTGCAGGATATCATTAGATTCGTATGGATCCTAACGACATCGACAAAATAGCTTTCCGCACTCATCATTGACATTATGAATTTTTGGTAATGCCCTTTGGTCCTACGAATGTCCCTTCTACATTTCAAGCCCTCATGAATGATATATTCCGACCTTGGCTACGACGGTTTGTTCTTGTGTTTGTCGACGACATCATAATCTACAGCAAATCTTGGGCCCAACATGTTGACCACCTTCACCAAGTCTTCAAACTGTTGCAACAACAACGATTATTTGTCAAGCAATCAAAATGCACCTTTGGTGACAGAGTGTTTATTTGTCAAGCAATTAATCCATTCTTCAGGATCAAAATTCGGGTGTAATGATGCATCTGTGCCATACTTCTCTATGATTGATGCCTCATAAGTGTCCTGTACAATTTTTTAAAAAATAGTTAATTATATTTCAAAAAATAGTTAATTATTAGTTAAATCAAGTACATATCGCAACTTTTTGTGATTTGTCGTCGACAAAGTTGCCATCACCACTATTTCGTTTATGGGTGTGTTTAAACAACTCAAGATGTGTAGGTGGTCGATTCAACTTTTCTTCCCAAAAAAGATAAATAATATTTAGTTAACAATATTAACATAAATTTTGTATGACAACAATATTATCAATATCATACCAGTTTTTTTTTATGAGCAACAAATGAAATAGATCCACCTGTATGAAGTGTAATGTCACCATCTACCTCCTTCTTGCGATTGAGACGACCGACTTCTGATTTTCGTCTCCACTTATCTGTATCCCAATGCTCAATAATAAGTTGATTCCAAATATCTGGAGATATCCACGGAGGGCCAAAACTGCTAGTTCGGCGAATATCATCGGTGTTAGCCTTTCTTTTTGCATAATTTCTAGCATCACACATATTATCAGAGAAGCGTCGACAAGCTATCTTGTCCCATATTTCTCGAACCTCATCGGTCTGAGAAGGATCCCAATGATAAACTGCCTAAAAAAACCCAAATACACAATAGTGGAGATAAAAATTTCAATTTTAGGGGTTTATATATCAACAACATATAATTATTATAATCAAAGTTTTAAAATAAAATACCTTAAATTTGTCCCAGAGTAACTCCTCCAGATGTGATGGCACTTCAGACCAATATGGCCATACACTCGTGAAATTTCCCTTAATAATTGATGAAATGTCTCGAACCACTTCTGTCTCGGGGAAGCTACAAAAATAATAAAACTAGATCATAAATGAACTTTATGGTCATGCAAATGTCATGAAAACAATTAATACTTGGGTTTTGGTCAATTGTGCTAAGTCTGTAATTAACACTACTAAAATGGACTTTGCTGGAAAATGAGGAAAGAAAAGAACAGTGAACTAATCAATGGTGCTAAGTAAATACTATTTGACTTGCAATTAATTCTAAAAACTCAATAATAGTTTTGATAAAGTAAATAACAGTGGACTAGTCCAATATGCTTTTATATATCCTAACTGCATGAACTTACTATAGTCAACTTAAAAACTTCATTTTTAAAAGTAATGAGATGAACTTTATCAAATATAGTGAGCTTAACTTGAATCAGAAAATATTGAAGACTTATAGAAGATATGAGCTTGGCAAATGGAAGAGAGACCAAAAGAAATAAGGTTGTCAAAGGAAGTGAGAAAAAGAGCCATTGAACATTGGACTGGTTCTATGCAAATGCTTGTTGTCATTACTTTTTCTTTTGTTTCATTAACTACACCTGTAATGAGAATTAGAGGCAATATTCTCTGTTTGAAGTATAAGTGGCAATGTAAGTAAATAGCATGGACAAGTGGTCATTCTTCTTCATAACTGAATAGCACATTGTATTAATGCTTTTGATATTGAAATGAAAAAAAAAGTTTATAGCCTTGTTTTTAGTCAATACAATTGAGCATTTCAATTCTTGTCTTCCCCTCTCCCTCTCCCACTTTGTCCCTGTTATTTACTTACATTGTCATTTATTCTTCAAATAAAGAATATTGCCTCTGTTCAATGGCTCTTCTTCTCACTTTCCTCAGTCTTTCTTCCATTTGCCATGCTCATATCTTTTATAAGTCTCCAATCTCTGCCGTTCCAAGTTTTGCAGGCTCCTCACAGGGCATCATCATTTTAGACAAGGAACCATCATCTTCAGATATATGATGAAGAGGGAGAGGTGGAAAAGGTCAGATACATGTAGAAATCAATAGAGAAGCACAAAGGGTTTGGAGTATTTGTAACACAGTCACAGAATACATAGTGTATGTCATTATGTTCTTATGGTGCTAATAGTTTTTGACTCTTTATTACGGTTAGTGAATGAGTTGGTTTTTATTTGGTTTAAATGAAGAGGGAGGCAGTATATGCGCGCGTGTGTGTATACTAAAAAAGAGTGCAATCTTTTCTGAAGCATTGGTATTCTGTCTGAGTTCCTATTTGAGCTTCAATTTTGCATGTGTCTTCATTTAAGTGCTAGGAATCAGTTTGAACAATGACCATTGAAAAATTGAAGAACTAATCATTCAACAATCACGTAATAGCGAGTAAATGATATGAATACCAGTTTGAGCAAGGACAATTAAATAATTTAAGAAAGAAAATGCTAGTGTGTACTATTAGGAAGAAGCCCTAAGTATACCATTTTCATTAGATGTGGTTTCTATCTTATGGCCATTTTCAAACTGCACTAATATTAGAAGCCCTAAAACTGCTATTCAAATAGACAATTTCAAGCTGCGCTAATATTATGATGAAATTTGATTATGCACTCAAGAACACAGATAAATATGAACTCAAACTGCTATTCAAAATGACAAGTAGTTATTCATATTCATTCATGCTTATAGAACAACAATATTAATGCTGAAGTAACTAAGTAATATTAATGCTGAAGTAAGACACAACCTTCAATTATATTGCACCATACAACAACAATAATGGTAAAGTTTAGAAGAGTACTCAAGTCTTATTATATTAATCACGATAACATGAACCATTCCTAAGACCAACTTGGTGTATAACAATGGCATGCTTGAATATGTGGGCATATATCATGGAAATTGTTCTACTGGATACTTCTGAATGTTTAAGAGGAGAATAAGACTAAGATTGAACCTATGATGTTTGTGCATTAGTTTACACTTAATATGGCATGAGAGTCATAAGAGACATAAGAATATAACAGAAAGCTATATGAAGAACAATAAAAAGAAAGAAAATGAACTGTTTATTATGGATGAAGAAATTATTGCTCATAATCAACAATTAAGTGTCTAAACTATTTTTGTCAAGTCAATGATAGAGTTCATCCATATATTAAAATAATTTACACCAGTAAAGATCTAAATTGGTCTATTCAAAGATAGAAGTGCTCTAAATTTAAAAAACATTAGGTTTTTTTTGAATTACTGGACTGAGAATGTGGCAAGAAAGTATTTCATCAACTGTTAAAAGTTGATGGAAGTGTCATGTCCTTGTGCCCAGAGACTTCCATGTAAGAATAACTTAAACCATATTCTTTAGTAGAACGTTTAATTATATATTAATTGAGAAGTAAAGTTTCAGGTGGATGACTTGATCCTTTTCCCGGACCTACAAGTTATACAAACTAAATAACAGTCTCTCCATATTATTGGAGGTGTCTTTTCTACCATTTCACATTCATTTCTATCAGAAAAACTCTAACATTGCCATAAGTAAAGGCCTAAAAATTCATCTTCTAACAATTTTTGCTGAGTTAGTGATTTCTTTTAAAGAAAAATCAAAATTCTAATTTTCAGGGACTAATTATTAGGCAATAATTAACTCAGTCCTACTCCTCCCATTACCACAGTGCCAACACTCTCACTTGTACCATTGCTAGCTTCCTCAATTGAAGAAGTACTTGACAAAAATATTGTCTCTCCTCAAGGAAGCACAACTAGGTATTTTATTCGATGGAAAGATCAAAAGCAAATTGAGGATGCATGGATTTCAGAAGAAGAGCTTCAACATTTGGCAACCTACATTTTTCAGCAACATAAAGCTTCAATGAAGTTTGCTCTTCCCTTGGATAACCCATTTGAAGAAGAGTGACCACTTTGTATCGTGGTGGGGAAGAATAATGCAATCAAAGTCCTAATTTTTAGGGTCTAATTATTAGGTAAATTTTGATTATTATTTTTTCTGCTTATTTCATACCTCCAATTAAGGCTTAGTTTTAGTTGATTACTTTTGTTTATTTCCTAATTTCATGCCTAAATTTATGGCATGACTTTTGTTTCTTAGTTGGCCATGCCAACTATAAATATGTAGCCCTAGGGGCTTAAGAAGAGATCTTATGAATTGATAGTAAAGCTTTCTCAAAGTTTCTTCTCCTCTCTTCCCTCTTGGTTTGGTTCTATATCATAGAATCTAAGCCAACAAGTTTAAAGTAACAGATATTTAGAACAACCAGAACTAGTCAAGAGAGACATTAAGTTCAGAATATTACATGTGTAATGGAATTTGTAACAAATGGTTTCACTATAACAAGTTATAAAGAAATAAAGAAGGAGAACAAGTTTCACCATATAACATTTGAAGGATTGGATAACCGAAAAGCCATGTAGAACTAGAAGCTATTTGCTTCCAAATCAAAAGCTAGAAAAAACTATTTAGCTTTTGGAGTGTAGATCCTAAATGCAAGGTTTCAACTATTCGTGACAAACTTTTAGTTGAAAAGAATATTAGTTAAGATGACCAGTAACTACCTCTCTCTAGCAAGCCAATATAAAACTAAAGAATGAGCCATTTTGTCAGTCTCTATCCGAGATGATAGGGAGATCCTAATTTAACTATTCATATATTTATGCAAAATTTGTGTTCAGTAAACACTCTGTCATTGGTACATCATGAGAAACACTCTGTCATTCGTATGTGAATGTGAGCTTATTGGGGAAACCATGTTAATATTCCCATGATGTTAGAATATAAGTTCAGCGAAGATACTGAGAAGTTCATTTCTTACGTGAACAGTCATGATGAAGCAACCGGATACCCTACATGTTGCTCTCAACAAATAGAATCATACTTTCTGATCTTTTGTTGTTCTCACAATGGATTGACACAACATTTTTTATATCCTGTTATATATAGTCATACGAAAAAATATTATTTCAAAGCGATGCATTATGTCATATCTCCCTCCAACGGATGGTCACATTTTTTGAGCCTTACACCAAATCAAACAAGATAAAGTAATATAATGTTGAACTAAGAATGAGACTAAATTGGCCACAATCTTACATTTCCTGATTTCCTACATGCAAAGGATGGTCACTTATGATAAAGCAACATATGCAATCAACTTTGAAACATATTGCAGAATAAGCTAGTTACCCAAACAATAACTGGAAGAATATAATGCAAAATATAATGATCTACCTTTTCTTATCAATAATTAATAGGCGTCTATCATCTGGTGTCTTTGACGGTTGTGAAGGCTGATTTGGTCCTCTTCGACGTGAAGTATCATCACTGTGTGTAGCAGCAGATATAGATGGCACAAGAGGAGCCGATGGCATCAAATGCAAATGGACTGAAGGTGGTGAGGGTGTTGGTGCTGGTGCTGGTGCTGATGACGTCGAAGGTGTAGGAGTAGAAGGTGTTTCTAGTGGAACAATAACAAGTACAACAGGAGTACAAGGTGTAGAGGTTGTGGCTCCAACTATAGCTTCAGATGATGATGATTGTGTAGAGGTTGGAAAAGGTATTTCAATCAAAGGAGGACGCCCTTGACCTCATCCTCGCCCTCGTGACACCATTATTTACTAAAAGTGCATTAAGAATAGCTAATAATTCAAGACACATGAATTTTTTTAAAAAAATCAATTACAAACAAATGAGAGTTTGTCATCATGTTCACAATGATTTTATAAGTGATCATCAAAAGTAAACTTATACAAAAAAAAATTCAATCATCATTCTCCTCATTTGACAAGTACTCGTCAACTTCATCATCTTGACGAGTAATACATGGCTTGTCTTCGAGTTCTTAAGAAAAATTCTTCATGTTGATCTACTTCATCAACTACACCATCGTTATCAACTAATACATTTAACAAATCCAACTCAGTTGTAGGCATAATAGGTTGTATTGTTTCAACCTCATCCTCTTGAAAAAAATCATCAGTCTGTGGAGGGATATTATCGTCAGTTTCTTCAACCTCTAATACATCAAATCTATTTCTTGCTTTAATTTTGCATACAGACCACCAATCACTCCTTCGTTTTTTCTTTGAGGGATAACTAGTGTAATAAACTTGTTGAGCTTGCTCTGCCAACACAAAAGGAGCATCATGATAAAGTGTCAACTTGTGATTGATTTCAACAAGTCCATGGCGAGGATGTACTCTAACTCCTTTTTCGGTATCGAACCACTCACATTTAAATAACACCATATTATTTCCACCAAAGTATTCTACCTCCACAATATCAATCAAAATGCCATAGTAATCAGCTTCAAAGTCATTGTAGTAACTACCCTTGACACAAACACCACTGTTAATTGTTTTCTTTCCATGTGAAAATTCCTTAGTGTGAAACTTATATCCATTCACAAAATAATTCTTCATGGAATAAACTAATCTTTGTGGGCCTTGTGCAATGGCAAGTATTCGATTTATCAACCATGTGAATGTTATGATTAACCTATCAAAAAAAAGAAATAATCAGGAATATTCACATTGACATTGACACAAGAATGATTGTTCAACTTATATAATCTCTCAACCATTTTGGAAATTCTCTCTCTTGTAACTTCTCTAGCTCTGCGTCAGTTAAGTGTGGTTCTCTTTGCCTAACGATATCATTAAACTCACTCAAAATAATAAGATTTACATTAACATAATTTGAATATATGAAATAATTAATGAAAAGTTGATGTTAATACTACTACGTACTTAATGAAAGGAGAGATTTCTTGACAATTCATAAGTACGTAAAGCTCCATTGCTTTATACTCAACTTCGTTGACAACCATCCTATAACGCGCAACGGCCCCACAAGGTCGACAAGGGTAGGTAAAGATAGATAAGCGTCCCATGGTAGTTGGAACTCCACCATCATCATTTCGAGGTACTTGATTCAACCTTGTGTTTACCTTTGGTTCAAAGTAGAAAGAACAGAAAGTAGAAATTTCTTGTATGATATATGCTTCACAAATTGATCTTTCAACATATGCTCGATTCTTCACTTTTATCTTCAATTGAAAACATATACCTGAAATATTCTTATAAATTAAGATGTTTAAAAAAATTAGAAATTTGAATGAAGAATCAAAAGGCATATGTGTTACCTTTCGAATCAATACATCCATCTATATTGCACAGGACCGCCAACTTTAGCCTCATAAGGTAAATGAACAGGGAGATGCTCCATAGAGTCGAAGAAACTTGGTGGAAATATTTTCTCAAGCTTGCATAGTATCTCAACAATGTTTAACTCAAGTCTTTTGACCTCCTCAATTCGCAACACACTTGAACACAAGTCCCGAAAGAATAAACTCAGCTCAGTTATTGTATCCCATACTGGACCAGGTAACAAATCACGAAATGCAATTGGAATAAGCCTTTGCATGAAAACATGATAATCATGACTTTTCATTCCATAAAATTTGCAATCATCTATATTTACACATCGACTTATGTTTGAAGCATAACCATCAGGAAATTTCAATTCTTTGACCCAATGACATACTGCTTTGATTTGTTCTTTGTTCAACACAAATGAGGCTCCCGGCTTCAACAGTTTCCCATTGACATTATGTAATTCTAATTCGGGGTGCTTGCAATACTTAGGCAAATCAGCTCTAGCCTTGACATTGTCTTTTGTTTTCCCCTTGATGTCCATTACCGTATTGAATATATTTTCAAACACATTTTGTTCAATATGCATCACATCTAAGTTGTGTCGAATTAAATTTGTATGCCAATACGGTAAAGTCCAAAAGATACTTTTTTTAACCCGATTGTGTTGTTGCCTAAATCCTGAAATTCTAGCAACACATTGATTTCCAAATTGAATACCAGGTAATTTATCAACACATGCATTCATTTCATCTCCTGATAATCGTGGAGGTGGAACATCTCTTTCAATTCGGCCCTTCACAAATTTGTCTCTTTGCCTTCGATATGGAAGATCAAGAGGGAGAAACTGACGATGGCAATCGTAAAATGATGTCTTTCTCCCATTTTCAAGAATAAAAGATTTGCTATGCTCTAAACAATATGGACAAGCTAACCTCCCGTGTGTGCTCCATCCTGATAACATAGTATATGCAGGGAAGTCGCTGATAGTCCACATAAGTGCTGCTCTCATTTGAAAATTTTGTTTTCTAAACACATCATATGTCATAATCCCATTAGACCATAACATGTTCAGTTCATCAATCAATGGCCTAAAAAATATGTCAAGTTCTTTATGTGGGCTCTTTGGTCCAAGAATTATCAAACTTAAGAATATAAATTGATCTTTCAAACACATAGA
This sequence comes from Canna indica, assembly GCA_034359265.1. Lineage (NCBI taxonomy): Eukaryota > Viridiplantae > Streptophyta > Magnoliopsida > Zingiberales > Cannaceae > Canna > Canna indica. The sequence goes on along the minus strand of CP136890.1, from coordinate 45,433,422 downwards.
TGGCGACAAATTGTATAAAGTAATGAGCACATGCCAAACTGAATATGGAATAGAAGAATGCCCAAATGGGTTAAAGCCATCGGTGCACAATCCTAATATGACATTCCTTGGATCGAAAGCAAATGAAGGATGATGAACATCAAACTGTTTCCATGCTTCACTATCTGCAGGATGTGCAATAACATCTGAACTACGATTCTTTGCATGCCAAATCATATACTTAGCAGTTTTTTCAGACAAAAAAGCCTTTGAAGTCTTGGTGTTATCGGAAGACACCGTAAGACCTTATACGGTATTTTTTCTCTCCTACCATTATTTAATGGTGTTGGCTTATATCTAGGATGTCCACACACTGAGCACTGCATCAAATTTATTGTTTCTTTATAAAACAACATGCAATTATTCTGACATGCATCTATCTTTTCGTATCAAAGTCCTAGTTTCTTCATCATCTTCTTCGTTTTATAAAAAATTTCTTTCAACTTCGCATCTTCTGGTAACATATCTTTGATTATTGACATCAGCTGGTCATAGCAAGCTTCGCTCATGTTAAACTCAGATTTGCAATTGAGTAACTATGACATGGCTGGTAACCTACTTTGACTCTTACAACCACTCCATAATGGCTCATTTGCGTAATTCAATAATTTAAAAAATTTGGCAGCTTCTTCATTTGGTTTTTCTTCTACATTTGATGAGTCAATACCAATTGCATCCACCACCATAGTTCTATAGGGATTTTGAGTGGTGTTTTCTGATTGAGGAATGGTTGAGGATTCACCAACTTCTTCACTTGTCAACTCCCCATGTGCAATCCAATGTGTGTAGCGAGGCATAAATCCCTTCGAACATAAGTGATATGCCACATCATCTCGATAATGATAATGATGATTAATACATTGTCGACATGGGCACCTAATTTTATCACCAAAAATATATTGAGTTTTGGAGTATGCAAAATTAAGAAATCCCTCGACTCCTTGAATAAATTCATTAGTCAAAACTCCTCTAATTATTCGACGTTTCATCCAACTACGATCCATAGACATTTTGATTAACTTTTTCAACCTAGAAACAATATTAGGCACATTAATTAGTGTTGGCTTTAAGGTTTTCAACCTTAGTCTTAATCTCGGTTTTGATGATAACAAACATGGAACTATTGTTTCATTGAGAAATACTTTCAGGTTCCATATCGGTTAGCGTTCGATGTCCTCGATCAAATATATCGGAAGAAATCGGAAGGACATTGATCGTCGCGCTCTGGTTCATCGTGGAATATCTCAAAATTTGACGTATGCACCAAAGACGTCTTGGACAAGTCTAAAGAACACATGCAAAGCTCTCCAAGATGACACACGTTGAAGGCCGGAACCCAGAAATGAAGCGCGCAAAAAAAAAGCCTGAAAAATCAATATCAGCCTATGTTCGGTTGATCGGTCAGTCGATCGAATAGTGGTAGAAAAATGGTTGTAGCCATCTCGGTCGATCGTGTTGTATGAAACGACACACTAGAGGGGGGTGAATAGTGTGTTTTCTAATGTTATTTGCCGAATTCGATTTTAATCATTTACTTAGATTGTTTAGGCAATTTACGATTGAGTGATTTTGATGCGGAAGCGATAAATAATAACGCAATTAATATAATCGGTAAATCAACACAAACACATGGATTTATAGTGGTTCGGCCCCAATGCCTACTCCAATACCTAAGCACCCTGCTTAGGATTTCCAAACTAAGTTAACTAGACTAATTCGAGTCTCCCTTACAATGAGGACTTTGACTCGAAGAGTCGCACTCTCGACCTAAGGCACTTCCACACCCGGAAGTCTCCGCCTTCTTATCGGGAGCACTCTTCCACCTCAACCCTATGGGACAACTTAACTAATCCTAGTAAACTAAGTTTACACAAGTGGCTTTACTCCCTCACAACAAGGAAACCACTTCCACACACAAGACCTAACAATCTCGGTCTTCCTACAAATCAAATACAAGAGTTGAAAAACAAATTAAATAAAAACTTGTTACATGAAGAGGAATAGTAGCTTATCACGCTTAACCGCCTCTTCTTCTCGTGCTTAACCAGCTTGATCAACTCTTTGAAATAAAACTCCTTTGGCAGCAAGGGATCAAGACTCAGCTGATGAACGTTTAGCGCTTTGAAGGTTTGGATGATGGAATTGAATCACTCTTTGAAGCTTTTATCATCAAAAAACTGAGAGAGAAGATTCATAAAAAAGATTAGAAGGGAGTATTTATAAACCTAGCTGAAACAGGGCATCAACAGGATTATTTTCGACCGTCACAGATGCCTCATCGATGGTCCGATCAAATCATCGGTCGACTGACGAATCGACCGCTGGTTTACTGTAAGGTTTTTCCCTTGATCGATCGACTGACGGGTCGACCGGTTGACAGAAAAACATCTACTTTCAATTCGGTCGACCGAAGCCAGCTTTTATACGCCATTTGGTCGACCGATGGGTTGACCGATTGTCGTGGGATTTGGCGCGGTCGACCAATCGATCGACCGGCTCAGAGATGCTGAGATCCACGATTCGCATTTTTCCATCCGATCGATCAATCGGTCGACCGATGAGCATTCTGCCAATATTTGGCATCGGTTGATCGATCGACCGGTCGACCGACTCAGCGTTAGCCAAATTTTTTCACCTGCTTCGGTCGATCAAATGGCTACTGCCACTTTTCAGTGACATTCGGTCGACCGAATTAGATGCTGCCAATGCATACTACCATTCGGTCGACCGTCCAATCGATCGAATAAAAGCTAGAAATTTTATCTTTGATTCCTCATTACGCGCTTGGATTTCCGACTTCATTCTTCAGCGTGTTTTAGCTTTGAAGGATTCTCTATGCTTCCACCACATTTTGAGTGCACGCATTGATATGTTTTGAGGACTGATCGAGAGACGATAGGCTTGACATATCTTTCATCGATCCTACAATTTTCATACTTCAAACACATGTTAAATGGGTTTGTTATCATCAAAATAATCATGAGGAGAATAAAGCATGAAGGAAGAACCCTTCAGCTAACAAATCGGTCGGTCGATCGAAGGATGCTGAAAAGTGGCAGTGGCTACTTCGGTTGACCGAGCGATCAACCAACAGAAGCCAAAAATTGGCAGTAGGGTCTTCGGTCGACCGATCAGTCGACCCGATTGAGGATCGCAAGAATCATGACTTGGCAGAAGCGCTTCGGTCGATCGGTCGATCGACCGGACTGCGGATGGACAAAGTTGCGATCCATTCGGTCGACCCGTCGGTCGACCGAACGACACAAGTTAAGCCCAGAAATGCTGTAACGGCTAGTTTTTTAGCCCGTTGAGTCGAGGGTTATAAATAATCATCACCTAACTCTTTTAACCTCTCTTGCAGAGTTTATTGAGGATTAAAAAGAGAGTTTTGAGCCTTCAAAGGATCGATCAACAGAGCTTTGTTCTTTCGTGAACATTTTCTCAAGTGCCCAGCTTTCTTCCTCAACTCGTGTTTTGATTCGAGTTCTACTTCTTGATGAGTTGAAGGCGTCGAAGGCTTGGAAAAGAGCTGTGGTTCCTCTCTCATTTCTTAAGCTCTTTTGCATTGTATTCGAAGTTTTACTTGAACTTGTTTTTCTTTGGATTTGTGCGTGTGAAGACCTAGGATTGTTAGGTCTTGAAATTGGGTGGTAGCCTTGGTGTTTGAGGTTTAAATCCACCGGTGTAATTAAACGTAGTTTGCTAGGATTAAGTGAGTTATCCCTTAGGGTTGAGGTGGAAGAGTGCTCTCGGTAAGAAGGCGGAGACTTCCGGGTGTGGAAGTGCCTTAGGTCGAGAGTGTGACTCTTCGAGTCAAAGTCCTCATTGTAAGGGAAACAAGAATTAATCTAGTAAACTTAGTTTGGAAAGTTCAATTCATCGAACCTAGGAGGTGAAGACGCTACCGACACTAGTGCCATTTTTCGGATCGAGAGACGATGTAGAGGAAACGGTGAAATCTCAATCTACTGAAAGTTTCTAGGCGAACTCACCCTCAAGGACCCAAAGACATTTGGGTACTGAAAGTTTCTTGTTCTCTTGTAGGGGGAGATACCACACATGGTTGAAGGAAAGTGATGTGTTGAAGTTGACCATGGACTTGAATGATGAATCCTCCCTTGGTTGCAACTTCAAGCTACATTGATGCCTTAGGAGAAGTTGGCATCAAAACTATTTCGGTATCATCTTCTAACTTGTATTGTTTTACCTTAGTTGAAGATTATGATACTATGTTTAATTTGAGTTGTTTTTCCCGCTCTTGCTAAAGAGTTCTTTTGAAAATATTTTTTATTTTTTATTTTGATTTCCCGGTCTCTTCGGAGACCTATGTGGCCTGTAATGGGCCTTTGCGACCTTGCGGTTCTAAATCGTAGGCTCATTGTGGCCTTTTGGCTTTTAACCAATAGGAAGGGTTGGAGATCATGTTTTCATATTTATTATTTTTGTGATATCTTAAAATTCATTTTGGTATGACTTGATTTTATTTAAAACGGGTTTCAAATCATTTAGCAAAGTGAACTTTAATAATAATACTTGATGCTTCTCTTTGCTTTTTGGTTGGGTTAGCTTGCTAAGTAGCTATATTTTCTCTAAAATATTAGTGTAGCTTACTTGCAAGTTATAAGTATCTTAGGAAGGCTAATTAGAATGAAAATTATTAGTTTGGCTAAATCATCATGAATAAGGTATAACTTCGATAAATTCAAAATCTTATAAGTGTTATACCTCAATGTTTAAGCTTAAATTATGTCGCTATACTCATGATTAGAATTGCATATTAAACCCTTGAATTCTCATGAGTATGTTGAATTTTAGCACTTACGCAAATCTCATTAAATGAAACTTGCTCTAGGTTGATTCTAGAGACCTACTTTTAAGTCCAAACTAGTTAAACATGTTTAGAGATCTTATTCCTCAAATATTTCATATCTTAAAATCTCTTTGATTCATTTTGATATCATGATAAATCCTTTAAAATGAATCTCTACTATCTAGCATAGGTTGAGATTTTTTAAATGAAACTTTGCTTTAAACCTTTGCTATTTAGTATATTAGCTTGCTAGTTGGTATATGATTTCATTATGATACTAATGAAACCTACTTGCAAGTTAAGAAAGTGGTAAAACTTTGGAAGGCTAAAGGAAAATAGAAAGAATGTGGAAATTTTAAAATTTCTCAAGAAAATGAGGTATGCGTTTCATTTTGGCAAAATCTTTACATATTACCTCTATTTTCTTGATAAAATGATTTCTCTATGGTCATGAATGATTTTGCATGATAATTGATTGAAATCTCATGAGTAGATAAAATTTTGATACTTAGGCAATTTCATGTCATCTAGTTGAATGAAATGTGCTCTAGGTAGAAATCCATCTTAGAGACTTCATTTTAAGTTAAAACTTGATAAACATGTTTGGTTCACTCATGATTTGCTTCCATGTGATTAAAATTGAAAAATCATGAGAAAATGAATAAAATGATAATAAGTTCACTATAGGAGACCTAAAGTTGAGTAGAGTTGATCTAAGTCAACAAATTGACTTATAAACTTCATTTTAGGTCCAAACTTCACAAACATGTTTAGATTTACTCATGTTAGGTGTTCATATGTTTAAATTTGAAAAACCATGAGTAAAGGTTAAAATTTGATACTTAGCATTTTCATGGTTTCAAGCATACTTTGAATGAAATCGTGCTAAGTTGAAAGTTTGATTATATGACATTAGTTACACTTCAAACTTAAGTGCCTACATGATTTAGCTTTGGATTCTATCTATCTCTCTTTGCATGACTATATCTTTATACTTTGAAAGTTTGAATGAAACTAAAAATGTCATGAAAAAGATATGCGTACATTCATACTTAAGTGCCTACATGATTTAGCTTTGGATTCTATCTATCTCTCTTTGCTATCATGTATGATTTAGGGGGCGTTTGGTTACCCGCAAGTGTAAATGCTGCAAAATCTATATGCATGCAAAAGCAAATGCCCGCAAATAGATTTTGCAGCCTACCGTTTGGTTGCCCGCAAGTAGAGTTGCAACTTCTATTTGCAAGCATTTGGTTGGCCGCAAATGGAAGTTGTAATTACACTTGCAACTTGCAACGTGCAACTTGCATCTTACGAAATTTTTCGGATCGGGTCGGGCACGAATTTTCTCAAGCCGGGCTGAGCCGGGTCGGGACGGGACGGGCCGAGCATGCACGAATTTATCCGGGCCGGGTACAAAATTTTTCGGGCAGGGCCGAGCACGAACTTTTTGGGTCGGGTCGTGCACAAATCTTTTTGGGCCGGGCCGGACACGAATTTTTTCGAGTCGGCCCGAGCCGGACCGGGACAGGTTGGGCAGTGCACGAATTTTTTCGGGCAAGGCTGGGCCGAACACAATTTTTTTTTCGGGCTGGGAACGAATTTGTTTTCTGGTCAGGCCGGGCCAGGCATGAATTTTTTTGAGCTGGGCCGGGAAACAAATTTTTTCAGGCCGGGTCGGGCAGGAATTTTTTCGGGCCGGGCCGAACACGAAATTTTTTTGGCCGGGAACGAATTTTCTCATGCGGGGTCGGGCATAAATTTTTTGGGCCGAGCCGAGTCAATATGGGCAGTGCACGAATTTTTTCGGGCAAGGTTGGGCCCGATGCGAATATTTCGGACTGGGCATGAAATTTTTCGGGTCGGGTCGGGTCGGGGCATGAATTTTTTTGGGCAGAGCTGACCACGAATTTTTTCGGGTAGGGCCAGACAAGAATTTTTTCGGTCCAGACCGGGCACGAATTTTTTTGGGGCGGGCCGAGCACAAAATATTTTGGGCCGGGTTTGTGCCGTGCACGAATAATTTTGGGCCGGGCAAGGCACAAATTTTTTCGAGTCGGCACGAGTCGGGCAGTGCATAAATTTTTTCGGGTAGGGCTGGGTTGGGCATGAATTTTTTTGGATCGGGCATGAATTTTTTCGGGCCGGGCCGGGCCGACAGTGAATTTTTTCGAGCCAGGCTGAGCACGAAATTTTTCGGGCCTGGCCGAGCACAAATTTTTTCGGGCTAGGCCAGGCACGAAATTTTTGAGTCGGGCTGGGCACGAAATTTTTCAGGCCGGGTTGGGAACGAAATTTTTCAGGCCGGGTCGGACACAAATTTTTTCGGGGCGGGACGGACACGAATTTTTTCGGGCCGGGCCGGGCACAAATTTTTTCGGGCCAGGCTGGACACGAACTTTTTTGGGCCGAGTCAGGCATAAATTTTTTGGGTCGAGCCTGGGACAAATTTTTTCGGGCCAGGCTAAAAACTTAGGCCCGACACGATTTGTCTGACAAATTAATAATTTTTAATTTTTGTATAATACTGAAAATATATTAAAAAATCTATCAAATGACATCAGATGTAAAATCTGGCACTACCATCAGGTTCAGCACGCAAAACCCTACAACTTTGATATTTATCTCGTCTTTATCCGACGACTCTACGTCGCCAAAATTAATTATTTTCAATACTTAAATTATTGCATTTGCAGCCCGCAATCTTGTATTGCGGGCTTTTTAGGTTGCAATTCCACTTGCGGCCCGCAAATGATATTTGAAATACAAGTTGCAACTAGTAAATGCTGCAAAATGATTTTGCAGCCAACCAAACAAATTTGTTATCTAAATGCTGCAACTAGAGTTGCAGCATTTGTACTTGCAGGCAACCAAACGCCCCCTTAGTCTCATATCAAATACTTATTTTTCATCCTTTGGTTGAGATTGACATGTTTTATGAAAAATAATTTTAGAGTCTCAACTTTGTCTAGATTGACCTTTCTTGCCCTTTTTGATTGATGTCAAAAAGGGGAGAAAAATATAGGTAAAGGGGAGAAAAATATAGGAAAACCATGTATATAGATAGGGGGAGTTTATTTCCATAATATGCATGTTGATAGGGGGAGAAATCCCTTAGTTGATATCCTTTATGCTTGAATGATATATTTTCTTAAGGATGTTTGTCATCATCAAAAAGAGGGAGATTGTTGGCTTTAAGGTTTTCAACCTTGGGCTTAATCTCGATTTTGATGAAAACAAACATGGAACTAATGTTTCATTGAGAAATACTTTCAGGTTCCATATCGATTAGCGTTCGATGTCCTCGATCGAATATATCAGAAGAAAACGGAAGGACATTGATCGTCGCGCTCGGGTTCGTCGTGGAATATCTCAAAATTTGACGTATGCACCAAAGACGTCTTAGACAAGTCTAAAGAACACATGGAAAGCTCTCCAAGATGATGCACGTTGAAGGCCGAAACCCAAAAATGAAGTGCACAAGAAAAATGGCTGAAAAATCAATATCAGCCTATGTTCGGTCGACCGGTCGGTTGACCGAATAGTGTTAGAAAAATGGTTGTAGCCATCTCGGTCGACCGAAGGATGTCGAAAAGCGGCAGTGGCTACTTCGGTCGATCGGGCGGTCAACCGATAGAAGCCAAAGATTGGCAGTAGGGTCTTCGGTCGATCGGATTGAGGATCGCAAGTATCGCGACTTGGCAGAAGCACTTCGGTTGACCGGTCTGCGGATGGATAAAGTTGCGATCCATTCGGTCGACCCATCGGTCGACTGAACGACGCGAGTTAAGCCCAGAAACACTGAAACGGCTCATTTTTTAGCCCGTTGAGTCGAGGGTTATAAATAATCCTCACCTAACTCTTTTAACCTCTCTTGCAGAGTTTATTGAGGATTAAAAAGAGAGGTTTGAGCCTTCAAAGGATCGATCAACAGTGCTTTGTTCTTCGTGAACATTTTCTCAAGTGCCCAGCTTTCTTCCTCAACTCGGGTTTTGATTCGAGTTCTACTTCTTGATGAGTTGACGGCGTCGAAGGCTTGGAAAAGAGCTCCGATTCCTCTCTCATTTCTTAAGCTCTTTTGCATTGTATTCGAAGTTTTATTTGAACTTATTTTTCTTTGGATTTGTGCGTGTGAAGACCTAGGATTGTTAGGTCTTGAAATTGGGTGGTAGCCTTGGTGTTTGAGGTTTAAATCCACCGGTGTAATTAAACGTAGTTTGCTAGGATTAAGTGAGTTATCCCTTAGGGTTGAGGTGGAAGAGTGCTCTCGGTAAGAAGGCGGAGACTTCCGAGTGTGGAAGTGCCTTAGGTCGAGAGTGTGACTCTTCGAGTCAAAGTCCTCATTGTAAGGGAAACAAGAATTAATCTAGTAAACTTACTTTGAAAATCCTAAGCGGGGTGCTTAGGTAGTGGAGTAGACATTGAGGCCAAACCACTATAAATTTATGTGTTAGCATTGTTATCTATTGTTGTTTGTGCTTAATTGTTTTATCTTGCTTCCGCATTTAATCGCAAAATTGCAACTTGCCTAAACGATTTGAGAAACGATTAAAATTGAAATTAGGCAAAAGATTTAGTTAACACACTATTCACCCCCATCTAGTGTTTCCATTTCACCCAACAATTAGAACACAATTTTAAAAAAAAACAGCTATCATGTTATTTAGATGATATTTAAAAAAATCAGCTATCGAAGTGGTACCTTGGTTTGTTTGGGAGTTGAGTTAGCCAAAAGAAGGGGTGGGAAGAGAAAGGGGGACGAAGGAAAAAGAGGGTTAACAAATTCCCAGTTATCTAGGTGACAAGAGTATTTAAATATCTTATAGCTTCTTCTTGGAATTGTTTTCAATTAAACTTTTAGCTACCATGTTTTTCTTTCAATTATAGTTAGCTAGTACTTTGTTTTTCTGATTTAGTTTAATTAGTGTTGGTTTCATATTTTTTTATCACATCTTTACATGTTTCTACTTTTGTTGTTGTTGTTTGTTTAGTGGAGAAGTGTTTTACAAGTACCAGAAATGCACAAGAAAGGTGTTACATGTCTAAATGGCTTGATGGTATCTCCTACTAAAGCACTATTTGCTTCTTCTTCTTCAGATGGTCCAATTCTTATATGGGAATTGGTTTCCCCATCCACTATGTTTGACAAGAACCTGTACAGGTGCAATGAGAGACGAGGCCTTGCAAAAAGATGCATTGAGAGAGAATCCTACAAAGTGGTATAATGAGTGAGGCAAGGTACCAATAAAAAAATGAATATATTTCAAATACTGAATACATATTTGAATTTGATGTATCAAGTCAAATAAATATGTGTGAGAGAGAGGAGAGCAAGTTGGAGATATATGTTGAGAAGAAAGCAATAAGAATGTGGCCTAGAGAACACAATGGAAAAGCCTGCTGAATGCAGCACTTTGAAGTAGCTGATTTTCTTTCATACAAAGGATCATACATATGAAGTAGGTTTGACAACACATTGATGACATTAATTGGGCCATTTAGAGACGGATTGATAATTAGTTTCCTTCCATTTAGCTGCTTTCCTTTGATTTGTATTAGTTCTTCTTGTAATAAAGTAGTGCTGATAAACATGGTATCAAAAATCCATTTATGCAGTCATATTTGCATACTAAGTCCCTTGCTGCATCACATATGCAAAGGGGTATGTATCAGATATCATATGCAAATAATACTTTGAGTATAGATTGCATGAGCACCTGCATATTACATATAAAACTATGCAGTAGCCCAATCAGATATCCCACGCATTCATTTTTTTAGACTATTCCTACATATAGGCTTAACACCATGAGGGCATGCCCTTGATATGGAAGTACTTTCATCCCTCCACCACACCATCCCCCACCCCCCATGTATCTTTCAAATCTAATCTTTTGAAATGATATCTGGCTTTCCTCAAAAAAGAAAAACTTAAACCTTGCTTATTTACACATAACACTTCAGAATGCAGTATAGCATGGTAATAAATCTATGGCATGAAAATTCAAAGCCACAATTTGATAGCCAACATTTTTTTTGAGCATATTTGAGCATCAGTTTAAATTATAATCCAAACATACTATAATTTACATGCTAAGAAATCAATAACAACTCTCTAAGAAATCAGCTAACAACTGTCCAGTTTAAATTATAATTTCCACACTATAAGAACATGGCATCGGATGAAATCAATAACAACTCTCTAAGAACAATCTATGAAATCTGGAGAAATTTAAAAATTAAAGAAATTTACCTCAAATTAGTAGAAATTTGGAGAAATCGGAAGAAAGGGGTCTGCAAGAGTGTTGGATGGGGGAAGAATCGCGGGTGGTAGGGGGGAGCTTGCGGAAGAAATTAAGGGACCTGGCAAATGGCCTCTGCGAGAGCTTGTTGCGGGTGGCAGGGGAGATCGCGGGTGGCAGGAAAGAAGTTGTAAGACCCGAAAAAAATTTCTTTATATAAAAATCTGTTTTGGTGTAGCATGCCGAATCCGGGGGTAGTCGAGTCGAGCCTTAGGATCGCCTCGAGTGAAAAGGTATGACTCGATTAATGATTCATGGAATCTATTTGGGTGATTAACTTTCCTTTTATGAAATCATACCTTAAATTAAGTTAACTCGAGTAATATTATGGTTTGAGTCGGAACCCAAGTTGAGTTCGGGTTTAGTCGAGGTTTGAGTGCGAGTTAAGTGAGTCAAGAGGCCTCATTTGGAAAGCTAGATGAGGGATTAAAACCCTCATCTTGCAGCCGTGCGGCTCATCCATTGAGCCGCACAAGGCCGCCTAAGGGGAGAGAGGAAGAGGAGCAAGGTGAAGCTTGGGGCTTGGATCGATCCGGGATTTGCGTCGTCGCCGGAAAAATTTCAAGTCGTCATCACCCGATCCTTGTTTCTCCGCAACCTAGGTGAGTGGTTAAGTTTTGAAGCTTGGGGGAGGCTGGTGGCCGAACCCTAGATGAGATAGGTTGAGTTCTCACGATCTTTCTGACAAATCTTGATTTCTATGATGTGTGTTCACTGTTTTATGATATTTCTTGTCGGAACTCACTGTTTCTTCGTCGATTTGCAAGTTTTTAGGGCTGCCAAGTGATGCGAAAAGGGGGAAAGGTCATGCCAAAATTTTCCCCATTTCCCTTGATGGCAAGGAAGCCCTTAGATGACCTTAGATCAATGTTCGATGTAGTTCTACTTGTATATCTTTCATATATTGAAGCATGTCTTCCCTAGGAGTCCCTTGAATGGCCGAATGAACCTTACCACTCATGAAGAGGGTTCGGCCAAGGGTGAGGGAAGGGTAAATTAGTTCATTGGCATTTAAGTTACATTCGGAATTGAAGAGGTAGAGGTATAGCTAGAGTCTCCTCCCTCATTTCCTACCATTAGGACCATGGCCGAGCAAGGTCTTCCTTGCTCGTGGTTCAGCCAAGGCTAGGGTGGGGAGAAGAGATTAGCTATAGATGGAAATTACATGACTATAAGGATCATACATAGAGATATGAAAATAATTAGGAAGAACACCAAACATAGCAAGTAGCTTGATTGATTTGAAACTTTAGGAATGCTAGTCTTGTAACCATCCTTAGCATTAGATCTTTAAACTTGAATGTTGAAATTGTTGATATGTTTTGTATTTCCTACATGTCATTTGAATTCATTACCACCTTGCCATGCTAGATAGTTGTTTCTTATTGTGCTAAAATTTCTAAGGTAGTGTAAAGTTGCTATATATATAAATTGTGGTTATATATGATGAATGATGCAATATTTGAATATTCTCCTTTGGATTATACATGCTGCCCTAAATGTTCTTGGGCGGGATTCCAAGGTTGACACACGAAATTCCCCACCCAAGGTAGTATTGAAGGTTGTGTAACATGTACGGCGTCACTAAATGTTCATAGCACTTATATGGTAACTTAGTTAGGAGACGATAACACTTCTATAACCTTTGGTACACTTTCGGAAACTTAGAACTCGTAGTTGTTCATATCTTGAAAGGCGGCATAAATTGTTGACCCTGTAGCCGGATTTAGGCCAGATACGGGCAAATTAAGGCCCGAAGTGTATATATGGAAACCCTAGGATATTGCTTGTGTGATGTGTTTGAGATGGTCCGCCGAGGAGCGAGGAGGTCGGAAATGACCAATGCTCAGCTCGGCTAGTATTGGGTTTAGAGGTGCGCTAGCGGGCCTGCTAGGTGCCAGACCCCAGTTGGGTGGGACTAGCTATCCTTACCCCAGACGGTGTCTGAAGACTAGTGGACCATCCTAGTCGATGGCCCAGGATTGTTTGTTTACATCTTGAGATGTTGTTGCCTAAGGCCAAGGGCCGGATGTCGAAGGCTAGATAAGCCGAGATGGCAAGTTATCATGTTCAGTTGATGCGGATGAACCCGTTGGGGGTCGGTAATCGCATTAGAAATAAATTTTACCTCCTAGTACATTTCCTTTATTGCCCTATATGATATATATATATATGACTGAGGCTTGTGTGGAGGTTCATTTGAGCCACTCACTGAGTCCCAAGTGGACTCATAGTATCTTTCTATTTTGCAGAGCATGAGCAGTAGCTTGGTATGTCGACATGGTGCAGCTGGTGGGCGGGAGGCGGTGCCGGATCTCATAGCAGCGTCCATGAGTCTTAGACTAGTGCTTAGTTATGTTGGTTTTGTTTCTACATTGACATTTGAAATTGAAAAAGGACTGTAAAACTTGTTACTTGAACTTTTGGTTGTTTGATTTTGGTGTTCCTACGTGTTTTGGAAAAACTTATAGATTGTGACTTGAAAACTTTTTATAAAGTATGTTGATTTTTCTTTCATTCGCTGTCTTGGTTTTTTTTAATGTTAGTGTAGATAGTAGGCTACAGGGCAGGATGTAGGCCCTGGCCGATCACACTACCCTCAGTTGGGGTGTGACAGAAGCGTCGGATGAAGAAGGATGAAGAAGCGTCGCGGCTGGAGAAGAATCGCATGGCACAAAGGGGGAGAGGGAAACTTTTGTCGCACGCCTGCAAGCTTTTGTCGGGTTGATAGGAAAAATAAAGGCACGAGTTTTTGTCGACTGGGGGAGAGGGAAAAGCTGGTCAGCTGAAAAAATAAGAGGGAATGGAAAAATTTAGGGTTTTCTAAATTTTACCAACAGATATATATATGTATCTGTTGGTGACTTTGTTGGTAATACCAACAAAAAATATCGGTTGGTAATACATCCGTCAGTGAAGCGTTGTTTTCTTGTAGTGTAACTCATACGTTTCAAGCTTTCCCATTAAAGTATCAAGAGTCATAACTGATGGATCATAAACTTCACCATAACTGCAACTTTCATATCAAATTTTAAAGGCATAGATCTAAGAATTTCTCTTACCACTTTTTCTTCTGAAAATGATTCACCAAGATTTGCTGTATTATTCAAAAGATCTTTGATACGCCTATGGAAGTCTTGAATGCTTTCATCTTCTCCCGTCGTGAGATTCTCAAATTTGGTGTTGGGGATTTCAACTTTGCACTTCCGAAGCGTCAGGGGTCCTATGCTTACTTTGCCTAGGTACAAGCCGAAATTAGTTTAAACTGAGAAGGATCAACTCCACTGAAGATAACATTAAGGGCTTTATTATCATAGTTTGCTGCAACAATGTCTGCTTAAGTATTCTGGCTTTTAGGTTTGCATTCAGTCCCATCTATCGTTAGAGGAGTGTAGCCAATCTCTATAGTGTCCAAGCAACGATCATCCAAGGACTTGATGAAAACTCTCATTTGAGCCGTCCAATAAGCATAGTTTGTTCCGATGAGTAAAGGAGGAACATTGAGAGAATTTCTCAGAGGCATTCTTTCCATCTTGAGCCTAAAATAAAATAGACACTCCAAGGATCTGTGCAGGTAAAGGTTAGCACAACTTCTCTGATATCAATTGATAGTATAGTCTTTAAGGGAACTTCTGTTAAGGACAATTGCACAGGAAGTTGCAACTGCTTCAAGTAGCAAAGTAAGAAAGAAAACAAAAACACAAGGAAGCACACAAACACAATGATTTCTTTACGGAGTTCAGTGACAAAGCTTATCACCTAATATGAGGGGCACTCACCTGACAGATGCCCAATCCACTATCAACAAGTACATTATTAGTCTTCAGGATTTCACACTCTGAAAATCCGACTATCAATACTATAGTTAATTGGAAATAACAAAAATCTATTTGCTATCAGAAGTACATACCAACTTGCTTCTCTATGACATCAAAGCCATAAAGTTCTATCCTCCACACAGTCCTTGTGTTGTAGTGAGTTAACAGCTCAAATCCATCTTAGCCTGAAGATAAGAAAGGTAGATTGTTGCCGCCTTGCACTCAACAGTCTCAACTCCTCACATAAAGTAATACAGTTTATGCACATAGGAGTGGATCCATAGGAGTAGATCAATTGGAGAGGATCACAAACTCAAACATTCTCTCATTTCTTTTATAAACAAAGAGAGCAACCCAAAAGACACAATCATTATTCCACAAGAAAAACTCAAGGAAACTCCTAACTCCATGATGACCATTAACTCCATGCACTAAGCATCATCATAAATTACTATTAGTTCCACCAAATGAATGTCCAAGGCCATAAAGTACCATGATGACCATAACTTCCATCAAATGAATGACCAAGGCCTTAAAGTACCATGATGACCATAACTTCTACCAAATGAATGACCAAGGTCATAAAGTTTCATGATGACCATATTTCCATTAAGCATCATAAATGACCAAATCCAAAAGTTACCATAAATGATCAAGTTCAAAAGTCACCATAAATGATCAATCAACATTAACTCCACCATGAATACATATATATAATATATGTCATCATAATATATTATATATATATTATCAATAACCTCAGCAACATCACAGCAGCGTATACTTCAAGTAGCAAAGTAAGAAAGAAAACAAAAACACAATAAAGCACACAAACACAATGATTTGTTTACGCAGTTCAGTGACAAAGCTTCTCACCTAATCTGTGGGGCACTCACCGAACAGATGCTCAATCCACTATCAACAAGTACAATATCAGTCTTCAGGATTTCACACTTTGAAATCCAACTATCAATACTACAGTGAATTGGAAATAACTAAAATATATTTACTAGTACAAGTACATACCAACTTGCCTCTCTATGACATGCCAACCACAGTGCTCTATTATCCACACAGTCCTTATGTTGTGGTGAGTTAATAGCCCAAATCCATCTTAGCATGAAGATAAGTTTGATTGTTGTCGTCTTGCACTCAGCAGTGTCAACATAGGAGTGGATCAATAGGAGAGGATCACAAACTCAAACATCCTTTCATTTCTTTTATAAAGAAAGAAGGCAACCCAAAAGACAACTATTATTCCATAAGAGAAACTCAAGGAAACTGCTAACTCCATGATGACCATTAACTCCATGCACTAAGCATCATCATAAATGACCATTAATTCCACCAAATGAATTACCAAGGCCATAAAGTACCATGATGACCATAACTTCCACCAAATGAATAACCAAGGCCATAAAACACCATGATGACCATAACTTCCACCAAATGAATGACCAAGGCCATAAAGTTCCACGATGACCATATTTCCATTCAGCATCATAAATGACCAAGTCCAAAAGTCACTATAAATGATCAAGTCCAAAAGTCACCATAAATGACCAATCAACATTAACTCCACTATGAATATATATATTATATCATCAGAATATTATTATATATATATATATGTATATATATATAATCATAAACTTCACTACAGCAAGAGTAGTTGTGACTGGCAACAAGAGTAGTTGCAACTGACTGTGTTGATATAGGAGACTTGCAAATCTATATCTTCTCTTTCCTCATAAATAGAGAAGTCCAACCAACTTCCATAAATGTCACTCAACAAAAACTCTTAACTTTAGCAGTTTCAAACTTAAAAGACACATCATAATATTTCGGCCATAAAAGTTTCAAGAAAAACCACTACCATAAAAGCTACAAGAAAAACCGACAACCCATTAAAGAAGACCACTTAATTTCTTCCATAATTGTAACTGGCAGCCATAAAAGTTTTAAGAAAAACCGCTGCCATAAAAGCTTCAAGATAACCGCCAGTTCTGAATAAATACTGACATAACCACTAATCATTAACGACATCAATTCAAACCAAGCAGACAACTATAAATCACCATAAAGCATCGACCATAGAGCTCAAAGGGTAACTCCTGGAAACATCAATGAAGACCACTCCACTACCCACAAATAAAACATGTAATAAATAGGTAATTAAAGATGATTAAAATATTAGAGAGATAAAGGAGAATCATCATTAATCACAGTAACCAAAAGTCACCATTGCGCAGCATCCCCATCCTGAAATCCATAGTTACAGGAATAGTTATAACTTGTAAGACCCAAAATTTTTCCTAATATAAAACTTTATTTTGGTGCAGCGTGCCGGACCCGGGGTTAGTCGAGTCAAGCCTCAGAATCTTCTCGAGTAGAAGGTATGACTCGACTAATGAAGTTTAAATTTGGTTAAATGACCCTTTCCTTTTATGCATTAATACTTTAATTGAGTTAAGATCGACTCGTGTTGCGGATAGAGTCAGAACCCAAGTCAGACTCAGACTGAGTCGAGTCAATGTTAAGTCGTAAGGGGCAAATAAGGCATTTTAGATGAGGGAATAAAATCCCTCATCATAGAGCCGTGCAGCTCATCTAGGAGCCTCACAAAGCCCGAGAGAGAGAGAGAGGGGAGAAAGAGGGAGGAGGGATCTTGGTCGGTCCGGAAATCGCGTCATCGCCTGAAGATTCGAGATCGCTAGCGTTCGATTCTTCTTCTTCCTCAAGCAAAGGTGAGTGGTTAATTTTGGTGGATTGGGGGAGGCGGGTAGCCGAACCCCTAGGATTGCTAGGTATCGATTTCTCATGAGTTTCCGATGATTCTTGGCATCTTGATTGGTTTATCACTATTTTGCATCGTTATTCGTCGAATCTTCGTAGTTTTCTTGTCGAATCTTTGACTTTTAGGGGCTGCCGAACCAAGGGAAAAGGGGAGAGGTCATGCCAAAATTTTCCCCAATTCCCTTGATGGATGTAGAACCCCTCGAATGATCTTAAATCCATGTAGAGTGTGTTAGTAGTTGTTGTTTGCATGTGATGATTGAAACTCCTTTCCCTAACGTCTAATAGGCTCGGCCAAGCAAGAAAAAAAACTCCATGATCTTGGTTTCTCCGAGCATAGGGGGAGGGGTAACTTGATCAATGTGTTGATTAGGATAGATCGAAGACGAGGTATTAGGGTTGGGGTTAGTCCTTCCCTTTCATTCCCACCATAGGAGGCACGGCCGAGCAAGGGGGAGGGAGATGGTGAACTTTAGAAGTTAGACTCCATGGTTAGAGTACTCAAAGCACTAGAAACATGATGACACTTAGGTAAGACTCTAACTATAGAAGGCTACTTATTTGATGCATGTGATTATAGGAATGATAGGATAGTGACCATCCTTAGATCATTCCTTCTTAAATTCTGAAATGAGGTGACATTTTTCCATGCTAGATAGTATATTCCTTGTTGAATTTATTTGATATCTTACCATGCTAGATAATCTATTCCATGTTGAATTTATTTCTAATGCAGAATTTAAATTCTTTATTATTGAATCATGTGACTACACATAGTATGTGATGTGAAGTAATTCCATTATAGCTTATATGCTGTCCCGTTGGGTACAATTTCAAGCTTATGACATGTATTTCACATTAACAGGGATAGTATATGACGCTAGATGATTAACATGAAAAATATGAGGTGTGTGCTATTTATGGAAACTCAAAGGTAGACTAGTTAGGTTTTACACCTAAGAAATAATTAGCGAGAAATAGTGCACGCATGTTTTGACCCGGAAATAATAGGGTTGAACACGGGCGGATGCACGAGATTTTAAACAAGGAAACTTTAGGACACTTGCTTGTGTGATGTGTTTGTGATGGTCTGCCGAGATGCCTGAGTAGTCGGAATGACAAATGCATGACTCGGTCAGTGATTGGGTCTTGAGATATCACCAGCGGGCCCACTAGGTGTCAGACCCTAGTTGGGTGGCACTAGCTATCCCTACCCCAGACGGTGCCCGGAGACTAGCAGACCATCCTAGTCGATGGCCCAGAGATTTCTTGATTTCACATTGGTACTGTGTGGCCCGAGCGGCCAGTGTATTATTACCATGTATGGTAGGGCTAGTTATGGCCGAAATTCCTAGACCATGAGTAGGCCCTAAGGGCCGGATGCCAAGTGGCTAAATTAGGCCGTTATGGCGGGTTTCTGTTTCTAATATATGGTATATACAGGATGACCCCTGGGGTCAGTTGTCATATCAAAAGTAACTTACCTCCCGGACTTTATACTATGTTGCCTTATATATATTTATGCATGCTTACAGGGGATTATGTGGAGGTTCGGAAGAACCGCTCACTGAGTCCCAAGTGGACTCACGGTTTATTTCTTTTTGTTTTGCAAAGCATGATCAGTGAGTTGAGGCTTGACGTCATGGTGCAGCTGGAGGGCAGGCGGTGGTGTCAATCTCGTAGTGGCGTCCTTTAGTCATAGTTTAGTGGTCTAGATGTTTTCATTTTCCTACACTGATACTTGTTATCTTTTAAGCTTGTACTCAACTTTGAACTTGAGATGTTTCAGTTTGCGATGATGTTAGTTACTCTTCTCTTTTCAAAAAAAATTGTGGACTTTCAAAACTTTAAATAAAACTGCATTGTGGTTTCTTTTTATTCGATATGTTTCTTGTTTCTCGTTGGTCAGTGTAGGTAGTAGGCTTCAGGGTAGTATGTTGACCCTGGCCGATCACACGACCCTGAGTTGGGGTGTGACATAACTATTTTCAACAGGTATAATTGTCTTCAATAGGTGTAACTGTCTTCAACATAAGCAGAATTTCTCACAGTTGTGATTGTCAATTCAATTGAGAATAACCTGGAATACTTTTGCCAAATATAGTCAACACACAAGCCAAACACCAATAAATCCTATTGTGGGGAACAAAACACATCTAATTGGTGCATTGCCTGCTCAATAATTGATTTGAATGTGCTACTCTCTTATTCCATCGCCGGCCGAAACCCTAGCCGGCGACGGCTAGGGTTTCGAGGAGTGTCAGAGAGACACAAGAGAGAGAGGGGGGGGGGGGGGAGAGGGAGAGGGGAATACCGGCGGCGCGGGCGGCGAGCGTCGGCGGATGGGCAGCGGTAGAGAGAACACACAGAGAGAGGGAGAGGGAGAGTAGGTCGAGTGAGCAATGAAGAAATAAGAGATCGTGCGGGTTATAAAACACGAATCCACGATGGTTTTGCGACGACAACAAGCGGTCACAAAATACGGTCGCAACACGGTCACCATACGGTCGGGAGGTTTTAAATTTGCGATGGCATGTCCGGCGGTTGCAAACTCATCGCAAACGTGCCTTCTTCGCGACCCCCATGGATGGTGGTCGTAGAATCGTCGCATCTGCGACCACCACCACGGTCGTTGCAAATAGGCCGTCAGAAAAAGTCTACTTTTGTATCCCTAGTAGGACCGGAGAAGGTGTGCAAGTTGCAGAGGTCCATTTATGGACTCAATCAAGCCTCGAGGAGTTAGAACATCCATTTTGATGAGATAGTCAAAGTGTTTTGCTTTATCAAAAATATGGTTGAACCTTGTGTTTACAATAAGGTTAGTGGAAGCATCGTTGTGTTTATTGTGTTGTAAGTGGATGACATACTACTCATTGGGAATGATATTCCCATGCTCCAGTCAGTGAAAATATGGTTACCAAAAAACTTCTCCATGAAAGACTTGGGAGAAGCATCCTATGTACTTGGCATTAGGATCTATAGATATAGATCTAGAAGGATGCTTGGTTTATACTAGTCTCGGTATATTGATACCGTGCTAAAAGGTTTAGCATGAAAGACAGTAAAAGAGGTTACTTGCCTATGAGTCATGGCTTTAGGCTCTCCAAGAAGATGTCTTCCAAGACTACCGAGGAGAGAAAGAGGATGAGTGAGATCCTGTATGCTTCGGCAATAGGACCCATCATGTATATGATGCTCTGCACTCGGCCTGATGTGGCTTATGCCCTAGGGGTGACCAGCCATTTTCAGGCCGATCCAAGAGAGGAAGATTGGAAAGCCATAAAGAACATTCTAGAGTACTTTAGAAGGACTAAAGATGTTCTCCTGATTTATGGTGGGTCAGATTTTAAACTGGAGGACTATACAAATTCTAGGTTCCAGTTGAACCCTGATGATAGTAAATCCATTCCTAGGTATGTATTTACTCTGAATGGTGGCGCAATATGCTGGAAAAGTTCCAAGAAGGGTATTGTGGCCGACTCGGTGACGAAAGCTGAGTACATCGCTGCAAGCGAAGTCGTAGAGGAAGGAGTGCGGATAAAGAAGTTTATTAGTGAGCTGGGTGTTGTTCCTGAGGTTGCCGGTCCAGTCCCTATTTATTATGATAATACTGGGGCTGTTGCTCAAGCAAAAGAACCTAGATCCCATCATAAGTCAAAACACATCTTAAGACGGTATCACCTTATCAGAGAGATCGTTGGACATGGTGATATAAATGTCGAACGTGTCGACAAGAAAGACAACATAGCAGATCCATTAAAAAAGCCATTACCACAGCAGTAGTTCGATCGCAACTTTATTTCTATGGGTTTTAAATACCGCAATGATTGGCTACAAGTGCAAGTGGAATATTGAAAGAAATAGTGCCCTTGAGCCCATCACATGTTGATGTGCAGGGAACTATTTTTTGGTAATGAATAATATGAGGCAATTTTTCATCATATGTTGCATCTATATTTTGTATATATGAGGTTGTGATGAACCCCACGAACCCG
Organism: Canna indica; assembly: GCA_034359265.1. Classification (NCBI taxonomy): domain Eukaryota; kingdom Viridiplantae; phylum Streptophyta; class Magnoliopsida; order Zingiberales; family Cannaceae; genus Canna; species Canna indica. The sequence continues at coordinate 45,411,662 of CP136890.1, read as the reverse complement.
AGCAATTGATTCTAAGGCCATGATGAGATCAAGCTAGTAAGACTTAGAATCCAAGTGCTAGTGTTCTAAATGTTCCTAGTCGTAGGATCACTGATTAGGGATTGGAGATTCCGGATAGACTATTGTACTTCGTACACGCCTTATACGATAAGGGGTAGCTAATCTCATAGTTACATATGAGCCGTCATTTAATGTACAAGTGCAGATGCTCATTAGGGAATGAGTTCACAAAATGGTCCTATATGAGGAACACAGAATGGAATCCTTACATGATTGTCGATACAATTTTCCTCGGTGATAATAGGTGCAAGCAATCCTTGGACCTGAGGTTATCATGGTTACCTTGTGAGTGTCGACCCATTGCTTTGGACTTATCCTTACGTGGCCTTCAATGTCATGTGTCGGATACCTCTGGGCATGGGAAAGCATCCATGGATGTTTGTGAGCAACAAATATCGAATCAGTTACTCTTAGTGAGAGGTGATAATGTCCTATGTGTCCCTACAAGTCTCGACTCAGGAATCTCTGGCTAGAGCATATATGAATGTCAGAAAAGGGTTTCTGATATGTCATTATTGAGACGACGACTTGGCATGTAGAATACATATAAATCGGTATTAGGTTTTGACACTTCTTTCGTACCCTAGTCGTATTCGGGATATTATAACTAAGGGGCTTAGGTGCACCGTAACTAATCACCGAAGAGCATTCGATCATTGTCGATTGAATCTCACACTATTTGGACAGTCATGACACGTTGCTAGACGTCAATCTTGACTTGTGAGTGAAGTCACACATGATCACACTAAAGGAAGCTTAGTGGGCTCATGGGATTCGAATAGAAGATGTTCTATTGGATTTTACTCTCCGTTTGGCCCAACTCACTGCTGGCTTACTGCGAGGCCCAATGGGTCACACACAATAGGCTAACCTCGTAATGAGCTTTTTGAGATAGAGCTCGCAGGCGACACTATATGTCTCCAGCATGAACATGGTGCAACTTGATCACAGATCTCATTTACGGATAAGATAGAAAATGTGTTTTCTATAAAACGAATGTACAAGGAAGGAGTTCCTGAGAAACCCTAATTTGTAGGATACCCCCTATTTTATAGGGTAATCCTAAAGTTGTAGGGTTTAGCATGCGATACTATTTTATATGGTTGATTAAATCTTAATTATAAATTAATAAATTAATTAATCATAAATCGGGGATATGTTTAATTAAGAATTAAACATAATTAATTTGATTTATGAAATTAAAAATTCATGGAGGGAAATTTGATTTTCCCCATGCACCTACACCTATTAATTTAGGAATTGATTTATTTAGGTAAATCACAATTAATAGGAAATTGATTTATTTAGATAAATCATGATTCCATAAAATAGGAATGTAATTTATCTACATGAATATAATTCCTATATGTTAGGAAACTAATTTATTTAGATAATTTTCATTCCTATTGATAGGCTTTTAATTGATGGAGATAAATTAATATTTATATTTAATTAAATTTAATTAATTTTGAATTAATTATGAAGTTATTAGATATAAATTACCTTTTGCTTGCAAACTTGATATTTTTTTTAAATTCGAGAGAGAATTAAGGGGAGAGGGGCCAAGTCTTTGCTTGTAGCCGCCTCCCCCCCTTCTTTATATAGTCGTCGAACCTTCTCTTGGAAAGAAGAGAGATTTGCATCATCTTGAGGAGCCAAAAAGGAAGATGTTTCTTCTTCCTCAGGTGGTCGGCCACTTTCCTCCCCTTCCCCGACACTACAAGAAAAATGAGTATTAGTGACGGAATTTTTGTGATGGCTAAAATCCATCACAAACTGTGACAGATTTATCATGGCATGAAATGAACTTTCTTTTTTCCAAAACAGTGATGGATTTGTGACGGAAAATCCGACACAAGACGATTCCGTCACAAATTAGTCACATAATTTTTGATCAATTTGGCCTATAATTTTTAATAAATAGCATCAGTGACAGAATAGTGACGAATTTCATTTCCGTCACTAATTTTCCGATACTAATCCATCACTGAATTTTTTTCTACATATCCGTCACTGAGCCACCACATAACAGTGACAGATCAGTGACGAAAATAGAATTCCGACACAAAATTAAACTAAATATTAGTAAAAATAAATTTTATTTTGTTTAGTCCCACATGGGTTAAAAATAGATTTTTACTTATTCTTAATCATTATAAATATAATTTTTTTAGTCCCATATGGATCAATTTTTTTCTCTCCTAAGTTTCTTAAATTTTATAAATTGACACCTCATGAGACCAAAAAGTTTACTATCATGCTATCTTTAATAAATTTATTAAAAATATATAAAAGTATAAATAATAATATAATGTAATATCATTATTGATTATTATAATATATTATTATATTATTATAATATACTATTATATTATAAAATCTATAATATAATATAGTTGATATATTTTTATTAATAAAATTATAATTAATATCATAATTAGTGACAGAAAATTTATTTTCAGTCATCGACATTAGTGACGGAGTTTGTGACGGAAATTTTTCCGTCACAGATTTTTGTGACGGACACATCCGTCACAGAAGAGAAAATGAAGCATTAGCCACAAGACTTTCAGTGACAGAAATTTCTGTCATTGATACCCTTCAGTGACAAATTTTTTCGTCACTGATGCCTATTTTTCTTGTGGTGCGAGTTTTCCCACAAGCCAGAGAGGCATTTCTCTTCACCTTGGTGTGCCACCCCTTACTTCCTTTTGGGGAGTCTTAAGAGGACAGCAAGGTATCTTCTTGTTCCTCCTCTCTTTTTAAGGTTTTCTCATCTCCTCTTTCTCTCGTTTTGGAGCCCGGTTATTGGGGGAAGGGTTGGCCTAGCCTTTGAAGCTTCGGGGTTGAGGAAACCTCACTGTTGAGCCACTACGAGTCCAGTTGATCGTTTCCCCGTTGTTATGAGGAGCTTGGTGTGCACTAACATTGGAGGACGTGCACACGTGCGTTTTGATTTGGGGATAGGAGTAGCAAGTTCAACCGCGGTATAAGGTGTACCATCTCCACTACACTCACAGTTAGAATTCCTTGAATTTTGCTAAAGTAGATCACTGTTTTAGGATGGTTTGATTTTTTTTAAAAAAAATGCTATTTCCGCTGCGTTTTCGATTACCATCCTTCCAGATAGATGAAGGTAGGTCCATTATTAGAGCTCGATATGAAGTCCTCAAACTTTAACCAAGCTCGGAGGCTATGGACTGGACCGACTCTCTGGGCTTGATCGAGCCGGCTTTGCAAGTGACTCGAATCATGAACCAAACCCAGATCGAACTAGCTATAACTCGGTTTGGGGGCTCCACGTGGCCATACAAGGATATTAACATCCTGCATTCATCATCAGGGAATCGGCCATAATGACACTACATTCATAGGGCTGATGATCGACCCATTCAAAACATATTCCCGTGGGAATCCAGGAGCAATCCTCATCGAATATCCAGACTTGCTCTACCAAAATAGACAGGCCACACACATGTATACAACCTGATCTAATTCCATACAAAAAACTTAGAGTGTCTTTGCATGTCGCCATCGGAGCCTTGTCAAACCAAGAGACGAGAAGACTTGCAGCGCCACCGATGTCAAGCGAGAACAAAAAATAATTCAAGGCTTGAAATGAAATTTTGAAAATTAAAGACTTAAGAATTAAAAGTGAGAATAATATTTTGAAACCTCATCTACATGCTTTACATAAATCAATTGAAATGCTAAAGGATGAGATTTTAAGTTTGAATAAGAAAAAAAAAATTATATCTTTATATAAGAGGTTTGAAAAGAAGGATGTGTCTTTTGTGAATGCCTACCCGTCATAAGTTGTTTTTGATGTGTATTTATGACCATGTTATACATGAGAGAGTGTGTTGATTAAGGTTTTTTTTAAAAAAAATTTAGTATATACCAAATATAACATCAATTATATATCCTCATTATCTTCTTTTCTTCTAATCCATGCAATAAATAAATAAGTGATTAAAATATATTCCTATGAAACAAAAAATTCCCTTTGGGTAATTAGGATCATTCTACCATTAGCTAATTAATATATGTAGTTACCTTGCATCAAGTAGTTATGGCCTCTACTATGTGAACACTAATTTTTCAAGGATATTTTGGACCCGAATCTTGTCACAACATACGAACAATTAACATTATGATTATCTACTAAGTGTATATGTTTTACTAACATGTGGCTATTATTCGAGTGTCGATTTCTTAATGAAATACATTCATAGACCATTCCCAAAGATTATGAGGTCAACTAAAATAGATAATTTACAATTCTATTTTGAGGTAGAATATTTGAGTGTTTATTCAATGAAAATTATTGTGTCAATAACTTAATTGTTATCACATGCAAAGGAAGAGATGAACTATTTCTAGTTTGAATGAGGAAAACTTAAAGTTAATGTTAGTTTTGCTAGACATAGAGGATAGTTATGATTTGGCAAATGCTATATGTGAGGTGAATGACCTACACTAGAAAGAGGGGGGGTGAATAGTGTGTATGATAATTTTAAGCTTAATTTTGATTTTAGTCATTTCTTTAATTACTTAGGCAAGTTCACAATTCTAGTTGCTGAGTTAATGCTGAAGCGATGAATGAAACAATTAAGAAGCACATGACAAGAAGCAATGCAAACACAAAGAGTTTATAGTGGTTCGACTCTCCGCTTACTCCACTACCTAAGTACCCCTCTTAGGATTTCAAACTCAATTTACTAGTTTAAAGTGTATCATACAAGAAGATTTACAAGCTAAGGCTCCGACCCTTTCCCTGAGAGTACCTCCAGCACATCTTCTTCTAAGGACTACACAAGTAACACTAGCAAACTAACTTTTCATTGATGGACTTATACCTCTACATTAAGGCAACCACCAAACTTACAAGAACAATGGAGCAAATAAACCAAACAAGTTATACTTAGCTCCAACACAAGTTCTCTAGTCCTCTTTATGCCTTTAGATGATGAATCGATGAAGAGCAAAGGCCAAATCAAGGTGAGAGTTCTAAACTAGGGTTTTCTCAAGAAAATGACTCAATCAAAACTTAGAGGGATCAAAGAATGTCTCAAGGAGTTCCAAGAGACATAAGAAAGGCTTGGAATGTCTTTTAATAGGTAGAATACCCTTCAAGGCTCAGGCTCAATGGGTTGAAATTGCTATAAAATGAGTTGTTGGGCCTGCACGCATGGTCGCACGTCGATCGATGGTCGGTAGACTAACCTTCGGTCGAACTTTGACCGATAACTAGGATCAAGCTAATTTTTTATTTTTTGGGTTTTGAATTTCGGGATCTGGATTTTAAGGTTCTTTGTATCATAATGATGAATATACATTCATTCTAAAGACCCTAGCGTTACACCCCTAACCTCTCGACGAATTTCGAACGTCGACGAGCGTCCTTTTGATTTTTCTAATTTTTTTGATTGCGGACTTGGAACCTGGAATTATTTCTCATTCAAACATTTGTTCAGAGTTTGTTGTCATCAAAATCGAGATTAAGACCAATGTTGAAAACCTTAGGCCAACACTATCCTCGTTGCGTGTATTAGCAAATGTGAAACTAAGTGCCAATTTTCAATTCGTTAAGTATGAGAATGACATTTTCGATATTTCAATTCAAGTGCAAAATAAATACATCAATAAGCACAACCACACAAGAATGCAATGCTAACATAAAGAATTTATAGTAGTTTAACAACATTGCCAACATCCACTACCTAATCATTGTTTCCAACTCAATTCACTAATTAGAATTGTTTCCTTCAAGAGGATTTACAAACTGAGATAACCACCATAAAAACCGATTGAACATCCAACACCTCAAGCTATAAGGACAATAATCATACACTAGTAAATCAAGTGGATTTATGTCTCTACACCAAGGCAATCACTCAAATCTAAAACCTACAAACCTAGATCTAGTAAACAAGCTAAAATTACAAACAAATGAAGTTATTAATAAAACAAATAAAACTTAGTTCCTTTGACAATCTCCAACTCCTCCTGATGCCTTGATGATGATTCTTTCAAGAACAAGGGCTTTCTTAGTGTTTGGCTTATGTGTTTTGGCTATATTTGGCAAAAGTATTCTCAGATTGTTCTCAGTTGAAAAGACAGTTAAATATGCTTTTGATACCATATTGTTGGTGTTTGGCAAAAGTGCTTTTGGTATATTCTCAGTTTTTGCACAGTCTGAATAGTAAGAAGCTCTGCTTATGTATTGACAATTTTAACTGTGTTAGGACAGTTTCAACTGCTCCTTCTATCAATGGCTTTCTGGATATGATGACAGTCCCAACTATAAAGGGATAGTTTCAACTACTTGCAGTCTGAGGTTTTTCAAGATATTTTTGATGCGAATGTGATGGCTGCTGGACTTCTAGTTTAAATGATGATTATTGATATTTCTAATTATTTAATCATCATTTATGACTTACGTCAGTTGAGTAGTGGAGAGTTTCCTACTCTTTATTTCTATGCATTACTATTCTTTTTTAATGATCATATGTTTATGATACCTATTTATGTTGACTGTTTCAAACTATTGTTTGTGGAAAGGAGAATGATTAATGTCAGTATTGATGTCAACAGTAAGAAGCTCTATATTGGCAAAAGGATTATCAGCCAATTCTTAGTTGTATGACAGTTGCAACTACTATGAAGTTTATACTAAAGTGATCAGTTGTTTGTCAGTTGCAACTATTGTGGAGTTTATGTTGAAGATATCAGTTTACACTTACAGGGCTGGCCTGTCATTCCTCTCAAATGGCACCAAGGCTTCTTTCCGCAGGGCTTCCTCCACTACCCGAGCCAGAGTAGAATCCTTAGTGTAGTGGATAAGCCTGCCAATCTGTGGCCTCAGACCTGCCACGAACCGCTTGACCCTAGCGGTCTCAGACGCCACTAGGGTTGGATGGTACTTGGAGAGACGGTTGAACTCCATCTCATACTCTGATATTGTCATGCCTCCAGATTGGCGCAGCATCTTGAAATCACGGGCGCGCTTGTCGTGAACACTCATGGGTAGGTACTGCTCCTCCACAGCCGTCCTGAATTCCTCTCACGTGGGAGGTGGTGCGCCAGCTGCCCCGCACACCTTCCAAGAATGCAACCAGACCTTTGCCGGTCCCCTCATATAAAGACCGACCATATGAGCAGCAGCCTCTGATGAAAACCCCAGCTCCATGCAAAACTTGTAGCAATCCCCCAAGAATTCTGTCACCTCCACCTGACGATCTATTCCGGTGAACTCTGGTGGCTTCAGTGTAACAAAATTTTCATACGTTGGGGCCCCTGGAGTTCTGACCACAGGTGCTGCCGTCTCTACCACTTCAGGTACCACTAAAACTATGGGTAATGGCTGTGGCGGTGGCTGCTAAGGCTGCTGCTGCATTTGCTATCTCAGTTCTTGCTCCTTAAGGAGCGCCTCAGTTAACTGGTTCACCTGAGCCTGCAGTTGAGCAACCACTGACTCTTGCCCCTAACCGTCAGACGACTCCCTATCTCTGCCCCGGGCCCGGCCTCGGCCTCGCCCCCGGCCTCGGCCTCGGCCTCGCCCCCGGCCTCGACGTTTTGTCGAGTTACTGCGACTGCCGCTTAGAGCAGCATTTTGAGCCTCCATTGCACTATCACAAGAAAGAAAAAGAGGTTGCTTGTCACATAATAAATTTTGAACAAAAATCCTTTAAACTTACTAACCGCATGGTGCGCTGAGTGCAGGAGTATCGCCCAATCTCGTAGCATAACTATACTGTATGTTGGCACGCTAGCATATGCCTCACACGGTACCCAACAATGAGTCATAGACAAGACCTAACCTAGTGCTCTGGTACCAACTTTGTCACACCCCAACTGAGGATAGTGTGATCGGCCAGGGCCTACATCCTGCCCTGTAGCCTACTATCTACACTGACATAAGGAAAAACCAAATCGTATCGATAAAAGAAATCTCAACACACTTTATTAAAAGTTTTCAAAGTCAAAATTTTATGTTTTCCAAAACAAGTAAGAACACTAACATCAAAATAACTGAACGTTTTAAGTAACAAGTTTTACAACTCTTTTAAATACAACTGTTAGTGTAGAAAATAAAAAGCAACTATTAGACACTAGTTTAAGACTCATGGACGCCGCTACGAGATATGGCACCACCTCCCGCCCACCAGCTGCACCATGTTGACATGCCAAAGTCACTGTTCATGCTCTATTAAAATAAAGAATAAACTGTGAGTCCACTTGGGACACAGTGAGTGGCTCTAGCGAACCTCCACCTAAGCCTCAGTTATACATGCATATCATATAAGGCAACAAAATGAATGTACAAGGAGGTAAACTACTTCTAATGCGACTACCGACCATAATGTCTGTACAAACTGAACATGTGAAAACCTGCCATCTTGGCCGATCAAGCCCCCGACATCCCAGCCCTTGGGCCTACTTATCGAATAAATATCTCGGCTACAGTCGTCCCTACCATATCAGGTAGTATCATACTGGCCATCGGCCACATCATCTCAAGATGTAAGCAAACAATCCTGGGCTGTCGACTAGGATGGTCCACTAGTCATCAGACACCGTCTAGGGTAAGGATAGCTAGTCCCACGCAACTGGGGTCAGGCACCTAGCGGGCCCGCTGGCGCACTTCAAGACCCAACACTGGCCGAGATAAGCATTGGTCATTCCCGACCTCCACGCTCCTCGGCGGACCATCTCAAGCACATCACACAATCAATGTCCTAGGGTTTTCATATATACTCTTCGGGCCATTGCCAGTATCTGGCCCTAATCTGGGCTATAGGGTCAACAATTTATGCCACCCTTTCAAAATGTGTACACCTAAGAGTTCTAGGTTTCCAAATGTTTACAAGAAGTCCTAGAAGTAATATCATCTCCTAGCTAAGTTTCCATGCATATAAGTTCGATGAACGTCTCGCGACGCCTTACATGTTATCTAACCTTCCACACTACCTTGGGTGAGGAATTCCTTGTATCGACTTTGGAATTCCGCCCATGAACATTTTTGGACAACATGTATAATCTAAAGAAAAATATTCAAATGTTACAACATCTACTATATATAACCACAATATTCATGCATAACAACTTTACACTACCTTAGGAATTAACCTCAATAAGAAACAATTATCTAGCATGGCAAGGTAGCAATGAATTCAAAAATGTAGGAATTACTAACAATTGCAACATTAAAGATCTAATGCTAAGGATGGTCATAAAGCTAGCATTCCTACAATCTCATAATCAATCAATTTACTTGCTATGGTTGGTGTTCTTCCTAAGTATCGTCATACCTCTATTGTTGAACCTTATAACCATGAAAGTTTCCATCTAAAGCTAACCTCTTTCCCCCTCCCTAGTCTTGGCCGATCCATGAGCAAGGAAAACCTTGCTTGGCCATGGCCCTTAAGGTAGAAAAGGGAAAGGGGACTCTAACTATGCATCTAATTCTTCGATTCCGATATAACTTAATATCAAGTGGACTGTTTTACCCCTTCCCTTGCCATTGGCCGAACCCTCTTCATGAGGTGTAGGGTTCATTCGGACACATCAAAGGTTTCTAGGGAAGACATGCTTCATAACACGTAAAATTGACGATTAAGACTACATCATTCATGAACATTAGATCGTCCAACGGCTTTCTTTCCGTAAAGGGAATTGGGGAAAATTTTGGCATGACCTTTCCCCTTTTCCCATGACTCGGCAGCCCTAGTACTTAAGAAATCGGTGAAGAAACAAGATGACCCCACAAGAACTCGTACAAAATAGTGAATACACATCAATGAAACCAAGATCCATCGGAAGGATCGCGAGAAAACTCATCCTATCACATATAGGGGTTCGGCTACCCGCTTACCCCAAGCTTTCAAATTCTAACCACTCACCTTGATTGTGGAGAATGAAAGATCGGATGACGACGACTTTGAATCTTCCGGCGAAGGCACGAAATCCCAGATCGATTCAAGTCCCCCTTCTCCTTGCTCTTCTCCCTCTCTCCTTAGGCTGCCTTGTGCAACTCCAAGGATGAGTTGCACGACACAAGGATGAGGGATTTTAATCCCTCATCTAGCCTTCTATATAGGCTCTTGACTCACCTGACTCATACTCAAAACTTGACTAAACCCGAACTCAACTTGGGTTCCGACTCAACCCACAACATGAGTCGATTTACACTTGATTTAAGGTATGATTGCATAAATGGAAAGTCAATCACCCAATAAAATTCCATGCATCATTAGTCGAGTCATACCTTTTCACTCGAGGCGATCCTGAGGCTCGACTCGACTATCCCCGGGTCCAGCGTGCTGCACCAAAAATAGATTTTTATATTAGGAAATTTTCCCGGGTCTTGCAACCTTCCCCCCTTAAGGGAAATTCGTCCTCGAATTTACATTAATAACAAGGAATTACCGGCTCCTCGAACAAGGAGGGGTAGCGGTCTCTCATGTCCTGCTCTACCTCCGAAGTGGCCTCTTGCCCGGAATGGTGCTCCCATCTAACCTGTACTAGGGGAATTTCTTTGGACCTTAGCTTCCTGATTTGGCGGTCAAGGATATCTGCAGGCCTTTCCTCGAATGAGATGGCTGAATCTACCTCGATGGAAGAGGGCTCGATCACATGTGAATCATCTTTTACATATTCTCGCAACATGGATACATGGAAGACCGGGTGTACTCTGCTTAGGCTAGGAGGTAATGCCAGCTCATAGGCCACCTCGCCCCTCCGCTTGAGAACGGGAAAAGGCCCAATGTATCTAGGGCTCAGCTTCCCCTTCTTCCCAAATCGGATCACCCCTTTCATAGGAGAGACCTTCAAAAAGGCTAAGTCACCCTCGGCAAATTCTAATTCCCTGGCCTTCTTGTCAGCATATATTTTTTATCGACTCTGGGCCACCAGCAATCTTTCCTTTTTAGCCTTTATTTTCTCTACCGCTTCCTCAACCAGATCAGGGTCCATCATGAGTGATTCCTTGGCCTCAAACCAGCCCATCGGAGACCTACACCACCGCCCATATAAAGCCTCAAAAGGGGTCATGCCAATGCTACTATGATAGCTATTGTTGTAGGCGAACTCTATCAGCGGTAGGTGCCTCTCCCAGCCGTCGGCCATATCCAGGACGCATGCTCTCAGCATGTCTTCCAAAGTTTGGTTGGTCCTCTCTGATTGCCCGTCAATCTGTAGATGGAAAGTTGTGCTGAAATGCACCTGGGTACCCAAGGCTTCTTGGAAGGACTGCCAAAATTGGGTTGTGAACTGGGTACCGCGGTCGGATATAATCATCACTAGGGTACCATGATATGCCACAATCCTATCAAAGAACAGTCGGGCGTACTGCTCCACATAGAAGGTAGTTTTCAATGGTATGAAGTGTGCGGTCTTGGTTAACCGGTCCACTACCACCCAAATGGAATCAAGACCGCCTTTTGACTTAGGCAATCCGGTCACTAGATCCATGGTGATTTTCTCCCATTTCCACTCGGGCACCTCGAGGTTTTAGAAGCCCCGCAGGCTTAAGGTGTTCGGCCATCACCTGCTGGTAGACCAGACATTTGGAGACAAACACTGCTACCTCTCTTTTCATATCTTTCCACCAATAATGCTGCCTTAAATCCCAGTATATCTTGGTGGCCCCCGGATGCATCGTGTAAGTGGAACGATGACCCCAGTTCCAAGACTTGCCTGTGCACCTCAGCCATATCTGGTACTACTATCCGGTCTATGAACCTCAATACACCCTCTGAGTCCAATCTGAAACCATTCTCTGCATCGCCTCTTTGCACCAGATCTTAGGTCAGCGCACAAAAGGCATCCTCCCCCTGCGCGGCTCGCAGCATGTCCCCCAGCGTGGACTGTACCCGCAGGTGTGCCATCAGGGCACCTGAAGCTAACACTGATAAGGTTGCACCCCCATTTAGGCACAAAGCCAATTCTCGAGCTAGAGGCCTCCGCTTAACTTCCAAATGAGCTAAACTACCCATGGACTTTCTACTCAGAGCATCTGCTACCACATTTGCTTTCCTCGGATGATACATAATGGTGCAATCATAATCCTTTAGGAGCTCTAGCCACCTCCTCTGCCTGAGATTCAACTCCTTTTGGGTAAGCAAGTTTTGGAGGCTCTTGTGATCTTTGTAGATCTCGCAAGTCTCCCCATACAGGTAGTGCCGCCAAAGCTTCAGCGCAAAGACCACTACTGCTAGTTCTAGGTCATGCGTCGGATAGTTCTTCTCATGAACTTTCAGCTGGCGGGACGCATAAGTGATGACTCTGCCAAATTGCATTAAGACGCAGCCCAGGCCATCCCGAGAGGCATCACAGAAGACTACAAACCCACTTGAGCCGGAAGATACTGCCAACACGGGTGCAGATGTCAAACATGCCTTGAGCTTCTGAAAGCTCGCCTTGCATTTGTCACCCCAAATGAACCTGACCTTCTTCTGGGTCAACCAAGTCAAAGGGGCTGTAATTCTGGAGAAATTCTCCATGAACTTACGGTAGTACCCGGCCAAAGGAAGGAAACTGCGGACCTTAGTCACGCTAGTCGGCCATTTCCAGTTCTGCACCGCTTCTATCTTGGCAGGATCTACCCTTATCCCTTCCTTGGACACTACATGGCCTAAGAATCCTACACTTTCCAACCAAAATTCACATTTGAAAATTTTTGCAAACAAGCGGTGCTCTCTGAGGGTTTCCATGACCATTCTCAGGTGCTCAGAGTGCTCTTCCTCACTCTTGGAGTAAACCAGAATATCGTCAATGAAGACGATCACAAAGCTGTCCAGGTACTCCTTAAATACCATGATTAGGTCCATGAAGGCAGCAGGTGCATTTGTTAGGCCAAAGGACCTCACTAGGAACTCATAGTGACCGTAGGGAGTCCTAAAGACCGTCTTAGTCACATCGCAGTCCCGGATCCTCAACTGATGGTACCCGAACTTTAGATATATCTTTGAAAACCACTGTGCCCCCTGCAACTGGTCAAACAGATCATCTATCCTAGTTAGTGGGTAGCAGTTCTTGACGGTCACCTTGTTCAGCTGCCTATAGTCGATGCACATGCACATCGACCCATCCTTCTTCTTCACGAAGAGAACTGGGGCACCCTAGGGTGACACGCTCGGCTGGATGAAACCGAGGTCTAGCATTTCCTGCAATTGCACCTTTAACTCCCTGAGTTCGGCTGGTGCCATCCTATAAGGTGGAATGGAAATTGGTTTCACCCCAGGCTGCAGGTCAATGCAAAAATCAACTTCCCTTCTGGGCAGTAATCCTGGCAATTCCTCGGGGAACACATTAGGGAATTCACAGACCATTGGGGTTCCGCTGACATTCCTTGCCTCACCCCTTTCCTCCTCGGCCACAGATACGAAGGCCAGGAGGGATTGGCAGCCGCCCCGAAGCCACTTACGAGCCTTTAGGGTTGAGATGACCCCTATCGGCTTGCTACCTCCCTCCCCTTGAAAGGTGAACTGTGGCAGCCCAGGCTTATTAAACATCACTATTTTAGCTTTGTAATCCAACATTGCAAAGTGCTTTGCTAACCAATCCATGCCAAGGATTGCATCAAGCTCAAGTGTGGGTAGGAGTGTCAAATTCCCACTCAGCACATGGCCGCAGATGAGCACCTCACAGCCTTGATATATTGAATTTGCTAAGATTGCATCGCCCGTAGGGGTTGATACTATCAAAGGCCCGTCGAGCATAGAGGGTGCATTGGCAATTTCGCAGCAAATATGGCAGACACAACGAGTGCGTGGTACCCGGATCAAATAAAACATATGCAGTAGACGAACATACTAAAATAGTACCTGCCACCACTGCTTTGGACGCCTCTGCCCCATCACAGTTCATAGCATATACCCGCGCAAGCGGCCTCTCTGAATGACTGGTCTACGGCCCCTTATTCTGTGCATGTCCCCTTTGAGCTACTGACCCCACTGACATAGGTGCCTTTCCCCTAGACTACTCAGGCTTCTGACCAGTTCCCTCAGGACAGTCCTTCTTGAAGTGTCCGACTCGGCCGCACTTGAAGTCGGCGTTCGTGCGGCTAAGGCAGGACCCCTAGTGTCTCCGACTGCAGCTGCCACACTACGGTGCCTCAGATCTCTAAGAACCACCTCTTGACACTACCGGCCTCACTGAACCGGTCCCTGGGCCCCCGTGGCCCCGATTGCCATTTTGCTCTCGGCTTTGCTAATGATCTGCAGCGGGCATTGCCCCCTCAGAGTGCCATGGCCGACTGCCAATACCCTGCGACCGAAATTTCTTCTTAGTTGGCCCATCATTCCTCTCAAACGGCACCAAGGCTTCTTTCCGCAGGGCTTCATCCACTACCCGAGCCAGTGTAGTGGATAAGCTTGCCAATATGTTGCCTCAGACCTGCCACGAACCTCTTGACCATGGCGGTCTCAGACAACACTAGGGTTGGATGGTACTTGGAGAGATGGTTGAACTCCATCTCATACTCTGATACTGTCATGCCTCCAGACTGGCACAACATCTTGAAATCACGGGCGCGCTTGTCGCGAACACTCATAGGTAGGTACTGCTCCTCCACAGCCGCCCTGAATTCCTCCCACGTGGGAGGTGGTACGCCAGCTGCCCCGCAGGCCTTCCAAGTATGTAGCCAGACCTTTGCCGGTCCCCTTATCTGAAGACCGATGATATGAGCAGTTGCCTCTGACGAACACCCCAGCTCCATGCATAACTTGTAGCAATCCCCCAAGAATTCTGTCACCTCCACTTGACGATTTGTTCTGGTAAACTCTGGTGGCTTCAATGTAACAAAATTTGCATAAGTTGGGGCCCCTGGAATTCTGACCACAGGTGCTGCCGCCTCTACCACTTCAGGTACCACTGAAACTACTGGCACTGGTTGTGGCGGTGGCTACTGAGGCTGCTGCTACTGCTGCATTTGTTGTCTTAGTTCTTGCTCCTTAAGGAGCGCCTCAGTTAACTGGTTCACCCGAGCCTGCAGTTGAGCAACCGCTGACTCTTGCCCCTGACCCTCAAATGGCTCCCTATCTCTGCCCTTGACCCTCAGACGGTTCCACTAGTCATCGGACACCGTCTAGGGTAAGGATAGCTAGTCCCACGCAACTGGGGTTTGACACCTAGCGGGCCCACTGGCGCACTTCAAGACCCAACACTGGCCAAGATGAGCATTGGTCATTCCTGACCTCCACGCTCCTCGGCGGACCATCTCAAGCACATCACACAATCAATGTCCTAGGGTTTCCATATATACACTTTGGGCCATTGCCCGTATCTGGCCCTAATCTGGGCTATAGGGTAAACAATTTATGCCCTCCTTTCAAAATGTGTACACCTAAGAGTTCTAGGTTTCCAAATGTTTACAAGAAGTCCTAGAAGTGATATCATCTCCTAGCTAAGTTTCCATATAAGTTCGATGAACGTCTCGCGACGCCTTAAATGTTATCTAACCTTCCACACTACCTTGGGTGAGGAATTCCTTGTATCGACTTTGGAATTCCGCCTATGAACATTTTTGGACAGCGTGTATAATCTAAAGAAAAATATTCAAATGTTACAACATCTACTATATATAACCACAATATTCATGCATAACAACTTTACACTACCTTAGGAATTAAGCTCAATAAGAAACAATTATCTAGCATGGCAAGGTAGCAATGAGTTCAAAAATGTAGGAAATACTAAACATGGTAAACAATTCCAACATTAAAGATCTAATGCTAAGGATGGTCATAAAGCTAGCATTCCTACAATCTCATAATCAATCAATTTACTTGCTTTGATTGGTGTTCTTCCTAAGTATTGTCATACCTCTATTGTTGAACCTTATAGCCATGAAAGTTTCCATCTAAAGCTACCCTCTTTCCCCCTCCCTAGTCTTGGCCGAGCCATGCGCAAGGAAAACCTTGCTCGGCCATGGCCCTTAAGGTAGAAATGGGAAAGGGGACTCTAACTATGCCTTAAATTCTTCGATTCTGATATAACTTAATATCAAGTGGACTATTTTGCCCCTTCTCTTACCCTTGGCCGAACCCTCTTCATGAGGTGTAGGGTTCATTCGGCCACATCAAAGGTTTCTAAGGAAGACATGCTACATAACACGTAATATTGACGATTCAGACTACATCATTCATGAACATGAGATCGTCCAAGGGCTTTCTTTCCGTCATGGGAATTGGGGAAAATTTTGGCATGACCTTTCCCCTTTTCCCATGACTCGGCAGCCCTAGTACTTAAGAAATCAGTGAAGAAACAAGACGATCCGATAAGAACTCGTACAAAATAGTGAATACACATCGATGAAACCAAGATCCGTCGGAAAGATCGCGTGAAAACTCATCCTATCACATCTAGTGGTTCGGCTACCCGCCTCCCCCAAGCTTTCGAATTCTAACCACTCACCTTGATTACGGAGAATGAAAGATCGTATGACGATGACTTTGAATCTTCCGGCGACGGCGCGAAATCCCGGATCGATCCAAGTCCCCCTTCTCCTTGCTCTTCTCCCTCTCTCCCTAGGCTGCCTTGTGTGACTCCAAGGATGAGTCGCATGACACAAGGATGAGGTGTTTTAATCCCTCATCTAGCCTTCCATATAGGCTCTTCACTCACCTGACTCATACTCAAGACTCGAGTAAACCCGAACTCAACTTGGGTTCCGACTCAACCCACAACATGAGTCGATTTAAACTTGATTTAAGGTATGATTGCTTAAAAGGAACGTAAATCACCCAATAAAATTCCATGCATCATTAGTCGAGTCATACCTTTTCACTCGAGGCGATCCTGAGGCTCGACTCGACTATCCCCGGGTCCAGCGTGCTGCACCAAAAATAGATTTTTATATTAGAAAATTTTCCCGGGTCTTACAGATTCTATGTGAAGTGGCATTTATAGAAGTTCGTTGGCCTTCTCTATTTATGAGAGAAGAGAAGATATGGATTTGCAAGTCTCCTATGTCAACACAGATAATTTTAATTGCTCTTGTTGTAGTGAAATTTATGCTGCTGCGATATTTATCGTGCTACAATGTTGCTTGAATGTTGCTGAGACTATTGATAATATACATATATTATATATCCTAATGATATATATATTATATATATGTATTTATGGAGGAGTTAATCTTGATTGATCACTTATGGTGACTTTTGGACTTGATCATCTATGGTGACTTCTGGACTTGGTCTTTTATGATGCTTAATGGAGTTTTGGCCATCATGGAGCTACTACTTTATGGCCTTGGTCGTTCACTTTGAGGGAGTTATAGTCATCATGAAACTTTATGGTCTTGGTCATTCATTGGTTGAGTTAATGGTCATCATGGAATTAGGAGTTTCTCTTGTGGAGTAATGGCTATGTCTTTTGGGTTGCCTACTCTACTTATAAAAGGTGTGAGAGAATGTTTGAGAAGATTGATCATCTATGAGGGATGCACTCCTATCCACTCCACTGTGGATCATATCCTATTGATCTACTCTTATGGATCCACTTCTATCAACTCCATTGTGTCAATACTCTGATGCTAGTTTTATAGGAGTTGAGACTGCTTAGTACAAAGAAGGCAACATCCTACTCATCATATCTTCATGTTGAGATGATTGTGTGCTATTAAAACATTACAATACAAGAATTGTGTGGAGGACAGAACTTTGTGGCTGGGATGTCATAGAGATGCAAGTTGGTTTATACTTGTAATATGTCACACCCAAACTTAGGGTCGCGTGACCGGCCAGGATCTATGTCCTACCCTGAAGCCTACCACATACATTGACTGACAAAAAATCGGAAGTATGTAAATAAAAATAACGATGCAACTTTTATTTAATTTTTAAAGAAGATTCACAATTTTAAAAAGAGTTGCGAAACATCAACTACAAAATAAAATAACTCGAGTTAAAGTCGAATACATGTTTTCAAATAAACAACCCCCAGTGTATGTAAATCCTAGACATCATGACTACGACTACTGGATGCTGCTACGAGATCTTCGCCACTGTCTGCCCTCCAGTTGCACCATGACTCCAAGCCTCACCTCACTAGTCGGGCTCTACAAAATAAGAGAAATAAACCGTTGGTTCACATGGGACTCAGTGAGCGGTTCTTCCGAACCTCCACATGAATTCTCGATAATCACATGTATATAAGTCAGAAGAATATAAAGTTAAGGATTTCATATAGTCCTGATATGACCACCGACCCCAAGAGCCGTCCTGTATATACCATACAGTCATATAACCAGCCATAACAGCCCAACTAAACAGAATAGCACCCGACCACTAGGGCCTGCTCATAAACCAATGGTTTGGCTCTAACCAGCCTTACCACACAATGACAGAAGTATTCTGGCCGCCCGGCCTACATAACACATAAGTAAATCAGAGCAAACACCGGGCCGTCGACTAGGATGGTGTACTAGTCTCCAGACACCTACCGGGTTAGGGATAGCTTGTCCCATCCAACTGGGGTATAACACCTAGCGGGCCCGCTGGTGCAATCTCAAGACCCAAATCACTGGCCGAGTCAAGCATTAGTCATTCCGACTATCCATGCTTCTCGGCTGACCATCCCATCCACATCACACAATCAAAGTGTCCTAAAGTTTCCTTATTTAAAATCCTGGGCATTCACCCATGCTTAGCCTTTTTCTCCGGGCCTTACCATTCGCACACTATTGCTCGTTGGTTGTTCCCTAGGTGTGAGACCTAGCTTGTCTTCATTCGAGTTTCTCTAAATAACAAGCACCCTAGAGTTTCCTAATAGTCCTCTAGCGTCATATGCCACCTTTCAAGTGTGAACTACATGTCATAGGTGTAGAAATGTCCAAATACATACATGTCACAACCCATAAGTTATAAGGAAATTAACCTACCTCTACTACCATGAATAACCGCATAATTGCAACAATAAAATAATTAAATTTTGCATTTATTCAATAAATTCCAGCAAGGTAACAATTAATCTATCATGGTAGTTTCAACACTAGCATTAATAATTTGATGAAGGAAATTCTACAAATCATATACCATACATAATCTTAGCCATATATGCGCATACAAGAAGATATTCTCCTACAATTTTAAATCTCATCTTCTAGCATCAACAATCCATTGATCAATCGCTAAATCGACAATTTCAATCGATGAACATAATTTCCAAGAGATGAAATCAACACATTGTATCAAATATACTCTCCTCTCCACTCGGCCGAACCCTAAACAAGGGTACTTGTTCGGCCGAACCTTCTTGAACGGTAAAGGAAGGACAATTTGACCATGAGATCATAAGATCTATCTTCACGAATTATCTACATATGAAAAGGGATCGACCCAAGGGGTTTAAACCACTCGAGTGATTTGGGGAAAATTTTGGCATGACCTTTCCCCTTTCTCCCTCAGTTGGTCGGCCCCTAAAACCAAGAAAACGATGCAGAAACATTCATCGCACGATTACAACTTCAATAAGAAAACCATAAACCTCGAGAAACTTCAGATCCACAAGATCCGACGCGAGAAAAACAATGTTTCATCATCTCTAAGGGTCGGCCACACGCCTACCCTACTAAACTAAGTTCAACCACTCACCTTGATCAAAAAGGAAGATGATCTAGGCAACGACGACTCCGATCTCCGGCGATGACACCAATTTCTCGTGCAACCACTCGGAATCCTCTTCTCTCCCTTCACCCTGGGCTGCGTGCTGCTCCTTCTTGAGCCGTACGACGGCTAGGGTGAGGGGTTTTTTATATATATATATTTACTAAAAAGCTCTTCCTCACTTAAGCCCTTACTCGATTCAGTCCGAGTCCGATTCGAGCCCTGATTAAATCCACATACACGATTTGAACTCGACTCATACTAAGGCATCTTATGTTTAAAAAGGAAGAAACATTTAACTAATAAAATTTCATAAAGCTTAAATTATACCTTCTACTCGCGGCGATTTCACGACTCTACCCGACTAACTCGAATCTGGTGGATTGCACCAAAAATAAATTTTATATTAGGATACCTCGGGTCTTATATAACAGCAATAGGTTTTGTTATTTCCAATTCACTATAGTATTGGTAGCTGGATTTCGGAGTGTGAAATCCTAGAGCTAGAAGTTGTACTTTCTGATAGTGGATTGGGCATCTGTTCGGTGAGTGCCCCGCGGATTAGGTGACTGGTTTGTCACTAAACTACGTAAACAAATCATTGTGTTTGAGAGTGTTCTTATGTTTTGATTCTTACTTTGCTTCTAATAGCAGTTTCAATAGTAGTTGCAACTTCCATTGAACTGCGCTTAACAGAAGTTCCTTAAGAGACATATATAGTGTGAATTGGTATCAGAGCGGTTGTGCTAACCTTTCTTAGAGCGGTTGTCTTTTCTTCTTTAAGGATATCCAATTCTTTCCTGAGGTTACATGAAAGTATCAATTTATCATTTTCAAGCTCTAAAGATTTGTTATCTTTTTTAAGCTCTATGAATTTTTTTTAATAGCATTGAATTCATCATTCATTTGATCAAATTCCAATTCTAACTCTTTTTGTGTAAATGAAATTTCACCAAAAATAAATTTTACCTCATTGTCATTTGCCATAAGGCAAAAGTTTGCCTTCTCACTCTTCGCTTCCTCTTCACTTGATGAGGATTCACTCTCATCCCATTACACCATCATCGCCTTCTTCTTCGTTTTGTACTAGTCCTTCTTGTTGGGGTAGGAGGTAGAAGCCATCTTGAGGAGTAGGCAATCCTTCTTAGGTGCCCAGTTTTGTTGCAATTGAAGCATGTGTAGTCTCCTTTGCCTTTTCTCATGCTGCCTCTCATGAAGTTCATGAATCTCCTTGCTAACATCACCATTTCTTCAAAATCATCCATCTCCTCCTTGAATGATGGAGGTTCTTCAACCCGATGTGATGCTTTTAAGGCTATGGTCCTGCCTTTGGGGGCATCTTTCTCCTTGTATTGCTTCATATGGATCTCATGTGTCATGGGAGACCCATTGAGCTCGGTGAGCTTTAACGTCCCCAAGTCTTTTGCTTTCATAATTGTAATTACTTTAGGCTCCCTAGCTTTCAGAAGGGAACAGAGGAGCTTCCTTACCTTCTCCTCTTCCTTGATGTCTCTACCAAGGATAGCTAAGTCATTTGTAATATTTTGAAATCTAGCATACATGGCATCATTTGATTCATGCGAAAGTATTTTAAACATTTCGTAATCATGCACGATGAGATTTATCTTAGATTCCTTAACTTGTTAGGTGACTTCATGTGTGGTCTCTAGGACATCCAAAGTTCATAGGCTGACTTACAAGTAGAAATCTTATTAAACTCATTAATGGATAGGCCACAATATAGTGCATTGATGGCCTTGGCATGTCACACCCCAACTGAGGGTCGTGTGACCGACCAAGGTCTACATACTACCCTGTAGCCTACTACCTACACTGACCATTAAGAAAACTAGAACACATCGGATAAAAGGCCACATTGAAACTCTATTTAACTTTTCAAAGTTCACAAATATGATTTTTCAAATAAAAGAGGAAAAGCTAACATCGTCACAAACTGGAACATCTCAAGTTCAAAGTTTATTACAAGTTTTAAAAACAACAAGTGTTAGTGTAGGAAAACGACAACACAAACAACTAGACTATGACTAAAGGACGCCGCTACGAGATTTGGCTCCACTGCCTGCCCTCCAGCTGCACCATGACGACAAGCCCCAATCATTGATCATGCTCTGCAAAACAAAAGAAACAAACCATGGGTCCACTTTGGACTCAGTGAGCGGTTCTTTTGAACCTCCACATAAATCCTCAATTAGGTGTGCATAACATATAAGGCAGCATAATATATAGACAAGGAGATAAGCTACTTTTTATTATGACTACCGACCCCAAGGGTCATTCTGTATAGACCATACATGAGAAAAACCTGCCACAATAGCCTAAATAAGCCACCTGGCACCCGGCCCTTAGGGCCTACTTATGGAATAAGACTCCCAGCTATACCCGGTCCTACCATACAAGGTAGAATCACACTGGCCACTCGGTCACATCATATCAATATGAAGTCAAGAAATCCCGGGCCATCGACTAGGATGGTCTAACTGGGATTTGACACCTAGCGGGCCCGCTGGTGCATCTCAAGACTCAATCACTGGCCGAGTCAAGCATGGGTCATTTCCGACCACCCATGCTTCTCGGCAGACCATCTCAAGCACATCACACAATCAAGATACATATAATTCACCCCACTACTATGTATAACTACGATATTCAACGATAAACATTTATATACTGCATTTAGAATTAAATTCAGAAACAGCTTAGCTAGCATGGTAAGATAACAATGAATTCAACCATGCATGTAATATTAAGCATGGTAAAAATATCACATCATTTAAAAAAATTAAAGAGGAATGATCTAAGGATGGTCACTATGCTATCATTCCTACAATTACATATATCAATGAATTTGATTGCTATAGTTAGAGTTTTGCCTAAGTGTCATCATGTCTCTATTGGTTGAACACTCTAACTATGAAATTTACCATCTAAAGCTCACCCTCTCCCTCCCTCTAGGTTTGGCCGAGCCTTGAGCAAGGTGAACCTTGCTTGGCCATGCCTCTTAGGGTAGAAAGGGAAGAGGAGGATTAACCCCTGACCCTAAATCATTGTCTTCGCTATATTCTAGTTACATATTGACTAGTTTGCCCCTCCCCCTATACTCGGCCGAGCCTTGCTCATGGAATTTTGGGGTTGCTCGGACGAAACTTTGAGCCGTAGGGAAGATGAGTTTCCTTAACACTTGAAATCAATGACTATGAACACACTATTCATGAAATTGAGATCATCCGAGGGCTCTACTTCCGTCAAGGGAATTGGGGAAAATTTTGGCATGACCTTTCCCCTTTTCCCATGGTTCGGCAGCCCTAATACTCAAGAAATCGACGAGAAATCATGACGATCCGACAAGAATCGATACAAAACAGTGAATATACAATATCGAAACCAAGAATCGTCGGAGATTCGTGAGAAAACACATCCTAACAATCCTAGGGGTTCGGCTACCCACCTCCCCCAATCCATCAAATCTAACCACTCACCTTTGCTTGAGCTTCTGAAGGATCGGATGTTGACAACCTCGAATCTTCCGGTGATGGCGCGAAACCCGGATCGATCAAGATCTCCCTTCCTTGCTCCCTCTCCCTCTCTCCCTGTGCACTGCCTTGGGCGGCAGCTTGGATGAGGGATTTTAATCCCTCATCTAACATTACATACTTGCATTTGACACTTACTACTGACTCGACTCAGCCTGAGTTCAACTTGGGTTCTGACTCTACCCGCAACACGAGTCGATCTAAACTCGATTAAGGTATAAATGCATAAAAGGAAAGAGTCATTTACCCAATTTAATTGCATACATCATTAGTCGAGTCATACCTTCTACTCGAGGCAATCCTGAGGCTCGACTCGACTAACCTCGGGTCTGGCGCGCTGCACCAAAATAGATCTTTATATTAGGAAAAAATTTCGGGTCTTACAACCTTTCCCCCTTAATGGAAATTCGTCCTCGAATTTACTTGAATAACAGGGACTTACCAGCTCTTCAAATAAGGAAGGGTAGCGCTCTCTCATGTCCTGCTCTACCTCCTAGGTGGCCTCTTGCCCAGAATGGTGCTCCCATCTGATCTTTACCAGGGGAATTTCTTTGGATCTTAGCTTCTTGACTTGGCGGTCAAGGATTTCTACCGGCCTTTCCTTGAATGAGACGGCCGAATCTACCTCAATTGAAGAAGGTTCGATCACATGCGAATCATCTTTTAGATATCTCTGAAGCATGGATACATGTGAAACTGGGTGCACTCTGCTCAGGCTAGGAAGCAAAGCCAGCTCATAAACCACTTTGCCCCTCCGCTTGAGAATAGGGAAAGACCCAATGAACCTAGGGCTCAACTTTCCCTTCTTCCCAAACCGAACTATCCCTTTCATAGGGGAGACCTTCAGAAATACTAAATCACCCTTGGCGAATTCCAATTCTCTTACTTGCACCGCCGCCCATACAAGGGCTCGAAGGGAGTCATGCCAATGATACTGTGATACCTATTGTTGTAGGCGAACTCTATTAGTGGTAGGTATTTTTCCCAATCGTCGGCCATATCCAGGACGCATGCTCTCAGCATATCCTCCAAGGTTTGAATGGTCCTCTCTGACTGCCCATTAGTCTGCGGATGGAAAGCTGTGCTGAAACGCACCTGGGTACCCAAGGTTTCCTGGAAGGACTGACAAAACCGGGCTATGAACTGGGTACCGTGATAGGATATAATCATCACAGGGGTACTATGGTATGACACAATCCTACCCAAGAATAGTCGGGCGTACTGTTCCACAGAGAAGGTTGTCTTCACTGGAATGAAGTGTGCGGTCTTGGTTAACCGGTCCATTACCACCCAAATGGAGTCAAAGCCGCCTTTTGACTTAGGCAACCCAGTCACTAGGTCCATGGTAATTTTCTCCCACTTCCACTCGGGCACCTCGAGGTTCTGCAGTAGTCCCGCGGGCTTGAGGTGTTCGGCCTTCACCTGCTGGCAGAACAAACATTTGGAGACAAACTATGCTACCTCTCTTTTCATACCCTTCCACCAGTAATGTTGCCTTAAATTTCGGTACATCTTGGTGGCCCCCGGATGCATCGTATAAGTGGAACGATGACCTAGTTCCAGGACTTGCCTACGCACCTCTTCCATATCTGGCACCACGATTCGGTCTTTGAACCTCAGTACACCCTCTGAGTCCAACCTGAATCTGTTCTCTACATCGCCTCTGTGCACCAGATCCTTGGTCAGCGCACAAAAGGCATCCTCTCCCTGCTCGGCACGCAGCATGTCCACCAGCGTGGATTGTACCCGCAGGTGTGCCACCAAGGCACCTGAAGCTGACACTGATAAGGTTGTACCCCAATCTAGGCACAATGCCAACTCTCGAGCTAGAGACCTCCGCTTAATTTCCAAGTGAGCCAAACTACCCATGGATTTCCTGCTCAGAGCCTCTGCCACCACATTTGCTTTCCCCGGAGGTACATAATGGTGCAGTCATAATTCTTTAGGAGCTCCAGCCACCTCCTCTGCCTGAGGTTCAGCTCCTTTTGGGTAAGCAAGTACTAGAGGCTCTTGTGATTCGTATAGATCTCACAAGTCTCTCCATACAGGTAGTGCCGCTAGAGCTTCAGTAGAAAAACCACCACTGCTAGCTCTAGGTTGTGCGTTGGATTGTTCTTTTCTTGAACTTTCAGCTGGCGGGACGCATAAGCTATGACTCTGCCAAACTACATCAGAATGCAGCCCAGGCCAACCCGAGAGACATCACAGAAGACTACAAACCCTCCCGAACCGGAAGGTACAGCCAACACAAGTGCAGATGTCAAACATTCCTTGAGCGTTTAGAAGCTCACCTCACACTTGTCGTCCTAAATGAACCTGACCTTTTTCTAGGTCAGCCGGGTCAAAGGGGCTGCAATTCTGGAGAAGTTCTCCACGAACTTCCGATAGTATCCAGCCAAACCAAGAAAACTACGGATCTCATTCACGCTAGTCGGCCGCCTCCAGCTCTGCACCACTTCCACCTTTGCAGGATCTACCCTTATCCCTTCCTTGGACACTACATGGCCCAAGAACCCTACACTTTCCAACCAGAAGTCACACTTTGAAAAATTTTGCAAACAAGCGGTGTTCTCTAAGGGTTTCCAGGACCATTCTCAGGTGCTTGGAGTGGTCCTCCACACTCTTGGAGTAGACTAGGATGTCGTCAATGAAGACGATCACAAAGTTGTCCAGGTACTCCTTAAATACCATGTTCATTAGGTCCATGAAGGCAGCAGGTGCATTGGTTAGACCAAAGGACATCACTAGGAATTCTTAGTGACCATAGCGAGTCCTAAAGGCCGTCTTAGGCACATCATAGTCCCGGATTCTCAGCTGATGGTATCCGGACCTCAAGTCTATCCTCAAAAACCATTGTGCCCTCTGCAGCTGGTCCAACAAATCGTCTATCCTCGGCAGTGGGTAACGATTCTTGACTGTCACTTTGTTCAGCTACCTATAGTCGATGCACATGCGCAACGACCCATCCTTTTTCTTCCCAAAGAGTACCGGGGCACCCCAGGGTGACACACTCGGCCCGGATGAAACCCAGGTCTAGAATTTCTTGAAATTGCACCATTAACTCCCTGACTTTAGCCAATGCCATCCTATAAGGTGGAATGGAGATCGGCTTCACCCCGGGCTGTAGATCATTGCAAAAATCAACTTCCCTTATGGGCAGCAATCCCGGTAATTCCTCAGGAAAAACATCGGGGAATTCATAGACCACCGGGGTTCCACTGACATTTCTTGGCTCACCCCTTTCCTCCTCGGCCACAGATACGATGGGCAAGAATGATTGGCAGCCGCCCTGAAGCAGCTTACGAGCCTTTAATGTTGAGATGGCCCCAATCGGCTTGCTCCCTCCCTCTCCTTGGAAGGTGAACTGCGGCAGCCTAGGCTTACTAAACATAACTGTCTTAGCTATACAGTCCAACATCGCAAAGTGCTCTGCCAACCAATCCATGCCAAGAATGACATCGAACTCAAGTGTGGGTAGGAGTGTTCGATCTGCACTCGGTACATGGCCGCAGATGAGCGCTTCGCAGCCTTGGTAAATTGAATTGGCTAGGATTGCATCACCCATAGGCATTGCTACTATCAATGGCCCGTCAAGCAAGGAAGGTGCCATCGGCAACTCAGCAGCAAATTTAGCAGATACAAATGAGTGCGTGGCACCCGGATCAAACAAAACATATGCAGCAGACGAACATACTAAAATAGTACCTGCTACCACTACCTTGGATGCCTCTGCCCCATCATGATTCATAGCATAATATTCGAGTAGACGGTCTCTCTGAATGGCTAGTCTGTGGCCCCCTATTCTACATCTACCTTCTTTGAACCACTAACCCCACTGACATAGGTGCCTTTCCTTTTGACTGCTCTGACTTCTGGCCAACTCTCTCCGGACAGTCCTTCTTGAAGTGCCCGACTCGACCAAATTTATAGCAAGCATCCGTGCGGACAAGACATGACCCCCAGTGCCTCCGGCTACTGCTGCAACATTGCAGCACCTCAACCTCCTAAGAGGCACCTCCTGGCACTGACATGCCACCAAACTTGCTCGGCATCTCAAAGTCCCGTGCCCGCTTATCGCGAACACTCATTAATACATCTCATTCTCATGAATGCCAAAATCACTTGGCCCATGCCAGCCCAATAGAAAACAATACATTCACACGACCGAAACCGGCCCAAACCTAGAAATCATACTAGTCGGTCGCTATAATCTATCTAGCGAGCCTTCTACAGGGGCCCTCTCTGGTTGGGAATAGCCCACCCAACCAAATCCACTTAGGTCTAATGTCAGCGTGCCCCCCCCCTCGGGTCTAACGTCAGTGTGGCTCATTGACATAGTATCAAGACCCAAAATCCCCTCGCCGAGTGGGGACCAACTTGCCAAGTCGGCACGCTTCGCGGCCCGACCATCGCTCATCCACAAGCACAAACACAATCAACATCCATGCATAGTACACACAAGTACATAAAGAATATTTTCTGCCGACAACTGCGGTACGCGTCTATGCGCCCCCATTCGACCCTCTCTTGGGTCCAACCTCTTGGCTCTATGTTTTATCACCCAAATTACTATCACTGCCGCTTAGAACAACATTGTGAGTCTCAATCAAACTATCATAGAGAGACAAAGGAAACAATTATCTCGCTAACATAAATAATTCATTCAACTGTATTTTGAATTACTAACCGCATGGTGCGTTGAGTGCAATTATGGTTGCCAGATCTCGTAGCATAATCATACCGTATGTCGACACGCTAGCATATGTCTCATACGGCACCCCACTCCTAGTCACAGTCAAGACCTAACCAAAAGCTCTGATACCAACTTTGTCACACCCCAACTGAGGGTCGTGTGACCGGCCAGGGTCTACATACTACCCTGTAGCCTACTACCTACATTGACCATCAAGAAAACTAGAACACATCGGATAAAAGAAGCCACAATGAAACTCTATTTAACTTTTCAAAGTTCACAAATATGATTTTTCAAATAAAAGAAGAAAAGCTAACATCGTCACAAACTGGAACATCTCAAGTTCAAAGTTTATTACAAGTTTTAAAAACAACAAGTGTCAGTGTAGGAAAACGACAACACAAACAACTAGACTATGACTAAAGGACGCCACTACGAGATTTGGCTCCACCGCCAGCCCTCCAGCTGAACCGTGATGACAAGCCCCAATCACTGATCATGCTCTGCAAAACAAAAGAAACAAACTATGTGTCCACTTGGGACTCAGTGAGCGGTTCTTGAAACCTCCACATAAATCCTCAATTAGGCGTGCATAACATATAAGGCATCATAATATATAGACAAGGAGATAAGATACTTTTTATTATGACTACCGACCCCATGGGTCCTTCTGTATAGACCATACATGAGAAAAACCTACCATAACAGCCTAAATTAGCCACCTAGCATATGGCCCATAGGGCCTACTTATGGTATAAAAATCCCGGCTATACCCGGCCCTACCGTACAAGGTAGAATCACACTGGCCACTCAGCCACATCATATCAATATGAAGTCAAGAAATCCCGGGCCATCGACTAGGATGGTCTACTAGTATCTGGACACCGTTTGGGGTAGGGATAGCTAGTCCCACCCAACTAGGGTCTAACACCTAGCGGGCCCGCTGGTGCATCTCAAGACCCAATCACTGGCCGAGTCAAGCATTGGTCATTTCCAACCATCCATGCTTCTCGGCAGACCATCTCAAGCACATCACACAATCAAGATGTCCTAGGGTTTCCTTATATACACTTCGGGGAACTGCCCGCATCTGGCTCTAGTCCGGCCTGCAGGGTCAACAATTTAATGTTACCCTTCCAAAAATGTGTACGACTAATAATTCTAGGTTTCCAAAAATGAATACAAGGAATCCTAGAAGTTGTGTCATTTCCTAGTTAAGTTTCCATATCTAATATGCACCTTGCCATGTTCTACATGTTATCTAGTGTCATACGCTACCTTGGGTGAAGAATTTTGTGAACCGAACTTGGAATTCCACCCAAGAACATTTCCGGTCAGCATATATAAAATACAGAAAGGTACATATAATTCACACAACTACGATGTAGAACTACGATATTCAACAATAAACATTTATATATTGCATTTAGAATTAAATTCAATATGAAACAGCTTAGCTAGCATGGTAAGATAACAATGAATTCAACAATGCATGTAATATTAAGCATGGTAAAAATATCACATCATTTAAAAAAATTAAAGAGGAATGATCTAAGGATGGTCACTATGCTATCATTCCTACAATTACATGTATCAATAAATTTGCTTGCTATAGTTAGAGTTTTTCCTAAGTGTTATCATGTCTCTATTGGTTGAACACTCTAACTATGAAATTTGCCATCTAAAACTCACCCTCTCCCTCCCTCTAGGCTTGGCCGAGCCTTGAGCAAGGTGAACCTTGCTCAGCCATGCCTCTTAGGGTAGAAAGGGAAGAGGAGGATTAACCCCCGACCCTAAATAATTGTCTCTGCTATATTCTAGTTACATATTGACTAGTTTGCACCTCCCCCTATACTCGACCGAGCCTTGCTCATGGAATTTTGGGGTTGCTCGGCCGAACCTTTGAGCATTAGGGAAGATGAGTTTCCCTAACACTTGAAATCAATGACTATGAACACACTATTCATAAAATTGAGATCATCCGAGGGCTCTACTTCCGTCAAGGGAATTGTGGAAAATTTTGGCATGACCTTTCCCCTTTTCCCATGGTTCGGCAGCCCTAATAATCAATAAATTGACGGGAAATCATGACGATCCGACAAGAATCGATACAGAACAGCGAATATACAATCTCGAAACCAGGAATCGTCGAAGATTCACGAGAAAACACATCCTAACATTCCTAGGGGTTAGGCTACCCGCCTCCCCCAATCCATCAAATCTAACCACTCATCTTTGATTGAGGAAGATGAAGGATCGGATGTTGATAGCCTCAAATCTTTCGGCGATGGCGCGAAACCATGATCAAGATCTCCCTTCCTTGCTCCCTCTCCCTCTTGCCCTATGCGCTGCCTTGTGTGACTCCTAGATGAGTCGCACGGCAGCTTGGATGATGGATTTTAATCCCTCATCTAACATTCCATACTTGCATTTGACACTTACTATTGACTCAACTCAACCCGAGTTCGACTTGGGTTCCGACTCTACCCGCAACACGAGTCGATTTAAATTCGATTAAGGTATAAATGCATAAAAGTAAAGTGTCATTTTCCCAATTTAATTGCATACATCATTAGTCGAGTCATACCTTCTACTCAAGGTGATCCTGAGGCTCGACTAGACTAAGCCTGGGTCCGGCGCGCTGCACCAAAATAGATTTTTATATTAGGAAATTTTTTCGGGTCTTACATGGCATTTGCATTAAAGAGTATAATTTCTTCCGGACTCCACTTGTCCATGTCCTTAGTGGGTTGCTTATACTCTACTCGGATCATCCTCCATACATCCATGCCAAGTGATTGAAGGAAACTATTCATACAAATTTTCCAATGGGCATAGTTGTTTCCATCAAATAGTGGTGGGTATGAGTAGAAGACCCTTGAGCAAGTTAGATATCGTTAGACATTCTAAATTATAGGGTAGATGGTTAAATCTAATCCTACGAGGGGGGGGGGGTGGTTGAATAGTGTTGGGTGAGTTTTAACAATTATTCAATTTCTTTCGAGTTTGATTTCTAATGCAACCAAATTAATCGTGCGACTAAATTACAATGCTTGACAATCATAAATAGCAAGGAATATCAAAAGAGCAACACAATGCACACACAAGCAATTAGAGTGGTTCGGCCAACCACCTACTCCACTACCTTGGCTCCACATCAAGGATTTCTAACCAACACTTTATAGACTATGTGTTTCCCATTAAATACAACTGAGGCCTTCCTTCTCAACCTTTTGACAGTGCCTGAACCTATTCACTTAGGAAAAACACAATTCTACAAAACAAACCCTAAGTGTTTACACTAGCACACCTAGCAAGCTAACAATGAGAAATACAATTAAAAATGATGAAGAACAACAAAGAAGGAGCTAAAATGAAACCACAAGTGTGAGCGCCTTCCAAAGACTTCCAAGTCTCCAACTCTTCAAGATGGTGAGCTTGAATTGTTGCCGGAGTCGAGACGAGAAGATCGCTTGAGGAGGATGAAGCTATCGGCGAAGCAAGCGAGCGCAAATCGATATTTGAAGGCTTAAATCTCTCTTAGGAATGTACTAAACATTGTTGAGAAACTTTAAGAGGGGTTGGTGAGGGGTATTTATAACCCCTCACTCGGCAGTTCACTCCAACAGACATTTTTTTGCACATTGGACGTCGTCTGGTCGCTTGTCGGTTGATCGTCGGTTGACAAACTGATCGACCGCCCAGCGACCGCAGGGCTACTACCACATTCTGGCCACATTTGATCGATCGACTGGTCGACCGAATTGGCTACTGCCAATTTCTTACTTTGTCCGATCGACCGACCGATCAACCAAATTGGCCACTACCAATTTTTGGCCTTGTTCGGTCTATCGATCGGTCGACCGAACCTGGGCTGAGGCTATTTTTTCTAGCAATCTTCTGGTGCGCTTCGTCTACGGGTTCCGTTACCAAGTTTTGGATTTGGATAACAATACAAATTAGCTTCGGATAAAACTCCTAGAGACATTCCATAATATCTAATCCTAACTCTAGATTTTTCTACTCGCTTGTTTTCGAAGCCATTTGTGCCGATTTTTGTATTTCTCCGAATGAACTTCGCGCGCGTATCGTAGCCTCAACCTGAACTCAAAACTTCAGAAATATATTAGTTTCATGTTTGTTATCATCAAAATAGAGATCGAAGCCTAGGGGGAACCCTTGGGCCAACAATCCGCCTATTTTTTATGATGACAAACAAAATATGAAATTCAATAAAACTCTAAGTACTCTAAGTACCATTTGTGAGTTTGAGTTAAGCATACATAACTTATATTACAACTTGACATATGCTCCCCCTATCTCTATGCATCATAAAATAAACGTGACCTTGCTTTTTCTCCCCCTTTTGACATTAATAAAAAAGGGTAAGAACCAAGGTACTATTAATGAGTTTCATCAATAAAATCGAGAAAACCATAAAACCGAGTATCATCTATAACTATAGTCCTTCCTATCAATGTAAGACTATAAAAGACAAACATCGATAAGTCGCAAAGCCCTATTATAAGGCATTACATAAGTGTGATGATACTATATGAAATGTAATTTTTCAAAAGGCATGTAAAAATTGAAAGTTTAAACACTTGGAAAAGCATAAATCCCTAATTGCATTCTTAAATTTATAATGTTTTCTTCATTTAAGGGTTTTGTAAATATATCCGCAAGTTGCTTATCGGTGGATACAAATGCCACATATATATTTCCCTTAGCTACATTATCCCTAAGAAAATGGTGCCTTAGATCAATGTGCTTGGTCCTAGAATGTAAAGTTGGATTTTTTGTTAAATTAATTGCACTATTATTATCACAATGTATGGCTATACATGAATATGTAAGTCTGTAATCTAAAATGATTTGTTTTATCCAAAGGACTTGTGCACAACAACTAGCCACGACGATGTATTCTGCTTCGGTAGTTGAAAGTGCAATCGAGTTTTATTTATTTGAAAACCAAAAAACAAGACTCATCCCAAGAAATTGACAACACCCACTAGTGTTTTTTCTATCTACTTTACACCCGGCAAAATCGGCATCCGTAAAACCAATTAAATCGAAAGATGCATTTACATGGATACCATAATCCTAAGTCAACTGTGCCTTTGAAATATCTCAATATGCGTTTGACCGCACTTAAGTGAGACATTTAAGGACAAGATTGAAACCTAGCACATGCACAAACACTAAACATGATATCAGGTCTACTTGCGGTTAAATAGAGAAGGCTACCGATCATACCTCGATATCGATTTTCATCGACCTTTACACCATCTTCATCTTTATCAAGCTTAATAGATGTTGTCATTGGTGTAGAAGCTATCTTGGCTTCATTCATCCCTAACCTTTTGATGAGCTTTTGTGTGTATTTGGCTTGATTTATGAAGATCCGTTTGTTGGTTTGCTTGATTTGGAGACCAAGCTTGAATGAGAGTTCTCCCATCATGCTCATCTCAAACTCCTCTTGCATACACTTTGCAAACCACTCACAAAGTAAGTCATTAGTAGCACCAAATAATATCATCCACATAAATTTGCACAAGCAAAATGTCATTTTTATCATTTTTAATGAAGAGAGAAACATCGGCTTCTCCAATGCTAAAACCTTGATCAATCAAACACGTGGAAATCTATTCATACCAAGCCCTAGGGGCTTGTTTTAAAAGATACAAAGCCTTTTTAAGTTTAAAAACATGGTTTTGGAAACTCAAAACTTTCAAAACCGGGGGGGTTGCTCAACATAAACTTTTTCATCAATAAGGTCATTTAAAAAGATACTTTTGATATCCATTTGAAAAAGTTTAAAACCTTTAAAACTTGCACAAGCTAAAAGCATGTGAATTGCCTCTAATCTAGCTACGGGAGCATAAGTTTCATTGTAATATATTCCTTCATCTTGATTATACCCTTGGGCCACAAACCTAGCTTTGTTTCTAATGACAAAACCTCCTTCATCTAACTTGTTTCTAAACACCCATTTAGTCCCTATTATGGTTTGTCCACTCGGTCTAGGTACTAAATCCCAAACATCATTCCTAACAAATTGATTTAGTTCCTCTTGCATGGCAATTACCCAAAATTCATCTTCTATGACTTCCTTAATGTTTTTAGGCTCTACTTCAGATATGAAAGCTACATATTGACAAATGTTTTTGAGTTTAGAGTGCGTTAACACTCCCGTCGATGGCTCTCCAATGACTTGGTCAATTGGATGGCCTCTTATCAACTCGTATCCTTTTGGGAGAGGTGGTAGAGTTTCTTCTTCTTCTTCTTATTCTTCACCTTGAGGTAAGGTTGAGGATGAAGGCTCTTCATGATGAGTTTCCTCATTGTTTTCATCTTCAACTTCCTTGTCATGAAATGTCAATTCCTCAAGTTCCTCACCTACATTTACAATCTTAACATTTCTAGAAGAATCATTAGTTTCATCAAAGGTGACATGCATAGATTCTTCAACTATCATCGTTCTACGATTATAAACTCTATAAGCTTTAGATTTAGTAGAATAACCTAGGATAATACCCTCATCGGATTTTGAGTCGAAATTTCCTAGATATTCCTTAGTGTTCAAGATAAAACATTTGCATCCAAAAACTTGAAAATATCCCATACTTGGGATTCTATCATACGAAAGCTCTAACGGTATTTTTCTTGATTTTCGGTCTTAACAAGACACGATTAAGCACATAACAAGAAGTATTTATGGCTTCGGCCCAAAACTACTTAGGCAAATTATTTTGACAAAGCATGGTCCAAGCCATTTCTTGCAAGGTTCTCTTCCTCTCAACCACCCCATTTTGTTGAGGGGTTCTAGGGGAAGAAAAGGTATGCTCAATACCTAATTCATCACAAAATTCAGAAAACTTTTCATTTCTAAATTCTTCTTCATTGTCACATCGAAATTCCTTTTTCATTTATAACTCTTCTAGCCAATTTTTTAAAGAAATCAAATGTTTTATTTTTCTTAGCTAGGAAGCAAACACATGTAAATCTCGAGAAATCATAAACCAAAACATAGCAATATAATTTTCCACCTAGACTTGCCACGTCACAAGGACCTAAGAGATCCATGTGCACAAGTTCTAATATTCTAGATGTACTAACTTGATTAATGCTATGAAATGAGGACTTAATTTGTTTTCCATGTTGACATGCATCACAAGGTTTGTCCTTTTCAAATTTTATCTTAGGTACCTTTAACTAAGTCCCTTTTTGTTATTTCTTGGACGAGGCTCATGCTAACATGTCCTAGCCTTCTATGCCACAACCAAGAATCATTTTTCATGACAACTAAACATCTAACATGAGGATTAGGCAGTACATTTAAGACTAGCGTGTATATATTTTCTTGCCTATATCCAATAAATACAATATCATTAGATGGTGCACTTCTAATGATGCATTTAGATGCTTCAAAGATAACTACATAACCATTATCACATAACTGAGATATACTAATCAAGTTATGCTTTAACCCATCAACTACTAAGACATTTTTAATGCATGGGTAGGGAAGTATACCTATATCACCAATGCCAATAATCTTACATTTGGCATTGTCTCCAAAAGTCATATGTCTGCCATCCTTGCTTGATAGGGTTGCGAATAGATTGATATCACCCATCATGTGTTTTGAGCAATTGCTATCCAAGATCCATGTTCTTCTACTTGCTTGAGGATGCTTCTCCATCTACGAAATGAGAAGAGACAATTTTAGGTACCCAAATCTTCTTGGGTCTTTTAGTGCTAGTCATCTTAGGAACCCAAGTGAATCTAGCATGGGGGTTTCTCCTTACTGCATAATCTCTAGCCATATGGCCAAAAATACCACATGAAAAACAACTTCCATTAAATTTTCTTGTTCTATATGTGTGAGCATGGAAGTGTGCATGAGCATGATTGTTTGTGGTTCTTCTAACATTTACAACCTTAGGCATGGCATTTTGTAAGGTTGTCATTTTCTCATTTAGCAAGCATAATTCCTTTTTTAGATTAAGCATGCTATCATTTAAGTGCTCTACTTGATCACTTAAGAATTTGTTCTCATTTTCAAATATATTTTTTCAATTTCTAAGCTTTTCTTGTCATCTTCTAAGGTATGCTTTTCCTCTTTAAGGATATCCACTTCTTTACTTAGGGCATTACATGAAAGTATCAATTTATCATTTTCAAGCTCTAAAGATTTGTTATCCTTTTTAAGCTCTTTGAATTTTTTTCTAATAGCATTTAATTCATCATGCATTTGATCAAATTCAAATTCTAAGTGTTTTTGTGTAAATGAAATTTCTCCAAAAGTAAATTTTGCCTCATTGTCGTTTGCCATAAGGCAAAGGTTTGCCTTCTCACTCTTCGTTTCCTCTTCACTTGATGAGGATTCACTCTCATTCGGTGATGCGATCATCGCCTTCTTCTTCTTTTTGTACTTGTCCTTCTTGTTGGGGTAGGAGGTAGAAGCCTTTTTGAGGAGTAGGCAATCCTTCCTTAGCTGTCTGATTTTGTTGCAATTGAAGCATGTGTAGCCTCCTTTGCCTTTTCTCATGCCACCTCTCACGAAGTTCATGAATATCCTTGTTATCATCGTCATTTGTTCAAAATCATCCATCTCCTCCTTGGATGATGGAGGTTCTTCAACCCGAGGTGATGCTTTTAAAGCTATGGTCTTGCCTTTAGGGGCATCTTCCTGCTTGTATTGCTTTATATGGGTCCATGTGTCATGAGAGACCTAATGAGCTCGGTGAGCTTCAACGTCCCCAACTCCTTTTCTTCAATAATTGCAATTACTTTAGGCTCCCAAGCTTTCGGAGTCAGTTCTTGTGTCTAAGACAGTTCCATTTAAAACTACCCCTGAAGTAGTTGAAACTGTTATACGAAGTCTTGACGCAGTCGAAACTGCTGCTACAGTTCTAGATGCAATTGAAACTACCAAACCTGAACCTGAAACAACTATAACTAAGTATATTTCTTCAGATCAACAAGTGGTAGACATCTTCACAAAGACCTTTGATGAAGAGAGTTTTGAGCAGTTGAAATTTGCTCTTGTGTTGTGAAATTTTATGATATGTTTTTAAAAAAAGGAGAGGAAAAGGGATTTTTATTTGAAGAAGAAAGTGTAACCCGCATTTGTTATAAATGTTTTCTCTATCTCTACTATTTTTGCACATTCAGGGATCGGAGCATTAAATCCTCTCAATCAAGGCCTGAAGTTGTAACCTCCTCAATCAAGGCCCGAAGCTGTAACCTCCTCAATCAAGGCTTGGAGTAGTAACCCCCTTCATTCAAGAGCCGACCAAGTCTTCCTCGAGTCTGCAGTGAAAAGTGCTTATGGGAATGGTTTACATGAAAGCTACTTCTCCTCCGGATAATGGCATGTGATCTTCTAATCTTGAAGAAAAGGGTGTGACATCTTCCAATCCAAGGCCTCTTGAAGAAGCTTCTCCTCTTCACTCTCAAGGTCACAAAATGAGAGGCAAACATGGAAGGTGCCCTGCCGATCATCTTCCTCGAAGGAGCAGTTAAGGTATGCCATCTGTCTCCTTTGATTCCTCAACTAGGGTTTTAGTTCCTAAGGGGGAGAAGTTATCTATCGAGGGGGGGTGTTGTGATGATGTCTATCCTCGTCTGTAGCTACTGATCATGTTGAACCAGTTATAACTTCCAAACTTGATGATATCATTCCAGTTTCAACTCTAGTGATGCTCATGTGGTTAATGATCATATTTTTGACAATGTTCTTGACTCAATTTTAGTCAAGACTGGTCTTTCTCTACCTTCTACATATTCAATTCGTGAAGACTAGCATCAGGATCCTGCTATTGTTATGAAAGCAAAGGAATTTATACCAAGTCCTTCTGCTAGTGTCCTCCCATTTATAATTATACAAGAAGCAGTTGAAACTACCACTCCAGTCCTTGAAGCTCCACCTGAAATAGTTGGAACTAAATTTGAAGCAGTTCAGACTTCGTGTACCACATAAGTGGCAGTTGAGACTACTACTCCCACTGTTGAAGCGATTAGGACTGTTGAAGTTGAACCTGCTGCTGCTACAACTCCTATCAAGAAGGAAATCCTCTAAATCTTCTAGAAAGACTTAAAATAAAACAATCACCAGCAAGCTTTACAAAGGACTACTTTTTGATGATCTCTACTCTCTTTGGAAGGCTCTTCAAGTAAGAGGTATTATCTCATAAAAAAACCTCTAGATTTAGCACAGTTTTCTTTGAAGTGCAAACTAGTTCTAAACATTCTTGAGAAAAAAATTTATCTAGCTCTTTCATGATTGTTACTTCTTACCGCAAATTATCTATCTTAGAGTTTTACTGCAATATTGTTGAGGATATATCTGAAAGCAATCACTTTCAACAAGTATTTGTCAAAAGAAACACAAAGAAGGTATCAAATGGTAAAATTATAGATTGGGCAGGTGGACATGATATCAAATCTTCTTCTTTGAATACCTTCTAATTTGTCTTGTTTATAATTGCAAGGATGTTTCTGATCTTTCCAAACTTAATTTATGGAATTCGTGGAAAGGCAAGGGTTCAAATGCTCATCTGAAGAGTTTCTTGAACCAGTTAGTTCATCCCTAAACATTAATTACAAGTTTTTGAAGATGGTGAGTACTCTTGTGAAGTCCCAACTCAAACAAGAAACCAGTTGTAGTTCAAACAAGAAACCCTCTGGTACTTCAACTGCTAGTGACCGACCAGGGTATATATGCCTATACGCTGCAGCCTAAACCATGCATATGCCAACTCAATAAATAAATATAGCGGAAAGAATGTAACGAGTTTTATTTCAAAAGAAAACCAAACCAAATTTCATATAAGTAGTAAAGTTTTTATCAAAAGTTTGAGTGCGGAAAGTAAAATGAATCGAAGAGCAATAGTTCTTTTAACAAATAAAATCTGAATAAAAACATGAATGTCCCCATGGGACAACAACTCCAAAATACCAAATCACAAGTGCATGACAAACTACTATAGACTCGACTACGATCCCTAACTAGGACTACTATGAGATCAATGTAGCTCCTCTGCCCTCCAGCCGTGCCAAGTGCCCTCCTCACCGGTCAGTCTTTGCAAAACAAAAACAACGACAACGGGTGAGTTCAAAAGAACTTAGTGAGCGGTTCTACCAACCCCACGAAAAACCAAACACAGATATGAAGCATAAAGCAAAACTTTTGACTCAAGCAGAAAAGGTCACAAGGGAGTGACTAGCTAACAGGCCATCTGGCCACCACATGCCCACAGGCAACCAACACTCTAACAGTGAAGTATAACAGGCCTAAGCCTATCATGCCCAAAGACAACAAAACATACTAGGATAATCGGGATTGGCCCATCCGAACTTATCCTAATATAAAGAAACTCGGGAGCAATCGAGATTGGCCCATCCGTACTTGCTCCACGAGACGTGAAGGAACAATCGGGATTCGCCCGTTCGAACTTGTCCCTTTAAGATATCACAGGAATAACCAGGATTTGCCCGTCCGAACTTATTCCTTGAGAGAAACTCGGGAACAATCGGCATTTGCCCGTTCGAACTTGTTCCACGAGAAAATACAGGAACAATCGGGATTTGCCCATCCGAACTTATTCCAAAAAGATAACGTAGGAATAATCGGGATTCGCCCATCCAAACTTATTCCTTTAAATATAGAATCTTGGGAACAATTGGGATTTGCCCGTCCGAACTTGTTCTATAAGACATGTAGGAACTATCGAAATTTGCCCATCCGAACTTGTTCCACATGTTGGGAATTAGCCATCCAACCTTCCGGGCCTAGCCCGCAATCTGGTTCCTAACTGAGCCTCTCTGCCACACAATAAGATATGACACAACATGACCTAAGTCAAGTGTCTCCTATGGTGTCTTAGGGACGTCTCTATTGGGAATACTCCACAACACCCAATGCCCGATCCCAACTCTTAGACCCCGTAATGTCATAAACCTGTGAGGTTTTATTTCATGCATAAACTTTACTTGTTGGTTCATAATAGATTATGCTACCCCTTTGCTTAATTTTAATAATGCAATTAAAATTATAGTCACCAAAATTAGAGTTTTGTTTTAGGGTTTTGTTTTAGCTTACTGTTGTGCCCGAAACTGATGTATCTAACCCGAATCTGGTCTCCATAGTGTGTCCTATGTTTCCAAACTATATTTTCTGGTCAAAACGATAGGTTACACGATAATATTCAGAAATCTATTCGCATCACAACAGAGATTTCAAAATTAGCTCAGATTCAATAATTAAGCATGAACTTTCAGCAAGATTAATTTCAGCATGCCATACTAATTAAATCCGAAATTTAGAGAAATTAAATCTTTAATGTCACGCTCCAACTCAGGGTCGCGTGATCGGCTAGGGTACGTGTCAGTATCCCGAAGCCTACCACATGCACTAAACCACTACACCAAAGAAAATACTGCACATCCAAGTATCATGAACAAAAGATAGCGACATAAATCTTTATTTATTTATTTTAAATGTCAAAACAGTTTTAGTAATTTCAAATTCGAAGGAAACAACTCAATTTTCAAAGTCTAAAGCACATACATGTGTTTTAAAGACAAACTACCCAGTGCATATCTACAACCCTATCGACACGACTACGACTACATGAATGCCTACTACGAGATCTGTGCCAACGCCTACCCTCCAGTCACACCATGCCACCAAGCCGTACCTCACAGGTCGGGCTCTGTAAAAAAAACAAAACAAGAAACCGTGAGTTCACAAGGAACTCAGTGAGCAGTCCTTCCGAACCTCCACATAAATCCCTGATATGATAACATATAAATATATACACAAGCACATAAATGAGGAGTCTATGCTAGTCATATCATGGTAACCGGCCAATTGGCCAACCTATGCGAATAAGTAATCTAGCTATATCGGCTCCTTCAGACTAAGTATCTTTCAGTCACTATGGCGTCATCCTGCGTGAATGGTTCGGCTCTGTCCGGCCTTCACCACAATACAGTACTCGACCGCACCAGCCTATACAACATACAACTAATGTCAATAACAATCACCGGGTCCGTCTACTAGGATGGTCAACTAGTCTCAGGATTCAACCGGGTTAGGGATAGCTAGTCCCACCTAACTCGGGTCTACCGTCAGCGTGGCCCACTGATGAAATCTCAAGACCCTCCGCCGCTCGTGTCTAACACCTAGCGGGCCCGCTGGTGCAATCTCAAGACAATAATCACCGCTGAGTCGAGTAGTAGCCATTCCGGCTATCGGTAGTCCTCAGTAGACCATCTCAATCACAATACACAATCAGAGTTTCTCAAAGAAAAACTTCCATCTAAATCACCAGGCATCAACCTGTACCCGGCCCCTTCCTTGGGTCGCACTAGTCGAGTAACAATGTCTGCTATCCTTCCCTAGGTGTGAAACCTAGTCTATGCATTATATTCCTTAAGTGTAACCACATTTCATAAGCATGAAAATGTCAACTTTCGGGTTCATCACAGCATATATAACATAGGAAATTCGTTCTACAATTTATCCACATGAATAATCACATGATTTCCAAAAATAAGGAGATTAAATTCAGCAATAAATTTCTAAATTCCGATAAGGAAACAAGGAATATAAAATGGCAAGGATTGGGCATTTACATTAAAAAATAAATGAAACATTTCCATGATTCACATGTCATTCTAAATCCTAACCATATATGTGCATTCAAGAACATTTCCTTATAGCATGATAAACTCAATCCACCACTACTAACAAATCATACATCAGGTGAGCAATCTATAGAATAAACGATGAAATATAACTCTAGATGTAAGCATGAACCAAGTCGAGCCCCTTTCCCCTCCTCACACACACTCAGCCAAACCTAACCTAGGTTACTCATGCTCGGCCGAGATTGATCAGGGTGAGAGAAGAGGGTTTTTGGCCGTGATCAAGAATAATCGAGCCACAAATCATGAAAAGAACATGATCCAAGAGGTTATGACCACTCTAGGAAATTGTGGGAAATTTTGGCATGACCTTTTTCATTTTTCCTTCATGCGACCGACCCCTAAATCCGAGGAAAACTCCGTGAAACTTCGTCGTTAAACAACATATAAACAAGACGATCAGATCACGATAAAAATTTCGACGAGACGACGAAAATATAACGAGAAATTGACAAAATCCCCAATACCTTCGGTCGGCTACCCGACTACCCTATGGATCTCAGTTAGACCACTCACCTTGATCGGATGAAGGAGATGGACTAGATGAGGACGATCCCGATTTCATCGATGATGACACGAGACCGGCGCCATCCATAAGCTCCTCTCCCCTTTCCTCTTCCCTCGGGCTGCTTGCAGCTCCCTCTTGCCTTGAGCCGCACGGCGGCTTGGGTTGAGAGGGTTTTAATCCCCCTTTTTTTGTACAAAGCTGCTCTCATGATTTAAGTTCCCTCACTCAACTCAAACCGAGTCCAAATTTAGCCTCGACTCGACCCACGAACCCGATTTCAACACAACTTGTATCGATCTAGCACATAAATCATATAAACATAACTCACGAGTCAAACAAATTGAATTATACCTTCTATTCTCGTCGATTTTTGTGAGTCAACCCTGCTATTCCCCGATCCCGTGCGATGCACCAACCTCGGGTATTACAACCTTCCCCCCTTAAGGAAAATTCATCCTCGAATTTGGTAGAGCATAGGGACTCACCATATCCTCGAACAAGGAGGGGTAGCGCTCCCTCATGTCTTGCTCTACTTCCCAAATAGCTTCCTGCCCTGTCTGATGCTTCCACCTGATCTTTACCAAGGGAATTTCCTTGGACCTCAGCTTTCTGATCTATCGGTCAAGCACCTCTACCGGCCTCTCCTCATATGAGACCGTTGTGTCCACCTCAACCGCAGTCGGCTTGATCATGTGGGACTCATCCCTAACATATCTCTGGAGCATTGATACATGAAAAACTATGTGAACTCTGCTCAGGCTAGGGGGCAAAGCCAACTCGTAAGCCACAGCGCCCCTCCGCTTGAGAATAGGGAAAGGCCCAATGAACCTAGGGCTCAACTTCCCCTTCCTCCTAAATCGGACTACCCCTTTCATGGGGGAAACCTTCAAGAACACCAAGTCACCTTCAACGAACTCCAACTCTCTGGCCTTCTTATCATCATACATTTTTTGGCGGCTCTGAGCCGCCAACAGTTTTTCTTTTATCAGCTTAACCTTCTCCACTGCCTCCTCAATCAAGTAAGGACCCACCATGAGAGTCTCTCCCGTATCAAACCAGCCCACTGATGATCTGCATCTCCTCCCGTACAAGGCCTCGAACAGGGCCATACCAATGCTACTGTGATAGCTATTGTTGTAGGCGAATTCAATCAATGGCAGGTGTTTCTCCCAACCGCCAACCATGTCGAGGACACACGCCCTTAGCATAACATCCAGGGTCTGGATGGTTCTCTTTGACTGTTCGTCCGTCTGTGGATGGAAAACTATGATGAACGCACCTGAATACCCAAGGCCTCTTGAAAGGACTGCCAAGACCGGGCTGTGAACTGGGTACCTCGATCTGATATGATCATCTCTGGGGTACTATGGTATGCCACAATCCAGTCTAGAATTAATCTGGCGTACTGCTTAGTAGAAAAGGTCGTTTTGACTGGAATGAAGTGCGTGGTATTAGCCA
Organism: Canna indica; assembly: GCA_034359265.1. NCBI lineage: Eukaryota > Viridiplantae > Streptophyta > Magnoliopsida > Zingiberales > Cannaceae > Canna > Canna indica. The sequence goes on along the minus strand of CP136890.1, from coordinate 45,368,060 downwards.
ACCGATCCACTACCACCCAAATGGAATCAAACCCTCCTCTTGACTTAGGCAACTCAGTTACTAGGTCCATGGTGATCTTCTCCCACTTCCACTCGGGCACCTCGAGATTCTGAAGCAGCCCCACGGGTTTCAAGTGTTCGGCCTTCACTTGCTGGCAGACCAAACACTTGGATACAAACTCTGCTACCTCTCTTTTTATACCCTTCCACCAGTAGTGCTGCCTTAACTCTCGGTACATTTTGGTGGCCCCCGGATGCATCATATAAATGGAACGGTGGCCCATTACCAAAACCTGCCGGCGCCCCTCTGCCATATCAGGCACCATGATCTGGTCCCTAAACCTTAGGACACCCTCTAAGTCGACCCTAAAACCGTCATCTGCGCCACCTCTCTAAACCAGATCCCTTGTCAGGTAACAAAATGCGTCCTCCTCCTGCGCGGCACGCAACATGTCAACCAAGGTGGATTGCACCCGGAGGTGTGCCACCAAGGTACCCGAATCTGATATAGATAGGATTGCTCCCCCATACAGGCACAGTGCTAGTTCCCGAGCTAGTGGGCTTCTCCTGATTGCCAAATGGGCCAAGTTGCCCATGTACTTTATGCTCAGAGCATCTGCCACTACATTGGCTTTCCCTGGGTGGTACATAATAGTGCAGTCATAGTCCTTTAGGAGCTCCAGCCACCTCCTCTGCCTAAGGTTCAGCTCCTTTTGGGTAAGCAAGTACTGGAGGCTGTTGTGATCAGTATAAATCTCACAGGCCTCCCCGTACAAGTAGTGGCGCCAGAACTTTAGTGAAAAAACCATTACTGCCTGCTCTAGGTCATGTGTCAGGTAGTTCTTGTCATGAACCTTTAGCTGGCGAAACACATAGGCTATGACTTTCCCAAACTGTATCAGAACACAGCACAGGCCAACCCGAGAGGCATCACAGTAGACCACAAATCCTCCTGAGCCTGAAGGTACGGCCAACACGGGTGCTGACGTCAAGCACTCTTTGAGCTTTTGAAAGCTCACCTCGCACTTGTCATCCCATACATATTTAACCTTTTTCTGAGTCAACCGAGTCAGAGGAGCTACAATCCTGGAGAAGTTTTCCACAAACTTTCAGTAATACCCGGCCAACCTAAGGAAACTGCGGATCACAGTCACTTTGGTCGACCGCCTCCAGTTGTGCACAGCCTCCACCTTTGCGGGATCCACTCTTATCCCCTCCTTGGACACTACATGACCCAAGAATCCTACACTCTCTAACCAGAATTTACACTTGGAGAATTTGGCGAACAACCGGTGCACTTTGAGGATTTCCAGGACCATCCTCAAATGCTCGGAGTGCTCCTCACTCTTGGAGTATACCAAGATGTCGTCAATGAAGACGATCACAAAACTATCCAAGTACTCCTTGAACACCTGGTCCGCTAGATCCATAATAGCCGCAGGTGCATTGGTCAGACCAAGGGACATCACTAGGAACTCAAAGTGGCCATAACGAGTCCTGAAGGCAGTCTTAGGAACATCGCAGCCCCGGATTCTCAACTGATGGTATCCGAACCTCAAATCAATCTTTGAAAACTATTTTTTCCCCCGCAATTGGTCGAACAGGTCATCTATCCTTGGCAATAGCTAATGATTTTTGATTGTCACCTTGTTAAGCTACCTATAGTCGATACACATGCGCATGGACCTGTCCTTCTTCTTCACGAAGAGCACCGGAGCACCCCACAGTGATACTCTCGGCCGAATGCAGCCCAAGTCTGGTAACTCTTGCAACTGCGCTTTTAACTCCCTGAGTTTGGCTGGCACTATCCTATAGGGTGGAATGGAGATCAGCTTCACCCCAGGCTGCAATTAAATGCAGAACTCTATCTCCCTTCTTGGCGGTAGACCCGATAACTCCTCGGGAAAGACGTTAGAGAACTCACAAACCATCGGTGTTCCTTTGACATTCCCCGCCGTGTCTCTATCCTCCTCGGCCACTAATACTATGGCCAAGAAAGACTGACAACCGTCCACTAGTAACTTACGAGCCTTCAGGGCTGAAATGACTCCCATAGGTTCACCTCTTCTGTCTCCTTAGAAGATGAACTACGGCAACCCTGGCTTACTAAAAATAACAGTCTTAGCCCTATAATCCAATGAAGCAAAGAGATCCGCTAGCCAATCCATGTCGAGTATGACAACTAGTTCAAGCATTGGTAGAAGTGTCAATTCTACCCTCAGTGCATGCTCGCATATAACCACCTCGCAGTGGCGGAAAATTGTTTCGGCTATTACTGTATCGCCTGTAGGCGTTGACACCACATACGACACATTAAGCAAAGAAGGTGCTACAGGTAACTTAGCAGCAAACTTAGCAGATACAAATGAGAGTGTGGCACCCGGATCAAACAATACATAGGCTGCATATGAACTAACTAAAATAGTACCAGTCACCACTACCTTAGATGCCCTTGCTCCATCATTGTTCATGGCACAAACTCGGGCAAACGGTCTCTCAGAGTGACTAGCCTGCGGCCCCCGCTCTGCATTGGACCCTTCTGAGCTACTGACCCAACTGACATCGGTGCTTTTCCTTTCAACTGCTCAATTCTATGGCCACCTCTGTCCGGATAATCTTTCCTAAAGGGTCCAACCTATCCACATTTGAAACATGCATCTGTGTAACCACAGCAAGTCCCCAGTGCTTTCTGTTACAGCGACCACACTGTGGTATTTCTAATTTCTGAGTGGCATCCCCGGACTCTGCATGTCGTGCTGCCCCTGACCCTGGGCCTTCACGGCCCTGGCTACTGTTGGTGGTCTGTAGCAGCAACAGTCCCCTTAGAGTGACAAGACCCCTACCCCCCTGAGGTTGAGACTTCTTCTTTGCGAGTCCATCAAATTTCTCGAACAACACCAATGTTTCCTTCCTGAGTGCCTCATCCACTACCCAAGCAAACATGGTGTCCTTGGTATAATGGATGAGCCTGCTGATCTGGGGTCTCAACCCTCCGACAAACCTCTTGACCCTGGCGATCTCAGTAGCCACTAGGGTTGGGTTGTACTTAGAGACCCTGGTGAACTCCATCTCGTAGTCTAACACGGTCATACCACCCATCTGACGTACCATCTCAAACTCCCTTGCCCGCTTATCGCGAACACTCAGTGGTAAGTACTGCTCTACTACGGCCGCCCTAAATTCCTTCCACGTAGGGGGTGGTGCATCTGCTGTCCTACAGTCCCTCCACGTGTGTAGCCAGTTCTTTGTCGGTCCCCTGAGCTGTAAGCTTACCATGCGAGCCACTAACTCAAATGAGCACCCAAGCTCCACACACAGTTCGTAGCAGTCACCCAAAAAATTGGTGACCTCTACTTACCTATCTGTCCCGGTGAACACTTGCGGCCTCGGCTTAATGAAGTCTGCATAGGCGGGTGCCCCTGGGACTCTGACCACCGGCGCTACTGGCTAAGTCACTTCTGGCACTATGGGTACCACTGGTACCGACTGTGGCTGCTGCTGCTGCTGCCTCAACTCTTGCTCCATGCAGAGCGCCTCTGTCAACTGAGCCACCTGAGTCTGCAGCTGAGCAACTATGGGGTCCTGTACCCCCTCCTGCCCCCGACCCCGACCTCGGCCTCAGCCTCGGCCTTGGCGTTCGGTGGAACTACTATCGCTGCTACTCAACGCAGCATTGTGAGTCTCCATCATACTAGCATAATTTTTTTTTACCATTAATACCAACAACTTATAATTGAAATTTAAAGTACTCACCGCATGGTCCGCTGAGGTGCAGTTGTCGCCGCTTGATCTCGTAGCATAACTATACCGTATGTCGACATGCTAGCATATGCCTCATACGATACCCAATTCCTAGTCGTAGTCAAGACCAACCAGAAGCTATGATACCAACTTTGTCACGCCCCAACTCACGATTGCGTGACCGGCCAGGGTACGTGTCGGTACCCCGAAGCCTACCACATGCACTAAACCACTACACCAAATAAAACACTGCACATCAAAGTATCATGAACAAAAGATAGCGACACAAATCTTTTTTTTTTTTAAATGTCAGAAAATTTAGTAATTTCAAATTCGAAGGAAACAACTCAAGTTTCAAAGTCTAAAGCAGATATAAGTTTTTCAAAGAGAAACTACTCAGTGCATGTCTACAACCCTATCGACACGACTACGACTACATGACTGCCTGCTACGAGATATGCGCCAACGCCTGCCCTCCAGTCGCACCATGCCACCAAGCCGTACCTCACTGGTCGGGCTCTGAAAAAAAAAAAAACAAGAAACTGTGAGTTCACAAGGAACTCAGTGAGCGGTCCTTTCGAACCTCCACTTAAATCCCTGATATGACAACATATAAATATATACACAAACACATAAATGAGGAGTCTTTGCTAGTCATATCATGGTAACTGGCCAATTGGCCAACCTATGCGAATAAGTAATCTAGCCATATCGGCTCCTTCAGACTAAATATCTTTCGGTCACTATGGCCTCATCCTATGTGAATGGTTCGTCTTTGTCCGGCCTTCACCACAATATAGTAGTCGGCCGCACCGGCCTATACAACATACAAGGAATGTCAATAACAATCACCGGGGCCGTCGATTAGGATGGTGAACTAGTCTCAGGATCCCACCGGGTTAGGGATAGCTAGTCCCACCCGACTCGGGTCTACTATCAGCGTGGCCCACTCACGAAATCTCAAGACCCTCCGCCACTCGGGTCTAACACCTAGTGGGCCCGCTGGTGCAATCTTAAGACCCTAATCACTACTGAGTCGAGTAATAGCCATTCCGGCTATCGGTACTCCTCAGTAGACCATCTCAATCACAATACACAACCAAAGTTTCTCAAAGAAAAACTTCCATCTAAATCACCAGGCATCAACTCGTAACCGACCCCTTCCTTGGGTCGCACTAGTCGAGTACCAATGTCCGCTATCCTTCCCTAGGTGTGAAACCTAGTCTATGCATTATATTCCTTAAAGTGTAACTACATTTCATAAGCATGAAAATGTTAACTTTCGGGTTCATCACAGCATATATAACATAGGAAATTCGTTCTACAATTATCCACATGAATAATCACATGATTTCCAAAAGTAAGGAGATTAAATTCAGTAATAAATTTCTAAATTCCGATAAGGAAACAAGGAATATAACATGGCAAGGATTGGGGATTTACATTAAAAAATAAATGAAACATTTTTATGATTCACATGTCATTCTAAATACTAACCATATATGTGCATTCAAGAACATTTTCTTATAGCATGATAAACTCAATCTACCACTACTAACATATCATACATCAAGTGAGCAATCTATAGCATAAACGATGAAATAAAACTCTACATGTAAGCATGAACCAAGTCGAGCCCCTTTCCCCTCCTCACACCCACTAGGCCGAACCTAACCTAGGTTACTCATGCTCGGCCGAGATTGATCAGGGTGGAAGAAGAGGGTTTTCGACCGTGATCAAGTATAATCTAGCCACAAATCATGAAAAGAACCTGATCCAAGAGGTTATGACCATTCTACGAAATTGGAGAAAAATTTGGCATGACCTTTCTCTTTTTTCCTTCATGTGACCGACCCCTAAATCCGAGGAAAACTCTGTGAAACTTCGTCGTTAAAAAACATATACACAAGAGGATCAGATCTCGATAAAAATATCGACCAGACGATGAAAATATAATGAGAAAGGAGATGGAGGAAATGGAGGAGATGGACTAGATGAGGACGATACCGATTTAGACCACTCACCTTGATCGGATGAAGGAGATGGACTAGATAAATCTCACAACATACATATTTATTAAAGAAGACTAGCAAGAACCTTCATCATCTTAAATCAAGAATCAAACTGCATGATCAAGAACCCACATCAAGATCACCCATGGCATCAAGATTAAACCCAATCTTTGTAAAACATGATTACTAATCAAAAATCACAGATTGATTACCAAGCATGCATTAATCATGTAGAAATCTAAATTGACAAGAAATCCATGGCATAGGTCTCAAAAAGTCACAAGAAAACATCTCTTAGGCATTTTATCAAACACCTAGAGGGTACCTCTTCTTCCACCTTGGCCGAGCACCCCTAGGGTATTCCTAGGGCTGCCGAGCCACAAAGGGGGAGACCTCGGGTTCCCTCCCACAAGTCGGCAGAAGATTTCGGCGATCAAAACACAAAATCGATGGAGAAATTTCAAGAACGACACAACACCCAAACCGGCTCAAGAACACGAGAAAAACCCGAGAGAAGGAGGGGTAAAACCACTCACATGAATAGGAAGAAGGATTAGAGGAGAATTCCCGAACGACAGCCTTCGAATCCGGCACCAAAAGGTGGCTGCTCGGCTTAGAGAAGGGGGAAAGGGGGCGGCTCAGCTCCACCCAAACCACCGGCTTCAAGAAAGGGGAGGAGAGAGAGAGGAGGAAGGGGCTCGGCTCAGGCGACTGCAAGAGAGAGGAGGGGGGGGAGGGGCGGCTTGGCTCTGCTCGGCGGCTCCTCTCCTCACTCAATCGGCTGGTGCGGCTCCAATAGGGAGCCGCCAGCCTTAGGGGGGGATTTTTATAATCCCCTCCCACTTCCACCTAACAGCACCTTTACCCACACTCTCCTCAACCCAAATCCGCAACCCGCTAACCCAAACTAACCCTAAGATAAAAAAAATACAAGCATCAAACACATGCACACTCATATGCAACATAGTCTAATAAATTAGTTTTACAATTATAAATCATAATTCAACTTACCCGAGCTCGCAAGCTCGCACCGGACCATGAGTCAACTTGGCTCGACCTCGAACTAGCCCGCTAAGCTGGCAAACACAAACAATAAAGGGATAATAAATAAAAATATATAGGATATTACACTTTTATGCAAGGGATACCATGTCTCTACCTGAACAACGGGTCATGTTTCTCCCTCCTCTGGTAGTCTTCCAGATTCTTCAAGCTCTGATTGATCTTGGTACTCTCACTACTTCTCCTTTGGCTTATTATGCCAAAAAGGGGAGAAATGGTACATCCAAGTGTAACCTTATTTATCTTGTCTATTCTTTGGTTGCAACTATATTCTAGTTTAACTCTGTTTCTTTGTCTCAGTGACTTTGCTAGTTGTATTGTCTGTGTGACTTTGTTGGTTGTAATATTTTATCTATGGTCGTGGATGAGTGAGTGGATGACTGTTGTGTTTTGCCAAATATAACCAAAAGGGGGAGAAATGATGCATCCAGGTGTAACCTTATTTATCTTGCCTATTCTTTGGTTGCAACTATATTCTGGTTTAACAATTATGACTATTTGTTTGTTTGAGTGACTTTGCTGGTTGTATTGTTTGTGTGACTTTGCTAGTTGTAATATTTTATCTATGATCGTGGATGACTGAGTGGATAACTATTGTGTTTTGTCAAATAAGTTAAAGTGGGAGATTGTTAGTGTTTGGCTTATGTCTGTTGGTCATATTTGGCAAAAATATTCTCAGATTGTTATAAATTGAAAAGACATTTACATCTGCTTTTGATACCATATTGTTGGTGTTTAGCTTATGATGTGTTGGTTGTATTTGGCAAAAGTGCTTTTGGTAAATTCTCAATTTTTCAAAGACTCAACAATAAGAAGCTTTGTTTATGTAATGACAATTTTAACTGTGTTAGAATAGTTTCAACTGCTCCTTCTATCAATGGCTTTCTGGATATGATGACAGTCTCAATTGTGAAGGGACAATTTCAACTACTTACAGTCTGAGGTTTTTCTAGATATTTTTGCCGCGAATATGATGGCTGCTAGACTTCTGGTTTAAATGATGATTCTTGATATTTCTGATTATTTAATCATCATTTATGACTTATGTTAGTTGAGTAGTGGAGAGTTTCCTACTCTTTATTTCTAGGCATTACTATTCTCTTTTAATGATCATATGTTTATAATGCCTATTAATGTTGACTGTTTCAAACTATTATTTGCGTAAAGGACAGTGATTGATGTCAGCATTGATGTCAACAGTAAGAAGCTCTATATTTGGTTGCAACTACTATGAAGTTTATACTAAAGTTCTCAGTTGTATGTCAGTTGCAACTGTTGTGTAGTTTATGTTGAAGATCTTAGTTTACACTTACAGGTCACATTATGTTGTGTAACTATTACTTGCTCTGTGATTGCTTAAGAAAAAGTAATCCACATTATTCTTAGTTAAATGGACAGTCACAACTGTGAGGAGATCTGCTTATGTTAAGGCAATTACAACTGTGTGAGGACAATTTTAACTACTCCTACAGTTTATGATTTTCTGGACGGGGATGCTGCGCAAATGATGACCTTTGGTTTCCAGTATTAAAGATGATTTTATTTTATATTTCAGATATTTTTAAATCATCTTTAATTACTTGTTTATTGTCAATGAAAGAAATAAAGTAGTATTCATTGATGGGCTGACGGTTATCTTGAATCCTTTATGACCAAAGTCAATTATAGAATAAATGAAGTGATCTTCATTAATTGGCTAGCAGTTTTTAAAAGCAGAATTGGCGGCAGTTTTTCATGAAGTTTTTATGGCCGAAGTATTAAGTGTTATGGTTATCTTTTGAGTTTAAAATTGCTGAAGTTAAGATCCCTTGTTAAGTGGCATTTATGAAAGTTGGTTGGCCTTTTCTATTCATGAGGAAAGAGAAGATATGGATCAACAAATCTCCTATGCCAACACATGCAGTTTTAACTGCTTATTGGCCAGTCTCAACTGATCTTGCTGCAGTGAAGTTTATGCTACTGCGATATTTATCCTGCTACAATGTTGCTTGAATGTTGTTGAGACTATTGATAATATACATATATAATATATCTTGATGATATATATATTATATATGTATTTATGGTTGAATTAATCTTGATGGATCACTTACGGTGACTTTTGGACTTGATCATTTATGATGTTTAATGGAGTTTTGGCCATCATGGAGCTACTACTTTATGGCCTTGGTCGTTCAGCTTGAGGGAGTTATAGTCATCATGAAACTTTATGAGTTTCTCTTGTGGATTAATGGTCATAATGGAATTAGGAGTTTCTCTTGTGGAGTAATGGCTATGCCTTTTGGGTTGCCTACTCTACTTATAAAAGGTTTGGAGGAATGTTTGAGAAGATTAACCATCTCTGATGGATCCACTCCTATCCACTCCACTACGGATCATATCCTATTGATATATTCTTATGGATCCACTTCTATCAACTCCATTGTGTCAATACTCTAATGTCAGTTTTATAGGAGTTGAGACTGCTTAGTGCAACGAAGGCAATATCCTACTCATCATATCTTCATGTTGAGATGATTGTGGGTTGTTAACTTATTACAACACAAGGATTGTGTGGATGACAGAACTCTGTGGCTGAGACGTGAAAGAGAGACAAATTGGTATGTACTTGTAATAACAATAGGTTTTGTTATTTCCAATTCACTATAGTACTGGTAGCTGAATTTCAGAGTGTGAATCCTAGAGCTCGAAATTGTAATTTCTGATAGTGGATTGGGTATCTGCCCGGTGAGTGCCCTGTAGATTAGGTGACTAATTTATCACTGAACCGCGTAAACAAATCATTGTGTTTGTGTATGTTTTTTGTTTTGATTCTTACTTTGCTTCCAGTCACAGTTGCAATAGCAATTGCAACTTCCTTTCAACTGTGCTTAACAGAAGTTCCCTAAAAGACATATATAGTGTCAGGCTTCAATAAGATTGTGGAGATCAAGCTCAAGTTTCTTGGTGGATTTACAAGAAAAAAAATCCTTGAAGCTTCTAAATCATCTCTTAAATGGATGAAGATATCTTTTCACTTAAATTTTGTCATTATTATAGCTATAAGATTTTTGAATATCAATGATCGGTTATTGTAACCTAAAAAAATTATTGAATTTATTTTTGTAATATGTAAATGTAATGAGCGTCGAAAGAAAGGAAGCGGAGGTTGGACGTGGTCATATCATGGCATATGGCAGCGTACAAGAGGCTGAGCTCATAACTCAATCATGTCACCAGGAGACGACGAGTCAGCTCATCAGGTGGTGCGGGTCAAAAGTAAGCCTCATTGGCACGACGACTACGCTATGTAATAGAGAGTTTTTAGCGAGCGAGGGAATGTATAAATACTTGCAGTAGACTGTAATGAAGGATATGAAATAATATCATTTGAATTCCGCACTCTCTTCCTCTAACAACTTCCAGATCTCTCTCTACTCTCGATCCCTCTTCTCCTCCTCATCTCTGTCACAAATACAATCGTTGTTGTTCTCTCTTTCTATCGGCGACATCGGAAGCATAAGGCAACCTTGGTCTGCTGGTATTTGCCTGGGATTGGATCTTCATTTCACAGCTCCCTTTGTCAGGTAACTCATCCCTGACAAATTGGTGGTTTCATCGACTTCTTATCTTTTCATTTGGGTATCAATTTCATCGATCGGAGCCAAATGGAGACAAGATCTCAGTCAATGGCAGATTCGATAAGAATTCTTCAGGACACGAATATGCGTCATGATTAGCTATTGGGTTCTATCCAAGCAAGTTTGGAGGCTCATCAACAAATGATGGATGCACAACATAAATTGCTCCAAACGGTCTCATTGCAGATCTCTCTCTTGAACAATCAGATGGTCCAGCTGACTAAAAGGGGACAGAACAGATCAAATCGAGCAACGGCAACACGGGAGGTTCACCGATTGCGCGCATGATGATGACTTTCCTTTCCCTCCGAAGCCACCACATGTGGAACTGCCCATTTTCAATGGCTCAGACATAGAGGACTCGATTGCTTCCGCAGAAGATTTTTTCAAGTTCTATGCTACGGAAGACTAGCATCGAGTAACAATGGCATCGTTACGGATGGAGGGATTGGCAAAGAAATGGTTTTGTTGGATGCAACGAAGGAAACAGCTCGCCGATTGGAATCATTTGGTAGAAGTAATCAGAAGACGATTTGAACCAACCGATTTGGAACCTCCTAAAGACCAGTTAACCAAGTTAATGCAAACATCAAGAGTAGATGAGTACAAAGGGCGATTTGAGGAGTTGGCATTAAGAACAACTAATCTGCCGAATTCATTTTTGGTTAATTGCTTCATATCTGGGCTGCATACTGATATCAAAACAGAGGTACTGGCGATGCAGCCAACCTCTATGTATGAAGTGGCGACGGCGGCCAAGAGATGTGAAGCTAAAATCACGGTGGGACGCAGGATGGTAGGTTCTTATTCCAGACCAAAGGGAGCACCATTGCTTCCGACACCACCAAGAGGATCGACTTCTACTCCTATAAACGATATAGAAAAATTAACTTCGTCAGAAGCTCAAAAGCGGAAAGAACAAGGTCTTTGTTACTACTTGTCACGCCCCAACTTAGGGTCGCGTGACTGGCCAGGGTATGTGTCAATACCCCGAAGCCTACCACATGCACTAACCAACCATAGTAAGAATCAACACTAAAACAACGAGAAAGTCATAAAATAAAACGGCGACCAAATTTTATTAAATTTAAAATAGTTTTATGTTTAAAGAAACAACTCAACTTCTCAAGTAAACAGTTCAAGTTTTGAAAGCAGTAAATGTTTTACAAAAGACCACTTAGTGCATCACTACCAACTCTAAACAACACGACTACGACTCTATGGACGCCTACTACGAGATCTGTGCCTCCGCCTGCACTCCGGCTACACCATGCCACCAGGCCACTATGTCGTACCTCACTGGTCGGGCTCTCCAAAAAGACAAAACAATAAACCGTGAGTTCACGAGGAACTCGGTCAGCGATTCTTCTGAACCTCTACTTAAATCCCCGGTAAGGTAACACATATGACAGTATGATACAGTGAGGAATTTAAGCTAACCAAATTGCCAAATCATTGAATAATTAAACCAGCCCCCTCGGCCCTTACCAAACTCTATGTCATTCGGCCACTATAGGCCTAAACACAAGTAAGGGGATTCGACCATACCAAGCTTCCCCTCTCTACAAAACCAAGCCATACCGGCCTGCTTGAACCAGCCCAATAAGGCATATAATATGTAAAACAATCAAATCACGGGTCCGTCGACTAGGATGGCCACTAGTCTCAAGAACCCTCCGGGTTAGAGATAGCTAGTTCCACCCAACTCGGGTCTACCATCAACGTGGCCCACTAACGAAATCTCAAGACCCTCCACCAACCGAGTCTAACACCTAGCGGGCCCGGTGGTGTAATCTCAAGACCTTAATCACCGCTAAGTCGTGTGGTAACAGTTCGGCTAATAACACTCCTCAGTAGACCATCTCAAACACAATACACAATCAGAGTTTCTATAATAATACCATGTAAGTTTTTCGGGCATTGCCCATATCCGACCGTTTCCTCGGGTCGCACTATCCGAACACTAATGTCCGCTATTTATCCCTAGGTGTAAAACCAAGGCCTCGTTTGGTTAACACAACTTTCTGCAGAAAGTTGTACTTCCCAGGAAGTAACCAAAACAACTCTTGTTTGGTTGACACACTTCTTGCATTTTGTAGGAAGTACAACTTCCTCAGCAAGTTCAACTTTTTACAAAACACAAGAAGTAACTTACCTAGGGGGACCTAGGTAAGTTGCACTTCATACATTGTAATTGAAAGTCAATATTAGCCCCACATTTGTATTTAATGCAAAATTTATACGCTAACCAAATTGCCAAATCATTGAATAATCAAATCGGCCCCCTTGGCCCTTACCAAACTCTATGTCATTCGGCCACTATAGGCCTAAGCACATGCACTCAGTATTCTCACTTTTTCCTCTCCTACATCTCTTGGGTCGACCACACTGGTCTTAGGAGTACTTATGGTGCAAGTAGCACCCCTTCTTGGGGAGACACATCCCCTTTAGAGCCATCTCAGCCTTTCCCCAAAGGCTGAGCATGTTTGGGCTCCATCTTAGTTGTCCATGTGTTCTATTGACTTGAGTTGAGTCCAAGTATAAGTCATTTACACACTTGGTGCACCAAATCATGTTGGCTAGGGGCGGCATAAATGAGCACAACACGATAGAATGGCACGATAACTACAGGTTGGGCCAAAAAATTCAACCCCATAAGCTTATCGGGTCGGGCCTACTCGGCACGATAACATTGCGGGCTGACGCGGGCCGGCTCTTATCGAGCTGGGGCAAGGCCGTTTGGCCCACTAAGTATTAAAAATATTAATTTCAAGTCTAGTTTAGTGCTTTAAAATTGAAGGTGAAGTTAATCCATGGAGCTTTTCTTGTGAGATATTATATTTTGTGCTTATTTAGTCTCTCAAATATTCCTTATTTTTTTTGTAAATTTTTAGCAAGTTTTTAGTTGATAAACGGGCTCGCGAGCCGGGCCGGGAATTTCTAGCCCACAAAGTTAGCGGGCCGGCCCGGCCCGGCACACTACCTTTTCGTGTTGGCCCAGCCCAGCATGTTACCTTATCGTGTCGGCTCGGCCCGCAAACTGCGGGCCGACCCGTTTTACCACCTCTAATATTGGCTGCACCTATTTGCCTTGATCTGATCGCCCATCATGTGTTGGCCAAGTCCAAGGCCAACACTGCTTTAAGGGCAAGCTGGGCAGTGCATTCTCCGCAAACTACAGCCCGCTCACTTCGTCTTGTCTCGGCCATGGCCCACCTTGGCCGCTGTCGAACCGTGGCAATGTGAACACGTCGCGCACTGCTCCATGCTCAATGTTTCCTCGCTACACTAAGCCCATGCCTTTGCGCACACGAGTGGTATGTTGCCCCACAACGTTGGGTATTTTGCCCATGCCTCCATGCACATGGGTCGTCATGACTTGTCGCTCTGCCAAGTCTCTCGCCACGACCCAGGCGTGGCGGGGTTTTGTCCCGCCAAATGTGAACACCGCTTCATGACTTATCACTCCGCCAAGTCACTCATCATGGCCTAGTCGTGACAGGGTTTTGTCCCACCAAATGTGAACATAATTTTGTGACTCGTCGGTCCGCTAAATCTCTCGCCACGGCCCAACTATGGCAGGATTTTGTCCCGCCAAGTGTGAATACAGCTTCTTAACTTGTCGCCCCTCCAAGTCTGTTTCCACAGCCCAACTGTGGCGGGGTTTTGTCCCGCCAAGTGTGAACGGAGCTTCATGACTTGTCTCCCTGCCAAGTGTAAACACAACGCGAACTATCCTTGCTCTAGAAATTCCTCGCCACTCACGGATCCGAGGCTCGCCATGCGCGACTATAGTCCATCACGAGATTTAGGGGTCTAAGAGTGCTCCTCTCCCACTTCCACCCCGAAGCACTGCTACATCTATCCTGGAAGGGTGTCAGGATGCAAAGACTCGGCTTGGTGCATCCTCATCTTCCTTCATGAAGTGTTGCTCTATTCTATGGAGCATATCGACTACCGGAAATAAATGCCTATTTGATGGCCATTCCTCGGATCCGACATCCACAATTGAAACAGTCCTTTCAATGCCAATTTAATAGCTGATATTTTCCATCCTGCGCTTTCAAGTTGTACCCCAACTTTGATTTCTATCATTCTATGAATGAACACATACTATCTTAAAAAAAAAAAAACCTAAATATAGCATGTACTTTGATATTTGTCTCAATTGTGCTCTGTACTTTCATTTATCTCATTTGTGTATATGTACTAAAATATTTGTTTCAATTGTAGCCTACAGTCAAATTTTCGTCATGTGCTCCGTTAAGCTGACGATGTGGCATGCTAACCTGTATATTTTTTAAAAAAAAAATATGTTACTAACCCGAGTCATCACGTCATCTCTGGGTTATTAAAATTGGGTCCCACCTTTTTAAAGAGTGGATCCCATCTCTCTCTCTCTCTCTCTCTCTGTGTGTGTGTGTGCGCGCGCGCGCTCACGTGCGCGCCGACTCCCTCTCCGCCATCTTCTTCCATTCACAACCATAGCCTCCGCTTCTTTGACCCCATCTCCTACCTCGACTCCATCTCTTCCACCACTCCCTCTTAGCACCTGTCGTCGGCGCTGCGCGATCTTAATGTCGCCAACCACCTGTCCATGGCCGCCCCCACCATCTCCACCTCATCGCAGTCGGTGCAACCGCCCCTCGATCCCAACGCAATCGACGACCCGCCGCGAAGCTCGAATTAGCGATCGAGAGCCTCGCAGCGGACACATAGGACGGTGCTTACCACCGACACCTCTTACATTCTACACAATTCAAACAGTTATGAATTCGACTCAAATCAAAATAAAGAAACCCCTTGTTCAAGACGA
The DNA here is from genome assembly GCA_034359265.1 of Canna indica. Lineage (NCBI taxonomy): Eukaryota > Viridiplantae > Streptophyta > Magnoliopsida > Zingiberales > Cannaceae > Canna > Canna indica. The sequence goes on along the minus strand of CP136890.1, from coordinate 45,352,810 downwards.
TTACCAATTACTAAGGTTTTTTTATATAAAGGATTAAAGCTTTTTTTTGCTTGGTCAATGACTACAAATAATAACTAGCAACTATTGATTATTGAGAATCACTTTTTGATGAAAACTGGTAATATATTTCTCGTGATAATTTCGAAATATACAATTCCAACTATTTTTTTCTTTTGGATAAAAAAGTAAGTAGGATTGTCCTCCTCCCGACCGACTTCGTCACTTCCCCAGCTGCCACTCCGCAGAGCGCCATCACCTCCGGCGCTGCCCTCCTCCCCACCCACGTGGGATTAGAAGTCAACTCTAATCCCAACCATGTGTTTGATCTACTTCAGAGTTGAAAATAAATCTTCATATGCATCGCTGCTGCTGCTTCCACCTGCCACCAATTTTATCTTCTACTCTCTCATACTGATACGAAGAAAAAATCCATGACTCCATCATGTCTTCACCCTTCGATGTCGCCGCCGCTAGCTCCTTCTCGGCATTGAACTCTGATGAACCGGGAGCCAAGTAGTTCATCTTGCAGTTGCCCACTCTTTGCTGCGAGTCGCCCATCTCCGGGGGAGACGATGACCCATTCGCCCAGCTGGACTGCACGCCCATGAGCTCTGGCGCTAGTAACCCGGTCTCGGCTAGCAATGCTAGTGGTTGTAGTTGTGGAAGAAGAGGAATACATGTTGGGAGAAGCGGCGACAACAAAGGAGGTTTTCAGCGCGAAGGGCTGGAGGAGGAGCGGCGATGGAGGGAGGGAGGAGGAATACGAGGAGCTGAACACAGCGATGGAGCGAAAGAGGCTGAAGTGTGATCGCGCAAAAAGGGGGGAGGCGGAGGCGCCGACGATGTCGAAGGGAGGCGATGGAATGCCGGAGAACTGTTGCACCATGGCGCGAAAGTTGGAGGTGTCGATGGTGAGCACCGTCGTCTGTGCCCTCCGTGAGGCTCTCGACCGCTTCTTCGAGCTCCGCGATGGGTAGCCGACTACGTTGGGATCGAGGGGCTACTGCACCGGCTGCAATGAGGTGGAGATGGTGGAGGTGACCGTGGACGAGTGGTTGACGCCATTAAGATGCCGCGGCGCCGACGATGGGTGCCAAGAGGGAACGGTGGAAGAGATGGAGTCGAGGTAGGAGATGGGGACAAAGAAGCGAAAGTCGCGGTTGTGAATGGAAGAAGGTGGCGATGCTTGGGAAGGTAGAAGGGTAGCGCCGGTAGTGGAGGAGTGGAAGATGGCAAAGAGGGAGTCGGCACTGTGATATTATATATATATATATGGGACCCACTCTTTAAAAAGGTACGACACAATTTTAATAACTAAAGATGACATGACGATCAGGGTTAATAACATATTAAAAAATATATTTTTTTTATACTGGTCAGCATGCCACATCGTCAACTTAACGAAGCAACTGACGAAAATTTGACGATAGACCACAATTGAAACAAATATCTTAGTACATATACACAAATGAGACAAATGAAAGTACAAGCCACAATTGAGACAGAAGTCAAAGTGCAGACAATATTTAGATATTTTCTATAAAAAAAAAATGCAACAAGATTTATATGCATCAACAACCAAAGCAAAACATTCAAAAACATCCATGATCAAAGGGAGTAATATTTCATTTACTTGCAACAAAAAATATGGTCACTTAATTAAAATTAAAATCATCCTAAAAGAGCATCACTTAATTAAGTTCTAAGACAAACGCTAGCCAAATATTGACTTAAAGCAAAAAGTTCGGAATAAGCAAAACATCAAACATGAGAAGATATTGCACCATATCAACAGCTCACCACAAAACGACCAAATCTTTGACCTACTTGTTGATAGATATGAAAACTAGCTAATGATTAGAAGCATTGAGCATAACAAAAAGACTACAATGAGCAAAGAAGCAGGAGCATAACAGCTGGACCTCAAAAACCAAGTTGACAAGTTGTCCATGGAGGAATCAACAAGAATCATTTATGTAGATCATTCTTATCTTGATAGGGCGTCAAGAAAAAACTTCACCGACTCCTTGCTCAGATCAATCCTCCGCAGGTGCTGCCTCAACTCGGTCTGTCTTAGTTTCTTTATCTTCTCCTCCATCTGTTTTGCGTCGGCATCAGTCAGCATATTCATGGCTTTTTTGACGGCTATCCCACATATTGGCTCATCTGACATTTTATCCAACATATCCCACAAGAATGGATACTGAGACTTATATTTTGCAGTGCCACTTGTCTCATTGTCGATAGTATTATCATGCCTTGATGCAACAAGAGGGTCTGACTGCTCCCCAATAATAGTATCATCACGCCTTGTTAATACTCTCATATTCTTCGGACTTTCTTCACTACCGTCACTTTGATCACAATCATCATTATTCTTGGAAGTGCTCTTCTTGACTCCCCATACCTTCTTAGAGAGCTCAAATGCATCCTGATCATGGGAATTGGAGAAGGTAGGGTCTGCACCATTTTTCCTGCGAGCAACATTTGTTAGGAATTTCTTCTTAAGTCCCCTCAACTTATTGGCAAGCTGGCTGTTAGTGAATTCCATCTGGAGGGAACCCCGTATAAATTCACGAAAGTCTTCCATTTCGTTTGCGGTCACAGGAAGGACGCCCTTCTTGTTGCGACACTCCACCAGGCCATTAAGCAAAGCTATTTCACTCTCTAGACTCCAGAGCCTTTGAAACAGTTGACGCTTCTTACCACCATGATTATTATCCCTCACTGGCGCCTCTTGCTTCCTTTTCAGAGAATGCGAAGGACGAGGGGGAGGAGGGGGTGAGGCAGCATGCTTGTCCGGCTTGAGAGAAACATCCATGGGCATGGAATTTATGGGCTTAATAGACGGATCGACAGCACGAGATGGGCGGGGGGCGGAGACAAGGACTGGTGCCTCGTCGGAGGAATCAGTACCAGAATCAGAGTCATCAGAGGAACCAGTACCAGAATCCGAGGATGCTGGGGTCGATTTAGGCGGTGGTTGTTGGGGTTTAGATGGCGGTTGAGGGGTTTTTTGCTTCGGCTGGGGAGGCGGCGGCAGGTTCGTGCCCTTCTCGTCTTCGGACTCGGATTCTTCGTCACTGGAACTCTCTTCTGTATCACCATCTTCGTCTCCGCTACTCTCGTCTCCTTTTCCGTCGTCCTCTTCATCATTATCGTCGTCGTCGTCGCTAGCAGCTGCGGCGGCGGGAGGCTTATGGGAGAGTTTATTTTGCGGGGGTTGTTTCTTGGGGTAAACAGACGGGTGACTCACCTCATCTGCTTCTCGCGAGCCATCTTCGTCCGACGACGACGTATAAGAGGAACCGGAAGATTCGGGTTCGGCGGCGCGTTTGGGAGCCATCTGGATACGATCTGGCAAGGGTCTGGCCGACGAAGAGAAAAGGGAGCGACTAGGGTTTTAGAAGAAGGAAAGTGTTGGATAAATAAAATTTGGGAGGGCCGATGTCATGTCCGCATAAATATTCCGTAAACGCTTCACTGTCAGTCCTGACAGTCCATTCCAAACCGTCTATTTCAAATTTTCAACCTCTTTTATATCCGGATCGAATATTTCTTAAGAGACTAAATTTTATTATTAAAAAAATGGTATTTATTTTAGAATTTTTTTAAAAAAGATTCCTATAAAAAACTGTCCACAAGGACCAAAACAGGAAGTTGGCCCCTCGAATTAACAAAACTCAAAATAATCAAAACGAAATTAATTTCCGTTGAAATCTTTCTCTCCTCTTTATTCTTTAATCAATTTTATTTATAAAAAATCCCTTCAAAATTTTTTCTTTGGTTCAAAATTTTGAGTTTCTAACTCTATCGCTAAAGAATCAAATAATAATTAAGGTAAAAGATAAAAAATCTTTAGAACTTTAACCTAATTAGTAAAAAAAATCACATGAAATTTAAAAAATATGCAAAAAAATCTCATACTATTGAACAAAACTAGTAAAAATGCTCACGTTGTTATCTCTTCATTAATTTTTTAACAAAATTGCACATCAGCACCATGTGTCAACACTTTATTCGTCCATGTGTAATTTATTTTCATATCATATTTAATATAATTTTTTTAAATAAATATATATATATATATTTTAAATTATCTCTCAACTTGTAGTGCTATGCAGAAAATCCTAATTAACTTTAATTTTGATGCAAATAATCTCATGAACTTTTATTGTGATGCAAAAAATCTTCCTATATTTTGATTGCGATGCAAAAAAATCCTTAACATCAACACTTAGTAGTTATTTTTTTTGATAGCGGTGAACTTGACCATATTACCATACCACTTTTTGGTATTTATTTTAATATTGCTTTTGACAATTTTATTGTCGTATGTTTTATGATTATCTTGAATATATTATTTGTTGTCGGTGCATTTTATCTATTGTCATGCATGTTTGAAATGTAACAATAAAAGTCTAAGAGTTTTTTGCATCACAATTAAAGTTCAGGAATTTTTTGCATCACAATCAAAGTTCATGAGTTTTTTGCATTACAACCAAAGTTCATAGGTTTTGTGCATCGCAATCAAAGTTCAGGGAGTTTTGCATCACAATTATAGTTTAGTGGTATTTTTGCATAACATAATAAGTTGGGAGAGAGAATTTTAAAAATATATATTGTTGGAATATTTATATATTTTTACTTTTTTAAAATAAATTATATTAAATATGGCATACAAAAAAATTACACGTAGACGAATGAGGTGTCGACAAGTGGTGTTGATGTAGAATTCTATTAACAAATTAATGGAGAGATAATGACATGAGCTTTTTTACTAGTTTTTCAATAGTTCCGGGGGGTTTTGCATGTTTTTAAAGTTTATGGGATTTTTTGCTAATTAGGTTAAAGTTGAGCGAGTTTTTCGCTCTTTACCCTAATAATTATATTAAAAAATATTTCCCGATTATCATTTTAAATTACTTAATATTATAAATGTTCAAAAATATTATAGAATTAATATATTATAGAAGCATTTTTTTATAAATTTCTTTTGTAAAATTATTCTCGCTTGAGGTCGAAGGTGCTGCAAGTTCTTCCTAGCTCTTGGCTCGTCGGAGCTCTGGAGCAACCTACAAAGACACTCCCCGACGCTCAAGGACAAATTAGAGTTGTCTCTATTAGAATGGATTCGAGAGACATTGTGTGTCGTGTCCATTTTATAGAGCAGGTCGACGATGATTGCTCCTAGATTCTCGTGGGGATATGCTTTCAATGGGTCGATTAACATCCCTTTGAATGCAGGATGTTAATATTCTTGCATTACTAGAATTTAGCCCAATTGCTATGAGCTATTAGCAACGGCTAATGAAGTCACCACTAACAACGACGACTTAGCGTAGGGGGCTTCGACTGTTGCTAATGTAATAGCATTAGCGAAGGCTTAGCAAGGGCCGCTAGAGTCCTTGCTACTTAAATACTAAAGGGCCGCTAGAGCCATCGCTGATTAGAAGTTTATCGGCAATGGTCGCTCAGTGATGACTTGCCTACGATCGCGTCGACCATCCCTAGGCCTTTGGAATAATTTGACATTGTTGCTTTCCTTTTGAATACATGGAAAATTTGTTTTATCTTGTTATTCATTGTGAGCATGTTTGACTTGATAAAAGATTCTTTGAATAGTTGATTTCGTCCAATGGTCATCAAATATGAGACTTGATAGTAAAACCCTCAGGCAATTAGAATCCTATTCTAAACAGTCTCTAGTCGATCATTATCATTAGAACGATAATGAACGAAGACTAGTATGTAGTCTGATTGATGATGCTAATGTTTTACTCGCCATGAATATATGATATTAAAGTCAGACCACAGACATATGTTGGAGAACATGGAGTTGGACAGACTCACCGTGAGAATACTCTATGGATTATATCATTAGTATATCTCACAATTGTAGTGATATGTCAGTCCTTCGACCTGATGTCACCAAAGATTCAACATGATGAGTTCTATGTTTTAACCTAGTCTAACATCTTTGACCGGATGGTAATAAGGACTACAGTTGGACATAGAATAAATCATGCAGAAGAATATGTGTAGTCATGAAGGAATTTGTCCCTCTCATATTTGAGAGAGATATCTTTGGGCCCCTTGATGAGTGATAATGAGGAAATGCATGACCGTGCTCAAATGAATTTATAGGAGTATCAATGTAATTTCTTAAGTCAGTTTACTCAAGAATCAAGAAACTAGATTGGGCAATATAAGGATGATGTTGTTGGCCTAAAGTTTTCAACATTGGTTTTAATCTCGGTTTTGATGATAACATTCATGGAACTAATGTTTGAGCAAGAAATATTTTCAGGTTACATATCGGTTTGCATGTGACGTCCCTAATTGGAAAATTCACAAAAATCAAGAATCGGAGGCTTTGGAGTCGAGCATGTCAAAATTAGTTTAAGACTTAATTTCTTTTGTTGTAATTGTTCCTGAGCCTTATTTTGATGTCCTCATTGAGTTCACAATCCACAAAAATGAAATTTGAACCCCGAAAACTTAAAAACTAGAAAAATCAGATAACTGCCCTGAAAATTTCGAAGTATAGAGGGCTCCTTGGAGGGCTACATAATTTAGGTATTTTCTTGACATCAAAATTCTCAATAATTGTTCCTTAGTTAAAAACAAATTAAAGATATATTTTTAAGGAAATTTTGGAAATCGTTAACCTAAAAAAATAAGACTTGAAAGACTAGAAACCTCCAAACTACCTAGAATTCTCAGAATGTCCCCAGCCAATTTTTAAAAATAGTCCAAGATTTTCAGAATGCCCCCAAATGGCTCTTCTTAAAATGAAATAAGGTTTGAATGGCTCTTTGCTTCCATACCCCAATATCAACTCTATAAATACACCCAAAACTCCTTTCCTAAAGCTCCCAACTATTCATTGAGTCATTTTAACAATATTTGGAGCCTTTCTTGAGCCATTTCTCTCAAACCTTAGCTTTGAGCTTCTACCTCCTTGATTGAGCCATCAACCTTGTGTTTCATCATCAATGTAAGACCCAAAAATTTCTTAATATAAAAATCTATTTTGGTGCAGCGCACCGAATCGGGGGTTAGTCGGGTCGAGCTGCAGAATCGCCAAGAATAGAAGATATAACTCGACTCATGAGAATATGAAGTTTAAATTACGTCAATGGTTATTTCCTTTTATGCATAAGATGTTTATTAAAGTCGAGTTCGACTCTTGGGCGCGGATTGAATCGGAGCCAGAATCGGACTCGGATCGAATCTAGTAGAGGTTAAGTCATATGAGGGGCATTTAAGTCATTTATGGATGAGGGAATATAATCCCTCATCATGAGCCGTGCGGCTCATCTTGGAGCCGCACAAAGCCCGAGCAAGGGGGAAAAGGGAGAGAGGGGAGATCTTGTAGGCGCCGAGTCCGTGTCGACTCTCGAGGAGATCGAAGCTCGTCTTCGTCGAGGCTTCCTCGGGATCCAATCAAGGTGAGTGGTTAGCATAGTTTTTGAAGGGAGGCGGGTGGCCGGCCCTATAAGATTTGAAATCGGGTTTTCTTTCGCGAGTTCTTGTCGATCGATGTGTTTCTTCGTATTAGAACTTTAATACTTGTGTATTCCTATAATATTGTGTTTTAAACGTGTTTATTTCGCATTCTTGAGAGTTGGCCAAGTAGAGGCAAAAGGGGAAAGGTCATGCCGAATTTTTCCCCAATTTCCTCGCTCGTCTCGAAACTCGTAGATCGCTTTATGTTCGCATATGTTAGATATATGGATTTATTACTCGTGTCATTGTCGCAACCATGCTCGTTCATCCTTGAGGACTCGGCCGAACAGGGGATCACCCTGCTTGAGTCAGCCGAGCAAGGGCAAGGGTGAGAAAAAGTGGACTGCTCGAATTTAACATGCTTGGTTTTAGGTTGTGTTGTTTTGATTCGCGATCGCATGCTTATAGATAAGTTGAACTTGTATCATATGATTGATGTTCGTCTTAGAGATTGTCGCAACTATAGATCTATACTTATCTCAGTTATGGTAATGTTCTTGCTAAAACTATAGAGACATGATGATACTTAGGAAGAACTCTAACCATGGCAAGTAAATTTATTGATTTATATAATTGTAGGAATTATTGCTTAGTGACCATCCTTAGCTCATTCCTCTTTAATTTTTGAAATGATGAAACATGTTACCATGCTTAGTATTTCGTGCGTTGTGAATTTATGATTATCTTATTATGCTTTATAAGTTGCTTCTTATTGAAATAAATTCTAAATGCAGTGTATAAATGATTATTAATGAATCTCGTAGGTATATATAGTAGTTGTTGTAAGTTATTCTTGTTTTTCTTTAAATTATATAAGCTGTCCTAAAATGTTCATGGGTGGAATTTCAAGGTCGGTACATAGAATTCCTCACCCAAGGTAGCGTATAATGCTAGACAATATGTAGGACGTTGCAAGATGCTTAGCATATATGGAAACTTAGCTAGGACATGACACAACTTTCTAGGACTCCTAGTAAACATTTTTGGAAACCTAGAACTATTAGGCCTGCATAATTTTGGAAGGGCAGCATTAATTTGTTGACCCTGTAGCCCAAATTAGGGCCGAATACGGGCAAGGGCCCGAAGTGTATATAAGGAAACCTTAGGACATTTGATTGTGTGATGTGCTTGAGATGGTCCGTCGAGAAGCGTGGAGGTCGGAAATGACCAATGATTAGCTCGGCCATTGTTTGGGTCTTGAGATGCACCAGTGGGCCCACTAGGTATCAGACCCCAGTTGGGTGGAACTAGCTATCCCTATCCCAGATGGTGCCCGGAGACTAGTGGACCATCCTAGTTGATGGCCCAGGATTTCTTGTTTACATCTTGCTATGATGTGGTAGGTCGGCCAGTTTGATTCTACCTTGTATGGTAGGGCTGGTTGTAGCCGGGATTCTAATACCATAAGTAGGTCCAAAGTCCGGATACCGAAGACTTGATAGGCCAAGATGGAAAGTTTTCACATATATAGTTTATACAGAATGACCCATAGGGTCAGTAGTCACACTAGAAAGTAACATACCTCCCTGAATATATATTATGTTGCCTTATATGTTATGTCTGAATAGCTGAGGATTATGTGGAGGTTCGCAAGAACCGCTCACTGAGTCCCAAGTGGACTCACAGTTTGTTTTCTTATTTTTTTGCATAGCATGAGCAGTGACTGTGACCTGTCGGCATGGTGCAGTTGGAGGGCGGGTGGTGGTGCCATATCTTATAGCAGAGTCCTTCGGTCATAGTCCAATGTCTTAGTAGTTGTTTCCTTTTCTGTACTGACAGTTGTGTTTTGGAAAAGTTTGTAAAACTTTGATATTTGAGATGTTCAGTTTGTTCCGATGATGGTTTTCTCTTGGTTTGAAAACATATATTGTGAACTTTGAAAAACTTTAAATAAAGCTTGTGTTGAGATTTCTTTTTATCGATATCTTCTGGTTTCTTATATGTCAGTGTAGACAGTAGGCTTCACGGTAGGATGTAGGCCCTGGCCGGTCACACTACCCTCAGTTGGGGTGTGACAAAGTTGGTATCAGAGCACTAGGTTGGGTCTTGACTATGACTAAGTGTTGGGTACCGTATGAGACATATGCTAGCGTGTCAACATACGGTATAGTTTTGATACGAGATCGGGCAACCACGACTGCACTCCGCGCACCATGCGGTTAGTAAATTTTAAAAGCTTATGTTAAAAATTTATTATGTCACAGGAAACTTTTTCTTTTCTATGATAGTGTAATGGAGGCTCCCAATGCTGCACTGAGCGGCAGTGGTAGTAAATTTGGTGATGAAACATAGAGCCAAGAGGTTAGACCCAAGAGAGGGTCGAGTTGGGCCGCGTAGACTTGTACCCCGGTTGTCGGTAGAAAATATTCTTTATGTACTTGTGCGTACTGTGCATGGATATTGATTCTGTTTGTGCTTGTGGATGAGCGATAGCCGAGCCGAGAAGCGTACCGACTTGGCAAGTTGGTCCCGACTTGGCGAGTGGATTTTGGGTCTTGATACTGCGTGAGTGAACCATGCTGACGTTAGACCCAAGGGGAGCCACACTAACTTTAGACCCGAGTGGATTTGGTTGGGTGGGCCATACCCAACCAAAGAGGGACCAGGTAGAAGGCTCGCTAGATAGATTCTAGCGACCGACTTGTTTGATTGCTATGTTTGTGCCGGTTTGGGTTGTATGAATGTATTGTTTTCTGTGGGGCCGGCATGGGCCGAGTGATTTTGGCATTCATGAGCATGTCATGTATTAATGAGTGTTCGCGATAAGCGGGCACGGGACTTTGAGATGCTGCGCAAGTCTGGTGACATGTTAGTGTCAGAGTATGAGATGGAATTTCACCGGCTCTCCAAATATCATCATACCTCAGTGGCATTTGAGACTGCCAGGGTCAAGAGGTTTGTTGGGGGATTTAGGCCTTAGATAGGCAGGCTCATCCACTACACCGAGGATTCCACTCTTGAACGGGTGGTGGATGAGGCCCTTCGGAAGGAAACCTTGGTGCTGTTCGAGAGGAATGACGGGCCGACCAAGAAGAAATTTCGATCGCAGGGATCTGGGGGTCGACCGTGGTATTCAAAGGGGGCCACAAGCGAGCCATTCAGAGAGACCGTTTGTCGGGGTGTTTGCCACGAATCGTGATAGGCAAAGGCGTCTAAGGTAGAGGTAACATGTACTATTCTAGTATATTCATCCGCTGCTTATGTTCTATTTGATCTGGGTGCCACGCAATCATTTTTATCTGCCAAATTTGCCGTGGAGTTGCCAGTGGCACCCTCCATGCTCGATGGGTCATTGGTAGTATCAACGCCTACAGGCGATGCAATCCTAGCAAATTCAATATACCAAGGCTGCGAATTGCTAATCTGCGGCCATGTACTGAGTGCAGATTTGACACTCCTACCCACACTTGAGCTTGATGTCATTCTTGGCATGGATTGGTTGGCAGAGTACTTTGCAATGTTGGATTGTAGAGCTAAAACGGTGATGTTTAGTAAGCCTGGGTTGCCGCAGTTAACCTTCCAAGGGGAGGGAGGGAACAAGCTGATAGGGGTCATCTTAGCCCTAAAGGCTCGTAATCTGCTCAAGGCGGCTGCCAATCCTTCCTGGCCTTCGTATCTGTGGCTGAAGAGGAAAGGGGTGAGGTAAGGAATGTCAGCGAAACCCTAGTGGTCTGTGAATTCCCTGATGTGTTTCCCGAAGAATTGCCGGGATTGCCGCCTAGAAGGGAAGTTAATTTTTGCATTGATATGCAGCCCGAGGGGGGACAATTTCCATTCCACCTTATAGGATGGCACCGGCCGAACTCAGGAAGTTAAAGGTGCAATTGCAGCAAATGCAAGACCTAGGTTTCATTCGGCCGAGCGTGTCACCCTAGGGTGCCCGCGGTTCTCTTCGTGAAGAAGAAGGATGGGTCAATGCGCATGTGCATCGACTATAGGCAGCTAAAGAAGGTGACTATCAAGAATGGTTACCCACTGCCAAGGATAGACGATCTGCTTGACCAGCTGCAAGGGGCACAATGGTTTTCAAAGATAGACTTAAGGTTCAGATACCATCAGCTGAGAATCTGGGACTGCGATGTGCCTAAGACGACCTTTAGGACTCGCTATGGTCACTATGAGTTCCTAGTGATGTTCTTTGGCTTAACCAATGCACCTGCTGCTTTCATGGACCTAAAAAATAGGGTATTTAAGGAGTACCGGGATAGCTTTGTGATCATCTTCATTGATGACATTTTGGTCTACTGCAATGGTGATGAAGAGCACTCTAACCACCTGAGAATGGTCCTGGAAACCCTTAGAGAGCACCGCTTGTTTGCAAATTTTTCCAAGTGTGAATTCTAGTTGGAAAGTGTAGGGTTCTTGGGCCATGTAGTATCCAAGGATTGGATAAGGGTAGATCTTGCAAAGGTGGAAGTGGTGCAGAACTAGAAACGGCCGACTAGCGTGACTGAGATTCACAATTTTCGTGGTTTGGCCGAGTACTATCGGAAGTTTGTGGAGAACTTCTCGAGAATTGCAGCCCCTCTGACTCGGTTGACCCAAAAAAAGGGTTAGGTTCATTTGGGACGATAAATGCGAGGCGAGCTTTCAGAAGCTCAAGGAATGTTTGACATTTTCACCCGTGTTGGCTGTACCTTCCGGCTCAGGAGGGTTTGTAGCCTACTGTGATGCCTCTTGGGTTGGCCTGGCCTGCATTTTGATATAGTTTGGCAAAGTTATAGCTTATGCGTCCCGCCAGCTGATAGTTCATGAAAAGAACTATCCGACGCACGACCTAGAGCTAGCAGCAGTTGTCTTTGCACTGTAGCTCTGGCGGCACTACCTATATGGGGAGACTTGCGAGATCTATACGAACCACAAGAGCCTCCAGTAGTTGCTTACCCAAAAAGAGCTGAACCTCAGGCAGAGGAGGTAGCTGGAGCTCCTAAAGGGTTATGACTGCACCATTATGTACCATCTGGGGAAAGCAAATGTGGTAGCAGATGCTCTGAGCAAAAAATCCATGGGCAGTTTGGCTCATTTGGAAATTAAGTGGAGGCCTCTAGCTCGAGAGTTGGCGTGGTGCCTAGATGGGGGTACAACCTTGTCAGTGTCAGTTTCAAGTGCCTTGGTGGCACACCTGCGGGTACAATCCACGTTGGTGGACATGCTGCATTCCATGTAGGGAGAGGATGCCTTTTGTGCGCTGACCAAGGATCTAGTGCAAAGAGGCGATGCAGAGAATGGATTCAGGTTGGACTCAGAGGGTGTGCTGAGGTTCAAAGACCAAATCATGATGCAGGATATGTCAGAGGTGCGCAGGCAAGACCTGGAGTTGGGCCATCGTTCCACTTATATGATGCATTCGGGAGCTGCCAAAATGTACCGAGATCGACAGCAACATTACTGGTGGTAGGGCACAAAAAGAGAGAGCAAAATTTGTATCCAAATGTCTGGTCTGCCAACAAGTGAAGGCCGAGCACCTGAAGCCCGTGGGGCTGCTGCAAAACCTCGAGGTGCCCAAGTGGAAATGAGAGAAAATCACCATGGACCTAGTGATCGGATTACCTTAGTCGAGAGGAGGCTTTGATTCTATTTGGGTGGTAGTAGATCGGTTAACCAAGACCGTACACTTCATTCCGATGAAGACAACCTTTTCCATAGATAAGTACGCCCGACTATTTCTAGATCGGATTGTGGCTTATCACGGTACCCCAGTGATGATCATATCAGGTCGAGGTACCCAGTTCACAGCCCGATTTTGGCAATCTTTCCAAGAAGCCTTGGGCACTCAAGTACGGTTAGTACGGCTTTCCATCTGTAGGCAGACGGGCAGTCTGAGAGGACCATCCAAAACTCTGAAAGATATGCTGAGAGCCTGCGTTCTGGACCTGGCAGGCAGTTGGGAGAAGCATCTACCGTTGATTGGGTTTGCCTACAACAATAGCTACCACAGTATCATTGGCATGGGTCTCTCTGAGGCCATGTATGTGCGGCAGTGTAGATCTCCTGTGGGCTGGTTTGAGACCGAAGAGGCTCTCATGGTAGACCCTAACCTGATAGAGGAGGCGGTGAGGAAGGTGCAGCTGATAAAGGAAAGGTTGTTGGCGGCTTAGAGTCGCCATAAGATGTATGCCGATCGATGCATTTCTTCGTATTAGAACTTTAATAGTTGTCTATACCTATAATCTTGTGTTTTAAACGTGTTTATTTCGCGTTCTTGAGGGCTGGCCAAGTAGAGGAAAAAGGGGAAAGGTCATGCCGAAATTTTCCCCAATTTCCTCGCTCGTCTCGAAACTCGTAGATCGCTTTATGTTTGCATATGTTAGATCTATGGATTTATCACTCGTGTCATTGTCACAACCATGCTCGTTCATCCTTGAGGACTCGGCCGAACAGGGGGTCACCTTGCTTGAGTCGGCCGAGCAAGGGCAAGGGTGAGAAAAAGTGGACTGCTCGGATTTAACATGCTTGGTTTCAGGTTGTGTTGTTTTGGTTCGCGATCGCATGCTTATAGATAAGTTGAACTTGTTGTTGGCTTTAGGTTTTCAACCTTAACCTTAATCTCGGTTTTGATGGTTTTGATGATAACAAATATGGAGCTAATGATTTCAGTGAGAATATGTTTTAGGTTCCATATCAATTAGCGTTCAATGTCCTCGATCGAAAATAACGGAAGAAATCAGAAATCGGAAGGACATTGATCATCACGCTTGGCTTTGTCGTGAAGTTTCTCGAAGATCGATGAGTGCACCAAAGTCACTTGGACGAGTCCAAAGATCAAGTCAAAAGCTCTCCAAGATAATGCTCGTTGAAAGTCGGAATGCAGAAACGAAGCGCGAAAGAAATAGGTTGAAGAAATAACATTTAGCCTAGGTTCGGTCGATCGGTCGATCGACCGTCCGCAGGTAAAAAAGTAGTAGAGCTACTTCGGTCGATCGAGTGGTCGACCGATAGAAGCCCAAAACGGGCAGTAGCTTGGGCGGTCGACCGACCTGCTGATACCCGCGATGCAAGATTGCGTCGGTCGACCAAATGACGAAAGAAATTGGCTGAGGCTGGCGGTCGACCAATCGGTCGACTGACCTGCATATGAGCCATGACGCAATATCGCATCGGTCAACCGACGGGTTGATCGAAGATCGCAGATCAATTAATTGCGTCTGGCGGTCGACCCGTCGGTCGACCAGCCACAAGCAAAAGTTTCAGCGGTCGAATGACCGGTCGACCGATGCTTCCACCGGCGGTCTGTAACTGATAGTTTTCTATCCGTTGAATAGCCGTTTCTTCACCTGGATATAAATACACCCAGGTATGATTCATTTGATCTTCTTCCCTGATCTTTACAAAATTTTTGAGCATTTAAAGGGGAGTTTAAAGCCTTCCAAGTGATTGAAAAAAGCGCGCCTAATTCTCTATCGAGTTCATTCTTCAAACGCCGCCTGCTGTTGCCTCAACTCGGAAATTGTTCAAGCTCCACGACTTGACGAGTTGGAGGATTCACTTGGTTTCACTTTTAGCTCTTCCCGTTATATTTTTAATTTTTATTTGTATCTATTTAATTTGAGTTTGAGAAGACTAGGTGTTTTGGTCTTGTTGAGTAAAATGGTATCCTTGGTGAAAAGGAGTAAAGCCACTTGTGTAAACTTAGAGCTTACTAGGATTAGTTTATTTGTCCCTTAGGTTGAGGTGGGAAAGTGCTCTTGGTAGGAAGGTGGGATACTTTCGGGTGTGGAAGTGCCTTCGGTTGGAGAGCGGACACTTTTCGGTGCAAAGTCCTCGTTGTAAGGAAAACTCTAATTAATCTAGTAAAACCTAGTTTGGAAATCCTAAGCGGGGTGCTTAGGTAGTGGAGTAGGCATTGGGGCCGAACCACTATAAAATTCTTGTATTTGCATTGTTGATTTCTTGTTTGCTTTTAATTGTTGTATCTTGCTTCCGCATCGAATTTCAAATTGCCTAATCGAGTTAAGTAAATGATTAAATTGGATATAGGCTAATTATCATAGTAAACATACTATTCACCCCCTCTAGTGTCGCCATTTCGCCCACAATTGGTATCAGAGCGGGTTCGTAGCTTGAGATTTCACCATCTCGTCTACACTTAGTCTCGATCTAGAAATGATTCTAGAGAGTGTAGCATCTTATCCTCCTAGGCTCGATGACTCGAACTTTGGTCTATGGAAGTTTAGGATGTATAATTATTGAAAGACTAAAGGTTTTGGAGTCTTTAACATGCTACATTGGGAATTTATTGAACCTAAGGTTGACATGCATGCATGGAGTGAAATGGACAAGAAAATGTTTAAGTTTAATGGAGATGTCATGAATTGCATACTTTGCACATTACCAAATGACATACTAGAAAAAGTCATTCATTGTTCTTCGGCTCATGATTTATGGGCCATTTTAAATGTTTTATACGATCATGCCAAAACTGAAGAGATTGGCACTTTTAATGAAGGTGGTGATGACAATGGTCACTCACCTACTACTAATATTGATTTTGATGTCCATAGCTCTTCTAGTCAAAGAAGTAGCACCAAGAACCGAAAAAGAAAAGGGGCATGTGAAGAAAAATTGCCCAAGCATGAAGAACAAAGCAAGGAAGAGGTCAAGTGCTTCTACTGCCACCTCTCACTCATTTGAAGCACCCTCTAGCAATGACTATGAAGCTACTTTAAAAGGTTGCCTCATGAGTACCAATGATGAGGTACACTCTTTCCCTTCTAGTCATAATAATAAAAATGTTAGTACTAGCTCTTCTAGTTCATTCAATATGTCATATGAAGAACTAGTTGATGAATGTCAAAAAATGCATGCCTTGCTTGTTAGAAAAGATAAAGAAAATAAAAGGTTGAAAAATGAAAATGAAATGCTTAATTCTCATTTGCATGAATCCAAACTAGAAAATGAAAAATTGAAATCTAGATCATTTGATTCATGCCATGAAAATGTAGAACTTGAGTTTAAGGACTTGAAGCTCAAGAATAACAATTTAGAAAAATAGAATTGCATGTTAAAATCTCAATTACATGCATTAAATAAATCCATAGATGATTTGAAAAATGAGATGTTGATTTTGAGTAGGGAAGTTTATACTTCCTTTTTTAATTCTAAAAATCAAAATGTCTCATTTAGGAAACCTCAAAAGAAAAATGATTTATCTAAGAATGCTCATGCTCATTATGCCTCTCATGCCAAGCATTCTATCATTAGACCTCATGATCATAAAAAGAGGAATGATATTTCTAAGAATGCTCATACTCACCATGGTTCACATGATAAGCATTCAAAAAATAAATCTCATGTCCATGTTAAAAATAAAAAGAAAAGATTTCATGGACATTGCTTTTGTTGTGGTACATATGGGCATGCCATCTATGATTGCACATTAAAGAGAAATTCAAGTGTTGCTAGGACACTTTGGATTCCTAAGCCCTCTAACCCCCAAGGACCCAAAGCCATTTGGGTACCAAAGATCTCATGCTCTTTTGTAGGGGGAGTTACCACACAAGGGTGAAAGATTGATGATGTGTTGAAGTTGACCAATGAGTTGAATGGAGGATCCTTATATGGTTGCAACTTCAAGCTTTCACCTAGATGCCTTAGGTAAAATTGGCATCAAATATTTCGGTATCATCTTCTAACTTGCATTGTTTAATCTTAATTGAAGAATATGATACTATGTTTAGATTGAAGTGTTTTCCCCGCTCTTGCAAAAGAGTTCTTTTGAAAATGATTTTTGACTTTTTGATCTTCGGTCTCTTCGGAGACCCCAGTGGCCTGTAATGGGCCTAAGCGACCTTGCGGTTCTAAATCATATGCACATTATGGCTTTCGTTTTTCAACCAATAGGAAGGGTTGAAGATCATATTTTCATTTATTACATTTGTGATCTCTTAAAATTCATTTTGGATTCATGATAACATATTTTGAAAAGGATTTCAAACTATTTAGCAAAGTGAACCTTTATAATGATATTTGATGCTTCTCTTTGCTTTTTGGTTTGGTTAACTTGCTAAGTAGCTATATTTTCACTAAAACATTAGTGTAGCATACTTGCAAGTTATAAATATGTTAGGAAGGCTAATAACTAGGAAGAGAAAGATTAATTTGGCTAAATTTTTATGAATAAGGTATAACTTCAATTAATTCAAAATCTTAGTGTTATACCTCATTGTTTAGGCTTAAACTATGTCTCTATACTCATGATGGTAATTACATGTAAAATCCTTGATTTCTATTGAGTAGGTAGAATATTAGCACTTAGGCAAATTTCAACAAATGAAACTTGCTCTAGGTTGACACTTACTATAAGAGACATTCTTTTTAAGTCCAAACTAGTTTAACATAGGTAGAGATCTTATTCTTCAAATATTTCACATCTTAAGATCTCTTAGATTCATTTAGATATCATGAAAACTTTCTTTAAAATGAATCTTAACTATCTAGCATAGGTTAAGGTCTTTTAAATGAAACATTGTATTGAACCCTTGCTATTTAATATGTTAGCTTGCTAGTAGTCATATTATTTCATTATGATACTAATGAAGTCTACTTGCAAGTTAAGAATTGGAAAGCTATGCTATCTAAAAGAAAATGAAAAAGGAAATGAAAAAATTGGGCAAATTTTCAAGAAAAAAGGTATGAATTCTATTTTGCAAAAATCTTTGAAAAATAATTGAATTTTCATGTTTAAATGATGTCTCTATACTCGTGATTGATGTTGCATGATATATGTATGAAATTTCATAAGTAGGAAAATATTTTGATAACTTAGGCAATTTCATGATATCTTGATTGAATGAAACTTGCTCTAGGTTAAAACTCATATTAGAGACTTCATGTTAAGGTAAAAATGAAATGAACATGTTTGGATACACACATGATATGATTCTAGGTGTTCAATATTGAAAATTCATGTGTAGATGAAAATGTGATAACTAGATCACATTAATGGACTTAAGCCTAAAAGGATTGACCCAAGTCAACAAATTGATTTGGACACTTGATTTTAAGTCCAAAACTTAATAAACATGTTTAGGAATAGGTATGACATGTTTCCATGCACTTAGAATGAAAAATTCATATGGATATGGATAAAATGACAATAGAGGTTAATTCATGATTACCTCTTTTGAACCTAGTTGACCCAAGTCAATAAGTTGACTTAAAGGTCTCATTTCCAATCCATATTTGAGGAACATGTTTAGATTTACTCATGTTAGGTATTCATAGGTTTAAATTTGAAAAATCATGAGTAAATGTTAAGATTGAAACTTAGCAAGTTTCATAAAAACTAGTTTAGTTTTGAATGAAACTATGCTAGGTTGATATCTTGACTTAAGAATATAATTTTCATCTCAAACGTGACATACACTCTTTACATGACCATTATGTGGTGTCATAAAAGTTTGAATGAAAATTAAGTAATCTTTGAAAATAACTGAAAAATTATGGAATTGCCATTTGTTCAACAATTGGTATCACCAATTTCAGTTATTTCTAGAAAAATGTAGAAAAATTATTTTTAACTGATTCTTGAAATTTCAAATTCATTAAATCTAGTATGTTGTGTAAAAACTTCAAAAAGTTTCATCAAAAATCTAATTTATAGTGAATTTTTGAAGTTGGATTTCAAAACACAAAGTATCATCATTCTTGAAACACTAATCTCCGATACTTTGATTTTTCTTCAAAAACTTCATATGAAAACTTATGTATACATTTTGATTATGTTTCTAATATCATTCACACCATTGATTGAGTAAAATCATCTCTAGGAATGATTTTGATATGTTGGATGATAGCTAGGATCCATTTGTTTATTTGAAAATAATATAGGATGAAAAATGAACTTAGAAAATTCATCTTGAGTTCAATCTTGATACATGCATTTCAAATGTCTATTGAATAATTTGTATCAAAATTTTTATCCCACAATTGGTATCAAAATGAGCATTCTATATTTGGTGTCAAATCTTTCATCCAAACATTAGTTTCAAAAACATTTGTCAAAAATATAATTTTGAATAAACTTAAAAAGGTGATTTTTGAAACTAGAAGTACAGGTTGACTTAAGTCAACAAAGTGAATTAAAAAATTTCACCTTAAGCCCAAACTTGATTCATGGACTTAGATTTCCTCATGTTTGATGTCTAGATGCCTAAATATGAGAAAACATGAGTAGATAGCAAAACTTGAAACTTAGCATTTTCATAGTTTTCATGCTTATGTCAAATGAAAACATGATAAGTTCAAAATTTGATTAAATGACATTAGTTTCACTTCAAACTTGATAGACATGATTTGAATGACTATATCTTGATACTTTGAAAGTTTGAATGAAATATAAAAATATCATGAAAAAGATAAACTACAACATTGGTATCAGACTTGAGTACATACATGATTTAGGCTTGAATTGTATCTATCACTCCTTGATATCATGTATGATTTAAGTTGGTATCATGTTATAAATTTGTTTTTCCATCCCTTTGGTTTAGGTTTTCATGTTTCATGAAAAATACTCTTTAGATTTTCAACCTCATGTATTAATTGTGTTTCATCCCTTTGTGTAGCAAGTCTTTCTTACCCTTTTTTATTAATGTCAAAAGGGGGAGAAATTTATAAGTCATAAAGGGGGAGAGAATTATATAGAAAACTATAGAGAAAATATAGTAAAAAAAGGGGGAGAAAACCATGGAGTAAAGTATAGGAATAAAGGGGAGGAAAATATAGGATATCCATGCATATAGATAGGGGGAGTTTAATTACATAGATATGCATGTTGATCGGGGGAGAAATCCCTTAGTTGATATCCTTATGTGCTTTAATGATTTATATTTTCTTAAGGATGTTTGTCATCATCAAAAAGGGGGAGATTGTTGGCTTTAGGATTTCAACCTTAGCCTTAATCTCGGTTTTGATGGTTTTGATGATAACAAACATGGAGCTCATCATGTTTTCTTAAGGATGAATATAATCCCTCATCATGAGCCGTGCGGCTCATCTTGGAGCCGTACACAGCCCGAGCAAGGGGGAAAAGGGAGAGAGGGGAGATCTTGTCGGTGTCGAGTCCACGTTGACTCTCGAGGAGATCGGAGCTCGTCTTCATCGAGGCTTCCTCGGGATCCAATCAACGTTAGGATCTAGTTTTCTCGTGATTTTTTGATGAATCGGGTTTCCGTAGTTGTACGTGCATGATTCTTGTATCAATCGATGCCGGATCATTTTGTTTTCTCTTCGTTTTCTCATATCTAGGGCTGCCGAATCATGGGGAAAGGGGAAAGGTCATGCCAAAATTTTCCCCAATCCCCTTGATGGAAGTAGAGCCCTTAGATGATCATAAATCTATTGATAGAGCATTCTACGTCGTCGATTTCCCGTGTTAAAAGGTTTGTCTTCCCTACGACTCCTAGGTATGGCCGAATGAACCCTAAGCCTCATGAGAAGGGTTCGGCCAAGGGTAGGGGAAGGGGTAAATTAGTCCATATGAAAATAAGATATATCGGAGACGAAGAGTTAAGGTCGGAGCTAAAATCCTCTTTCCTTTCAAACCCTAAGGGCCATTGCCGAGCAAGGTTTCCCTTGCTCAAGGCTCGGCCAAGCCTAGGGAGAGGGGGAAATGGTTGAGCTTTAGATGGAAACTTCCATAGAAAATGTTCAAACTATAGAGGCATGATGATACTTAGAAAGAACACTAACCATAGTAAGTAAATTAATTGATTTATGATATTGTAGGAATGCTAGCTTAATGACCATCCTTAGCTCATTAAATCTTTTAATTTGAAATGATGTAATAGTTTACCATGCTTGTAAACGTAGTTTACTAGGATTAGTTGAGTTATCCCTTAGGTTGAGGTGGAAGAGTGCTCTCGGTAAGAAGACGGAGACTTCCGGGTGTGGAAGTGCCTTAGGTTGAGAGCGAGACTGTTCGGGTCAAAGTCCTCGTTGTAAGGGAAACAACATTAATCTAGTAAATCTAAGCTTGGAAATCCTAAGAGGGGTGCTTAGGTAGTGGAGTAGGCATTGGGGCCGAACCACTATAAATCACCGTATTTGCATTGCTTCTTCTTGTGTTTGCTTAATTAGCATATTAACTTTGCTTCCGCTTGTTATTGAATTTGTTAAATTGCTTAAGTAACTAAGTAAACGATTAAAACCAGAATTAGGCAAATCGATTAGTAAACACATTATTCAGCCCCCCTCTAGTGTGTCATTTCACCTAACACTATCAGTTTATTTGAGCACGACTATGAATTTCTTTAGTCACACTCATCAAGTGGCCCAGAGATATCTCTCTCATATACGAGAGGGATAAATTCGTTCACTGCTACACATATTCCTTTGTATGATTCATTTCATGTGCAACTGTAGTCCTTAATTATTACCACCCGGTTAAAGAAGATGTTAGATTAGGTCAAAACATAAAATTTCTCATGTAGGAACCCATGATAACATCAGGTCGGAGGACTGACGTATCACTACCACTGGATATATACTAATGATATATTTCATGTAGTATTCTCACGGTGGGTCTGTCCAACGCAATGTTCTCCATCATGTGTCTATGATCTGACTTTAATATCACATATTCATGACCAGTAAAATATGATCGTCGCCAATTAGACTACATACTAGTCTTCATTCATTATCGTTCAATGATAATGATCGACTAGGGACTATTTAGAACAAGATTCCAACTGCCTTAGGGTTTTACTATCAAGTCTCCTACTTGATTATCATTAGGAGGAGTCAACTATTCAGGAAATCTCTTATCAAGTCAAACATGCTCATAATGAATAACAAAATAAAGCAAAGGTTCCATTTAAACAAAAGGAAAGCAGTAATAACAATATTATTCCGTTAGCCTAGGGCATACTACTAATACTTCGGTTCTCGCCGACCCAACAAAGGAGTGATTGGTGATGATGACACCCGATAATCTCATAGGGATGTTGCTCGAAATAGGTCGAGGCTGACATATTCGAGATCAACCTCGACCCATTCTGAGCAACATCCCCACGAGATTATCGGGCGACTTCATCACCAAACATCCCTCATTTTGCACTATACAAACATGATAGTCCTCATGTATCCTAGATTCCAATTTCTATTATCTCCACCTTGAACACATTCCTACTTGAGCGTTAGAGTGTCTTTTGCAGGTCCCCCCTCGACAGTGGCGGATCCAAAAAATTTTACTAGTGGGGGTAAATTAATACATAAATAGTATATATGTTTGCCTATAAAAAAATAAGTAATATGTTTGCCTCATTTTGTAACAAGATATTATTGTTAAGTTCTTCGTAAAGAAGGTTCTCATATCTCATATGTCATGTAACTAAAATCGGATAGCATCGGATCGAGTCCAAAAAGTAACTAAAATCTTAAATCCTACAATCAAGAACGTAAACCTCATAACTATAGCTTATTAAATCCTAAACGGGAAAAGTTACAATCACTTTACATGACCGAAGCAGTCCATTGAATCAATGTCCTCAAATCACCCAATGCTGATAACACTTAAGAAATCCTATCAAAGAAAGAAAATGCCACTCTCTGTCACTTCCTCCAAGTGCTACTCCTGCCCCTTTGCATTTACTACAACGATGAAACAGTGTTGACTAATGAAGTGCTAAGACATCGTGAACACAGAAATGTAATAAATGAGCGCATAACTGTACGGAATCGTTCAACTATCTCAGAATCCAACCAAATAAGTATCCACAAAGAACGAAACCAACAACATTTATGCATATCATGCCAACCCAGTGTGCAAATTAATTTGGGGGAGCTAAAAAAAGGTTGCAGCATTGACCAATTTGATGACTAACTGTTTCTTGGCCGATGGCTGCAGTGGCGTGGCTTTCTTCCTTGATAGGTTGGAAGCCACCCCAGTTACGGCGACGGGAGCAGGGGCGTCAGATTTCAGCTCCTCCTGGTCCACTACCATTGTGCCTTCCTCATCCCCATGATGACCATCCGCCGCCGTCGCCGCTACGTCGAAGTGGTGCGAATGGTGGTAAAGGTCATTCTTCTCCTTGTCCAATGAGCCGGCGGCAGTCGGCTGGGGCTTGGGCTTCTTCATGGCGGTGGATGGGTCAGTAGATATAGGGGTGGCTCCGCTAGATGCGCCGGTGCTGTTGCTGTCAGTAGTGGTCCCCGCCGCCGCCGCTTCTGCTGCCGGAGAAACACCGCTTGTGCTTTGTCATCAATCAATCACAGAATCGCATGGCAGAGCTGGGTGGAATTGGAAAGAAGGTCCTAGGACTGGAGTTGGTCATCAGAGACCGCTTGTGCTTTGTCATCAAATATTAATTACAGGAAGGAAAAATATGTTGATTCCTTGGGCAGAAGATGCAATAGCAGCAAAACGTCGGGCTGAAAGTTTAGTGGGAACATGCAAATAGTATAAAATATTATATCCATGATGTTTTTAAAAAATTCAGTAGGGCGAGTGGCCCCCGCTAGGCATATATTGGATCCGCCACTGCCCCTCCGAGTTTCACCTGACGAGATGCATCGGACCGCACCGCTCCGACTTTAGGCAATAACAAATAATATCATAAAATCATCAATAAAAATTCCATTTCAAAATTATAATATTTTTATAATAATTAGATTTATATAATATTAAAAATATAATATTTAATATATTAAAAAATACTATTTAATATGTTAAAAATATACTAAAATGTCTATTTAAAAGAAATTTGTGGCTACTCGCCACAACTGGCACCGCAAGTTGCCCAACCGCTCTCCGATCGAAGAGAGGGCCCCGTGATTGGGGAGGGCCGGTTGGGAGATGGGAGAGGGGAGGAGAGGGGCTACTAGAGAAGGGAATTAGAAATCGGAGGCGGCTAGGATTGGAGGGGAGAGTGGAGAGGAAGAGCGAGCTAGGGAGAGGAAAAGAGTTCGGCGACAAATGAAATATAATGTTTTCTGATGCCTTTGCGACGACTAGTGGTGATCACAGAATCGATCTCAAAGTGGTCGCTTTGCGTCGCGAATTGTTTTTTTTTTTAGCAGTGGCTAAATCGTCGATCGAAATGCCGTTGCTAGTTGGCAATGCCAATTCACGACGATCGCAAAACTGTCACATTAGCGACCGCTATTTTGCCGTCACAAAATGACCATCACAAATAGCATAATTTCTAATAGTGGTATTCAAAACGTCGCCATCTTTAGGAAAGACTACTCATCCATCGACAAAGTAGTCAATGCAACGGTGTCTTTCAGGTTGAAGCTCATGTAAACACTCCCACACACCCTCACAGCCTATGGCTATGATCCTCGGCCCGGCCCCTAGCTCCTTTCCAAAACATGCATTCTAGACCAGTCTCTCTCTTAAACTTCTCTTTCCAAGAGAGAAGAATATCACCTGCAGCAGTTAAACTTTCAGAATGCGAGAATAGTAGACATATACCATCAGCATCTTCCATTGACATTCAAAAGATCAATATATTATTTGTAGAACACAAGCAATACCTCAACTGACAGTTCTCAGTATATACAAGGTGACATCAGATACTTTTCATTTAGGTTTTATTAAGAGAACTGCTAATCTCCTCCATCATTCATGGCGTCTTCCAATGGGAATATTGGATTTTATTAAATCAATCCTGCAATCATGGGACAGAGCAAAGGTGTACAAAATACCGGATTTATCTAATCAATCCTCTGTCATTCTCCTCAGTGACTGGTTTCAGGATATCCCTCCCAGCTACGATGATGAGAATAGGATATTTCTCCATAATTGTTCCGTTAACTTCTTATCAAATCCGGTATATATATGAATTCTCCCACCTTTCATATATATAAGTTCCTGAATTGATGACAAATAAAGTAGAGGATTATAAGTAATAATATCACAAGGTCGACAAATGAGACATTTGAAAGAATAAATTGTGTCTGCAAGTGGATATCACAAAAAAATAGGAAAAATAAAGCAAAGGGCATACTTAGTATCGACCTTATATCTCAATATCCTCATATCACTACTTGATTTGGCGAGTATGTATGATGTCATTCTCATGAGCCACACCCTTTAACACTTTATTTGGAACAACCTCTCGATTCCCACTTGCTTGAGGATTGATCTCCGCTAAGGGATTGACAACAAGTCCACCCTGCAGCCCAAGCCTCCACTTATCCCACTTATGAGAACCTGCTGGGGTTTCTAAACTGGAGAACCTATTGGAATTTCTCACTTCATTCCTCCTCCAAAATTTTGTGCTCAGGAATTCAGCACCAGGTAATCTGCAGCATGTGTTTGTTGCAGGATCATTGTTTGTCATTCTTCCAGAAGATAGAGCTAAATTGAGTGAAATCTCATCCAATGCCATCTCGAGTCGGTGGACTCTAGTTTCCATTGAATTGAGTCCATCTTGTGAGTTCCCAATGAACTTCTGCAAGATGAATAGACTATAATAGCTTGATCTCAGAAAACAAAACTAAATCAAAGTAGATGATCAATTACAAAAGAACAATATATCTCAGACAACTAGAAGAATAAATACATTGGTGTTCATTGTATCCTTTCAAATCCCACGTATTAGAAATGAAGAAAAGACATGTACAAGATTGATATTTATTCATATTCAATAATGGACAACTACAATCTTCACCATAATGATGTCATTAGTCTTAATGATCATCTAGGCTAACAAATTATCCTACAATGGAATCTCTTGTCAGCCTAATACCATCTTATGTGCTCTGATTTATCCTACAAAGCATATAATCATTCCTAACACATCTATACTCAAGAAGAAATGGTAGTGTCAAAAGGTTATTAGCAATTACTGAGTTCAATTAGGCAGTCTAGATTTACGGCAATTAGCAGGATAAACCACTAATTCCCGAGTCCTGAAGAAAATGCATTGTGGGAGATTGTGCTCTTTGAATTTAGAGATCATATGCTCAGATTTTAGGTAGAAGCTAAAAAATGAAGAGACTGTAAAGAACGGAATAGTTGTATTTGTTCCATATCACAAGAAAAAGACACCAGGTAAGTAAAACAATTGGCTAGGGAAACTGCATCCGAGTAGTTATACATCTTTCTCTTATAATAATAGATTTGCTAACTTATTTTTTGGTTTGGCCAAGGGTAAATGCTGAAGGAAGAACTCGATCCCACTCAATCCCAAGAATCAACCATAAAGGCTCTTACCTTGCTGAGTTAGTTAACAGCTTCTATTCTCTAACAAGTTATAGTAAATAGCACTCAGATGTTTGTTGTTATCAAAGGATTAGCAAAGAGCCAAAGACAAAACTTGATTAATCATATAACAAAGAAGACATTTCATTCAGCAATCAGCTACAACACTGAGCACAAACTTTGTTTTGGTAAGGTCGAGTAGAGACTAACTGTACAGTTATGTACTTTTGTCATATACAGTAGTAATTGTCTCTACCTTGCTGTAAAATTTTCTTGCCCTTGTTAAAGATATGGGACTCTCACACAGTGCTTGATTTTAAGCTGTAAATTTGAGTCCTTTACAAAGATTATTGCGCTTCTCAAGCACCAGAAGCACTCTTGATCGTGATAAAATATGTTCAAACTCCAAATAGTTGACTAATTCCAATTACCACAAAGTGTTGATTTTGGCAATAAAAATTTAGCCTAGAGCTTACATATATCCATCTAAATCTAAAACATTGTGATCACATAATGAAGAATTCACGAATCTGGTACCTAGCCTCTCTAATTGTTCCTGCAAAACCTGCATTGAGTAGCAGAATTAATCTAAGTAATAAAGTCAACCAACAACAATCTAGAATTTATTGGTCCTTTGGAAGTTTAGATATTTTTAAATAATTCAAGATATTTAAGTAACATACCATGAAAAAAAATCCATCAAATATACTCATAGGTTCATCGTTCACATTTGTGATCAACATAACTCTGTTCTTAATGTTGGCCAAAAGTGCAATAAAGGTATAGTAGGATTATGCTCTCTTACAGCAGGGAAAAAGACTCTATGATGAAAATATCTCCAACTAAGTAGTTCAGACAACGAGGTTGACTACAAAAGGATTTCTTGCTGAGGAAGCTCTATCATAAGTTGAACCTCAAATAGCATTAATTGCCAGTTTCTTTTACTTGACCACAAAATCAATCTAATTGAGTTTGTTTACGTTATCAACTGATGCATGCCTACCCATTTCTCTATATCTAGAAAATTATACAGATAATATTAGATTATAATCATTCAATAAACTACTGAGGATGGAGAGGAAAGAAAATGAACTACCATTTTTAACAATGTATCAATATGTCATTTAAAGTCATGTAAATGCAAGTATACATATGTGACAAAAAAGGTTTCCCATAAAGGTTAAATGTAAACTTATTCTGATTAATCATGCTCATCTTGCAGCAACCACGGTCAAATGACAAATATAAGAAGAAACCATAGTTAAGAGGAAAGAAATTGAATATGAAAATAGTCATACCTGAAGAACTTGTAACAAATTGGACTGCTGGTTCTCAATCTGAACCAACTGCATATGGATTAAAGATAGATCACCATCCTTGTGGCCAGCATTTAGATCATCGTTCTTTGCGTTAGCCCCCATGTTTAGCTCCAAATTTCCTAGAGAGTCCTGACAAAGGACAACATGGGATGCCGACTTCAACCCAGCCAACTTATTCCCCTTCTCTTCAGGGTTCCTCTCAAACAACACCGATCGCGCTTCTAATCTGGATCTGATGTTGCCCTCTGATGCTCCTTGTTCCCCAACGTTGTGATGCTTTTGATCACTCAAAACTTCACCTGAAGCACCAGTTCCGGATATTTCAACTCTCCAGTTTGAAGGCCTTTGTTCAGCCTTGTGGAATAAAGGAGGGGACAGCTTCTTGTTCCTAATTGAAGGAACATTCTTTCTGGTTGTGGGAATGGGTGAGGCAGCAGGTGGAGGCGACCTGCTAGAAGAAATTCTTTTTGCAGATGGAACGGAAGGGCTGATTGCAGAAGCTGAATAGCGCCCATTACTCGAAGTTTCTGCAGATATTGAAATACTAAAGTGAACATCCAATGCCTCAAAAGCCTTATTTGGATCCAGATTCAATCAAGATCCACATAAAATAAGTTCCCAAGTGCTCTTCTTGAATTAATCAATTGTTCTTGATGGAATCTACAAAGATATAGGGAGAGCTGATTCATCACCTCTGGGAGAAGGATTCGGCTGGAATTGAGTATTGATGTTTCTTTCAGGGACCTCAGGAATATCCTTCCACACATCCAGCATCCGGTTCATGGAATCCCTTACAATCTTCACCTACATTTCAAGAATCAATGTGTATCTTAGAAACTTGAAAAGATTGAGGACGAGGATGGCAAATCCAATGCCAGTCCCAAATCCAACCTTATCGAACCTCCTCGATTCAAAAGAAGAGATGCAGGAGGATCTAAATCCAGTTAATAGATCTTTCTCTCTGATAGCAAGAACGGAGAGAGACTCAGCGGCTGCCTTCCTCGCCGCCCAGTCGTCGTTTGCGAGGGACTCCACGAGGCAGGGAACCAGCAGCCCGAGGAGGGACGAAGTCCCTGCGCCACCGGCGCCGGCAACGCTACCGAGGAGGGAGAGCAGCGCAGACTTCGCCTTGAACGCGTTGCTCCGGAGGAGCTTCACGAGGCGGGGGAGGAGCCGATGGAGGTGGTGAGCGAGATCCGGATCCGATGCAGAGGCCGTGACCGCGTCCATGGCGGCGGCGAGGGAGAGCGCGCCGGAGATCTGGGCGCACTGGTCCTGCTCGTGCAGGAGGGCGTCGGTCAAGGGGCGGAGGATGACGGCGACGAGGGCGGGTGGGTGCGCGGCGGCCATGGAGCGGACGGCGTCGACGCAGGCGGCACGGACGGAGGAGTCAGGGTCGCGGAGGCGGCGGAGGGCAGCGGCGAGCATGCGGGGGAGGTGAGGGGCCACGGCGGCGGCGGGGTGAGAATGGGAGAGGAGAGAGAGGAGGCGTAGCGAGTGCCGTCGGAGCGGCGTCTTGTCGGTGGGCCGCGCGTCAGCGATGGCGGATAGGAATGGCGGGAAAGCGTCAGCGGTTAGTGCCTTTGCGATGGAGTCAAGCTCAGAGGCTGCCATCGCCTCCGTGTCGCGGTCCGAGAGCTTCATCATGCAGCGGTTCACGCGCTGCCTCACTCCCTCCTCATTGCCACCAGCCTGCTGCTGCTGAACTCTAGAAGTCATTCTCGTGCTGCTGTCTGTTGACTGTTGTGATAATTTTTGTACTCTGACTATATATAGATTAATGACTGAAAGAAATGTAATGTTAACTAGTAGTTGTTCTTGCTTTCCTTCACACTGTTGATGTTCTCAATGCAATGCAAAACCATGGTGATGGTGGTGAGATGATGATGGAGGGAGAAGTGGAGTAAGAAGGAAGAGGATTGCACTGGAAAAGAGAGAGGAGGGTGTGAGTTAGGAAGTTGTGGGGATGGAGAGAGAGCAAGCTTAACTACTAAAGATGGGGTGGTTGTTGGGATGGTGGGGATGAGGGAGAGAGATTTATTGAGCAAGAAAGAAGCATGAGAAGAAAAAAAAGAAGACAAGCAAGGGCTTCATTAAGTTATTTTCATTGTCTTTTTTCCATAAATTATATAATTATATCACCCTCTCTTAAAACATGATGCATGTGCAGAGCATGTGACCGAGAAAGTTTTATCCAAATTTCCATAACTTTTGCGGGAAAGCTGGTCGTAAGATCAGAGAATATATTAGCAGTATTTTCTAAATGCTACTAGTTTCCTTTGTAAATGATTTTGGTAATTGGGACCCGTCAGTAATATGATTCATTTTTAAAATATTCATGTGACTTGTAAATGAATTGAAGGGCTCTTGGGTATTATTGTCACACCGCAATTGAGGGTAGTGTGATCGGCCAGAGCATACATCCTGTCCTGTAGCCTACTGTCTACACTGATTGATAAGAAATCAAAATATTTCGAGAAAAAAAATCATAACGCAATCTTTATTTAAGGTTTTAGAAGTTCACAAATATATATTTTTCAACCCAAAGAAGAAAATCAACATCGTCACAAATAGAACATCTCAAATATCAAAGTTATTATGAACTTTTCAAAACACTAACTGTCAGTGTAGAAAAAAAAAAAAACTACTACATGACATTGGACTATGACCAAAGGACGCTGCTACGAGATATGACATCACCGTCTGCCCTCCAGCTGCACCATGACGATGAGCCTCAATCACTGAACATGCTTTGCAAACAAATGAAGCAAACCGTGAGTCCACTTGGGACTCAGTGAGCGATTCTTTCGAACCTCCACATAATCCATAATCAGTCATGCATAATATATAAAGCAGCATAGAATATAGTCAGAGAGGTAAGCTACTTTTAGTGTGACTATCAACCCCATGGGTCATTCTGAATAGACTATATAGGAGAAATCTACTATAACGCCTAATTAAACAACCTGACATCCGGCCCTTAAGGCCTACTTATGGTATAAGAATCCCAGCTACAACCGACTCTACCATACAAGGTAGAATCACACTGGCCGTTCAACCACATCATATCAAGATATAAACAAGAAATCTCGGGCCATCGACTAGGATGGTCTACTAGTCTCCGGACACCTTTGGGGTAGGGATAGATAGTCCCACCCAACTGGGATCTGACACCTAGCGGGCCCGCTGGTGCATCTCAAGACCCAATCACTAGCCGAGCCAAGCATTGGTCATTTTTGACCACCACGCTTCTCGGCGGACCATCTCAAGCACATCACACAATCAAATGTCCTAGGGCTTCCTTATATACACTTCCAGCAATTGCCCATATTCGGCCCTAATCCGGCCGACAGGGTCAACAAATTAATGCTCATCTTCCAAAAACGTGTACACCTAATAGTACTAGGTTTCCAAAAATGAATACTAGAAGTCCTAGAAGTCCTAGAAGTTGTGTCATTTCCAAGCTAAGTTTCCATATATAATATGCATCTTGCAACGTCCTACATGTTATCTAGCGTTATACGCTACCGTGGGTGAGGAATTTTGTGAACCGATATTGGAATTCCACCCATGAACATTTCAGGACAGCATATGTAATTTAAAGAAAGGTAAGTATAATTTACAACAACTACTATATATATAACTACGAGATTCATAAATAAACATTTATACACTGCATTTAGAATTAAATTCAATAAGAAACGGTTTATCTAGCATGGTAAGATAACAATAAATTCAACAATGCATGAAATACTAATCATGGTAAAAATATTACATCATTTCAAAAATTAAAGAGGAATGAGCTAAGGATGGTCACTATGCTATCATTCCCACAATTACATGAATCAATAAATTAGCTTGCTATAGTTAGAGTTCTTTCTAAGTGTCACCATGCCTCTATTGTTTTAGCACTCTAACTATGGAAATTACCATCTAAAGCTCACCCTCTCCCTCCCCTAGGCTTGGCCGAGCCTTGAGCAAGGTGAACCTTGCTCGGCCATGCCTCTTAGAGTAGGAAAGGAAGAGGAGGATTAATCCCCGACCCTAATTCATTGTCTCCGCTATATCTTAATTGTATAATGACTAGTTTGCCCCTCCCCCTATACTTGGCCGAAACCTTCTCATG
The DNA here is from genome assembly GCA_034359265.1 of Canna indica. Classification (NCBI taxonomy): domain Eukaryota; kingdom Viridiplantae; phylum Streptophyta; class Magnoliopsida; order Zingiberales; family Cannaceae; genus Canna; species Canna indica. Next base: position 45,320,703 of record CP136890.1, on the reverse strand, counting down.
AAACTTTAGGGTTTGCTCGGCCAATCCTATGAGTTTTAGGGAAGACGAGTTCCTTAACACGTGAAATCGATGATTAAGAACACACTATTCATGAAATTGTGATCATCCGAGGGCTCTACTTCCGTCAAGGGAATTGGGGAAAATTTTGGCATGACCTTTCCCTTTTTTCCATGGTTCAGAAGCCCTAAAACTTGAGAAATCTTGACGATCCGACAAGAATTGATGCAAAATAGCAAATACATAATTCCGAAACCAAGAATCGATGGAAACTCGCGAGAAAACACATTCTAACATTTCTAGGGGTTCGGCTACCCTCCTCCCCCAATCCTTCAAATCTAACCACTCACCTTTGCTAGAGGAAGATGAAGAATCGAGCGTTAATGACCTCGAATCTTCCAGCGATGACGCGAAACCCGAATCGACCAAGATCTGTCTCCCTTGCTCCTTCTCCCCCTCTCCCAATGCGTTGCCTTGTGCGACTCCAAGATGAGTCGCACGGCAGCTTGGATGAGGGATTTTAATCCCTTATCTAACCTTCCATTCTTGCCTTTGACTCTTACTACTGACCCGACTAAGCCCGAGCTCGACTTGGGTTCCGACTCTACCCGTAACACAAGTTGATTTAAACTCAATTAAGGTACAAATGCATAAAAGGAAAGAGTCATTTTGCCAATTTAATTGCATACATCATTAGTCGAGTCATACCTTTTACTCGAGGCGGTCCTGAGGCTCGACTCGACTAACCTCGAGTCCGGCACGCTGCACCAAAATAGATTTTTATATTAGGAAATTTTTCCGGGTCTTACAATTGTTGTGGTCTGACCTTATGTTTATGACTTTTCATTGGATGGTCGGTTAAGTAGAAGTTTAGAACATTGATCCATTTAGCTTTGCAGACGATGACATATATGTCGTATTATGGTGATACTATAATGTGTTCAGACCTAAAGTTAAGATAATGTGGTCTTGCACGTCTCCTTGTCCGGCGCAACTCTTACGGGAGGACATGCAAAGACACTTCGACGCTCACGTAAGTAAGAATCTCGAGTGTCGAGTTGTATACCTAATGTGTATCGTGTTTGTTTATAGTTAAAGGAATAATGCCCTCAAATTAATCACATGTCGATATGTTAACACTACAACAATAATCGTCATTAATAGCATGCCATAAACACTATCATAGGTAGTGTATAACATTATCTGAAACACTGTCATATCGCACGCTATCTTATGTAGGGAGGTTACAATAGCGTTTCAGAAATGCAATTGCGAATGCTATATGAATGTTATTTAATAATATTTTTTATCAGTTATGATTAGTTTGTTACCCCATCCATATAGTATATAGCATGCTTGACTTGCTTTTACTTATTTTTATAATAGCAGTATTGTTTAGTTATCATGTATACTTATATAGCTTTTTCAAACCGTGATCTGTCACTAAAGAGAGCATTTTGAAACTGTCATACAAATATAGGTTTAATCTCAAAGTAGGTTCTTAACTTATCAACAAATTACTAAAATCAAGAACATTACATAGATAAATTAGTAAAGAATATTTTTATATTAAATAAAGAGTACATTATATAAATCCAAATGACTAAAACATAATATTATCTGAACTTAGTAAATATCAACAAAAGTAGATTAAGTATTAAGTGTGCACAGTAACTATCTTGTTATAGTCAACAAAAGTAGCCTCTCCTTTCTCATCCTCTCCAATTCTTGGATCATCTGCCAATGCTCCAAAGTTAGACACTTTTTTCCGAAGTGACATCAATTTAGCCATCGTTAGCCATTTGAACAAAATGCCAAATCATTTTTACTAAGCCACTTCTGCAAGGTACCAATTAAATTACTTCATGAACTTGGACAATATTAAGGGGAATAAGATAAAACCTATTTAGATCAGTGCAGCCCAAGTTTCTATCTTCTTGCATGGCCAAAACCATTAAATCTTGTAGCGTCTGCATTTTTTGGAAGGAGTTTGAATTCAACTACTATAAATAATCATTATTTATAAATAACTCTTGAATAAAGGGAAAGTTAAGAATAAGTGACATACTTGATTCATTTCAGGATCAGTGTTGTACCGAAGAGATCTCATGGTGGCCAAGTACCACCTCCAAGCTTGCAATTCCTCACTGGTTGGATGTGTAGTAACATCAAATTTGGGGCAGTTTTTTCGTAACACTTTAGATGCAAGTATATCAATGTAATAGAAAAAAGTTGCATTCCTAACACTTCAGTTCATTCATATGGTGGATTTATGAATCTGTCAAGGTCATTTCCTCCAATATTCAACCACTGGACATCTCGAGCATGTTAAAATTGGGACACCACCAATTATATAGAAAAGCAAACCATGTAAGATTTTGACATGGTAAGTTTTCTTATATAACAAGTTTATATGGAGCATAAGAGTAGTTAGATTTTGGTTTCATGCAAGTAGCCATGTTGCAGCAAGTAGTTATAAAGCATGAGCATATGGCATATATTTTTTCTGCAAATCCACTAGCAATATGCACGAATAAGAGTTTATTTACTTGGAAGAAAAAAGATGAATGAATGGAAAAGAAAGAAGGGGGGAAGGAAGCTAAAATTCTTCCTTTTCTTTGTTCACTTAGAAGAAAAAGGAGGCAAGAAAAAATAGTCAATCTTTCCTGCGTTCAGCTTCCACTCAAATAGCGAACTATTAGATTTACAATATAATTGTATGATTATTTTATCTGTTTTAAGATGAATACCTTGCTAATAAAGTTAATCAAACCTGTACAGCTGAAATGCATCTTTTACACGGGTGCAGTCTTATTAAGATAGTAGTTAAAACCTTAGTAAAAGCCATAGGAAGTAGAAGTTTACAGACAAAGAAGTGTAGAAAATAACAAGAACAATGGTATTATCAACTGTAAAACATAGATCTAAAGCACTCACTGCCTAAATAAGCAAATAATAAAATTATACTATAAAGTACAAGACTTATAGCAATACCATGTTTAAGAGAACATCTCTGAAGCAAAGGTCCAACAACTGGCAACAACCGAGCTGATTCATAGACTGTAGCCATCAGTAAATTAATTTTCTGCACGTCATGTGAGTCAGTCTTACAAGTTTTCTCCCGAACTACAATTATCTTTGAGTATAATTGCAGTAGCAAGGATAGATAAGAAAAATGGATAGCTAAAAGAGTTTATGAATTAGATGTTCAAACATCAAATGTTCTTGCTCTTGAAGATTTCTTTGTATTTAGCTTACCAAGTTTAGCTATCCAACAAAAGATAATTAAAATAAGCAATAACCTTGTTTTGCTTGGATAAGTTTTATCAAGCTACTAGAGTTGCAAAATGAAAGTATGTCTAACTTTGGCAGAATTTGAATGGTCTAACATGCACATAAGTAAGACATGAAGAGCACATTGACATGACTAGATTTCAGTAAAGGAAATTGTGATTTTAAACTATAATGAAAGTTCAATAAATCAATGAGAAAATGCTAACAAATAAAGAAGTTGCAAGATCTAAGAAATCAGAAAAAAAAAATGTACCTTTTCTATTTGATGTCCATAACACATTCAACAACCTTCAAAGGAATACTATTTGCTGTCACAACTAGTCTCCCATTCATGTATTCTGCAAAAGATTCTCTTCTCTTTTTTACTTGCCACTAGAGAACAACTAACAACTAATTACAAAAATATTTTCTGCAATATAATGATCAAGACAAGGATATTTTCAAACTACAACAAAAGGATATATTATTTTTTTCATAAAACTAGTTGAGACATGTACTAAAACTAAACATATCAACATATCAGAAGTTTTTTTTGTAGTTGATGGACTAATTGAAATCTTCTGCAATACAAATGTGATAACATAAATGTCAAGAAAGCATCATGATCTATATTATAGATCTGGAAAATTTAGCAATAGATCAAACAAACTATGATATATTGCTTTAATCATCTACCAACTCGCTCAAATTAAGAAGACAAATACCCATTGATTATATTTATAAATACTCATGGATTGTTGTATGATGTACACATGTATACATGATGAATATCAGTTTTAATTAGTTCTGCAGAAAAGATGCAGCATATATAATTAATGTTACAACAGGTCATTGAATAACAAACAACAGGTCGTTTTGGGAGAGCATTAGTCATGATTCATTCATACCTACAAACAAACAATTGATGAGCATCATTACATTAACATACTGTTGAGACAGTGAAAAAAACCAAAACAAGATTTGCATGAGGAAGCAAAGCTACTGCGAGAGGAGGAGAAGAAGGAGATACAGGACAAAAACCTCGATGCTGGTGGCTAAGCGATTTGTTCCAAAGAAAATAAAACAAATAAGCACAACAATTTCTGCATGTTGCTCAGGTATATTCAAGAATCACTACTTACTTTATGGACATTGGTTATAGAAATTCCTTTTGACACAAGAGTATATGCATTCCATCCTCCTATGTTTGCAAAAACAGCCATAGTTAACCATGGCAACACACAAAGGACACCTGATTTAGTGAGATTGAACTTCAAAACATATGGAAACCATTAAAATAAATTTGATGATATATATAAAATACTGACTTGCCCTGAGTTGTCAGGTTATCTGCAATTTCCCATTCTTCTTTTCAAGCTTATTCTGCATGATCATCTTATAAATCCAAAGAGTTAAGAAAAAGCCAAGATGATTACTTATTGATATTTTTTGCTAGTAGAAAAGGTGTACCTCATCAATGAATTTGAAGTACCTATTGAAAGTGATTGCGGCCACATTTGTCACGCAATTATAATTACTAGCTTAGATTGATATAAATACAGTATAATGTCTATTGTGTATTTTATGAATTTAAGTTGTTCTTATATCTTATATTTGGAATTAGAAAGGTTTCTGATAACAAGTATCTCATAAAAACAAGTCTTACAAATAGTAATCACTCAAAGGAAGTCTTGATGATGCACTTTGTCATATTTTTAGAAGTGGTTCCATGTCTCTAAACATTTTCTCCTCACTGCAAAGAGACATTGTGAGATGGTCAAGATAACATCTCCAATGAACAATTCCTCCAACAATTTATGTCACCTATATCAGCATGGAAGCTAAGTAAGCTCACAAAAGAACGAAAACTTCATTCGAACGACACAATATTTAATTTAGTTGATTGAATGTTTCTTTCTATTTCACTCGAGACATCAAAGAGAAAGGACACAACAATGGACAAGAACTAGCTATGAACTTCTCTACCACATAATAGAAAAGGAGCAGAAAAGTGCAACTTTACAGACCAGTCTTATATCAACTTTAAAAAGACCTATTGCTGCACAAAACCTGAGACAATTTTACTATACAAAATCCATAGAGATGGAAAAAGGATTATTTAAAAAGAGAAAAATATTCCAGATCATGTAGGAGACACCATCTTAGAATGAGGAAGCCCTAAAAAAAAGAAGCTTCTGAAGAAGAAATGTTAGCGGAGGATAAAGAACAAGGTGCCATTAAGCACTCAACGGAGATCAAATCTTACATTTGTTTTTGTTCACTGTGAAGGTAGGATTTTTCACAGTACTCGACAGTAGAATAAAGCTGAGGCCTCAGGTTCTTGAGATCCTAAACATGGCCAGTATCACTCAAAATCAGAATGAAGCTTGGCGTTCGATCCTAGTACATTGAACCTCATACTATTCGGGTAGTCATGACATGTTGCAAGACATCAATCCTGACTTGTGAGTGGAGTCTCGCACGACCACACCAAAGGGGTTTAGTGGTGCCTCCCGGAAATTCAAATAGAATGAGTTCTATCGAATTCGACTCTTCGTCAGGCATGTTGGCCCAAGGGTTCCACCTAGGTCTCGCTCTCTTTTTGATGATAACAAACATGTGTCGAATTTATTTGTTGAGTTTTGAGTTCAGGTTGATAGAACAATACACCTACGAAGTTCGTCCGAAAAACCGCAAAGAAACGAGTAAAAATAGCTTCGATGGCTATCACGCCTTAACCTAGGTTTAGGATTTGATATGATTGTAGTATGCCCCTAGGATATCAACCAAACCTATTTCTACTATGTCCCAAATCAAAATCCGAAGACTAGACTCGAAAATGAAAACCAAGTGTAAAAATCATCAAACTAGGCTATATTTGGTGTTCCGGTCTGATGTCCAATTGATAGGTCGATCGATCGACTATCGATCGCAAAACGGGATAAAAGCCACAAAAGGCTTCCGGCCGATGACCGATCGCTACGTTGGTCGACCGACCCATCGATCGGGTGATCGATCGTCGGAAGGCAACGAATACATTTTTATCCATTACAACGGGTATTTGAGACATGTTCACTTCATGGCTTATAAATACAAGCTATTACTCTTCACCTACCTCTCTTCACTATTTTCATTGAGTAATTATTCAAGCATTCAAGACTTCAAGAATTGATTTCCAAGTCCTAGTTCTCAAGTTCCACATTTCTCTCAAGGTGTTCTTCACGGTTCAACTCTCACAACGAAATCTTCCATCCATATTGAAGAGTTGAAGTGATTGAAGGCTAAGAAAGGAGATCTCAAGTTTGGTTTATAATTATTGCTCCTTTAAACTTGTTTTATTAAATTATTTGTTTGTGGTTCTCAAATTAGCTTGTCAGTTGTGCTAGTGAAACACCTTAGGTTGATTATAGAATTGTGTTTTGCTATAAGAATAGTTGTTGAGGCATTCTCAAAGGGTTGAGATTTGAGTCCTCATTGTATTATTAGGGAAACATTATTTCTATAAAGCATTTGTGTCACGCCCCAACTCAGGGTCACATGACCGGCCAGGGTATACGTGTCTATACGTCGCAGCCTAACCCATGCACATGACAACTCATGATAATAAAGCATAGCGGAAAGAATATAACGAGTTTTATTTTAAATGAAAAAGAAACCAAATCGTATTTCATTAGAAGCAAGTTTAGCAAAACAGTATAGTACGGAAACGATAAATCAAGTTCAACAGTTCTTGTACAAGTGAAATTTGAAATGAAAGACATGAATGTCCCCAAGGGACTACAACTCCAAAATACCAAAATACAGGTGCATGACAAACTACCAAAGACTCGACTACGACCCCTAACTAGGACTGCTATGAGATCAATGCGACTCCTTTGCCCTCCAGCTGCGCCAAGTGCTCCAACCCACCTCACTGGTCAGGCTCTGCAAAAAAAAAGAGAAAGAAACAACATGTGAGTTTGAAAGAACTCAGTGAGCGGTTCTATCAACCCCCACCAGAAAAATCAACCACAGAGAGAAAGAATAAAATGCCCCTAACTCATACAGGGGTAAATCATCAAGTGGTATAACTAACTAACATGCCAACTGTCCATCACATGCCCAAAGGCAAACCATTTCACTAAGTAGTGAAGTACAACAGGCCTCAGCCTACCCGTGCCCTAAGACAAACATCAGACTCTAGGGTTGTGAGGATAATCGAGATTGGCCTATACGAGCTTATCCTACAATAGAACCCTTAGATAAAGCGCAGGAATAATCGGGATTCGCCCATTAGAACTTATTCCTTAAATGACACTCGAGAGCAATCGGGATTTGCCCGTCCGAACTTGCTCCACAAGAAAACATAGGAACAATCGGGATTCGCCCATCCCAGCTTGTTCCTTAAAGATAGCGCAGGGATAGTCGGGATTCACCCATCCAAACTTGTTCCTTAAACACAGGTTGGGAATTAGTCATCCAACCTCCAGGGCCAAGCCTGCAATTCGGCTCCTATCCGAGCCTCTCCCCCATTCATAAAGATATGGCGCCAATAAGACCTAAGTCAAGTGTCTCCAACGATGTCTTAGGGATGTCTTTACTAGGAAGCGCTACAACACTCTATGCCCGATCCCAACACCTAGACCCGTAATACCATCAACCCATGAGGTTTTATTTCATGCATAAAATTTATTTGTTGTTTCATAATAGGTTATGCTGATCCTTGAATTTTAATTATACAATTTAAATTTCCATTTGTCAAAAATAGGGTTTTGTTTTTAATTTACTATTAAGCCCACAACTGGTGCATCCAAGTCGAATCTGACTTCCAACTTGTGTCCTATGGATCCAGACTATGTTTTCCGGTCAAAATGATTGGTTACACATCTATGTTCAGTAAACTATACACATCACAATAAAGTTTTCAAAATCAGTCCTGAATCAGCAATTCAGCATGGAGTTTCCAGCAAGATTGAGTTTTCAACATATCATGGTAATTAATCCGAAATTTACAGAAATTAAATCCTTAATCACTATCAACACAGATTTATAATATTGAGATAAATCTCACAAAAATCATATTTGTTAAACAAGATTAGCAAGCATCAATATCATCTTTAAACAAGAATCAATCTTCATTAGCAAGAACTCATATTAAGAACACCCATGGCATCAAGATCAAATCCTATCTTTGTAAAACACAGATTTAATTTCAAGGCATGCATTAACATTATAAGAACCTAAATTGGTAAGCAATTCAAGGCATAGATCTCAAAGATAAACAAGAATCCTCTGTTAGGCGTTTCATCAAACACCTTGAGGCCACCCGTTCTTCCACCATCGTCGAGCACCCCTAGGGTAATCCTAGGGCCGCCGAGCCACAAAGGAGAAACCTCAGGTTCCCTCCACAAGTCGACATGACATTTTGGCGATCGAATCACAAGAATCGATGGAAAACAATTAAGAACGACACAACAGCCAAATCAGCTCAGAAACATGAGAGAAAACCTAAGAAAAGGAGGGCTAAAACCACTCACTCAATTAGGAAGAGATATTAGGGGAGAATTGTCTGATTGGCGGCCTCCAAATCCGGCCCCAAAGGGTGGCGGCTCGGCTCAAACAAGGGGGAAGGGGCGGTGGCTCCAAGCTTAAAGAGGGGGGGTTGTAAGACCTGGGAAAATTTCCTAATATAAAAATCTATTTTGGTGTAGCGCGCCGGACCCAAGGAGAGTCCAGTCGAGCCTCAGGATCGCCTCGAGTGAAAAGGTATGACTCAACTATTGAAGCATGGAATTTAATTGGGTGATTGACCTTCCTTTTATGCAATCATACCTTAAATCAAGTTTAAATCGACTCATGTTGTGGGTTGAGTCAGAACCCAAGTCGAGTTCGGGTTTAGTCGAGTCTTGAGTAGGAGTCAAGTGAGTCAAGAGCCTATATGGAAGGCTAGATGAGGGATTAAAACCCCTCATCCTTGTGCGTGTGACTCATCTTTGAGTCGCACAAGGCAGCCTAGGGAGAGGGGGAGAAGAAGCAAGGAAAAGGGGGAACTTTGGGTCGATCCGGGATTTCGCGCCATCGCCGAAAGATTCGAAGTCATCGTTATCCGATCTTTCATTCTCCGCAATTGAGGTGAGTGGTTGGATTTGAAAAATATGGGGTAGGCGGGTGGCCGAACCCTTAGTGGTGATTGGATTGTGTTCTCGCGATTTTTTCGACGAATCGAGTTTTCGTAGTTGTATATATATGCTTCTTGTAACAATACTTGCCGAATCATTTTGTTTCTTGTCGTTTTCTCAGATCTAGGGCTGCCGAATCATGGGGAAAGGGAAAGGTCATGCCAAAATTTTCCCCAATCCTCTTGACGGAAGTAGAGCCCTTAGATGAACATAAATCTTCCATTGGAGCACTCGCCGTCGTCGATTTCACATGTTAAACAGTTTCACTTCCCTAGAACTCCTAGGTGTGGCCGAATGAACCCTAAACCTCATGAAGAGGGTTCGGCCAAGGGTAGGGGAAAAGGGTAAATGAGTCCACATGACATTAAGATATATCGGAGACGAATAGTTAGGGATGTAGTTAAAGTCTTCTTTCCCTTTCCTACTCTAAGGGCCATGGCCGAGCAAGGTTTCCCTTGCTCAAGGCTCGGCCAAGCCTAGGGAGAGGGAAAAGGGTGGCTTTAGATGGAAACTTCCATGGTCATAAGGTTCTGGTTATAGGGGCATGACGATACTTAGGAAGAACACTGATCATAGTAAGTAAATTGATTGATTTATGATATTGTAGGAATGCTAGCTTAATGACCATCCTTAGCTCATTAAATCTTTTAAATTTGAAATGATGTAATAGTTTACCATGCTTGGTATTTCATGTATTTTTAAATTCATTGCTACCTTGCCATGCTAGATAAATTGTTTCTTATTGAGCTTAATTCTAAAGGTAGTGTATAATTGTTATGCATGAATATTGTGGCTATATATAGTAGATGTTGTAAAGTTTACTTACGTTTCTTTAAATTACACATGCTGTCCTAAAATGTTCAGGGGCGAAATTCCAAGGTCAGTACATGGAATTCCTCACCCAAGATAGTGTATAATGTTAGATAACATGTAGGACTTTGCAAGACGCTCAACATATATGGAAACATAGCTAGGAGATGATATAACTTCTAGGAGTCCTAATAAACATTTTGGAAATCTAGAACTCTTAGGTGTACACATTTTGAAAGGGCAGCATTAATTTATTGACCCTGTAGCCTGGATTAGGGCCAGATACGGGCAATGGCCCAAAAGGTACATAAGGAAATCTTACGACATTGATTGTGTGATGTGCTTGAGATGGTCTGCCGAGAAATGTGGAGGTCGAAAATGAACAATGCTTAGCTCGGCCAGTGTTTGGGTCTTGAGGTGCGCCAGCGGGCCCGCTAGGTGCCAGACCCCAGTTGAGTGGGACTAGCTATCCTTACCCCAGACGGTGTCCGGAGACTAGTGGACCATCCTATTCGAAGGTCCGGGATAGTTTGTTTACATCTTGTTATGATGTGGCCGACGACCAGTATGATTCTACCTTGTATGGTAGGGCCGGCTGTAGTCGGGAATTTTATTCCACAAGTAGGCCCAAGGGCCGGATGCCGGAGGCTTGATAGGCCGAGATGGTAGGTTTTTACATATTCGGTTCATACAGAATGACCCATGGGGTCAGTAGTCACATTAAAACTTTCTTACCTCCCTGAATATACATTATTTTACTTTATATGATATGCTTGAATAACTGAGGATTATGTGGAGGTTCCCTAGAACCACTCACTGAGTCCTAAGTGGACTCACAGTTTGTTCTTGTTTTTGCAGAGCATGAGCAGTGATTGTGACCTGTCGACATGGTGCAGCTGGTGGGCGGGAGGTGGTGCCATATCTTGTAGCAGTGTCCATGAGTCATAGAGCAGTGTTTAGATGTTATTTTTATTTTCTGCACTGACAGTTGTATTTGGAAAAGAGTTTGTAAAACTTGATACTTGAGACATTCAGTTGTTTTGCGATGTTGGTTTTCTTATTTGGTTTGAAACATAAATTGTGAATTTTGAAAACCTTTAATAAAGTTTGTGTTGAGATTTCTTTTATCGATACGTTCTGGTTTCCTTTATGTCAGTGTAGACAGTAGGCTACAAGAGAGGATGTAGGCCATCGCTGATCACACTACCCTCAGTTGGGGTTTGACAAATAAACTCCCCATATAAATATGGGGTGGTGAATCCTATATTGATCACTCAACTATCTTAAAGTGATTCATGTTATACCCAATCTCCAAGCTATGAACACCCAAATGTGAACCATAAGTAATGAAGTCAAAGTATAACACTAGGCACTTAAGATACTTTGGTGATCTCAAGTCCAAGTATAACACGAGGCGGTGCCATATCTCGTAGCGGCGTCCATGAGTCATAGACCAATGTTTAGTTGTTGTTTTATTTTCTGCAGTGATAGTTGTATTTTGAAAGAGTTTGTAAAACTTGATACTTGAGACGTTCAGTTGTTCTGATGTTGGTTTTCTTATTTGGTTTGCTAACATAAAATTGTGAATTTTGAAAACTTTTTAATAAAGTTTGTGTTGAGATTTCTTTTATCGATACATTCTGGTTTTCTTTATATCAGTGTAGACAGTAGGGTACGGGGCAGGATATAGGTCCTGGCTGGTCACACTACCCTCAGTTGGGGTGTGACAAAGTTGGTATCAGACCACTAGGTTAGGTCTTGTCTATGACTTAGTGTTGGGTACCATATGATCCATATGCTAGCGTGTCGACATACGGTATAGTTATGCTACGAGATTTGGCGACCACTCCTGCACTCAACGCACCATGCGGTTAGAAAGTTTAAAGAGTTTTTGTTAAGAATTTATTATGTGACAGGCAACCTCCTTTTCTTTTCTGTGATAGTGCAATGGAGGCTCCAAATGTTGCTTTGAGCGGCAGTGGCAATAACTCGATAGAACGTCGAGGCTGGGGGCGAGGCTGAGGTTGAGGCTGAGGCTAGGCCGGGGGCTAAGATAGGGGGTCGTCTGAGGGTCAGGGGCAAGAGTCAGCGGTTGCTCAACTGCAGGCTCATCGTGAACCAGTTAACTGAGGTGCTCCTTAGGGAGCAGGAACTGAGACAGTAGATGCAGCAGCAGCCTCAGCAGCCATCGCCATAGCCAGTGCCCGTAGTTTCAATGGTACCAGAAGTGGTAGAGGCGATAGCACCCGTGGTCAGAACTCTAGGGCCCCAACTTATGCAAATTTCGTCACACTGAAGCCATCGGAGTTCACCGGAATAGATCATTAGGTGGAAGTGACTGAATTCTTGGGAGATTGCTACGAGTTATGCATGGAGCTAGGGTGTTCGTCAGAGGCAGCTGCTCGTATGGTTGGTCTTCAGATTAGGGGACCGACAAAGGTCTAGCTGCACACTTGGAGGGCCCGCAGGGCAGATGGCGCACCACCTCCCACGTGGGAGGAATTCAGGGCGGTTGTGGGGAGCAGTACCTACCCATGAGTGTTCGCGACAAGCGCGCCAGTGATTTTGAGATGTTGCGCCAGTCTAGAGGAATGACAGTATCAGAATATGAGATGGAGTTCAACCGTCTCTCCAAGTACCATCCAACCCTAGTGGCGTCTGAGACCGTTAGGGTCAAGAGGTTCGTGGCAGGTCTGAGGCCACAGATTGGCAGTCCACTACACTGAGGATTCTACTCTGGCTCGGGTAGTGGATGAAGCCCTGCGGAAAGAAGCCTTGGTATCATCTGAGAGGAATGACGGGCTAGCTAAGAAGAAGTTTAGATCGCAGGGTTCTGGCAGTTGACCTTGGCACTCTGAGGGGGCAATGACCGCGGCAGATCATCACCAAAGCCGGGGGCAGAATGGCAATCGGGGCCGTGAGGGCCCAGGGACCAGGTCAGTGAGGCTGGCAGTGTTAGGAGGTAGTTCTCATAGATCTGAGGCACTGTAGTGTGGTAGCTGCAGTCGGAGACATTGAGGGTCTTGCCTTAGCAGCACGATTGCTTGCTTCAAGTGCGGCCGAGTCGGACACTTCAAGAAGGACTGTCCTGAGGTAACTAGTCAGAAGCCTGAGCAGTCTAAGGGAAAGGCACCTATGTCAGTGGGGTCAGTAGCTTAGAGGCGACAGGCACAGAATAAGGGGCCGCAGACCAGTCATTCTATGAACCGTGATGGGGCAGAGGCGTCCAAAGCAGTGGTGGCAGGTACTATTTTAGTATGTTTGTCTGCTGCATATGTTTTATTTGATACGGGTGCCACACACTCGTTTGTGTCAGCCATATTTGCTGTGAAATTGCCAGTGGCACCCTCCATGCTCGATGGGCCATTGATAGTATCAACGCCTACGGGCAATGCAATCTTTAGAAATTCAATATACCAAGACTGTGAGGTGCTCATCTACGACCATGTGTTGAGTGCAGATTTGACACTCCTACCCACTCTTGAGCTTGATGTCATCCTTGGCATGGGCTGGTTAGCAGAGCACTTTGCGATGCTGGATTGTAGAGCTAAAACGGTGATGTTTAATAAGCCTGGGCTGCTACAGGCTCTAAAGGGGAGGGAGGTAGCAAGCCGATAGGGGTCATCTCAGCCCTAAAGGCTCGTAAGTTGCTTCAGGGCGGCTGCCAATCCTTCCTGGCCTTCGTATCTTTGGCCGAGGAGGAATGGGGTGAGGCAAGGAATGTCAAAGGAATCCAGTGGTCTGTGAATTCCCTGATGTGTTTCTCGAGGAATTACCGGGATTGCTGCCCAGAAGGGAAGTTGATTTTTGCATTGACTTGCAGCTCGGGGTGAAACCAATTTCCATTCCACCTTATAGGATGGCACTAGCCGAACTTAGGGAGTTAATGGTGCAATTGCAGGAAATGCTAGACCTGGGTTTCATCCGGCTGAGCGTGTCACCCTGGGATGCCCTGGTTCTCTTCATGAAGAAGAAGGATGGGTCGATGCGCATGTGCATCGACTATAGTCAGTTGAATAAGGTGACCATCAAGAATCGCTACCCACTACCGAGGATAGATGATCTATTTGACCAGCTGTAGGGGGTAAAATAGTTTTCAAAGATAGATCTAAGGTCCGGGTACCATCAGTTGAGAATCCGGGACTGCGATGTGCCTAAGACTTTAGGACTCGCTACGGTCACTATGAGTTCCTAGTGATGTCCTTTGGCCTAACCAATGCACTTGCTGCCTTCATGGACCTAATGAATAGGGTATTTAAGGAGTACCTGGACAGCTTTGTGATCGTCTTCATTGATGACATTCTGGTTTACTCCAAGAGTGAGGAAGAGCACTATAAGCACTTGAGAATGGTCCTGGAAACCGTCAGAGAGCACCGCTTGTTTGCAAAATTTTCCAAGTGTGAATTTTCGTTGGAAAGTATAGGGTTCTTAGGCCATGTAGTGTCCAAGGAAGGGATAAGGATAGATCCTGCCAAGATAGAAGTGGTGCAGAACTAGAAACGACCGACTAGCGTGACTGAGGTCCGCAGTTTTCTTGGTTTGGCCGGGTACTATCGAAAGTTTATGGAGAACTTCTCCAGAATTGCAGCCCCTTTGACTCGGTTGGCCCATAAAAACATCAGGTTCATTTGGGATGACAATTACAAGATGAGCTTTCAGAAGCTCAATGCGTGTTTGACATCTGCACCCGTGTTGGTTGTACCTTCCAGCTCAGGAGGGTTTATAGTCTTCTGTAATGCCTCTCGGGTTGGCCTGGGCTGTGTCCTGATGCAGTTTGGCAGAGTCATAGCTTATGCGTCCCGCCAGCTGAATGTTCATGAGAAGAACTATTCGACGCACGACGTAGAATAAGCGGCAGTGGTCTTTGCATTGAAGCTTTGGCGGCAGTACCTGTATGGGGAGACTTGCGAGATCTACACGGATCACAAGAGCCTCCAGTACTTGCTTACCTAAAAGGAGCTGAACCTTAGACAGAGGAGGTGGCTAGAGCTCCTAAAGGATTTTGATTGCACCATTATGTATCATCCAGGGAAAGCAAATGTGGTAGCAGATGCTCTGAGCAGAAAGTCCATGGATAGTTTGGCTCATTTAGAAGTTAAGCGGAGGCCTCTAGCTCGAGAGTTGGTATTGTGCGTAGATGGGGGTACAACCTTATCAGTGTGAGCTTCAGGTGCCCTGGTGGCACACCTGCGGGTGCAGTCCACGCTGGTGGACATGCTGCGTGCCGCGCAAGGGGAGGATGCCTTTTGTGCGCTGACCAAGGATTTGGTGCAAAGAGGCGATGCAGAAAATGGTTTCAGGTTGGACTCAAAGGGTGTACTGAGGTTCAAAGACTGAATCGTAGAACCAGATATGGCTGAGGTGCGCAGGCAAGTCCTGGAACTGGGTCATCGTTCCACTTATATTATGCATCCGGGGGCCACAAAGATGTATCGGGATTTAAGGTAGCATTACTGGTGGAAGGGTATGAAAAGAGAGGTAGCAGAGTTTGTCTCCAAATGTCTGGTCTGCCAGCAGGTGAAGGCCGGACACCTTAAGCCTGCGGGGCTACTGCAAAACCTCGAGGTGCCCGAGTGGAGTGGGAGAAAATCACCATGGATCTAGTGACTGGGTTGCCTAAGTCAAAAGGCGGGTTTGATTCTATTTGGGTGGTAGTGGACCGGTTAACCAAGACCGCACACATCATACCAGGGAAGACTACCTTCTCTGCGGAACAGTATGCCCGATTATTCTTGGATAGGATTATGGCATACCATGGTACCCTGGTGATGATTATATCTGACCGCGGTACCTAGTTCACAGCTCGGTTTTGGCAGTCCTTCCAGGAAGCCTTGTGTACCCAGGTGCGTTTCAGCACAGCTTTCCATCCGCAGACTAACGGGCAGTCAGAGAGGACCACACAAACTTTGGAGGACATATTGAGAGCATGCGTCCTAGATATGGCCGACGGCTGGGAAAAGGTACCTACCACTTATAGAGTTCGTCTACAACAATAGCTATCACAGTAGCATTGGCATGGCTCCTTTTGAGGCTTTGTATGGGCGGCGGTGTAGGTCTCCGGTGGGCTGGTTTGAGGCCAGAGAATCACTCATCCTGGGCCTTGATCTGGATGAGGAAGCGGTACAAAAAGTGAAGGCCATAAAGGAAAGATTGCTGGCGGCCTAGAGTCGACAGAAAATGTATGCCGACAAGAAGGCCATGGAATTGGAATTCGCTGAGGGTGATTTAGTCTTTCTGAAGGTCTCTCCTATGAAAGGGGTGGTCCAGTTTGGGAAGAAAGGAAAGCTGAGCCCTAGGTACATTGGGCCTTTTCCCATTCTAAGGCAGAGGCGGGAGGTGGCCTATGAGCTGGCCTTACCTCCTAGTATGAGCAGAGTACATCCGGTCTTCCATGTATCTATGCTTCGGAAATATGTAAAAGATGATTTGCATGTGATCGAGCCCTCTTCTATTGAGGTAGATTCGACCATCTCGTTCGAGGAAAGGCCGGTAGAGATCCTTGATCGCCAAATCAGGAAGCTAAGATCCAAAGAAATTCCCCTGGTAAAGGTCAGATGGGAGCACCATTCCGGGCAATAGGCCACTTGGGAGGTAGAGAAGGACATGAGAGAGCGCTACCCTTCCTTGTTCGAGGAGCCGGTAAGTCCTAGTTATTCAAGTAAATTTGAGGCCGAATTTCCCTTAAGGTAGGAAGGTTGTAAGACCCGGGAAAATTTCCTAATATAAAAATCTATTTTGGTGCACCGCGTCGGACCCAGGTATAGTCGAGTCGAGCCTCAGGATCGCTTCGAGTGAAAAGGTATGTCTCGACAATAGATGCATGAAATTTAATTGGGTGATTGACCTTCCTTTTATGCAATCATACCTTAAATCAAGTTTAAATCAACTCATGTTGTGGGTTGAGTCGGAACCCAAGTCGAGTTCAGGTTTAGTCGAGTCTTGAGTAGGAGTCAAGTGAGTCAAGAGCCTATATGGAAGGATAGATGAGGGATTAAAACCACTCATCCCTGTGTGTGCGACTCATCTTTGAGTCGCACAAGGCAGCCAAGGGAGAGGGGGAGAAGAAGCAAGGAAAAGGGGGAACTTTGGGTCGATCCGGGATTTCGCGCCATCGCCGGAAGATTCAAAGTCGTCGTCATCCGATCTTTCATTCTCCGCAATCGAGGTGAGTGGTTGGATTTGAAAAATGGGGGAGGTGGGTAGCCGAACCCTTAGTAGTGATAGGATCGTGTTTTCTCGTGATTTTTCGATAAATCGGGTTTCCGTAGTTGTACGTGCATGATTCTTGTATCAATGGATGCCGGATCATTTTGTTTTCTCTTCGTTTTCTCAGATCTAGAGCTGCCAAATCATGGGGAAAGGGGAAAGGTCATGTCAAAATTTTCCCCAATCCCCTTGACGGAAGTAGAGCCCTTAGATGAACATAAATCGTCCATTGGAGCACTCGTCGTCGTCGATTTCACATGTTAAACAATTTGACTTCCCTAGAACTCCTATGTGTGGCCGAATGAACCCTAAACCTCATGAAGAGGGTTTGGCCAGGGGTAGGGGAAAAGGGTAAATGAGTCCACATGACATTAAGATATATCGGAGACGAATAATTAGGGATGTAGTTAAA
Organism: Canna indica; assembly: GCA_034359265.1. Lineage (NCBI taxonomy): Eukaryota > Viridiplantae > Streptophyta > Magnoliopsida > Zingiberales > Cannaceae > Canna > Canna indica. The sequence goes on along the minus strand of CP136890.1, from coordinate 45,302,847 downwards.
GTCTTCTTTCCCTTTCCTACTCTAAGGGCCATGGCCGAGCAAGGTTTCCCTTGCTCAAGGCTCGGCCAAACCTAGGGAGGGGGAAAAGGGTGGCTTTAGATGGAAACTTCCATGGTCATAAGGTTCTTGCTATAGAGGCATGACGATACTTAGGAAGAACACTGATCATAATAAGTAAATTGATTGATTTATGAGATTGTAGGAATGCTAGCTTAATGTTCATCCTTAGCTCATTAAATCTTTTAAATTTGAAATGATGTAATAGTTTACCATGCTTGGTATTTCATGCATTTTTGAATTCATTGCTACCTTGCCATGCTAGATAAATTGTTTCTTATTGAGCTTAATTCTAAAGGTAGTGTATAATTGTTATGCATGAATATTGTGGCTATATATAGTAGATGTTGTAAAGTTTGCTTACGTTTCTTTAAATTACACATGCTGTCCTAAAATATTCAGGGGCGGAATTCCAAGGTCGGTACATGGAATTCCTCACCCAAGATAGTGTATAATGTTAGATAACATGTAGGACGTTGCGAGACGCTCAACATATATGGAAACTTAGCTAGGAGATGATATAACTTCTAAGACTCCTAGTAAATAGTTTGGAAATCTAGAACTCTTAGGTGTACACATTTTGAAAGGACAACATTAATTTGTTGAGCCTGTAGCCAGGATTAGGGCCAGATACGGGCAATGACCTAAAAGGTATATAAGGAAACCCTAGGACGTTGATTGTGTGATGTGCTTGAGATGGTCCGCCGAGAAGCGTGGATGTCGAAAATGAACAATGCTTAGCTCGGCCAGTGTTTGGGTCTTGAGGTGCGCCAGCGGGCCCGCTAGGTGCCAGATCCCAATTGAGTGGGACTGCTATCCTTACCCCAGACGGTGTCCGGAGACTAGTGGACCATCCTATTCGAAGGTCCGGGATAGTTTGTTTACATCTTGTTATGATGTGGCCGACGGCCAGTATGATTCTACCTTGTATGGTAGGGCCGGCTGTAGCCGGGAATTTTATTCCACAAGTAGGCCCAAGGGCCGGATGCCGGAGGCTTGATAGGCCGAGATGGTAGGTTTTTACATATTCGGTTCATACAGAATGACCCATGGGGTCAGTAGTCATATTAAAACTTTCTTACCTCCCTGAATATACATTATTTTACTTTATATGATATGCTTGAATAACTGAGGATTATATGGAGGTTCCCTAGAACCACTCACTGAGTCCTAAGTGGACTCACAGTTTGTTCTTGTTTTTGTAGAGCATGAGCAGTGATTGTGACCTGTCGACATGGTGCAGCTGGTGGGTGGGAGGTGGTGCCATATCTCGTAGCAGCGTCCATGAGTCATTGACCAATGTTTAGTTGTTGTTTTATTTTCTGCACTAATAGTTTTATTTTGAAAGAGTTTGTAAAAACTTGATACTTGAGACGTTCAGTTGTTCTGATGTTGGTTTTCTTATTTGGTTAGAAAACATAAAATTTTGAATTTTGAAAACTTTTTAATAAAGTTTGTGTTGAGATTTCTTTTATCGATACGTTCTGGTTTTCTTTATATCAGTGTAGATAGTAGGCTACAGGATAGGATGTAGGCCCTGGCCAGTCACACTACCCTTTGTTGGGGTGTGACAGGGTGAGGGGGGTGCGGCTCGGCTTCACTAAGCCGGCGGCTCTAAGCTTCAAGAGGGGAAAGATGAGAGGGGAAGAGAGAGAGGGCTCGGTGTCTGGCTGCTTGAGGGCACAGCTCCAAGAGAAAGGAAAGGGGAGAGGGGCGGCTCGGCTTGACTGGGTGGCTCCTTTCTCCTACTCGGCTGGTGCGGCTCCAATATAGAGCCGCCTAGCCCTAGCTGGAGATTTTATAAACACCTCCTATTACCTCCTATCCACACCCTAAATCCCGCACTCTCATCAACCCTGATCCGCAACCGGCTGACCCAAACTAACCCCATACTAAACACAAGCATCAACCACATGCACACCCATATGCAACATAATTTAATAAATCAAACATATTATTATAAATCATAATTCAACTTACCTGAGCTCTCAAGCTCGCACCGACCCATGAGTCGACTCGGCTCAACCTCGGACTAGCCCGGTAGGCTGACATACACAAACAATAAATGGAAAATCAATAATAATATCTAGGATATTACAATTTGGTTTAGAAATCCTTGGTGAGGAGCCAAGGTAGTGGAATAGGTGGGTTGGCCGAACCACTATACGAATTATTTTTGCGTTGCTTGTCTACTTGCTTTATTAATTTTTCTTATATACTTGTTAAAGCATCCATATCAAGAGAATTCAAAATAGGTTGTTAAAGGGATTAAAATTGAAAAGAGCTAATTGAACTTAACATTAGCTAACACTCTATTCAACCCCCCTTCTACTGTGGTTATTTGAACAACATATGGTATCAGAGCTTGGTTGTAGGTCTAGACTTAACACTCTACCATACACTCTAGAATGAATACCGAAAACCAACTAGCTAAAGGGACCTCTACTCATGCTCCTCCACTATTTGATGACAATAACTTTGCCTATTGGAAGATTAGAATGAATATCTTCCTTCAGTGTTAAGGAGTGAATGTTTGTGTTGGCCTAAGATTTTCAACCTTGGTCTTACTCTCGATTTGATGATAGCAAACATGGAACTAATGTTTTCATAGAGAAATATTTTTAGGTTCCATATTGGTTTGCGCACGACGTCCCCAATCGGAGAAATCAGAGAAATCGGCAAGGACGCTCGTCGACGCTCGGGACTCTTCGTGAAGAATAGAGTTTAGGTTTAGAGTGTTTAGAATGATTGTATTAATCCTCATTATGATGCAAATACCCCGAGGACATGAACCTAAACTATTACCAAGAGTTTCCAACTCATAAACAACATTCCGGAAACATATCGGAATATCTTGGATTGGATCTTGTAACATTTCGGAATAGCTCGAATAAGATATTGTAACATTCTCGAATTCCCAAAACATCTTGGAACATCCTGGATGGACATCCCGAAATAACCCGTAGAGTACCAATATAGGTCAAATTGTCCGGAATTCCCAGAATGCCCCCAACGGCTATATCTTGAATTTCTACCCATTGAGCTTGTTGGAAACTGAGCTCCTACCATTGAGATCTCTATATAAGCTCCCAAACATGTCTTCCCAACCAACTAACACTTCATGAGACATCTATTTATCATCCCTAAGCTTCTTTGAGCTAATCTTCATGGAAAACCCAATCTTTGAGCTTCTACCTTCTTGATTGAGCCTTCAACCTTGAGTTTCATCATCAAAGGCATCAAGAGGACTAGGTAACTTGTATTGGAGCTAAGTATTTTTTGTTGGTGTATTTTATAGCTCTTTTTACTTGTATTTTTGGTGTTTATTTCGTTGTTACTCAAGTGTGTAAAGATCTATCTTGCTTGTAGTGGAGTAGGCATTGTGGTCGAACCACTATAAATCTTATTATTTACATTGCTTATTTGAGTTTTGAATTACTTGTTATCTATCTTGCTTCCTCATTTATCATCTTATTGTGAATTATCTAAGTAATCAAGAAAATGATTAAAACCAAAATTAGGCTTAAAGTTTAGTGAACATACTATTCACCCCCCAATAGTGTAGGCCATTTCACCAATATTTGGTATCAGAGCGGGTTAGTAGATTGAGATTTCACCAACTCTTCTACCTTTAGCTCGGTTCTTAAAATGGCACTAGAGAGTATAGCGTTTGCACCACCTAGGTTTGATGAAGAAAATTTTGGTGTTTGGAAGAATAGGATGTATACTTTTCTTAAAACACAAAGTTTTGATCTATGGTGCATGTTAAAGAATGAATATGTTGAGCCCACCATTGACATTAATGATTGGACTCAAGAATAAGTTAGATTGTTTGAATTGAATGCTAAAATAGTGCACTTTCTATATTGCTCATTTTCAAATGATATTCTTGAAAAAAGTTATACATTGCTCTTCTGCATTCAATATTTGGGCCACATTAAATATATTATGTGATTTTACTAAAACCGAAGAGCTTAATACATTTGTTAAGCGTGGTGATGACAATGGTCACCCCCCTAATATAACCTCTGTTTTGATGCTCTTAGTGCTTCTAGTCAAAGAAGCAAATCTAAAAGTTGAAAGAGGAAGGTCATTTGCTATTTGTGCAAAAAGAAGTGCCACATTAAGAAGAATTGCCTTTCATTAATGAACAAGGCAAAGAAGAGGTCAAAGGCTTCTACATCATCATCTCATTCAAATGAAGTATCCTCTTGCAATGACTATAAAACCACTTCAAAAGTTTGCCTCATGGGTACATTAGATAGGTACACTCTTCCCCTTCTAGTCATATTAAAGATTTTAATAATAATAGTGATAATAGTTCTTCATGTTCTCTTGAAATGTGATATGAAGAATTATTAGAAGAAAGTCAAAAATTATATGCCTTGCTTTTGAAAAAGGATAAGGAAAACAAGAAAATCAAAAAGGAGAATTCTAGACTTAGTTCACATTTGCATGATGAAGAAAAAGAAAATGAGAAATTGAAATCTAGCTCATTTGATCCTAGTCATGATACATTAAAACTTGAGCTTAAGGACTTAAAGCCTGAAAATAAAAATTTGAAAAATGATTTCAGAATTTAGAATGAGATTTTGAAAAATGAAAACTCAAAAATCAAAAAGAAAATTATATGTTGAAATCTCAAAAGCATGCTTTACATAACTCCATGATTGATTTGAAAAATGAGGTTCTAAACCTAAACAAGAAAGTGAATGAAATGAAAAATATTTCCTCATTTAAGAATTTTAGTAGAAATGATTTTCAAAAAAGAATGTCCATGCTCATGTTAAATCTCATGTTAGGCATTCTACCTTTAAACCTCATGTTTAAAAGACAAATGAAAACAAAAAGTTTCATGTAAATTATCTTTGTTGTGGTATATATGGCCATGCTATCCATGATTGTGCTTTCAAGAAAAATCCAAGTGTAGCTAGGACACTTTGGATTCCTAAGCCAACTCACACCCAAGGATCCAAAGCTATTTGGGTACCAAAAGTTTCATGCTCTTTTGTAGGGGGAGCTACCACACAAGGGTAAAGGAAATCGAAGAATTGAAGTTGACCATGGACTTGAATGAAGAATCCATCCTTGGTTGCAACTTCAAGTCATCATGATGCCTAAGGTATCAAAAATGGCATCTTAAGTAATTCGATATCATTTCCTTACTTTGATTTGTTTCATTCAAGTTGGAGTGTATGATACTTGTATAACTCGAGTTGATTTTATCAAATGATTTTTGATTTTTAGTTTCCCGGTCTCTTCCGAGACCTATGTGGCCTATAACGGGCCTAAGCGACCTTGCGGTTATAAATCATAGGCTCATTGTGGCCTTTCAATTTGATTTGGGAGGTAGCATTCAGAATCGAATTAAAAAGAAATCGAATTGAAAATAGCTTTAACCCTACACTATTCAACCCCCCCTCCTTCTAGTGTGGGTATTTGAACAACATTTGATATCAGAGCAAGGTTGTAGGCTTAGGTTTAACCATCTAACCTACACTTATGGATTCTAGTATCACACTAGGTCAAGGGTTTTCAAGTCATGTACCTCCTCTTTTTGTTGGAAACAATTATCCCTATTGTAAAACTAGGACGAGTATTTTCTTGCAATCCCTAGGATTAGATGCTTGGAGAACTATTCATGTAAATTATGAGCTACCCTCCAAGAGCATAGATGATTGGTCTCTAGAAGAGATCAAATTGTTTAATTCAAATGCCAAAGCAATGAATGCATTACATTGTGGTTTATCCATAAATGAATTCAATAGAATATCATGTTGTATATCTACTTTTGATATTTGGCATGTTTTAGAAACTACTCATGAGGGGACTTCCCAAGTTAAAGAGTCCAAAATAAATTTGCTTATGCATGACTATGAACTCTTTAAAATGCATACTCATGAGAAAATAGATCAAATGTATGCTCGTTTTCAAAAAATTGTGAATGCTTTAACTGGCCTTGGAAGGGACATACAAGAGGAAGAAAAAGTGAGGAAGCTTCTTCGATCACTTCCCAAAACATGGGAGCCAAAGGTGGTTGCTTTCATGGAGGACAAGAATCTTGGTACCATGAAGCTGTGAGGAGCCAAGGTAGAGGAGTATAGTAGGCGATTGGCTGAACCACTATAATTATTTGTGTTTGTATTGCCTTGTTTGATTGCTATTACTTGATATTCATACTTGTCAAGCATCGTAAATTAGTCGCAAATCAATTTGGTTACATTCGCAATCGAATTAAAAAGAAATTGATATTACACCATATGAGATGTGGTATAACAAGAAACCTATACTTTGACATATGAAAGTATGGGGCTATCCTACTTATGTTAAAAGGACGATGTCAGATAACCTAGAAGTTAAATCTGATAAATGCCTATTTGTGGGGTATCCAAGAGAGTCTTTAGGATACTATTTCTACCATCCTTTGGAACAAAAGGTGTTTGTTTCAAAGCATGTTGTCTTCTTAGTGAAAGAGTTTCTTCTAAAAGAAGATAGTGGGAGCAGAGTTGAACTTGGTGAAGTTTGAGATCCACAAATAGAGGTGGATCAACTGACATATCCTATACCTACTACTCATGATGATGAGATAATAGATGTACCTAAAGTTACACATGAACCTAGGCGTTCTTCTAGAGTACGCATAGTTCCAGAGAGATATGGATTTCTCATAGATGAGAATAAGGATGTTTTGCAATTAGAAGATAATGAGCCTACAAGCTATGATGACATACTACTTATAGGAAATGATGTCTCAGTTCTTCAATCAGTCAAAATTTGGCTTTCTAAGCAATTCTCCATGAAAGACCTTGGAGAAGCAACCTATATTTTGGGGATTAGGATCTATAGAGATAGAACCAATAGGTTGTTAGGTCTTTCACAGTCTACATACATTGATAAGATGCTAAAGAGGTTTAGCATGGATCTCTCCAAGAAAGGGTTTATTCCTATGATACATGGAAAACCTCTTTCTAAGTCTATTTGTCCTAAATCACAAATAGAAAGAGAGAACATGAGTAAGATTCCTTATGCATCAGCTATAGGATCTATCATGTATGCTATATTTTGTACACGACCCGATGTATCATTCGCTCTGAGTGTCACGAGCAAATTCCAATCCAATCATGGAGAGGAACATTGGGTGGCTGTAAAGAACATCCTTAAGTACTTGAGAATGATTAAGAATATGTTCTTGGTATATGGAGAAGGTGACTTGCAGGTTAGCGGGTATACAGATGTCAGCTTTCAATCTGACAAAATTGATTATAAGTCACAGTCAGGATTTGTGTTCATATTTGGAGGAGGTGCAGTTAGTTGGAAGAGTTCCAAACAAGATACAACTGTGGTCTCTACGACGGAGGCTGAGTACATAGCAGCTTCTGAGGAAGCAAAGGAAGTAGTTTGGATCAAGAAGTTCATTATTGAACTAGGAGTGGTTCCCAGCATTATTGATCCAATACCTCTATATTGTGAAAATAATGGAGCCATTGCACAAGCAAAGGAACCAAGGTCTCATCAACGATCCAAGCATGTTCTTAGATGCAACCATCTTAGAGAGATCTTTGGTAGAAATGATGTAAAGATTAAAAGGGTCCCCACCGATCAGCTGATCCTCTCACTAATGCACTTACCCAAAGCAAGTTTGTTAGTGATCGGCTCTAGTGTCGATTGGCTCTAGTGCAAGTGGGAGATTGTTGGTGATATGCCCTAGAGCCCTCATATAATTGGGAACTCTTCATGTACATTTTATTTATTCATGAAAGGCTATCTTTATTACTTACTGCTCATGTTAATTCATTTGCTTGTATAAAGACTTAAACTAGGTAATAAAGTACTTGGTATATGACATAATGCAAAGGAAATCATTAAGAGTTCATGATGTGAGATTCTTATTGCATGTAAATGTGTTTATACCTAAATTATCCCTAGTCATAGTATTAACAAAATTGGTAACTTTTGAAAAAATATATCATATTTAATTATGAAAATGCCACTGGACTTTCAATAATTTTAGGAATTTCATGAAGAGTACAGTAATTTTGAAAAATGATTTTTACTGATTCTAGAAAAATACATCATATTTCTAGAAATTTTATTTTAAGCCCAAATTTGACTCACATACTTAGATTCACTCATGTTAGATGTCTAGGTGCCTAAGTTAGAGAAAATATGAGAGGATAGCAAAATTCGATAGTTAGCAATTTCATGTTATCATGCTTATCTTTGAATGAAATTGTTCTAGGTTAATATTTTGATCAAATGACATTATTTTTATCTCAAACTTAATATAAATGCTTTAAATGATCATATCTTGATATCTGGAAAGTTTGAATGAAGACTGAAAACATTGAAATAATAATAATTATTTACGAAAATGCCACTAGAACTCAATGACTTTTAGAAAAATGATCTTTGGTCGTTTCTTGAATCTGCATATTCCTTAAAAAATTTAGTTTATGGCATAAAAAAATTTCAAAAATCTTGAGTATGAATTTGATTTGATTTGGATTTTTGAAATTAGATTTCCAAACTTTAAAGTATCATTCTTCCCAAATGTTCATTTCTTCGATACTTAGATTTTTGGTCCAATCTTCATATGTGACTTCAAGTATGATATTTTGAATTCACTTTTGTTGTCGTTCTAATTTTAGAGAGAAAAATCATTTCTAAAATGATTTTTGATTTTTTGACTGATACTTGAAAATAACGATACTTGAGTTTATACATGATTTCCGGATTTGGATTTTAGTTATCATTCCTTATTTGGTTTTCATCCCTTTGGTTGAGATCTTCATGCTTCATAAAAAATATTTTTAAAGTTTCAACTTTGTCTATAGGTTGACTTTTCTTGCCCTTTTCGAGTGATGTCAAAAGAGGGAGAAAAATATAGGTAAAGGGGAAGAAAATATAGGAAAATCTTGCATATAAATAGAGGGAATTTACTTTCTTAGATGTGCATGTTGATAAGGGGAGAAATCTCATAATTGACTTCCTTTATGCTTAAATGAAAATATTTTCTTAAGGTTGTTTGTCATCATCAAAAAGGGGGAGATTGTTGGACTAAGGTTTTCAACCTTGGTCTTAATCTTAGTTTTGATGATAACAAACATAGAACTGATGTTTTCATGGAGAAATATTTTCAAGTTCTATATCGGTTTGCGCATGACGTCTCCATTCGGAGAAATCGGCAAGGACGCTCGTCAACAGTTCGGACTCTTCGTGAAGAATAGAGTTTAGGTTTAGGGTGTTTAGAATGATTGTATTAATCCTCATTATGATGCAAATACCCCAAGGACATGACCCTAAACTATTACCAAGAGTTTCCAACTCATAAACAACATTCCGGATGGGATGCTATAACATTCTGAAACATCGACCACTAGAAATTGGGTCTTCAGCAACGGCTATCAGCAATAGCCGCTCAAGCCGTTGCAATTTGCAACAGCGTTCTTATGGCCGCTCAAGCCATTGCAAATATATTGTATATGCAACGGCATTCTAACGGACACGTTAGCCATTGCTGATGATAAACTTATTAGCAACAGCGTTCTAACGGTTAAGTGAGCCTTTGCTGATAAGTTTATATAGGGCACGCGATAGTGCCCGCCCCCTTCTTCCTCTTCCTCTACTGCCGCCGCCCGCTGCCCTCTTCCGACACTAACGCCGAGCTGCCGCTGTTGACGCCGCCCTGTCCTCGCCGGACTCCAGTGCCGGAAATGCCAAAATATTAATTTTTTATTTAATTGTTAATTAATTGTTTAGATTAATTATTTAATTAATTGTTTAATTTGTTAGATTAATTTTTAGGGTTTAGATTAATTGTTATGATTTAGATTAATTTTTAGATTAATTGTTAGAGTTTAGATTAATTTTTAGATTAATTTAGTTAGATTAATATTTAATAATGGTAGGTTAATTATTTAAATTAGTTAAAATGTTAATTAGTTCGGAGTTGTCCTCAGTGGACTTGCGCCAGAATCATCCACTTCGGACTTGCGCCGAAATCGTCCACTTCAGACTCGCGCCGGAATCGTCCATTTCAGACTCTCGCCGGAATCGTCTAATTTGGACTCATGTCGGAATTGTCCACTATGGACTCGAACTAACTAGAAATATTTAGAAAATAATCATCCATCCGACGAGTTGATACGTTTCACGTACGCATCGACGAGTCGAATATGATTTAGCAAAACCTTAGATCCGTTCGAGGGTTGTATGTTCGTGTAAAAGAAGTAGATGATCTTTTATATGACGTACAACCCTTGAATTGTCCCTGATTGGATAATTTGGGAATATAGTTATTTGTATTTCACTTACATTTTTCTTCTAACCGTTAACTTATTCTAAATTTTGGCAGCATCTCTCTTGTTCTCCGATACGCGCCCAGATGATATGCGTATTCGGAGAATTGTAGGGAGATGCTGCCGAAATTTAGAATAAAGTTAGCGATCAAAAGAAATACTTAGTGCAATATGAATAATATAAATCCCGAATGGAATATGACCATCTCACCTAACGGCATTAACCAAAGAAATTGTCATTGATTGATAGAATCATGTCAGCTGATCGAAGTTGGATGCACCGACGTCTTGATCCTGGAGCTTTAACGAATGAGTTTTGATTAGGCATAACTTACTTCCTAAATTTCGCCTATTCGAATCGGAAATTCGTTAGCGCTGGTGATAAAATCTGATGTTCGTGTCGCATTTGCTTGAATGGATGATTTTTGGATCGGGAAACTGTCACTCTGCATCTATATAGCAAAGGATTTGCACCAAGATATTTTCTATAGACTTGTCACGGGGAGTCACGTGAAGTCGGGACGTCGAGCAATCCTGTCGTTGAGACATATGGTGAATCTTCCTCTGCTAGTGTTTCTTCATCCAGTCAATCTAATCCCTATAGAACTATGATACTTGACAGTCTTGGGGGTCAATTCCACCTGAATGATAATGTTGATCGGCCAGTTACTGAGACGTCAGTCCCACCAGATACTACAACGGTTGATATCACAGAAGTACAAACTGCGGTAGAGATTGAATTGTCGAATAAAGAAACTGCAGAATTTTACGAGATGTTGAAAGCTGCCGATGAACCTTTGTATGAGAATTGTCCTAAATACACTAGGTTTTCAGCAATGACACAGTTCCTAAACATCAAGGCCGATTATAATATCAGCGGGGTTGCGTATGATCGGATTGGAGGATTGATTAATGGAAAGCTGCCTACTAATAACAAGTTTGAGCCAACTTTTTATAAAACTAAAAGGCTGATGAGAAAATTGGGGCCGGGGTACGAAAAAATACACACATGCCAAAATAACTGCATTTTATATTATAAAGAAAAATGTACAGTTGGATAAATGCCTTGTATGTCAACATCCTCGTTACAAGGAGAAGAAATCCATCCGACAGAAAAATATTCCGTTTAAGGTGCTTCGGTATTTTTTTCTAACACCGAGGCTTCAAAGATTATTCATGTCGGAAAAGATGGCCCTCTACATGAGTTGGCATGCAAGAAGTCGTGATGATACAGTAATGACTCATCCATCTGACAGTGAAGCATGGAAACATTTGGATACATGTTATCCTTCATTTGCTAGGGATACTAGAAATATTAGATTGGGATTGTGCACAGATGGTTTTAATCCGTTTGGACATTCTGCAACTCCTTATTCAGTTTGGCCAGTGCTACTGACAGTTTATAATTTGTCAACGTCGATGTGTATGAAAGATGAATTTATTTATCTTTCGATGATTATTCCGGGTCCTAAGGGTCCGCGAAAAGAAATTGACGTGTTTCTCAGACCCTTGATAGATGAATTGAAAACATTGTGGACTGAGGGAACTGTCACTTATGATTATCATCGGAAGCAAAAGTTTAATTTAAATGCTGCGGTCTTGTGGACAATCAATGATTCCCCGGCGTACGACATGTTGTCTGGTTGGAGCACTCACGACCAACTCTCTTATCTGTATTGTATGGAACACTCTAAATCAATCAGTCTTCAGAACGGACGGAAAATCTCATTCTTTGATTGTCATCGTCGATTCCTACCGGCTAACCATCAGTATCGAAGGAATCATAATAAATTTACTAAGGGCAGAGTTGAAAGAGATGAGCCACCATTGATGTTGTCTGGTGAACAAATATTAGCACGTATTTCAGCACTTCCAGAGATAATATTTGGTCTGAATGAAAAAGTGTCAGGCTTTGGTCAAACACATAATTGGGTGAAAAAAACTATCTTTTGGGAATTACCCTATTGGAGTTCGTTACTGATTTGACATAATTTGGATGTCATGCACATTGAAAAAAATGTGTTTGATAATATTTTCAACACTTTGATGGATGTTTCCGAAAAAACTAAAGATAATGTCAAAGCCCGACATGATCTAAAAATACTTTATAAGACGCCGGAGTTGGAGTTACAAGAGGTCAACGGATGATATATGAAGCCGAAGGCCCCGTATGTGTTAAATAAACAATCGATCAAAGATGTTTGTCAATGGATAAAAGAACTCAGATTACCCGATGGATATGCCTCAAACTTATCTCGATGTGTGAACGTCGATGATTGCAAAATATTAGGAATGAAGAGCCATGATTGTCTTGTATTCATGCAGAGATTGCTTCCAATCGCATTCCGAGATCTTCTACTTGATAATATTTGGGGTCTGTTGACTGAATTAAGTATGTTTTTTAGAAACATTTGTGCAAATATCCCAAAATATCCCGGATGGGATGTTGTAATATTCTAAAACATTTCGGAATATCCCGGATGGAATGTTGTAACATTCCGGAACATCCCGGAAGGGATATTGTAACATTCCGGAAACATCCAGAAATATCTCAGATAGGATGTTGTATAACATTCCAGAATAGCTCGGATGGGATATTGTAACATTCCGAAATGTCCCGGAACATCCCAGAACATCCCGGATGGACATCCTGAAATATCCCGTAAAGTTCCAGTACTTTACATGTCAAATTATCCAGAATTTCCAAAATGCCCCCAACAGTTATATTTTAAATTTCTACCCATTGAGCTTGTTGGTGTTCGTGAAATGGCCTACACTAGAGGAATGGTGAATAGTGTGTTAACTAATCTTATCACCTAATTCCGGTTTTAATCGTTTCTTGATTAGTTAGGCTAAGCACGATATTAATAGCAAACATAAGCAATAAAAATGAAGCAATACACACAAACAAAATATCAATGCTAACACAATGATTTATAGTGGTTCGGCCCCAATGCCTATTCCACTATCTAAGCACCCCGCTTAGGATTTCCAAACTAAGTTTACTAGATTATATCATTTCTCTTACAAAGATGACTTTACAATCGAAAAGTCTCCGCTCTCAAACCGAAGGCACTTCCACACCCGGAAGTGCCTTTACTTTGTTATCTAGTTTTTACTTCCAAAAACCCGGAAGAATCAAAATATAGTTTTTGGGGTCTAGTACAAATTTCCGGAAAATAGAAATTTTCTAATCTCCCGGGTCAAATATGGGTATGCTAAAGGCTTCCAAAAATTTCTTTAAAATACATCGTTATCTAGTTTTTACCCAAGGAACAATTACCGCCATTTTTTATGTCAAGAAAATGTCTAGGTCATATAGCCCTCCAAGGAGCTCTCTAGGCATAGTGAATTTCAGAGCGGTTTTCAGGTTTTCATGTTTTAGGATTCGGGTTTGATTTTTGGGTTCTTATGCATCATCATGAGGATTTACAACATAAACTAGACACCCTAAACCTAGACTCTATCTTCCCAACTAATCCGAGCGCGTCGACCAACGTCCTTCTTATTTTCTGATTTCTCCGATATGGAACCTGAAAGATTTCTCAATGAAACATTAGTTCCATATTTGTTATCATCAAAACCGAGATTAAAACCAAGGTTCAAAACCTTAAGCCAACATTTGGAAACCGAGCTCCTACCATTGGGATCTCTATATAAGCTCCCAAACTTGCCTTCCCAACCAACTTACACTTCATGAGACATCTATTCATCATCCCTAAGCTTCTTTGAGCTAATCTTTGTGGAAAACCCTAGTTTTGAGCTTCTACCTTCTTGATTGAGCCTTTTAGTTATTGTTGTATTGGAGCTAAAGACATCAAGAGGACTAGGGAAATTGTATTGGAGCTAAGTATTTTTTATTGTTGTATTTTATAGCTCCTTTTAGTTATATTTTTTGTGTTTATTTCGTTGCTACTCAAGTGTGTAAATATCTAGTGTGTAGATCTTGAGTTTGGTGGTTGCCTTGGTGTAGAGGCATAAGTCCACCGGTGTACTTAGTTTACTAGTATTATTTCTTTAGGGTTTAAGGTGGGAGAGTGCTCTCGGTGAGAAGGCGGAGACTTCCGGGTGTGGAAGTGCCTTAGTGTGAGAGCGGAGATTCTCCGAGGAAAAGTCCTCAAGTGTAAGGAAATAATTATAATCTAGTAAAGCTAAGTTGGAAATTCTAAGCGGGGGTAGTTAGGTAGTGGAGTGGGCATTGGGACCGAACCACTATAAATCTTATTGTTTGCATTGCTTACTTTGAGTTTTGAATTACTTGTTATCTATCTTGCTTCCGCATTTATCATCTTATTGTGAATTGCCTAAGTAATCACGAAAAGGATTAAACCCGGAATTAGTCTTAAAGGATTAAAGTTTAGGGCCGCCCCTCTAGTGTAGGTCATTTCACCAACAGTTTGGAGGTTGAAACAAGTAGAGTATAAACAACCTACTAAAAATATGGATAAATGGAATCTAGATGAAGTTAAACTCTTCAATGCTAATGCCAAGGCCATGAATTCTTTGCATTGTGGTCTTTCCATAAATGAGTCCAATAGGATTTCCACTTGTTAGTCGGTCTTCGAAATTTTGAAAGTTTTAGAGACTACACATGAAGACACTTCACAAGTTAAGGAATCTAAGATAAATCTTCTCATGCATAAATATGAAATATTTAGAATGCATTTACATGAAACCATTGATGAAATGTATGCTAGATTTCAAAATATCACTAATGGTTTATGTAATCTTGGAAAGGACTTGAAAGAAGAGAAGAAGGTAAGGAAGCTCCCCCGGTCTCTTCCCAATACTTGGGAGCTAAAGGTGATTGCAATCATGGAAGCCAAGGACTTGGCAACCATGAAAATCACTGAACTCATTGGATCTCTAATGACTCATAAGATCTGCATGAGGGCACATAAGAAGGAAGATGCTCCCGAAAGCAAGAGCATTGCTATAAAAGCATCACACCGTGTTGAAGAACCCTCATCATCTGAAGAAGATTTTGATGATCAAGAGGATATGGCGATGATGGCAAAAGACACTTCGACGCCCAAGTTAGGGTGACTCTAAGGTGGAGGTTTCAAAAATTAGAACTTAGGGTTACCTAGGTGTGTCGTTGTAAAAAAAATTTGCGTTATATGGCACAAAGTCCTATAGTAGATCTCAACTGCTCAAACCTCTCTCTATTCAACACTTTTGTGAAAATATCTGCAACTTGTCTATCTGTACAAATGTATTCCAATTGCAACTCCTTTCTTTCAACTAACTCCCTGATGTAATGAAATCGAATATCAATGTGTTTAGTTCGAGAACGCATAACTGGATTCTTTGAGATATTTATAGCACTGGTATTATCACAATATAGAATCATTTTCTCCTATTTGAAACCATAATCTAATAGCATATTCCTCAACCAAATAAACTCTGTGTTGCAACTGCCTGCTGCCAAATATTCTGCTTCTACTGAAGAAAGAGAAATAGAATTTTGTAGTACCAGATTTGAACCAATATAAAAACAACCACATGTAGTACTCTTTCTGTCATCAATATTATCAGCCCAATCTGCATTAGTAAATCCTACTGTCAGGGATTAGATTCAATAGAATACCAAAGACCAAAATCTAGAGTACCTTTAACATATTTCAAAATCCTTTTAACTGCCTGAAGATGAGACTCCTTTGGATTAGCTTGGTATCTGGCATACAATCCAACACTGAAGCATAGGTCAGGTCTGCTAGCAGTCAAATACAAAAGACTATCAATCATACTTCTATAGAAACTAGGATCAACATTCTTGCCTTCTTCATCTTTGCTAAGTTTTTTATGAGGTGAGATAGGAGTTCTAACTGCCTTATAAATGTCTAATCCAAACTTGTGAATTGGATTCCTAGCATACTTACTCTGAGAGATGAATATCCCTTCTCTTGATTGCTTTACTTGGAGACTGAGAAAATAATTCATTTCTCCAACCATACTCATCTCAACTTAGATTTCATGTATTCCATAAATTGTTTAGCATAAATTTCAAAGGTTGAACCAAAAATAATATCATCAACATAAATTTGAGCAATTACTAGTTGAAACTCCTTCCTTTTGATGAACAAGGTCTGGTCTGCACTTCCTCTTTTGTAACCTTTCAAAAGCAGGAACTGGGTGAGTCTCTCATACCAAGCTCTAGGAGCTTTCTTCAATCTGTATACATGGTCAGGATAAGCAGGATCTTCAAAGCCTTTTGGTTGTTCAACATAGACTTCTTCATTGAGAAACTCATTCAGGAAGGCAGTCTTAACATCCATCTAGAACACTTTGAACTTCACACAACAGGATAAGGCAAGAAGCAATTTGATGGATTCTAGTCTTGCAACTGGTGCAAAGGTTTCATCATAATCCAGTCTTTCAATTTGATTTAATCCTTGAGCAACAAGTCTGGCCTTATTTCTTGTGATGTTCCCTACTTCATCAGTCTTGTTCTTGAAACTCATTTTGTTCCGACTACATTGACACCTTCAGGTCTTGGAACAAGTTCTCATACATCATTTCTGATGAACTGTTGCAACTCTTCTTGCATAGCAGAAATCTAGAATTCATCTTTCAAAGCATCCTTGACATTTTTGGATTGATTTTTCTTGGATTGATTTCTCATCTTAACTCTATCATATATATCTCCAATCATATTCTGCAGAGGATGATTCTTGAGAGTTCTTGTTGATTTTTCAACTCTCGAGTCATCACTTTTATTTTCCTGTTCAGTGTTAGTCTCAGGGTCAGCTGGATCAACAGTTTAAACTAACTATTTAATGGCCTTTGAGGAATTCTTAACAGTTTTATCACTAGTTTAAACTGCCTTCTCATCAGTAGTCAGAGTCTGGCATATTTGAGAGTCATCAACTTTCACATTTTGTGACTCCATCACAGTTTGAGTGTGTTTGTTGTAGACTCAGTAGGCCTTGCTATTTGTCGAATAGCCAAGGAATGTGTCTTCATCACTTTTGCTTTGCATTTTGCCAAGATATTCCCTATCATTTAGAATATAGCACCTGCTACCAAAAACATGAAAATATGTAAGGTTAGGTTTTCTACCCTTCCATAATTCATAAGGAGTTTTAGTAGATCTTGGTCTGAGATAAGCACGATTAATGATGTAGCAAGCTGTGTTGATGGCTTCAGCGCAAAATCTCTCAAAAATGTGCGTGGAATTGAGCATTACATGAGCCATCTCCTGGATAGTATAGTTCTTTCTTTTTACTACACCATTCTATTGAGGAGTCCTGGGAGCAAAAAAATCATGCAATATATCATTTTCATCACAGAATTCAAAGAAAGAAATATTCTAAAATTCTCTTTTATGATCACTCTTTATTCTGATCACCTTCATAATAGAAAGTTATTGTTTATTCTGAAGTCTCAAGCACAGAGATTTAAAATTGCTGAAGGCATTGGACTTCTCTTTTAGGAATTTTGTCCAGGTAAAGCAAGAGAATCATCAACACATACAAGAATATACTTTTTACCTCCAATACTTTCAACCTGAATGGGACCAACCGGGTCCAGGTGAAGAAGCTCTAGAGGTTTTATGTAGCAATCAGTTGTAAATGCTGATGAGACTCCCTGGTCTATTTTCCTTCTTAATTGACAAGGGCTGCATACAGCTTTAGGTTCTCCAAAAAGTTTAGGAATTCCGCCGACGACTCCATCATTTATAAATTTCTTGAGATCTCTGTAATTAACATGGCCTAACCGTCAATGCCACAGATTAATGTCAGAAGAAACAACTGAAGGACAAACAGAAGAGTAGGCAATTTTATAACAGTTGTCTTTTAATCTATTCCCTTCAAGGATACAGTCGCCATCCTTTTGAAAAACATTGTAACTATTTCTGGTAAATTGAACATTTAAATTTTGATCACACGGTTGGCTTATACTCACAAGATTAGCTTTGAGACCTTCTACAAGCAGGACATTTTCCAAATTAAGAATTCCTAGAACATTGAGAGTTCCAACTCCTACAACATTCTCATGTCTTTCATCTCCAAAAGTAACAGTTGCACCTCCATGTTTTTGGATATCATTCAGATTGTCTGAACTCTCTATCATATTCTGAGAGCATCCACTATTGAAATACCAAGAGCCAAGGGAAGAAAGAGTCTTTGATATAAAAGCAACATGACAATTAATATTAGTTTTCCTTACGCATATTTGCTTAACTTTTTGTCTTGCGGTTTTTACATGATTCTTTCTCCTCAGTTTGTCTTGGGGTTTTTACATGATTCTTTTTGTCCTATGCACTTACAATAGTAACATATGGGAACTCTATCCCTTCTCCTTGTAGTAGGTTGTAGTCGACTTGAAGAGCCTCTATGAAAGTTCATCAATTGAGTAGGCAGTTGGGACTAGGGTTTCAACTGATGAACTAGTGTATCCTAGTCCATCGTGATTAGAAGGAAATTTTCCTGCACTCAGAATTTTGTTAAGAGTACCATTAGAATTCATCATTCTAACTTTCTTCTTTACCTTTTCAAGTTCGACAATCAAGTTGGATTCTCTGTCTTCCTTTTTAGCAATCTGATTTTGAAGAGTTTGAGCTCTCTCCTCAAGTTTCTTGTTTTCTTCAATCAAGAGCTTGTTTTGATTATTGAGAGACTTGTTAAGTTTTGTCACTTCAACTTATTTATCAAACATCTCCTAGTAAGCTTCCTCAAGCCTGTCAGCACATTTTGCAGTGATCATCATCTGCATCTAAGTTGTCAGGAGTTTTAATTGCGTCCTCAATACTAGCTATGAAAGCTCTAAAGTTGCCTTGTTCACACTCTTCAGAGTCAATTTCTTCATCATCATCACTTCGGGTAACAATAAAGGACTTTTTGAGCCTCTTCTGTAGATTTGGACATTCTGATCTCACATGTCCAAATCCTTCACATTCGAAGCATTAGACACCTTTAGACTTCTGTTTTGAATCATTCTTTTATCCTGAGGACTGATTTCTTCTGTTTACTCCAACAGAGAAGTTTGATTTTGAATTAGATGGTTGAAACTGTTGTTTGAATTGTGAATTCGACTGTGAGTTCTGGTTTTTCGTATTCTTGGCTCTCACAAATCTCTTGAAATTTTTTGTCATAAGAGCAAATACAGCAATCATCTCATCTTTAGAACAATCTTCAGACTAGATCTCATCCTCAATAGCACTAACGGCAAGATTTTTTTTTCTTTTTTTTGTGAGAATATTTTTTAAATAGTTCCAACTCGTAGGTTTCAAGTTTACCCATCAAAGTATCAAGAGTAATAGTAGATCAGTCATGAACTTCACTAATGGCAGCAACTTTCATGTCGAACTTGGTAGGTATGGATCTCAGAACTTTCCTTACTACCTTTTCTTCTGAGAAAGATTCTCCAAGGTTGGTAGCATTGTTCATAAGGTTTTTGATACACCCATGGAAGTCTTGAATACTTTCACCTTCTCCCATCTTCAGGTTTTCAAATCTGGTGTTGAGGATTTCAACTTTTGACTTTTGAAGATTCAAGGATCATTCATGATTTATTTCTAAAATCTCCCATGCTTGTTTTTCCAAAATGCAGGCAGAGATAAGTTTGAATTGGGAGGGATCAACACCACTGAAGATAGCATTTAGAGCCTTATTATCATAATTTGCTGCAACAATTTCGGATTCAATATACTGGCTTTTTAGCTTGCGCTCAGTTCCATCTATTGTTGGAGTATAGCCAACCTCTATAGTGTCCCAGCAACAATCATCCCAGGACTTGATGAAAGCTCTCATCCAAACCTTTCAATAAGCATAGTTTGTTCCGATAAGTAATGGGGGAACATTGATAGAATTTCCCATAGGCATTCCTTCCATCTTGAGCCTAAAAGAAAAGAGACACTCCAAGGATCTGTACAGGTAAAGGTTAGCACAACTGCTCTGATACCAATTGACAGTAGACTCTTAGGGAACTTCTGTTAATGGACAGTTGCACAAGCACTTGCAATTGCTATTGCAAATGCTTACAAGTAGCAAACTAAGAACCAAAACAAAAATTACACGCAAACACAAAGATTTGTTTACGCAGTTCAGTGACAAATCATGTCACCTAATCTGTGGGGCACTCACCGGACAGATGCCCAATCCACTATCAACAAGTACAATATTAGCTTCAGGAGTTCACACTCCAAAATTCATCTATTTGCTATTACAAGTACAAACCAACTTACCTCTCTATGACATCCCAACCACAGAGTTCTATCCTCCACACAGTCCTTGTGTTGTAGTGAGTTAACAACCCACAACCATCTTAGCTTGAAGATAAGAAGGGTAGATTGTTACCGTCTTTGCACTCAGCAATCTAAACTCCTCATATAACTTGCAACACATTGTACGCACATAGGAGATATAGACATTCAGATCTTCTCACCAGTATATATATGTGACAACCGACCAATCTGAATAAATGCTGACTTAAATACTGATCATTAACAACATCAGTTCAAACCAAACAGTCATGTCTAAATCACCATAAAGATCGACCATTAAGCACAAGGAGTAATGTTTGGAAACATTAATAAAGACCACTCCACTACCCATAATTAAATCAGGCAATAAACAAGTAATTAAAGATGATTAAAAATATCAGAGATATAAAAGAGAATCATCATTAATACTGGTAACCAAAGGTCATCATTGCGCTGCATCCCCATCCTGAAATCCAATGTTCCAAGAGCAGTTGTAATTGTCTTCTACAGTTGTAACTGTCTTCAATATAAGCAGAACTTCTCATAGTTGTGACTATCTATTTCACTGAGAACAAATTGGAATACTCTTGCCAAATATAGCCAACACATAAAAGTCAATACTAACAGTGGTGATCTCCAATTCGCCTACCAATTGTTGTTGGTCGGGGGTCGAAACCAATTGTTTGAATTGAAGGGAGGGCATTCCGATAAGTGTTGATGTTTGAAGGGACTTGCGGACGTTGTTGGTTTTAATGTTGGATGAACTGGGCAGTGATCATGGGTGGCGAGTGAGTGTATCTTGTAGACCATACACTCGCGACTGCGATTTGTTGGCGAACTACTGAGTGAGACGTTGTCATGGAGCATGGGCTGTTGGTGTTGTAGCATAATGGTCGGGTCAAAAGATGCCATAATGGCATGTCTTATAAGACCATCCACCGGAGTGAAAGTTTTCTTCCAAGATCAGAGGTGGGAGGAAGGGAAGTTCCGTCGACGTAGGATGTAAAATCATACCCCGGGAGAAGCAGATCGTGTTGTGCCTTCCATGTTAAGAAATTGCTACTTTCAGTCAGCTTGATTGGAAGTTGTGTGGCTGGATTGATTGTAATGATTTGTCCACCATGGGTGATCGGATTGATTACTTCATGATCGGACACTAGAGCCGAAGCTTGGGGTTCTTTTGAAGACATTGTTTTGAAGTAGTATAGAGAGGAGGAAGAAGAAATTAGAGGAAGCAGAGGGAGGGATGCTCGTTTGAGCAATTAATGCACCGAAACCATAATGAAGTCTTGATTGGAGACAGTGGGAATGAATGAAAAGGCTCTGTTTTCATTGCGTGTGATGATGTATATATATACAACTCATGTACAGTAAAGACAAGGAATTTAATGATAGATCAAAATGTGAGAGACATAAATGCTAAAAGTAAACCAATAATTACATACATGATTCGGTAAAAGCCATTTGATAATAACAACGAATGAGATCCAAAAGGATGAATTGCAACTCACTTTGCCCAACCACCACGTAGAGAAAATGAGAGACAAACACCAAAATGACTCTAGGTCATTTCCATTGCTATAAATAGCAATGCATGATGGGTTATCAAAACCCTAGGTCTTCCCATCAGCCATGCAGGTGATAGGAAACCAGGCTGCAAAATGGGCTATAAGTTGGGCCTCTACCTAAGGAACTTGTGAGTGACTCATGAAAGAAATAGTGTCCTTAAGTCAATCACATGCTGATGTGTAGGAAACTATTTTTGGTTAATAAATAATATGAGAAATTTTTTATCATATGTTGCATCTATATTTTATATATATTAGATTGTGATGAGATCATGCAATGAAACTTGGAATCTAAATGCCCATGTTCTAAATGTTCCCAGTCGTAGGATCATCAATTAGGGGATTGAAGATTTCAAATAGACTGATGTACTTAGTATATGCCTTATACGATAAGAGGTAGCTGATCTCACAGTTACCTATGAGCCGTCAGTAATGTACAAGTGTCGGTGCTCATTAGGGAATGAGTTCACTGAACGGACATGCATGAGGAACACAGAATGAAATGCTTACATGAGTGTCAATAGGATATTCCTCGGGTGATAATAGGTGCAAGCTCTCCTTGGACCTTAGGTTGTCATGGTTACCTTGTGAGTGACAACCCATTGTTTTGGTTTTATCCCTACATGGCCCTCAGCGTCATGTGCCGAGTATTACTGGGCGTGGGGAAACATTCATGGAGGTAGGTGTGCAACCAACATGGAATCAGTTACTCCTAGTGAGAGTAGATAATGTCCTATGTGTCCTTGTAAGTGTCGACTCGGGAATCTTTAGCTAGAGTAGACATGAAAGTCGGGAAGATGTTTCTGACGTTTCATTACTAAGACGATATCTTGGTGGGTGGAATACATATGAATCAGCATTAGGGTTAGACACTTTATCCATACCCTAATCGACTTTGGGACGTTGTAACCGAGGGACTTAGTTGCATGGTAACTAATAACTGAAGGGCATTTGATCCCTGTAGATTGAACCTCACACTATTTGGGTAGTCATGACACGTTGCTAGACGTCAATCTTGACTTGTGAGTGGAGTCTCTCATGACCACACTGAACGGGTTTAGTGGTGGCTCATAAGATTCGAATAGAAGTCATTCTATCGGATCCGACTCTCCGTTATGCACAACTCACTACTAGCTTAGTGTGGGGCCCAATGGGTCACACACAATAGGCTAACCTCGTAACGGACCTTATGGGATAAAGTGCGAATGCGACACTATATGTCTACTACCATGGAGATGTTTACGAATATGATAGGAAAGATGTTTCCTATAGGAACGAATACGCGAGGAAGGAGTTCCTCGGTAACCCTAATTTGTAGGGCATTCCTAAATTATAGCGATTGGCACATGATAAATCCTAATCAATAAGAATTTAATTTATAGAGATAAATTAAAGTTTATATTTAGTTGGATTTAATTCATTTTGAATTAATTATAAATCTATTAAATATAAATTATTGTTTTGGAGGCAAACCCCGAAATTTTGAATTCCGAGGAGAGGATTTAAAAGGGGGGTGGGGGCGGGTCCACCATGGGGTCACCTACTCCCCTTATAAATAGATGGTCTAACCTCCTTTGAGGGGGTTAAGTAAATTGGTTAGAGATCTTGGAGAGGAGCAAAAGCTTGGATTCTTGAGAAACTTCTTGAAGAGCAAGTCTCCAAAGAGCTCCTCTTGATCTCCATGGGTGGCCGGCCATCAAGCTCCTCCTTCTCGGGTTTGTGAAGCCGATTTGGAGGTCTCTTCCTCTTGGGTGTGTCATCTCCTTCATCTTCTTGGAGGAGTCCAAGGAGGACAGCGAGGTATTCCTTCATCTTCCTCCTCGTTCCGTGGTTTTCTCATCCTCTCTTCCTTTTGGTGCTTGGTTTTTTGGTGGAAGGGTCGCCTTCACCATGATGCATTTCAGGGTTGAGATTCCCTCTCTGTTGAGCCACAACGGGTCTGGGTGTTCGCTATCCTTTGGTTGCGAGGCACTTGGTGTCGACCTTCCTTGGAGGACGTGCGCTTGGCCGTATAAGGTATAAGGTATATCTTCTCCTTCTACTCGTAGATTGAATTTCTTAAAAATTGCTAAAGTTGATCACTGATTTTGAGATGGTTTGTATTTTTAAAAAAATAATTTTTGCCGCTGTGCTTCTTCTTCCCATCCCAACAACTCAACCTATCATGGTTCATTCACTATTACAAGGTCCTTATTAATTGCAATCTGGATTCAGTTAAGAGCTAAAACATGATCACTTGGATCATAATAATTAATTAATGCTAATCCACACTAAGATTAATAAATTAATTCAACAATTTTCCACTTGGATAGCATTAATCAATTATTAGTACAAATGACATAGTAACAAAATTTAGCAAATGTCAAGTGATACATATACACCAATCCAGAACAAAATTCAAAAATAAAACAACACAAGATCATTGAATCCGATAGGGAAATAAATGATATAATGCTTCAATATCTGAATAGAACAAAACCATATAAATAAAATTTAATCAAAGCAAATATCAAGCGATCAATATACACCAATCCAGGACAAGATTAAAAAATGAAACAATACAAAATAATTTAATATGATTGGGAAAACAAATGATATAATGTTTCAACATCTGAATAGAACAAAACCATATAAATGGAATTTAACCAAAACAAATGTCAAGCCATCAGTATACACCAATCCATGACAAGATTCAGAAATGAAACAACACAAGATAATTGAATCCGATAGGGAAACAAATGATATAGTGTTTCAATATCTGAATAGAACAAAACCATATGAATGGAATTTAACCAAAGCAAATGCCAAGCGATCAGTATACACCAATCCAAGACAATATTCAGAAATGAAACAATACAAGATCATTGAATCCGATAGGGAAACAAATGATATAAATAGTCGTCAACTATGTTTTAACATCTGAATAAAACAAAACCGTATAAATGGGATTTAACCAATAAATGATGTCAAATTACATCACAAATACCCCTTAAGGACACAACTCATACTTCCACTAGACCAAGGTTACATCAAAAGATTTAACATGACCCATATGAGTAACATGATTTAGAAATACTCCTATAGGTAGACCCTTGGTCATCAGATATGCAAGCATATGTTCACAAAAATGTGAACCACACGAGTCTGAAATTCAACAATCTTCTCTCAAATTAGAATTCCTACGATTTTGAGAGAAGTACACTGCAGACGAACTATCGCAATAGATGGTTAGAGGTCGCGATATAAAATCGACAAGATGCATGCTGAATATCAATTTCCTCAACCATATAGCTAGACAAGTGGCTTCGAAACATGTGATGTACTTTGCTTCCATAGTTGAGGCAACTGTGAGTGTTTGCTTGACACTCTTCCATGAAACAGCTCCTCCAGACATCATAAAGATGTATCTAGAAGTGGATTTATAATCATCCACACAAGATGCATAGTCTAAATCTGTGTACTCCATAATCTCAAAGGGGTTAGATATTTTGAAATTCAACATATGATATTTTGTACCTATAGATACCTCATGACTTTCTTTGCAGTTCTCCATGATCTTTGCAAAAGCTATATCCGGACGAGTGCATACTTGAGCATACATAAGACTGCCAACAGCGAAAGCATATGGAATTTTATCCATATGATCCCTTTTAGCATTATTTTGAGGGCACTATGATTTGCACAACCTTTCACCTTTCTGAATATGTGCCGCACAAGGAGTGCAAGAGTGCATGTTAAACCTTTTAAGCACAAGATCAATATAGGTTGCCTGAGACAAACCAAGAATTCCAAGAGACCTATCACGACAGATTTGTATTCCAAGAATAGAAGAGGTCTCACCAAGATCTATCATGTGAAAAATGGCATGAAAGGATGTGTTTTGTTTGTAAACCAAATAGCCACTCTAGATGGGGGGTGAATAGTGTGTAGCCTAAATATGATAAGTTCAATTCCGATTTTTTTTTTCATGTTGGCCTAAGTATGAATTTTTGCTATTTTGAGTTATATGGTTTCAAGATGCAAATACAAATGATAAATGATCAATACCAAGCAAGAGTAAAGAGATAAGCAATGCTAACATGTGAAATTTAGAGTGATTCGGCCACACCGCCTTCTCCACTACCTTGGCTCCTCACCAAGGATTTCTAACATTAAATCTTTAAAACTTGAATGTTTCCTAAAGAATACAAAGATGACTTATTCCTCACCCTTAGAGGATGCCTCAACTACTATTCTAGAGCAAAACACTCAAAAATAAAGAAACCTACGTGTAACACTACACCACACTTAACAACTTGCAATGAGAAGAAAATAAGAAAGAAAATATAAGTAAATGGCCTATAAATTAAAACAAACTCAAATGAGCTCCTCCAAGTTGCCTCCTATTACTCCAATGTCTCAAGATGATGTAGAAATTCGGATTGAAGACTTGGAATGAAGATTTGAAGACTTTGAGAATGAGAAATTGGGATTTTGCACTTTGAATCACTCTTTAAGGCTCAAGAGAATGTTTGATAAATAAATGGAATAGTTGGGAGCCTTAGGAATGGAGTTTCGAGTGTATTTATAGAGTTGGTACTGGGGTACGGAAGCAAAGAGTTGTTCAAACCTTATCTAATTTGAGAAAAAGTCATTTGGGGGCATTCAGGGAATTCTGTGCAGTTTTTTACTTTTTTAAAAAAACTGGTTGGGAGCATTCTAGGAATTCTGGATAGTTTAGAGGTTTCTAACCTTTCAAGCATTAATTCTTTAGGTTAACGATTTCCAAAAATTCTTTTAAAATATGTCTTTAATTTGTTTTCACCTAAGGAAAAATTATTGGGATTTTTTATGGCAATAAAATATCTAAATTATGTAGCTGTCCAAGGAGCCCCCTATACTTATAAATTTTCAAGACCGTTTTCTGATTTTTCAAGTTTTTAAGTTTTCGGGGTTCGAGTTTCGGTTTTTTGGTTATTAACTCAATGAGGACATCAAACTAAGGCTTAATTAGGAGCATTTACAATAAAAGAAACTAAGTTCTAAACTAATTTTGACATGCTCGACTCTGAAACCTTCGATTCTTGATTTTTCGTGATTTTCCTGATGAACTTCGGATGCGTATTGTATCTCCAACCTGAGACCAAACCTTGATGAAACCATTAGAACCATGTTTGTTATCATCAAAACTAAGAGTGTTGTCAAGGTTGAACCCTTGGGCCAACATTCTCCCCCTTTTTGATGATGACAAACATTTCATTAAAAACACTACACCAAAGGTTCATTTTAAGCATCCAATTTTTTATTTTAATGAACTTTGTATTGAAAGCTAGCTTAAACTCCCCCTATCAACATTCATACTATTTAAACATGAAATTCATACTCCCCTTATTTATATGCTTCGTTAAAACCAAGTGTGACCAAGTCTTATATCTCACTTTTGACATCAATCAAAAAGGCAAGAATGCAAGGTTCTATTAATGATATGATCATAAAAAACCAAAATCTCACTAAAACTGAATATCATCAAACACTATAGTCCTTCCTACCGATGGATGCCTATAGTAGGCAAACATCGATAAGTTGCAAAGCCCCATTACAAGGCATATACACAAGTGTGAGGATACAATGAAAACTAAAGTTTCAAGAAAGCTCAATATTACATGCAATTTTCCAAAATTTAAATAATCAGAAGAGTACAAATTCCTAATTCCATTCCAAAATTTTATAAAGCTTTCTTTATTTAAAGGTTTAGTAAATATATCAGCAAGTTGCTTATTGGTAGGCACAAAGTCAACAAAGATATTTTTCTTAGCTACATTATCTCTAAGAAAGTGGTGTCTTAAGTCTATATGTTTTGTCCTAGAGTGCAAGATGAGAATTTTTGTCAAATTTATGGCACTAGTGTTATCACAATTGTAATATCCTAGATATTTTAATTATATTCTTTTCCTTATTGGTTGTGTTTGCCAGCCTAGCAGATTAGTTTGAAGTCGAGCCGAGTCGACTCATCGTCCAGTGCGAGTTTGCAAACTCGGATAAGTAAGAATATGAGTTATGTATTTTTTCTTGTGTAGATTTATTTATTTAATTTTTATGTTGTGTATGCATGATTGTTTAATTATGTCGCATGTGGGATGTATTGGATGGTTATGTGGAGAATAGGATTAATTAAATTAATTTAAGTTAGCGGATTCGGATTCGGCTTGAGGCGGATGCAGGTTGGATAAAGGTTTTAGAGGGGTTAGGGTTGAGGAGGGAGTATAAAACCCCCTCCCCTTGGCTTGTGGCTCCCTATTGGAGCCGCACAAGCCATTGAGGGATGAGAGGAGTCACCAGTCGTAGGATCCGCCAGCCGCCCCCCTTCCTCTCTCTTGCAGCCGCCAAGCCAAGCCGATCAACCATCGAGCCTTCCCCTCTTCTTTCTTTCCTTTGGAGCCGAGCCAATTGGAGCTGACTTGAAGCTGCCACCCCCTCTCTCTTCCTCTCTCCCTCTCTTCAAGCAGGCCCTCCCTTCTTCTTTCTTTGAATCGAGTCGTCGATTCTTGAAGCCGATTCGAGGGCCGTTGTCCGGAGTTTCTTCGGATTCTTGAAGCCGATCTTGAAGGCTTGGATGTTCTTGACGGTTTTTCGTTGATCTCACAAGCTTTTGCGGTTCTTTTTGATTGCCGTGTTTGAGTAGACCCTAAACCCTTCCCTATGGGGTTCGGCAGCCCTAGGACGACCCTAGGGGTGCTCGGCCAAGGGTGGAGCAAGGGTGCCCTCAAGGTATTCGATGAAATGCCCAAGTGAGAGATTTTGGTTATCTTGTAGTTTATGTCTTGAATTGTTTATTAAAATGAGTTCTTATATGTTCATGCATGCTTAGCATTTAATCTGTGAATTTTGGAAAAATCATGTTTTTACAAAATATGGATCTTGATGTTGATGTCATGAAGGTTCTTGAAAGATGGGTTCTTGATCATGGTGTTTGTTTTTGTTTATGGTGTTGTTGGTGCTTGTTAGCCTTATTTAAAGATTTTGAAATTTGGGATATTTATCTTAATATTAGTATTATGTTTTGATGATAATTAAGGATATAATTTCTGTAAATTTCAGATTTATTTTCATGCTATGAAGAAAATTTAATGTTGCTAGAATTTCATGTTGAGAATGATGAATCTATGCTCTTTTTTAAAATGCTTGTTGTGGTGTATGTATTTATCTGAACATAGTTGTGTTACCTATTGTTTTGACCAGAAAATATAATTTGGAAACATAGGACACACTTTGGAGACCTGATTCAGGTTAGATACATCAGTTTTGGGCACGACAGTAAGCTAAAATAAAACCCTAAAACAAAACCCTAATCTTGGTGATATAAATTTTAATTGCATAATTAAAATTGGGCAAAGGGTGAGCATAATTTGTTATGTACCAACAAGTAAAGTTTATGCATAAAATAAAACCACACGGGTTATGACATTACGGGTCTAGGAGTTGGGGTCGGAGTATTGGAGTGTTGAGATGCTTTCCAATAAGGACACCCCTAAGACACCGTAGAAGAGAGTTGACTTAGGTCATGTTGCATCATATCTTTATGAATTGCGGAGAGGCTCGTTGAGGAGCCGAATTGTGGGCTAGGCCCGGGAGATTGGATGGCTAATTCCCAATCTGTGGAACAAGTTTGGTTGAGCAAATCCCGACTGTTCTGCTGGCCTCATGGGATAGGTTCGGAGGGCCTACCCAATTATCCTTGAGGTGATTTTAAGGAATAAGTTCGGATGGCCTACCCGATTATTCCTGTGAAATCTTAAAGGGGTAAGTTCAAGGGGCTTACCCGATTACTCCTGTGATATCTTCAAGGGGCAAGTTCGGATGAGCGAATCCCGATTGTCCCTACGCGACTCGTGGAGCAAGTTCAGAGGGTCTTCCCGATTGCTCACGAGTTTCTTATACTAGGATAAGTTCGGAGGGCCTTCCCGATTATCCTAGTATGTGTTGTTTCCTTAGGGCATGATAGGCTTAGGCCTATTGATCTTCACCATTTGGGTGTTAGACGCCTTCGGGCAGGTGGTGGCCTGATGGCCTATTAACTGGTCACTCCCTTGTGACTTTTTTTCTGTTTGAGTCAGGAGTTTTGCTTTACGCATCTTATCTGTGTTATTTTTTTGTGGGGGTTGGTAGAACCGATCACTGAGTTCTTTTGAACTCACCCGTTGTCTTTGTTTTACTATACAGAGCCTGACCGGTGATGTGGGCTCGAGCACTTGGCATTGTTGGAGGGCAGAGGAGCCACATGATCTCATAGCATTCCTAGTTAGGGGTCGTAGTCGAGTTTGTATTAGCTTGTTATTCACTTTTATTTTGGTATTTTGGAGTTGTAGTCCCATGGGGACATTCATGTTTTTATTCAGATTTTATTTGAATATCAGTACTGATACTCTTTGATTCATATTATTCCGCACTCGAGCTTTTGACAAAAACTATATTGTTTAATGAAATTTGTCTCTGTTTCTCTTTATAAATAAAATTGTTATTTCTTTCTGCTATCTTTTGTGAGTTGGCATGTGTATGAGTTAGGCTACAGGATATAGGCACATATACCCTGGCCGATCACGTAACCCTGAGTTTGGGGCGTGACAATGTGGTATCAGAGCGTGTGGTTCAGTCTGACTACGACCTAGAGTTGTCACCATATAGGGCATTGCTAGCGTGTCAGTATACGATAGGGATATGTTATGAGATAAATGGGCTAAGTCTGCACCTTAGCGCGACTCGTGGTTAAGTTTGCAAAATGTTAGGGTGAACTCAATTGCTTGATTATAATTTTTTTTTTGTCTGGTGATTCCAAATTGATGGAGGCATTTGATGCCGCCAGGAGCGGTAGTGACAGGAACTCTACTGAGCGCCGAGGTCGAGGCAGAGATCGGGGCCAGGGTCATGGGAGACCACCGCAAGCCCGGGAGGAAGTGGGACATGATCCCATGGTTGTATATTTGCAGGCCCAGGTGGCTGAGCTGACTGAGGCACTTCGCATGGAGCAGGAGCTGAGGCAGCAGCCACAACCAGTATCGGCAACACCCGCAATACCAGAGGTGGTCCAACCAGTGGTACCGGTGGTCAGAGCCCCTAGAGCACTTTCATATGTAATTTTGTTGCATTCAGGCCACCGGAATATACAGGGACAGATTTGCGGGTGGTCACCAATTTCCTGGGAGATTGCTATAAGTTGTGCAGGGAGCTTGGTTGTTCTTCTGAGATAACCACTCGACTGATCGGGCTATAGCTGAGAGGTCGAGCCAAGGATTGGCTTCACACTTGAAGGGACCGCAGAGCAGCAGATGCACCACCCCCTACCTAGGAGGAGTTTAGAGTTGCTATGGTGGAGAAGTACCTGACGATGAGCGTTCGGGACAAGCGAGCAAAAGAGTTCGAGCTACTACATCAGATGGATAGTATGTCGGTGATAGATTATGATATGGAGTTCACTCCGCTCTCAAAGTATCATCCCACCATGATAGCCACAGAGACCGCCATGGTCAAGAGGTTTGTTGAGGGTTTGACGTTGCAGATCGCCAGACTGATCCATTATACAGAGGACACTTCCATTGCTCGGGTTGTAGATATAGTGCTCTGAAAGGAGGCACTGGTACCGATAGACAGGCATGATGGTCCCTAGAAGAAAAAGTTTCGACCCCAGTCTTCGGGGGGTTAGTCAGCTCACTCAGAGGGGACTTTCAGGTCAGCAGCTCCACCGTAGGGCGAAGGTCATAATATTTCCAGAGGCCACATGGGTTTAGGACCAGGGGCATCATCTGGAGGTTCGCAGCGGAGATTTGGGCCGCAGTAGTGTAACTGATGTCACAGGAGGCACTGCGGGGATTGCTGGGGACATTCAGAGGTATATTTCTATTGTGGGTAGACTAGGCATTACAAAAAGGATTGTCCTAGCAAGGGCATTCAGTAGCCTAATCAGACTAGAGGAAAGGCACTGATGTCAGTGGGTTTTGTAGCTCAGAGGGACCAGACTCAGGGAGGAGGCCAGCGAGCTGGTCGTCTAGAGAGGCCCACTACACGGGTGTTTGCTATGAACCAAGAAGGCGCTGAAGCGTCCAGGCAGTAGTATCAGGTAACCTGATTGTTGGTTCTGCAGTTGTATATGTCTTGTTTGATCCGGGTGGTACGAAATCTTTTGTGTTTGCTTTGTTTGTTGCTAAGTTGTTAGGGATACCATCTGTGCTTGATTTACCCCTTGTGGTGTCTACGCCTATGGGCGTCTCTGTGATGGCAGAGACAGTCTTTCGGGGTTGCGTGGTTGTCATTTGTGGGCATGTGTTGATAGCCGAATTGACACTCCTGCCGATGCTGGACCTTGATGTAATTTTGGGCATGGACTGGTTGGTGGAACATTTCACCTCATTGGATTGCAGGGCTAAGACTGTGACCTTCAATAAGCCCGGATTTCCCCAGTTTACCTTCTAGGGTAAGGGAAGGGGAGAGCCGTTGATGGTTGATGGCAATTTCAGCTCTCAAGGCTCGAAAGCTACTTCTGGGCGGTTGCCAGTCCTTCTTGGCCTTTGTGTATGTGGCAGAGGAAGGCGGAGGTAAGGCTAGGGACATCGGGGGGACGCCCGTGGTGTGCGGGTTCTCTGATGTGTTTCCGGAGGAGTTGCTAGGGTTGCCTCCGGGAGGGAGATTGAGTTTTGTATTAATTTACAGCCTGGGATGAAGCCGATCTCCATTCCGCCGTATCGGATGGCACCAGCTGAATTGAGGGAGTTGAAGTCCCAATTGCAGGAGCTGCTTGAGTTGGGTTTCATTCGCCCAAGTGTTTCTCCTTGGGGTGTTCTAATGCTCTTTGTGAAAAAGAAGGATGGGTCCATGCGGATGTGCATTGATTACTGGGAGCTTAACAAGGTAACGGTGAAGAATCTGTACCCACTGCCCAAGATTGATGACCGATTTGATCAACTTCAAGGAGCTTAGTGGTTTTCTAAGATTGACCTGCGGTCAGGGTACCATCAGTTGAAGATCCCGGGCAGTTACGTCCCCAAGACTGCTTTCCGGTTGAGGTAAGAGCACTTTGAGTTCCTAGTGATGTCCTTTGGGCTGACTAATGCACCTACAACATTTATGGACTTGATGAATCGAGTGTTTAGGGAATATTTGGATAAATTTGTGATAGTGTTCATTGATGATATCTTGAATTATTCTAGGAGCAGGGAGGAGTATGTTGAGTAGTTGATGGTAGTTCTAGAAACTCTCAGGGAGCACAGATTGTTGCCAAATTCTCCAAGTGCGAGTTCTGGTTAGAGAGTGTTGGGTTCCTTGGCCATTTGGTGTCCAGGGAAGGGGTAAAGATGGACCCCGCAAAGATATATGCAGTTCAGAACTAGAAGAGGCCGACTAATGTCATTGAGATTCGCAGTTTCCTGGGTTTGGCAGGTTATTACAGAAAGTTTGTGGAGAATTTCTCTAGGATTGTAGCGCCATTGACCCACCTGACTCAGAAAAAGGTCAAGTTTTAAAGGGGATAGTAAGTGCGAGGAGTGTTTTCTGAAGCTCAAGGACCGCTTGACATCAGAACCAGTTCTAGCAGCACCCTTGGCCTCGGGAGGGTTTGTTGTTTATTGTGAAGCCCCCAGGGTCGGCTTGGGCTGTGTGTTGATGCAGAATGGCAGGGTGATAGCTTATGCCTCCAGACAATTGAAGGTTCACGAGAAGAATTATCCGACTCATGACCTTGAGTTAGCAGCGGTGGTGTTCACATTGAAACTGTGGCGTCAGTACCTTTAAGGCGAGGCTTGTGAGATATACACTGATCATAAGAGCCTCCAGTATTTGCTCACCCAGAAGGAGTTGAACCTGAGGCAGAGAAGATGGCTTGAGCTTTTGAAGGATTATGACTGCACTATCATGTACCATCCGGGGAAGGCCAATGTGGTGGCTGATGCTTTGAGCATGAAGTCCATGGGTAGTCTGGCACATTTAGCAGTCAGGAGGAGGTTGTTGGCTTAGAATTTGGCCATGTGTTTGGATGGCGGGACAGTCTTGTCAGTTTCAGCTTCTGGTGCACTAGCGGCTCACTTGAGGGTACAGTCCACGTTGGTTGATATGTTGCGAGCAGTACAAGAGGAGGATGCTTTCTGTGCTCTCATTAAGGATCTGGCTAGGAGAGGCGATGCCGATAATGGTTTCGGTGTTGACTTGGAGAGCATTCTGAGATTTAAGAACTGGATAGTGGGGCCAGATATGGCCGAGGTTCGTAGACAGGTGCTAGAGATGGCTAATCGGTCCACATACACCATGCATCCGGGAGCCATGAAGATGTACCGTGATCTAAAGCAGAATTATTGGTGGAAAGGCATGAAAAGAGAGGTGGTCGAGTTCGTATCTAAGTGTCTGGTGTGTCAGCAGGTTAAGGCTGAGCATTTGAAGCTGGCAGGGTTGCTCTAGAACCTAGAAGTACTAGAGTGAAAATGGAAGAAGATAACCATGGATTTTGTGAAAGGGTTGCCAAAGTCTGGGAAGGGCAATGACTCTATCTAGGTAGTGGTAGATCGCCTAACCAAAACATCGCATTTCATACCGGTCAGGATGACCTTTTTAGCCGAGAAGTATGCGAGGTTGTTCTTGGATCGGATCGTCGCATATCATGGTGTTCCTATTATGATCATCTCAAATCGGGGTACTCAGTTCACGGCTCAATTCTAGCAATCTTTCCATGAGGTATTGGGCACTCAGGTTCGGTTTAGTACTGCATTTTACCCTTATACAGATGGTTAGTCAGAGCGGACTATTCAGACGCTGGAGGATATGCTGAGAGCATGTGTCTTAGATTTGGAGGGTAGTTGGGAGAGGCAATTACCCCTGATTGAGTTTGCCTACAATAACAACTACCACAGCAGCATCGGGATGGCTCCATTTGAAGCATTGTGTGGGCGGAGATGCAGGTCGCCTATGGGTTGATTTGAGGCAGAGGTAGAGTTTGCTGAGGGGGACATGATGTTCCTCAAAGTATCCCCTATGAAAGGGGTGGTGAGATTTGGTAAGAAATGAAAGCTAAGCTCTAGGTTCATTGGGTTATTTCCTATTCTCAGACGCAGGGGAGTTGTGGCCTATGAGTTGGTCTTACCTCCTAGTATGGACCGAGTGCATCCTGTGTTCCATGTGTCTATGCTGAAGAAGTACATTCGGAATGAGTCCCATGTGATTGAGCCTACCGCAGTGGAGGTGGATTCAGTAGTCTCCTATGAGGAGCGGCTAGTTAAGGTGCTAGACCGTTAGATCTGAAAATTAGGGTCCAAGGAGATCCCCTTGGTTAAGGTCAAGTGGGAGCACCACTCCGGGCAAGAGGCCACCTTGGAGGTGGAGTAGGATATGAGCGAGTGTTATCCTTCATTGTTTGATGATTTGGTGAGTCCTTAATTTTTTTTCCTGAAATTCGAGGATGAATTTTCTTTAAGGAGAGAGGATTGTAATATCCTATATATTTTAATTATATTCTTTTCCTTATTGGTTGTGTTTGCCAGCCTAGCGGATTAGTTCGAAGTCGAGCCGAGTCGACTAATGGTCCAGTGCGAGTTTGCGAACTCATGTAAGTAAGAATATGAATTATGTAATTTTGCTTGTGTAGATTAATTTATAATTTTTATGTTGTGTATGTATGATTGTTTAATTATGTCACATGTGGGTGTGCATGTATTGGATGGTTATGTGGAGACTATGATTAATTAAGTTAATTTAAGTTAGCGGGTTCGGATTCGGCTTGAGACAGATGCTGGTTGGACAAAGGGTTTAGAGGGGTTAGGGTTGAGGAGGGAGTATAAAATCCCCTTCCCTTGGCTTGTGGCTCCCTATTGGAGCCGCACAAGCCATTGAGGGAAGAGAGGAGCCGCCAGCCGCATGATCAACTAGCTCCCCCCCCCCCCCCTCTCTCTTGCAGCCACCAAGCCAGGGTGCTCGGCCAAGGGTGAAGCAAGGGTGCCCTCAAGGTATTCGATGAAATATCCAAGTGAGAGACTTTGGTTATCTTGTAGTTTATGTCTTGAATTGTTTATTAAAATGAGTTCTTATATGTTCAAGCATGCTTAGTATTTAATCTGTGAATTTTGGAAAAATCATATTTTTACAAAATATGGATCTTGATGTTGATGCCATGAAGGTTCTTGAAAGATGGGTTCTTGATCATGGTGTTTGTTCTTGTTTATGGTGTTGTTGGTGCTTGTTAGCCTTATTTAAAGATTGTGAAATTTGGGAGATTTATCTCAAGATTAGTATTCTATTTTGATGATAATTAAGGATATAATTTCTGTAAATTTTGGATTTATTTTCATGCTATGATGAAAATTTAATGTTGCTGGAATTTCATGCTGAGAATGATGAATCTATGTTGTTTTTTAAAATATTTGTTGTGGTGTATGTATTTATATGAACATAGTCGTGTAACCTATCATTTCGACCAGAAAATATAATTTGGAAATATAGGACATACTTTGGAGACCTGATTCGGGTTAGATACATTAGTTTTGGGCACGACAATAAGCTAAAACAAAATCCTAAAATAAAACCCTAATCTTGGTGGTATAAATTTTAATTGCATAATTAAAATTGGGTTAAGGGTCAGCATAATCTGTTATGAACCAACAAGTAAAGTTTATGCATGAAATAAAATCACACGGGTTATGACATTACGGGTCTAGGAGTTGGGGTCGAGTATTGAAGTGTTGAGACTCTTTCCAATAAGGACACCCCTAAGACACCGTAGGAGAGACTTAACTTAGGTCATGTTGCGTCATATATTTATAAATGGCAGAGAGGCTCGTTGAGGAGCCGGATTGCAGGCTAGGCCTGGGAGATTGGATGACTAATTCCCAATATGTGGAACAAGTTCAGTTGAGCAAATCCCGACTGTTCTGTTGGCCTCATGGGATAAGTTCGGAGGGCCTGCCCGATTATCCCCGATGTGGTTTTAAGGAATGAGTTCGGAGGGCCTATCCGATTATCCCTGTGATATCTTAAATGGGTAAGTTCAGAGGGCCTACCCGATTATTCATGTGATATCTTAAACGGGCAAGCTTGGATGGGCGAATCACGATTGTCCCTACGCGTCTCGTGGAGCAAGTTCGAAGGGTCTTCCCGGTTGCTCCCGAGTTTCTTATACTAGGATAAGTTTAGAGAGCCTTCCCGATTATCCTAGTATGTGTTGTTGCCTTAGGGCATGGTAGGCTTAGGTCTGTTGATCTTCACCGTTTGGGTGTTCGATGCCTTCGGGCAGGTGGTGGCCCGATGGCCTATTAGCTAGTCACTCCCTTGTGACCTTTTCCTGCTTGAGTCAGGAGTTTTGC
Organism: Canna indica; assembly: GCA_034359265.1. Lineage (NCBI taxonomy): Eukaryota > Viridiplantae > Streptophyta > Magnoliopsida > Zingiberales > Cannaceae > Canna > Canna indica. The sequence continues at coordinate 45,265,409 of CP136890.1, read as the reverse complement.
TTTACGCATCTTATCTGTATTGTTTTTTCGTGGGGGTTGGTAGAATCGCTCACTGAGTTATTTTGAACTCACCCGTTTTCTTTGTTTTGTTTTGTTGAGCCTGACCACTGAGGTGGGCTGGAGCACTTGGCGCAGCTGGAGGGCAAAGGAGCCACATGATCTCATAGCAGTCCTAGTAAGGGGTCGTAGTCGAGTCCTATAGTTGCTTGTCATGCACTTTTATTTTGGTATTTTGGAGTCGTAGTCCCGTCGGGACATTCATATTTTTATTCAGATTTTATTTAAATATCAATACTGATACTCTTTGATTCGTTTTATTCCGCACTCGAGCTTTTGACAAAATCTATATTGTTTAATGAAATATGTCTTTGTTTCTCTTTATAAATAAAACTGTTGTTTCTTTCTGCTATCTTTTGTGAGTTAGCATGTGCATGAGTTAGGCTGCGGGGTATAGGCACGTATACCCTAGTCGGTCACGTGACCCTGAGTTTGGGGCGTGACAATATGGTATCAGAGCAGTGGTTCGGTCTAACTACGACCTAGAGTTATCACCGTATAGGGCATTGCTAGCGTGTCAGTATACGGTAGGGATATGTTATGAGATCAATGGGCTAAGTCTGCACCTTAGCCCGTCTCGTGGTTAAGTTTGCAAAATGTTAGGGTGAATTCAATTGCCTGATTATGGTTTGTTTTTTGTCTGGTGATTCCAGATTGGTGGAGGCCTTTGATGCCGGCAGAAGCGGTATTGACAGCAACTCTACTGAGCACCGAGGTCGAGGCCGGGGCCGGGGTCATGAGAGACCACCACAGGCCCATGGTTGTACAGTTGCAGGCCCGGGTGGCTGAGCTGACTGAGTTGACTGAGACACTCCGTAGGGAGCAGGTGTTGAGGCAACAACCATAACCAGTACCGACAGCACCCGCAGTACCAAAGGTGGTCCAGCCCGTGGCACCGATGGTCAGAGCCCCGGAGCACCTTCATATGCATATTTTGTTGCATTCAGGCCATCGGAGTATACAAGGACAGATCAGCGGGTAGAGGTCACCAGTTTCCTGGGAGATTGCTATAAGTTGTGCAGGGAGCTTGGTTGTTCTTCTGAGACGACCGCTCAACTGATCGGGCTACAGCTGAGAGGTCCGGCCAAGGATTGGTTTCACACCTAGAGGGACCGCAGAACAGCAGATGCACCACCCCCTACCTAGGAGGAGTTTAGAGCTGCTATGGTGGAGAAATACTTGTTAGGGTACCAAAAGCCTATGTCAAAAGTGTCATTTAGATATCTCAATATGCGTTTGACCGCACTCAAATGAGACATCTTAGTACAAGATTGAAACCTAGCACATTGACATACGCTAAATATTATATCGGGTCTACTTGAGGTTCAATAAAGTAAACTACCACTCATACATCAGTATCGTTTTTCATCAACTTTGATACCTTCCTCATCCTTATCAAGCTTGGTGGATGGACTTATGGGGGTTGATGCAATCTTTGCTCCATCCCTCCCAAATCTTTTGATTAGCTCAGTTGTGTACTTAGCTTGATTGATGAATATCCCCTTCTCGGTTTGCTTGATTTGAAGTCCAAGCATAAAAGAGAGCTCTCTCACCATGCTCATCGCAAATTCATCTTGCATACACTTAATTAGCAAACCACTCACAAAGACTTTCATTAGTAGCACCAAAAATTATGTCATCAACATATATTTGAACTAATAAAGTGTCATTATCATCATGTTTATTGAAGAGTGAAATCATCATGTTTATTGAAGAGTGAAACGTCGGCTTTTCCAATATTAAAATCTTATTCAATTAAAAAATTTGAAAGCCTTTCATACCAAGCCCTATGAGCTTGTTTTAAACCATATAATGTCTTTTCAATTTGTAAACATGATTTGAAAAATTAAAGTTTTCAAAACCGGAGGTTGTTCAACATAAACCTCTTCCATAATAAAATCATTTAAAAATACGTTTTTAACATCCATTTGAAATAGTTACTATATAAAGAAAACGAAAGAGACACCAAAATGACTCTAGGCCATTTTCATTATTATTTATAGCAATGCAGGATGGATTATTAAAACCCTAGGTCTCCCTGTTAGTCATGCATGTGATAGAAAATCGGACTGCAGAATGGACTTTGGATTTGGGAGTGATCCAACCTATCCTGTCCACTCATAATTATAAGATTTTTATTAATTACAATCTGAATTCAATTAACAATCAAAATATGATCAATTAAGTTTTAATAATTAATTAATATTAATCCACATTAAAATTAATAAATAAATCCTAACCTGTAACAGACGAATCAAATAAGAATCAGCTTGTTGGTCATGCTTTCAGTTGAGGAGTGGTGTTTGTTCTGCATGGTAGTGGTATCGTGGAGTGAGGTGCACTCTTAGCCGAGCTGTCTTGTAGAGAAGTTTTGCATGGTTGAGCTGACGTGTAATCACGAGATGAATGAGATGTATTATTAATTACTCAGTAGACATATAATTCAGTACTTACGTATAACCATAAATGTAATAATTTAGTTCGGATAACTTTATTCCGCGCGAGTTTTATGATAAAAAATTGAAAATTGAATCGAATGGAATTTTCAAAAAATATAAACCGAACTGAATTCCATCTATTAATTATATGATTTATTTTTTTAGATTTGGCTTTGGCCATATGCACTCATATTTTTTCCTTTAATAGCACTAAGAGAAATTTGTATATCATCCACACTAATCAGAAACTAAAATTATTATTTCCTCACCAAAAAACACAATGCAAAATTGTCTGTTTGCAAGAATGGTGACATGCAGCATGTCTGCATGTGAGACTGCCACAGCTACAGCTACTGGTTGGTGTGAAGAAACCAAACTAACCTTGACCCAAACCCGGACCTAATCAATGTCTATCAACATATATATATAAACTTAGGATTTGAATTATCAATGAGTGAACAAAAAAATCAGTCATGAAATGAACTCGAATCTCCATCGATCACCTCAGTCGAGCCGACGCATTCTATTTGATATTCAAAATTTCGTGTGATAAAAAGGGTCGAATTGGATGAATGTAAAAGTCCAACAGCAACATGAAGGCTCTTGTACCTGGGAAACTATATGTGGCAGATTGCTTGCACCTCATAAATCATACATATAATTGCCGTGAATCCATTTATTGAGCATTAATGGCAGTAGGTGTGTATGTGCCCATTCCTTAATTAATTAAACCCCAGCTCGTAGGGTTTTCACCTGCTGGACTAATTTTGTGTCATTTTCTTTCGACAATTAATGTAAAGGAATTTCCATGTTCGGTTCTTTAATTGCCCATAAATGATTCCTATTTTCATTTGCTCTTATCAATAGAAATAATCCTTCTTGCTGGAAAAAAGAACATTTGAATTACCCTTGTCAATAGATATAAAAATTGAGAATCACCCTTATCAATCTTTATAATTGAATAAACCATAATTAGATTAACTGATCACCGAACCGAAATCAAATTAATCGAACTGATTTGTCCAATTAATTTTCGATTCGATTAACAGTTAAAAATTTTAAATTATGTTTTTGATTTTCGGCTCGATTCGGTAAATTAACTGACCTGCAGTTTTGATTAATTTACTAAATTAATTGAATTCTAATTTAAGTTATATAAAATAAAAATTTATATCATATAATATTGTTTGCCCAAGTTGGTGATTAGGTACGAATGCCGGTGAGGTATAACTTACTTTATTTTATAATTATAAATATAGTTTACTTTAGAAAATTTATATCAAATTGTATAGTTAATTTGCTAATCGGTTAAGGTGATAAATTTTTATTTTGAGTGATCTGGGTTCGAATGTAATAATTATTTTCGGCGAAATCGATAAATTAACTTAAGCGAATTAACCAAAAAATTTAATTCGGTAAATGGTTAACGGATAATTCTCATTTCAATTCGGTTAACCGAACCAACAATTAATGAACAATTAACTGAACTGACCGATGGTCACCCCTGCTAGACTACACTACTAGAAAAATGAGTATCAGTGACGAAAATTTTATAACAGCTAAAATTCGTCACAAATTGTGATGAATTAGTGATGACAGCATGAAATAAACTTTATTCTTTCTGAAATAGTGACAGACTTGTGACATGAAATTTGATGCAAAGAAGATTCCATCACAGAGCTATCAAAGAATTTGTGATCAATTTGTAAGTCGAATGGCCTACACTAGAGAGGGGGTTTGAATAGTGTGTTTACTAAAACTTTAGCCTAATTAAATTTTAATCGTTTATTAAACTACTTAGGCAAACTACAGTATGAGTTAGGTACGTGCGGAAGCAAATGATAATCAATTTAATCAATCACAAATAATAGAGATAATAGACTAAAAAATCACAAGGTTTGTAGAAATTTTACGTTCTACTCGCGTTTTCAAATTTCGCCTGTAAATGTACAACATTACTTCCGTTTATGTCATCTACCAAATCATCACACGTCGTCTCAACTTAGCTGGCGTAGAGATAAACGACGCTTGCTTGGCCTGGCGGCGTTATACGTTGCAACAAATTCATATGTTATTAAAAAGAAATATATATATATAGCCCCACCTTTTTCTCTCTCTCTTCTCTTCTTCCTCCCACATGTTGCCACATTTTTCTCATTTCTTCTTCTTCTCCTCCTCCACCATTGACGGTGGTGCCTGATGTAAGAGCTCATGTCGGCAAGCACAATGAGCTCCTGAACCCCCAAATCGTAGATCGACCCGGTCCGCCAGTCGGCAAGCAGGACCTCCTTCCGAGCCCAAACCCACTTCCCACCGTAGCCGCCCATCACCACCATCCACCGCCACCGGTTGCAACCATAAAATACTATGATGCTGATAACGATGATGACGCTGAGAATTGCAAGGCAGACTTGGATTGCTTTGCTATCATGCAAGCAATGAGTTGCAGCTTCAAGATACAATGATGATGATGTATCACAGTTTTGAAAGAGATAAATCTATGTTTTTATATTCTTAACACACTTTCATTGAGAATGTCAAAGAAAGACTTAGATGGCTTAGCTACCATGCAAGCAACCAGTTGTAACCATAGTCTCCCCAGCTTTGAGAATGGCAAAGACAAGACATGTATGGCTTTGCTACCATGCAACCAGTTGCAGCCATAGCCTAGAGAGTTCTGAGAATGGCAGGGCAAGACTTGAATGGCTTTGCTATCATGCAATCATTCAATTGCAGCCATAGCCTCCATATCTATGTTAAGAATTGCAAGGTCAGACTTGGATGGCTTTCCTATCGCTGCAACATGACGACCACGGCGACACCTATAGCTCTGTTGTCCTCTTCATCCATGTCCTTTCCCTTCCCTTGTCCTCTGTTTTGACACGCATTATGTGGATGGATTGGTGTGGTTTAAGTCGATCAATTCTGGGAGAGGGAGAGAAAGTGTTGTGAAGTTGAGTTATCCGATTTCGGAGAGGATCAAGTGGGATCAAGTTGAGTTATCCCCAGTGTAATGGTGGTGGGGATGAGAAGGTGGAGAGGGTGGAGGAGTACAGAGGAGGAGCGGGTGGATGGAAGAGGTTCGGTTGCTATGTGTTGGTAGAGAGGTTTGTGTTGAGAAGGATGGAAGGCACTGGAAAGGAGGAGGAGGAGGGGTGAAAAAAAGATGACAATAGGTGGGAGGGAGAAGAGAAGAGAGAGAAAAGAGGAAAAGGTGGCATGCATGTAGGCACTAGAAAAGAGGAGGAGGAGGAGAAGGAGTGAGAAAAAGATGGCAATAGGCGGGAGGAAGAAGAGAAGATAGAGAGAGAGAACTAGAAAAATAGGTGACCTCGATTAAGTGGGAGTGAAGAGGAAAAATGACTAGATTGACCTTGTAAAGTGGGAGAAAGTTGAGGGCAAAAATGAGATTTCATAAAGTGGGAGAAAGTTGAGAGCAAAAAGTTGTGGGTGGTAGGCCACGCAAGCGCTATTTTCCTCCATGTCAGCTAAGTTGAGACAACGCGTAACGATTTGGTAGATGGCATAAACAGAAGTAAAGGTTATGCATTTATAGGCGAAATTTAAAAACGTGGGTAGAACGTAAAATTTCTACAAACCTTGTGATTTTTTAGTGTATTATGCCCAAATAATACAGTAAGACAAACACTATAATTTATAGTGGTTCATGCCCAATGCCTACTCCACTACTTAAGCATCCCACTTAGGATTTCCAACTTAGGTTTACTAGATTAATTTTTTTTGTTACAATGAGGAATTTACACCGGAGAATCTCCGCTCTCAACCCGAAGGCACTCCCACACCCGGAAGTCTCCCCCTTCGTACCGAAAGCACTTTCCCATCTCAAAACCTAAAGGATAATAAATTCAATCCTAGTAAACTAACTAAACCGGTGGATTTATGCCTTACAACCAAGGCAACCACCCAATCAAACAACATAGCAACCTAGGTTTATACACTTGATATACAATGAAAATAATAACAAAAGTACAACAACAATAGAGCAATAAATCAAACAATAAGATACTTAGCTCCAACCAAAGTTTTCTAGCTTCATCTTAATGCCTTTGATAGTGAAACAATGAATCCAAGGGGCAAATAAAGATTTCAAACTCAAGGCTAGGATTTGATGAAAAATATCTCAAAGAAAGCTTAGGAATGATCAAATATGGCTAAAGGATGTTAATAGTGATCAATAGGGGTAACGGAAGGCTTGGAGGATCAATATATAAGGAGCCAAGGGGTAAGGCACCCAACGACTCAAAGAAGAGCCATTGGCTCTCCGTCGGTCGACCACCGCCCAATGCTCGGTCGACCGACGTCGGCTGGGGGTCGGCTGATAATCTACTGTCAAGGTTGGTTGTTGATTTTTTAATGGTTTGCTGATTTTTAGATTTCAGGTTTTCGGATCAGGTTTTTAAGTTTCTTTGCATCATATGGAGGATTTACAACACATGCTAGAAACCCCGAATCTAAACTCTAACTTCTGATAATCTCAAGCGTCGACGAGCATCCTTGCTGATTTCTTCGATTTTTTCGATGGCGGACGTCGTACGCAAACTGATATGGAACCTAGAAGTATTTCTTGCTCAAATATTAGTTCTATATTTGTTATCATCAAAACTCAGATTAGGACCAAGGTTGAAAAACCTTAGGCCAACACAATTTGACCTATAATATTTAATAAATACAATGAGTGACAAAATAGTGACCGATTCTGTTTCTGTCACTAATATTCCAACACTAATGCATAATTGAATTTTTTTCTCCATGTCTGTCATAGATCCGTCACTGAACCGCCATAGAACAGTCACAAATTAGTGGCGAAAGTAGAAATTTGACACAAAATTAAACTAAATGAGTTTTTTTTATTATTTTGTTTAGTTCCGCATGGGTTAAATTTATTTTTTTATTTATTCTTAACCATTACATATATAACTTTTTTAGTTCACATATCGATTAATTTTTTTTCCTATTTTTCTTAATTTTATAAATTGATATCCCAAGAGACCTAAAAGTTTACTATTATATCATCTTTGATAAATTTCTTAAAACATTATAAAAGTTTAAATAATATTATATCAGCAATTTCTCGAAACTGAATTTTCCACAAGGGAAAATCTTGGTTCCGGATAAGGGAATGCAAAATTCCCAGAACCAAAATCCCCTTTTTCAAAACCCGAAAATTCTCTCAACTTAACCGGTAGCACCGAGTGACCCGGTTACCATTTCCCATCCGATTACTACTACTCGAGCCCTAGAAGTTATTGCGCCCCAAGGACGACAAGGAGATGGCCGACTTTGGCAAGCTCCTCCTGAAGTGGAACGCTGCGGCTGCTAGCGAGACGGCGACCACTGACCGCCCACACCACCTCCCCACCGCGGTCGTGTATTTTGCACGCAGTTCCTCCTCAGCCGCATGCCATAGTCGTACCCGGTGAAGCAAATGGTAGTTCCTCCATGGCTCGTGGGACACGACGGCCACCAGCGAGCACGAGGCATTGTACGACCCATAGAGCAACATAAGCACGAGCTACGGGCTGGAGTCGTGGATTGCAGCCGGGGTACCGACAGCGAAGATGGCAATGGGCATGCCGCTCTACGACCGGATATGGAGGCTCAACAACCCAATCCAACACAGCATGGGGGCCGTGGGAGAAGGGAGGAGTGCTCATTTACGCGAATGTGGTGGGGTTCAACCGGAACAACAACTCGGCAGTGGGCTGCTGATTTTTTTCGACCCTACGACCTCTATTTAATCATATAATATACATAGGTAAAAAAAATTGTTGGTAAAAATAATAATCTTATGTAAAAATAATCTTTGAACATTTGTATAGGTATATTTTAGGAGTGCAATATTTTAGTAAAATCATCATTTGATTAGAGACTTTTATGCAAAATAGGGGTTCTACGAAAGTCTAATTAGTTAGAGACTTTAATATAACTCTCTATTTTAAATGAAATAAAATACTTTTTTCACTCAAATAGATTCCAAATGATGTCAATTCATGTCTAGAGATGTTAAAGTTTAAATTGGAGTGGAATATTTCTCGATTTGAATTTTTTTCTTCAAGTTCTAAGAAAGTCTCTAACCGATTAGAGACTTTGGTAGAACTCGCTATTGTGCATGAAATAAAATATTTTGTTCAGTCAAATAGATCTCAAATGATGTGAACTCTTGTCTAGGGACATTTAAGTTTAAATTGGAGTGGGATATTTCACGATTTGAATTTTTTTCTTCAAGTTCTGCAAAAGTCTCTAACTGATTAGAGACTTTCATAGAACCCGTTATTTTAAATAAAATAAAATATTTTTTTCACTCAAATAGATCTCAGATGATGTGAATTCTTTCTTAGGGACGTTCAAGTTTAAATTGGAGTGGTATATTTTACGATTTGAATTTTTTTCTTCAAGTACTCCAAAAGTCTCTAACCGATTATAGACTTTCGTAGAACCCGCTATTGTGCATGAAATAAAATATTTTGTTCAGTCAAATAGATCTCAAATGATGTGAATTCTTGTCTAGGGACGTTCAAGTTTAAATTGGAGTGAGATATTTCACGATTTGAATTTTTTTCTTCAAGTTCTGCAAAAGTTTCTAACCGGTTAGAGACTTTCGTAGAAATCACTATTTTAAATGAAATAAAATATTTTGTTCAGTCAAATAGATCTCAAATTATGTGAATTCTTGCTTAGGAACGTTCAAGTTTAAATTGGAGTGGTATATTTTACGATTTGAATTTTTTTCTTCAAGTTTTTGGAAATTCTCTAATTGATTAAAGACTTTCGTGAACTCGATATGTTGCATGAAATAAATTACTTTTTCATTCAAATAATTTCAAAATGATGTGAAACACAATATAACCATAATATTACCAAGTTAATATATTACCACAATCATATAAACAACATATCTACACATGGCTGCAGGCAGTAGCAATCACGGCACAATAGCTTCTCCGTGACTCTCCCATCACCCTATAACTGCTAATTATTAGCCATATATGCTTAAAATTACAGCTTGAGCAATGCTAATCATGTATTATTATGCAACATGAAACATCATTACTTGAGGAAAGAAGGAACACTACAACATGTACGCAGAAAGTTAACTTCATTAAAAGGAGCAGATGCCATGTACTGCACAATTACATGGCATATTGATTACAATGTCCAGTAATTGATTACAATATGCATTCATATTATAATTACGTAGCTGCACAAAGATATAATACACATACTTCGCATGCATCTACAAATATATTAGTATGTGACAATGAAAGAGCGGAGAAACAACATAAATCTGCAGCCCACCATCGTGTTGTTGTTCCGGTTGAACTCCACCACCTTCGCGTAAATGAGCACTCCTTCCTTCTCCCATGGCCCCCACGTCATGCCGGCTCGGGTCGCTGAGCCTCCACCCCAGCTACAATCCACGATTCCAGCCCGTAACTCGTGCTTATGTTGCTCCACGGGTTGTACATCGTCGCGTGCTCATCGGTGGCCGTTGTTCCACGAGCCATGGAAGTCGTAGCACATGTCGTTGATCCAGTCAATCGCGGCTGCCATTTGCTTCATCGGGTACGACTGTGGTGTGCGACTGAGGAAGAATCGCGGCGCGAAATACACGGCCGTGGTGAGGAGGTGGTGCGGGCGGCCGGTGGTCGCCACCTCACTGGCAGCCGCGGCGTTCCACTCCAACAGTAGCTCGCCGAAGTCAGCCATCTCCTTGTCATCCTTGGGGCACAATAACTTCTAGGGCTTGAGTAATGGTAACCGTGTGGGAAATAGTAATCGAGTCACTTGGTGCCACCGGTTAAGTTGAGGGTATTTTCGGGTTTTGAAAAAGGGGATTCCAGTTCTGGGAATTTTGCATTCCCTTATCCGGAATTAGAAATTTCCCTTGAAGAAAATCTGATTCCGAGAAATCACTGATATTATATTATATTATAATAATCTATAATATAATTATATAATTGATGGAATTAATCAAATTTGTGATTAGGTTAATCAATTTTTTTTCAGTCACTAATGGGGCGCAATTTTGTCATAATTTGTGATGAAAAATCTATTTTTGATCATAGATATTAGTGATAGATTTTGTGACAGAAACTTTTCCATCACAAATATTTGTGACGAACGCGTCTGTCACATAAGAGCGAATCAAGCATTAGTGATGAGGTTTTTAGCGACGGACGTTGTTACAAAAGTTTCCGTCATTGGTATCCTTTAGTGACGGATTTCTAGCATCTACGATGAATCTTTCTATCACTTATGCCTGTTTTTCTTATATATATATATATATACTAAAAGCGAAATGTAAACAAGTCATGTGGCACTTTGACAGACCATGTTTACTGACATGTCAAATTGAGGTTTTTTAGATTTTTAATAAAATAAATTTCACCTCTCTCCCTCTCACTCTCCCTCACGTTTCCCATATCTCCCCCTCTCTCTCTTTCACCTCCCCCTCTCTCTCTTTCACCTCTCTTATCTCTCCCACCTCTCTTTCTCACATATTAACTTTTTTTCCTCAAATCATTAATTCGGCGAGAGCTATTGTCTTCTACCTTGAGATAGGTGTGCATGTTCTTTCTTCGGTGCTTGCTCTTCGGCTCTTCATATACACTCTGCTTCACATCCTATGTCATAGACCAGCAATCTAGGAATCGGAGTGTTGCCTTCTTCGTGAAGGAGGTGCGGAAGGTGACCCGTGGGCATTAGAGGGCCTCAGATCGGTCCGATCTCACTCTTCTTCTTCTTCTTGCCGGAGAAGCCGTTTCCTCGGCGAATCCAAGAACCAAACTGTTGTCGGCCTCTCCGTAAAGGAGGTGACAAAGGGCTTAAGCAGTAGGTCACTATAGAAGTCAGGTTAGACAAGTTCAACACACCCTTTCCTAACTTCTTTTCTTCTTCTTCTTCAAGTTCAACAAGTTCGACACACCCTTTCCTAACATCTTCTTCTTCTCTCCCCAGAAAATAGCTTATTAATATCAAGGATTATGGTGCTAAAATTGATGGACTTCTCACTAATTTTGGATGAAGTATTGTGAAGTTAGGGATTCTTATTAAGTAGGTGAGATCTTCTTAGAAGTTATATTACTTATTATTACATTAATTCTTATAAGTTATTTTGATATGTCCACAATTTTATGATAATTCATATTAATTGCTCTCAGTAATCAGTAAAGTATTTTAATTTTGTTCAATTGTTTACTTATCTTGACATTTTAACTTTTCAATAATTGTGAACTAGCTCCAACAAATATTGATCAAAAACTTATTTTTGATTCTAAATATATAGGTATGTATTTTGCAAGAGCAAGCCGTTTACATCCCAATTGTACTATGCATTTCTTCTATATGATACATGGCATTGATTACTTTTGAAAGAACTGAATTAATGCCATAATTTATTTATTTAGTATGATCCTGATATATTTTGAGTTTTCTTCTTACCATGTTAGCATGGGTACGTTCCTTATTTATTTTGACTTTTGAAGAGCAAGCTATTGTACATCACTGGAGAAGAGGCAAATATGGCATTAATTGAAGGATTGAGTATAAATTTGCATCCATCCTCTAGAATAATTTTTCTGTATTATGGTGGAAATTCTCTGCTTTTTGTAGTGCATGTGCAACCTGTTTTGATTGTATTTTCAGTTTCCTGATTCATAGACACACTTTGGTGTTATGAAAAGACAATCATTGGTGTTTCTTCCATCAACTAAAATACTTTAACCATTCAGATGCTATAAGTTGATTAGCTATTTTTATTGTGGTACGAGTTACAAGATATAACTGTTATTATGCAGTTCTTGAAACTTGCAAGTAGAAATGGTAGAATTCTTCAACATGGCTATTTTTAGATGCTCATCAGTTATCACTGTTTTTATAGATCTTAGTGAATTCCTACGATTTTGACATCTGGGGACATATGATTTCATTCATCAGGTAATAATAATTCTCATGGAAATTAAAGATGCAAAATCGGGACTATGACATGCCTTACTATTAGTAATGTTGCATTTGAAATATGAGTTGTTTCTTGACCGGGTAATTTATGTACGCAGTGTTTCGTGTGACTCACACTATTATTTGTATAAATTTAATTTTATATGTGTAAATTTCATTAGAAATTTTACTAAAATTTGAGTATCATTATATTTATTTTATCTATAGTTGTTCATGGTGCAATTGTTGAAGTTGGACAACATTTAGACTAACACCAGTGAGGGAGAAGCTAAAGTGGTAGAGAAGGATTTAGGTACTTCCATTATTTTTTTTTTTCTCATCACATTAAATTTATGTACTATTAATTTTGAAACAAATGCTTTGATGCCGGTTAGAAATGGAGGAATATGGTACGTAATGAAATAAGGATGAGTTGTACCGTAGTTTGTATTTGTTCTCCTAAATACATACAACCACATGCCCCCAATAGGGAGCAGATGTCATAAAATTTTTTCACATATTATTTTTTTGTGTTTAACTTTTTTTTTCATCTCTTATACATTTGTTTTTATCCATAATTCCTTATGATAATTGAGTTTTATATTTTATTTTATTTTTATATTTTTAGTTATTTTTGTTTTCATATATTTTTAAAATAAAATAAAATAATATTACTTAGGTACAATTGATTTAATTATTATTTTTTCTAAAATATAAATTTTAATAATTACAATATATTACAAATACAAATACGTTTAATTTTATTTTGACTATTGAAATAATTACAAATACAAATATTTATATATTCAAATAGTTATAACAAATTATTTAGTCCAAAGTCTATTCAAATTATAATTTTTAGTTACTGCCCTTGATATTATTAATCAATTTTTATTTACTTTATCAAAATTATAGTTTCATATAATAATATTCATGCCCAAATAATTAAGAATCATAATAAATATCATATATATATTATTATGATAATATAATATTAATCAAGTAATATAAATAATTAAGAATAATTCCTTTTTAAAAAATTATATTTAATATATATATATATATATATATATATATATATATATATATATATATATATATATAGTTGCGCAACACACTAATTCTGGACTAGTTATAATAGCGCTAGTTAATTTACCGTCACTTCCCTAAAAAGCCTGAGATAGCATGTCATGTGCCAGCCACATCACACATGGCCATGCCCTCATCCTTGGACACGTGGCCCACTGCAATCTACATCAATACTAATTAACTAGTCGAAAATCCGCGCGTTGCGCAATTATATATGTATATATATTTTACATAAATTTCATAATAAAGATAAATAAAATTATCAAAATTAGTTTAAATAAATAATTTAGATTAATATATATATTGTAAAAGTACAAAATGTACATATCTCTTGTTAAATATTATTTTTGTTTATTGCTTAAAATTTATCAAAATCAATGATGTAAAAAATATATAAATTAAAACTCAATGTAATTTTACTATTAATAATTAAATTATTTTTTATTTCAATCTCTTCAATTACGCTATTCATTTTTAAATATATAAAATAATTTATTATTATACCATTCATTTATTCATTAATCGCACATTTATTATAATATTATATTAATATTTTTGTTTACATGCTATTAAAATGAATAAATTATAAAACTAAAATCTATACCAAATATATAATTAAAATAATACTATTTTTAGGGTATATAAAACAAAGATCCAATATATACTAAATAAATAATTATAGAGATTTAAAATATAATTTTCTAAAAATTCAATTGTAAACTTTTGTTTAACTACTAAATTAAGAAATTACTATTTATCTAATATATCTAAAACATATATCACTTGGTTAATATCATTTTATAATAATTAAAAATAACATTGAAAAATTATATAAATATATAATATTTATTATTACTCTTAATTATTTGGATATAAAAATTATTATTTAAAAGTACAATTTAATTTAAGATAACTTTGATATTTTTATTTTTCATTATTTTTAAAATTTATATAAAAATAAGAAAATTTACGAATAAACATTAATAACACATAAATAAACTCTACCAATTAAGACTGTATAAGCGCAGATAACTCATTTTTTTTAAAAAAAAATTGAATTATATAAGTTTTTAAAAAAATCACAAAGCTAATATAAATAATAGGTTCAAATAATTAGAATGAAAAAATATATAAAAATAGATTAAAATTTATAATCATAAAAAGATATAATGTTAATAAAAATATACACATAATCATCATTAATATTTTGCTTCTTATATAATCATACACATTTATACTAAATTATATTTATTTATAGAGAGTAAATAAAGATAAATAAAATTATCAAAATTAGTTTAAATAAATGATTTTGTTTAATTTACATATTGTAAAAGTAAAAAATGTACATATCTCTTGTTAAATATTATTTTTGTTTATTGCTTAAAATTTACGAAACACAATAATATAAAAACCATATAAATTAAAACTCAATATAATTATACTATTGATAATTACACATTTCAATCTCTTCAATTACACTATTCATTTTTAAATATATAAAATAATTTATTATTAAACATTTCATTTATTCATTAATCGTACATTTATTATAATATTTTATTTACATGCTATTAAAAATGAATAAATTATAAAATTAAAATTTATACTAAATATATAATTAAAATAATAATATTTTTAGGATATATAAAACAAAGATCCAATATACTAAATAAATAATTATAGAAATTTACAATATAATTTTCTAAAAATTCAATTGTAAACTTTTTATCTAATATTTATCTACTATTTATCTACTAAATTCAATTGTAAACTTTTTATCTAATGTTTAACTACTAAATTAAGGAACTATTATTTTTCTAATATATCTAAAACATATATCACTTGGTTAATATCATTTTATAATAATTAATAATTACATTGAAAAATTATATAAATATATAATATTTTATATTACTCTTAATTATTTGGGTATGAAAATTATTATTTAAAAGTATAATTTAATATAAGATAATTTTTATATTTTTATTTTTCATTATTTTTAAAATTTATATAAAAATAAAAAACACGCATTGCGTAATTATGTGCACATATGTTTTAAATTTACATAATTGTAAAAATTATGAGAATAAATAAATAAATAAATTTAGGTTAAATTATAATTTAAATAATGTTATTAATTCTTAAATAAATTATGAATAATAATAAATATCATCTATGTGAACCTATTGCGCAATTGTAAATGTAATACCCGCAAAAAAAAAATATTTATTTTGGCTTTAGCGGAAAGCCGAGATGCGCGCCGGGGCGGGCTGAGAAATCGTCGGAGGGCGCGATCAGTGATATGACCCTTATGCATGAGGAAAATTTTTTTATTCAAGTCGGGATGGAAGGTTGGGTCGAGTCGAGTCCGGGGGTTCGATCGGAACTCGATTCGGACGAGTATAGATCAATATAAGTGGGTTCATGAATTCACTTAAGTTAAGAGGTAAAATAGTAATTTCAAAAAATATATATAGATACATATAAACCTGGGATGAGCATACGGCTCCAAGGAGGATACAC
This sequence comes from Canna indica, assembly GCA_034359265.1. Taxonomy (NCBI): domain Eukaryota; kingdom Viridiplantae; phylum Streptophyta; class Magnoliopsida; order Zingiberales; family Cannaceae; genus Canna; species Canna indica. The sequence goes on along the minus strand of CP136890.1, from coordinate 45,249,345 downwards.
ACGCCCACCACTAGGCAAGAGGAAGAGGAGGCACAAGCTTGAGAGGCCGGATCTTCGCCGTCGCCAGAATTGCCTCGTCGCGAGGTTGAGGATCTTCTTCCTCCTCGTTCTCATTCTTCTCAAGGTGAGTGGCCTTAAGCTTTAGGGACTTACCCACCTCTAGGGCAGCCCCCTTGTGTAGATGATTGTAAATCAAAATCTCTCAAGTTTTTGTGGATTTATGGACGATTGGTGGTCTTTCACTAGGCATTGATTGGAGTCTTGAGGTGTGTATGGTGTAGGGCAGCCCTTGAGAGGCTATGGATGATTGTAGAGCCCTACTTGTGGGATTTTGGGACTGTTTTGATGGTCTACTCAAAATTGCAGTTTTTTCCTCTTTGAGATGATGCTTGTAAATATGAATTTTGATTGAGATTGGGAGAGAAATCACATTGTTTTCCCTTGATGTAGGCGGCCCTAAGATTGGAGGGTAAATCCTCTTTTGTTGGGTCATTAAGAGTGGAGAATAAGGGTGGTAGTCGGGGATGGCGGGAGCTTGCATTTGATGGCAGAAATCCCCCTTTTAGATGGCTGCATGAGGTGAAGCATGGTGTGGCTTGAGCATGCCCACCAAGTGTTTGGTGAAATGCCACACCTACATGATTATGCTTATATCCTCATTTCTCTTTAGTAAAACTTCATATCAGTATGGAGTATGTGTGGCCCAACCAATGATAGCTGAATTGGCCGACTTTAAGGGTCGGAATCCAATGTTTAAGACATTATGGAGTGGATGGCCTAAGGGCATTCAAATCTGTCCAAAAATGTAAATAGGCATGTTTGACACCTAGTTCGGAGGCTTAAAATTCGTCCATTCGGTATAGACTCTTGGGGATAGATAGTATGGTACTTTGATAGATTTGACACCAAATTTTAGCGAATTCCGAGTTGGAGGGACTTGGTTTATAAAATTTGTTTGAGGAGAACTCAAAATTGCCAATTTCTGCACATAGTAGAATTTATGATAAGTTGAAAGTTTGACACGATATTCGGAGATCGAATCATCGTCCTATGATAGTGATGCTTTGGGAAATCCTTGTGGGGTATATAGACAACCATTAAAATCTAGTTTGAGGGAAAAAGAATAAGAGTTGGCTTAGTTATGAATTTTCTAAGATAGCAACTTAAACAAAAAAATTTGCTAGTGAATTGCAGAAATTCTGGGATGACATGTTCATTATGCCATGTCGTGATCTATCCATCGCCCAAATGACCTGAAACTTTGAGGATAGTTAGTGTGACACAAAAGCTTGCTTATCTTGTGTTTTTGGTAGACATTTCACTAACAACTAAGGGTTTAGCAATGGTAGCAAAAGTGAACCTGATAAAGTTCGAGAAGTGCTGAAATTTGGCTAAGTATGGGAGGACTGCCTTGACTCCACTTGAGGGTCGAATTACTTTGATGTTTATGTTGTGTACCTATGATAAATTGTGATATGCACTTTTGTTATTCAACTCGTGGGTGGTGACGCGTAGTGTAGCGTCAACAAATTCCAAGTTGGAGGCACTTATACTAGCGCTGAGATCTCAAACTCGTTCAGTAATAATGAGTTGCTAGAATTCCCTTCTGGGATGGTTGGATAGTGAATGGTTAAGCGCATATGCACGTGGGTTGGTTTCATTTGATTTGAGTGGTGGGGTGCACGACGGCCGATCGAGGGGATGAGGCGGGGAATAGGCCGGACTCGATGCGGCCACGCGCGCACCCGTGATATCGGCAAATTGCCTAAACCACTTGAGTAATATCATTGGTGTATATTCTTGTGTATTTCTTGTTCTTGTGATAGTACTTGATATTTGGGCCATTATGGGCAAAGTGAATATGTCACTTGATATTTGGGCCATTACGGGCCAAGTGAATATGGTACTTGATATTTGGGCCATTATGGGCCGAAAGACTATGGTGCGTCTGAGCACGAGTTTTGTGAATGTATCTTTTACTTTACATGCTATTACACTTTAGAAATTCTATAAGTATGATTTATGTTTGTTATGCTTGATGCTCGGGATAGCTTGTCGAGGGCTTGGTTCAAGCCTCTCGCTGAGTTCGTTGGAACTCACCTCTCTTTTGTTGTTATTTTGTAGATCCTGACTAATAGAGATACGGTGGTACTCATGTAGCACGATTGAAGTTGCAGCCTCAGGCAATAGATCTTGTGACGTGTCGAGTCGTAGTCGAGTAGTAGGTCATGTGATGGTTGTAGATATGGACCTTATTCACATTCGATTGTTTATATTTTCAGAATAACATTCCTTCACATGTTCATTGGTTTTCACATGTTGTATCATTTATTCCTCATTTTGGTATGTATGTGTTGGTAGGCTTCGGAGTACGGATGTGTACTCTGGCCGATCACGTGACCACAGATTTGGGGCGTGACAATTTTATATTACTCTTAATTATTTGGGTATGAAAATTATTATTTAAAAGTATAATTTAATTTAAGATAATTTTGATATTTTAATTTTTCATTATTTTTAAAATTTATATAAAAATAAGAAACACGCATTGAGTAATTACGTGTACATATATTTTAAATTTACATAATTGTAAAAATTATGAGAATAAATAAATAAATAAATTTAGGTTAAATTATAATTTAAGTAATAATATTAATTCTTAAATAAATTAAGAATAATAATAAATATCATCTATGTGAACCTGTTGCGCAATTATAAATGTATATATAATTTAAATAATTTTTAAACATGATCAAAATTAGTTTAAATTAAATTATAGTTTTAAATAATAATATTTGTACTCAAATAATTAAGAGTAATAATAAATATCATATATATGAAAATTCATAAGTATAAATAAAATAGTAAGTATTAGTTTAATTTAATTTATGTAATTGTAAAATTAAAAAAAAAATGCATATCTCTGGTTAAATATAATTTTTTTTATTGCTTTAAATTCACCAAAACACAATAAAATATTCATAAATGTTACAAATTATATAAGTTAAAATTCATTGTTAATTGTATAAATGAATTATTCCAATCTTTTCACGCTATTCATCGTTAATTGTATAAAATAATATATTATTAAATTATTTCAATCTTTTCACGCTATTCATTTTTGTTTTCGTACTATTAAAAATGAATAAATTATAAAATTAAAATCTATGATCAAATATGTAACTAAATAATTCAATGTAATTAATTTTTATATTTAAATGTCATAATTCTAATATTGATAAATGAATTATTCCAATCTTTTCACGCTATTCATTGTTAATTGTATATAATAATATATTATTAAACTATTTCAAGATTTTTACGCTATTTATTTTTGTTTTAGTACTATTAAAAATGAGTAAATTATAAAATTAAAATCTATGATCAAATATGTAACTAAAATAATAAAATAATAATACTATTTTTAGGATATATAAAACAAAGATTCAATTATATAATGAATAAATAACTATATAAATTTAAAATTTAATCTTATAAATATTTAATCGTAAACTACTGTTTAACTAGTAAATTAAAGAATTATTCTTTATCTAATATTTTTAAAATATATATCGCTTGGTTGATATCATTTTAACATTAAAAAAAAATTACATTGCAAATTATATATATTATTACTCTTAATTATTTGGGTATAAAAATTATTATTTAAAAGAATAATTTAATTTAAAACAATTTTGATAATTTTTTTATTTTAAAATTTTATATAAGGGTACGAAGTTTTACGGATAAAGATTAAATAAGACAAAAATAAAATAAACTCTACAAATTAAAATTGTATAAGCATAAATAACACATTTAAAAATAATAAATTTTATTAATAAATAAACACAAAATGATATTTCGAAAATGCGAAGCTAATAAAAAAAAATTACATTTAGAAATATTTTGAACAATTGTCCAGTAAATCTATAATTATTATCATAAAAAATATAAAAATAGAGTAAAATTTATAATCACAAAGAGCAAAATATTAATAAATATATAAATATGAAATTAACATTAATATTTACTTCTTATATAATAATATGCATTTATTATAAAAAAATATTTAATAAAATCATCATTGTAACTATATAAAAAAGTAACCGTAAAAAATTAGAAAATAAAAATTTTAAATTATTTTAAATTACATAAATATATATTTAATTTTAAAATACTATTAAAAACACAAAAAGTAATATAAAAATCATTTCAAAAACTAATATACAAAACATTCAATACATTAAAAAGTTTTTTTTATTAATTACCAAAATTAATAATAAATCCAAAAAGATATAAATGTGAAAAAATGAAATTAAAAAAGAGAAAGAGAGGGTGAGGAGATGCGAGAGAGAGGTGGAATTTTTTAAAAAAAAATTAAATTGAAGAGCGGAGGTGGGAGAGAGGTACGTGTGAGAAGAACGGAAGACAGGTGAGAGTAGGAGAAGTCACATATAAATAAATTTAAGATAATATTAAAAGTATAAAATGTAAATAATATTTTATACAAATATATTTTTTCCTTTGATAATTACAAATTTATTAATAAAAAGTTAAGCATCAAAATAAATGTTCATGAAAAAAGAGTAAAATTAAGACTCTTAAAAGAATAAAATATTACATTAAATATTTTTAAGGGGAAAAATTATCTTCAATACATAAATAATGCTTTCATGTACTTGTATGTATTTGTTTAAAAACATACTTTTTATAGAGTAGTTTTTTAATATTTTGTAATAATATTCTACATGAAAAAAATAAAACTAAATATAATAAAATCTATATAGATTTCAACCATCAAGATATACAAAAAAAAGTAACATTTTTATAGATAAATATCAAATATAATATAGCTATAAGATTAAATATTGAGAAAAATAAACAAATAATAAATTTAAATTATTTCAAATTACATAAATTTCTTTGATTTGAAATACTATGTAAATTTTCTTGAAAAACAAACAAATCCAAGAAGATAATATTTCAAAAACTAACATAAAAAAGATTCAATACATTAAATAAATTATTATCCGAAATTATACATAACACAAATATATGCATATGAAAAAAAATCAACTTCTACAAAGATAAATTATTAAAAATACAGAAACAATTAAGAAAAACTTAAATTTACAACATTAAAACTTGATTGCATATATATTTATACAATTTAAATAAAAATAATTAAAAATAATAATTAATTTTAAATAAAAGTACAAAATAATTTTTTTTTTCTTAAGGTATAAAAATAGAAAATTGTTTTGCATAAATATATATACCCCTTGATTGTAGTGTTTCATCTCGTGATCAATAGTTACTATGTAGAATATTAGCATCGTTAGTAAAGATTTTAATTGAAACACTTTAGTACTTTACTATATATGTTTCAATTGAAACATCGTTAGATTAGCTATATTAGCATCAATTACACTTAATTGAGGCATCAATTACTATATGTTGACCAATTGATGTTTCGATTACTATATGTTGACCATTTAGATTAGCTATAAATGTTTATGTATCACTTAATTTATGTTTCAATTGATGCTATAGTTTCAACATATAGTTTAAATCAATTTATGTTTCAAGGGGTATATATAGTACAGTGTTTAAACATATATAGTTTCATATATAGATTAGCATCGTTAGTAAAGATTTTTATTAAAATTAAGGTAATCATATATATGTATTATTGTTGGATTACATGATGACAATATATTGACAGCTATAACATCATTTATATTTGTATATGCTCCCATAATTTGAGGATGAGCTTAGGATTCTTTCTTTCATCAGGAAGCTCTTGCTCTAATCCTTGTGATAGATAAACCAAACATGAAATGATTAGCTTATATATAATTAAGGGTTGATTACGGTATATATTCCAAATTTTATTTTTTCTTCCTAATATATCTCATTTTTTTCATTTGTATCTAATGAGATCTTTAATTTTTATTTTATTTCAAATCTATCCCGTTGTTAACTAGCCGTTAATTATTCTGTTTGAATGCTGACGTGGACATGCTGACTGGGATTAGTAATGCACGTCAGCATACCAGTCAGCATATCCACAACAGCATGCTGACTGTTATTATCTTGTTATTAAGTGAGTTAATTACAAAATATATCTTCAATTTTTATGATTTTCCCTAATATATTCTCACTTTTTAATTTTTTCAATTATATACCTCAGTTTTCGATTTGTTTCAAATTTATCTCACCGTGATCCTAATGTCAAAATTATTGTCTAAATACTACATGACACTGCTAACATGGGGCAACAACCCAGTCAGCATTCTTATCAAGTTTTTAATTACAAATATTAGCAAAACTTTATTTGTAATTAACCCTAGATTAAACCTTGATGTATGCATTGCCTAGTCTGCAAAGCTGGTTTTAATTTATTTTAACTCGCCTAAAATAAAAAATTTATAGCTTTGTTGACTAGACGATGCTTAGATCTAGAATTAATCTATGATTAATTACAAATAAAGCTTATACGTAGGATTAATTACAAATAAAACTTTGCTTAATATTAGTAATTAAAAACTTGATAAGAATATTGAGTGGATTGTTGACCCATGTCAGTAGCGTCAGGTCAGCATTCAGACGATAATTTTGACATTGGGATCACGGTAGGATAAATTTGAAACAAATCGAAAGTTGGGGCATATAATTAGGAAAATTGAAAAGTAGAAATAGATTAGGAAAAATCATGAAAAGTGAGGATTTATTTTGTAATTAACACACTTAATAACAAGATAATAACAGTCAGCATGCTGATATGGACATACTAATTGGGATGCTGACGTGGACTGCTAATCACAGTTAGCATGTCCACGTCAGCATTCAAACGGAATAAATGACAAGTTAATAACGGGATAGATTTGAAACGAAATAAAAATTAGAGACCTTATTAGATATAAATGAAAAGATAAGATATATTAGGAGGAGAGAGTAAAAATTGAGATATATACAATTAACCCTATAATTAATAAGGATTCTATATATATATATATATACTTCGTCATAATATACTAGTAAAAGTTTTAATGCAACCTATTATTTACAAACTTATATCTTTTATTTTGTGAGTGGATGCCATCATCCTCCTGACATTCAGCTGCTATATCTTAATTTTCACATTTGCAATTGAACAAAACTAATTTCATACATTTTCTTTAAATAATGTGACTTCTACCAAGTATCTTATTTTTGACAGTTTGGTTGCACCTTATTGTTAATTTAGGAAATAAAAAATTATCATGCGAATATATATATATTAGAGGAAGGAAGACACAAGGAATGAGAATATTAGAAAGAAAAATTCAATTTATTGTGTTAAATGGGATAGTGATATACTAACATGGATATATTGATACAAGTTGGTTACTGTTAATGTTTTCTTTTTGGTACAATTAATTAGGCGGTGTATTTAGTTATTATTTTTGGATAAAAAGAATTCACTTCTTTTTGGTTGACTATACTTTTACTAATATAATTAAGTCATTTAAAAAAAAAATTAAAAAAGAAAAGAAATTGACTTTAGACCTTAATCTTTATTATATTATCCCAGAAAATGTTACCTCTGTAGCCAAGCCCACTGACATCCTACCTTCAACAAAGATTAATTGATGCAACATTTGTAACTTGCGTGCCTTTCTCCTTTGACCTTGCAGGTTTTGCATCTCAACTTCCTTTGTCCTCTTCCAAAAATTAGCTGCGAATGAAAGCCACGCTTTTGCTTCCATTTCCTAATGATTGATGTTAGCTTTGACAAAATGACACACAAAGCTATATCTAGATGTACGTACCAAACTTAATCAATGTTTTTAAATACAAACATTTTTTAAACTGATTGAGCTATTTCAGCCAATCAAGTTAACTATGATCTATCTAATTTAATTGATTCATTCGGTTAATGAAATAAAGTTAAAAATTATCAATTAAATTAATTTTGAATATTATTAAAATTGAAAATAATTAATTTCAAATTTGTTAAATTAATATCATTATTAATTTCCAAATTTTCAAATTTCCAAATTCATTTAATTAACTATGATTATTTTTTAAATAAAATCATTTTAAATTTTAATTAATTACTTTTAATTTCTTATTTCTAACTCTATTTTTAATTATGCATGTCAAATTTTTTAATTTTCAACTCTAATCTAATCTTATCTTTATATAATAAAAGTAACTGAGTCGAAAATAAATAAGGTAGTAATTTTTTATTTTTTTTTCTCTTTCCCACTCATTTAATAAAAAATAAGTTTTTTTTCGCTCATTTAATAAAAAAGAAAATTTTATCGACATTTCTATAAAATCATTAAATGGACATTTATGTAATGTTCATTCACAAAAATTCTTTTGGGGATTTTTTCATGAATGAATTTTTTAAAAGGAATTTTATAAAAATATTAATGAAATAAGTGAAAAATAGCCCTAAAATGAGTGACAATAAATATTTCATTTTGCACAAAAGTGCATAACACGTCACAAACTTTTTTGAAAAAAATATAAAAAGTAATAAAAATTCTGAAAAAAATATAAGAATGGTATTTATTATAATAAAAATAGATTTTAGAGGTATAAAAAAATGTGGCTTAAAAATATCAGAAATATTATTTTTGAAAAATTCAGATTGTAAATTAAAATCCATTTTTATAATTTCGATTTAATAAAATTATATTTTTAATTTAATAGGAAAAAGATAAATTTTTATGCTATTTTAATATAAATTCATGTCAGTATAGAAATGAATGTGATTGGAGCTTAAGAAATATGAATTTAATAAACATGATTAAAATTTAATTTACATTTAAATATAAATATAAATATAGACTATATAGTTGATATTTTATTAAAGGGATAAGGGCAATAGAAGTCCTATAAGTTTTAAGTATTTTGGACTTTAGTCCTATAAGTTTCATTTCGGTGTTTTCATCCCTATATGTTTGCTCTGTAACACATATTTGGTCCTATTTTTAATGGTCCGTTAACTTTGTCAACATGGACATAACTGTAATACCCACTAAAATATTTTATGTATATTGATTTCAGCGGATTGCGTGTGACGCGAGATTGGGTGAGATAGAGAAAGTTTGAATTCAACAGTTCAATCGGATCCGAATTCGGACTTTGATTGGGTGAGATAGAGAAAGTTTAATGAACCACTTAAGTTAGGAGCAAAATAGTAATTTTAGCCAAAATAAAATTTAAAAAATATATATTTATATCTACCTGGGCGCCTAGGGCGTACGGTCACAGTAGACGCAAGCAACCCCGAGGCGTTTAGGGACAAAAGGGCGGCAACCAAGAAGTGGAGCAGGTCTTCCTATCGAGAGCACTCTCCCACCTCAATCCTAAGGATAACATAAACTAATTCTAGCAAACTATGTTTACACCGGTGGATTTAAACCTTAATCACCAAAGTTACCACCCAATTTCTAGACCTAACAACCTAGGTCTTCACAAGCTCAAATACAATAAAATAAATCATAAAAATACACAAATAATGGAGCAAATAAATAATATAACAAATACTTAGCTCCAAACACGAGTCCTAGTTTCTCTTGATGCCTCAATGATGAATCGTTCAAAGTTTGAAGGCAAGATCAAGGATGTATCATGGAAACTAGGGTTATCAAAGGGATGACTCAAGAAATGCTTTGAGAATGATCAAGAATGGCTCAATGGAAGCTTAGATGAAGGGTGGAAGGCATGCTTAGGCTTCTATTTATAAGCCTTGAGGAGATGGCATGAAACAACCACCTCAACGAGCTGAAAACTAGTCGTTTTCGCCGTCTGGTCGCAGTTCCGGTCGATCGTCGGTCGACCGACCGAGCGACCGAAGGCATACTGCCTTTTTCTGGCACATTTCGGTCGACTGACTTGCCTACTGCTAGTTTTTGGCGGCATTCGATCGATCGACCGGTCGATCGAAACTGGGCAGACTGTACTGCTTAATTGGTTTTTTCTGCTTGTTTGCTCGATTCTATAACATTTCTTATATAATAACTTACATAACAGGTTCCGTCTTCGCCAAGTGTACTTATATTACCCCCTATTTGGATTCAATAAAAATATCTAAAAAATCAAAATCCTTAAGAATCAAATTATAGTTTTTGTGGTCTAGTACAAATTTTTGGAGAACGTAAATTTTCTAATCTCCCGGGTCAAATATGGGTATGCTAAATGCTTCTAAAAATTCTTTTAAAGTACCTCGTTTTCTAATTTTTACCCAAGGAACAATCACCGCTATTTTTTGTGTCAACAAAATATCTAGGTCATATAGCCCTCCAAGGAGCTCCCTAGGCTTAGTGAATTTCAGGGCGGTTTCCGGGTTTTTATGTTTTGGGGTTCAAGTTTGGTTTTTCGGTTATTTGCATCATAAGGAGGATTACATCATATTCTAGACACCCTAAACCTAAACTCTAACTTTCCGAAGAATCCCGAGCATCGATGAGCGTCCTTACCGATTTCTCCGATTTCTTCAATTTTTCCGATCAGGGACGTCAAGCGCTAACCGACTTGGAACCTGAAAGATTTATCAATGAAACATTAGTTCCATGTTTGTTATCATCAAAACTGAGATTAAGACCAAGGTAGAAAACCTTAGGCCAATAATCTCTCCCTTTTTGATGATGACAAACATCGTTAAGAAAATATATCATTCAAGCACAAAGGATATCAAACATGGGATTTCTCCCCCTATCTGTTGGTAATCATTAACTCACGGGGCAGAGGGAAACAAATATTTTGCGTGCCTTTGATCACCAAAAAAAAGATCTAATTGCATCATTAAAACAATAGTGAAGAAAACAAGGAGAAGGTTAGATATGTTACCCAAATCCGAGGAACGAAATACCTTCTCGTCACTGGGTTGTCGTAAACCACAGTGATCCAAATCGGATCACCTCCAAAGTATCCACTCTAGGATGGATCCAAGAACACTTCAAGTGCAGCAACAATAGCCAAAGTTCCCTATGTGCTAGAAAGAGAATTTGGCACAAGAAGAAGGGTGGAGTGGAGAGGAAGAGGTACAATGAGAGAAGGGAGACCAAAAATGATTTTTGCTCCTTCTCTTCTTGTTATATTCGGCTGCACCCTAGGAGTGGAAATATATACTCCTAGGGTTAGTGTTTCAAACTAATAAGAGGGCTCAAGATGGATCAAATCCATCTCTTGTGCCCACGGGTTTAAAACAAGATGGATCAAATCCATCTAATGGGTTTGAGTCCAATAAGTGTACTCAACTAGATGGATCAAATTCATCTCATGTGCCTCGCAGGCCATCTTCTCTCTTCTTTCTCATGGACCTAATGACATATTATGCCATATATGTCATTGTTATTTTACCTTTGTATCCTTCCTATATGTGTGTGATCTTATGGGCTTCTGAAACATGTTGGTAGTATATAGTGAATTATAATTCTCACTGAAGTGGAATTACATGATTTAAACTCTTTAAATTATTATTCATTCTCAATGAACAAATTCACTTATACAAGTCACGAGAGGCTTCTAGCCAAGCATCATGACTACCCAAATGTTAGAAGGTCAGTGGTTTGACCATTTCACCCTTCCATATGCAGTTACCGTGCAATCAACTCCTTTCACCACTCTTTATCTCATCCAGGTTAATCAAGTCCTGAATGTATAGATTCTTGTATCTTAAATCTTTATTCCAAAAATATCCTTCATGAATCACATTCATAAACACATACTGCTCTGGCCAGAGACTCCTGAATAAAGAGATTGTACAAGAAGAGTGAGATAAACTCCCCAAATAAATATGGGGTGGTGAATCCTATGTTGATCACTCAACTATCTTCAAGTGATTCATGCTATACCCAATCTTCAAGCTATGAACACCCAAAGGTGAACCATAAGTAATGAAGTCAATGTATAACACTAGGCACTTAAGATACATTGGTGATCTCAAGTCCAAGGATACTTGCACCACTGATATGATGAGATGCTTTCACAAACATAGATTGAACATTGTTGTGAAGATCTCATGATTAGGTCTCCAATGAACTTGTTTCTCAAACAAGCATCCACATGTTAACTCTGAGTATCGCAATGCTCACAACTTGTGAGAACTATTGCTTGAACGAGTCAAGAAGTATAACATGTGCTAGTCTATCTGTATTAACAATGTCCTATCTTGTTAATACTGCGACTAGGGATAATTTAGGTATAAACACATTTTCATGCAATAAGAATCTCACATCATGAACTCTTCATGATTTCCTTTGCACTGTGTCTTATACCAAGGACTTTATTACATAGTTGAAGTCTTTATGCAAGCAAATGAATTAACATGAGCACTAAGTAATAAAGATAACATTTCATAAATAAGTAAAATGTACATGAAGAGTTCCCAATTATATGAGGGCTTTAGGGCATATCACTAACAAACTCCCACTTGCACTAGAGCCAATTGCCCTTAAACTTTATACCCATATTGTTTATATGAAAGTCAAACTTGCTTTGGGTAAGTGCTTTAGTGAGAGGATCAGCTACATTGTGATCTGTGGGGACCCTTTCAATCTTTACATCATTTCTACCAATGATCTCTCTAATCAGATGGTAGCGTCTGAGAACATGCTTGGATCGTTGATGAGACCTTGGTTCCTTTGCTTGAGCAATGGCTCCATTATTATCACAATACAGAGGTATTGGATCAACGATCCTGGGAACCACTCCTAGTTTAGTAATGAACTTCCTGATCCAAACTGCTTCCATAGCTGCCTCAGAAGCGGCTATGTACTCAGCCTCCGTCGTAGAGTCCACAGTTGTATCTTGTTTGGAATTCTTCCAACTGACTGCACCTCCTCCAAATATGAACACAAATCCTGACTGTGACTGATAATCATCTTTATAAGATTGGAAGTTGGCATTTGTATATCCGCTAACACGCAAGTCACTTTCTCCATATACCAAGAACATATCCGTAGTCCTTCTCAAGTACTTAAGGATGTTCTTTACAGCCACCCAATGTTCCTCTCCATGATTGGATTGGAATCTGCTCGTGACACTCAGAGCGAATGATACATCGGGTCGTGTACATAACATAGCATACATAATAGATCCTATAGCAGATGCAAGGAGTCTTACTCATGTTCTCTCTTTCTATTTGTATTTTAGGACACATAGACTTAGAAAGGGGTTTTCCATGTATCATAGGAATAAACCTTTTCTTGGAGAGATCCATGCTAAACCTTTTAAGCATCTTATCAATGTATGTAGACTGTGAAAGACCTAACAACCTGTTAGATCTATCTCTATAGATCCTAATCCCCAAAATATAGGTTGCTTCTCCAAGGTCTTTCATGGAGAATTGCTTAGAAAGCCAAATTTTGACCGATTGAAGAACTGAGACATCATTTCCTATAAGTAGTATGTCATCAACATATAGTACTAGGAAAATGATCGCACTGCCATTGACCTTCTTGTAGACGCAAGGTTCATCCATATTTTGCGAGAAACCAAACTCTTTGATAGTCTCATCAAATCGGATATTCCAGCTCCTAGACGCTTGCTTCAATCCATAAATGGATTTGTGAAGTTTGCATACTTTGTTGCCATTTTCATATGTGAATCCTTTAGGTTGTGTCATGTACACTTCCTCTATCAAATTTCCATTAAGGAAAGCAGTTTTCACATCCATTTGCCAAATCTCATAATCATAATGAGCGGCAATGGCAAGCAATATCCTCATGGATTTAAGCATGACCACTGGAGAATAGGTTTCATCAAAGTCAATTCCTTGTCTTTGGCGATAGCCTTTTGCAACAAGGCGTGGCTTATAGGTAATCACATTACCTTCCATGTCGGTCTTCTTCTTGAAGATCCATTTGCACCCTATGGGTTTTATCCTTTCAGGTGCCTCAACCAAAGTCCAAACTTGGTTATCATACATGGAATCTATCTCGGATTTCATGGCCTTAAGCCATAATTTAGATTCTGAACTTTTTAGAACTTCCTCATAGCTTGTAGGCTCATTATCTTCTACTAGCAGCACATCCTTGTTCTCATCTATGAGAAATCCATCTCTCTCTGGAACAGTGTGTACTCTAGTAAATTGCCTAGGTTCATCTGTAACTTTAGGTACATCTACTATCTCATCATCATGAGTATTAGGTGTAGGATCTATCGGTTGATCCACCTCTATTTGTGTATCTCGAACTTCACCAAGTTCAATTCTACTCCCATTATCTTCTTTTAGAAGAAACTCTTTCTCTAAGAAGACAACATGCTTTGAAACAAACACCTTTTGTTCCAAAGGATGGTAGAAATAGTATCCTAAAGACTCTCTTGGATACCACACAAATAGGCATTTATCAGATTTAGCTTCTAGCTTGTCTGACATCGTCCTTTTTATGTAAGGAGGACATCCCCATACTTTCATATGTGATAGTATAGGTTTCTTGTTATACCACATCTCATATGGTGTAACATCAATCGATTTGGATGGAACTCTGTTTAGTGCATAAACAACAGTTTCCAATGCATAACCCCAAAAAGACTTGGGTAACTCTGCTAGACTCATTATTGATCGAACCATGTCCAACAATGTTCGATTTCTCCTTTCAAACACACCATTAAGTTGTGGTGTATATGGAGCAGTCCATCGAGAAATAATCCCATTATCTCTCAAATAGCTTTGGAATTCTTGGCTTAAGTATTCTCCACCTCGATCAGATCTAAGTGTTTTAATACCTTTGCCAAGTTGTTTCTCCACTTCATTTCTGAATTCTTTGAACTTTTCAAAAGCTTTAGATTTAAACTTCATTAGATATATGTACCCAAATCTTGAGTAATCATCAATGAAAGTTATGAAATAGAGAAAACCACCTCTTGCGTGTGTTGACATTGGACCACAAACATCCAAATGTATGATTTCCAATGCATCATCGGCACATGCACGCTTTCCACTAAAGGGCACTTTTGTCATCTTACTAGATAAACAAGATTCGCATGTTTCATATGATTCATAATCAAATGAACCTAAGTTACCAGACTTGTGTAACTTAGTCATGCGAGTTTCGTTTATATGGCCAAGGCGACAATGCCACAAGTAAGATGGCTTTAAGCTATCTTTCTTAGCTCTCTTGGTACTTATGTTGTGAATTTCCTTATCAATATCAAGCATATATATTCCATTAACATTTGTTGCAGAACAATAAAACATATTATTCAACACAATAGAACAACCTTTGTTCTTTGTAATGGAAATGTCAAAACCTTGTTCGACAAGACAAGATAAGGAAATAATGTTCTTAGACAAAGAAGGAACATAATAACAATTTTCAAGTTCCAAAATAAGTCCAGTAGGTAAACATAAATGATAAGTTCCTACAACAAGTGCAGCAACTCTTGCTCCAGTCGCACTGCGCAGGTCTATCTCCCCTTTGTTCACCTTTCTACTGCTCCTTAGGCAGTGCATGTGAGAACACAAGTGAGCACCACAACCGGTATCCAATACCCATGAGTGGTTTCTAGAAGCAGTATGCGTATTAATTTCAATAACACAAATACCTGAAGTAGAAGTAGTTCATTGCTTCTTCTCCTTGAGAGACTCTAAGTAGGTATTGCAGTTGCGCTTCCAGTGACCTACTTTGCCACAGTGGAAGCAAGTCCTCTTGGTGTCAGTCTTCTTTTGTGCACTTGGCACCTTCACGTTTTTCTTGATCCCACCTTGGGGCTTAGTTGTTTTCTTCTTGTTGTTTTTGCCTTTCTTCCCCTTATGGGAAGTAGAAGAACCAACAACCGTAACTGCTTTCTGATTCTTCTTCACTGAATCATCAGCAATCTTGAGCATATTTACCAATTCAGGTAAAGTGGTGGAGATCTTGTTCATCTGATAGTTAAGCACAAACCGCGCGTAACTAGGAGACAAAGATTGTAGAATTAGGTCTACACCTAATTCATGGTCCATCACAAAACCTAAAGAGGCAAGGCACTCAATATAGCCCAGCATCTTCAGCGCATGAGATGCGGCTGAAGTTCCCTCCACCATCCTGCACTAGAACAGTAATTTTGATATCTCATATCGCTCAGAGCGAGCTTGTTCTTCAAACAGCTCCTTCAAATGGAAGATGATGGTATAAGCATCCATATACTCATGCTGCTTTTGAAGTTTCGGAGACATGGAGGCCAACATGATACATGTTGCCATATCATTGTCCTCTGACCACTTCAAATAAGCTTGCTATTGATCAACAATAGCATCATTTGGAGGCACAGGTGGTTCGAATCTTTTCAGCCTTGAGAACAATTCTCAAGTTACGATACCAATCAAGATAATTGGGGCCAGTCAATTTGTTTGAGTCAAGGATCAAACGCAGACTTACGTTTGTGCTCATGATTAAAATGCACCTAGATGTAAAGAATGAAAAAAAATGAATTAGCATATGCACATGTACATGAATGCATTAATTAGGTCTTTAATTAATCACATTTTAACTCCCACTATTTTATTGCGAACCAATAGCCCTCACCATTGATGCGGGAAAGCCCGATGGATTTCCTAATGGGTCAGTATCCATTTAGGTTAAAATTTGACCTTGAGTATGCTCAACAAGTCAACTTTAACTTTGATGGTAGGTATCTCAAACCAATTGCATCTTCATGCAACTACTGAATCATTGGATTATCAACTCTTGATACATGAATATCTCATATTCATTTCCCCAACCTGCCTCTTGCTCATCAACCTTGAGTATGCTCAACAAATTAATGAACAAGTTAAGACAAACCTATTAATATAATGAACATATTCGATGTAGAGTGGGCTTGAGTATGCTCAACAACCCAACATCTAAAAAGAACTCTGGTTCATTGATTACATTAACAGAAGACGTTATTGACTTAATATTTTAAATGAGAGATTTGTTCCTTTTAGTCTCATCAAACACAATTGGCATTGTAAGGCATGTAAAGCATATTAATCACATAATATCATGCATACTAAAATAAACATGATCTAGTTAGGGAATTTCAATGTTAATTTTCTCAAGCCATAAAGGAAATTAACATATCAAAACATGGTAGAATGCATGAACAAAACATAGAAAATGATACAACACATTGCATTTCTTCTTGGCTCTTGTTCTACCACCTTCTTCTCCTTGAGCTCTTGTACTCCAATCCTAATCTAATACTATGTAATCTATTTACATTGTTCTAAAAAAGAAACCTCAAGTTACATTTGAGGGGATTTAGGTGAGAAGAGAAATACAATGCAAAGATTAGAGAAGGCAGGACATGCAGGCCCTATTTACCATAACAGTAAATATGCATATGAACAATCTCATTGGTCACAGATTCCATAACTAGATCATCATGCCAAACATACATCCTTACCATGCATAATCAAATGCATGGTAAGATAATTAAGAAATATATAATTCGGCCTTTGTATGTAAATAACATTCCAACTTTGAAAAAACATTTGCGGAAATTTCATTTAAGGAAACTCTTTCTAGAAAGGAAACTATTCAATCTCATTGAAAACTCAATGCAATTTTCAGATTTGCTAATTAATGTAATTTGATACTTTTATTGATCCAATCAATAATTGACTTTGCAATTATGATTATTTAATCATATTAAATAAAATTGCACAACTTCCAGATTTATAAATCCTAATCTCATTAAGATAAACATGATAAAAATGACAAGGTTAAACTTTTGAAATCCTTTTCCAAGTTTGACTAGGAATCATATTCCTACTTGGATTGTTCCAAAAACAATTAGAACGACTTTGGCATTAGTTCCAGCAATTATTGTAAGACCCGAAAATTTTTCTAAAATAAAAATCTATATTGGTGCAGCGCGCCGGACCCGGGGTTAGTCGAGTCGAGCCTCGGAATCATCTCGAGTAGAAGGTATGACTCGACCAATGAAGCATGAAGTTTAAATTTGGTTAAATGACTCTTTCCTTTTATGCATTGATACCTTAATTGAGACAAGAGCGACTCGTGTGACAGATAGAGTCAGAACCCAAGTTGAACTCGGATTGAGTCGAGTCAATACTAAGTTGTAAGGGTAATTAAGACATGTTAGATGAGGGAATAAAATCCCTCATCATAGCTACCGTGTGGTTCATCTAGGAGCCGCACAAAGCAGCGCATAGGGAGAGGGGGAGAAGGAGCTAGGAGGAGAGATCTTGGTAGATCCAGAAATTGCGTCGTCGTCGGAAGATTCGAGATCGCCAACGTCCGATCCTTCATCTTCCTCAAGCAAAGGTGAGTGGTTGAATTCGGTGGATTGGGGGAGGTGGGTAGCCGAACCCCTATGATTGCTAAGTTTTGATTTCTCGCGAGTTTCCAACGATTCTTGATATCGGGATTGTTTTATCATTGCTTTACATTGATCATCTTCATGGATTGTCCTTTGGTCTATCCAATGCACCTACTGCCTTCATGGACCGAATGAACAGGAGTACCTGGATAGCTTTGTGATCGTCTTCATTCATGACATCTTGGTATACTCCAAGAGTGAAGAGGAGCACTCCAAGCACATGAGGATGGTCCTGGAAACCCTTAGAGAGCACCGATAGTTTGCAAAATTTTCCAAGTGTGAATATTGGTTGGAAAGTGTAGGGTTCCTGGGCCATGTAGTGTCCAAGGAAGGGATAAGGGTAGATCCTGCAAAGGTGAAAGTGGTGCAGAACTAGAGGGGCCAACTAGCGTGACTGAGATCCGCAATTTTCTTGGTTTGGCCGAGTACTATCGGAAGTTCATGGAGAACTTCTCCAAGATTGCAACTCCTTTGACTCGGTTGACTCTAAAAAAGGTCAGATTCATTTGGGATGATAAGTGTGACGCGAGCTTTTAGAAGCTCGAGGAATGTTTGACATCTGCACACATGTTGGTTGTACCTTCCGGCTCAGGAGGGTTTGTAGTCTACTGTGATGCCTCTCAGGTTGGCCTGGGCTGCGTTCTGATGCAGTTTGACAGAGTCATAGCCTACGCGTCCCGCCAGCTGAAAGTTCATTAAAAAAACTATCCAAGGCATGACCTAGAGCTAGCAGCAGTGGTTTTTGCACTGAAACTTTGGCGGTACTATCTGTACGAGGAGACTTGCGAGATCTATACGGATCACAAGAGTCTCCAGTACTTGCTTACCCAAAAGGAGCTGAACCTCAGGCAGAGGAGGTGGCAGGAGCTCCTAAAGGATTATGATTGCACCATTATGTATCATTCGAGGAAAGCAAATGTGGTGGCTGATGCTCTAAGCAGAAAATCCATGGGCAGTTTGGCTCATTTGGAAATCAAGCGGAGGTCTCTAGCTCGAGAGTTGGCGTTGTGCCTAGATGGGGGTACAACCTTATCAGTGTGAGCTTCAGGTGCCTTGGTGGAACATCTGTAGGTACAATCCACACTGGTGGATATGTTGCGTCCCGCGTAGGGGGAGGATGCCTTTTGTACGTTGACCAAGGACTTAGTGCAAAGAGGCGATGCAGAGAAAAGATTCAGGTTGGACTCATAGGGTGTACTGAGGTTCAAAGATTGAATTGTGATGCCGTATATGGTAGAGATACGCAGGCAAATCCTGGGGCTGGGTCATCGTTCCACTTATACGATGCATCCGGGGGCCACCAAGATGTACCGAGATTTAAGGCAGCATTACTGGTGGAAGGATATGAAAAGAAATGTAGCAAAGTTTGTGTCCAAATATTTGGTTTGCCAACAGGTGAAGGCCGAACACCTGAAGCCCGCGGGACTACTGCAGAACCTCGAGGTGCTCGAGTGGAAGTGGAAGAAAATCACCATGGATCTAGTGACTGGGTTGCCTAAGTCAAAAGGCCGTTTTGACTCCATTTGGGTGGTAGTGGACCGGTTAACCAAGACTGTGCACTTCATTCCAGTGAAGACTACTTTTTCTACGGAGCAGTACGCCCGACTATTTCTAGATAGGATTGTGTCTTACCACGGCACCCCAGTGATGATCATATCAGACCAGGGTACCCAGTTCACAGCCGAGTTTTGGCAATCTTTCAAAGAAGCCTTGGGTAGCCAAGTGCACTTCAGCACAGCTTTTCATCCGTAGACTGACGGATAGTTAGAGAGGACCATCCAAACGTTGGAGGATATGCTGAGGGCATGCATCCTAGATATGGCCAACGGATGTGAAAGACACCTACCCCTGATAGAGTTCGCTTACAACAATAGCTACCACAGTAGCATTGGCATGGCTCCCTTCAAGGCCTTGTATGGGCGGCGGTGTAGGTCTCCGGTGGGCTGGTTTGAGGCCGGGGAATCACTCATGGTGGGTCCTGATTTGGTTGAGGAAGCGGTAGAGAAGGGGAAAACCATAAAGGAAAGATTGCTGGCGGCCCAGAGTCGACAGAAAATGTATGCCGATAAGAAGGCTAGAGAATTGGAATTTGCCTAGGGCAACTTAGTGTTCCTGAAGGTTTCCCCTATGAAAGGGGTGATCCGATTTGGGAAAAAGGGAAAGTCCCTAGGTTCATTGGGCCTTTCCCTATTCTCAAGCGGAGGGGCGGGGTGGCTTATGAGCTGGCTTTGCCTCCTAGCCTGAGCAAAGTGCACCCGGTTTTCCATATATCCATGCTCCGGAGATATGTAAAAGATGATTCGCATGTGATCGAACCTTCTTCAATTGAGGTGGATTCGGCTATCTCATTCGAGGAAAGGCCGGTAGAGATCCTTGACCGCCAAGTTAGGAAGCTAAGGTCCAAAGAAATTCCTCTGGTGAAAGTTAGATGGGAGCACCACTCCGGGCAAGAGGCTACTTGGGAGGTAGAGCAAGTCATGAGAGAGTGCTACCCTTCCTTGTTTGAAGAGCCGGTAAGTCCTTTTCATCCAATTAAATTCGAGGACGAATTTCCCTTAAGGGGGAAAGTTTCTAAGACCCAAAAAATTTCCTAAAATAAAAATCTATTTTGGTGCAGCGCGACGGACCCGGAGTTAGTCGAGTCGAGCCTCGAAATCATCTCGAGTAGAAGGTATGACTCGACTAATGAAGCATGAAGTTTAAATTTGGTTAAATGACTCTTTCCTTTTATGCATTGATACCTTAATTGAGATAAGAGCGACTCGTGTTATGGATAGAGTCGGAACCCAAGTCACAATCTGATTGAGTCGAGTCAGTGCAAAGTTGTAAGGGCAATTAAGGCATGTTAGATGAGGGAATAAAATCCCTCATCATAGCTACCGTGCGGCTCATCTAGGAACCGCACAAAGCAGTGCATAGGGAGAGGGGGAGAAGGAGCAAGGAGGAGAGATCTTGGTAGATCCGGAAATCGCGTCGTCGCTGGAAGATTCGATATCGCCAACGTCTGATCCTTCATCTTCCTCAAGCAAAGGTGAGTGGTTGAATTCGGTGGATTGGGGGAGGCGAGTAGCCGAACCCCTAGGATTGCTAAGTTTTGATTTCTCGCGAGTTTCTGATGATTCTTGATATCGGGATTGTTTTATCGCTGCTTTACATCGATTATTGTCGGATCGTCATGGTTTCTCGTCAAATTCCTTGAATAATAGGGGCTGCCGAACCAAGGGAAAAGGGGAAGGGTCATGCCAAAATCTTCCCCAATTACATTGACGGAAGTAGAGCCCTCGGATGATCTTAATTTCATGAAAAATCGTGTTCATAGTTGTTGTTTGCAAGTGTTGATGGAACTCATCTTCCCTAAGGCTAATAGGTTCGGTCAAGCAACATCAAAGCTCCATGATCAAGGGTCAGCTGAGTATAGGGGGAGGGGTAAATTGACCAACGTGAAATTAGGATATAGCGGAGACAATGAATTAGGGTTGGGGTTAATCCTTGTCTTCCATTCCCACCTTAAGAGGCATGGCCGAGCAAGGTTTACCTTGCTCAAGGCTCGGCCGAGCATAGGGAGAGGGAGAGGATGAGCTTTAGATGGTAAACTCCATAGTTAGAGCACTCAAAACAATAGAGACATGATGACACTTAGGAAAGACTCTAACTATAGATGGCTATTTTGTTGATGCATGGATTATAGGAATGATAGTATAGTGACCATTCTTAGGCCATCCCTCCTTAAATTTTTGAATTGATGTTACATTTTACCATGCTTAACAGTATATTCCTTGTTGATTTCATTTGATATCTTACCATGTTAGATAAGTTGTTCCATGTTAATTTATTTCTAAATGCAGTATATAGATTTTTACCGTTGAATCTTGTAGTTATACATAGTAGTTGCTGTGAATTAAATTTACATAAGTTTTATATATGCTGTTCGGTATTGTTAATGGGTGAAATTCCAAGTCCGGTACACGTAATCCTTCACCCAAGATAGCGTATGACGCTAGATAACATGTAGGACATTGCAAGGTTCATATGAGATGTGGAAACTTAACTAGGGAATGACACAACTTCTAAGACTTCGTGTATTCATTTTTGGAAACCTAGAATTATTAGGTGTACCCATTTTCAGAAGGGTAACATTGAATTGTTGACCCTACAGGTCGGGTTCGGGCCGGATGCGGGAAATTGCCCGAGGTGTATATAAGGAAACCCCAGGACATTTTATTTGTGTGATGTGTTTGCGATGGTTTGCCGAGAATCATGGACGGTCGGAAATGACCAATGCTAGGCTCGGCCAGTGATTGGGTCTTGAGATGCACCAGTGGGCCCGCTAGGTGTCAGACCCTATTTGGGTGGGACTAGCTATCCCTACCCCAGACGGTGTCCAGAGACTAGTGGACCACCCTAGTCGATGGCCCGGGATTTCTTGACTTCATCTTGATATGGTGTGGTCCGAGCGGCCAGTGTGATTCTACCTTGTATGGTAGGCCGGGTATAGCCGGAATCCCTAGACAATAAGTAGACACTAAGGGCCGAATGCCAAGTGGCTTAATATGGCTGTTATGGCGTGTTTTGCTAATATATAGTCTATACAGAACGAGCCATGGGGTCGGTAGTCCTATCAAAAGTAATTTACCTCCCTGACTATATACTATGCTGCCTTATATGTTTATGCATGTCTATTTGAGGATTATGTGGAGGTTCGGAAGAACTACTCACTCAGTCCCAAGTAGACTCACGATTTGTTTCTTTTTATTTTGCAGAGCATGATCAGTGAGTTGAGGCTTGTCATCATGGGGGAGCTAGAGGGCAGGCGGTGGTGCCAATCTCGTTGCGGCGTCCTTTAGTCATAGTCTAGTTGTTGTGTTGTCGTTTTCCTACACTGACAGTTGTTGTTTTTAAAGCTTGTAATAAACTTTGAACTTGAGATGTTCCAGTTTGTGATGATGGTAGCTTTTCTTCTTTGGTTTTGAAAAATATATTTGTGAACTTTGAGAATTTAAATAAAATTTGCATTGTGGTTTCGTTTATTCAATGTGTTCTGGTTTTCTCGATGGTCAGTGTAGGTAGTAGGCTACAGGATAGTATGTAGACCCTGGCCGGTCACACGACCCTCAGTTAGGGTGTGACAAAGTTGGTATCAGAGCTTCTGGTTAGGTCTTGACTATGACTAAGAGTTGGGTACCGTATGAGACATATGGAAGCGTGTCGACATACGGTATAGTTATGCTACGAGATCGGGCAACCACGACTGCACTCAGCGCACCATGCGGTTAGTAAATTTTAAAAGCTTATGTTAAAAATTTATTATGTGTCAAGAAACTTTTTCTTTTATGGGATAGTGTAATGGAGGCTCCTAATGCTGCTTTGAGCGGCAGTGGCAGTAACTCGACAGAACATCGAGGCCAGGGGCAAGGCCGAGGTCGAAGCCGAGGCTGGGCCCGGGGCAGAGATAGGGAGCAGTCTGAGGGTCATGGGCAAGAGTCAGCAGTTGCTTAATTGTAGGCTCAGGTAACTCAGCTAATTGAGGCGCTCCATAGGGAGCAAGAACTGAGGCAACTGATGCAGTAGCAGCCATCGCCGCAACCAGTGCCCATAGTTCTGGTAGGTCAGGAGGTGGTTCTCTGAGATCAGAGGCGCCGTAGTGTGACAGTTGCAGTCGGAGGCACTGGGTGCCTTGCCTTGGCCGCACGAATGCTTGCTATAGGTGCGATCGAGTTGGGCACTTCAAGAAGGACTGTCCCGAGGGAATTGGCCAGAAGCCTGAGCAATCTAAAGGAAAGGCACCTATGTCAGTGGGGTTAGTGGCCTAAAGAGGGCAAACGCTAGAACAAGGGGCCACAGACTAGTCATTCAAAGAGACTTCATGCTAGGGTATTCGCTATGAATCGTGATGGGGCAGAGGCGTCCAAGGCAGTGGTAGCAGGTACTATATTAGTATGTTCATTTGCTGCATATATTTTGTTTGATCCGGGGGCCACGCACTCGTTTGTATCTGCCAAATTTTCTACTGAGTTGCCAATGGCACCTTCCTTGCTTGGTGGGCCATTGGTAGTATCAATGTCTACGGGCGATGCAATCATAGCCAAATCAATTTACCAAGACTACGAAGTGCTCATCTGTGGCCATGTACTGAGTGTAGATTTGACACTCCTACCCACACTTGAACTCGATGTCATTCTTGGCATAGATTGGTTGGCAGAGCACTTTGCGTTGCTGGATTGTAGGGCTAAAACTATTATGTTCAGCAAGCCCGGGCTGCCGCAGTTCACCTTCCAAGGAGAGGAAGGAAGCAAGCCGATTGCCGCAGTTCACTTTCCTATATTTTCTTCCCTTTTACCTATATTTTTCTCTCCCTTTTGACATCAATAAAAAAGAATGAGAAAAGTCAACCTATGGTCAAAGTTGGGACTTGAAAACTAGTTTTCATGAAAACGAAGTCAACCAACCCAAGGGACGAAAACAACATATCGAATGATAGACTAAGTAATACATGATATCATTAAAAGATAATTGAAATCCAAAACTAGGAATCATGTATGCAAGTATGGATATTTTCGTGAATATCATATATTTTTAATGATATTTTTAGATTTGATTCAAAATACCAAGATATGGTCATTTAAATCATGTATATCAAGTTTGAGGTGAAACTAATGTCGTTTGATCGAAATATGAACTTAGCACGATTTTATTCGAAATAGTCAAAAAGCATGAAAATGGCTAAGTATCAAATTTTGCTATCTACTCATGTTTTCTCAAACTTAGGCATATGGACATCTAACATTAGTGAATCTAAGTGTATGAATCAAGTTTGGGCAGAAATTGAGGTTTCTATGTCACTTTGTTCACTTAGGTCAAAGTATACTTCAAGTTTACAAAAATCAAACTTTTAAATCCATATAAAATCATATTCTTGACGAAATTTTTTGAAACTTTAACTGGACAAACTAGATTTTTCAAGGAATCTATAGGTTCAAGAATTAGTAAAAAAATCAGGTTCATATAAATTCATAAAATTCCTAAAAGTCCAAGGGCATTTTCGTAAATTTCAAATACTTTTGAAAAGTTGTCAGTCTTGCTTCAAACTTTCCAGACATCGTTGAATGATCATTTAAGATGCGTGTGTCAAGTTTGAGGTCAAAATGAATTGTCTAAGTTTATTTTTCATCCTATATTGATTTCAATGAAAAAAATGGATATTTCTAGCTATCATTCAAGTTATCAAAATCATTCCTAGAAATGACTTTACTCAAACAATGGTGTGAATGATATTAGAAATGAAATCAAAATAGTATACATGAGTTTTCATTTGATGTTTTTGAAGAAAAATCAAAGTAGTAGAAAAATGAGTATTTCAAGTAAGTGATACTTTGTATTTTCGAAATCCAACTTCAAAATTCAATTATAAATCATATGCCTAATGAAATTTTTTGAAGTTTTTACACAAGAAATTGGATTTTTCAGTGAAAGTGCAGTTTCAAGAATTATCTAAAAATGATTTTTCTATATTTTTCTAGAAATAACTGAAAATGCTCAATTTTTAATCGTATTTCCGTAATTTTTAGTTAGTTTCAAAAAGTGTTCAGTTTTCATTCAAATTTTTATGACACCACATAATGGTTATGCAAGAGTGTATGCCAAGTTTGAAATGAAAATTATATCCTTAAGTCAAGATATCAACCTAGCATGGTTTCATTCAAAACTAAGCTAGTTATCATGAAACTTGCTAAGTGTCAAACTTATAATTACTCATGGTTTTTCAAACTTAAACCTATGACACCTAACATGAGTAAATCTAAACATGTTCCTCAAACATGAATTAAAAAAGAGACCTCTATATTAAGTCAATTTATTGACTTGGGTCAACTTGATTCAAAACATGTTTATGAAGTGGCCTCTATATCGTTTTATCCATATTCATATGAATTTTTCACTTTAAATGCATGGAAACATGTCATACCTATTCCTAAACATGTTTATGAAGTTTGGACTTAAGATGAAGTGTCCAAGTCAATTTGTTGACTTGGGTCAAACTTTTCCAAGTCTAAGTCATCTAAAGTGAACTAGTAATCATTTTGCTCAATCTCTCATGAATTTTCAATTTTAAGCACATGACAACTAATCATTAACACACCTAAATATCTTCATCCAATTTTTAACTTAAAATGAAGTCTCTAAAGAAAAATTTCAACCTAGTCCAATTTCATAAATATCATGATATCATGAAATGAGCTAAGTTATCAAGATTTTTCCTACTCATGAAAATTCAAATGTTTAACATGCATAATCAATCATGAGCATAGAGAAATCATTTAAGCATAAGTATTCAAATATTATACTAAGATTTTGCTAAATCAAACTCATACCTCATTCCAGGATTTTTTTCCAAACTTTTCATGTCCTTTTCAATTTTCTTCACAATATCCTTCCATTTTCAATAACTTGTAAGTATACCTCATTAATAGTAATCAAACCATATCTACTAGCAAGTTATCGTACTAAATAGCAAAGATGATGATCGAGTATCATTTTCAAATACCTACTTTGTTAAGTAGTAGAAATTCATTTACAAATAAGTCAAAGTGATAACGGAACGAATCAAAGAGATCTCAAAATGTGAAATTTTGAAAAATAAGATCTTCAACCCTTCCTATTGGTCGAAAACCGAAAGACCACAATTAGCCTACGATTTAGAACCACAAGGTTGCATTAGCCTGTTATAGGCTACATAGGTCTCTGAAAAGACCGAAAATCAAAAAATCAAAAATCAATATTATATAACATTTCTTAACTTTAAGTTAATAAATTTAAAACATAAATATTCTATAAGGATTACCCCCCATTTGGATACAAGGATATTTTTTGTGTCAATAAAAATATCTAAAAGATCAAAATCCTTAAGAATCAAAATATATTTTTTGGGGTATAGTACAAATTTTCGTACAAATTTTTGAAAAACGGAAATATATGGGTATGCTAAAGACTTCTAAAAATTCCTTTAATATACCTCGTTATCTAGTTTTTACCCAAGGAACAATTACCGTCATTTTTTGTGTCAAGAAAATGTCTAGGTCATATAGCCCTCCAAGGAGCTCCCTAGGCTTAGTGAATTTCAAGGCGATTTTCGGGTTTTCATGTTTTGGGGTTCGGGTTTGGTTTTTGGGTTCTTTGCATCATAAAGAGGATTACATCACATTCTAGACACCCTAAACCTAAACTTTAACTTCCCGAAGAATCCCGAGCGTCGACGAGCATCCTTGCTGATTTCTCCGATTTCTTTGATTTTTTCGATCAAGGACGTTGAGCGTTAATCGACTTGGAACCTAAAAGATTTCTCAATGAAACATTAGTTCCATGTTTGTTATCATCAAAACCAAGATTAAGACCAAGGTAGAAAACCTTAGGCCAAGAAACCTTACTGAACTAAAATTCTTATATGTAAAATTGAGCTGTATTTGCTTAACATCGGCTTAAATCCATAATTCTAAGATTAAGTGGATTATATTTTGAAGGAAAAAATTTGCAAAAGCATATTTGATCCAGTCAGTTCACCAACCATCTATAGGAGTAACAAAATCCTTTGCTATAACATCTCCAATTGGCTATTGGAACTTAGGAAAATAATCATGGATCAGACATTCCCTGGAATTCTGCAGTTAAAATAAAATCAAAATATGAAGAACAAAAAAAAAAGTTTTCTTGCTAAATACCTTCTTCCCTCTACTAGGTGGCTAGATTCATGCTCAAATCTCTTGCTTCCATTTCTGCTCTTGTTTAGAGCATGAAGGCCATCTTCTGCATCTCTAATTTCATAAAAGAAAAACACTGTGACATCTAATTAATCTAAAAAAGGTTATATATTACTACCTCTGATGCAAAGCAAGAGCTTGAAGATTGAACATGAAGGTTTTTGTCTAGTGTTGTACTAGCAAAACTAGGTGGTGCAAGTGGCCGTGAAAAAGAAGTATGCATAGTAGAAGCTCTAGGAATAAAACATATAAGCTCTAGGAATAAAACATATCTTACTATGATATATAATAGCATCAAGGTTTAACCTCGTGAAAATTAACCCCTCCAAACAAAATCAGTTCTATTAATTAGAGTAAAAAACACAACTGAATATTCAACATGTCACTCCCCAACTCAGGGTCGGGTGACCGGCTAGGGTACATGTCGGTACCCCGAAGCCTACCACATGCACTAAACCAATACACCAAAGAAAACACTGCACATCCAAGTATCATGAACAAAAGACAGCGGCGCAAATCTTTATTTTTTTTTAGAAAAATTTCAAAATAGTTTTAGTAATTTTAAATTGAAAGGAAACAACTCAAGTTTCAAAGTCTAAAGCAAAAACAAGTTTTTCAAAGACAACTACTCAGTGCATGTCTACAACCCCATCGACACGACTATGAGTACATGACTGCCTGCTACGAGATCTGCGCCAACTCCTGCCCTCCAGTCGCACCATGCCACCAAGCCGTACCTCACTAGTCGGGCTCTGCAAAAAAAACAAAACAAGAAACCATGAGTTCACAAGGAACTCAGTGAGCGGTCCTTCCGAACCTCCACTTAAATCCCTGATATGATAACATATAAATATATACACAAGCACATAAATGATACTACTAGAATATACCACATCAGCCACGGGAATCACCGACGGCCGTCTCAGCCGTCAATATAAGTCACGGCTTTTTGACGACCGTAGCGACCGTGGCTAATGTAACCGAATCAGCCACGACTTGCATACGGCCGCTTAGAGCCGTCGCTCATAGTTGATGGCGCGCACGGGGCGCGAAATAAAATAAGTTATTAGCCACAGCTTAGCGGGGGCACGAGAGCCATTGGTGATATGAATAAGTCATTAGTCAGGGCTAGAAGCGGCCCTCGCTTATTAATCAATGGCGCGAACGCAGCACGAAAACTATAACACTCTAAACCAACGGCTTAGAGAGGGCCAGCCATCGGTGATATTAAAATTATGAATCCACGGTTTTCCGACGGTTGGCGAGCCGTGGGTGAAAATACTTTTTATTTGCTTTCGCACCTGACCCTTCCTCTTTCCCCCGCTCTCTTCTCTCTCCGTCGTTGCCGACGATTTATCGCCGCCGAAAGTCACCGCGTCGCACCCTGGTCGTGCCGCCTGCTCCCTCGCCCTCACCGCGTCGCCTCCCCGGCCCTCTCCCCTTCTCTCTCGCCCAGACCACCGCCCCTCTCCCCCTCGATCTCCGTCGCCCATGCGCGCAGCCGCCGGCCTACTCCCTCGCCCTCGTCGTCGATCCCTCTCCCCTCTTCGCCACCACCAAGTGAGTTCATCCCCCCTCCCCTCTCTGGTCCGGCGTCGATCGAAACCCTAGGGTTTCGGCCGGCGCCGACCAATATATACTATATATATATATATATATCTAATATTAGTTTAATTAATTAGTGTTAATGACTGTTATTAGTGATTAATTATATTTATTTACTATTAATTACTATTATTAGAGATTAATTAGGGTTAATTTTAGATTTAATTAGTAAATTAGTGTTAATTTTTAAAAAAATTAGATTAATTAGTTTTCAATTAGATTTAATTATTGTTAATTAGTTGTTAATTAGATTTAATTAGGATAGAGTAAATGTTAGGATTACTTTTAGTTGGGTGTAATTATAATTATGAAATCATCCACTTTGGACTCGCGCGCTCTGAAATCGTCCACTTTGGACTTGTGCGCGCCGAAATCGTCCACTTTAGACTCGCGGCCAAATCATCCACAGTGGACTCGCGCTGGAATCAAGACAAGTTGATACGTTTCACATACGTATCGACTAGTCAAGTTTTAATTTTGCAAAACTTTAGATCCGTTCGGGGGTTGCATGTTCTTGTAAACGAAGTAAATGATCTTTTATACGACATACAACCCTTGAATTGTCCCTAATTGGATAATTTAGGAACATAGTTATTTATATTGCACTTAGTTTATTTTTTTTAGTCATTATTCATTTTTAAATTTTGGCTTGTATCTCCCTTGTTCTCCGATACGCTCCCAGATGATATGCGTATTCGAAGAACTATAGGGAGATGCTGCCGAAATTTAGAATGAAGTTAATGACTAAAAGAAATACTAAGTGCAATATGAATAACATGAATCCCGAATGGAATAGGACCATCCCACCTAAAGACATTTCCTAAAGATATTGCAAACTTTTTGACCGAACATGTCGGGTGATCGAAGTTGGATGTACCGACGAATTCATCGTGGAACTAAAACAGACGAATTTTGAGTAGGCGTAACTTACTTCTTAAATTTTGCCTACTCGAATGAAAAATTTATTAGTGGTGATAAAATCCGATGTCCGTGCCAGAAATATTCGAACATAAGATTTTTGGACTGAGAAACTGTCACACTGCATCTGTATACAAAAGGATTCACACCAAGATATTTTGTATGCAATTGTCACGGGGAGTCACGTCAAGTCGGGACGTCGAGCAATCCTGTTGTCCAAACTCATGGTAAATCTTCTACTGCTGGTGTTTCTTCTTTCAATCCACCAAATCCTTATAGAACAATGATTCTGGATAGTCTTGGAGGATAATTCCATTTAAATGATAATATTGAGTCAGTTACTGAGACGGTAGTGCCACCAGATACTGTAAAATTTAATGAGATGTTGAAAGCTGCCGATGAACCGTTGTATGAGAATTGTCCTAATTATACAATATTTTCGGCAATGACACAACTCCTGAACATCAAGTCCGATTGTAATATCAGCGGGCTTGCATTTGATCAGATTGTAGGCTTTATAAATTGTATGCTACCTCCAAATAACAAGTTCGAGCCAACCTTTTATAAGACAAAAAAGTTGATGAGGAAATTAGGGCATGGATACGAAAAGATACACGCGTGTCCAAATAACTGCATTTTATATTATAAAGAAAATGCATAGTTAGAGCAATGCCCAGTATGTGAACATCCTCGTTACAAGGAGAAGAAATCGGTCCGACAAAAAAATATCCCCTTTAAGGTGCTTCGATATTTTCCACTGACACTGAGACTTCAAAGGTTATTCATGTCGAAAAAGACTGCCCCCTGTATGAGTTGGCATGCAAGAAGTCGTGATGATACAATAATGACTCATCCATCTGATAGTGAAGCATGAAAACATTTGGATAGGTGTTATCCTTCATTTGCTGGGGAGACTAGAAATATCAAGTTGGGATAGTGTACATATGGTTTTAATCTGTTTGGTAATTCGACAACTCCGTATTCAGTATGGCCAATGCTGTTAATATTTTATAATTTGCCGACTTCAATGTGTTTGAAAGATGAATTTATCTATCTTTTGATTATTATTCCAGGTCCTAGGGGTCCTCGCAAGGAAATTGACGTGTTTCTCCGTCCCCTAATTGATGAACTCAAAACATTGTGGGTTGGCTGAGGGAGTTGTCACTTATGATTGTCACCGGAAGCAAAACTTCACTTTTTGAGCTGCTATATTGTGGACAATCAATGATTTCCCGGCCTATGACATGTTGTCTGGTTGGAGCACTCGTGGGCGACTCTCTTGCTCGTATTGCATAGAACACTCAAAATCCTTCAGTTTTGAGAATGGTTGAAAAATATCCTTCTTTGATTATCATCGCCGGTTCCTACTGTCTAACCATCAGTATCGAAGGAATTGGGACAAATTTATCAAGGGTAGAGTCGAAAGAGATGAGACACCATCGATGTTGTCTGGTGAACAGATGTTAGCACGTGTTCAATTGCTTTCAGAGATTACTTTTGGTCGAAATGTAAGAATTTCAAGCTTTGGTCAAACACATAACTGGGTGAAAAAAGTATATTTTGGGAATTGCCGTATTGGAGTTCATTACTGATTCAGCATAATTTGGACGTCATGAAAATTGAAAAAAATGTGTTTGATAATATTTTTAACACAATTATGGATATTTTCGGCAAAACTAAAGATAATTTGAAGGCCCGACATGATGTAAAAATACTTTGTAAGATACCTAAGTTAGAGTTACAAGAGGTCAACGGACGACTTCATAAGCCGAAGGCACCGTATGTGTTAAATAAACAACAGATGAAAGATGTGTATCAATGGATCAAAGAACTCAGATTACCCTATGGATATGCCTCAAACTTATCTCGATGTGTAAACGTCGATGAATACAAAATATCGAGGATGAAGAGCCACAATTGCCATGTATTCATGCAGAGATTGCTTCCGACCGCGTTTTGAGATCATCTACATGATAAGATTTGTGGTCCGTTGACAAAATTAAGTATGTTTTTCAGAAACATTTGTGCAAATGTACTTCGAGTCAAAGATATGTCAGCACTTGAAAATAATATTGTTGAAATCATAAGCAAGCTGAAGCAATTTTTCCCTCCTGTATTTTTTGACTCGAAGGAGCATCTACCGATACACTTGGCATACGAGGCACGAGTTGGTGGCCTCGTTCAATACTGGTAGATGCACTTATTTGAAAGATACATGAATCGTCTGAAGAAAAAAGTAAAGAACAACGGCGCAGTTGAAGGTTCCATATCAGAAGCATATATAATTCAAGAAATTTCAACATTCTACTCATTTATTTTGAATCAACCATCACGACAAGACTTAGTCGTCTTCCACGGAATGAAGACGGGGGAGGTCGACCATCAGATGGTTGTTTAAATATCTTTTGTTACCCCGGTTGTGCTTTGGGTTCTCGTCCGTCTCGATTTTTAAATGACGAAGAGTACCATTTGGCCTACTTGTACGTTTTACTAAACTGTCCAGAGATTGAAAAGTTCATTGAAATATTTGACATTGAGATGGTGACAAAATACTCAATTTACAGTGATGAGGAATTAGAAAGATTACGGAATCGTGAGTTCCCTAATTGGTTTCAAGCTTACAGCACAAAATACAGAGGCGAAATAGATAACCAAATATTTGAGTATGCTAGTGGACCGGCATGACTTGTACAGTGTTATAATGGTTATTTTATCAATGGATATAAATTTCACACACTTGAATATTCATCTACAAAAAATACTATGAACGCCGGGGTCTGCGTCAAAGGGACAACGTATGCTAAATGTGATGTTGACTTTTAGGGACAATTGGAAGAAGTCATTAAATTGCAATATTTTGGATGTAAATCAGTTGCCCTTTTTAAATGTCATTGGTTCGATACAAGCGATAGGGGCATGAGAGTTCATCTAAAGTATAAACAGCTGGTCGAGGTCAATTACAAATCAAAATTGGCTTCAAATGAGCCATTTATATTGGCATCTCAAGCTGAACAAGTATATTATATGTAGTTTCCGTCTCGAAAGAAAGATAGGGCAGATTGGCGTGTAGTATGTAAGACTAAAGCCAGAGGAAAAATGGACCCGATAGTTGGAGAGAATAAGCTAGCAGATGACTTCTATCAAGAAGAAGATCCTTCCGAAGTGGAACGAGTTAGTCCAATACTCGAGGATAATGACACAGAGTTAGTTCAATTGGAAATAGAATACGTTGATGACGACGATAATGAAGTTGAGGAAGGAGAAAATGATGATGGAGACAAAGAAGAATTTCAAGATTCTGATACAGAAGAACAAGAAGAAGAGTATTACACGGATGATGATAATGACGATGACGAATAATTGTAAATGTGAAGTATATATTCAATTATTAAATATATCTATTAATCTATTATATATAATCTAATTATATTAAATTTTTACCACTATGGTTTGAGATATCAGTTCTCGAGGAGGCATTCCTCGTAGGACCCCTCGACGATTACCACCCGCCCCACCTGTACCCACTGACCCTTCGCCTTCCACCACCATCCCCCCACCTGGTCTGGCCACCATTCCCCCATCTGATCTAGTCACCATTCCCCCAGCTGATCTGGACACCATCCCCCCACCTCCAGCCACCATCCCTTCAGCCGATCCAGGCCCGTTGACATCGAGACGTAGGCCACGAGGGCCTAACATAATTCTCCCTCTGCCACCCGAGGGAGAACTGCGCAGAGCAGTTAGTGTGTGCGGAAGAAGGTAAGTATATGCATTAATTATTTATTATAATTTATTTATAATTCAAAATATCATAATATGAATTTATATTTGGTGCAGATTTGAGCAGGAGGACGTCCCCCGCACGATAGCGGGGACGATCTGAAAGGATGATCCGAAAGTTTATGCACGGGGAATGGCCTACATGGTCTCACGTGCCCCGTGAGCTTATGGATTTATTGTGGTGAGAGTTCACGGTAAGTATATTTATAAAATTAATGTTAATGTTAAATATTCATCAGTAATAATTTTTTTTTTTTGTAGGGTCATTATACATGGCCGGAGGACTAGACCACTTTTGTGGAGGCTGCATGGGAGTGTGTTGCTCGCGCTCGCTATAACGGGCTGCTTCAATAGGCCTGTCATACCGTGATGAGACGGCTGGAGGCCACACAGATAGGCAGACTCGAGGACATGCCCCCGAGTGGTTTCCTGGCCCTGTGTGGGGCCAGCTCATTGAGCGGTGGAACACACCTGAGTGGCAGGAGGTCTCCCGGACTGCGTCGAGAAACCGCATGTCCGGGGGGGACGACACGGGCGCGCGCCACACTGGTGGTTCCATCTCTTTTGCGGTTCATGAGCGTCGTATGGTATGTATAATTTAATTATTTTTAATTAAATTACATATTGTGTATAATGATACTAATGAACTTTTTTTCTAATGTAAGACACACGTGACGGAGGACGGCACCGTCCAACACCCATCGATGATGGAAGTGTTTGAGCGCACCCACCGTCGTCGACGAGGAGCGGGGGGACTACGTTGATAGTAGAGCCTCATATATAATGGTAAGTATTTATATATTGTCTATTTGATTTACACAAATTTTTTTATAGTTTTTATATATTTAAAATATAAACATGTGTAGGAAACTTATACGAGGACTGTGATCGAGCGTGGAGGGACACCGGAGGAGTTCGACGCAGGAGCTTGGGTGGAGGTCGCAGGTGGCTGGGAGCATGGTCGTGTTTATGGCTTTGCAGACATTGGCCATGCACGCACCGTGCTCGGGCCACTTGGGGCACCGACGCCTCCGATTATAGGTGAGCGGCCCTCGACATCACGAGCGTAGGACAAGAGCCGGATAGTGGCCATGGAGTCGGAGCACACCCAGCAGAGGCTGGAGATGCAAGAGCAGAGACGGGCGAATGACGAGTTGAGACAGACAATCCAGAACATGCAGATACTCCTCACTCAGATTGCGTCTCACGCTGGGCTTCTACCGATGATGTCGCAGTCGTCATCCTTCTCGACCCAGTCGACGCTCCCGACCCAGTCGTTGTTGACACCACCGCCTCCACTGCAGCTGTGAGATTTTGATTAATTGTATTTTGTTTATATTTTGATACTTGGTTGTATATAGATAATATTTTGATAATTGTTTGTCTCTGGTTTGAGGCTGATATTGATGATATTTATGTAAAACTTGTATGTTTGGTTTCAAATGCATGTGTATGATGTTTTCTGATTGTAATATGTGATTGAAAATAGTTTGTAGTCGATATATCATTGTATATAGGAAGTTACAAAATTTTCAATTTTTTCAGTTACAGGATACACCTTTAGCTGCGGCTTACCCATGGTTCACCGTCAATAAGCCGTGGCTGAAAGCTTATCGTAAATGGCGGATGGTTTTGGCAACACCAAATATCACTATTGCTAATAGTATCACCGACGGGACTGGGCCATGGCTGATGGTTGGTATCAGTGACAGCCGCCTAAAGCCGTCACTGATGGTTTCTATTCAGCGACAGCGCACGCGGTTGTCGCTGATGATTACTTGTGACGACCGAGCATGGCCATCACAAATTATCTGAGACGGTGGTTTCCCGTGGTTGATGTCGTTCGTGATATCTATTACCGACGGTTCAGCCACGGCCTGAGCCGTCGATGATGACGACAATTCTAGTAGTGTGAGGACTATTGGTAATCGGTCACTGAGTATTATGCGAATAAGTCATATCATGGTAATCGGTCAATTGGCCAACCTATGCGAATAAGTAGTCTGGCCATATCGGCTCCTTTAGACAGAGTATTATTCAGACACTATGGCTTCATCCTGCATGAATGATTCAGCACTGTACGACCTTCACCACAATACAGTACTCGGCCGCACCGGCCTATACAACATACAAGGAATGTCAATAACAATCACCGGGCTCGTCGACTAGGATGGTCAACTAGACTCAAGATCCCACCGGGTTAGGGATAGCTAGTCCCACCTGACTCGGGTTTACTGTCAGCGTGGCCCACTGATGAAATCTCAAGACCCTCCGCCACTTGGGTCTAACACCTAGCGGGTCCGCTGGTGCAATCTCAAGACCCTAATTATCGCTGAGTCGAGTAGTAGCCGTTCCGGATATCGGAACTCCTCAGTGGACCATCTCAATCACAATACACAATAGAGTTTCTAAAAGAAAAACTTCCATCTGAATCCCTGGGCATCAACCCGTACCCGACCCCTTCCTCGGGTCGCACTAGTCGAGTACTAATGTCCGCTATCCTTCCCTAGGTGTGAAACCTAGTCTATGTATAATATTCCTTAAGTGTAACCACATTTCATAATCATGAAAATGTCAACTTTCGGGTTCATCACAACATATATAACATAGGAAATTCATTCTACAATTATCCAAATGAATAATCACATGATTTCCAAAAATAAGGAAATTAAATTCAGCCATAAATTTCTAAATTTCGATAAGGAAACATGGAATATAACATGGCAAGGATTGGGCATTTACGTTAGAAAATAAATGAAATATTTCCATGATTCACATGCCATTCTAAATCCTAACAATATATGTGTGTTCAAGAACATTTCCTTATACCATGATAAAATCAATCTACCACTACTAACATATCATACATCAAGTGAGAAATCTATAGCATAAACAATGAAATAAAACTCTACGTGTAACCATGAACCAAGTCGAGCCCCTTTCCACTCCTCACACCCACTCGGCTGAACCTAACCTAGGTTACTCATGCTTGGCCAAGATTGATCCGGGTGGAAGAAGAGGGTTTTTGAGCTTGATCAAGAATAATCGAGCCACAAATCATGAAAAGAACTCGATCCAAGAGGTTACGACCACTCTAGGAAATTGGGGAAAAATTCGGCATGACCTTTCCCCTTTTTCCTTCATGCGGCTGACCCCTAAGTTCGAGGAAAACTCCGTGAAACTTTATCGTTAAACAACATATAAACAAAAGGATCTGATCTCGATAAAAATTTCGATGAGACGACGAAAATATAATGAGAAATTGACAAAATCCCCAATACCTTGGGTCGGCTACCCGCCTACCCTATGCATCTCGGTTAGACCACTCACCTTGATCAAAGGAGATGGACTAGATGAGGACGATCCCAATTTCTCCGATGACGACACGAGACCGGCGCCATCCACAAGCTCCTCTCCCCTTTCCACTTCCCTCGGGCTGCGTGCGGCTCCCTCTAGACTTGAGCCGCACGGCGGCTTGGGGTGAGAGGGTTTTAATCCCTTTTTTTTTGACAAAAATGCCCTCATGACTTAAGTTCTCTCACTCCACTCAACCCAAGTCCGAATGTAGCCCTGACTCGACCTACGAACCCGATTTCAACCTAACTTGAATCGATCTAGCACATAAATCATATAAACATAACTCACGAGTTAAATAAATTGAATTATACCTTCTATTCACGTCAATTTTCGCGACTCAACCCTGCTATTCCCTGATCCCATGCGCTGCACCAAATAAAACTTTAATATTAGGAAACCTCGGATATTACAACCTTCCCCCCTTAAGAAAAATTCATCCTCGAATTTGGTAGAGCATAGGGACTCACCATATCCTCGAACAAGGAGGGGTAGTGCTGCATCATGTCTTGCTCTACTTCCCAAGTAGCTTCCTACCCGGTGTGATGCTCCCACCTGACCTTTAATAAGGCAGTTTCCTTGGACCTCAGCTTCCTGATATGTCAGTCAAGCACTTCTACTGGCCTCT
Source organism: Canna indica (assembly GCA_034359265.1). Classification (NCBI taxonomy): domain Eukaryota; kingdom Viridiplantae; phylum Streptophyta; class Magnoliopsida; order Zingiberales; family Cannaceae; genus Canna; species Canna indica. The sequence goes on along the minus strand of CP136890.1, from coordinate 45,210,996 downwards.
CCTCATATGAGACCGTCGTGTCCACCTCAACCGCAGTCGGCTCGATCACATGGGACTCATCCCTCACATATCTCCGGAGCATTGACACCTAAAAAACTGGGTGAACTTTGCTCAGGCTAGGGGGCAAAGCCAGCTCATAGGCCACAACGCCCCTTCGCTTGAGAAAAAGGAAAGGCCCAATGAACCTAGGGCTCAACTTCCCCTCCTACCAAACCGGACTACCCCTTTCATGGGGGAAACCTTCGGGATCACTAAGTCACCTTCAGCGAACTCTATCTCTCTGGCCTTCTTATCAGCATACATTTTCTGGCGGCTCTGAGCCGCCAAGAACCTTTCTTTTATCAGCTTCACCTTCTCCACTGCCTCCTCGATCAAGTCAGGACCCACCATGAGAGTCTCTCCTGTCTCAAACCAGCCCACTGGTGATCTGCATCTCCGCCCGTACAAGGCCTCGAACGAGGCCATACCAATGCTACTGTGATAGCTATTGTTATAGGCAAATTCAATCAATGGTAGGTGTTTCTCCCAACCAGCAGCCATGTCGAGGACACACGCCCTCAGCATATCCTCCAGGGTCTAGATGGTTCTCTCGGACTGTCCATCCGTCTGTGGATGGAAAGCTATGCTAAATCGCACCTGAGTACCCAATGCCTCCTGAAAGGACTACCAAAATTGGACTGTGAACTGGGTACCTCGATCTGATATGATCATCACTGGGTTACCATGGTATGCCACAATCTTATCTAAAAACAATCTAGTGTACTACTCAGCAGAAAAGGTCATTTTGACTGGAATGAAGTGCGCGGTTTTAGTCAACCGATCCACTACCACCCAAATGGAACCAAATCCTCCTCTTGACTTAGGCAGCCCGATCACTAGGTCCATGGTGATCTTCTCCCATTTCCAGTCGGGCACCTCGAGGTTCTGAAGCAACCCCGTAGGTTTCAAGTGTTCAACATTCACTTACTGGTAGACCAACCACTTGGATACAAACTCTGCTACCTCTCTTTTCATGCCTTTCCACCAGTAGTGTTGCATTAAGTCTCGGTACATTTTGGTGGCCCTTGGATGCATCATATAAGTGGAACGGTGGCCCATTTCCCAAACCTGTTTGTGCACCTCTACCATATCAGGCACCACGATCCAGTCCCTAAACCATAGGACACGCTTTGACTCAACCCTAAAACCGTCATCTACATCACCTCTCCGAACTAGATCCCTTGCCAGTGAAATAAATGCCTCCTCCTCCTGCGCGGCACACAACAGTCCACCGAGGTGGACTGTACCTGTAGGTGTGCCACCAGGGTACCCGAATCTGATATAGACAAGACTACTCCCCCATCCAAGCACAGTGCTAGTTCTCGAGCTTGTGGCCTTCTCTTGATTGCCAAATGGGCCAACCTGTCCATGGATTTTCTGCTCAGAGCATCCGCCACTACATTGGCTTTCCCCGGGTGGTACATAAAAGTGTAGTCATAGTCCTTAAGGAGCTCTAGCCACCTCCTCTATCTGAGGTTCAGCTCCTTTTGGGTAAGCAAGTACTAGAGGCTATTGTGATCAGTATAAATCTCATAGGCCTCCCCGTACAGGTAGTGGCGCTAGAGCTTCAGTGGAAAAACCACTACTGCCAGCTCTAGGTCATGCGTCGGGTAGTTCTTCTCATGAACCTTTAGCTGGCAGGATGCATAGGCTATGACTCTGCCAAACTGCATTACAACACAACCCAGGCCAACCCGAGAGGCCTCATAGTAGACCACAAATCCTCCTGAGCCTCAAGGTATGGCCAACATGGGTACTGACGTCAAGCACTCTTTGAGCTTCTGAAAGCTCGCCTCGCACTTGTCATCCCATACAAATTTGAACTTTTTCTGAGTCAACTGAGTCAAAGGAGCTGCAATCCTAGAGAAGTTTTCCAAAAACTTCCGATAATACCCAGCCAAGCCAAGGAAACTACGGATCTTAGTCATGTTGGTCGTCCGTCTCCAGTTCTGCACAGCCTCATCCTTTGCGGGATCCACCCTTATTCCCTCCTTGGACACTATATGACCCAGGACCCCCCTACACTCTCCATCCAAAATTTACACTTGGAGAATTTGGCGAAAAAACGGTGCTTTCTGAGGGTTTACAAGACCATCCTTACTCTTGGAGTACACCAAGATGCCGTCAATGAAAATGATCACAAAACTATCCAGGTACTCCTTGAACACCCAGTTCAACAGATCCATAAAAGCCGCAGGTGCATTAGTCAGACCAAGGAACAGCACTAGGAACTCAAAGTGGCCATAACGAGTCCTAAAGGCAATCTTAGGCACATCGCAGTCCCAGATTCTCAGTTGATGGTATATGGACTTCAAATCAATCTTTGAAAACCATTTTTCCCCCCACAATTGGTTGAGTAGGTCATCTATCCTTGGCAGTGGGTAACGATTCTTAATTGCTACCTTGTTAAGCTGCCTATAGTAGATACACATGCGCATAGACCCATCCTTCTTCTTCACGAAGAGCACCGGAGCTCCCCACGGTGATACGCTCGGCCGGATGATGCCCAAGTCTAGAAACTCTTGCAACTTCGCTTCTAACTCCCTGACTTCAGTCGGCGCCATCCTGTAGGGTGGAATGGAGATCGGCTTCACTCCGGGCTGCAATTCAATGCAGAACTCTATCTCCCTTCTTGGCGGCAGACCCGATATCTCCTCGGGATAGATGTCAGAGAACTCACAAACCACCGGTGTTCCTTTGACGTTCCCCGCCATGTCTCTATCCTACTTGGCCACTAATACTAAGGCCAAGAAAAGATGACAGTCGCCCACTAGTAACTTACGAGCCTTTAGGGCTGAAATGACTCCCATAGGCTCACCTCTTTTGTCTCCTTGGAAGATGAATTGCGGCAACCTGGGATTACAGAAAATAACAGTCTTAGCCCTACAATCCACTGAAGCAAAGTGATCCGCCAGCCAATCCATGCCGAGTATGACATCTAGTTCAAGCATTGGTAGAAGTGTCAACTCTGCCCTCAATGCATGCCCGCATATAAGCACCTCGCAGTCGCGGAAAATTATTCCGGCTATTACTGTATCGCCCGTAGGCGTCGACACCATATATGACACATTAAGCAAGGAAGGTGCTATAGGTAACTTACCAGCAAACTTAGCAGATACAAATGAGTGTGTGGCACCCGAATCAAAGAATACATAAGCTGCAGTTGTACTAACTAAAATAGTACCTGTCACCACTACCTTAGATGTCTTTGCTCCATCACGGTTCATGGCGCAAACTCGGGCAGACGGTCTCTCAGAGTAACTAGCCTGCGGCCCCTTACTTTGCATTGGACCCTTCTGAGCTACTGCCCTAACTAACATCGGTGCTTTTCCTTTCGATTGCTCAATTCTCTAGCCACCTCTGTTCGGACAATCTTTCCTAAAGTGTCCAACCTGTCCACATCTGAAACATGCATTCGTGCGGCCATAGCAAGTCCCCCAGTGCCTTCTGTTACAACGACCACACTATGGCAATTCTGACTTCTGAATGGCATCCCCAGACTTTGCCTGTCACGCTGCCCCTAACCCTGGGCCACCACGGCCCCGGCTACTGATGTATCCCCGGCTCGATTGGTGGTCTGCAATGGCAACAGTCCCCTCATAGTGCCAAGACCGGTACCCTGCCCCTGAGGTTGGAACTTCTTCTTTGCGGGTCCGTCAAATTTTTTGAACGACACCAATGTTTCCTTCCTGAGTGCCTCATCCACTACCCGAGCAAATGTGGTGTCCTCGGTAAAATGGATGAGCCTGTTGATCTGGGGTCTCAGCCCCCCGATGAACCTCTTGACCCTGGAGGTCTCAGTAGCCACTAGGGTTGGTTGTACTTAGAGAGCCTGGTGAACTCCATCTCGTAGTCTGACACGGTCATACCACCCATCTGATGTACCATCTCAAACACCCTTGCTCGCATATCGTGAAAACTCAGTGGTAGTACTGCTCCACTACGGCCGCCCTGAACTCCTCCCACGTAGGGGGTGGTGCATCTGCTGCATATGAGCCGCTGATTCAGATTAGCACCCAAGCTCCACACACAGTTCGTAGCAGTCACCCAGAAAATCAGTAACCTCTACCTGCCTATCTATCCCGGTGAACACCAGCGGCCTCAGCTTCATGAAGTCTTCGTAGGTGGGCACCCCTGGGACTCTGTCTACCGGCGCAATTGGCTAAGTCACTTATGGCACTACGGGTACCACTGGTACCGGCTGTGGCTGTTGCCTCAACTCTTGCACCCTACGGAGCGCCTATATCAACTGAGCCACCTGAATCTACAACTGAGCAACTATGGGGTCTTGTACTCCCTCCTCTGACTGCTCTCTTCCCCGCCCCCGACCCCCGACCTCGCCTCAGCCTTGGCATTCGGTGGAATTACTACCACTACCGCTCAACGCAACATTGTGAGTCTCCATCACACTAGCATAATAATAACAAAAATTTGTACCATTAATACCAACAACTCATAAATGAAATTTAAAGTACTAACCGCATGGTCCGCTAAGGTGCAGTCGTGGTCGTCTGATCTCATAGCATAACTATCATATGCCTCATATGGTACCCAATTCCTAGACGTAGTCAAGACCTAACTAGAAGCTCTGATAGCAACTTTGTCACGCCCCAAGTAAGGGTCGCGTAACGGGCCAAGGTACGTGTCGGTACCCGAAGCCTACCACATGCACTAAACCAATACACCAAAGAAAACACTGCACATACAAGTATCATGAACAAAACACAGTGGCACAAATCTTTATTTTTTTTTAAAAAAATGTCAAAACAGTTTTAGTAATTTCAAATTCGAAGGAAACAACTCAAGTTTCAAACTCTAAAGTAGATACAAGTTTTTCAATGACAACTACTCAGTGCATGTCTACAACCCCATCGACACGACTACAACTACATGACTACCTGCAATGAGATCTGCACCAACGCCTACCCTCCAGTCGCACCAAGCCACCAAGCCGTACCTCATTGGTCGGTCTCTGCAAAAAAAAAACATGAAACCATGAGTTCATAAGGAACTCAGTGAGCGGTCCTTCCGAACCTCCACTTAAATACCTGATATGATTACATATAAATATATACACAAACACATAAATGAGGAGTGTATGCTATTAATATCATGGTAACCGGCCAATTGGCCAACCTATGCGAATAAGTAGTCTGGCCATATCGGCTCCTTCAGACTGAGTATCATTCGGCCACTATGGCCTCATCCTGCATGAATGATTCTGCTCTGTCCAGCCTTCACCACAATACAGTACTCGGCCACACCGGCCTATATAACATATAAGGAATGTCAATAACAATCATCGGGCCCGTCGACAAGGATAGTCAACTAGTCTCAGGATCCCACCGGGTTAGGGATAGTTAGTCCCACCCGACTCGGGTCTACCGTCAGCGTGGCCTACTGACGAAATCTCAAGACCCTCCGCCATTCAGGTCTAACACCTAGCGGGCCTACTGGTGCAATCTAAAGGCCCTAATCACCGCTGAGTCGAGTAGTAGCCATTCCAGCTATCGGTACTCCTCAGTGGACCATCTCAATCACAATACACAATCAAAGTTTCTCAAAGAAAATCTTCCATCTAATTCCCCGAACATCAACCCGTACCCGACCCCTTCCTCGGGTCGCACTAGTCGAGTACTAATGTCCACTATCCTTCCCTAAGTGTGAAACCTAGTCTATGCATTATATTCCTTAAGTGTAACCACATTTCATAATCATGAAAATGTCAACTTTCGAGTTCATCACAGCATATATAACATAGGAAATTCGTTCTACAATTATCCACAACATGACAACTTTCCATAAATAAGGAGATTAAATTCAGCCATAAATTTCAAAATTTCGATAAGGAAACATGGAATATAACATGGCAAGGATTGGGCATTTACATTAGAAAATAAATGAAATATTTCCATGATTCACATGCCATTATAAATCCTAAGCATATATGTGTGTTCAAGAACATTTCCTTATAGCATGATAAAGTCAATCTACCACTACTAACAAATCATACATCAAGTGAGAAATCTATAGCATAAATAATGAAATAAAACTCTATGTGTAAGCATGAACCAGGTCGAGCCCCTTTCTCGTCCTCACACCCACTCGGCCGAACCTAACCTAGGTTATTCATGCTCGACCAAGATTGATCAGGGTGGATGAAGAGGGTTTTTGACCGTGATCGAGAATAATCGAGCCATAAATCATGAAAAGGACTCGATCCAAGAGGTTACGACCACTCTAGGAAATTGGAGAAAAATTCGGCATGACCTTTCCCCTTTTTCCTTCATGCGGCCGACCCCTAAATCCAAGGAAAACTCCGTGAAACTTCATCGTTAAACAACATATACACAAGAGGAACATATCTCGATAAAAATTTCGATGAGACGACGGAAATATAACGAGAAATCGAAAAAATACCCAATACCTTGGGTCAGCTACCCACCTACCCTATTGATACCGGTTAGACCACTCATCTTGATCGAATGAAGGAGATGGACTAGATGAGGACGATCCCAATTTCTCCGACGATGACACGAGACTGGCACCGTCCACAAGCTCCTTTCCCCTTTCCTCTTCCCTCGGGTTGTGTGCGGCTGCCTCTTGCCTTGAACCGCACTGCGGCTTGGGGTGAGAGGGTTTTAATCCCATTTTTTTTTGACAAAAATACCCTCATGACTTATGTTCCCTCACTCAACTCAACCCGAGTCTGAATTTAGCCCCGACTCGACCCGCAAACCCGATTTCAACCCGACTTGAATCGATCTAGCACATAAATCATATAAACATAACTCACGAGTCAAACAAGTTGAATTATACCTTCTATTCGCGTCGATTTTTGCGACTCAACCATGCTATTTATTCCACGATCCCGTGCGCTGCACCAAATAAACTTTTTATATTAGGAAACCTCGGGTATTACAAAACAACTTGTTTCAGAATGGTGCGGCTGGAAGTAATGGATAGGAATTGTGAACTAAAGAAAGAATAAATGAAAGAGAGAGTAACTAAGGTCAGGTGGCTTCATTGAATCCCTGTTGTTAATAACTCATAGAACTTGTGGGGCTGCTTGAGCCATCAATTTCTGCAATGGCTGATTCAGTCTTTTCCTTCAGTTGAGAGACGTTCATTTCATCAGTCTGCATAGAATTGTAATATCATACATTATACATTTTTCTCTTTATGCGAAAAGAAAAAAAATGCATTTATTCATGTTGTTAGTGTTCAGTAAGGGAAGAATTAGCATCATAAGCTATCAATCAAACATCTTAGAATTAAGGGAACAATTAACCAATCAATCAAGAAAGGGAAAAAAACCCATTCATACTTATCACATGCACTCAAGTAATTCAGCAAATGCACAAGAGATGAATTAATGGTCCATCATTTTCGACATAAGAGCATGGATTTTCATATCCCAGTGTAGAATATAAACACATACAAGTACAAAATCCAAAAAAAGGTAACCTAAGAATTGCACGATTCAATTCATTAAAGTACATAGCATATATCTCAGGGTTATGTATTAGTAAAACCAAAGCGAAAATAATGACTTAAGAAAATCATAAATAACAGTAAGCATGTACTTGTACCTTTAAAAGGCAAAGCTGTGCAACATTGTCCCAAAGTCCTAACTTCTTGTATTCAATGTCTTCATGTTGTAAAAGAGTAAATCTATACTAACAAAATATTTAATAAAATGAATTACAATAATATTAACATTCAAGTATCCATGATTTGGGTACTAAAAATAGAAATCAACTAGAAACCAGCAAAATATGTGAGCATAAATAAATCCATTTTTATTGGTCTCTCTAAACCTTTCAGCCTAACATTAAGTCCAAAGGCTTGATAGATTTTACCGGCCATAGAAATGGAAAAATTAATAAAATTAGAAGAAACTTTGACAAAATATTGTACACGATAAAATGGCTAAAATACCCTTGTAAATTAGTCTTAAAATTAATTAATATGTAAAAAAATATTAATATATAGTATCAAATACTTTAATACAATAAGAAGTTTTAGTTTAACTAATAAGTTTTCAACTAATTTTCAATTAACCTAAAAGTATAACAATAGGATAATACTAAAAAATATAAAAATCATACCAAAAAATCTCCAATCTGAAATCTGACACCACGATTGCGTTCAGCACGCGAAAATTTACAACTTTGGTATTCACCTCGACTTGATGCGATGATTCTACGATCAACTACAAAAATACCCTAATAATTCACAATTCAATCTCATTTTATGCGATACAGCTCTCTTCTTTAATTACCCAATTTATTAAATACATTAAATCTAAAATACCTCTCCCTCACTCGTCTCCCTCTCCACCCGATGCCCACCCGACGCCCACCCGAGCCCCGCCTTCCTCTGCTCCGCTCGGACCCACGCCAACTGGTCCTCCCGGCCGCCGACGACACGATCCGACTCACCGCCAGCCCCTTCTACCCCCGATCCCGCCACCTCCTCCCGTCCGAGTGCCGCCTTCCTCTGCTCCGCTTGGACCCACGCCGGCCGGTCCAGTCCAATCCCCCATTTTTCAGCAAACCAAACGGGCCCTTTATGCACACTCACTATTCTATTACTTACTAATAGTGTTCTTCAACGTTTTGGCGTCAAGTTCTCTCCATGTTTTTCAAAAACCTACTTATTGCTTTGATACATTCAACAGAAATATCGCTTATACTTGAGAAAAGTAAGCATGCTAGAAAATCAGGAAATTTTTTATGCACACTATATAAGTAGCCATGAAGCAACATATAATTTAGTGAGTTCCAATGATGGATTCAGTCTTGATGGTCTAAGTGTTTCTAGTCAACATCCGCCACAAAGTCTAGCACCTACATATTTAGAGCAAAGAATTGCCACAAGCACTGGCATGGGCACATTAGCTGTTGATCAATTGGGTTTTATCAATTCTAGGATACAAGTTACAGGTGCTTCAAATATAATATCTTCATATTTGCAGCAAATGAACAACAAACCAATGAGTAACCTCCATGGACGCTCTAAAAATACTGAACTAGGTCAACCTGGGCAGTCACATCAAGTAGCTCAACCATATGGAGGCATTAAACTGCAATTTGGGGAAGGAACATGAAATTTTCTTACCCTACCATTCTCAGCATCTACAAGCTTCTCATTACCTGGAAGCACCATCAGTGGACAACTTAATAAGTCATTAAGAATGCATATGATAGAACAAAGTCATGAAGAACAATTTTCTATGTTTCAGTTGAGTACACTGGATATCAGTTTGCCCGGACAACCACAATCGATGGGACAATTACTATTAAATTCAAAGGAAGAAAGGAGGCTAACGTTCTTTCAAACAGAGAAGGGACTTACATATTCCATGTTTTCATCTAATAGACCACATTGGCATCAAATGGTGAACGATGTGACATCCGCGTGCAAACAAAATATTTCATCAATGCGGGAGCATTATTGCCAATAATAGTGATTGTTTCACCAGGATTTCTGAAGAGATGTTAGCTTCATGCATGAAACCAAGATTATCTACACAATCTCAAAATAAACTGAGCAAAAGGCTTAATTTCGATGCAGTAGCGGAAAATTCAGCACAAGTATAGTGCGAAAATGTCACAATTCAGGCATGCACTAACAAAAGGAGTATAACAAGGTACCGGTGGCCTTGTGGCAAGGCCTCTGAACGATGTTGGGGAAACTGATGCGAGGATCCGACTCCCCAGCCCACTTGTAGGACAGAAGAAAACATTGTTGGAGAGGAAAGAAGATAGATCAAGGCATGAAGAGGACACATGAAGAAGCCGTTAGCGAATGAAACCAAGAGTTAGGGTTTAGGGCGTTACCCAGTTCGGAAGACGGAGCCGCCGTTGTCGATCACAATGGGGGTGGTCGGAGAGAAGCGAATGTAATCCAATTGCCGAGAAGGCCGAGCCACCGTAGAAGAAGGAGGCATCCTGTCTTCTCAACCTTCTTTGTGGAAGTTGTTTGGTTGGTGTAGTCTTGATTTTTCTTGTAGTGGCACCTCCGTTTGTGGCCGAGCAGAATAGAGATGGGAAAGGATCATGAAGAATAAAGATGAGGAGGAAATGGGAAGAAGGGAGAAAAGGAGGAAAAGGGTTTAGGATTTTTCACAAGAGAAAAGAAGGGAGAGATGAGGAGGAATAGAGATCCGCGTGGAGATGAAGGGAGCGGAAGAAATCGCGCGCACGAGAAAAGAAGGGGAGAGTAGAGAAGCATATTGCAATATATCCAATAAAATAGGCTTTTCTTTGTATATTGTTGTATACAAATTTTAAATCCTTAAAATTGTATCTAATTTTATATCGAAAAGTATCTAATTTTCATTATATATTGTTGTATACAAATTTTGAACTCTTAAAATTGTATATTGCAATATATCCAATTTAAAATAAAGTACTTGCTATTTATTTTAAATTTAAACACTTAAATTTATATTTGTATATTGGATATAACTATATCATCTAAATTTAAAATAAATAGAAAATCATCTAATTTTAAACTCTTAAATTTCTCTAATTTTAACTCGGAGAAGCAATACAAATTGTGCCTCTAATTTAAAATCAGAGACACAATAATAAATTAGATTCTCTAATTTTTTAAATCGGAGACACATATAAATTGACGTCTCTGGTTTAAAATTAGAGACGCAATATAAATTGTGTCTCTAATTTTAAATCGGAGAAGCAATATAAATTGTTTATCTAATTTTTTTAATCGGAGACGCATATAAATTGGCGTCTCTAATTTTTTAAATCGGAGACACAACATAAATTAGAGTCTCTAATTTTTTAAATTGAAGACACATATAAATTGATGTCTCTAATTTAAAATTAGAGATGCAATATAAATTGCATATCTAATTTTAAATCGACGACGCATAAATTGCATCTATAATTTTAAATTAGAGACACAATATAAATTGTGTCTCAAATTTTAAATCAGAGACGTAATATAAATTGTGTCTCTAATTTTTTAAATCAGAGATGCATATAAATTGGCGTCTCTAAATTTAAATCGAAGACACAATATAAATTGTGTCTCTAATTTTTTTTAATCGGAGACACATATAAATTGATGTCTCTAATTTTAAATCAGAGATGCAATATAAATTGCATTTCAAATTTTTTAAATCGAAGACGCATATAAATTGGCGTCTCTAATCTTAAATTGGATGCGTCTCTATTTTTTGTTTTTTTGATAAATCGAGGACGCAATGTAAATTGTGTCTCTAATTCTGAGACGCACATAATAAAGCGTCCCTAATCGAAAAAATATGTCCCCAATTACATAAAAAAGGGTGACACTTTTTATAGCATCTCCAAATAATATGAGTTTTAAAAATTTGGCAACTCTAATAAAACCGTCCCTACACTTGCATCCTTAAAAGTCTATTTTCTTGTAGTGTATCATTTAGGAGTAAGTTCAGAGGGCCTTTCTCGATTACTCCTATGATATCTTAAAGGGGCAAGTCTGGATGGACGAATCCCGATTGTCCCTACGCGTCTCGTCGAGCAAGTTCGGAGGGCCTTTCTCGATTGCTCCCGAGTTTCTTGTACTAGGATAAGTTAGAGGGCCTTCCCGATTATCCTAGTATGTGTTGTTACCTTCGGGCTTGGTAGGCTTCGGCCTGATGTACTCCACTTTGGAGGGTTAGATGTGTTGGGGTATGGGTGGTCTGTTGGCCTGTTAGCTAGTAACACATTCGTGATATTGCCTCTTTAGAGATAGATTTTATTCTTGTTATCTCTGTGTTTTTATTGTAAGGGTTGGTAAAACCGCTCGCTGAGTTTTTTGAACTCACCCATTATCGTGTGATTTCTATTTTGCAGAGCCTGACCGGTGAGGTGGGTTGGAGCACTTGGCGTTGCTGAAGGGCAGAGGAGCCGCATGATCTCATAGCAGTCCTAGTTAGGGTCGTAGTCGAGTTCTTTGGTAGTAGTCATGCACTTGTATTAGTTTGATTTGGAGTTATAGCCCTGAGGGCATTTATGTCATTTATTTCAGGTTTTATTGTATCTAAACTTTTGAACTGCTGAACTTAAAATGTTATTCCACATTTTTTTGTTTCATTTAAGCTACTTGATTAAACTTTGTTTTGGTTCACTTTTCATTAAAATAAAATTTGTTATTTCTTTACGCTATATTATTTGTTGAGTTGGCATATGCATGGTTTAGGTTGCGGGGTATAGGCATGTATACCCTGGCCGGTCACATGAAATCTTGAGTTGGGGCATGACATTGTTGGTATCAGAGCATGTGGTTCGGTCTGATTACGACCTAGAGTTGTCATCGTATAGGGCATTGCTATCGTGTCAGTATACGGTAGGGGTATGCTATGAGATCAATGGACTAAGTCTTCACCTCAGCGCGACTTGTGGTTTATTTGCTTAACTACTTAGGGTGAATTAATTGTTTAAAATTTTTGATGTTTTCTTTCTGGTGATTCCAAATCGATGGAGGCTTTTGATGCCGCAAGGAGCGGTAGTGACAGCAACTCTACTGAGCACCGAGGCCGAGGTCGAGGCAGGGGCTAGGGTCGTAGGAGACCACCACAGGCTCGAGAGGAAGTGGGACAGGATCCCATGGTTATTTAGTTGCAGGGCCGGGTGGCTGAGCTGACAAAGGCCCTCCGCAAGGAGCAGGAGCTGAGGCAGCAGCCACAACCAGTACCAGCAGTACCCGCAACACCAGAGGTGGTCCAGCCAGTAGCACCGATGCTCAGAGCCCCTAGAGCACCTTCATATGCAGATTTTGTTGCATTCAGCCCCCAAAGCAATTTCTCTAGGATTGCAGCGCCTTTGACCTGCCTGACTTAGAAGAAGGTCAAGTTCGATAGTAAGTGTGAGGAGAGTTTTTTGAAGCTCAAGGATCGCTTAACGTCGGTGCCAGTTCTAGTAGTACCCTCGGTCTCGGGAGGGTTTGTTGTTTATTGTGATGCCTCCCAGGTCGGCTTGGGATTTATGCTGATGGAGAATGGAAAGTGATAGCCTATATATGCCTCCAGGCAGTTGAAGGTTCACGAGAAGAATTACCCAACCTATGATCTTGAGCTGGCAGCAGTGGTGTTCGCATTGAAGCTGTGGCATTGCTACCTTTCTGGCAAGGCTTGTGAGATATACACTGATCATAAGAGCCTCCAGTATTTGTTCACCCAGGAGGAGTAAAATCTGAGGCAGAGAAAATGGTTTGAGCTGTTGAAGGACTATGACTGCACGATCATGTACTATCCAGAGAAGGCTATTGTGGTAGTTGATGCTCTGAGCAGGAAGTCTATGGGCAGTCTGGCACATTTGTCTGTCAGGAGGAGGTCGTTGGCTCAGGATTTGGCCCTATGTTTGGATGGCGAAGCAGTCTTGTCAGTATCAAATTCTGGTGTGCTGGTGGCCCACTTGAGAGTGCAGTCCACATTGGTTGATATGTTGTGGGCAGCGCAGGAGGAGGATGCTTTTTGTGCACTCACTAAGGATTTGACTAGGAGAGAAGATGCAAATAATGTGTTCAGTGTGGACTCGAAGGGCGTCATGACGTTTAAGAACCGGATTGTGGTACCCGATATGGCTGAGGTTCGCAGGCAGGTACTAGAGATGGCTCATCGATCTACCAACACTATGCATCCAGGAGCCACGAAGATGAACCGAGATCTTAGGCAGAACTATTGGTTGAAAGGAATGAAAAGAGAGGTGGCCGAGTTCATGTCTAAGTGCCTGGTGTTTCAACAGGTGAAGGCTGAGCATTTGAAGCCGGCAGGTTTGCTCTAGAACTTAAGGGTACCGGAGTGGAAATGGGAGAAGATAACCATGGATTTCATGACTGGGTTGCCAAAGTCCGGGAAAGGCAATGATTCTATCTGGGTAGTGGTGGATCGCCTAACTAAGACATCGCATTTCATACTAGTCAGGACGACCTTTTCAGCCGAGCAGTATTCAAAGTTGTTCTTGGATCAAATCATCGCTTATCATAGAGTTCCTGTTATGATCATCTCAGATTGGGGCACCCAGTCCACGACTCGATTTTGGTAGTCCTTCCAAGAGGCGTTGGGCATTCAGGTTTGGTTCAATACTGCATTTCACCCTCAGACAGATGGTCACTCAGATCGGACCATTCAGATGCTGGAGGATATGTTGAGGTCATGTGTCATAGACCTAGAGGATAGTTGGGAGAGGCACTTACCTCAGATTGAGTTGCCTACAATAACAGTTACCACAACAGCATTGGGATGGCCCCATTTGAGGCATTGTATGGGCGGAGATGCAGGTCGCCTGTAGGATGGTTTGAGGCAGGGGATTCCATTATGATGGGACCTGACTTGCTGGAGGAGGCTGTGGATAAAGTGAAGCAAAGCATTCTGATGCAACAGACAGACCAACGAGCTAAATAAACACAACTATTGCTTAAGAGAAAAATGGGATTTGGATTGCGGGCAAATTTTGCCTAAAAAGAAAGAGAAGAGAGAGGATGTTAGCAACTTAGAGTTGACAAAAGATGTAAGCTGATGGAAAGGCCAGGGAGGTAGAGTTTGTTGAGGGGGACATGGTGTTCCTCAAGGTATCCTCTATGGAAGGGGTGATGAGGTTTGGTAAGAAAGGAAAGCTAAGCTCTAGGTTCATTGGGTTGTTTCCTATTCTCAGGCGCAGGGGAGCTGTGGCCTATGAGTTGGCCTTACCTCCTAGTATGGACCGAGTACATCCGGTGTTCTATGTGTCTATGCTGAAGAAGTATATTTAGGATGAGTCCTATGTGATCGAGCCTACCGCAGTGGAGATTGATTCAGTAGTCTCTTATGAGGAGCGGCCAGTTGAGGTGCTAGACTGGTAGATCCAAAAGTTAAGGTCCAAGGAGATCCCCTTGGTTAAGGTCAGATGGGAGCACCATTTCGGCCAGGAGGCCACCTGGGAGGTGGAGCAGGATATGAGGGAGTGTTATCCTTCATTGTTTGATGATGTGGTGAGTTCTTATTTTCTTTTCTGAAATACGAGTATGAATTTTCTTTAAGGAGGGAGGATTGTAATATCCTAGATATTTAAATTTATTATTTTTCCTCTTATGTGTGTTTGCCAGCCTAGCGGACTAGTTCATGGTCGAGCTGAGTCGACTCGTGGTCTGGAGCGATCTTGCGAGCTCAGACAAGTAGAATATGAATTTATGAATTTTAAGCTTGGGTAGTTGAAATTATTTAATTTGATGTTGTGTGTGGATAATTGTTAATTATGTTCGTGTGGGTGTATTTAATTAATTGCTTGTGATTTATTAGAATAAGTTTAATTAAATTAATTAAGTCAATCGGGTTAGCAGGTTTGGTTGTGGCATAAGGTGGATGCGGGTTGTGGATTAAGGTGTTTAAGGGGTTAAGGTTGAGATGGGAGTATAAAACTCCCTCCCCTTGGCTTGTGGCTCCTTATTTAGTGCCACACAAGTTTTTGAGAGGAGAAGCCGAGCCGCCTAAGCCAGCCGTCCCCTTCCCTTACCCCTTGGAGCGATCGCCACCCGGAGCCAAGCCAAGCCGCCCAAGCTGCCCTTCCTCTTCCTCTCTCTCTTCTTTCTCTCTAGAGCTGAGTCGAGAGGAGCCAGCTGAAGCCAACCCCTCTCCTTTCTCTCCCCCTTTCTCCTCAAGCCGGCGGCTTGAGGTGAGCCACCGCCTTCTTCTTCTTCCCCTTCTTGAATCGAGCCGCCATCCTTTGAAGCTGGATTCAAGGGCCGTCATCCGGGATTCTCCTCTTTTCATCCTTCCAAATTAGATGAGTGGTTTACCCTCTCTCTTCGGGATTTCAATCGGATTCTTGAAGCCGTTCTTGACGGCTTGGTATTTGTGTTTCGTTTCTTGATTGTTCTTCATGTTCTTGTCATGTTTCCTTGAGATTGTGCTTGAGGAGACCCTAATCTCCCCTCTATGGGGCTCGGAAGCCCTAGGGTAATAACCCTGGTCGCCCTCAAGCACGAATGAGTTCTTGTTTCCTTTGATATGAAATCTTGATTTATTCTCCTAATTTGAGATTCTTAATTATGAGTTACTTGTTTAGAATTAAATATATGATTTTTGGGTAGTAATCATGTGGTAGGATTAAGATCTTGATAATGACTAATTAGGGGTTATTGAGAACGGGATTTTCGATCTTAATGCTTGATTTTTGGTTTAAGTGTGTGGGTTCTTGTTAATCTTAATGAAAAGCATGATTTTTGTTAATTAATTCCTGAGATTAGTATTATGTCCCAATGGTAATTTAGGGATTAATTTTTGTTAATTTTCGGATTTAATTCTATAAGTATGCTGAATTTGCATGTTGCTGGAATTGTATGCTGAGATGTTGAATCTGTGCTGATTTTAATTTATTTGCTGTGATGTGTGTATATGTGTGAATATAGTCGTGTAACCTATCGTTTCGACCAGAAATTATAGTTTGGAAACATAGGACACACTTTGGAGACTAGATTCGGGTTAGACTCAGCAGTTCTGGATAGAATAGTAACCTAAAACAAAACCCTAAAACAAAACCCTAATTGAGATTATCTAAACTTTAATTATATAATTAAAATTGGGTTAAGAGTGAGCATAATCTATTATGAACCAACTTATAAAATATGCATGAAATAAAACAACACTGTTTCATGACATTACGGGTCTAAGGGATAAGGGTCCGATTTGGAGTGTTGAGACGCTTCATAATGAGGACACCCCTAGGACACCGTAGGAGAATCTTGACTTAGGTCTTGATGCGCCATATTTTTATGAATGGCGGAGAGGCTCGTAAAGGAGCCGGATTGCGGGCTAAGCCCGAGAGATTGGATGGCTAATTCCTAACCTGCAGAACAAGTTCGGAGGGCCTTTCCCGATTGTTATGGTTCAGCCTCGTGGGATATGTTCGGAGAGCCTACCCGATTATCCATGAGGTGGTGTTAAGGAATAAGTTCGGAGGGTCTTTCCCGATTATTCTTGTGATATCCTTTAGGAGTAAGTTCGAAGGGCCTTTCCTGATTACTCCTATGATATCTTAAAGGGGCAAGTTCGGATGGGCGAATCCTGATTGTCCCTACGCGTCTCGTCGAGCAAGTTCGGAGATTCTTTCCCGATTGCTCCCGAGTTTCTTGTACTAGGATAAGTTCAGAGGACCTTCCCGATTATCCTAGTATCTGTTGTTGCCTTCGGGCAAGGTAGGCTTCGGCCTGATGTACTCCACTTTGGAGGGTTTGATGCCTTGGGGCATGGGTGGTCTGTTGGCCTGTTATCTAGTCACACCTTCGTGATATTGCCTCTTTAGAGATAGATTTTATTCTTGTTCTCTCTATGATTTTATTGTAGGGTTGGTAAAACCGCTCGCTGAGTTCTTTGAACTCACCCGTTGTCGTGTGATTTCTATTTTGTAGAGCCTGACCGATGAGGTGGGTTGGAGCACTTGGCGCCGTTGGAGGGCAGAGAAGCCGCATGATCTCATAGTAGTCCTATTTAGGGTTGTAGTCGAGTTCTTTGGTAGTTGTCATGCACTTGTATTAGTTTGATTTGGAGTTGTAGCCCTGAGGGCATTTATGTCATTTATTTTAGGTTTTATTGTATCTAAACTTTTGAACTGCTGAACTTAAAACGTTATTCCGTATTTTTTTTTCATTTGCGCTACTTGATTAAACTTTGTTTTGGTTCGCTTTTAATTAAAATAAAACTTGTTATTTATTTTCGCTATATTATTTGTTGAGTTGGCATATGTATGGTTTAGGCTGCGGGGTATAGGCACGTATACCCTGGCCGATCACGTGACCCTGAGTTGGGGCGTGACACGGAGACACCTAGGTGGCAACCTATGCCCCTTATAAATAGATGGCCTAACCTCCTACAAGGGGGTTAAGCAAATTGGTAACTCATCTTGGAAAAGATTTAGGATTGCATTCTTGAGAGGCTTCTTGAAGAGAAAAACTCCAAGAACTCATCTTCATCTCCTTGGGTGGCCAACCATCTAAAGCTCCCTTTCCCGATTTTGTGAAGTCGATGAAGGTGTCTTCCTCTTGGGTGTGTCATCTACTTCATCTTCTTGGAGGAGTCCAAGAAGGACAACAAGGAATTCCTTCACCTTCGTCCTCATTTGGTGGTTTTCTCATCCCCTCTTCCTCCCTTTTGGTGCTCGGTTCTTGGTGGAAGGGCCAGCTTCACCTTGGTGCATTTTGGGGTTGAGATTGCCTCTCCGTTGAGCCACCACGAGTCTCCGTGTTCGCTGCCCCCTTGTTGCGAGGCGCTTGGTGTGGACTTTCCTTGGAGGACGTGCGCGTGTGCATCTTGAAACGGGGATAGGAGCAGCCATACCATCCGTAGTATAAGGTAAATCTGCTCCTTCTACTAGTTGATTTAATTCCTTAAGGATTGCTAAAGTTCATAGCTAGTTTAGGGATGTTTTGAATTTTTAAATTGCTTTTTCTACTGTGCTTCTTCTTCCAATCCCAACACCTTCATCTATGGTAAGTAGTTCCTCGGTTTTTGCAAAATCATAAAGCATGTTCAAACAAGTCCATAAATCAAAAGTCGAGGTACAATGCATGACTTTTTCAATAATTCTATTAGGTAAGGTAGAAAATATGCAATACATAGCATATCAATTAGATTGAAATATTTTCTTGTCAAGTTCAGTCCAATCATGCATGTCAACCTTAGGTTCAATATGTTCCAATTTTAATATGTTATAGACATCTAAACCTCTAGCCTTTAAGTATGTGTACATCCTATATTTCCAAAGACCAAAGTTTGATTCATCAAACCTAGGAGGCATAGATGCTACACACTCTAGTGCCATTTTTTGGATCGAAACAAAGTGTAGAAGAGACCGTGAAATTTCAAGCTACGGACCCGCTCTGATACCAAATGTTTGTGAAATGGCAACACTAGAGGGGGGGGGGGGAGTGAATAGTGTGTTTAGTAATCTTTTTGCCTAATTCCAATTTTAAATATTTCTTGATTACTTTAGGTAATTCACAAGTTATGTAGCAAGCGGAAGCAATATAAACAATAAATAATTCAATACGCAAAGGAAGCAATGCTAACACTTTGATTTATAGTGGTTCGGCCCCAATGCCTACTCGACTAACTAAGCACCCCCGCCTAGGATTTCAACCTAATCCACGAGATATAGAGTTCCTTTACAATGAGGACTTTTCACCAGAAAGTCACGGCTCTCACACCGAAGGCACTTCCAGACCCGGAAGTCTCTGCCTTCCTACCGAGAGCACTTTTTCACCTCACTCTCCCTAGGGACACTCTGATCCTAGATTACATCGGTGGAATTATGCCTAAACACAAAGGCAACCACCACACACAATCAACCTAGCACCGTAGGTTTTCACACTTGAAATACAACGAAATAAACAACAAAATACAATAACTAATGGAGCAATAATCAAAGCAAAGTATACTTAGTTCCAAAAGAAACTCTCTAGTACTCTTGATGCCTTGAGAAGATGAATCTATGAAGCTTGAAGACAAGATCAATTAGTTGGGATCAAAACTAGGATTTCCAAAGAGGTGCCTCAAGAAAATATTTAGAAGTGATCAAATATGGCTCAATGAAGGTGAAGATCATTAAGGAAGGCACTCAAGGGCTGCTATTTATAAGCCCCAAGAAGAGAGAGCCAAAATAGAGCTATTTTCCGCCATCCGATCGCTGGCCGATCGATCATCGGTCGACCGACCTAGCGACCGAAGCTCCACTGTGCTTTCTGAGCTCGTTTCAGTCGATCAATCAATCAATCGGCTGTAGAGTACCGGTTCTCTACATAGTGTACCTGTACTCTACATTGAGTTTTAGCCAGTTTAATGGAAGTTGTTTCTCTTGTGGTATTTTTGGACATATGGCTAGAGATTGTGCACTAAAGAGGATCCCCCATGCTAGATTTACTTGGGTTCCTAAGATGACTAACAATCAAGGACCCAAAAAGATTTGGGTACCTAAAGTTTCCTCTTCTCCTTTTGTAGATGGAGAACCATCCTCAAGCAAGTAGGAGCACTTGGATATTGAATAGTGGTTCCTCAAAGCATATAACGGGTGATATCAATCTATTTGCAACCCTAATAAGTAAGGATGGTGGGCATGTGACTTTTGGAGACAATGTCAAAGGTAGGCATTGGAGATATAGGTATACTCCCCTTACCCGTGCATTAAAAATGTTATATTAGTTGATGAGTTGAAGCATAACTTGATTAGCATATCTCAATTATGTGATAATGGGTATGTAATTATTTTTGAAGCATCTAAATGCATAAATAGAACTGCACCATCAAATGACATTATTTTTATTGGAAATAGGCATGAAAATTTATACACACTAGTTTTGAATGTTTTGCCTAATCCTCATATTAGATGCTTAGTAGTCATGGAAAATAACTCTTGGTTGTGGCATAGAAGGCTAGGACATGCTAGCATGGGCCTCATCCAAGAAATAACTAAAAGGGACATAGTTAAAGGAATACCCAAGATAAAATTTGAAAAGCATAGACTTTGTGGTGCATATCAACATGGTAAACAAGTTAAGTCTTCCTTTCATAGTATAAATCAAGTCACCACATCTAGAACACTTGAACTTGTGCACATGGATCTCTTTGGTCCTTGTGAGGTTGCTAGTCTAGGTGGTAAATTATATTGCTATGTTTTGGTTGATGACTTTTCGAGATTTACATGGGTTTTCTTCCTAGCGAAGAAAAATGAAATGTTTGATTTCATTAAAAAGTTTGCTAGGAGAGTTATAAATGGAAAAGGAATTTCAATTTTGAAAATTAGAAGTGATAGTGGATGTGAATTTAAAAATGATTTTTTTTTGGAATTTTGAGATGAACTAGGTATTGAACATACATTTTTTCCCCTAGAACCCTTCAACAAAATGGGGTGGTTGAGAGGAAGAATAGAACTTTACAAGAAATGGCTAGGACTATGCTTTGCGAAAATAATTTGCCCAAGTATTTTTGGGCCGAAGCCATAAGTACTTCTTATGTGCTTAATCATATTTTATTGAGACATAGAACTTATAAAACCCCTTTTGAGCTTTGGAATGATAGAATCCCAAGTGTGGGATATTTTAGAGTTTTTGGATGCAAATGTTTTATCTTAAATACTAAGGAGCATCTAGGAAAATTTGATTCTAAATCCGATGAGGGTATTTTCCTTGGATACTTAAATAGTTCTAAGGCATATAGAGTATATAATCGTAGAACTATGATTGTTGAAGAATATGTGCATGTTACTTTTGATAAAACTAATGATTCTTCAAGAAATGTTAAGATTGTGAATGTGGGTGAGAAACTAGAGGAGTTGACCTTTCATGGTAAGGAGGTTGAAGATGAACTCAATGAGGAACCACATGATGAAGAACCTTCATCCTCATCCTTACCTCAAGTTGGAGAAGAAGAAGAAGAAGAAGAAGAAGAAAAAGCTCTACCACCTCTCCCAAAGGGATACCGGTTGATAAGAGATCATCCAATTAATCAAGTCATTGGAGAGCGCTCAACGGGAGTGGTAACACGTTCTAAACTTAGAAATGTTTGTCAATATGTAGCTTTTATTTCTCAAGTAGAGCTTAAAAATATTAAGGAAGCCATAGAAGATGAGTTTTGGGTTATTGCCATGCAAGATGAACTAAATCAATTTGTATGGAATGATGTTTGAAATTTAATACCTAGGCCTAGTGAACAAACCGTAATTGGGACTAAATGGGTTCATAGAAATAAATTAGACGAAGATTGTTTAGTCATTAGAAACAAAGTTAGGTTAGTGGCCCAAGGGTATAATCAAGAAGAACAAATAGATTATAGTGAAACTTATGCTCCCGTAGCTAGATTAGAAACAATTTGCATGCTCTTAGCTTATGCAAGTTTCAAAAGTTTTAAACTTTTTCAAGTGGATGTTAAAAGTGAATTTTTGAATGGTTTTATAACGGGAGAGGTTTATGTTGAACAATCCCCCGGTTTTGAAAACTTTGAATTTCCAAACTTAAAAACACCTTATATGGTTAAAGACAAGCCCCTAGGACTTGGTATGAAAGGCTTTCCAACTTTTTGATTGAACAAGGTTTTAGCATTGGAAAATCCGATATCGATTAGATCTTGATGTCCTCGATCGGAAATATTGAAGAAATCAAAAAATCGGATGGACATTGATCGTCACATTTGGGTTCGTCGTGGAAATATCTCGAAGTTCGATGTGTGCACCAAAGACGTCTTGGACGAGTCTAAAGAACACATGGAAAGCTCTCCAAGTTGATGCACATTGAAGGCCGGAACCCGAAAATGAAGCGTGCAAGAAGAAGCTTGAAAAAATCATGTTCAGCCTAGGTTCGGTCGACCGAATGTAGTAAAGAATTGGCAGTAGCCAATTTGGTCGACCAAATACAGCGAAAACTTGGCAGTAGCCAATTCGGTCGACTAGTTGGTCGACCAAAATGTGCCAAAAAATGGCAGTATGCCTTCGATTGCTCGATCGGTCGACCGATGATCGACCGGACCTGCGATCGGATGGCGAAAATGACTAGTTTTCTGCTCGTTGAGATGGTTGTTTCATGCCATCTCCTCAAGACTTATAAATAGAAACCTAAGAAAGCCTTCCACCCTTCATCTATGCTTCCATTGAGCCATTCTTGATCATTCTCAAAGCATTTCTTTAGTCATCCCTTTGATAACCCTAGTTTCCATGATACATCCTTGATCTTGCCTTCAAGCTTTGAACGATTCATCATTGAGGCATCAAGAGGAACTAAGACTTGTGTTTGGAGCTAAGTATTTGTTGTATTATTTATTTGCTCCATTATGTATTTTTGTGATTTATTTCATTGTATTTGAGCTTGTGAAGACCTAGGTTGTTAGGTCTTGAAATTGGGTGGTAACCTTGGTGTTTAAGGTTTAAATCCACCGGTGTAAATATAGTTTGCTAGGATCAATTATTGTTGTCCTTAGGATTGAGGTGGGAGAGTGGAGTAGGCATTGGAGCCTGACCACTATAAATAATTGTGTTTGCATTGATTCTACTTGTATTTATTTCATTATCCTATTTACTTTGCTTCCGCTTGCTACTCAACTTGAAATTTGCCTAAGTAACCAAATAAACGATTAAAACTAGATTTAGGCAAAAAGATTAGTAAACACACTATTCACTCCCCCCTCTAGTGTGGCCATTTCACCAACACCTAACCCCGTTTCAAGACGCACACGCACACATCCTTCAACGAAAGTCCACACCAAGTGCCCCGCAACAAAGGGAAAGCGAACACCGGGACTCGATGTGGCTCAAACGGAGAGGCTATCTCAACCCCAAAACACCCCAGAGCGAAGCCGACCCTTCCACCAAGAATCGAGCACCAAAAGGGAGGAAGAGGGGATGAGAAAACCATGGAACGAGAAGGTAGATGAAGGAATACCTCACTATCCTTCTTGGACTCATCCAAGAAGATGAAGTAGGTGGCACACCCAAGTAGAAGACACCTTCAATTTGGCTTCGCAAAAGACCGGGGAAGGAGTAAGAAAGATGGCCGACCACCAAGGGAGAGTAGCAGGGATTCTTTGGAACTTTTCTCCTCAAGAACCCTCTCAAGAATCAAGCTCTTAATCTTCTCCAAGTTCAACAAACTAATTCACTTTCATCTACCTTTGAAGGAGGTTTGGCCACCAATTTATAGGGGGCTTGGGCGGTTACAAGAGTAGACCCATTCCCCTTAAAAAAGTCTCCCCGTAATTCATAATTTCGGAGTTTGCCACTGAAAAGTTATTTATATTTAATGGCTTCATAATTAATTCAAAATTAATTAAATCCAACTAAATATAAACTTTAATTTATCTCCATAAATTAAGAGCCTTTTAACAAGAATGATAATTATCTAAATAAACCAATCCACTAAACAATATGAAAGAGGTTTATCTAAGTAATTTGAATTCCTATTAATTAATAGAATTATGATTTATCCTCAAAAATCATATATCTATTAATTTTATGATTTATCTCCATGAATCAAATACATATTAATTAGGATTTATCCAAATAAATTAATTCTTAATTAATTGGTTAGGCTCATGGTTAGAAACAAAATTTCCCACCATGTTTATTTGATTCAAAATTAAATTTATATTTAATTCATAATTAAATAAAATCCCCGTCAAGTGGTTAATTAAATATTTAATTCATAATTAAATTTAATCAACCACATAATAATATTATTATGTGCCAATACCTACAATTTAGGGATGCCCTACAAATTAGGGTTATCGAGGAACTCCTTCCTCGCGCATTCATTCCTATAGAAGATACCTTTCCTATTATGTCCGTAAACGAGATTCGTGATCGAGTTGCAGTATGTCCATACTAGTAGACATATAGTGCCTCATTCAGACTCTATCTCATAAAGTCCGTTACGAGGTTAGCCTATTGTGTGTGACCCATTGGGCCCCACACTAAGGCAGCAGTGAATTGTGCATAACAGAGAGTCAGATTCGATAGAATGTCTTCTATTCGAATCTTACGAGCCTCCACTAAACTCCGCTAGTGTGGTCTTGAGAGACTCCACTCGAAAGTTAAGACTGACGTCTAGCAACGTGTCTTGACTACTCGGATAGTGTGAGCTTCAATCTATAGGGGTCAAATGCCCTTCGGTGATTAGTTACCGTGCAACTAAGTCCCTCGATTAGAATGTCCCGAAGTCAGCTAGGGTACAAAAGAAGTGTCAAACCCTAATACCAATTTATAAGTATTCCACCCGCCAAGATGTTGTCTCAATAATGAAACATCGGAAACATCTTCCTAACATTATCTCCTCTTAGTATAAGTAATTGATTCCATGTTTGTTGCTCACCTACCTCCATGAATGCTTCTCCATGCCCAGTAATACCCGACACATGACACTGAGGGCCACGTAGGGATAGAACCAAAGCAATGGGTCGTTACTCACAAGGTAACCATGACAACCTCAGGTCAAAGGATTGCTTGCACCTACTATCACCCGAGGAACATCCTATTGACACTCATGTAAGATTCCATTTTGTGTTCCTCATGCAGGTCCGTTCAGTGAACTCACTCCCTAATGAGCACTTGCATTTGTACACTAAAAATGGATCATAGGTAACCGTGAGATCAATTACCCCATATCGTATAGGGCATGTACCAAGTGCACTAGTCTATCTGAAATCACCAATCCCCTAATTGTGATCCTATGACTAGGAACATTTAGAACATGGGCATCTCAATTCCAAGTCTCACTAGCATGATCTCATCATGGTCTCAGAATCATTTGCCCGGGTTCATGGGGTTCATCATAATCTTTATGAGTAAAGATGCAGCATATGATGAAAAGGTTGTCTCATTAAGTTGATTACCCTTGAATAATCCCTAAACACATCGGCATGTGATTGGCTCAAGGGCACTATTACTTTGAATCTTCCACTTGCACTTTAGCCAATCATCCTAGTATATGTTTACCAAATTTCACTGGTGATCAAATTTGTTGTTGTGGTAATCAGTTTCGTCTACATCAATGTCTTTCAGTCATCACATCTTTCCAACGACGAGGTGATACCACATTTTAAGAAAGCAATGATATTCATGGTATCTTAGCTCCTTACCTTTGCACAACAGTCCTAGTATTATCAAACAATACGGGTGCTGAACTGGCAAACTCAAGAAAAACTCCCACTAAAAGGTAAACTCCTTTATTCGATGTTATCCTACGCGGTAGAGTAAGCAACAAAGCACAAAGCCTTGGTCACCTTACCGATTACAGTACCCAGCTAGGAACACTTTCCTGCTTATCGCACCAACATTAAAGGTATCCTCATACCATCATATGGTTTCATTATCATATAGAATGCCTCTCATCCTTCTCTAGTGCCTGCGAGAGTTCTCCATTTGCTCTTCAATGTTATTCACCAGGGTTTTGCCCGAAATCTGCTAGATACCTCTTAGGTATAATGGATCACATGATGGAACCCACTGCCGAACCATAATGGATCTCACTCATCCTTTTTTTTTTCTCTCTCCTCAGGTGTCTTAGCAGACATCATCTTAGAAAGACTGATGCAATGACTCTTAAGCAAGTAACCTCTTTTACTCCTTCGATACTAAAACTCTTTTAGTATCTCATCTAAACAAATGTTTCAACTCTTCGATGCTAGCTGTAGTCAAGAAATGGACCTCTGCAGCTCACATACCTTACTCGATCCAACTGAGGATGCGAACTCCTCTAGTTATGTCATATACACTTCTTTATAATGGAAGAACACAGTCTAGGCAACAACTAGCTAGATCTCGTATTCATAATACACACTGATGGCTAGCAATATCCTGATGGACTTGAGTGCTGGAACTATTGGGAATGTCTTATTGCAAACAAGGTATTGTCTAGGTTAGATCTCATTCACAACTAATCTGGTCTTATAGATCCACACCTTGCCAGCTACTTAGATCTTTCCTAAAGATCCACCTGCACCTTATTGGATTTATCCTTGTTGAGCCGGTCAACCAAAGTCCGCACTTGGTTTGAGTCCAGTTTGGATTTGGATAATGCCACTGCATAGTGTCAACACATTTGACCATTAAGAGATCGTGGATTGCCTGAATCTAGATCATACCCTATGGCTAGATATCATCACTCAGGCAGTCTATGCAGTCTCCTAGAAGAGTGATGGGAATTAATAATTACATGGATTGGTTTAACCTGTGAACTTTCCACTAGTTGTTGCGATTTTATTTGTCGTTGCTGAACTTCACCAAGTTCAACATATCTTCCACTACTACTTTCCTCGACAAACTCATTTTCTCAAAAAGTGGTGACAGAACTCCTTTTGTTCAGTTGGGAGAACATGGAACCCAAAACATCCTTTTAGGATATCCCTCAAAATTTCGCACTTGGTCAAGTTTGTCATACCTAGGCAACCCCAAATCATGAGAGGTATCAGACCCAGTTTTCTTGTCATTCCAAATCTTATATGGTGTATCAGAGACAAACAAAATTATGGCCGCTACAATAGCTTATCCCCTGAAAAGAGATTGGAAGCTAAGTATGGATCCATATACAGAGACAATTTTATTCTCTTCGAGTTAATTTAGAATCCTAGTGGATATGTATTCTTTGCCCCGATCCAATTGAAGGCCTATAATACTTTTTCCAATATGCTTCTTTAACTTCACTTTCATACTCCTTAAATGATTCAAAGGTATTGGGTTTGTGCCAAAATAGATGGACATACCCGTGCCTAATCATATCGTAGGAGTATCCTTTTCTGGCTTGAGTTGTTAATCATATCGCTGCACATAAAGCGGTGGTTTCAAAAACCATCTTCAGTTTTAACTCTGCAAAATACTCCTTGCAGTTGCGAACAACTTTACCACAATGGCAGCAGGTGCCATTGAGAACAACTTTCCCTTTCTTCTTGATATTTTTCATGGGTTTCACATTTCTATTTTTCACTTTGTTCTTAACAGAGTATAACTTTGCCTCAGATGCATCTTCCACTAACAAGACTGTGTCCTTATCATTCATAAGGAGGGACTCAGCAATCTTCAGCATATTAAGGAGCTTGGGAAGTGATACATCCTGCTTGTTTATGTGGAAGTTATAAACAAACTGTGAAAATGAATCCGAGAGGGATTAGAGTACTAAATCCTAACTCAATCAAATTGACATAGGTCTCAACAAGGGTGTTATCCTCCATTTTAGCATGGAAGAGTTATTTAGATAGCTTGTACCTAGCTGTCCTCATATGCTCACCACACAACAACTTGAGGTGATCGAGGATAGCTTCGGTATCCAAATGTTCATGCTGCTTTTGCAACTCATCAGACATGGAATCATAAATGGGGACGATCCTTAAATTTCATGTCCAATCGACGTAATTTGATCCAGTTAATTTATTTTCATTTATGAAGCAATCTAATGATGATAAAGGTGACATGATATGCTACAAAGAAAATAAAGACATGAATGAGCATATATTCTACTTGTATGTTTATTGAGGTATTTTAATTAATCATGTCTCCCACTAATTTTTGCTATTCAATAATACCCTCCGGTTTGGAAGCAGGAAGCGCTCTTTGGTAAACTTCCTTAGGGAAAATGGAATCCCACTTCTCCTACTCGGGTATCGCATGTAACACGACAAACCCTAATAGGTCCTTCGGTAGGTAACTCTTTACCGATCACATCACTCTAGGACTACCATAGTTTTGCCTCTACGGCAACCAAGGCCTTGTGTGTGCACAATAAACCAAGGAGCCCTAATTGAGCCGGACCCATCGTTCGTTTGCCATAGCGAGAAAATGACCACCCTGGAGTGTAGCTCAATAAGGTAAGTCATGTTCAAGCCGGTAGCAGGGAAACCAAAGGGATATGTGCCATATGAGGTGCAGCGTGTCGATCAGCACAAAAGGCCTTGTGTGTGCACAACAAACCCATTCTGATGATAGACACACTTGTCCCTCATAATGATGAAAGGCTTGACCGATATTCTTAATACCTTAGCCATTTGGACTCAATATTATTGGAGGGTTTCTTTATGCAATTATAATTTATCTAAGCAATCAACAATTGAAGCAAGAGCTACAAATAAAATCATATAGGAAATAAGGATGACTATGGATGTTGTAATGGTTCCACCCGAGCCACCAAGCGAACCAAGGCCATCATCGTACGGTTTTTAGGGAGCTCCGTATCACCAAGGCGCTGCCAAAAACCACCTTGTAGGTTGTCGATTCCATCAGTGCCTTCCCGGGGTGCAAGTCATCGTCAACATGGCGCCGAGCACCTCCTCTTTGTGCGTGCACCAAAACGGGGCAGCAAGCGTGCTCATCGTGAATTTGCTCCTAAACTTCTAATTTTACAAATCTAATAGAAGAAGACTCCAACAAAACCTTGGGGAAAGGTTTAAGGAGAGAGAGAAGAGAATTACAATTAGAATTCTCAAGAGGAAGGCAGGGGTACACAGGCCCTATTTAAAAGTTACAAGTTACAATGCTGAAATTTCATAAATTTACAAGCAATCAACACAACCAAGTTTTAAGCACAGTTACATTCACATAGGGCTCATCCATAATCATCCTTTCATGCATCTTAACAATTAAGAGAAGGAAAGGAAAAAATAGAATCCAAAAATGCGCTATTTGGGTTACGTTTCCACCCAAAACGGTCCAAGCAAGACATGCTGAAAAGTATTCGGCGCTGTTCAACCATGAACCCATGGGGCTCTTGAGTTCGAAAATTGTCCAAGACAATGTTGGATAGTAGGATACCACCAACACAACCAAGTTTTAAGCACAGTTACATTCACATAGGGCTCATCCATAATCATCCTTTCATGCATCTTAACAATTAAGAGAAGGAAAGGAAAAAATAGAATCCAAAAATGCGCTATTTGGGTTACGTTTTCACCCAAAACGGTCCAAGCAAGACATGCTGAAAAGTATTCGGCGCTGTTCAACCATGAACCCATGGGGCTCTTGAGTTCGAAAATTGTCCAAGACAATGTTGGATAGTAGGATACCACCTCCATTCATCTCATGAATAGTGGAGCCAAGAGAATGGCTCAAGAACCCCCGAAAATAAAAACCGAGCAGCATAATGTTTAGGGAGTGAACAGTTCGTAACCGCAACAATAACATGTAATAAAAATTCACAAAAATTGATAAAGGTGGCTATGATACCACTGTTGGGATGGGAGTCAGAAATGACGTAGAAATAACAATTTAAAAAATTCAAACCATCCCGATAACAACGATCTACTTTAGCAATCTTCAAGGAATTCAATCTACAAATAGAATGAGAAGATATACCTTATACCGCGGATGGTATGGCTGCTCCTATCCCTGTTTCAAGACGCACACGCGTGTTAGGATGGGATTCAAAAAACGTAGCAGAAATAGCAATCTAAATAATTCAAACCATCCCGAAAATAATGATCTACTTTAGCAATATTAAGGAAATCTGTTGGTGAAATGGACTACACTAAAGGGGGGGTGAATAATGTGTTTATTAATCTTTTTGCCTAATTCTGGTTTTAAACATTTTTTAAACTACTTAGGCAATTCACAAATTATTGTTGGTGAAATGGCCACACTAGATGGGTGGTGAATAGTGTGTTAACTAAATCTTTTGCCTAATTCTGGTTTTTCGTGTTTAACCATTTTCCTATGATTTAGGCAATTCACAATTTGATGATTAAACAAAGAAGCGATGAAGTAAAGCAATTAAGAAATCGCAAGAAGAACAATGCTAACACAAAGACATTTATAGTGGTTCGGCTAACCTCCTACTCCACTACCTAAGACCCGTGCTTAGGATTTCACACACAAATGAACTATATTAAGAGTAGCTTAAAATTGAGAACTTATACACCGGAAAAATTCTACACTCCCTTAGAAGGTACTTCCAGACCCGGAAGTATCCATCTTCACACCTAGTGAGCTTTCCAACCTCAATTCCTAAGAACAACTCCTAATCTAGTTTTACACAAGTGGTTTTACACCTTAAACACCAAGGTTACCGCAAACTAGCTTGACCACACACAAGGTCTATTACATGATTAATTTATACAATTAAAATCAAACCAAAAACACTTAAATCACAAGAAGAAATAAGAGAGGAGTTATCACAATAGAATCACCTATTCTTGTTGAATCTAGCATGCTTGAATGACCCTCCAAAGATGAACACTTGAGTTTGAGGGATCAAGAGCTAGGGTTGGAAGATTTGATCTAGAAAGGGCTTAGAAGATGCTTAGGATAACTCTTTTAGATTTTGAGGAATCAACAACAATAGAGGAGAGGGTTTTGAGAGGGTATTTATAACCCCCAAAACTAGGGTGTCGTCAACGGGCTTTTTTTTGCCCGTTGGTGATTCCCAGTCGCTTGTCGGTCGATCAATGGTCAACCGATTGATCGATCGCCCAAGTGACCGTGCCACTCTGCTGCTTCTGGGCACACTTCGGTCGACCGACTGGTCGACCAAATTGGCTACTACCAATTTCTCGCCACATTCGGTCGACTGAATTGGCTACTGCCAATTTTTTGCATCATTGGGTCGACCGAACTTGGGCTGGAAACTTCTTTTTGGTCTTCTCGTTGCACGCTTTGTTTTCGGGTTTCGTCCTTCAGTGTGCTCCAACTTGAAAGGATTTCCATATATTCTTTCGATTCATCCAAGCCATCTCTGGTGCTTGCATCGAACTATTGTGAGTCATCGTATCGAGATCGATGTCGCAAGACGTGAAACTTGACTTGTCTTTTATCGATCCTGCGACCTTCATGCTTCAAGGACATGGTTAAATAGATTTGGTTTGTTATCATCAAAATAATCATGAAGGGAATAGAGCATGAAGGAAAAAACCTTCGGCCAACAGTTATGTAGCAAGCCGAAGCAAGATAAACAATAAGAATTCAATACACAATGGAAACAATGCTAACACTTTCATTTATAGTGGTTCGGCCCCAATGTCTACTCCACTACCTAAGCACCCCACTTAGTATTTTCAAACTTAGCTTTACAAGATTAATTAGTTTCCTTACAATTAAGACTTTATATCGAAAAGTATAATATCCTAGATATTTAATTATATTATTTTCCTTTATGGTTGTGTTTGCCAGTCTAGAGGACTAGATCGAGGTCGAGGTCGAGCCGAGTCGACTCATGGTCCAGTACGAGCCTGCGAGCTCGGGTAAGTAGGATTATGAATATGAAAATTTTGCTTGAGTAGTTAAATTTATTTAATTTTATGTTGTGTATGCATAATTGTTTATCTTATGTAGTTGCTTATAGTTTATCATGGGATTACAATGAGATTATTTAACTTAGCGGGTTCGGGTTCGGCCTGAGGCAGATGCAAGTTTGATAAAGGGCTAGTGGAGTTAGAGTTTAGGAGGGAGTATAAAACCCACCTCACCTTAGCTTGCGGCTCCCCAATGGAGCCGCACAAGCATTAGGAGAAGGGAGCAGCCGCCTACCGCTGGAGCCGCTAGCCGTCCCCTTCCTCTCTCTCTCTCTTGCGAGTCACCACCCACAAGTCAAGCTGCCGAGCTTCTTCCCTTCCACTCCTTCTTCCTTCTCTTTGGGGCCGAGCCGAGAGGAGCAAGCCAGCCGCCAAGCCGCCAGCCAGCCCCTCTCTCTTCCCCTCTACCTCTCCTCAAGCCGACGGCTTGAGGTGAGCCGTCACCCCCTCTCTTCCCCCTTCTCGAGTCAAGCCATCATCTTTGAAGTCGGATTGAAGGTCCATCGTCTAGAATTTCTTCTAATCATCCTTCCAAAATAGGTGAGTGGTTTTACCCTCCTTCTTTAGGATTTCTTCGAGTTTCTTGAAGCCATTCTTGGAGGCTTGATGTTCTTGATTTGTTTTCGATGATCTCTCAGATTCTTGCCGTTCTTTTTGTGTGTCATGCTTGAGGAGGCCCTAAACCCTCCCCTATGGGGCTCGGCAGCCCTAGGATGATCCTAGGGGTGCTCAGCCAAGGAAGAATCAAGGGTGCCCTCAAGGTGTTCGCTGAAATGCCCAAGTGAACGATCTTGTTTATCTTGAAGTATAAAATTTGAATTGTTTGCCTAATTAGATTCTTAAATTGTGGTTGCATGCCTTAGATTTAAATATGTGATTTTTGGAATTTGATCATGTTTATAAAAATATGATTTTGATCTGAAAGCCATGGGTGTGCTTAATATGGGTTGTTGATCATGAAGTCGGGATCTTGTTTAAAAATTATCTTGATACTTGTTAATCTTGGATAAACAAACATGATTTAATTCTTGAGAATTTTGTCTCCATGATATAATTCTGTTGTGTTGATAATTAAGGAATTTAATTCTGAAATTTTTGGATTAAATCATATCTAATGTCCTAAAACTCAGTTAGGCTGAAAACTGCATGCTGAATTGTTTGTTTTAGGGCTGATTTTAAAATCATGTTTGTAATGTGCATAGTTTGCTGACATAGTCGTGTAAACTATCGTTTCGATCAGAAAATATAGTTCGGAAACATAGTACACACTCTATAAACCAGATTCTAGTTAGATACATCAGTTTCGGGAAGAACAGGAAGCTAAAACAAAACCCTAATTGTGGTGAACTAAATTTTAATTGCATAATTAAAATTGGGCAAAGTGGTCTGCATAATTTGTTATGAACCAACATGAGAAGTTTATGCATGAAATAAAACCACACGGGTTTATGACATTACGGGTCTAGGAGTTGGGGTCGGGTATTGGAGTGTTGGGACACTTTCCAATAGGAACACCCCTAAGACACCGTAGGAAAGATTTGACTTAGGTCATGGTGCGCCATATCTTTATGAATGGCGGAGAGACTCGTTGAAGACCTGAATTGCGGGCTAGGCCCAAGAGGTTGGATGACTAATTCTCAACCTGTGGAACAAGTTCGGAGGGCCTTTCTCGATTGTTCTGGTTTGGCCTCGTGGGATAAGTTCGGAGGGCCTACCCGATTACTCTTGTGATATTTTAAAGGGGCAAGTTTGGATGGGCGAATCCCAATTGTCCCTACATGTCTCGTGGAGCAAGTTCGGAAGGCCTTCCCGATTGCTCCTGAGTTTCTTTATACTAGGATAAGTTTGGAGGGCCTTTCCGATTATCCTAGCATGTGTTGTTGCCTTAGGGCATGGTAGGCTTAGGCCTATTGATCTTCACCATTTGGTTGTTGGCTGCCTTCGAGCAGGTGGTGGCTGGATGGCGTGTTAGTAGGTCAGTCCCTTGTGACCTTTTCCTGCTTGAGTTAGGAGTGTTACCTTATGCATCTTATATGTGATGTTTGTTTTTGTGAGGGTTGGTAGATTCTTTGAACTCACCCGTTGTCGTTGTTTTGTTTTGCAGAGTCTAATTGGTGAGGTGGGCTGGAGCACTTGGCGTAGCTGGAGAGGCAGAGGAGCCACATGATCTCATAGTAGTCCTAGTTATGGGTCGTAGTCGATTCTGTAGTAGTTTGTCATGCACTTTTATTTTGGTATTTGGAGTTGTAGTCCTGTGAGGACATTCATATTTTATTCAGACTTTTATTTGTTAAAGAACTGTTGCTCTTCGATTTATTTATTTCCACCCTTGAGCTATTTATTAAAAACTTTGATGTTTTGAAATAAAAATATGTTTTGGTTCTTTTATTAATAAAAGTTGTTGTTTATTCTGCTATTTTTATGAGCTGGCATGTGCATGGGTTAGGCTATGGGGTATAGGCACGTATACCCTGGCCGATCACGTGATCCTGAACTTGGGGCGTGACATTGTGGTATCAGAGCATGTGGTTCGGTCTAACTACGACCTAGAGTTGTCACCGTATATGGCATTGCTAGCGTGTCAGTATATGGTAGGGGTATGTTATGAGATGAATGGGCTAAGTCAGCACCTCTGCGCAACTTGTGGTTTATTTATTTAACGACTTAGGATGAATTGAATTGTTTAAATTTTGATATTTTCTTTCTCGTGATTCCGGATCAATGGAGGCTTTTGATGCCGCGAGGAGCAATAGTGACAGCACCTCTACTAAGCGTCGAGGCCAAGGCCGAGGCCGGGGCTGGGGTCATGGGAGACCACCACAGACCCACAAGGAAGTGGGACAGGATCCCAAGGTTGTTCAGTTGCAGACCCGAGTGGCTGAGCTGACTGAGGTGCTCCGTAGGGAGCAGGAGCTGAGGCAGTAGCCACAACCAGTACCGACAGTACCCGTAGCACTAGAGGTGGTCCAGCCAGTAGCACCGATGGTCAGAGCCCTAGAGCACCTTCATATGCAAATTTTGTGGCATTCAGGCCACCGGAGTATACAGGGACAAATCTGCGGGTGGAGGTCACTAGTTTCTTGGGAGATTGCTATGAGCTGTGCAGGGAGCTCGGTTGTTCTTCTGAGATGACCGCTCGACTGGTCGGGTTACAGTTGAGAGGTCTAGCAAAGGATTGGCTTCACACCTGGAGGGACCGCAGGGCAGCAGATGCACTACCCCTACCTAGGTGCAGTTTAGAGCTGCTATGGTGGAGAAGTACCTATCGATGAGCGTCTGGGATAGGCAGGCGAAAGAGTTCGAGATACTGCATCACACAGGCAGTATATCGGTGACAGATTATGAGATGGAGTTCACTCGGCTCTCGAAATACCATTCCACCTTGATAGCCATAGAGACCGCTAGGGTCAAGAGGTTTGTTAAGGGGTTGAGGCCGCAGATTGCCATATTGATCTATTACACCGAGGACACTTCCTTTGCTCGGGTTGTAGATGAGGCGCTCCGAAAGAAGGCATTGGTACCGACAGATAGGCATGATGGTCCCCATAAGAAAAAGTTTCGGCCCCAGCCTTCGGGTCAGCTAGCTCACTCAGAGGGGACTTTCAGGTCAGCAGATCCTCCGCAGTGCGAAGGTCATAATAGTTCCAGAGGCCACATGGGTTCAGGACTAGGGGCGTCATCTGGAGGTTCGTAGTGGAGTTCTGGGCCACAGCAGTGTAACCAAAGTCACAAGAGGCACTGGGGGGCTTGCTGGGGACGTTCCGAGGTATGTTTCCGCTATGGGCAGACTGGGCATTACAAAAAGGATTGTCCTAGCCAGGGCAGTCAGCAGCCTCATCAAACCAGGGGAAAGGTACCGATGTTAGTGGGTTCCGTGGCTCAGAGGGGTCAAACTCAGGAAGGAGGCCAGCGAGCTGGTGGTTCAGAGAGGCCTGCTGCACCAATTTTTGTGGTTCAGGTGGTTCAGACTCAAGAGGGCGCTGAGGCATCCAAGGCAGTGGTGTTAGGTAATATTGTTGTTGGGTCTGCCATTGCATATGTTTTGTTTGATCCGGGTGCTACGCACTATTTTGTATCTGCTTTGTTTGCTGTTAAGTTATTAGGGATATCTTTGGTGCTTGAATTACCCCTTGTGGTGTCTACGCCTATGGGCGTTTCTGTGATGGCAGAGACAATCTTTCGGGGTTGTGAGGTTGTCATTTGCGGACATGTGTTGATAGCCGACTTGACACTCCTGCCGATGTTGGAGCTGGATGTAATTTTGGGTATGGACTGGTTGATGGACCATTTTACCTCAGTGGATTGCAGGGCTAAGACTGTGAACATCAGTAAGTCCGGATTGCCCTAGTTCACCTTCCAGAGTGAGGGAATGGGAGAGCCATTGTTGGCGATTTCAGCTCTTAAGGCTCGGAAGCTACTTCTGCTCGGTTGCCAGTCTTTCTTGGCCTTTGTGTCTGTGGCAGAGGAAGGCGGAGGTGAGGCTAGGGACATTGACGGGACGTCCGTGGTGTGTGGGTTTCCTGATGTGTTTCCGAAGGAGTTGCTAGGGTTGCCTCCACAGAGGGAGATTTAGTTCTGCATTGATTTGCAGCCTGGGGTGAAGCTGATCTTCATTAAGTACTTTAAATTGTTATTTGTGACTGTATTTGGATTTGGATTGTAATTTTTATTTTGAAGTACCTTGAACTCTATGTGTGTTTGAAGTAGCTTGTTATTTGTAGTAGTTTGAAGTAGTTATTTATGTGTGTTTGAAGTATAATGGTAATTTGAACTCCATGTGTGATTGTGTGTTCGAAGTAGTTATTCTTTTATATTGCAGCACTTTAATGATTGGAGGTTCAAACTTAGTTAATATCCTTTATGAATTTGTTAATAAGAAATGATTGCACTGCGGATTACATAGGTTAGTACCATTAGGCTTACTGCACGTGTAGGATTTTGTATGTAGTTTTTTTTGTCCAATCATTGCTAAACTCATCTAGTCTGCTATTTGAAGGATTCATCATAACTTTCATTTTGAAATGTGATCTATTATATCTTTGTTCATGCTTCCTATCTCTTAATCCAGTTGACTACTTTTTGTATAAATTAATGAAATCCCTGGTTTTGGCTAAACTCTCCAACAAATTTCTTCTAATATTTACATCTAATTAAATTGTGGTAAAAAATTTAATTAATTTATTGGTTAACCGGTAATTGTTGGTTAACCGAACCGAAAAACCGAAACCGAAATGACGGTTAATCAAATTTAATGGACCGGTTTACGATTAATGTTTTTGAAAAACTGAAGTTAATGGACCGGTTTTTTTTTTTCCATATGAACCGGTTAACCGGTCCATGCTCACCCCTACCCTTTAGTGTGGTCGTGAGAGACTTCACTCACAAGTAATGATTGATGTCTAGCAACGTGTCATGACTATATCAACCCCCAAATGCACCGAAGCAAAGCCGACCCTTCCACTAAGAATGGAGCACCAAAAGGGAAGAAGAGGGAATGAGAAAACAATAGAACGAGAAGGTAGATGAAGGAATACCTCATTGTCCTTCTTGGACTCCTCCAAGAAGTTGAAGTAGGCAGCACACCCAAGTAGAAGACACCTTCAATTTGGCTTCTCAAAAGACCGTGCAAGGAGGAAGAAGATGGTCGGCCACCAAGGGAGAGGAGGAGGGGTTCTTTGGAACTTTTCTCCTCGAGAACCCTCTCAAGAATCAAGTATTTAATTTTCTCCAAGTTCAAAAAACTAATTCACTTTCATCAACCTTTGAAGAATGATCCTATCAACCTTTGAAAAACTAATTATCTCCATAAATTAAGATCCTATTAACAAGAATGATAATTATCTAAATAAACCAATCCCCTAAACAATAGGAAAGAGGTTTATCTAAATAATTTGAATTCCTATTAATTAATAGAATTATGATTTATCCTCATAAATTATATATCTATTAATTTTATGATTTATCTCCATAAATCAAATACTTATTAATTAGGATTTATCCAAATAAATTAATTCCTAATTAATTGGTTAGGCTCATGGTTAGAAACAAAATTTCCTATCATATATATTTGATTCAAAATCAAATTATATTTAATTCATAATTAAATACAATCCCCGTCAAGTGGTTAATTAAATATTTAATTCATAATTAAAGTTTATATTTAATTTATAATTAAATCATAATTAGGATTTATCCATCCCTGTCTCTTCCACAAACCCTAACCCTAACAGCTCTAACAGGAACCCTAACCCTATTTCGAACTTGCCGCACCATGTTTTCAGGCCTCTCTTCCTCCCCCCAACGCTTACATGAGCCCAGATTCTTCGCAGATCTCATGCCATGAACCCTAAAACTACTGAGACTTCCACCTTCTCTAAAATTGCTAAAAATGCTTATGGTAAGATCTCTTTTACTCTTGATCAAGTTTCCGAATGGCAATCTTCTTGGCATAGTAGCCTCGTGGGCAAGTTTCTCGGCCGGCCGCCTCCCTTATCGATTGTTTCTCACTGGGCTTCTAATATCTGGTCTTCTTTTGGTTTATGCAATGTTCTGGACCTTGAAGAAGGTTTCTTTGTGTTTCGATTTCATGGTATTTCTAATGCAACTTCTGTTCTTACAGGTGGTCCCTAATCCTGCCAGAGTGCTATCATCCGCTTGGTTCCCTAGAAACCCTTCTTTCGTCCCTAGTTGGAAGATTTTACTTCTGCTCTGATTTGGTTACGTATACATGCTTTGCCGCTTGAATTGTGGAACCCTACTTCTGTTACGCAAATTGCAAATAGTCTTAGTAATTTAATTTCTATAGATTCTTGTTCTTTTGAATTCAATCGTATAAAATATATTAGAATATGTATTGAAATTGATCTATCTCAACTGATAAAACAGGGAATTTGGATTTCTGTCCCTGGCCATGAGTTTTTCAACCTGTCATTTATGAAAATCTTCCTTCAGTTTGTTTTTTATGTGGTTTAGTCAGCCATAGGGAACATTATTGCCCTATGAAAAATTCTCCTACCCAACTTGAGAACCATCCCCCTAAATTAGGCACTAAAAACCCTACCCCTAGCACTAGCTGTCCCTTTGTAGATTCCAGTAGTGTCCCGTTTAATACCACTCCTATTTCTTGCACTCAGGAATCTAATTTGATTCAGCCTAATGATATTGAGGAATCAGTGTGTGGGCCCTGGGTCCAGATTAGGCACAAAAATGGTCGGAAATAGGCTGCTATGCAGCAATCTATTGCACACCATGGTGCAAACAAACCCAAAGCCCCCATTACAAATGAGGATGCCTCCATCAGGAAGGCTGATGAAAATCAACTTCCTAGGACAAGACCTAAGTCTTCCAATAAGGCTCACTACCCCCCAAAAAACCAGAATCCTAGAGGAAATCACTCTCTTAGCTTCAAGAAAACCTTTGCTAGAGATAAAATTCCCCATGTTTACAAAAAAGTTCATGACCCTAAGCAAACCAAAGCTAAAGACTCCCCTAGTGATAAACTGTTGAGAAATCACTCAATCTTGCCTCCTCTGCTTTCTTGAAACAATCCTTTGAAGACCTTGTCAAGGAAGTTTCCCTTATTTTTTAGGCTGATTCCCACAAAACTATGCCTGAAAAATCAAGGGATTATATAAAAGGTAAAGTTGTATTACCTGTTGATCAAATACCCACACTAGAAAGGGGAGGGGGGGTTGAATAGTGTTGGGTGAGTTTTAACTTCTATTTGATTTCTTTCGAGTTCAATTTCTAATGCAACTAAAATTAACGTGCTACTAGATAGAGATGCTTGATGAATAATAAATAGCAAATAAGCACAATCAAACAAGCAATGCAAAGACGAGTAGTTATAGTGGTTAGACCAACCGCCTACTCCACTACCTTAGCTCCACACCAAGGATTTCTAACCAACACTTTATAGACTATGTGTTTCCCTTTGAATACAAATGAGGCATTCTTTCTCAACCCTTTGAGAATGCCTCGAACTTATTCACCTAGGCAAAACATAATTCTACAAAGGAAACCCAAATTGTTTACACTAGCACACCTAGCAAGCTAACAATGAAGAAACAAGTTCAAATAACAAGTAAAATTATAATGTAAAGAGCTAAAGAGTAAACCACAACTAAAAGATCTTTTCCAAGCCTTCAATGCCTCCAACTCCAGAAGATGTTGAGGTCGAATCGAAGCCGGAGTCGAGGGAAGATGAGCGCTTGAGAGAAATCATCGATCAGAGAAGCAAGCGTGGGCAAATCAAGCTTAGAAGGCACAAATCTCACTTAGGAAGCTTTTATGACTGGTTGAGAAGGGTTAATGAAGGTTGGTGAGGTGTATTTATAACTCCTCATTCGGTAGTTCATTCCAATGGGCATTTTTTTGCCCGTTGGACGCCGTTCGGTCGCTAAGCTACTGCCCTTTCTCGGCCATATTCGGTCGACCGACTGGTTGACCGACAGATCGACTGCCCTTTCCTGGCCATATTCGGTTGACCGATTGGTTGACCGAATTGGCTACTGCCACTATTCCATTTTGTCCGATTGACCGATCGGTTGATTGAACTTGGGTTGAGGCTGTTCTTTACACTTATTTTGTTGTGCGCTTTGTTTCTGGGTTCCGTTATCAAGTTTTGACTACGATAACATTAGAAATATGCTTGGGATATGTTCCTAGGGATATATTACATAGAATATACTTGGTGATCTATGAACTCTACTCAACTTACATCGAAGCCTTTATGCCGATTTTTGCATTTCTACGAGCGAAGTTCGTGCGTGTATCGTAACCTCAACCTGAACGCAAAACTTTACAAATATATTAAATACATGTTTCTTATCATCAAAATAGAGATCGAAGCCTAGGGAGAACCCTTGGACCAACATTACCAAATAAGCATAGTAGGCAGAAACACACCCCTTCCAATCTAAGCAAAGATACCTTAATTTTTTAGGGTTCCTCTAATACTAAGAGACATAGAAGTGGTTCTCCTATCCCTCCTTTAGTTGATCTCCAGGATCGATCGGATGATGATTATTCCCTATGATAAATCATGAATGTTATAGTTTGGAGTGTTAGAGGGGTCCTTAGACCCACTATTCTTGATAGAATGCATAGCTTGGTCAAAACTTGTAATGTTAAAATTTTTGCTCTTCAAGAAACCCATGTAGATGATGCTACTGCTTTATCATTTGTCTCTAAAATTGGTAGGAATTGGTTTGGTTCCTCTTTTACTTCTAATGGTGCTTCTGGTGGCTTGCTCGTTGTTTGGAATACTGTTGTGTTTAAAACTGAAGTTATTTTTTCCAGTCATGATGTTATGCATGCAATTATTTCTATTTCTAACTCTCAGCCCTTTTTGTTTTCTAATATTTATGCAAACACTAATCCTATCATTAGGAATTTACTTTGGCATAACCTCTCTAGATTAGACTTTTCTTCTTACCCCTGGCTCTTAGATGGGGATTGTAATAGTATTTTGAATCTTGAAGGCAAGAAAGGTGGCCTTGAATTCAAACTTAATCCTCACATTAGAACCTTTAGGAATTTCATCCTAAACACAAACCTCATTGACCAAGGCTTTAGTGGACCCAAGTACACCAGGTGTAACAATAAAAAAAGGTAAACATAGGATTCTCATCAGGCTGGACATAACCTTTCCTAACCCAACTTGGCTTCACTTCTTTGGAACCTCTACTATTAGACACCTCCTTAGATATGGATCTGACCACTGCCCCCTCCTGATTCAAATCAATCCTAAGACTAGCACTAGAAGCAAACTCTTCAAGTTTCAAAACTTCTGGACTGAGTACCCTGACTCCAGGGATATTATTCAGTCAGCCTGGTCCTCC
The DNA here is from genome assembly GCA_034359265.1 of Canna indica. NCBI lineage: Eukaryota > Viridiplantae > Streptophyta > Magnoliopsida > Zingiberales > Cannaceae > Canna > Canna indica. The sequence goes on along the minus strand of CP136890.1, from coordinate 45,169,398 downwards.
CCTGCTCCTCTCCCCATTCCTCATAACAAATTTGTTACCTAGTTGAATTCCACTAGAAAAGCCCTCTCTAATTGGAACAAAAACCAGGTTGGTAATTTCGTGGTTGCTCTTAAAATAGCTAAGGCTGAGTGCACTAGGCTTGAACATAAAGAAGCCAACTCTTGCCTTTCCTGTTCCGAGGAGACCAAACTCATATCACTCTACAACAAAATTCATGCCCTCCAAAGACAAATTAGTCTTAAATGGTGGGCTAAAGCCAAAACCAGGTGGCTTCTAGATGGTGACAAAAACACATTTTTTTTCCATAGAGTTGTCACCTCTAGGAGAAGAACCAACCTCATCACCAAGCTTATTGATGAAAATGGTAATATTCTTACCAATGATAACTCTATTCTTCAAGCTTTTGCCAAATATTATCAAGATCTCTGGCAACCTACCAACCTCAATCAATTCTTCTCCAGCTTTGGCCCTGTTTCCCCACTATCCCTAACTCTATGAAGGAAAAACTCATCAAACCCTTCACAAAAGTGGAGCTATGGTCTACTGTTAATTCCATGGCAAATGGGAAGAGTCCTAGGGTTGATGGCTTAACAGTCGAGTTCTATAAAAATTATTGGCCCATCATTGAACAAGACTTTTTTGATTGCATAATTAATTTTTAAAACACTTCTTTCCTCCCCTTTTCTTGGAATCAGACTATCCTAACCTTCATCCCTAAGGTCAGTAACCCCTCTAAGGTTTAAGACTATAGGCCCATCTCCTTGTGTAATTTAAACTATCGTATCCAATCCAAATTGTTTGCCAACATACATAAGGAAACCCTTGCCATTCTTATTTCTAAGGAACAATCTACCTTCGTTAAAGGCATAAATATTCATGAGAATGTCCTTATTTCCCAAGAAGCAGCCCATTCCATCTTTAAATACAACGGAAAGCAGCCTTGTATCATGGTCAAACTTGATCTAGCTAAGGCTTTCGATTTTGTTTCTTGGCAAGCCATTTACATTGTCCTGGAAGCCTGGAATTTCCCACCTATTTTTATTAAATGGATCCATTCTTGTTTGTCCACTGCCTCCTTTTATTGCCTTGCCAATGGCAACCTTTTTGGTTTCTTTCATACCAACAGGAGTGTAGGGCAAGGGGATCCCATATCTCCCTTTCTTTACATCCTAGTGGCCCAGACCCTCACCCTTTTAATCAACATGGATATTGATAAATATGAATTCACCCCTCTAACCATCAAACAGACTTTCAAAATTGGCCACCATCTTTTTGCGGATGACATTCTTCTCATGCTTAAAGCTAATGACAAGAGTCTCAATTCCATTAAAAACATTTTTGAGCACTATCATAGCTTAACTGGGTAGAATGTTAATCCCCTAAAGCCTGCCATTTACTTCCCAAATAATACCCCTCCCCATATTAAGCTCCCTATTTGTCATAAGCTTGGTATGACTGAAGGCTCATTTCCCTTCAAATGCTTAGGCACTATGATCTCTCCTAATTGCCCTCCTCCTAATGTTTACGATTACCTCTTTAACTCCATTAACACTAGACTCGGCTCCTGAAAAGCCAATTATTTATCCCAAGCTGGTAAACTCACTTTGAACAATCCTGTTCTTACCTCTATACCTTTCCATACTATTTTCGTGTCCTAGTTACCTAAGAAAACCATGAACAAAATTAATAGTATCATTAGTAACTTTTTATGGGGTTCAAATACTGAACAAAAGAAAATCCACATTGTTTTCTGGAACCAAATCACCACCCCTAAAATCAATGGTGGTCTTGGTGTCCACAATGTATTTCTTCAAATCCTTTCCCTGAATGACAAAAGAGTGGCTGCCTATTTAAATAATACTGATAATATGTGGTTGCAGCTTGTGAAACATAAGTACCATTTGCTTACTATTAGCAATGCCACTGCCTTGCCTCTTCCTCCTGCTCTTGGAGACTTTTTGTAAAGGCTTTTAAAAAGCATAGCCTTGGTTTCCATTATGTTATTAGATCTGGAAACAACACCTCTCTTGAATGATTCCTGGGCTTTAGATCTCCCCTTTAGCATGAAACCTACATTCATTAGTGTGGATCTGATTAATTCTGATATGACTATTAATTGCCTCATTACTGATCAGCATTGGAATTATGATTTTTGTAATGTTATGTTTTCTCATGAGCTAGGTGCATCCATTTCGATGATTGGGCTTCCTTTAACACCACATGACGATAAAATAATTTGGACTGAAAGTAGAGAAGGAAATATTACAATTGCTTTAGCCTACTCCTTTCTCCTCAAGCATGATTCTTTCATTTCTGACAATTCTTTTAATTGGTCTGCTATTTGGTCTTTAAAGATTCCTGGAAAAATAAAGATTTTCTTGTGGAAATTGATGCATGGCTGCTTACTTACCAAGGCTAGACTATGATTTAAAATTGGTTTCAAATAACTTGTGTATTTTCTGCCAAACTGTTGAGGAAAATTTTGAACATTTATTTTGCCATTGTCCTTTTTCTATTGAGATTTGGAACAGTTTGCAATCTTACTTTATAATCATGCTGCCAGATAGACAAACATGGATACTTGGTAGCAATCATCTTATCTTGAGTGATGATTCAATTCGTTACTCGATAAAAAGATTAGTTGTCGTTTCATGGTGGTTCATATGGTTTGGGAGAAATGAGAGATTGCATCAGACGAGGCAGCTTTCCCCCTCTTGCTTAGTGAGAAAAATAATTTCGTATGTCGGCTTCCTTGATTCCAATTTAAGATCTGAGGGCAAAGCTAAAGATAGAAATCCAATCATTTTGTAAATGGATGCCCCCTCTCTTAGAATGCATTAAAATAAACTGTGATGCTTCATTTACCAATGATTCTTTTGCCGAGGGTATTGTTGCCAGAAACCATAAGGGTAATGTTATTTATGCTGAATGCTTATTGGTTAATGCTAAGTTTGTTTTGCAAGCTGAAACACTTACCACTAGACAATCTTTGGTGGTTGTACTATAGGAAAGATATCAGCATGTTATCATTGATTCTGATTCAAAAACTCTTGTGGAATGTTTTGAAGCAAAAGAGCTGCCCAGATTGGCGCGTTCAAGCTAACTTTGATGATACCTCTTCATTTCTATTCGCTTGTAATAATGTTTGCTTCAATTTTGTTTTCAAACTCTTGTGGAATGTTTGAAGCAAAAGAGCTGCCCAGATTGGCGTGTTCAAGCTAACTTTGATGATATCTCTTCATTTATATTCGCTTGTAATAATGTTTGCTTCAATTTTGTTTTCAAACAGTGAAATATTATTATGTGTCAATCCCTACAATTTAGGGATTCCCTACAAATTAGGGTTATCGAGGAACTCCTTCCTCGTGCATTCGTCCGTATAGGAAATACCTTTCCTATTATGTTCGTAAACGAGATCCGTGATCGAGTTGCAGCATGTCCATGCTAGTAGACATATAGTACCTCGTTCAGACTCTATCTCATAAAGTCCGATACAAGGTTAGCCTGTTGTGTGTGACCCATTGGGACCCACACTAAGCCAGCAGCGAGTTGTCCATAATGTAGAGTTAGATCCGATAGAACTACTTCTATTCGAATCTTACGAGCCTCCACTAAACTGAAAGAAATAGTGCCCTTAAGCAAATCACATGTTGATGTGTAGGGAACTATCTATGGTTAATGAATAATATGAGGCATTTTTTCATCATATCTTGCATCCATATTTTGTATATATTAGATTGTGATGAACCCCATGAAATCGGGCAACTGATTCCAAGGCCATGATGAGATCATGCTAGTGAGACTTAGAATCCAGATGCCCCTGTTCTAAATGTTCCTAGTCGTAGAATCACCAATTAGGGGATTGACTATTCCGGATAGACTGGTGAACTTGGTATATGCCTTACACGATAAGAGGTAGCTGATCTCACAATTACCTATGAGCCGTCGTTAATGTACAAGTGCAGGTGCTCATTAGAGAATGAGTTCACTGAACACACCTACACGAGGAACACAAAATGGAATCCTTACATGAGTGTCAATAGGATGTTTCTCGGGTGATATTAGGTGCAAGCAATCCTTGGACCTGAGGTTGTCATGGTTACCTTGTGAGTGACAACCCATTGCTTTGGTTTTATCCCTACATGGCCCTCAACGTCATGTGTCATTACTAGGCATGGGGAAACATTCATGGAGGTAGGTGAGCAACCAACATGGAATGAGTTACTCCTAGTGAGAGGAGATAATGTCCTATGTGTCCTTGTGAGTGTCGACTCGGGAATCTCTGGCCAGAGTAGACATGAAAGTTTGGAAGATGTTTCTGGCGTTTCATTATTGAGATGACATCTTGATGGGTGGAATACATATGAATCGACATTAAGGTTTGACAATCATCCATACCCTAGCCGACTTCGGGGCGTTGTAACCGAGGGGCTTAGTTGCGCGGTAACTAATCATCGAATGGCGTTCAATCCCTGTAGATTGAACCTCACACTATCCGGGTAGTCATGACACGTTGCTAGACGTCAATCTTGACTAGTGAGTGGAGTCTCTCATGACCACACTGAAGGGGTTTAGTGGTGGCTCGTAATATTCGAATAGAAGTCATTCTATCGAATTCGACTCTCCGTTATGCACAACTCACTATTGCCTTATTGTGGAGCCCAATGGGTCACACACCACATGCTAACCTCGTAACGGACCTAATGAGATAAAGTCCGAATGCGGCACTATATGTCTACTAGCATGGACATGTTGCAACACGATCACAGATCTCGTTTATGGACATGATAGGAAGGATGTTTTCCATAGGAACGAATACGCGAGGAAGGAGTTCCTCGGTAACCCTAATTTATAGGGCATCGCTAAATTGTAGGGATTGGCACATGATAAATCCTAATCAGTAAGAATTTAATTTGTAGATATAAATTAAAGTTTATATTTAGTTGGATTTAATTAGTTTTGAATTAATTATAAACCATTAAATATAAATTATTGTTTTCGAGGCAAACCCTGGAATTTTGAATTCTAGGGAGAGGATTTAAAAAGGTTTGGATTCTTGAGAAGCTTCTTGAAGACCAACACTCCAAAGAGCTCCTCTTGATCTCCATGGTTGGCCGGCTATAAAGCTCCTCCTTCCTAGGTCTGTGAAGCTGATTTGGAGGTCTCTTCCTCTTGGGTGTGTCATCTCCTTCATCTTCTTGGAGGAGTCCATGGAGGACAACGAGGTATTCCTTCATCTTCTTCCTCGTTCCGTGGTTTTCTCATCCCCTCTTCCTCCCTTTTGGTGCTCGGTTCTTGGTGGAAGGGCCGGCTTCACCTAGGTGCATTTCGGGGTTGAGTTTCCCTCTCCGTTGAGCCACAACGGGTCTTGGTGTTCGCTGCCCCTTGGTTGCGAGGCGTTTTGTGTGGACCTTCCTTGGAGGACGTGCGCTTGGACGTCTTAAAACCCAATCCAATAATCTAGCGACAAGACTCTACTAATTTTCCTTTCAGCCTTAACAACAGCTTCCATTGTGTGGAACTCTTATAGGGCAAGTGTGCATGGAGTAGAGACTCCCCAAATTAGTTAAGTAGCGACACTTAATCAATCTGGACCACGGCGAGAGCTAAGCGATCATTAAATAGCCTTGCCCGTAATATGAAGATATGCGAGAACTCTTACCCATATCTTACCATTTATTCGGAATTGTCCGCTCATAGCATGATGGAATTGTCTGATTTTAATTCAAGCTGAGCTAACCATAGATCAAAGTCATATCTCTTTGGTTATTCAAATCCAAAAGGTTTCTCGATCGCAGGGGGTACAGATCCACAATAGACATATAGAGATTATTGTATGTCAAGTAACATCAAAAGTGTGAGTTTCAGAAGATGGAATGTCTAATGTTTTTTCACCTGGGGAATGAATCGGATTGTTGCGAGTGGAACGAGCAGGGCGTGCTTTGGACGAAGCGATCTCTTATTGGGCAATCCTGTAACTAATGTCTCATCATTTTATGAGACCGCTATCATTTTTCATTCATCCCCCACAACAAAGGGCGATGAGTGATGCTGCATTTGGCATAGATAAAGGATAACCTAATAAGAGTCAATCCCTGTATAGATCCATCGTGAAACATTAAATTATGGTTCAAATATTTTGGACCTGCATATCATCACGGAAACTAGATTTTGTTGTCCTCCGTGCTCTTGTTGCTGGTATTAGGGAGGCCCATCTTTCTGCCAATCTGCTGCATCCTCGAATGTTCTATCATAGGTTCAATGATAGGAGCAGCCTTACCATCTGCAGTATAAGGTATATCATCTCCTTCTACTCGTAGATTGAATTCCTTAAAGATTGCTAAAGTTGATCGCTCATTTTGGGATAATTTGTATTTTTTTAAATCACTTTTTTCGCTGTGCTTCTTCATCCATCCCAACAAAAACACCATTTTGGAACAATTTTGAACAATTCAGCTATAGGAATAGTTTTGGAACCGTTCCCATAGTCTCAATCTACAGGAACGGTTTTGGAACCGTTCCCATAGGCCCAAGCTATAGGAATGGTTGCCGAACCATTCCTATAAGCTTGGCCTTTAGGAACAGTTTTTTTACAGTATGGCCATAGTTAGGAAAATCATTCCTATAGCCTAGCGGAACGACAAATTTTAGTACATATGGGGAAACCGTTCCCATTGGTCTATGGCCACGGTTTTTTATGTTTTGGGAATAGTTTTCGATCGTTCCAATAGATCAAAAATGTTGTAGTGATGTGATGCATCTTTTGATTTGATTGGTTTTTCGGATACCGATTTTCCCTGATGTAAAGTAGATAGAAAAGCACTAGCATATGCTTGAGTTTTCAAAAAATTAAGAATTTGCCAACTTAAGGATTCAATTAAGAATTTGCAATCTTCCATATGCTTGAGTTTTCAAAAAATATCATCACACTCATGTAATGCCTTGTAGTGGGGCTTTGCGAGTTATCGATATTTGCCTTCCATAGGCTCACATTGGTATGGAGGACTATAGTGGTAGATGATACTTGGTTTTTATGGATTTTGTAGTTTTCATGATAAACTCATTACAAGTACCATGTTTCTTGCCCTTTTTATTGATGTCAAAAGGAGGAGAAAAGACTTGGTCACAATTGTTTTTTGATGCATATAGATAGGGGGAGTTATAAGTTAGATATGCATGTTAATAGGGGGAGCATATATTAGTTTTCTATTGGATTTATCAAGAACTCACAAATGAGCACTTAGAATTGTTGAATTTTCATGTTTTGTTTGTCATCATCAAAAGGAGAAGATTATTGGCACAAGCGTTGCCCCTATGCCTCGATCGCTATTTTGATGATAACAAACATGAAACTAATGCATTTGTGGAGTTTTGAGTTCAGATTGATGGTACGATACGCATGTGAACTTCGTTCGAAAAAATGCCAAGAAATGTCAAAAAATGGCTCTAACGACAACCACGTAGAATCCTAGGATTAGAAATAGAAATCAATGTAATGTGTTGGGATGTGAATAAGAAACACAGCTGAAATAGCAATTTAAAAATTTTGAAAGATCCCAAAACAACGATCTACTTTAGCAACAATTAAGGAATTCAATATAAGAGACAAAGGGAAAGGTATACCTCAAATCATGGTTGATATGATAGATCCTTTCCCCGTCAAGAGATGCACACATGCATGATCTCGAACGATAGTCCACACCAAGCACCTTGCAACAATAGGGGCAGCGAACATTAGGGCTCGTTGTGGCTCAACGGAGAAGCTTTATCAATCCTGAAATGCACCTAGGCATGGCTGGCCCTTCCACCAAGAACCGAGCACCAAAAAGGGAGGAAGAGGGGATGAGAAAAGCATGGAACGAGAGGGTAAATAAAAGAATACCTCGCTGTCCATCTTGGACTTCTCCAAGAAGAAGAAATAGGCGGCACACCCAAGTGGAAGACACCTTCAATTCGGCTTCACCAAAAGCTCGGGGAAGGAGGAAGATGGCCTACCACCAATGGAGAGGAGGAAGAACTAATTCACTAACCCCCACCCATGGGGTGCCCGGTCTGCATTTATAGAGAGGCGGGGGGTTACAAGGTAGACCCGCCCCCCTAAAAACTCTCTCCTCGGAATTTAAAATTTCCGGGTTTGCCTCCAAATATAATTCATATTTTAATGACTTCATAATTAATTCGGAATTAATTAAATCCAATAAAATATAAATTTTAATTTATCTCCTTAAATTAAAACCTATAAATAAGAATGATAATTATCTAAACAAACCAATTCCCTAAAAGGGAGGAAAGTGGTTTATTTAAATAATTCATTTTTTTATTTATTAATAGAATTATGATTTATCCTCATAAATCATATATCTATTAATTTTATGATTTATCTCCATAAATCATATTCTTATTTATTCATAAATCATCTTCTCGTCTTAACTCTAGCAATGATTCGAGCTCACCATCTTGAAGAGTTGGAGACTTGGAAGTCTTTGGAAGGGGCTCATACTTGTGGTTCCATTTTTAGCTCCTTCTTGTTGTTTTTCACCGTTCTTTAAATTGTAATCTTCATTGTTAGCTTGCTAGGTGTGCTAGTCTGAACACTTAGTGTTTCGTTCATAGAATTGTGTTTTGCCTAGTTGAATAGATTTGAGGAGTTCTCAAAGGGTTGAGAAGCGAGTCCTCGGTTGTATTCAAAGGGAAAAACAAAGTGTACAAAGGATTTCGTTAGAAATCGTTGGTGTGGAGCCAAGGTAGTGGAGTAGGCGGTTGGCCGAACCACTATAACTACTTGTCATTGCATTGCTTGTTTGATTGTGCTTATTGTCTAATTATTACTTGTCGAGCATCATAACTTAATTGCGTGATCAATTTGGTTGCATTATAAATTGAACTTGAAAGAAATCGAATAGAAGTTAAAATTCACCCAATACTATTCAGCCCCCCCCCTCCCTTTCCCCTCTCTAGTGTGGGTATTCAATCAACAATTGGTATAAGAGCAAGGTCGTAGGATTATATTTAACCATCTACCTTACAATTTACTTGATCTAGTGAAATCCAACTAGCTCAAGGGTACTCTACTCATACTCCACCACTGTTCGATGGAAACAACTATGCCTATTGGAAGATACGCATGAATGGCTTCCTTCAATCACTACATATGGATGTATGGATAATGATTCAAGTAGAGTTTAAGGAACGAACTAAGGATATGGATGAGTGGGATCAAGTAGAGTTTAAGGAACGAACTAAGGATATATTGTGGCCTATCAATTAATGAGTTTAATAGGATCTCCACTTGTAAGTCTGCATATGAACTTTGGAAAATCTTAGAGACTACACAAGTTAAGGAGTCTAAGATAAACCTACTCATGCATGATTATGAAATATTCAAAATGTTATCGCAAGAATCTATTGATGCCATGTAAGCTCGCTTTCAAAATATTACAAATGGATTAGCTAACCTTGGTAGACATAAGAGAAGAGGAGAAGGTAAGGAAGCTACTTCGTTCCTTTCCAAAATATTGGGAGCCCAGCGTCATTGCAATCATGGAATCAAAGGATATGAGCACCTTTAAGATCATCGAGCTCATTGAGTCTCTTATGACGCATGAGACCCATATGAAGCAATACAAGGAGGAAGATGCCCCCAAAGGCAAGACCAATGCCTTAAAAGCATCACACCGGGGTGAAGAACCCTCATCATCCGAGGAAGAGACAGATGATTTTGAAGAAATGACAATGTTGGCAAGGAGATTCATGAGTTTCATGAGAGGAGGCATGAGAAAGGGAAAAGGATGCTACACATGCTTCAATTGCAACAAAACCGGGCATCTAAGGAAGGATTGCCCACTTCTCAAGATGGCTTCTACCTCCAACCCTGACAAGAAAGACAAATACAAGAAGAAGAAGAAGAAGAAGAAGGCGATGATGTCTTCTTGGGATGAAAGCGAGTCTTCGTCAAGTGAAGAAGACTCCATAAGTGAAAAAGCAAATATTTGCCTCATGGCAAATGATAACGAAGTAAGATTTACTTTTGGCAAGTTTTCATTCACTCGAGAAGAATTAGAAAATAAATTTGATCAAATGAATGATGAATTTAATACTACTAGGAAAAAGTTTAAAGAGATTAAAAATAACTTAGTTAGAGGATTACCTAAGATAAAATTTGAAAAAGGCAAACTTTGTGATGCTTGTCAACATGAAAAATAAGTTAAGTCTTCATTTCATAGCTTAATCAAGTGAGTACATCTAAAACTCTTGAACTTGTGCATATGGATCTATTTGGTCCTTGTGATGTGGCTAGTCTAGGTGGAAAATTATATTGCTATATTTTGGTTGATAATTTATCAAGATTTACATGGGTTTTCTTCTTAGCTACGAAAAATAAAACTTTTGATTTCTTTAAAAAGTTTGCTAAGAAAGTTACAAATGAGAAAAGAATTTCAATTTTGAAAATTAGAAGTGATAATGGAGGAGAATTTAAAAATGAAATGTTTTCCGAATTTTGTGATGAATTGGGTATTGAGCATACCTTTTCTTCCCCTAGAACCCCTCAACAAAATGGGGTGGTTGAGAGGAAGAATAGAACCTTACAAGAGATGACTAGGACCATGCTTTGTAAAAATAATTTACCCAGGTATTTTTGGGCTGAAGCCATAAATACCTCTTGTTATATACTTAATCGTGTTTTATTAAGACCTAAAATCAAGAAAACACCTCTTGAGATTTGGAATGATAAAATCCCAAGTGTGGGATATTTTCGTGTTTTTTGATGTAAATGCTTTATTTTAAACACTAAAGAGCATCTAGGAAAATTTGATTCTAAATCTAATGAAGGCATTTTCCTAGGTTACTCTAATAGTTCTAACACCTATAGAGTTTATAATCGTAGAACTATAATTGTTGAAGGATCTTTGCATGTTACTTTTGATGAAACTAATGATTCTTCTAGAAATATTAAGATTGTGAATGTAGGTGAGGAACTTGAGGAACTAACATTTCATAACAAAGAGGTTGAAGATGAAAACAATGAGGAAACTCACCATGAATAACCTTCATCCTCAACTCTACCTCAAGAAGAAGAAGAAGAAGAGGAAGCTCTACCACCTCTCCCCAAAGGGTATCGATTGATAAGATATCACCCAATGGATCAAGTCATAGGAGAACCATCAACGGGAATGGTAACACGCTATAAACTTAAGAATATTTGTCAATATCATATCTCAAGTAGAGCCAAAAAATATTAAGGAAACAATTGAAGATGAATTTTGGGTAATTGCTATGCAAGAGGAACTTAATCAATTTGTTAGGAATGAAATTTGGGACTTAGTACCTTGACCTAGATGAATGAGGTTTAGTCATTAGAAACAAAGATAGGTTATTGGCCCAAGGGTATAATCAAGAAGAAGGAATAGATTATAATGAAACTTATGTTCCCATAGCTAGATTAGAGGCAATTCGCATGCTTTTGGCTTATGCTAGTTTTAAAGATTTTAATTTTTTTCAAATGGATGTCAAAAATGCCTTTTTAAATGGTTTTTATCCATGAAGAAGTTTATGTTGAACAACTCCCCGGATTTGAATGTTTTGAGTTTCCAAATCATGTTTTTAAACATAAAAAGACTTTGTATGGTTTAAAACAAGCCCCTAGGGCTTAGTATGAAAGGCTTTCCACATTTTTGATTGATGAAGACTTTAGCATTGGAAAAGCCGATATTTCTCTTTTTATAAAAAATAATAAAAATGAAATTTTACTCCTGCAAATTTATGTTGATGATATAATATTTGGTGCCACTAATGAATTGATTTGTGAGTGGTTTGCAAATTGAATGCCAGAGGAGTTTAAGATGAGCATGATGGGAGAACTCTCCTTCATGCTTGGTCTCCAAATCAAGCAAACCAACAAAGGGATCTTCATAAATCAAGCCAAGTCCACAAAGGAGCTCATCAAAAGGTTTGGAATGAATGAATCCAAGATAGCTTCTACACCAATGAGCACATCCATCTAGCTTGATAAAGATGAAGATGGCGTAAAGGTAGATGAAAAACGATATCAAGGTATGATCAGTAGCCTTGTCTATTTAACCGCAAGTAGACCCGATACCATGTTTATTGTTTGTGCATGTGCTAGGTTTCAATCTTGTCCTAAAATATCTCACTTAAGTGCTATCAAACGCATATTGAAATATTTGAAAGACACGGTTGACTTTGGATTATGGTATCCATGTAATACATCTTTCGATTTAATTGGTTTTTCAGATGCCAATTTTGTCAGTTGTAAAGTAGATAGAAAAAGCACTAGTGGGTGTTGTCAATTCCTAGGGATGAGTCTTGTTTCTTGGTTTTCAAAGAAACAAAACTCGATTACACTTTCAACTACCGAAGCGGAATACACCATTGTGGCTAGTTGTTGTCCACAAGTCCTTTGGATGAAACAAAACCTTTTAGATTAAGGACTTAAGTATTCATGTATACACAAACATTGTGATAATACTAGTACAATTAATTTAATAAAAAATCTAATTTTACACTCTAGGAACAAACACATTGATCTAAGACACCACTTTCTTAGGGATAATGTAGCTAAGGGAAATATATTCGTGGAATTTGTATCCACCAAAAATGCAACTTACGGATATATTCACAAAACCATTAAGTGAAGAAAGCTTTACAAATTTAAGAATGCAATTAGGGATTTGTGCTTTTCCAAGTGTTTAAACTTTCAAATTTACATGCCTTTTGAAAAATTGCATTTCATATATTATCTTCACACTTATGTATTGCCTTGTAATGGGGCTTTGCGACTTATCGTTGTTTGCCTTCCATAGGCTTACATTGATAGTACCTTAGTTCTTGCCCTTTTAATTGATGTCAAAAGGGGAAGAAAAATCAAGGTCACATGTGTTTTATGATGCATATAGATAGGGGGAATTATAAGTATGATATGCATATTAATAGGGCGAGCATATGTCAAGTTGCAAAATAGGTTGAGCATGCCTTAACTCAAACTCACAAATGGTACTTAGAGTTTTATATAATTTCATGTTTTATTTGTCATCATCAAAAAAGGGGAGATAGTTGGCCCAAGGGTTCCCCTTAGGCTTCGATATCTATTTTGATGATAACAAACATGTATCTAATATATTTGTAAAGTTTTGAGTTCAGGTTGAGGTTACGATACGCATGCGAACTTCGCTCGGAGAAATACAAATATCATAAAAAAGGCTCGGATGTAAATTGAGTAGAGTTCATAAATCACCTAGTAGATTCTATGTAACATATACATAGAAATACATCCCAAGCCTATTTGTAATGTAATCCAAGTCCAAACTTGGTAACAAAATAAATGTAAAAAATAGCCTCAGACCGAATGTGGCCCGAAAAAGGCAATAGCCTAGCGGTCGCTGGGTGATTGATCGATCGGTCGACCGACGATTGATCGACAAGAGTTTGGACGGCGTCCAATAGGCAGATAAATGCAGGTTGGAGTAATCTACTGAGTAAGGGGTTATGAATACCCCTCACCAACCTCTCTTAAAGTTTCTGAATGATCTTTAATGCATTCCAAGGAGAGATTTAAACCTTCCAAGGAGTTTCTTAATGGCACTATTCCTTTTATAATGTGCCTCTAGGATATCAACCCAAATTTGATTATAATAATCTCCAATTTAAAACTCGAAGACAAAACCCGAAAACAAACTTCGCATGACAAATTAGTGGAAATCAGCAAAGTTCAGGATTTCCAGGGTCCGACCAATGGGCGGTCGACGGCCGATCGACCAGCTCATCAGCCGGCCATCGACCGACCATTAAGTCCAGAATCGGGTAGAGGGCTCCGGTTGGTGGCCAGTCGCTTAACCGATCGATCGGCCATCGGTCAGCTACCGACCGAGCGGCCCCAACGGGCAAAAAAATGCCAGTTTGGTGACCTGTCCAAGTGAGGGGTTATAAATACATCTCATAAACACTCACCTACTCTCTTCTACTATTGATTAAGCCTTCAACAAAGGTTTTTAAGCCCTCCAAAGTTGATTTCCATGCGCGAGCTTCGATGATTCATCTTCTACTCAATGTGTTCTTCGCATCTCGACTCTGGCTTCAAATCACATCATTTGAGTTGAGAAGTTGGAGGCTTGGAAGGCTAAGAAAGGAACACACAAGCTTGGTTTATTTCATTGCTCCTTTTGTTCTTGTTTTCCATCATTATTTAAGTGTATTTCTCATCATTAGCTTGTAAGGTGTGCTAGGTAAACATCTTACGGTTCTTAATAGATTCGTGTTTTGCCTAAGTGAATAGGTGTTTAGGCTTTCTCAAAGGGTTGAGAAGTGAGTCCTCATTGTATTCAAATGGAAACACTTAGTCTATAAAGAGGTTTGGTTAAAAATTATTGGTGTGGAGCCAAGGTAGTAGAGTAGGCGGTTTGACCGAACTACTATAATCAATTGTGTTTGCATTGCCTTGTTACTTGCTTTCAATCGATATATTTACTTGTCTAAGCATCATACTTGAACATCGATTTGGTTGTGAACGGGTTTAAATCAAAAAGATTATTGTTGAACATAGTGTTAGCTACACACTATTCAACCCCCCTTCTAGTGTGAATATTTGAACAACACACACGTTCTCCTGAATTACAAGGGATATGCGATTACAAGCCCGATATATTCGGGATCAGCCTCGACCAATTTTCAACAATATCTTCGCGATATTACTAGGCGGCATCATCACTTCTGCTTGCAATAATTACAAACACGATACGCCTCAGGTAATCTAATATTCAATTTTTTGCATCCACCTCAATCTTTTACTGACTTGAGAGTCGGAGTATTTTTTGCAGTCCCCCGCTGGAGCTGCACCTGGGTAGGAGACCCACCAAATTAGACCATACCGCTCCGACTCTCATGCAAGACCCATCTACTCTATCACACATGTGTAAAAATATGATTCTTATGTCATATAATCAACGTATGTATAATTAGACGACAATGAGATTCTTATATAATATAATCAACGGATTAAAACCCATCTGAAATCTATATAGATAATATTTATTAACTTTTATAGATAATGTAATGAATCGTCAATAAATATATTTATTTTATTACTTATATGATTATTAATTATTTGTCAATTTGAATCTGTCTTCACATTTTGATTTCTACATTCGCCGCTGTTTGCCTTTCATTTGATTTCAGTTTTCGCTGCTGTCCGTGCTTATCATTAAGTCAGAGTTATGTATTCGCTGAGTCGTGTGCAACGCAACAAAACTAAGTTAATTTGTTCGTCGGACACCTACGCAAGCACGCTGAACATGTCGACATGACATGTGAAGAGGAAGAGCTCCACATGCGCATGCACATGCATATATAGTACATTGGATGGAGACTGCAGCGTCCGAAGACATGCCGACTTATAAGCTAAGAGGAGATAAGTCTGCAGGCGAATTGGGAGAATGTATCGGGGGCCGTCACATGCATCCTCGGTCTCATTACAATCAGGACAAGCAGCACATGCAGCGGATAGGGACAGAGCATATGCATGATTAATGAAATTAACATGGATGCATGCATCTATGCAGCTGCGAGGGAATCTTTAGCATGTATACTCCGGCCGGTAGAACAAGTTGTTGAAGAATGTATGGATTCTGTGGAAACTTATAGCAACGGAAAGGGCCTTCAAAAATATACTAACATGAATATTCTTAAGCTAAATTACACAAGTATATGTAGTACTGTACAATATCGCCCAATTCGACACTTGCAAAAACCCATTATATCGCCCGGAAATGTTCGACGTCGAAACATAAAAATAAGTAAAAATTATGATATACATATGTTTTGACGCTTGGTGCAGGCATCGAATTGTGTGTACAACATCTCGACGCTTGTCAGGCTTCAAAAACTTTTGGCGCCAGGTGTGGTACCGGTATTCGCATCCGCGACTGGCGATAAGCGGGCGCGCCCACTACGCCAACCCGCTTATCGTGACAGCTACCACCGTAAGCGAGGCGTGTCCATTGTGTTCGCGCACAGGAGGTTCCCGCCTCCTACAATTTTTTTTAAAAAAAATATTTTTAATTTCTTTTTTCTATATATATCTTTATTTTTCTTTCTTCTCCCCTATCTTCCCTTCTCTCATTTCTTCTATCCTATCCTTTATCTCATCATCTTTTTTTTCTTTTTTCTTTTATCCTCTATCTCTTGACTAGTTTTTTTCTTCATCTATTTATTCTTTTTCATTTTTTCACATTTTTTCACTTTTATCCTCCTACAATTATGAATTAAATATTTAATTACCTACTTGACCGGAAATGTATTTAATTATGAATTTAATTTGATTTGATTTTGAATCAAATATACATGGTGGAAAATTTAGTTTCTAACCATGAGGTTAACCAATTAATTGAGAATTAATTTATTTGTATAAATCCTAATTAATAAGAATTTGATTTATGGAAATAAATCATAAAATTAATAGATATATGATTTATGATGATAAATCATAAAATTAATAGATATATGATTTATGAAGATAAATCATAATTTTGTTAATTAATATGAAATCGAATTATTTAGATAAACATCTTTCCTATTGTTTAGAAGATTGATTTATTTAGATAATTATCTTTTTTTATATATAGGCTTTTATTTTATGAAGATAAATTAAAGTTTATATTTAAATGAATTTAATTAATTACGAATTAATTATGAATCCATTAAAATATATATTAATTTTGGAGGCAAACCCCATAATTTTGAATTTCGAGGAGACAGTTTTTAGGGGGCCGGGTCCACTCTTGTAGCCGCCCCCCTTCTCTATATATAGTAGCCGAACACGCCATAGGAAAGAGTTGGTGAATTAGTTCTTTATCTTCTTGGAGAAGATTAAGGGCTTGATTCTTTAGATGCTTCTTGAAGAGAAATGCTCCAAAGAACTCCTCATCTCCATTGGTGGCCAGCAGTCTACATCCTCCTTCCCCGGTTTTTGCGAAGCCAAATTGAAGGTGTCTTTTTCTTTAGTGTGCCACAATCTTCATCTTCTTGGAGGAGTACAAGAAGACAGCGAGGTATCTTCACATCTTCTCTTTCGTTCTAGTATTTTCTCATCCTCTCTCCTTCCCTCTTTGGTCCCCGATTCTTGGTAGAAGGGTCGGCCTCGCCTTGGTGGATTTCACGATTGAGAAAGCTTCTCCATTGAGCTAGAACGAGCCCCGGTGTTCGATGCCCCTTTTGTTGCGAAGTGCTTGGTGTGGACTTACATTGGACGACATGGGCGTATGCGTCTCAAAACACGGATAGGAGCAGTCATTGCAACCGCGAGTTGAGGTATACCTTCTCCTTCTTCTCCTATATTGAATTCCTTAATATTGCTAAAGTAGATCATTATTTTTGGAATGGTTTAAATTTTTTAAATTGCTATTTCCACTGTGTTTCTTATTCTGGTACACCATGTACCCTGAAGCCTAACACAAACCAAACCACATATACAATCAAACCAGACCTGAACATTTAATAGCATTTCAAAGATTTCTAAAAATACATTTATTTTTAAAAAACTCAAACCACCAACTCAATAAATTTTCAAATCGATTTCAAAATTTTAATTACTAGTAAATCGAGTCTACATGACTCAAATGACACAAAAAGTAACATGACTCAACACGGTATCCCCCTCGACCACGACATGTCACGAGACCCGCTGCCCTGAAGCCACAAGCCGCGCTACCACACCCCGCCACCTCGGTACCTCTCTGATCTCGCTTAGGTGTTGAAAAACATCAACATAAGAGGGTAAGTCCAACTAGGACTTAAGTGAGTAGATCAATCCCCAATCCACCATATCCAACATTATCAAACAAAACACATATTTAAGCATAAGAAAGATAAAGCATAATTAAGGTGCATTATTTAATTAGCAGAGCAATCCTCTCAGGCATCATACAGCAACCTGCAAAAAATATGCCAACATGTATAAAATATAGATATGCTCAATCCAACAATCTACATACTCACCCAGACCTGTCGGTCCTCATAACCACATAGGGTAGGTAGTCGGTGTGGCGTCCGATCTACCACCCAGCCAATGTCATCCCTTTGGGGTATGCTCTCCCCTAACTGACGTGGCTCTTCCGATCCGTCTCTTTGGGGAATACATTTCCCTCACCGATCGAGATTCCAAACCATCTCCTTTGGGGCATAGTGCCTCACTGGCCGGAACTTTCGGAATAGTGCCAACACCATTTCTTTGGGGCATAACTCCCCTCACCGCTGAGGCTTCTGGGAATATGCACCAAGCACAGTACACACACATAATAGCATACTAAGGAAAAGATGCAACTACACAATAATAAATAAAGTATGCTATGTACATACCTTGGCCTCTCCATGACCTCATGCCACAATCCACACACACACATATATATATATATATATATATCAATGTCCTAGAACACGTAAGCTACAAAAATATCTATCAATAAAGAATCCTACACAAGGTATTAAATGTAGCGAGTATCTATAATAAACAACAACCCCATTTTATGACCCTAATCGCATCACCTAGGGCAGGCCTTCCCCTTTACCTAAATGCTCTAAGAGCAAGGGGGATTCGGCCCTACTAGCCCTCCTTAGGGTCGTCTCAACGCTAAATTCAATCTACGATCGTACATCTCTAGATGTCCCTAGGTGTCTCTAAATTATTATTTTCCAAATTTAAAGGTCTCTACTCTATGGCATGCTCTTCCCCGGCCTCGGCCTTGGCCCTGGCGTTTAGTTGAATTACTACCACTACCGCTCAATGTAGCATTGTGAGTCTCCATCACAGTCAATTACAAGAAATTTTTTACCATTAATACCAACAAATTGTAACTAAAATTTAAATTACTAACCGCATGGTGCGTTGAGTGCAGTCGTGGTTGCCAGATCTCGTAACATAACTATACCGTATGTCGACACCCTAGCATATGTCTCATACGGTACCCAACTCCTAGTCATAGTCAAGACCTAACCAAAAGCTCTGATACCAACTTTATCACACCCCAACTTAGGCTCGTGTGACCGGCCAAGGTCTATGTCCTACCCTGAAGCCTACTACATACACTGACTAATAGAAACTGAAACACATAATGAAAACAACGATGCAACTTTATTCAAATCTTTAAAGAAGGTTCACAATTTTGCTTAAAAACATGAAAAGTTCTGAAACATCAATCACTATAGGAAACAACTCAAGTTTAAAAGCAAGTACATGTTTTCGAACAGACAATCTCAGTTTATTAAAAGAAACAACTGCCATAGACCTCTAGACTATGACTAGTGGACGCTGCTACGAGATCTACACCACTGCCTGCCCTCCAGCTGCATCATGATTCCAAGCCTCATCTCACTGATCGGGCTCTGCAAAATAAGGAAATAAACCATGAGTCCACATGGGACCCAGTGAGCGGTTCTTCCGAACCATCACATAATCCCCCAATAATCACATATATATATATATATGATAAAAATATAAAGTTAGGGATATAAGTTGCATCTGTTATGACAACCGAGCCCAGGGGTCGTCCTGTATAGGCCATACATTCATGTAAGCAGCCATAACAGCCTAACTATGCCACATGGCACCCGGCCCCTAGGGCCTACTCATGGTCTAGTGATTCGGCTATAACCAGCCCTTCCACATACTGGCCGTTCGGGCCACATAGCACATAAGTGAATCAAAGCAAACTCCGGGCCGTCGACTAGGATGGTCTGCTAGTCTCCGAACACCGACTGGGGTAGGGATAGCTAGTCCCACCCAACTGCGGTCTGACACCTAGTGGGCTCGCTGATGCAATCTCAAGATCCAATCACTAGCCGAGTCAAGCATTAGTCATTCCGACTACCCATGCTTCACATCACACAAGCATGGTGTCCTAAAGTTTCCTTATTTAAAGTCCCGGGCGTCCGCCCGTTCTCAGCCTTTTAATTTCGGCCATACCATGCACACACTATTGTTCGCAAAATATTTCTTAGGTGTGAGGCCTAACTCGTCTACTTTTTAGTTTCCATATCTAACACACACTTTATAATTTCATGTAAATCATCTAGCGTCATATGCTACCTTTTGCTAATGTAAACTACATATTATAGACTTGGAAATGCACCCAACAATACCAGACAGCATATAAACTATAATGAAATTTCTTCACAACACCTACTATGTATAGCCACATGATTCAATGATAAAGAATTTAAATTCTGCATTAAACCATAAATTCAACAAGGAAATAAATTATCTAACATGGTAAAAGTATCACCACATTTCAGAATTTAAAGAGGAAAGGTCTAAGGATGGTTACTATCCTACCATTCTACTAATTAGAGGCATCAACATAGAAGCTTTCCTTAGTTAGATCTTACCTAAATGTCATCTTGATTCTAATTGTCAATCTAGGCAACTTGTCATGCCCTATTGTTTTGAGTATTCCTAACCATGAAGTTTATCTTCTAGAGATCACCATCTCCCCCAATCCTTGCTCGACCAAGACTTGAGCAAAGCATGCCTTGCTCGGCCGAGCCTCTAAGGATAGGAACAAGAGGGAAGGACCAACCCCAACCCTAATATCTTGTTTCCGATCTATCCTAATTAAGACCTTGATCAAGCCACACACCCCTTGCTCGGCCAACCCTGGACATGGAGTTTTCCCTTTGCTTGGTCGAGCCTACTAGGCATTAGAGGATGAGTTCCAATCGTCACATTCAGTAAGTAAATCATGAATCCACTCAATATGGGTTTAAGATCGTTCAAAGGGGGGTTACATCTGTCAAGGGAATTGGGGAAAATTTCGGCATGACCTTTCCCCTTTTTCCTTCACTCAGCAGCCCCTAAAATATCAAGAATCCAACAAAAACTGCAGAGATCCGATGCAACAATAAGTAAAACAGTGGAAGAAGGTCAAGGTACCATGAATCAACGAAAAACTCGTGAGAAACTCGACACATAGCAGCCCTAGGAGTTCGGCTACCCGCCTCCCCCAAATCAACAGAAAGTAACCACTCACCTTGATCAAGGTAGAAGAAAGGGTGGACGTTGACGACCTCGATCCTTCCGACGGTGACATAATTTTCGGCGCCGACCCAAGATCTCCCCTCCTCTCTCTCTTGCTCGGGCGGCGTGCGGCTCAAGAATGAGCCGCACGGCTCATAACTAGGGGTTTTATCCCCTCACCCACCAATGACACAAATGCCCCTCTATCTGACTTAGCCACTCTCGACTCGATCCGAGTCCGATTCGGGCCCCGATTCGATCCACATACACGATTTGAACTCAACTCAAAAAGGACATCTAATGCTTAATAAGGAAATATCCATCTTACCAATATAAACTTCATAAGCCGAGTTATACCTTCTACTCGAGGCAACTCCGCGGCTCGACTCGACTAACTCCTAATCCGGTGCATTGCACCAAAAATAGATTTTTGTATTAGGAAAATTTTTTCGGGTCTTACAACCTAGGTACCCAAGGCTTTTTGGAAGGACTGCCAAAACCGGGCTGTGAACTGGGTACCGCGATCAGATATGATCATCACTGGGGTACCATGGTATGCCACAATCTTATCCAAGAATAGTCTGGCATACTGCTCCGCAGAAATGGTTGTCTTGACAGGTATGAAATGGGCGGTCTTTGTCAATCTGTCAACCACCACCCAGGTAGAATCAAAATCGTCTTTGACTTAGGCAACCCTGTCACTAGATCCATGGTGATCTTCTCCCACTTCCACTCGGGAACCTCTAGGTTTTGCAACAACCCCGCGGGCTTCAGGTGTAATATCCCAGATATTTAAAATTATTATTTTTTCTTTTATGTGTATTTGCCAGCTTTGCGGACTAGTTCATGGTCGAGTCGAGTCGACTCATGGTCCGGAGCAAGCTTGCGAACTCGGCTAAGTAGAATATAAATTTATGAATTTATGAATTTTTAGGCTAGGGTGGTTGAGAGTATTTAATTTGGTGTTGTGTGTGCATAATTGCTAATTATGAATTTATGAGTATTTAATTAATTGTTTGTGTTTTATTAGAATGAGATTAATTAAATTATTTAAGTCTATCGGGTTAGCGGGTTTGGGTTTTGGCTTAAGATGGATGCGGGTTGTGAATTAATGGTTTAAGGGGTTAGGGTTCAGGAGGGTGTATAACCCCCCCCCCCCTCCTCATGCTTGTGGCTCCTATTTTGGAGCCACCTAAAAAGTTGAGAAAGGAGCCACCGCCCCTCTTTCTCCCTTGTTGAGTCGAGCTGCCCCGTTTGAGGCCGAATTTGGATATCGCCGCTTGGAAGTTCTTCTCTAAATTATTTTCCTAATCAAGGTGAGTGGTTTTATCCCTCCTGTTCGGTTTTTCTTCGAATTTTCTTGGAGTTGCCTTGAGGATTCTTGATTTTGATAATGTCCTTTTGTGTTCTTGAGATTTTCTGGGTTTCTATGTCATCCTTAGATCTTAAATTTTGATCTCATATCATGGAATTTATGTTTAAGGGAAGATCTGTGATTTTATAATTAAATCTTGTGAATCTTGGGTGCAACCCTCATCTTGGAGATCTAGAGGTTCTTGATGCTAAAGAATTAATTTTATTTCCTTGATTCTTGGTTTAGGGATTCTTGATATATATATGCTAGTTTTTATTGAATAAATATTATGAGATTGTATGCATGATTGGCTTGATGGCATGAATCTGTGATGTTAGAAATTTAGGAATTTAATTCTGCAAAATTCGGATTTTATTTCATGTTGTGCTGGAAATTTCAATTTTCTGAAATTTATGTGCTGTTTATTGAATCTGGCCAATTTTTGATTTCTGTATTATTATGTGATTAGATCTCTGATTATAGTCGTGTAACCTATCGTTTTGACCACAAAACATAATTTGCAAACATAGGACATACTTTGAGGAGTAGATTTGGGGTATACACAGCACTTCTGGGCAGAACAAAACTAAAATAAAACTCTAAAACCAAACCCTAATTGAGATGAACTAGATTTTAATTCTATAATTAAAATTGAGTCTAAAGGTGTGCAAAATTGTTATGAATCAACTTACAATGTATGAATGAAATAAAACCACACGGGTTCATGACGTTGCGGGTCTAAGGGGTAAGGGTCGGGTTTGAAGTGTTGAGACGCTTCATAGTGAGGACAACCTTAGGACACCGTAGGAAAATCTTGACTTAGGTCTTGATGCACCATATCCTTGGGAATTGCAGAGCGGCTCATTTAGGAGCCGGGTTACCGGCTACGCCCGTGTGGTTGGATGTCAATTCCCAACATGCAGGATAAGTTCGGAGGGCCTTTCCCGATTATCCTGATATGTGCACGGTTACCTTTATGCATGATAGGGATTCGACCCGCGCGTCTTGATGGTGATGTTGCCTTTGGGCATGGTAGGGATTCGACCCGATGCACCTCTTGATGGTGATGTTGCCTTTGGGCAGGATAGGGATTCGACCCGATGCACCTCTTGATGGTGATGTTGCCTTTAGGTATGGTAGGGATTCGACCCGATGCACCTCATTGATGGTGATGTTGCCTTTGGGCATGGTAGGGCTTCGACCCGATGCACCTCTGTGATGGTGATGTTGCCTTTGGGCATGGTAGGGCTCGACCTGATGCACATTTTTTGGTGACATTGCCTTCGAGCATAGTAGGGCTTCAGCCTGATGCATTTCTTTGAAGAGATAGATGCCACGTGCATGGATGCCTTTGGGCTTGGTAGCTAGTCAGGTTTTTGCGACGTGGTCTTTTTAGAGATAGAATTTATTTATTTTATCTCTGTGTTTAATTGTGAGGGCGGATAAAGCCGCTCGCTGAGTTCTTTGAACTCACCCGTTGTCGTGTGATTTTTGTTTTGCAGAGCCTGATCGGTGGGTTGGATGCACTTGGCGTCGCTGGAGGGCAGAGGAGCCATTGGATCTCATAGTAGTCCTAGTTAAGGTCGTAGTCGAGTTTTTCTTTCGGTAGTGTCATGCACTTGTATTAGCTTGTTTTGGCGTTGTAGACTGAGGGCATTTATGTTATTATTTCAGGTTTTATTTGACTGAACTTTTGAACTGTTGAACCTAATCGTATTTCTGCATCTTCTTTACTTCTGAGTTTTTAATCTAAAGTTGTTATTGATTCACTTTTTCTTTAAAATAAAACTTGTTGTTTTCTTTCCGCTACACTAATTGTTTTGGCATGTGCATGGGTTAGGCTTCGGAGTATAGGCACGTATACCCTAGCCGGTCACGGGACCCTCAGTTGGGGCGTGACAAAGTTGGTATTAGAGCATGTGGTTTGGTCCGACTATGACCTAGAGTGTCAGTATACGATAGTGGTATGCGTGTCAGTATACGGTAGTGGTATGCTATGAGATCAATGGGCTAAGTCTTCACCTCAGCGCGACTTGTGTTTTAGTTTGCAAAACATTGGGTGAAGTTAATTGCTTAATCTTGAATTATTTCTTTTCTGGTGTTTCCATATCGATGGAGGCCTTTGATGCCACAAGGAGCGGTTGTGAAAGCAACTCGACTGAGCGCTGAGGCCGAGGCCAGGGTCGGGCTTGGGGGAGAGCACCACAGGTCTGGGAGGAGGTGGGACAGGATCCTATGGTTGTGTTGCTGTAGGCCCGAGTGGCTAAGCTAGTTGTGGCACTCCGCAGGGAGGAGGAACTGGGAAAGTCCCAGGGTGGCACAGCTTGAGGCCGAAAATGGCCATGTGCTAGAGAGTGCACCATTTTTGGAAGGGGGGGTGTGGGCGAAATGGCGACATTAGAGGGGGGGGGTGAATAGTGTGTTTACTATACGATTCGCCTAAATTCACTTTTATGTGACTACTTAGATTGGTTTAGGCAATATGCAATTCAATGATTTTATATGCGGAAGCAATAAATGATTTAGCAATTAAAGCAAACAAGAAATCAATGCAAACACAAGATTTATAGTGGTTCGGCCCAAATGTCTACTCCACTATCTAAGCACCCCACTTAGAATTTCTAAACTAGTTTTACTAGATTAATTTATGTTTCCCTTACACACGAGGACTTTTCACCGAAGAGATGTACTCTCGACCTAAGGCACTTCCCCACCCGGAAGTCA
Organism: Canna indica; assembly: GCA_034359265.1. NCBI lineage: Eukaryota > Viridiplantae > Streptophyta > Magnoliopsida > Zingiberales > Cannaceae > Canna > Canna indica. The sequence goes on along the minus strand of CP136890.1, from coordinate 45,144,301 downwards.
CCGCCTTCTTATCGAGAGTCCTCTTCCACCTCAACCCTAAGGGACAACTAAACTAATCCTAGTAAACACTACGTTTAATTACACAAGTGGCTTTACTCCTTTTACACCAAGGATACCATTTTCCACACACAAGACCAAACACTTGGTCTTCACACGCACAAGTAAAAAACACAGTTTAAATAAAAGATAAAAAACAATCAAAAGAGTTAAATAATAAAACCAATAGAAAGAGTTCTTTTGCAAGCCTTTGGCGCCTTCAACTATTCAAGAGATGAGCTTGATCAAAACTCGAGTTGAAGCAGCAGCTGGTGCTAGAAGAATGAACTCGACGTAAAACAGAGCGCAAGCTTTAAATCTTTTTGTGATCTCTCAAATTTTGTTTTGGTATAACTTGACTTTAGTTAAAACGGATTTCAAACCATTTAGCAAAGTGAACTTTAATAATGATACTTGATGCTTCTCTTTGCTTTTTGGTTGGGTTAGCTTGCTAAGTAGCTATATTTTCACTAAAACATTAGTGTAGCTTACTTGCAAGTTATAAATATTTTAGGAAGGCTTAATTCTTCCTCTTAATGGCTCAAATAAACCCTGTAAGAATGAAGGAAGAAAGTTAAATGAAGTATATGAGGGTATATTTATGCCCTCATGAAAGAACGGCTGCTCAACGGACAAAAAACCATCTGTTGCAGACCGCTGGTCGATTGGTCGGTCGACCGACTGGTCGACTGGTCATTCGACCGCTTGCCATCTCCCTGTGGGCGGTCAACCGACGGGTCGACCACTTGAGGCAAAACCATTGATCCGTGAGTTCCGATCGACCCATCGGTCAACCGATGCATTTTGCATCTTCAGCTATTCGTAGGTCGGTTGATCGACCGATCGGTTGACCAAAATGGCTGGGCCTTTCTTTCTTACCCTATTCGGTCGACCGCCCGATCGATCGAACATAGGCTGAGGTTGTTTTCTTCAGCCTTTTTCTTCCACGCTTCATTTTCGGGTTCTGACTTTCAACGCGCATCAACTTGGAGAGCTTTCATGTGATCCTTGAGCTCGTCCAATACGTCTTTGTCGCACACGACGATCAATGTCCTTCCGATTTCTGATTTCTTCCGATATTTTCAATCGAGGACATTGTACGCTAATTGATATGGAACCTGAAATATATTCTCAATGAAATCATTAGTCCCATGTTTGTTATCATCAAAACCATCAAAACCGAGATTAAGGCTAAGGTTGAAAACCTAAAGCCAACAATCTCCCCCTTTTCAATGATGACAAACATCCTTAATAAAATATATAATCATTAAAGCATATATGATATCAACTTAGGGATTTCTCCCCCTATCAACATGCATATCTATAAGAATAAACTCCCCCTATCTATATGGATGGATTTCCTATATTTTCCTCCCCTTTACCTATAATTTTCTCCCCATTTTAACTATACATTTCTCCCCCTTTTGACTACACATTTCTCCCCCTTTTGACATCAATCAAAAAGGGCAAGAAAGGACATTCTAGACAAAGGGATGAAACACAATTATATTTTAGTTGAGACTCTAAGGAGTATTTTTCATGAAACATGAAAATATCAACCAAGGGATGGAAAACAATCTATTTGATATAAACCTTAAATCATACATGATAAAAGAAGGATAGATACAATTCAAAACCAAATCATGTATGCACTCAAGTATGAATGTACTCATATCGTTTTCATGACATAATGTCATTTAATCAAATATCAACATAGCATGTTTTTATTTGAAATAAACATGAAAGACATGAAAATGCTAAGCTCAACTTTTTCTATCTACTCATGTTTTCTCAAACTTAGGCATCTAGACATCAAACATGAGATAATGTAAGTCTATGAATTAAGTTTGGGCTTAAGATGAGATTTTTAATTCACTTTGTTGACTTAGGTCAACCTATATTTCAAGTTTTCAAAAAATCAAACTTTTGAGTTTATACAAACTCATATTTTGACAATTATTTTTGAAACCAATTTTTGGATGAAAATTTTGATACCAAACATTGAATGGAAATTTGAAATGCATGTATCAAGTTTGAACTTAAAATGAATTTTCTAAGTTCATTTTTCATCCTATATTGTTTGACAAATAAACAAATGGATCCTAGCTATCATCCAAAATATAAAAATCATTCCTAGAAATGATTTTACTCATGAAATTGTGTGAATGATATTAGAAATAGAATCCAAATGGTGTACATGAGTTTTTATTGAAGTTTTTGAAGAAAAATCAAAGTATCGGAAAAATTAGTGTTTCAAAAATGATGATACTTTATGTTTTGAAATCCAACTTCAAAAATTCATTATAAATTATATTATTGATGAAACTTTTTGAAATTTTCAATGATAAAACTAAATTTTTCAGGGAATGTGCAGTTTCAAGAATCATTTAAAAATGATTTTTTTATATTTTTCTAGAAATAACTAAAAATGGTGATACCAATTGTTGAACAAATGGCAATTCCATAATTTTTTAGTTATTTTCAAAGAATGCTTAGTTTTCATTCAAACTTTTATGACACCACATTATGGTCATGTAAAGAGTGTATGTCAAGTTTGAGATGAAAATTATATTCTTAAGTCAAGATATCAACCTAGCATGGTTTCATTCAAAACTAAACTAGTTTTTATGAAACTTGCTAAGTTTCAATCTTGACATTTACTCATGATTTTTCAAAGTTAAAACTATGAATACTTAACATGAGTAAACCTAAACATGTTTCTCAAATATGGATCATAAATGAGACCTTTAAGTCTACTTGTTGACTTGGGTCAACATGTTTCAAAAAGAGGTAAATATGAATTGACCTCTATTGTCATCTTATCCATATCTATGTGAATTGTTCACTCTAAGAGCATGGAAACATGTCGTACCTATTTCTAAACATGTTTATTAAGTTTTGGACTTAAAATGAATTTTTGAAGTCGATCTGTTGACTTGGGTCAAACTTCTCAAACTTAAGTCCTCTAAAGTGAGATACCAATTGTATTTGTTCATCTAGACATGAATTTTCAAGTTTTAAAATATCTAGACACATGTCATGTGTGTATCTAAACATGTTCATTACATTTTTACCTTAACATGAAGTCTCTAAAGAAGAATTTTAACCTAGTTCAATTTCATAAATTTTAAGATATCATGAAATGAGCTAAGTTATCAATATTTTTCCTACTCATGAAAATTCAAATATTTATCATGCAACATCAATCATGAGCATAGAGAAATCATTTAAGCATGAAAATTTAATTATTTTACTAAGATTTTTGCAAAAATTAAAATCATACCTTTTTGTTGAAAATTTGCCCAACTTTTCATATCCTTTTTCATTTTCTTCTAGATAGCATAGCTTACGAATTTTCATTTACATTCATAACTTGCAAGTAGACATCATTAGTATCATAATGAAATAATATGTCAACTAGCAAGCTATCTTACTACATAGCAAGGTTCAATGCAAAGTTTCATTTAAAACCTTAACCTATGCTAGATAGTAGATTCATTTCAAGAAATTTTTAATGATATCTAAATGAATCTAAGGGATCTTAAGATGTGAAGTATTTGAAGAGTAAGATCTCTGCCTATGTTAAACTAGTTTGGACTTAAAAGGAATGTCTCTAATGACAAGTTCTAACTTAGGGCAAGTTTCATTTAATGAAGTTTGCCAAAGTGCCATAATTCTACCTACTCATGAGAAATCAAGTATTTTACATACAATTCTAATCATGAGTACAGAGACATGATTTTAGCTTAAACAATGAGGTATAACACTTAGATTTTGAATTTATCAAAGTTATACCTTTTTCATGATAATTTGCCAAACTAATCTATTCTATTTAGCCTTTCATTTTCATAAGTGTTAACTTGCAAGCCAAAAAGCATTAGTAGCACAATGATACAATAACTAGCAAGTTAGCATACTAAATAGCAAAGGTGAAATAGAATTGTTTCATTTGAGAATTTCAACCTAAGCTAGATAGCGATAAATTCGTTCCAAGAGAATTATCATGAAACCAAAAATAATTTTTAGATATTACAAAAATAATATAAATGAAAACATGATCTCCAACCGTTCCTATTGGTTGAAAACCGAAAGGCCACAATGTGCCTACGATTTAGAACCGTAAGGTCGCTTAGGCCCATTACAGGCCACCGGGGTCTCCGAAGAGACCGCGAAATCAAAAAATAAAAATGTTTTTAAAATTTATCAAGAGCGGGCAAAACCAACTCAAATTAAACATGGTATCATAAACTTCAACTAAGGTAAAATAATGCAAGATAGAAGATGATACCGGAATGTTTGATGCCAATTTTACCTAAGGCATCAAGGTGATTTGAAGTTGCAACCTCTTGGAGATTTCTCATTAAGGTCCAAAGTCAACTTCAATCCTTCAACTTCTTTACCCTTGTGTGGTTCCTCCCCCTACAAAAGAACATGATACCTTTGGTACCCAAATAGCTTTGGGTCCTTGGGGGTTAGAGGGCTTAGGAATCCAAAGTGTCCTAGCAACACTTGGATTTCTCTTTAATGTGCAATCATGGATGGAATACCCAAATACATATCATGAGAATTAGAAGAGCTAGTAGTAACATTTTCATTATTATGACTAGAAGGGAGAGAGTATACCTCATCATCGGTACTCATGAGGCAAACTTTTGAGGTAGCTTCATAGTCATTGCTAGAGGGTGCTTCAAATGTGTGAGAGGTGGAGGTGGAAGCACTTGACCTCTTCCTTGCTTTCGTTCTTCATGCTTGGGCAATTTTTCTTCACATGCCCCTTCTCTTTGCAAGCATGACAGATTACTCTTCTCTTTCGGCTCTTTGTGCTACTTCATTGACTAGAAGAGCTATGGGCATCAAAACCAAGATTAGTAGTAGGTGTGTGACCATTGATCATAAGAGCCTCCAGTATTTGCTTACCCAGATGGAGTAGAACCTGAGGCAAAGAAGATGGCTTGAGCCATTGAAGGACTATGTCTGCACGATCATGTACCATCCAGGGAAAGCTAATGTGGTGACTAATGCCTTGAGCAGAAAGTCTATGAGCAGTTTAGCACATTTGGTGGTCAGGAGGAGGCCATTGGCTCAGGCTTTGGCCTTATGCTTAGATGGAGGAGCAGTCTTGCTAGTATCATATTCTAGTGCGCTGGTGGCCCACTTCAGAGTGCAGTCCACATTGGTGGACATGCTGCGGGCAGCGCAGGAGGAGGATGTTTTTTGCGCACTCACTAAGGATTTGGCAAAGAGAGGAGTTCCAGATAATGGGTTCAGTGTGACTCAGAGGGCATTCTGAGGTTGAAGAGCCAAATTATGGTACCAGATATGGCCGAGGTTCATATAGGCAGGTGCTAGAGATGGCTCATCGATCCACCTACACTATGCATCTGGGAGCCACGAAGATGTACCGAGATCTCAAACAGAATTATTGGTGGAAAAGCATGAGAAGGGAAGAGGCCGAGTTTGTGTCTAAGTGCCTGGTGTGTCAGCAGCATTGGGATGGCCCCTTTGAGGCATTGTATGGGCGGAGATGCAGGTCGCCTGTAGGCTGGTTTGAGGCAGGAGATTCCCTTATGATGGGACCTAATTTGGTAGAAGAGGCTGTGGGAAAAGTAAAGTAGATCAGAGAGAGGCTGTTGGCAGCTTAGAGTCGCCAGGAAATGTATGCTGATGGAAAGGCCAGGGAGGTAGAGTTTGCTGAGGGGGACATGATGTTCCTCAATGTGTCCCCTATGAAAGGGGTAGTGAGGTTAGTAAGAAAGGAAAACTAAGCCCTAGGTTCATTAGGTCGTTTCCTATTCTCAGGCGTAAGGGAGCCATGGCCTATGAGTTGACCCTACCTCCTAGTATGGACCGAGTACATCCAGTATTCCATGTGTCTATGCTGAAGAGGCATATTTGGGATAAGTCCCATGTGATTGAGCCTACCACAGTAGAGGTGGATTCAGCAACCTCCTATGAGGAGCGGCCAGTTGAGACGCTAGACCGGCAGATCTAGAAATTGAGGTCCAAGGAGATTCCCTTGGTTAAAGTCAAATGGTAGCACCATCCTGGTCAGGAGGCCACTTGGGAGGTGGAACAGGATGTGAGGGAGCATTATCCTTCATTATTTGTTGATGCGGTGAGTTCTTATTCTTTTCTGAAATTTGAGGACAATTTTTCTTTAAGGAGGGAAGATTGTAATATCCCAGATATTTAAATTTATTATTTTTCCTTTTATGTGTATTTGCCAGCTTAGCGGACTAGTTCATGGTCGAGTCGAGTCGACTCATGGTCCAGAGTGAGCTTCCGAGCTCGGGTAACTAGAATATAAATTTATAAATTTTTAGGCTTGGGTGGTTGAGAGTATTTAATTTGATGTTGTGTGTGCATAATTGCAAATTATGTTCATATGAGTATTTAATTAATTGTTTGTGATTTATTAGAATGAGATTAATTAAATTATTTAAGTTTATCGGGTTTTGGTTTTGGCTTAAGGTGGGTGCGGGTTATGAATTAATGGTTTAAGGGGTTAGGGTTGAGGAGAGTGTATAAAACCCCAACCTCATGGCTTGTGGCTCCTATTTTGGAGCCACCTAAAAAGTTGAGAAAGGAGACGCCGCCTCTCTTTCTCCCTTGTTGAGTCGAGCTGCCCCTTTGAGGCTGGATTTCGATATCGCCGCTTGCAAGTTCTTCTCTATATCATTTTCCTAATCAAGGTGAGTGGTTTTATCCCTCCTATTCGGGTTTTCTTCGAATTTTCTTGAAGCTGCCATGAGGATTCTTGATTTTGATAATGTCCTTTTGTGTTCTTGAGATTTTTTGGGTTTCTATGTTATGCTTAGAACTTAAATTTTCATCTCATATCATGGAATTTATGTTTAAGGGAATATCTGTGATTTTATAATTAAATCTTGTGAATCTTGGGTGCAAACCTCATGTTGGAGTTCTAGAGGTTCTTGATGCTAAAGAATTAATTTAATTTCCTTGATTCTTGGTTTGTGGATTCTTGATATATATATGTTAGTTTTTATTGAATAAAAATTATGAGATTGTATGCATGATTGGCTTGATGACATGAATCTGTGATGCTAAAAATTTAGGAATTTAATTATGCAAAATTCGAATTTTATTTCATGTTGTGCTGGAAATTTGAGCTTTCTGAAATTTATGTGTTGTTTATTGAATCTGGGTTGATTTTTGATTTCTCTATTACTATGTGATTAGATCTCTGATTATAGTCATGTAACCTAACGTTTGACTTGAAAACATAGTTTGGAAATATATGACATACTTTGAGGAGTAGATCTGGGGTATACACAGCACTTCTGGGTAAAATAAAACCCTAACACAAAACTATAAAACCAAACCCTAATTGAGATGAATTAGATTTTAATTCTATAATTAAAATTGGGTCTAAGGGTGAGCATAATCTGTTATGAACCAACTTACAATGTATGCATGGAATAAAACCACACGGGTTCATGGCGTTGCGGGTCTAAGGGGTAAGGGTCGGGTTTAAAGTGTTGAGATGCTTCATAGTGAGGACACCATAGGAGAATCTTGACTTAGGTCTTGATGAGCTATATCCTTGGGAATGGTAGAGCGGCTCATTTAGGAGCCGGGTTACGGGCTATGCCCGTGTGGTTGGATGTCAATTCCCAACCTGCAGGATAAGTTCGAAGGGCCATTCCCGATTATCCTGATATGTGTGCGGTTACATTTCGGCATGGTAGGGATTCAACCCGATGCACCTCTTGATGGTGATGTTGCCTTTAGGCATGGTAGGGACTCGACCCGATGCACCTCTTGATTGTGATGTTGCCTTGGGTATGCTAGGGATTCGACCTGATACACCTCTTGACGGTGATGTTGTTGTTAGATACGGTAGGGATTCGACCCGATGCACCTCATTGATGGTGATGTTGCCTTTGGGCATGGTAGGGCTTCAACCCGATGCACCTCTGTGATGGTGATGTTGCCTTTGGGCATGGTAGGGCTTCGGCTTGATGCACCTCTTTGAAGAGATAGATGTTGTGTGCATGGATGGCCTTCGGGCCTGGTAGCTAGTCACATTTTTGCGACGTGGCCTTTTTAGAGATAGAATTTATTTATGTTATCTCTGTGTTTATTTGTGAGGGCGGATAAAGCTGCTCGTTCAGTTCTTTGAACTCACCTGTTGTTGTGTGATTTCTATTTTGGAGAGCCTGACCGGTGAGGTGGGTTGGATGCACTTGGCGTCGCTGGAGGGTAGAGGAGCCGTTGGATCTCATAGTAGTCCTAGTTAGGGTCGTAGTCGAGTTTTTCTTTTGGTAGTGTCATGCACTTGTATTAGCTTGTTTTGGCATTGTAGCCTGAGGGCATTTATGTTATTATTTCAGTTTTTATTTGACTGAACTTTTGAACTATTGAACCTAATCGTATTTCCGCATTTTCTTTACTTCTGATTTATTAATCTAAACTTGTTATTGATTCACTTTTCCTTTAAAATAAAACTTGTTGTTTTCTTTCCGCTGCACTAATTGTTATGGCATGTGCATGGGTTAGGATTCGGGGTATAGGCACATATACCCTGGCCGATCACGGGACCCTGAGTTGGGGCATGACATCAGGTGTTCGGCCTTTACCTGTTGGTAGACCAAACATTTGGGTACGAATTTCGCAACCTCCCTTTTCATGCCCTTCCACTAGTAATGTTGCCTTAAATCTCGGTACATTTTGGTGGCTCTCGGATGCATCGTATAAGTGGAGCGATGACCCAGCTCTAGGACTTGCCTGCGCACCTCTGCCATATCAGGCACCATGATTCGATCTCTGAACCTTAGCACATCCTCTGAGTCCAACCTGAATCCATTCTCTACATCGCCTCTCTGCACTAAGTCCTTCCTCAGTGCACAAAAGGTGTCCTCTCCCTGCGCGACACGCAACATATCCACCAATGTGGATTGTACCCACAGGTGCACCACTAGGGCACCCGACGCTGACACCACTAACACTGCTCCCCCATCGAAGCATAGGGCCAAGTCTCGCGCTAACGGCCTTCTCCCGACTGCCAAATGGGATAGGCTACCCATAGACTTTTTGCTCCGTGCGTCTGCCACCACATTGGCCTTCCCGGGGTGATACAAGATAGTACAATCATAATCTTTCAGGAGTTCGAGCCATCTTCTTTGCCTTAAATTGAGCTCCTTTTGGGTGAGCAAGTACTAGAGGCTTTTGTGGTCGGTATAAATCTCACAAACCTCACCGTACAAGCAGTGATGCTATAACTTTAGAGCAACCACTACCGCCGCCAATTCCAAATCAGGGCTGGATAATTCTTTTCATGCACTTTCAACTGACGAGACACATAAGCAATAACCCTGCCATACTGCATCAGGACACAGCCAAAAGGTACGACCAAAATTGGTGCTGACGTTAGGCATTCTTTGAGCTTCAAGAAGCTCTCCTCACACTTCTCGTCCCTCTCAAATTTGACTTTCTTCTGGGTTAACCGAGTCAGAGGAGCTATAATTTTTGAAAATTTTCTATAAACTTTTTGTAATACCCGGCTATCCCCAAGAAATTGCAGACTTCGGTCACACTGGTCGGCCGCTTCCAGTCCTTTACTGCCTCTATCTTGGCAGGGTCCACACTGATTCCTTCCTTGGACACTATATGCCCTAGGAATCCCACACTTTCTAGCCAAAACTCACACTTGGTGAATTTGGCGTACAACTGATGTTTTATGAGGGTTCCCAGGACCATTTCCAAATGCTCGGAGTGTTCCTCCTTGCTCTGGGAATACACTAGGATATCATCAATAAAAATGATCACAAATCTATCCAGATATTCTTTGAACACTCTGTTCATGAGGTCCATAAAGGCTGCAGGGTCGTTCGTCAACCCAAATGACATTACCAGGAACTCGTAATGGCCGTAGCGGGTCCTGAAGGCGGTCTTGGGTACGTCATGGTCTCAGATTCTCAACCGATGCTATCAAGACCTCAAATCAATCCTTGAAAACCACTACGCTCCCTGCAACTAGTCGAACAAGTCATCGATTCTAGCAGCGGGTAACGATTCTTGATTGTCACCTTGTTGACCTGCCTATAGTCGATGCACATGCGCATGGACCCGTCCTTTTTCTTCACAAGTAGGACCGGAGCACCCCACGGGGACACACTTGGGTGAATGAAACCCAAGTCCAGCCATTCATGGAACTGCGTCTTTAACTCGCGAAGTCCAGCCGACGCCATCCTATAAGGTGGGATGGGGATTGGTGCTGCCCCGGGCTGCAATTAAATGCAGAATTCGATTTCTCTCTCAGGCGGCAATCCGGGCAATTCTTCTTGGTTCTTGTTCTCCCACCTTCTTCTCAAGCCATAAAAGAAATTAACATATCAAAACAAGGTAGAATGCATGAACAAAACAAAGAAAATGATACAACACATTGTCATTCATAAACGCATACTACTCTGGCCAGAGACTCCTGAATAGAGAGATTGTACAAGAAGAGTGAGATAAACTCCCCAAATAAATATGCGGTGGTGAATCCTAAGTAGATCACTCAACTATCTTCAAGTGATTCATGCTATACCCAATCTTCAAGCTATGAACACCCAAAGGTGAACCATAAGTAATGAAGTCAAAATATAACACTAGGCACTTAAGATACTTTGGTGATATCAAGTCCAAGGATACTTGCACCACTGATATGATGAGATGTTTTCACAAACATAGATTGAACATTCTTGTGAAGATCTTATGATTTGGTCTCCAATGAACTTGTTTCTCTAACAAGCATCCACATGTTTACTCTGAGTATCGCAATGCTCACAACTTGTGAGAACTATTGCTTGAACGAGTCAAGAAGTATAACATGCGCTAATCTATCCGTATTAACAATGTCCTATCTTGTTAATACTGCGACTAGAGATAATTTAAGTATAAACACATTTACATGCAAAAAGAATCTCACATCATGAACTCTTCATGATTTCCTTTGCACTGTGTCATATACCAAGGACTTTATTACATAGTTTAAGTCTTTATGCAAGCAAATGAATTAACATGAGCACTAAGTAATAAAGATAGCCTTTCATAAATAAGTAAAATGTACATGAAGAGTTCCCAATTATATGAGAGCTCTAGGGCATATCACTAACAGCTAAATCACATAAATATAATAAATAAATTTTTTTCTCAATTTTCCTACGTTAATTGCTTACCCGGATCTAATCCCGAAGCTTTACGCCAACCCACGATAACTCGAGCCCACGGTCCCTTCTTAAGGATAAAATATTATTATTAGAATTTTGGGCATTACAAACAACCTTAGCCTTCTAGGTTCGGGGGTCCTTGTCTTTCTTCGATTGAGGAGTGCTGGAGACTTTCCCGCGGGGGGCGGATCGAGTCTCCTTTTTCCCGACTGAGCGTTGTCTCGAGGTTGTGAGCGGTAGCAATCGTGGTTAGCCGGGGGTTGTTCACGAGATCGCATCAACATCCTGATTTGGGCTTTTAGCTGTCAAGTTCCATCTTCTAAGTCATCTATTCGCTGATAAGGAACTTCAAGGGGAGGATGGGCCGATACCGGAGCATCGCTACTCACTGTTTCAGCGTTACCAAGTTGTGGTCGATCATCGTCGTCAGGTCGTGGCCGTTGATGTGCGACGGCGGTCACTTGGCTCTAGATTCTAGCCATTTTGGGGGAGATAAGCTTTACTCGGCCCCACGGTTGGCGCCAGATGTTCCTACCGGAGAGTCGGGGTCTTCCGATCTGGTTTGGTGTCTCTTCTTGTCTGGTTCAACGCCGAGAGCCTGCAAAAGATACTCTGATGGCCAAGTTAGGCTGACTCAAAGGTGGAGGTTTACGAAATTGGAACTTAGGTTACCTGAGGCGTGTCGTGTCTGTATATATTGCAGGTGGAGGTGATCTTGTTGCCCGATAATCTCGCTAGGATTGTTACCCAGAATGGGTCAGGGTCGATCCCAAAGATGACGGGTTTATGATGGTATATCCCTTGTGGTAAGGGAGGACGTGGGAGTCCATATTTGGCTAGGTGGGTCCCCCGAATAAAGTCGTCTTACTTGGCTTGAGTTTGGCTCAAAGGTATAGCTTGGGCAGAGCCTAGAGAAAAATGCCACCCTTAGATAGGTGAAATAGAACTGTAGGAATATTCGTGATTGGACTAGACTAGAACTACTAGGCCCGGCTGGGTTAGACCCAACGAACACCCCATTCCTCATTATGAACCAAACCGCACGGCCCCATGAGGGGGCTCCGCCCAACTGCACCGCTTAGTTAGGCTCGAACTAGGTTAAAGCGGCTATACCCCGAGACCCCACCTGTCACACCCCAACTCAGGGTCATGTGACCGGCCAGGGTCTATGTCCTACCCTGAAGCCTACTACATACACTGACTAACGAGAAACCAGAACACATAAATAGAAAATAACAATGCAGCTTTATTTGAATTTCAAGAAAGTTCATAATTTTTAATAACAGGGAAAGTTGCTAACATCAAGCACAAAATGAAACAACTCGAGTTCAAAGCGAATACATGCTTAAAAACAAACAACTCTCAGTGTATGAAAATAACAAATCTAGACATCTAGACTATGACTATTGGACGCCGCTACGAGATCGACGCCACTTCCTGCACTCTAGCTGCACCATGACTCCAAGCCTCAACTCACTGACCGGGCTCTGCAAAATAAGAAAAATAAGCTGTGAGTCCACATGGGACTCAGTGAGCGATTCTTCCGAACCTCCACATAATCCCCAATAAGCATATATGTAAGTCAACAACATGTAGAGTTAGGGATCTAGTTTGTTTCAGATATGACAACTAACCCCTAGGGTCGTCCTGTATAGACCATACATACATACCACCGGCTATAAGAGCCCAACTATGCCACTTGGCACCCATCCCCTAGGGCCTGCACATGATCTAGTGGTTCAGCTCTAACCTGCTCTGCCACACAAAGATAGTAACATTCTGGCCTTAAGGCCTACATAACACACAAGTACATCAAGAAAGTTTCCAAACCGTCGACTAGGATAGTCTGCTAGTCTCCGGAGACCTACCGGGTTAGGGATAGCTAGTCCCGCCCAACTGGGGTCTGGCACCTAGCGGGCCCGCTGGTGCAACCTCGAGACCCAAATCACTGGCCTAGTCAAGCATTAGTCATTCCGACTATCCATGCTTCTCGGCAGACCATCACAATCACATCACACAATCAAGTGTCCTAGGATTTCCTTATTTAAAATCTAGGGCGTCCGCCCGTGTCTGGCCTTTTGCTTCGGCCGTATCATGCGCACACTATTGTTCGCAGAATGGTTCTTAGATGTGAGACCTAACTCGTCCACTTTTGAGTTTCCATATATAACACACAAATCATCTAGCATCATATGCTACCTTTTACTAATGTATACTACCTGTCATAAACTTGGAAATACACCCAACAACAATACCGGACAACATATAAGCTATAAATGAATTACTCATATCACCTACTAAGTATAGCCACTCGATTCAATGATAATGAAGTTAAATTATGCATTTACAATAAATTCAACAAGGAAAGAGATTATCTAACATGGTAAAAGCATAACCCAATTTCAGAATTTAAAGAGGAAAGAAACAAGAATGGTTACTATACTACCATACTACAAATTTTATGCACCAACGTGGTAGCCTTCCTTAGTTATAGTCTTGCCTAAATGTCATCTTGATTCTAATTGTCAATCTAGGCAACTTTTCATTTCCTATTGTTTGAGTATTCCTAAACATGAAGTTTAGCTTCTAGAAGTCACCACCCCCTCCTTCCTTCTCAGCCGAGATTTGAGCAAAGCTTGCCTTGCTCGGCCGAGTCCTCATGGGTAAGAACAAGGAAGAAGAACCAACCCCAATCTTAGTATCTTGATTCCAATCTAGCCTAACCAAGACCTTGATCATTGTGCACATCCTTTTGCTCGGCTGAACCATGGACATGGGCTATCCTTTTGGTTGGTCAAACCCTACAAGGCCTAGAGAAGGGGTTTCAATCTTCATTTATAGTAAATAAACTATACATCTACTCGGTATAAAGTCAAGATCGATTGAAAAGGGGTTTATACTCGTCGAGGGAATTGGGGAAAATTTCGGCATGACCTTTCCCCTTTTCCCTCTACTCGGCAGCCCCTATAACATCAAAATCCGAGAAAAACCAAGGTAGATCCGATGTAATAATACTTAAACAACGATCCGGAAATCAAAGTACCTTAAATCAACGAAACCTCACGACAAAATCTCTACCTAGTAGTCCTAGGGGTTCGACCACTCGCCTACCCTAAATCAACCATGGAAAAATGACCACTCACCTTGCTTAAGGAGGAAGAAGAGTTGGACGTTGGCGATCTCTAACTTTTAGACGATGACACGATCTCTGGCGCCGACCAAGTTCTCCCCTCCCTCTCTCTTGCTCGGGCTTCGTGCGGCTCCAAGATGAGCCGTACAACTCATGATGAGGGATTTTATTCCCTCATCCCCCAATGATCCATATGCCCCTCTAAACGACTTAGCCTCTACTCAACTCGATCCGAGTCCAATTCAGGCCCCGATTCGATCCGCATACACGATTTGAACTCGACTCAAATAGGACATCTAATGCTTAATAAGGAAATATCCATCTAACCAATTTAAACTTCATAAGCCGAGTTATACCATTTACTCGAGGTGATTTTCGCGGCTCGACTCGACTAACCCCTAATTCCGGCGCGCTGCACCAAAAATAGATTTGTATATTAGAAAAATTCTGGGTCTTACACCACCTAGCCGCATAATGATATCTACATCCTTCCTTATCAGAAAATATACACCTGCCATCTGTAGGATCGACCCCAACTCATTCTATGAATTTGATTTCCATGGGACTAACCAGAACATACACGACAAAGTTGTAATCTTTGTGATTGTAGGAAATTTCATTATTAAAGGGTCCTAGTTTACCAAAGTCGACCGATATCCTTTTCCACTCCACCTTCTAAAGGATGCAATTGACAGAGACCTCACTTACCCCGTGCAAGGGAAACCTCGTGGGCTTCTCTTGAGAAATAGTTGACATCCGAGGAGCCATATGATTAAGGACAATATTCAACTTTCAGCAAAGGGCAAAGACGATCGACGTGAAATACCTTGTCATCAATGTAACCAACTCATACCACATGATCCTAGGATGACCGTCTTTGAACAGCTTGGGAGTCATTGTCTCCACTCCCCATTTGGCATTGAAGTTTGCTGATTCAAAAACAAAGGTAGGTGTGCTACACGCCAATTAGGAAGATGCCCAATGGTGCTATAATGAATGCCTTAAGCCGATGGAGATCAAGCAAAGCGGCCCAAAAATGACCTCCGCGTCCAAAACCAAGCAACCAACTGAAACCTCCAAACCGAGCTCTGGGCGAGGCGCGCGGAAGCAAGTCAAGCAACCACGACTTCATCGCTGAAAAACTTGGGCTGTGACCCAAAAACATTGATAGAGCTCGGATCTAAGCACTCTTTCTATACGCCCATGTACTTTATTTCTCAAATAAAATTGCATTCCGAGCATTTTTCTCTGTGAATGTTCAGGACACTGCTATGATTATCGCACCGCTTTAAAATGAGTACGTAGTCTCAAAAGCCTTCTTGTGTCCTCACGTGAGAGCTCAGCCTAAACGCCTTTAAATGACTCCTCGCACGTGGTTCCTCCTTAGGCTTCTCAGCGAGCTCGGTCCGAACACCCAAGTGCGGTATTTGTCTACCACTCCATTACATTCAGCCTCAGCACTCTTGCACGACTCCTCGCGTGCGGTTTCACCTTACGCTCCTCGATGACCTCGGAGTGAACCCCCAAGTGTATGGCTACCACGTCACTACATTCGGCCTCAACGCCATCGCACGACTCCTCGCGCGCGGTTCCGCCTTATGCCCCTCGACGAGCTAGGCCCGAACCCCCAAGTGTGGTCGCTCACTACCACGCCATTACATTCGGACTCAGTGCTTTCATACGACTCCTCGTGCGCGGTTCTGCCTGATGCTCGTAGACGAGCTCGGCCTGAACCACCGAGTTTGGTCTCTAACTACCATGCCACTACTCTCGGTTTCAACGCCTTTATACGACTCCTCCCCGGCCCCGCCTTACGCTCCTTAGTGGTTCGGTCCCAATGCCTACTCCACTACCTAAGCACCCCGCTTAGGATTTCCAAACTAAACTTTACTAGATTAATTGTTTCCCTTACAAAGAGGACTTACTAATCTTCCTCCCCTTAAAAGTGTGTTAACAATTATATATGTTTTAATAACTTTAAAACATAAATGTTATATAAGGATTACCCTCCATTTGGATTCAATAAAAATATCTAAAAAATAAAAATCCTTAAGAATCAAAATCTAACTTCTGTTGTCTAATACAAATTTCCGAAAATGGAAATTTTTTAATCTTCCGAATCAAATATGAGTAGGCTAAAGGCTTCCAAAAAATCCTTAAAAATACCTCGTTATCAAATTTTTACCTAAGGAACAATTACTGGCACTTTTGGTGCCAAGAAAATATCTAGGTCGTATAGCCCTCCAAGGTGCTCCCCAAGCTTAGTGAATTTGAGGGTCATTTTGTAATTTGCCAATTTTTCATATTTTGGAGTTTGGGATTGGTTTTTGGGTTTCTTTGCATCATCATGAGGATTTACACTTTATCTAGACACCCTAAACCTAGAATCTATCTTCCCGACGAATCTGAGTGAGTCGACCAACTTCCTTGCCGATTTCTTCGATTTTTCCGATCGGGGACCTGAAAATATTTCTTCATGAATACATTAGTTCTATGTTTGTTATCATCAAAATCGAGATTAAGACCAAGGTTGAAAACCTTAGGCCAACAATCTCCCCCTTTTTGATGATGACAAACACCCTTAGGAAAATATATCACTCAAGCACAAAGGATATCAAACATGGGATTTCTCCCCCTATCAACATGCATATCTACATAATGGAACTCCCCCTATCTATATGCATGATCTTCCTATATTTTCTTCCTCTTTACCTATATTTTTCTCCCCCTTTTGACATCAATCAAAAAGGGCAAGAAAAGTCAATCTAGTCGAAATCGAGACTCTAAAATTATTTTTCATGAAACATGAAAATCTCAACCAAAGGAATGAAAAACAAATATTTGATATGAGACTAAATCATACATGATAGCAAAGAGTGATAACTAAAGTCCAAATCCGAAAATCATGTATAAGCTCAAGTATCGGTCAAAATATCAAAGTGATGAAAAACAAATATTTGATATGAGACTAGATCATACATGATAGCAAAGAGTGATAACTAAAGTCCAAATCCGAAAATCATGTATAAGCTCAACTATCAATATTTTCAAGTATCGGTCAAAATATCAAAATCCATTTTAGAAATGATTTTTCTCAGGTAATAGTGAGAGCGATACCAAAAACATGAATCTAACATCATACTTGAGGTCTCATTCAAAAATCCGATGAAAATTCAAAGTATTGGAAAAATGAGCATTTAAGGAGAGTGATACTTTAGTGGCATTTTTGTAAATAAGTGAGATTTTTCAAAATATTTCTAGATTTCATTCAAACTTTCAAAATACAAAGATATGATCATGTAAAACATGTATATCCAATTTGTAGTGAAACGAATGTCATTTAATCAAAATATGAACTTAGCACGATTTCATTCGAAATAGATATGAAAATGTGAAAATGACTAAGTATCAAATTTTGCTATCTACTCATGTTTTCTCTAAGTTAGACACTTGGACATTGAACATGAGTGAACCTACTTATGTCGATCAAGTTTGGGCTTAAAAGGAGATTTTTAAGTCACTTTGTTGACTTAGGTCAAAATTATACTTAAGTATACATAAATCAAATTCTTAAATCCCTATCAAATCATATTGTAGATGAAATTTTTTGAAACTTTAACTGTAGAAACTATATTTTTTGGAGAATCTGCAGGTTCAAGAATTAGTAAAAAATTAGTTTTCTAGAAATTTTTGAAAGTCTAGTGGTATTTTCGTAAATTTCATGTATTTTTCCGAAAGTTATCATTTTTTATTCAAACTTTCCAGATATCGCTGAATGATCATCTAAAATGCATGTGCCAAAATGAACTCAAAATGAATTTTCTAAGTCTAGTTTTAAACTTATCTCGATTTGAATCAAAAACTCATTTTCAAGATATCGCTCAAGGTATCAAAATCATTTTTAGAAATGATTTCACACAAAGAATAGTCAGAACGGTATTAGAAATGAAATCAAAATATTATGCACAAAATTTTATTTGAAGTTTTCGACGAAAAATCAAAGTATCGGAAAAATTGATATTTCAAGAGGGTGATACTTTGCATTTCTGAAATCCAACTTCAAATTTCCACTATAAATCAGCTTCTTTATGAAACTTTTACCGGAAAAACTAAATTTTTCAATGAAGGTGCAATTTCAAGAATCATTTAAAAAGGATTTTTCTACATTTTTCTAAAAATAACTGAAAATATTGAAATTTCAATAGCATTTTTGTAATTTTCAATTATTTTTCAAGATGTGCTCAATTTTCATTCAAACTTTTATGACACCACAAATTGGTCATGTCACGCCCCAACTCAGGGTCGTGTGATCGGCCAGGGTATGTGTCAATACCCCGAAGCCTACCACATGCACTAACTAACCATATAAAGAATGAACACTGAACCAACAAGAGAGTCATGAAATAAAACGGCGACCAAACTTTATTATATTCAAAATAGTTTTAAGTTTACAGAAACAACTTAACTTTTCAAGTTTTGAAAGCAGTAAATGTTTTACAAAAGACCACTCAGTGCATGACCAACAACTCTAAACAACACGACTACGACTACATGGACGCTTGCTACGAGATCTATGCCTCCACCTACCCTCCAGCTGTACCATGCCATCAGGCTGTACCTCACTGGTCGGGCTCTGCAAAAATAGAACAATAAATCATGAGTTCACGAGGAACTCAGTGAGCGGTTCTTCCGAACCTTCACTTAAATCCCTGATAAGGTAACATATATAACAGTATGATATAATTAAGGAATTTAAGCTAACCATTTTACTATGCCATATAAGTATGTAATCCGACCTCTTGGACCCTTACCAAACGCAGTGTCACTCGGCCACTATGGGCCTAAACAATGTAGAAGGTTCGGCCATGCCAGACTTCCCCTCTCTACGAAACCAGGTCGGGTCGGCCTTCGCAAGTGCCCCACCCCAATAAGGCATATATTATTCAAACAATTAAATTACTGGGTCCATCAACTAGGATGGCCACTAGTCTCAGGAACCCTCCGGGTTAGGGATATCTAATCACACCCATCTCGGGTCTACCGTCAGTGTGGCCCACTGACGAGATCTCAAGACTCTCCACCACTTGTGTCTAACACCTAGCGGGGCCCACTAGTGCAATCTCAAAACCCATATCACCGCTGAGTCGAGTAGTAGCCATTCGGCTAGTAATACTCCTCAGTAGACCATCTCAATCACAATACACAATCAGGGTTCTTTAATTTTTCCATTCTAGCTTTCCGGGCACTGCCCATATCCAACCCTTCCCTCGGGTCGAGCTATCCGAACACTAGTGTGTGCTATCTTTCTCTAGGTGTGGAACCTAGTTTATGCATTCAAACTCTTAAGTACAACTACAATTCCTAAGCATGGGAATACCATATTTCCAATTCATCTCAGCTCATAGAACATAGGAAAATTTGTTCAACAATTGCCGACAATAATAACCATATGATTTCTAAAATGAAGAGATTAAAGTCAGCAATTAATCACTAAATTCAGTAAGGAAACGAGTACATATGATTTCCAAAATAAAGAGATTTAAATAAGCAATTAATCACTAAATTCAGTAATGAAACAAGTAGTCTAGCTTGGCAAGGATTTGACACTAATATTGGAAAATAAATGAAGAATTTCCATGATTCACCTACCATACTAGATCCTAACCATATGTGTGTATTCAAGAACATTTCCTTATAAAATGTTAATCTAATCTACCACTACTAGCAAATCATCCATCGAGTGATCAATCTATAACATAAGTTAATGAATAAAATCTCTAGATGTAAGCATGAATCAATTCGAGTTCCTTTCCCCCTCATACCGGCTCGGCCGAACCTAACATAGGCTTCTCATGCTCGGCCGAGACTAACCCGGGTGGAGATGGAGAACTTTTGGCCATGATCAAGAATAGCCAAGTCACCAATCATGAAAAGAACTCGATCCGAGAGGGTTCGGCCACTCTAGGGACTTGGGGGAAATTTCGGCATGACCTTGCCCCTTTTTCCTTCATGCGGCCGACCCTTAAAATCGAGAAAAATATCGAGAAACTTCATCAATTAACAGCATGCACACAATAAGATCAAATCTCCGAAGAAAACTCGATGAATCGACAGAATCAGTACGAGAAATCGACAAATCCTCAACAACTTGGGTCGGCTACCCGCCTACCCTTGAGATCTTGGTTCAACCACTCACCTTGATTCGTTGAAGAAGATGGACTAGATGAAGACACTCCCGATTTCTCCGACGACGACTTGAGACCGGCGCCGTCCACAAGCTCCTCTCCCTCCTCTCTTCCCTCGGGCTGCGTGCGGCTCAACTTTCTTTGAGCCGCACGGCGGCTTGAGGTGATAGGTTAAATCCCCCCTCTTTTTTTTGACAACAATAGCCTTCCTTCACTAGTTCTTTTACCTGATTCCACCTAAGTCTAAACCGAGTCCCGATTCGACCCGCGAACCCAATCTCAACCCGACTTGAGTCGATCTAACAAATAAATCATAGAAACATAATTCATGAGTCAAACGAATTGAATTATATATTCTATTCACGTTGATTTTTGCGACTCAACCCGGCTATTCTCCGATCCAGTGTGTTGCACCAATTAAAATTTTTTATATTAGGAAACCTCGGGTATTATAGGTCATGTAAAGAGTGTATGTCAAATTTGAAATGAAAGTTATGTTCTTAAGTCAAGATATAAACCTAGCATGGTTTCATTCAAAACTAAGCTAGTTATCATGAAACTTGCTAAGTATCAATCTTATCATTTACTCATGATTTTTCAAATTTAAACCTATGGACACCTAATATGAGACATCCATGTCAATTTATTGACTTGGGTCAACTTGGTTCAAAAGAGGTTATCATGAAATGACCTCTATATCATTTTATCCATATTCATATGAATTTCTCATTCTAAGTGCATGGAAACATGTGATACCTATTTCTAAACATGTTTATGAAGTTTGGACTTAAAATGAGTGTCCAAGTCGATTTGTTGACTTTGATCAAACTTTTCCAAGTTTAAGTTCCCTAAAGTGAATTAGTTATCACTTTGTTCATCTAGACATGAATTTTCAAGTTTAAACACCTAGAATCATGTGATATGTGTATCTAAATATGTTTACCAAGTATTTACTCAAAATGAGGTCTCTAATAAGGAATTTCAACCTAGTCCAATTTCATTCAATATCAATATCATGAAATTGCCTAAGTATCGAAATTTTACCCACTCATGAAATTTCATAGATTTATCATGAAAAATCGATCATGAGTATAGAGACATCATTAATGCATGAATATTCAAGTATTATAGTAAGATTTTTGCAAAACCAAAATCATACCTCATTCTTGAAAATTTTGCCAAAGTTGTCTTTTTCTTTTCATTTTTCTTCATGATACCATAGCCTTCCATTAACATTCTCAACTTGCAAGTAGACTTCATTGGTAGATTTAATGAAAATAAAGCTACTAGCAAGCAACCCAAACCAAATAGCAAAGAGAATAATCAAGTATCATTTTCAAAATCCATTTTGCAAAATAGTTTGAAATATGTTTCAAAATATATTATCATGAATCCGAAATAAATCAAGAGATCTCAAAATATAAGATATTTGAAAATTAAGATCACCAACCCTTCCTATTAGTTGAAAACCGAAAGGCCACAATGAGCCTACGATTTAGAATCGCAAGGTCGCATGAGCCTGTTATAGGCTACATAGGTCTCCGAAGAGACCGGAAATCAAAAAATCAAAAATATTTTTGAAAGCATATCATGAGCGGGAAAACAATCAATCTAAGCAAGAATCATGAACTCCAACTATTAATAGACCAATTGAAGTTCAGAGATGATACCAAAGTATTTGATGCCAACTTTACCATGGGCATCTAGTCTAGGTGAAGACTGAAGACTTTGAAGTTGCAACCATGTAGGGATCCTTCCTTCAACTCATTGGTCAACTTCAATTCTTCAATATCCTTTACCCTTGTGTGGTAGCTCCCCTACAAAAGAGCATGAGACTTTTGGTACCCAAATGGCTTTGAGTCCTTGGGGGTTAGTAGGCCTAGGAATCCAAAGTGACCTAGCCACACTTTGATTTATTTTAAATGCACAATCATATATTGCATGACCATATGTACCACAACAAAAGCAATGTCCATTAAATTTCTTTTCATTTTTTCTATGGACATGAGATTTATCATTAGAATGCTTGACATGTGAGCTATGATGAGCATGAGCATTCTTAAAGGAAACATTTTTCTCATGAGGTTTCCTAAATGAGACATTTTGATTTTTAGAATTAAAAGAGGATGTATTAACTTTCCTACTCAAAATCAACATCTCATTTTTCAAACTATTCATGGATTTATGCAATGCATGCAATTGAGATTTCAACATGTGGTTTTCAACTTT
The DNA here is from genome assembly GCA_034359265.1 of Canna indica. NCBI lineage: Eukaryota > Viridiplantae > Streptophyta > Magnoliopsida > Zingiberales > Cannaceae > Canna > Canna indica. The sequence goes on along the minus strand of CP136890.1, from coordinate 45,121,547 downwards.
CAATTTTTCATTCTAAATTTTGAAATCATTTTTGAAATCATTATTCCTAAACTTCAATTTTGCTTTCAAATCCACATTCTCATTTTTCAAAGCTTTTAGCTCATGATTCAATGTATCGTGGCAAAAATCAATAGAATTAGTCTTTAATTTGACATTTTCTACTTCTAAGACATGCACATGTGAGCTAAGCTCTAAATTTTCTTTCCTCAATTTTTTGTTTTCCTTATCCCTTTTAACTAGCAAGGTGTACACTTTCTTATATTCACTTACTAACTCATCGTATGACATTTCATGTGAACTAGAAGAGCTAGTAGTACTATCATTATCATTATCATTATCATTATCATTATCATGACTAGGTGAAGAAGAAAGTACCTCATTATTTGCAACCATGAGGCAAACTTTGGATGTGGTTTCATAGTCATGGCTAGAGGGTGCTTCATGAGTGAGATGTGGAGGTGGAAGCACTTGACGTCTTCCTTGCTTTGTTCATCATGGTAGGATAATTTTTCTTCACATGTCCCTTTCCCTGCAAGCATGACAAATCACGTTTCATTTTCGGCTCTTAGAGTTGCTTCTTTGACTAGAAGCACTATGGACATCAAAACCAAGATTAGTAGAAGGAGAGTGACCATTGTCATCACCACCTTCATCAAAAGTGCCAATCTCTTCGATTTTGGCATGACCATATAAAATATTTAAAGTGGCCCATAAATCATAAGCCGAAGAGCAATGCATGACTTTTTCTAGGATGCCATTTGGTAATGTGCAAAGTATACAATTCATGACATCTTCATTATACTCAAACATTTTGTTATCTAATTCACTCCAAGCATGCATGTCAACCTTAGGTTCAATGAATTCTAGTCTTAACATGTTAAGGACACCAAAATCTTTAGTCTTTAAATATGTTCATCCAATATTTCCAAAGATCAAAGTTCACGGCATCAAACCTAGGACGTGAAGACGCTAAACTCTCCAATGCCATTTTTCGGATCAAGATATGATGTAGTGGAGATGGTGAAATCTCAATCTACGACCCGCTCTGATACCAAATGTTGTTGAAATGGCCACACTAGAGGGGGGGTAAATAGTGTGTGAACTAACTTCTCGCCTAAATGCGGTTTATCGGTTTTAATCATTTCTTACAACTTAGACAATTTACAATTCTAATATTAAATGCGGAAGCAATAAGTAAGGCAATTAAGTAAACACAAAAGAGACAATGCTAACACAATTATTTATAGTGGTTCGGTCCCATGCCTACTCCACTACCTAAGCACCTCGCTTAGGATTTCCAAACTAAACTTTACTAGATTAATTGTTTCCCTCATAAAGAGGACTTTACACCGGAAAGACTTCGCTCTCAAACCGAAGGCACTTCCACCCCCGAAAGTATCCCGCCTTCCTATTGAGAGCACTCTCCCACCTCAACCTAATGGACAACTCCACTAATCCTAGTAAACTAAGTTTACAACGGTGGATTTAAGCCTTAACACCAAGGCAACCACCAACTCAATCAAACCTAGCAACCTAGTGTTGGGTGAAATGGCACACTAGAGGGGGAGGTGAATAGTGTGTTAATCTATTAATTTGCCTAACTCTGATTTTAATCGTTTCTTGATTAGTTGGGCCAAGCACAATATTTATAGCACACGGAAGCAATAAATACAGAGCAATAAGCACAAGTGTTTATAATGGTTCGGCCAACCGCCTACTCCACTACCCTGGCTCCACACCAAGGATTTCTAATCAACTACTTTATAGAACTTGTGTTTTCCTTTGAATACAACTGAGGACACAATTCTCACCTCTTTGAGAACTCCTCAAACCTATTCACCTAGGCAAAACACAAATCTACAAAGCCTAACCCTAAGTGTTTCTCTAGCACACCTAGCAAGCTATTACAAATAAAACAGGATTGAAATAAATCTTCAAATACAAAGAAAAAGAACTGAGAATTGAAAGAATGACCAATGCTCTTTTTCCCATGTTTGTGAAGTTTGGACCTAAAATGAAATTTCTAAGTCAATTTGTTGACTTAGGTCAACTCTACTCAACTTTAGGTCTCGTAAAGTGAATTTGTTATCAATTTATCCATTTTCTCATGATTTTTCAATTTTAATCATATGGAAGCAAATCATGAGTGGACCAAACATGTTTATCAAGTTTTAACTTAAAATGAAGTCTCTAAGATGAATTTCTACCTAGAGCACATTTCATTCAATCTAGATGACATGAAATTGCCTAAGTATCAAAATTTTATCTACTTATGAGATTTCAATCAATTTATCATGCAAAATCATTCATGAGCATAGAGAAATCAATTTATCAAGAAAATGGAGGTGATATGCAAAAATTTTGCCAAAATGAAACTCATACCTCATTTCTTGAGAAATTTCAAAATTTTCACCTTCTTTCAATTTTGCTTTAGCCTTCCAAATTTTACCACTTTCTCAACTTGCAAGTAAGCTTCATTAGTATCATAATGAAATAATATACCCACTAGCAAGCTAACTTACTAAATAGGAAAGGTTTAATACAAAGTTTCATTTAAAAATCTTAACCTATGCTAGATAGTAGAGATTCATTTTAAGGAGTTATCATGATATCAAAATGAATCAAAGAGATCTTAAAATATGAAATATTTGAAAAGTAAGATCTCCAAACATGTCTAACTAGTTTGGACTTTAAAAGAAAAAGGTCTCTAATAATGAATATCAACCTAGAGCAAGTTTCATTTAATGAAATTTGCCTTAGTGCTAAGATTCTACCTACTCATGAAAATTCAAGGGTTTAACATGCAATTACAATCATGAGTATTGAGACATTATTTAAGCTTAAGCATTGAGGTATAACACTAAGATTTTGAATTTATCAAAGTTATACCTTATTCATGATAATTTGCCAAACTAATTTTTTTCTTCCTAGTTATTAGCCTTCCATTTACAATAACTTGCAAGTATACTTCATTAATGGTAATTAAATCATATATACTAGCAAGTTATCATACTAAATAGCAAGGAGAAATAGAAATGTTCATTTGGGTATTCAACCTAAGTTAGATAGTGAAAAATTCGTTTCAAGTAAAATTATCATGAAACCAAAACAAATCGAGAGATCTCAAAATATAAAATTTTGAAACATAAGATCTCCAACCCTTCCTATTGGTTGAAAACCGAAAGGCCACAATGAGCCTACGATTTAGAACCGCAAGGTCGCATGAGCCCATTACAGGCTACATAGGTCTCCTAAGAGACCAGAAATCAAAAGTCAAAAATATTTTAAAACTTATTAAGAGCAAATGACATATTTTGGTTCGGGCATTTGCTCATATAATCTTACTAAAGAAGGAGCCATTTTCATTGTTACTGTGCCGGCTGTTATCTACTAATATTAAGCATATATCAAACTCCAACTATAATTTAAGCAAGAGGGTATAGGAGATGATACCAAAGTACTTTTGATTCCAACCTTACTAAGGCATCAAGATGACTTGAAGTTGCAACTTTGAAATGATACAATCTTTGTCTCTCCAAGCAACTTCAATCAACCAACTTCAACTCACCCTTGTGTGGTAGCTCCCCCTACAATAGAGCATGAAATTTTTGGTATCCAAATGGCTTTGGGTCCTTGGGGGTCAATGGGCTTAGGTACCCAAAGTGTCTTAACAACACTAGGATTTACTTTAAAAGCACAATCATATATATACCACAACAAAAACAATATCCATGAAACTTTTTCTTTTCATTTTTAACATGGACATGAGATTTAATGTTAGAATGCTTAACATAAGAAGGATGATGGGTATTAGCATTCTTAAGTAAAATATTTTTCTTCCTAGAGTTTCTAAAGGATGAAACATTGGATAAATTATGTGTTTTCTTACTCAAGAGAACAACCTCATTTTTAAAGTCATTAATGGACTTATCCAATGCATGAGATTGAGATCTCAACAAACAATTTTCATTTTTCAAACTCTTATTTTCCATTTTGAAATCATTTGAAGAATCATTACCCTTAAGTTTTAATCTATTTTTCAAGCTCTCATTTTCATTTCTAATTTTGGATGTCTTGTTTAATAATTCATCATTTTCAATCTCTAACTTTTCATTTCTATGTTTTAAGTTCTTAATTTCAAGCTTCAAATCATCATGGCATGTATCAAGCATACTAGTGTTCAATTTTTCATTTTCAACTTCTAAGGCATGCAAGTGACTAGTTAGCTTAAAGTTCTCCTTTTTAATTTTCTTTATTTCCTTGTTCTTTTTCATGAGAAATTCATACATTTTTCTATATTCATCAACTAGCTCATCATAAGACATGTCAAATAAGCTTGAATTGCTAGAATCACTATTATGACAAGAAGCGGAATACTTTACCTCATCGTTAAGACCCATGAGGCAAAAGTTTGATGTAGCTTCATCATCATGTCTAGAAGAGGCTTCACTTGATTTGGATGTGGATGGAGAAGCACACTTCTTCTTTTTGGATTTCTTCTTCAAGAGAGGACAATTCATATTCTTGTGTCCCGTCTCTTGGCAAAGAAAGCACCTAAGTTTTCATTTCCGATTCTTGCTTGTGCTTCTTCGGCTAGAAGTGCTTTGGGCATCAAAACCGAGATTAGTACTAGGGGGATGACCATTGTCATCACCACCCTCAACAAGAGTATTAAGCTCTTCGGTTTTAGCATAATCATATAACATATTTAATGTTGCCCAAATATCAAAAGCCGAAACGCAATGCATGACTTTTTCAAGGATGCTATTAGGTAAGGTACAAAAAATGCTATACATAGCATCTCCATTAAATTGAAACATTTTCTTATCATGTTCACTCCAATCATGCATGTCAACCTTAGGTTCAATGTATTGTAGTTTAATCATGTTATAAACATCAAGACCTCTAGTCTTTAAGTAAGTGTACATTCTAGACTTCCAAAGACCAAAGTTCGATTCATCGAACCTAGGAGGTGAAGAAGCTACGGACTCTAGTGCCATTCTAGGATTGAGACAAATTGTAGAAGGGATGGTGAAATCACAATCTACTACCCGCTCTGATACCAATTGTTGGGTGAAATGGCCCACTAGAGGGGGGGTGAATAGTGTGTTAATCTATTAATTTGCCTAACTCTGATTTTAATCGTTTCTTGATTAGTTAGGCTAAGCACGATATTTATAGCACGCGGAAGCAATAAATACAGAGCAATAAGCACAAGCAACTAACAATGCTAACACAAGTGTTTATAGTGGTTCGGCCAACCGCCTACTCCACTATCTTGGCTCCACACCAAGGATTTCTAACCAACTACTTTATAGAACTTGTGTTTTCCTTTGAATACAACTGAGGACACAATTTTCACCTCTTTGAGAACTCCTCAAACCTATTCACCTAGGCAAAACACAAATCTACGAAGACTAACCCTAAGTGTTTCTCTAGCACACCTAGAAAGCTATTATAAATAAAACAGGTTTGAAATAAATCTTCAAATACAAAGAAAAAGAGCTGAGAATTGAAAGAAGGACCAATGCTCTTTTTCCCAAGCCTTCAAACCTTCAACTCGACCAATAGATGAACTTGAATCGCAGCAGAGTTGAGGAACAGAACTGGGCGCTTGAGAAGGATGTTAACGGAAGAATAGGGCGCACCAATTAATTCTTTTTGAAGGCTCAAATCACTTATAGAAAGTTCAATTAAATCTGTAAGAGTGGTTAAAGGAGTTAGATGAGGGATATTTATAACCTCTCAAAGAAACGGTAGCTCAACGGTCGAAAAATGGGCAGAGAACTAGCCGTTACCGCCGTTCGGTCGACCTCTCGAGCGATCGATGCTCAATCTCTTTGTGCGGTCGATCGACGGGTCGACCGAACGAGTTGCGAGATGAGCGATCAGCAATCTAGTCGACCGATCGGTCGACCGATGCAGTGAGCTACAGACACGGTTCTTTTTCTCAATAATTCGGTCGATCGATCGGTCGACCGAATTGCCTACTACTAATTTTGGCAGCTTCGATTGACCGACCGGTCGACCGAATTGTCTAACATAAATGTTATATAAGGATTACCCTCCGTTTTTATTCAATAAAAATATCTAAAAAATCAAAATCCTTATGAATCAAAATCTAGTTTTCGGGTCAACTAAGGGTAGGCTAACGGCTTCCAAAAAATCCCTAAAAATACATCATTATATAATTTTAACCCAAGAAATAATTACCGCCATTTTTTATATCAAGAAACTATCTAGATCATATAGCCCTCCAAGGAGCTCCCTAGGCTTAGTGAATTCAGGGCGGTTTCTGAGTTTTCAAATTTTGAGGTTCATGTTTGGTTTTAGCGTTCTTATACATCATAAATAGGATTTACAATATAAACTAGACACCCTAAACCTAAACTCCCTTTCTTGAAGATTCCCGAGCACCGACGAGCATCCTTGTCGATTTCTCTGATTTCTTCGATTTTTTCGATCGGGGACGTCGACGGCTAACCGACTTGGAACCTGAAAGATTTCTCAATGAAACATTAGTTCCATGTTTGTTATCATCAAAACTGAGATCAAGACCAAGTTTGAAAACCTTAAGCCAACACCTAGGTTTACACAAAATTCAAATGCAATTAAATAAACACCAAAATACAAAAATAATGAGAGCAAATAATAAACAATATAAACTTAGCTCTCAAATAAGATGTCCTAGCTCCTATTGATGACTTGAAGATGAATCAAAGCAAGCTCAAAGTCAATATCAAGATTTCTAGGATCAAAGCTAGGGTTCTTTCCAAAGATGGCTCAGGAAATCTTGTAGAGATGCAAGTAGTGGCTCTTTGAGGCTTAGAGGCATCAATAATACCTTAAAAGTGAGTTTGGGATGAGTATTTATAACCCCCCAACACTCAAGGCTCGTCAACGGGCATATTTCTGCCCGTTGCCGACGCCCGATAACTTGTCGGTCGATCGTTGGTCGACCAAACGAGCAACCGCTGAGTGACTGAAGGCATTCTGCCCATTCTGGCCGTCGATCGGTCAACCAAAATGCCTTCTGCCTATTTTTTTCTTATGTCGATCGACCGAATCTGGGCAGGACACTGGGTATGGCTGAGTTTTCTGCTTGTTTGCTCGTTTTTGGGTTCCGTCTCCACTAACTCTACTTAAGTTAATAAATTTAAAACATAAATGTTATATAAGGATTACCCCCCATTTGGATTCAATAGAAATATCTAAAAAATCAAAATCCTTAAGAATCAAAATCTAACTTTTGGGGTCTAGTACAAATTTTCGAAAAACAAAAATTTTCTAAGCTTCCGGGTCAAATATGAGTAGGCTAAAGACTTCCAAAAAATCCTTAAAAATACATCGTTATCAAGTTTTTACCTAATAAACAATTACCGGCACTTTTGGTGCCAAGAAAATGTCTAGGTCATATAGCCCTCCTAGGAGCTCCCTAAGCTTAGTGAATTCCAAGGTCATTTTCTAATTTGCCGATTTTACATGTTTTGGGGTTCGGGATTGGATTTTGGGTTTCTTTGCATCATAATGAGGATTTACACTTTACCTAGACACCCTAAACCTAGACTCTATCTTCCCAATGAATCTGAGCGTGTCGACCAACTTCCTTGCCGATTTCTCTGATTTTTCCGATAGGGACGTCGAGCGCTAACCAAATTGGAACCTAAAAATATTTCTTCATGAATACATTAGTTTCATGTTTGCTATCATCAAAACCGAGATTAAGACCAAGGTTGAAAACCTTAGGCCAATACGCGTCATACACCTTGGCAGCAGCACTATCAAAACCGCACCCTTCGGCAGCAAGCCTCTAAGCGTCGGTCCACCTTTTATCCCTTTTAGTCCGCAATTGCGCTTTCACCACCTCAAATTCAGATAGCAACCATGCTCAAACTACTTTATTTTTAGCCTGCAAACGGACATTCTACGCTACGGCCATGGCCAAGTCTTCACAAAGCTTGGTTAGCTCCGCTTGGGCAATCGCAGACTGGTCCTCTACCTCCTTCACCGGAGCAGTTAACAGATTATCCTCGTTGGTCTTGGATTTCAATGCCCTCTTTAGTGGTCCAACCTCACCAGAACGAGTGGCCAACACCTTACACGGAGGCTTCAGCAACTTCTCAAAATCCTGGACAATGCTTGGCTCGCATGAATCTACCCCCACTAGAGAGGTCATCCTGTTGGCCTAAGGTTTTCAACCTTGATCACCATCTTGATTTTGATGATAACAAGCTTATTCTAATCAATTTATCAAGTGTTTGATCTTATGTTGAGGTTACGATCGCACGCGAAGTTCGTTCGGAGAAATACAAAAAATTGTCAAAAATGGCTCTATTGTCGATTGAGTAGAAAATCTGGAGCTAGGAATATATTTAATGTAATATGACTCTAGAAATATATCCCAAGCCAAATTGTAATGCTATCCAAGTCCAAACTTGGTAACGAAACCCGAAAATGAAGAGCATAAGAAGGCGACTAAAAAAAATAGCCTCAGCCCAGGTTTGGTCGACCGAATGAAGCCAGAAATTGGCAGTAGCCAATTTGGTCGACTAGTCGATTGACCGAATGTGGCCCGAAAGCGGCAGAACGCCTTTGATCGCTCAACGGTCAATCGGTCGGTCGACCGACGATCGACCGACAAGCGATCGGGTGTCGCCAACGGGTGGAAAAATGTCTGTTGGGTGCCCTAGCCGAGTGACGGGTTATAAATACCACTCAGAAACCTCCTACCCTACTGTTGAGAACATCATTGAGCATAATTTTTGGGTTGCTTGCAAGGTGTGCGTGTAAACACCAGGGTATCTTGTAGATTGTTGTTTTTCCTAGAAAATAGGTGTTGTGTCACGTGACCGGCCATGGTATACATGCCTCTACCCCGCGGCCTCAACTCAACAAATAATATAGCGAAGAGAAATAACAAGTTTTATATTAATGAAAAGCAAACCAAAACAAAGTCTAATCAAGTAGCTCAAATGAAACAAAAAGTACGGAATAACGTTTTAAGTTCAACAGTTCACAAGTTTAGATACAATAAAACCAGAAATAAATGACATAAATGCCCTCAAGGCTACAACTCCAAATCAAACTAATACAAGTGCATGACTACTACCAAAGAACTCAACTACGACCCTAACTAGGACTGTTATGAGATCATGCGGCTCCACTGCCCTCCAACTGCGCCAAGTGCCCCAACCCAACGCAACGGTCAGGCTCTGCAAAACAAAAATCACACGACAACATGTGAGTTCAAATAACTCAGCAAGCGGTTTTACCAACCCACATAAATAAGAACACAGAGATAAAAAGAATAAAATCTATCTCTAAATAGGCAATGTCACGAAGGTGTGACTAGCTAACAGGCCAACAGGCCACCCATGCCCCAAGGCATCTAACCCTCCAAAGTGGAGTACATCAGGCCAAACCCTCCCATGCCCGAAGGCAACAACACATACTAGGATAATCGGGAAGGCCCTCCGAACATATCCTAGTACAAGAAACTCGGGAGCAATCGGGAAAGGCTCTCCGAACTTGCTCGACAAGACGCGTAGGGACAATCGGGATTCGCCCATCCGAACTTGCCCCATTAAGATATCATAGGAGTAATCGGGAAAGGCCCTCTGAACTTACTCCTAAAGGATATCACAGGAATAATCAGGAAAGGCCCTCCGAACTTATTCCTTAACACCACCTTACTGATAATTAGGTAGGCCCTCCGAACTTATCCCACAAGGCTAAACCAGAACAATCGGGAAAGGCCCTCCGAACTTGTTCTGCGGGTTGGGAATTAGCCATCCAACCTCCCGGGCTTATCCCGCAATCTAGCTCTTGTACGAGCCTCTCTGTCATTCATAAAGATATGGCGCATCAAGACCTAAGTCAAGATTCTCCTACGGTGTCCTCATTATGAAGCGTCTCAACACTCCAAACTCGACCCCTATCCCTTAGACCCGTAATGTCATGAACCCGTGTGGTTTTATTTCATGCAAAATTTATAAGTTAGTTTATAACATATTATGATCACCCTTAATCCAATTTTAATTATATAATTAAAATTTAGATCATCTCAATTATGGTTTTGTTTTAGGTTACTGTTCTGCCTAGAACTGTTGTGTCTAACTCGAATCTAGTCTCCAAAGTGTGTCCTATATTTCCAAACAATATTTTCTGGTCGAAACGATATGTTACACGACTATATTAACACATATAGACACATCACAGCAAAAGAATTAAAATAAGCACAGATTCAACATCTGATCATACAATTCCAGCAACATGCAAATTAAGCATACTTATAGAATTAAATCCAAAAATAAAAAAAAACTAATCTCTAAATTACCATTAGGATAGAATACTAATCTCAGGAATTAATTCACAGAAATCCTGCATTTCATCAAGATTAACAAGAACCCACACACTTAAACCAAGAATCAAGCATTAATATCAAGAACCCCTTCTCAAGAACCCTTAATTAGTCATTATCAAGATCTGAATCCTACCACATTATTTCAACCCAAAAGATCATAGATTTAATTCTAAACAAGAAACTCATAATCAAGAATCTCAAATTAGGAGAATAGATGAAGATTTCATATCAAAGGAATCAAGAACTCATTCGGTCTTTTCATCGAACACCTTGAGGGCGACCCAGGTTTCCCCCTTGGCCGAGCACCCATAGGGTTACCATAGGGCTGCCGAGCCCCATAGAGGAGAGATTAGGGTCTCCTCAAGCACAATATCAAGGAAACATGGAAAGAACGTGAAGAACAATCAAGAAATGAAACACAAATACCAAGCCATCAAGAACGGCTTCAAGAATCCGATTGAAATCACGAAGAGAGAGGGTAAACCACTCACCTAATTTGGAAGGATGAAAAGAGGAGAATCCCAGATGACGGCCCTCGAATCCGACTTCAAAGGATGGCAGCTCAATTGAAGAAGGGGAAGAAGAAGAGGGCGGCGGCTCACCTCAAGCCGTCGGCTTGAGGAGAAAGGGGGAAAGAAAGGAGAGGGTTGGCTTCAGTTGGCTCCTCTCAGCTCGGCTCCAGAGAGAAAGAAGAGAGAGAGGAAGAGGAAGGGCAGCTTGGGCGGCTCTGCTTGGCTCTGGGTGGCGGCGGCTAGCTTAGGCAGCTTGGCTTCTCCTCTCAAAAACTTTTGTGGCTCCATTAAGGAGCCACAAGCCAAGAGGAGGGGGTTTTATACTCCCTCCTCAACCCTAACCCCTTAAACACCTTAATCCACAACCCGCATCCACCTGAAGCCACAATCAAACCGGCTAACCCGATAGACTTAATTAATTTAATTAAACTTATTCTAATAAATCACAAGCAATTAATTAAATACACCCACATGAACATACTTAACAATTATGCACACACAACATCAAATTAAATAATTTCAACTACACAAGCCTAATATTCATAAATTTATATTCTACTTACCCGAGCTCGCAAGCTCGCTCCGAACCACGAGTTGACTCAGCTCGACCACGAACTAGTCCGCTAGGCTAGCAAACACACATAAGAGGAAAAATAATAAATTTAAATATCTAGGATATTACACTCCTCCCTCCTTAAAGAAAATTCGTCCTCTAATTTCAGAAAAGAAAATAAGGACTCACCACATCATCAAACCATTAAGGATAACGCTCCCTCATATCCTGCTACACCTACCAGGTGGCTGCCTGGTAGGAATGGTGCTCCCATCTAACCTTAACCAAGGGGATGTCCTTGGATGTCAACTTCTGGATCTGCCGGTTTAGCATCTCAACTGGCCGCTCCTCATAAGAGACTGCTGAATCTATCTCCACTGCGGTAGGCTCGATCACATGGGACACATGTAACACCGGATATACTCGGTCCATACTTGGAGGTAAGGCCAACTCATAGACCACAACTCCCCTGCGCCTGAGAATAGGAAATGGCCCAATGAACCTAGGGCTTAGCATTCCTTTCTTACCAAACCTCACCACCCCTTTCATAGGGGACACCCCAAGGAACACCATGTCCCCCTCAGCAAACTCTATCTCCCTAGCCTTTCCATTAGCATACATCTTTTGGCGACTCTGAGCTGCTAACAGCCTCTCTCTGATTTGCTTCACTTATTCCGCAGCCTCCTCCACCAGGTCAGGTCCCATCATAAGGGAATCCCCTGCCTCAAACCATCCTACAGGCGACCTGCATCTCCGCCCATACAACACCTCAAATGGGGCCATCCCAATGCTACTGTGGTAACTGTTATTATAGACAAACTCAATCAGAGGTAAGTGCCTCTCCCAACTAACCTCCAGGTCTAGGACACATGCCCTCAGTATATCCTCCAGCGTCTGAATAGTCCGCTCTGACTGACCATCTATTTGAGGCTGAAATGCGGTACTGAACCGAACTTGAGTGCCTAATGCCTCCTGGAAGGACTGCCAAAATTGAGCTGTGAACTGGGTGCCCCGATCTGAGATGATCATAATAAGACTCCATGATAAGCGACGATCCGATCCAAGAACAACCTTGCCTATTGCTCGGCTGAAAAGGTCATCCTGGCTGGTATGAAATGCGATGTCTTGGTTAGGCGACCCACCACTACCCACATAGAATCATTGACTTTCTCGGACTTTAGCAACACGGTTACAAAATCCATGGTTATCTTCTCTCATTTTCACTCCGGTACCCCTAAGTTCTGGAGCAACCCTACCGGCTTCAAATGCTCAGCCTTCACCTACTGACACACCAGGCACTTAGACACGAACTCAGCCACTTCTCTTTTCATGCCTTTCCACCAATAGTTTTGCCTGAGATCTCGGTACATCTTCGTGGCTCCTGGATACATAGTGGAGGTAGATTGATGAGCCATCTCCAGTACCTGCCTACGAACCTCAGTCATATCGGGTACCACAATCCGGTTCTTAAACCACATAATGCCCTCCGAGTCCTCACTGATTCATTATCTACATCTCCTCTCCTGACCAGATCCTTAGTGAGTGCGCAAAAAACATCCTCCTCCTGCGTTGCCCGCAGCATGTCAACCAATGTGGACTGCACTCTCAAGTGGGCCACCAGCGCACCAGAATCTCATACTGATAAGACTGCTCCGCCATCCAAACATAGGGCCAAATCCTGAGCCAACGGCCTCCTCCTGACTGCCAACTGCGCTAGACTGCCCATAGACTTCGTGCTCAGAGCATCAGCTACCACATTAGCCTTCCCTGGGTGGTACATGATCGTGCAGTCATAGTCCTTCAACTGCTCAAGCCATCTTCTCTGCCTCATATTCAACTCCTTCTGGGTGAGCAAATACTGGAGGCTCTTATGATCAGTGTATATCTCATAAGCCTCGCCATAAAGGTAGTGACACCACAGCTTCAATGCGAACACCATCGCAGCCAGCTCAAGATCATGGGTTGGGTAATTCTTCTCATGAACCTTCAACTGCCTGGAGGCATAGGCTATCACTCTTCCATTCTGCATCAGCACACAACCCAAGCCGACCCGGGAAGCATCATAATAAACAACAAACCCTCCCAAGCCCGAGGGTACTGCTAGAACTGGCGCCGACATCAAACGGTCCTTCAGCTTCAGAAAGCTCTCCTCGTACTTATTGTCCCATTCGAACTTGACCTTCTTCAGAGTCAGGCGGGTCAAAGGTGCTGCAATCCTGGAGAAATTCTCCATAAACTTTTTGTAGTAACCTGCCAACCCCAGGAAACTATGGATCTCAGTGATATTAGTCGGCCTCTTCCAGTTCTGAACTACTTCTACCTTTGCGGGGTCCATCTTTATCCCTTTCCTGGACACCACATGGCCAAGGAACCCAACACTCTCAAACCAGAACTCGCACTTGGAGAATTTGGCATACAATCTGTGCTCCCTGAGAGTTTTCAGAACTACCCTCAAGTGCTCAGCATGCTCCTCCCTGCACCTGGAATAAATCAAGATATCATCAATAAACACAATTACAAATTTATCCAATAATTCCCTGAACACTCGGTTCATCAGGTCCATAAATACTGCAGGTGCATTAGTCAGCCCGAAAGACATCACCAGGAACTCAAAGTGCCAATACCTCGGCCTGAAAGCAGTCTTAAGGACGTCACTATCCCGGATCCGCAACTAATGATACCCTGACCGCAAGTCAATCTTAGAAAATCATTGAGCTCCCTGAAGCTGATCAAATAGGTCATCAATCCTGGGCAACGGGTACCAATTCTTCACTGTTACCTTATTAAGTTGTCGGTAAACAATGCACATCCACATGGACGCATTCTTTTTCTTTACAAAGAGCACTGGAGCACCCCAAGGTGAAACACTGGGGTGAATGAAACCCAAGTCGAGCAGCTCCTACAACTGGGACTTCAACTCCCTCAACTCTGCTAGTGCCATCTCATACGATGGAATGGAGATCGGCTTCACCCCTGGCTGCAAATCGATATAGATTTCGATCTCTATCTCTGTAGGTAACCGTGGCAACTCCTCCGGAAACACATCAGAGAACCCGCACACCATGGGCGTCCCCCCGATGTCTCTGGCCGTACCTCCGCCTTTCTCTGCCATTGACACAAAGGCCAAAAATGACTGACATCCGCCAAAAAGTAACTTCCGGGCCTTAAGAGAAGATACCGCCATCAACGGCTCACCCCTTCCTATTGGTAATCATTAACACACGAGGTAGTGGAAAACAAAAATTTTGTGTGCCTTTGATCATCAAAAACAAGATCTGATTGCATCATTAAAAGAATAGTGAAGAAAACAACGAGAAGGATAGATCTGTTACCCAAATCAGAGGAACGAAAGAGCTTCTCATCACCGGGTTGTCATAAACCACAGTGATCCAGATCGGATCACCTCCAAAGTATCCACACTAGGATTGATCCAAGAACACTTCAAGCGCAGCAACAATAGCCAAAATTCCCTATATGCTAGCAAGGGAATTTGGCACAAGGAGAAAGGTGGAGTGGAGGAAGAGGTACAATGAGAGAAGGGAGACCAAATTTGATTTTTGCTCCTCTTCTTGTTATCTCCAGCTGCACCCTAGGAGTGGAAATATATATACTCCAAGGGTTAGTGTTTCAAACCAATAAGAGGGCTCAAGATGGATCAAATCCATCTCATCTGCCCATGGGTTTAAAACAAGATGGATCAAATCCATCTAACGGGTTTGAGTCCAATAAGTGGACTCAACTAGATGGATCAAATCCATCTCATGTGCCTTGCAAGCCATCTTCTCTCTTCTTTCTCATGAACCTAATAACATCTTATGCCATATATGTCATTGTTATTTTACCTTTGTATCCTTCCTATAAGTGTTTGACCTTATGGGCTTCTAAAACTTGTTGGTAGTATATAGTGAATTATAATTCTCACTGAAGTGGAATTACATGATTTAAACTCTTTAAATTATTATTCATTCTCAATAAACAAATTCACTTATACAAGTCAAGAGAGGCTTCTAGCCAAGCATCATGACTACCCAAATGTTAGAAGGTCGGTGGTTTGACCATTTCACCCTTCCATATGCAGTTACCGTGCAATCAACTCCTGTCACCACTCTTTAACTCATCTAGGTTAATCAAGTCCTGAATGTATAGATTCTTGTATCTTAAATCTTTATTTCAAAAATGCCCTTTATGAATCACATTCATAAACACATACTGCCCTGGCCAGAGACTCTTGAATAAAGAGATTGTACAAGAAGAGTGAGATAAACTCCCCAAATAAATATGGGGTGGTAAATCCTATGTTGATCACTCAACTATCTCCAAGTGATTCATGCTATACCCAATCTTCAAGCTATGAACACCCAAAGGTGAACCATAAGTAATGAAGTCAAAATATAACACTAGGCACTTAAGATACTTTGGTGATCTCAACTACAAGGATACTTGCACCACTGATATGATGAGATACTTTCACAAACATAGATTGAACATTCTTGTGAAGATCTCAAGATTAGGTCTCCAATGAACTTGTTTCTCAAACAAGCATCCACATGTTAACTCTGAGCATCACAATGCTCACAAATTGTGAGAACTATTGCTTGAACGAGTCAAGAAGTATAACATGTGCTAGTCTGTCCGTATTAACAATGTCCTATCTTGTTAATACTGCGACTAGGGATAATTTAGGTATAAACACATTTACATGCCATAAGAATCTCACATCATGAACTCTTCATGATTTCCTTTGCACTGTGTCATATACCAAGGACTTTATTACATAGTTTAAGTCTTTATGCAAGCAAATGAATTAACATAAGCATGAAATATTAAAGATAGCCTTTCATAAATAAGTAAAATGTACATAAAGAGTTCCCAATTATATTAGGGCTCTAGGGCATATCACTGACACTTCCCTCACCGTGGAAGGTAAACTAGGGCAATCCGAGCTTAGTGAAGGTCACAGTCTTAGCCCTGCAATCCACTGTGGTGAAATGGTCCGCCAACCAGTCCATGCCCAAAATTACGTTAAGCTTGAGCATCGGCAGAAGGGTCAAGTAGGCTATCAACATATGCCCACAAATGACAACCTTGTAGCCCTGAAAGATTGTCTATGCCATCACAGAAACGCCCATAGGCGTAGACACCACAAGAGGTAACTCAAGCACAGAAGGTACCCCTAACAACTTTGTAGCAAAAAAATCAAATACAAAAGAGTGTGTAGCACCCGGATCAAACAAAACATATGCAGTGGCAGACCCAACAACAATATTACATGACACCACTGCCTTGGACGCCTCAGTGCCCTCTTGATTCATAGCAAACACCCATGTAGTGGGTCTCTCTTAACCACCAGCTCGCTGGCCTCCTCCCTGAGTCTGACCCCTCTGAGCTACGAAACCTACTAACATTGGTGCATTTCCTCTTGTCAGATTAGGCTACTGACTGCCCTTGCCAGGACTATCCTTTAAGAAATGCCCAGTCTGCCCATAGCTAAAACATCCCTCAAATCGTCCCTAGCAAGCACCCCGGTGCCGCCTGTGACATTGGTTACACTACTGCGGCACAAATCTCCGCTGCGAACATCTAGACAACGCCCCTGGTCCTAAACCCATGTGGCCTCTGGAACTGTTATGACCTCTGTCCTGCAGTGGATTCGCTATCCTAAAAGTCCCCTCTGAGTGAGCTGGCCCACCCCCTAGAGGTTGGGGCCAAAACTTTTTCTTATGGGGACCATCATTCCTGTCTGTCGGTACCAACGCCTCCTTTTGGAGTGCCTCATCTGCAACCCGAGCAAAAGAAGTATCCTCGGTGTATGGATCAGTCTGGTGATCTGCGGCCTCAACCCCTCAACAAACCTCTTGACCCTGGTGGTCTATGTGGCTATCAGGGTGGAAAGGTACTTCGAGAGCCGAATGAACTCCATCTCATAATCTATCATCGACATACTGCCCATCTAATGTAGTAGCACGAAAACTTTCGTCGCCTGTCCTGGACGCTCATTGGTAGGTACTTCTCCACCATAGCAGCTTTAAACTCCTCCCAAGTAGGGGGTGGTGCATCTGCTGCTCTACGGTCCCTCTAGGTGTGAAGCCAATCATTGGCTCGACCTCTCAGTTGTAACCCGATCAATCGAGCGGTCGTCTCAGAAGAACAACCATGCTCCCGGCACAGCTCATAGCAATCTCCCAGGAAACTAGTGACCTCCACCCGCTGATTTGTCCCTGTATACTCCGATGACCTGAATGCAATAAATTCTGCATATGAAGGTGCTCTAGGGGCTCTGACCAACGGTGCTACTGGCTGGACCACCTCTGGTGCTGTGGGTACTGCTGGCACTGGTTATGGCTGCTGCCTCAACCCCTGCTCCTTGCAGAGTGCCTTTGTCGACTCAGACACATGGGCCTGCAACTGAACAACCATGAGATCCTATCCCACATCCTCTCGGGCCTGCGATGGTCTCCCACGACCCCGGCGCCTGCCTCGGCCTCGGCGCTCAGTAGAATTGTTGTCACTACCGCTCCTTGCGGCATCAAAAGCCTCCTTCGATCTGGAATCACCATAAAGAAAACATTAATTTTTTTAAATAATTAATTCACCCTAAGTCGTTAAGCAAATAAACCACAAGTCGCGCTGAGGTGCAGGCATAGCCCATTGATCTCATAGCATACCCCTACCTCATAGTGACACGCTAGCAATGCCCTATACGGTGACAACTCTAGATCGTAGTCAAATCGAACCACATGCTCTGATACCAACATTGTCACACCCCAACTCAGGGTCACGTGACCGGCCAGGGTATACGTGTCTATACCTCGCAGCCTAAACCATGCATATGCCAACTCAATAAATAATATAGCGAAAAGAAATAACAAGTTTTATTTTAATGAAAAGCAAACCAAAACATAGGTTAAACAAGTAGCTCAAATGAAACAAAAAGTGTGGAATAATGTTTTAAGTTCAACAGTTAACAAGTTTAGAAACAATAAAATGAGAAATAAATGACATAAAAGACATAAATGCCCTCAGGGCTACAACTCCAAATCAAACTAATACAAGTGCATGACTACTACCAAAGAACTCGACTACGACCCTAACTAGGACTGCTGATCATGCGGCTCCAGTACCCTCCAAATGCTCCAAGTGCACCAACCCACCTCACCGGTCAGGCTCTGCAAATCAGAAATCACACGACAACGGGTGAGTTCAAAGAACTCAGCGAGCGGTTTTACCAATCCTCAAAAATAAAAACACAGAGACAACAAGAATAAAATCTCTCTCTAAATACACAATGTCACGAAGGTGTGACTAGCTAACATGCCAACCGCCCACCCATGCCCCAAGGCATCTAACCCTGCAATGTGGAGTACAACATGCTGAAGCCTACCATGCCCGAAGGCAACAACACATACTAGGATAATCGGGAAGGCCCTCCGAACTTATCCTAGTACAAGAAACTCAGGAGCAATCGGGACAGGCCCTCCGAACTTGCTCGACGAGACGCATAGGGACAATCAAGATTCGCCCATCCGAACTTCCCCTTTAAGATATCATAGGAGTAATAGAGAAAGGCCCTCTGAACTTACTCCTAAAGGATAACACAGGAATAATCGGGAAAGGCCCTCCGAACTTATTCCTTAACACCAACTCGGGATAATCGGGTAGGCCCTCCAAATTTATCCCACGAGGCTGAACCAGAACAATCGGCAAAGGCCCTCCGAACTTGTTCTGCAGGTTGGCAATTAGCTATCCAACCTCCTGGGCTTAGCCCGCAATCCGGCTCCTGTACGAACCTCTCCACCATTCATAAAGATATGACGCATCAAGACCTAAGTCAAGATTCTCCTACAGTGTCCTAGGGATGTCCACATTATGAAGCGTCTCAACACTCCAAACCCGACCCCTATCCCTTAGACCCATAATGACATGAGCCCATGTGGTTTTATTTCATGCATACTTTATAAGTTGGTTCATAACAAATTATGCTCACCCTTAACCCAATTTTAATTATATAATTAAAATTTAGATCATCTCAATTAGGATTTTGTTTTAGGGTTTTGTTGTAGTTTACTGTTCTACCCAGAACTACTGTGCCTAACCCAAATCTAGTCTCCAAAGTGTGTCATATGTTTCCAAACTATATTTTCTGGTCGAAACGATAGGTTACAGAACTATATTCACACCGGCCCTCGAATCCGACTTCAAAGGATGGCAGCTCAATTGAAGAAGGGGAAGAAGAAGAGGGCGGCGGCTCACCTCAAGCCGTCGGCTTGAGGAGAAAGGGGGAAAGAAAGGAGAGGGTTGGCTTCAGCTGGCTCCTCTCAGCTCGGCTTTAGAGAGAAAGAAGAGAGAGAGGAAGAGGAAGGGCAGCTTGGGCGGCTCTGCTTGGCTCTGGGTGGCGGCGGCTAGCTTAGGCGGCTTGGCTTCTCCTCTCAAAAACTTTTGTGGCTCCAAATAAGGAGCCACAAGCCAAGAGGAGGGGGTTTTATACTCCCTCCTCAACCCTAATCCCTTAAACACCTTAATCCACAACCCGCAAAATTTATAAGTTAGTTTATAACAGATTATGCTCACCCTTAATCCAATTTTAATTATATAATTAAAATTTAGATCATCTCAATTATGGTTTTGTTTTAGGTTATTGTTCTGCCTAGAACTATTATGTCTAACTCAAATCTAGTCTCAAAAGTGTGTCCTATGTTTCCAAACTATATTTTCTGGTCGAAACGATATGTTACACGACTATATTCACACATATAGACACATCACAGCAAAAGAATTAAAATAAGCACAGATTCAACATCTCATCATACAATTCCAGCAACATGCAAATTCAGCATACTTATAGAATTAAATTCGAAAATTAACAAAAATTAACCCCTAAATTACCATGAGGATAGAATACAAATCTCAGGAATTAATTCACAGAAATCATGCTATTCATCAAGATTAACAAGAACCCACACACTTAAACCAAGTATCAAGCATTAAGATCAATAACCCTCTTCTCAAGAACCCCTAATTAGTCATTATCAAGATCTTAATCCTACCACATAATTTCTACCAAAAAATCACAGATTTAATTCTAAACAAGAAACTCATAATCAAGAATCGCAAATTAGGAGAATAGATGAAGATTTCATATCAAAGGAAACAAGAACTCATTCGGGCTTTTCATCGAACACCTTGAGGGCAACCCGGGTTTCCCCCTTGGCCGAGCACCCCAGGCTTGCCCTAGGGCTGCCAAGCCCCATAGAGGGGAGATTAGGGTCTCCTCAAGCACAATCTCAAGGAAACATGGCAAGAACGTGAAGAACAATCAAGAAACGAAACACAAATACCAAGCCGTCAAGAACGGCTTCAAGAATCCGATTGAAATCCCGAATAGAGAGGGTAAACCACTCACCTAATTTGGAAGGATGAGAAGAGGAGAATCCTGAATGACGGCCCTCGAATCCGGCTTTAAAGGATGGCGGCTCGATTCAAGAAGGGGAAGAAGAAGAGGGCGGCGACTCACCTCAAGCCGCCTGCTTGAGGAGAAAGGGGGAGAGGAAGGAGAGGGGCTAGCTTCGGCTAGCTCCTCTCGGCTCGGCTCCAGAGAGAAAGAAGAGAGAGAGGAAGAGGAAGGGCAGCTTGGGCAGATCGGCTTGGCTCTGGGTGGCGGCGGCTCCAAGGGGAAAGGGAAGGGGGCGGCTTGGCTTCTCCTCTCAAAAACTTGTGTGGCTCCAAATAAGGAGCCACAATCCAAGGGGAGGGGGTTTTATACTCCCTCCTCAACCCTAACCCCTTGAGCACCTTAATCCACAACCCGCATCCACCTTAAGCCACAACCAAACCCTCTAATCCGATAGACTTAATTAATTTAATTAAACTTATTCTAATAAATCACAAGCAAATAATTATATACACCCACATGAACATAATTAACAATTATGCACACACAACATCAAATTAAATAATTTCAACTACCCAAGCCTAAAATTCATAAATTCTTATTTTACTTACCCGAGCTCGCAAACTCGCTCCGGACTAAGAGTTGAGTCGGCTCAACCACGAACTAGTCCGCTAGGCTGGCAAACACACATAAGAGGAAAAGTAATAAATTTAAATTTCTAGGATATTACATGTTGAGACTGGCCTCTAGGGTTGAGGGATAAGTACTTATTGTATTCTTAGTAAAACTATCAATCTATAGTGTTAAGGTTAGAAATCCTTAGTGAGGAGCCAAGGTAGTAGAGTAGGCGGTGTTGGCCGAACCACTGTATATTTTATATTTGCATTGCTATCTTGATTGCTCAATTTGATTTTCTCTTGTGCTTGATATAATTGTGATTGCATCTAGTCGCACTAAGAATCAAGTAACTTGAATTGGGAAGTTGAGTTGATTAAAATCGGAAAAGAAATCAATTAATCATAAAAGTAGATACACACTATTCAACCCCCCCCCCCCCCCTTCTAGTGTGGGTATTTGTTCAACAATTAGTATCAGAGCAAGGTTGTAGGCTTAGGTTTAACCATCTAACCTACACTTATGGATTCTAGTATCACACTAGGTCAAGGGTTTTCAACTCATGCACCTCCTCTTTTTTATGGAAACAATATTCCTTATTGGAAAACTAGGATGAGTATTTTCTTGCAATCCCTAGGATTAGATGCTTGGAGGACTATTCATGTTAATTATGAGCTACCCTCCAAGAGCATGGATGATTGGTCTCGAGAAGAGATCAAATTGTTTAATTCAAATGCCAAAGCAATGAATGCATTACATTGTGGTTTATCCATAAATGAGTTCAATAGAATATCATGTTGTAAATCTGCTTTTGATATTTGGCATGTTTTAGAAACTACTCATGAGGGAACTTCCCAAGTTAAAGAGTCCAAAATAAATTTGCTTATGCATGATTATGAACTCTTTAAAATGCATACTCATGAGAAAATAGATACAAGAGGAAGAAAACGTGAGGAAGCTTCTTTGATCACTTCCCAAAGCATGGGAGCCAAATTTAGTTGCTATCATGGAGGCCAAGAATCTTGGCACCATGAAGCTCACCGAACACATTGGATCTCTCATGACCCATGAGATCCATTTGAAGGCAAAAAAGGAGGAAGATGCCCCCAAAGGCAAGAACATTGCCTTAAAAGCGTCATTTGGTGATAGGACATCATCATCATAATCATCGGAGAATGAAGAATCCGAGTACCACGAAGATATGATTCACCTTGGACGGATGTTGATGGAACTAATGGGAAAGCCTCTCAAGAAGAAGAAGGGCAAAAATAGAATCATGTGCTAAGACCAAGCTCACCTCCAATCCAACAAGCCCGGACACTTGGAGATCGATTGTCCTAAGACCAAGCTCACCTCCTCATCATCATCAAAGAAAGATAAAAGAAGAAGGATGAAGAAAAAAGCACTAATGGCTACTTGGGACGTAAGCGAGTCATCATCACCTTCAAGTGGGCAAGAAAGCTCAAGGGAGAATGCAAACCTTTGTTTCATGACAAAGGATAATGAGCTACCCACTATTACTATAGGTGGTAATATCTTTACTCAAGTAGAATTAGAAAATGAAATTGAGCATATGTATGAAGAATTTAGTATCGTTAGAAAAAGATTGAAGGAACTTAAAAAGGAAAATAAAATGCTAGAACAAGAAAATGATGATCTTTTGCTTTCTTGCAATGAGTCAAGAATGAAGATTGAACTTCTAGAAAATGATAAAAATTCCTTAGAAAAGAAAAATGTAGATCTACAAAATTTGAATGTTGGCATGTTATCATTAAACAATTAGTTACCTTCATTAAATGAGAAAATAAAAAATGTGTATGCCCAAGTCTCTTATGCAAAAAATTCTAAAGTATCTTCCCATGCTCATCCACACATTCATGTCCATCATCATGCTTCTATTAAATTTGAAGGTCATTGTTTTTGTTGTGCCATGTATGGACATATGGTTAAGGATTGTGTATTAAAAAGGAACCCCAATGCTAAATCACTTTGGCTTCCAGAAGCTTCTAACCTCCAAGGACCCAAATAAATTTGGGTACCAAAGTCTTCATGCTTAAATGTAGGGGTAGACACTACACTCAAATGAAGACACATTGATGGCTTGAAGTTGCTTGGAAATTAAAGAAAGAGAAATTAATTTGATTGCAACTTCGTGACAAATATGATCGGTATCAACTCCTAACTCTATTCTTGCCTACATTACTATTGGAAGTTTGATGACTTCTGAATGTACTTTATTTAATAGTCATTGGATACTTGATATACCATGCGTTTATCTTTGATTAAAAATCTTTGTGGTATCAAGTTTAAATTTGAACATTTTCATTTTATTTTTGGTCTCTTTGGAGGTCATTTATGACCTATAATGGGTCAATGCAATCTCTGGTGTTGAAACCTTAGCTAATTGTGGTTGTGTTGGTTTTCAACCTTGCAAGGGTTTGAGATCTTGATTTTAAAATGTTTTGACTTCTTGAGATCTCTTTGATTCATTTTGATTTCATTTTCCATCATATCTTGAAAAATGAATCTCCACTAGTTAGCAAAATTTGACTTTTTAGAAGCAATTTTGACTTTCCTTTGCTATCTAGTTTACAAACTTGCTAAGTAAGAAAATGTCTATTGTGCTATTTATGATTCAATTATTTGCAAGTTGAGCATTGATTGGGAGACGAATGTTTTAGAGAACACATGCTAAATACTTAAAAGTCCTATGAGGTGGTAGATTCATCTTTGCACCATGTAGTATGATGCCTTATAAAGCAGGTAGAAACTCTTGCACATTGCTCATGATAAAGTACTTGGTTGTGTCTATATGAAAATTCATGAGCATTTAGGAAAATGACTTGTAAATAATTTCTTGATATACCATGTTAATTCTTGATCGAAATTGTGTAAGTTATTTGAGTAATCTTTGGGACTCTTTCTAGTAATTCAAACTTCGTATACATGATTAGAATGATCATATCTTAGTCATATAGAAGTTTGATCAAAATTAGAACTGATTATGAAAAATGAGTATTTTTCGATAAAATGTGAAATTTGAAATTTTAGCGGTTTATTAAAAAAATGCAAAAAATTAATCTTCAAATTTTTTTTTTTGCACTTTGCTTGAAAACACTAGTTTTCGCTGAAAAAGTTGCAAAAAGTTTCATTGAGATTTCGATTTTATATGATTTTGGATACATCTTTATCAAAAATCAAAAACTTAGTCTTTATCGAGCAAATGACTTTCGGATATTCCATAATTGAGTGTGTATAACCCTCTTAACGTATCTTGACGCTTGTGTTATCTTTGTGTTTATTATTTCAAAACATCCTTGATAACGTGTATGTTAAGAAATTAGTGGGTCTAACTCACCCCAAAAGCTAACTCATGAGGAGAGGATTGCCCAAACTATTTAAAGGCTATCTTATCCATATTTTTAACCAATGTGGGATTTTAACACACCCCTCTCACGCCCAGGATTGGATATCTGGAGCGTGGAGTTTTGCAAGACTAGACATCTGTAGGTGGCACAATATCAAACACACAATTGGCTCTGATACCATATTAAGAAATTAGTAGGTCTAACTCATCTCAAAAGCTAGCTCACAGGGAGAGGATTGCCCAATCTATTTAAAGGCTATCTTGGCCATATTTTAACCAATGTGGGACTTTAACACACACCCCTCACGCCCAGGATTCAACATCTGGAGCGTGGAGTTTTGTAGGACTGGACATCTGCGGGTGGCACCATATCAACCACAGGATAGGCTCTGATACCATATTAAGAAATTCGTAGGTCTAACTCACCCCAAAAGCTAGCTCAATGGGAGAGGATTGCCCAAACTATTTAAAGGCTATCTTGGCCATATTCTAAATAATATGGGACTTTAACACACCCCCGTCACGCCTAGGATTGGACATTTGGAGCATGGAGTTTTGCAGGATTGGACATCTGTGGGTGGCACAATATCAACCACAGGATAGGCTCTGATACCATGTTAAGAAATTAGTAGGCCAAACTCACTCCAAAAGCTAGCTCATGGGGAGAGGATTGCCCAAACTATTTAAAGGCTACCTTGGCCATATTTTTAATCAATGTGGGATTTTAACAGTGTATGCTTAAATCTTGTCATTGTGTAATTAAGGGAAATCTAGAAGTGCTTAACTTAGGCCCTTTTTAATTGATGTCAAAAGGGGGGAAGAATCTAGACATAAACATGCATATAGTTAGGGGGATTTATTCTTGATATGCATGTTGATAGGGGAGCATTATACTTTCACTTTATGAAATGCTATGCTTGTTGATACATTTCTTAATGCATTTATTGAGAAGTTTGTCATCATCAAAAAGTGGGAGATTGTTGGCCTAAGGTTTTCAACCTTGGTCACCATCTTGATTTTGATGATAACAAACTTATTCTAATGAATTTATCAAGTGTTTGATCTCAGGATGAGGTTATGATCGCACACGAAGTTCATTAGGATAAATACAAAAAATCAGCAAAAATGGCTCTATCATCGATTGAGTACAAAATCTAGAGTTAGGAATAGATTTAATGTTATATGACTCTAGGAATATATCCCAAGACAAATTGTAATGCTATCCAAATCCAAACGGAACCCAAAAATGAAACGCGCAAGAAGAAGACTCAAAAAAGCAGCCTCAGCCCAGGTTCGGTCGATCGGTCGGTCAACCGAACGAAGCCAAAAATTGGCAGTAGCCAATTCGATCGACCGGTCAGACTCGAAGCCTTGAAGTGCTCGGAGTAGACGCGTTGGATCTACATCATGTATTGTTTTACATTTAATCTCCATTTATATTGTTTTCATTTATCTTTGTATCGATTTTTAGGGTAGCTTGCAAGGTGTGCGTGTAAACACCTTGGTGTCTTGTAGATTATTGTTTTCGCTAGAGAATAGGTGTTGAGGCTCGCCTCTAGGGTTGAGGGATAAGTCCTCGTTGTATTCTTACAAAAACTATTAATCTATAAAGTGTTAAGGTCTGAAATCCTTGGTGAGGAGCCAAGGTAGTGGAGTACGCGGTGTTGGCCGAACCACTATATATTTTGTGTTTGCATCGCTATCTTAATTGCTCAATTTGATTTTCGCTTGTGCTTCATATAATTGTGATTGCATCTAGTAACTTGAATCAGGTAGTTGAGTTGATTAAAATCTAAAAAGAATTCAATTAATCATAAAAGTAGATACATACTATTCAACCCCCCCTTCTAGTGTGAGTACTTGTTCAACACATCCGACCACCAGAACAAACACCACCGCCAACACCACATGGAATAACTAGCATAGGGCTTTCCATCATTCCCACGGGTGCAATCATAACCCCACTTACTGGAAAATCGACTTATTTAGAACTTGAACCCTCTGCGACGCTCCTATTTCTCTTCTTACGTCTCAAGGGGGAGTAGGGAGGAGCGGGAGCATCTGAAAGCATTGGCCGTTCAATAGCATCTAAAACAAGAGGCGCCAGAGACCTTACGGGCCAAGAATTCACAGACTTAAGCAAAGTCTTGACAAAGGAATTACTCTCTGAGTCACCCCTCTTCTTCGCCACCCACCGAGTACAGGCACTAGGTGCTTTCTATAACAAACACATTTTCTCAACACAAAACAAAGATGGGAATGAGTAAACAATTTCCAAACAAAGAAAGAACAATAAGCACATTACGTATACTACAAAACCCACTTATGTACTCCAAGACCAAAGACTTGTCGTGACTCCTCTTAAAAATTTCTTGAGGAGCAAGAGAAACATGCAGACAATTCTGCTCTAAAAACTCAATCAAGACTTCATCCTAGGGCGGGATACCCCCTTCTCGAAATCCTGCACGGGACAGGGATCCGATCTCCAAGACAAGGGAAAATTCTCTACATTGTTCGCGTGCTCTAGCTAAAAGGGGCAAACCCCCTCTCGCGACCGAACTCGAAAGAGGCGAGATTTGAAGCCTTTATATGAACTTTTAAACAAGGCGAAAAGTTTTTGCCTCGGAACAGCGTTGAAAGACACCCACAACCCTTTTTGGGCACCCTTCGCTTGAAAGAGAGAAAATAATACATGGAGGCTTGGTTTGATATCAAGGCACTCCATCACTATCTCAAAGCACCGAACGAAGGCCCAACTATTCGGGTGCAATTGTGTAGGAGCCACATTGGATAGATTTAACACACCATGCTCAAACCCGATAAAGGGAAGACGAATACCCAATTCCTCAAAGAAAGTCTGATACATAAAGATGAACTACGAGTTTGTATTATGACACACCTGGTTAGACAAAAGGCTTGAAAGACATTTGAAGTCCTCCTCGTTGCCTTCACGGGTAATGGGCACGCTCTCCCAGAGAGAAAAGAATGTTGTCATGATCAATTAACACCGAGCCACTCAACATTACATCCTCTTAGACCCAAGAGTAGGAATCTGGATCCCTCACCGGTTTCCAACCTTTGATTTTTCTGTGGCACCCTTTCTCGCCATTACAGAAACCCTAGAACGAGGATGAGTCAGTTTGAACCTACATACCTAAAACATGACCGACAAGAGAAATGGAGGAACTCACCTGGAAAGGAAATGAAGGTGACAATGATCAAGCAAAATTTGGAAGTCGCTGCTGAGGAAGATCCCCTAAAAATACCGAGTCGAGAAAAAGGCTAAACTTCGGAGGCAAGAAAAGAAAAAGGTTTTATAAGGCAATATAGTAGGCGAAGAACCTCCTTTCATTAGACTGTCGGCCTCCCCACCAAAAACAAATCTGAGCCATTCAAATAAAAGCGTCAACTTCCTAGGAAATAGAGGGGAACATGTGAAACCCCCTTTTCCCCCATGATCACCTCTCGGGCCGAGCGAGCAAAGAGCAAACAGGGAAGCGCCATGAAGAGAGAAAAGCTCCTACAGCAGAAAGCTGCCATACGAGGCACAAATGCCGCAGAGGCGTGAGAACAAACACGGCAAAATATGCCGACTCAACTCATCTCAAGACAAGATAGAAAACTATTTTGGCTCCCACTTCAGCCCGATCTCCACAACCATCTACCCGCCGCAAGTTCCCAAGGCGGCCCGCTCGGCCTATATAACAACTTCTGCTCTAACACAACTAGCTTCCTTGGCAGTCTCCTTCAACTAAGCCCCTGTCGTTATCCACCTTGGAAGGCCTCCTTGGTCATCTGATTCAAACTTCACGATCAAACGCTCCAAAGCAGCATCCAACTCGCCCCCCCCCTAGGTTTCCCTACATAGCTTAGAAGACCCCTCGTAAACGTCAGAAGATAGAAGCCAAATTAAGAGCTCGGCACATAGTCCTCCAAACTCCGACCGAGCTCGGGGGCTGTGGACTAGGCTAGACCTATTGGGCCCGGTTGGACTAGACCCAGCACTGCCCCATCATTCACCCCGAACCAAACCATGCGGCCCTGTCTAGTGGGCTCTGCCCAAGCTACACCTTTGAGCCAGACTCAAGCTAGACATGGACTCCCACGTCCTCCCTTACCACAAGGGATATACCATCATAAACCCATTCTAGGCAACAATCCTAGCGAGATTACCGAGCAGAATGATCACCTCCACCTACAATATATATAGACACGGCATGCCTCAGGTAACCTAACCGGACCGGAAGACCCCAACTCCCAGGTAGGAACAATGTCTATTCCTTATCTTCTAAATGAGGAAGTGATGAGCTACATTTTTCCACCATCTTACCAGTCAATCCTTCCCATAAAGGTCATCCACCTCACCATGTAGCCCACATCATGCACATTATCATTGCCCAAAACATCTTGCCTCGGCCACTCATTTTAATGAAGTGACCAATATGAGCAGCCATCTAATCTTTTGTACTATGACCTCTAGACCCGTAGATATGGCGGACCTCATCCTTAACTATATGATTTAGTGCCAGATGTCTCAACGTAAGTTTCTACCCTATGCGACCCTGCTTTCTTACTTCATTAACTCACACTACAAGAAATCTAACATTTCGTGACGACTTTTATGTGGGTAGCGCGCCAGCCCCCAGCAAAACAATGATTTCCCGAGGGCCAAGCGCTGGCCTTTAGCCAAACGCGTCCCTAAAACCTCCCCAAAACTCATCCCCCAGGAAATAGTTTTCCTGGGGTTTATTTTCGGCTTCCGAAAATGTAACCCCTCAGAATAGTTGGCTTCCCTCTGTAAATAATTTTCTTGGAGGCCTTGACCATAAAAGTTTAGTTTTCCTAGGGGCCTCGGCTCCTTGGGAAATTAAATTATTTACCTCTGTTTATACTCGCAAGGAGTAGACTATTTTACCCCTTTCTCTGCAATCCTAATTGCAAGGGGTATAATATTCTACCAAGTCTCCTATGATCATTTCATTTCCCACATCATTTCATTTTACCCCTTTCTCTAGTTTCTCTACAATCATTTCTTGCGTCGTCTCCACCGCACCCTAAACGCAATCCCTCGAATCCCGCGTCGTGTCCACCAGGCCCTTATATCATCTCCATCGTGCCCTAATCGATCGTTATCCCTAATCGCCCTAATTTCAAGGAGCTAATCGCAAGAAGCTACTCATAGCCTCAAGCTTTCTGTGAGCTTTTGAACTCATTCTTATCCACTGATTGATGTTTGATGATTGGCAAATATCATTTTCAAACTCCATTTAGAATGCTTCCCTTTTCATCAGTAATATTCAGCTCCATTTTGTATGAGAAACTCCTGTTCAAACTATCATGTACAGTTAGTTGTACATTGTTTAATGTACATTGTTTAAAGTAATCACAAGAAGTCAATGCTTTGAGTTGTCCAAGTCATTCTGAGATTAACCATTCTCTTGCTGCACTTCAAGGCAATGATCCTTATTAAGGCAATGATCCACACAAGAAAGCATGCTAACACAGCGATTTATAGTGGTTCGGCTCCAATGACTAGTCCACTACCTAAGCATCCCGCTTAGGATTTCAAACTCTAGTTTACTAGATTAAGTGTATCCTACAAGAGAATTTACAAGCTAAGGCACCGACCCTCACACCTGAGGGTCACTCTCACCCGAGAGTACCTCCAACACCTCTTATCCTAAGGACTTCACAACTATCTCTAGCAAACTAAGTTTACATCGGTGGATTTAAGCATCTACACCAAAGCAAACACCACACACTTTACCTAACACACTCGGTCATTCACAAGCTTAATACATAAATTAAATAATACAACACAAAAGGAGCTATAGATACACAAAACAAATACTTAGCTCCAAATGATGCAATCTAGTCCTCTTGATGCCTTTTGAAGATGAATCTTTGAAGGGCAAAGGCAAAGATCAAGTTTCAAATTCAACTAGGTCAATAATCAAAGGATGGCTCTTTCAAGGCTCAAAGATGATCAAATAATGGTAAAGGAAGGTAGGGGACAACATTTTATAGGGAGCCAAGATACCAACTTCGAGTTAAGACACCCAATAGCTCAAAAAAGAGTCATTGGCTCTCCGCCCATCACAAATTGGTAGCAAGTTGGTCGCAGAATGGTTGCATATTGATCGCAGAAGACAATTTTGTGCAGATGTTAGTTTTCATGTTTCGGGGTTTGGATTTTGGTTTTTGGGATCTTATACATCAAATAGAAGATTATACATGTATACTAGACACCCAAAACCTAAACTCTATCTTCCCGACGAAATCCGAGCGTCCTTGCCAGTTTTTCCAATTTTTCCGATCGGGGACATCATGCGTAAACCGATATGGAACCTGAAAATATTTCTTGCTCAAACATTAGTTCCATGTTTGTTGTCATCAAAACTGAGATTAAGACCAAGGTTGAAAACCTTAGGCCAACAATCTCCCCTTTTTGATGATGACAAACATCCTTAATAAAATACTTTCAATTACGCATAAAGGATATCAACTAAGGGATTTCTCTCCTTATCTACATGCATATCTAGATAAATTAACTACCCCTATCTATGCGCATTATTTTCTTAAGGTTTCTCCCCTTAAATTTATATGTTTCTTCCCCTTTTGGCATCAATCAAAAAAAGAGAAGAAAAAGTCATCCTATAGTCAAAGTTGAGACTCTAAAACTATTAACCATGAAACATGAAGATCTTAACCAAAGGGATTGACAGTATAGTTTCTAGGGGAACTTCTATTAAGGGACAGTTACACATGAAGTTGTAACTGCTATTGCAATTGCTTGTAAGTAGCAAAGTAAGTACCAAAACAAAAATCACAAGGAAGCACACAAACACAAAGAATTGTTTACGTAGTTCAGTGACAAATTTGTCACCTAATCTGCGGGGCCCTCACCGGACAAATACCCAATCCACTATCAATAAGTACAATACTAGTTCTAGGATTTCACACGACGAAATCCAACTATCAGTACTACAATGAATTGAAAATAACAAATAACTTATTTGCTATTACAAGTACTAACTGACTTGCCTCTCTAAGACATCACAATCATAGAGTTTCGTCCTCCACACAGTCTCTGTGTTGTAGTGAGTTAACAACCCAACTCCGCCTTGTCTTGAAGATAAGTGAAGTAGTTTGTTGCCATCTATTGCACTCAGCAGTCTCAACTCCTCATTTATCTTGCAACACAATTTTCGCACATAGGACACTTCAAATATTATGATCTTCTCATCAGTATATATATGTGAAAACCAAATAGTCTAAAAAAATGCCTACTTAATTAGTGATCATAAACAAAATCAGTTCAAATCGAACAGGCAGCCATGAGTCACCATAAAGCACTGAATCAATAATAGCTGCAGAAGTATCGCCTGGATCACTAATGAAGTCCACTTCAATATTACATAAGTAAGCAGGCAATAAACAAGTAATTAAGATTATTAAAAATATCAGAGAGATAATAAAGAGAATCATCATTAATTACATAAACCAAAAGTCATCATCACAGTAGCAGCCCCTCTTCAAAACCACAGTTACATGAGCAGTTGTAACTGTCTTACAACTGACTAACTTAACCAGAACTCCTCATAGACAAACGCAGTTGTGACTGTCTATTCAACTGAGAACAACGTGAAATACTTTTGCCAAATATAGCCAACACACAAAAGCTAACACTAACAGGGATGAAAACCAAATGTCGAATATGAGACTGAGTCGTACATGATAGCATGAAATGATAACTAAATTCCAAGTCTAGAAATCATTAGCTTAAGTGTTGATATTATCATGTATTGATCTAGATATCAAAAATCATTTCTAATTTTTCTCAAATATTACAATGGTACCAAAAATCAATTCAAAACATCATACTTGAAGACTCATTCAAAGATTTGACTAAAATTCAAAATATCGGAAAATGAGCAATTGACGAGAACGATAATTTCAAGTTTCGAAATGAACTTCAAAAATCTATAGTAAATCACATTCTTACTGGATATTTTTGAAATTTTTATGCCATGAACTAGAATTTTCAAGGAAAATGAAGATTCAAGAATCAACTAAAATTCATTTTTCTATATTTTCCTAGAATTTATTGAAATTTAGTGGCATTTTGGTAAATAACTGGAATTTGTCATGATATTTTCAGATTTTCATTCAAACTTTCAAAATACTAAGATATGGTCATGTAAAGCATGTATATAAAGTTTGAAGTGACAATAATATTATTTGATCAAAATTTCAACTTAGCACGATTTCATTCAAAGTAGGCATGAAAACATGAAATTAGCTAAGTATCAAACTTTGCTATCTACTCATGTTTTCACTAACTTAGGCACCTAGACATCTAACATGAGTGAATCTAAGTATGTCATTCAAGTTTGAGCTTAAAATGAAGCTTCTAAGTCACTTTGTTGACTTAGGTCAAAGGGTACTTCAAGTTTACAAAAAATAAACTTTTAAATTCATATTAAATCATATTCTTGATGAAAAAGTTTGAAACTTTAACTGGATAACCTAGATTTTTCAAGGAACCTACATGTTCAAGAATCAGTCAAAAATTAGTTTTCTATAAATTCATAAAATTCTCGAAAACCCAGTGGTATTTTCATAAATGTTGTATTTTTTCAAAAGTTATCAATTTTCATTCAAACTTTGCAGACATCGCTAATGATTATTTAAGATGCATGTGTCAAATTTGAGCTCAAAATGAATTTTCTAAGTTCATTTTAAACCTATCTCGATTCCAACTAAAAACTTATTTTCAAGTTATCAAAATCATTTTTATAAATGATTTCACTAAAACAATAGTGAGAACGATATTAAAAATAGAACCAAAGTAGTATACACAAACTTTCATTTGATGTTTTCAACGAAAAATCAAAGTATCAAAAAATTATCATTTCAAGACAATGATATTTTGTATTTCTGAAATCCGACTTCAAAATTCAACTAAAAATCAAATTCTTGATGAAAATTTTACACAACAAACTAGATTCTTCAATGAAGGTGCAGTTTCAAGAAGCATCTCAAAATCAATTTTTTATATTTTTATAAAATTAACTTAAAATGCTGAAATTTCAATATTATTTTCGTAATTTTCAATTATTTTTCAAAATTATCCAATTTGTAATTCAAACATTTATGACACCACATAATGACCATATAAATGATGTATGTCAAGTTTGAGATGAAAATAATGTCCTTAAGTCAAAGATATCAAGTGTTGATTTCTTGATTATTTTCGTTTAAATGAGCATGGTTTCGTTTAAAACTAAGTTTAAACATTCAAAACTATAAATCTTGGTGTGTTAGCATTGATTTATCTAGTGTTGATTTCTTGATTATTTTCTCACTAAAGCATATACTTGTATTGAAATCAAGAACATATTTAAAAAAATTGAACTTAGCCTAAAATTAGTGGTACACACTATTCACTCCCCACTAGTGTGAACATTGAACTTACATTTGGTATTAGAGCATGTCATAGATCGAGATCTCAACATCTCCTCTACATCTAGCCTTGATCCGAGAATGGCACTAGAGTTGGTTGGTTCTACACCTAGGTTCGACGAGTCAAGCTTTGGACTTTGGGAAGATAGAATGTACACGTTCCTAAAGACTCAAGGTATAAGTGTCTTTAACATGATAGAAATCAACTAAGTTAAACCTACAAATGAAATGCATGCTTGGAATGAAAATGAGATTGAGATGTTTAAATTGAACGCACAAGCCATGAACATCATAGCACATTGGCAAATGAGATTTTTGAAAAAGTGATGCAATGCACTTCGGCTTCCAAGCTAAGGGCATCTTTGAATATATTGTATGTTTTTGCCAAAACTAAAAGTTAACTACCCTTCATGACGAGAAGATAATGGTCATTCTCCTAGTTTTAACATGTTTTTTGAAGCCCTTAGTGCCCCTAGCCGAGGGAGCTCCAAAAGCCGAAAAAAAAAGTGTTGTATGCTTCATGTGCAAAGAAAATGGTCATATCAAGAAAAATTGTCCCATGACAAAAGGGAAATCCAAGAAAAAGAAGATGCACCTCCTCGCGATGCAATCACGTCCTCGCATTGCCCCACACTCGGTCAATAGGCGCATGGTCACAAGGTATTGCTACCCCTCTTCTCCAAGAGAGGTGCGACAACAATCACAAGGGAAGGGGCGGCTCTCACTTGCTCTCTAGGGTTTCTTACCTCTCTTAGAAGGCAGGTTGTCCTCTTTCTGATTAGGGTGGGTCGGCTATTGAGGATAGATGTCAAGGATGTCCTTCCTTGTGTTCCTTCTTAGCAAATAAGCCTTACCCATAATTTAGGAATCACATCCCTAAACACCCAATAAGCCCTTGACTTAAACTTCTGCATATAGACCCTCTACATATAGTAGTTCTCCAAATAAGGAAGTCTTCGTCTATATCCCATATAAACGTTACTCATTCAGATCCACCTAATCGATCGATTTGTCTTCGGGATGTGCTAGTATCCTTGCAATCGTATCGCAAGCCGAATCGTGTAATTGATTCCTAATTAACTACCTTAACTATAATAAATTCATTCTCAACTAGAACATGCTCTATTGTGTGTGACTAACTAGGTTCATCACTAATTGGCAATGATATTATGATATCAAGACTTTGACAACACCGAAAACTCTTTTCCGCACCTAGAGTAAAATCCCCAGATTACCCTTAGTTCTCATAAGTCATGGGTAATGTCTACTAGAATAACATGCCATGACTACCCAAGTAGTGACGAATGCTTCAACTAGAACATTCTCATGAACCAAAAAATCATACTTACCATGCACACATATCCTTTAATTACAAGGTCCTGACCCAGCCAGGTCACGGCTAGTGTAAAACCTTATAGCTTAGACCATATAGATCCCTCTCAATTTCTATTCTTTGATCAAAAGGATTTAAACTAGAACTCCTTTCTATTTAAGTCTCTGATACCTTGGCCAAGGATTTCTTGATCAAGAACAACCTCAAATCCATAGGATCTTATTCTTGTTTACCCAGGGTAATGAATCCCATCTTGACTGGTCACCTATCTCAATACATAACTAACTAGAGCGACATAAAGCCGGATGCACATGCAAAGCACGAGCATATAAGTAGTAGCAAACTCTAGCCACCTATGCACAAGATAACTATATCATCTAAGGTCAAAGGATCATATGCACTAATATGATCTAGATAACATTTTAGTGACATTGGTAAAATACCATGTGAACATTATCTATGTGTCATGTTCGACCCACTTATCTCATAAGTGTCCAGATATCTCTTTTGACATCCAATGTCATGTAGCATGAGACTCAGTATGCCATCCTCATTAGTATCTCATATTAATCATGGAAACAAACAAAGGTGACAATCTTCCGAAATAATAATGCCCAATTATTATTCCTACGTTCGTGAACTAATTTAACAACTTGTACTAGAATACTCCATCACTCATATTCTCGACTCTTGAGAATGAAGTATTCTAACAAGTATGTTCTAGACTTATTCAATTAAACATACACAGCTTATGCTTATAAGAATACTAAACTGTAATTTAAAAGAATTAATCAAAACATACATTTGCATGGTTTTCCAACTATGATGATTAGTTGGATCTGAGCTTGTATTTCTAATCCCTCATTTACTATCAATATTAATGGCTATTCTGTGGGATACTTTTGAAGCTCTAGAGGCCTAAGGCAAGGCTGCCCCATGGCTTCATATTTGTTCCTTATTGTTATGCAGCACTCATATTCTCGTCTTGATGACTTAGAGAGGCAATGTATGATCACTCCACACCCGAGCTAGGCAAATCCGCTTATTACTCGCTTAGCGTTTGCATATGATCTCATTATTTTTGCCAAAGCCTCAAAATCTAATGCTAGAGCGATCAAAGATGTTTTGGGGTCCTTTGCAGACATTTCGGGACTATCTGTAAGCAGTACCAAATCTAATATGTATATGGCGGGGTGCTCTAGAGACTTGATGAATAGAGTTCATGACATTCTTGGTATTCCTATTGGTACTCTCCCCACTC
The DNA here is from genome assembly GCA_034359265.1 of Canna indica. NCBI lineage: Eukaryota > Viridiplantae > Streptophyta > Magnoliopsida > Zingiberales > Cannaceae > Canna > Canna indica. The sequence continues at coordinate 45,084,690 of CP136890.1, read as the reverse complement.
GATTCCTGGTTGTTCCTCTTATTATGATCAAGCAACTTACATATAATGATTGCCTTTCTCTTATTGAGATCATCAAGAGCCGCATCCACTCTTGGATGGCAAAGCACCTTTCTTACATGGGCAGGTTGGCTCTTATCAAATCTGTTCTACTGGGTAAGATCACCTATTGGTGTGCCACATACAAGCTACCTCAGAGAGTCACATCTCGCATTGAACAACTTCTTGCATGATTCTTATGGAGTGGTGATGATAAAAAGAGCTTCCATAAAGTCTCGTGAGATGATATATGTCAACCGCATCAAAATGGTGGGCTTGGGCTACATCGACTCTGACACCTTAATATTGCATATCTTATGAAGTATATTTGGGCAATTGCTTTAAAGAAAGACTCATTATGGATTCGTTGGATCAGCTCTAAATATCTTAACAACGATTCCATTTGGTTTGTTAAATAACCATGGGCTTGCTCTTGGTGTTTTCGTAGCATCCTTCTTGCTCGTGATTATGCAAGGAAGCACTGGTGATGGTATGAATACCTTCCTCTGGCTTGATCCTTGGATTCCTGATTATCTTCTTATTGACAGGATGAACAACCATATACAGGCCCGCCTCTACTCGAGTAAGACCGCCAGGGTTTCTTCCATTTGGCAACACAATACTTGGCATATGGACAGTCTTGCCCATGAGCTTGATCTACTTAGTGCCTGGTGTTGGCTTAAGGTTTTCAACCTTGGTCTTAATCTCGGTTTTAATGATAACAAACATGGAACTAATGTTTTATTGAGAAATCTTTCAGGTTCCATATCGGTTAGCGCACGACGTCCGCAATCGAAAAAATCGGAGAAATTGGAAAATCGGAAGGACGTTGGTCGACGCGCTTGAACTCTTCAAGAAGATAGAGTTTAGGTTTAGGGTATCTAGATATTTTGTAAATCCTCTTTATAATGCGAAGAACCCTAAAACCAATCCTGAATCCTAAAATATGAAAACCCGAAAACCGCCCTAAATTCACTAAGCCTAGGGAGCTCCTTGGAGGGCTATATGACCTAGATAGTTTCTTGACATAAAAAATGGCAGTAATTGTTCCTTGGGTTAAAATTAGATAATGAGGTATTTTTAGGGATTTTTTGGAAGCCTTTAGCCTAGCCTTATTTGACCCGAAAAAATAGAAAAGTTTCGTTTTCGGTAAATTCGTTTTTAGGGATTCTTAAGGATTTTGATTTTTTAGATATTTTTGTTGAATCCAAATGGGGGGTAATCCTTATATAACATTTATGTTTTAAAGTTATTAACTAACGGAACCAGAAAACAAACAAACAGAACCAAACTGCCCAGTCCAGTCCAGGTTCGGTCGACCGGTCGGTCGATCGAATGCTACCAAAAATTGGCAATAGGCAATTCGGTCGACCGGTCGGTCGACCGAAGTGTGCCAAAATTTGGCAAAAGGCGCATCGATCGACCGATCGGTCAACCGGATTGCGGATCGCAGGAATCGCATATGGTGGTCGACCCGCCGGTCGATCGCACAGAGAGATTGAGCCAGCGGTCGATTGATCGGTCGACCGACGATCGACCTACAAGCGATCGAACGGCGGAAATAGCTAGTTTTTCGCCCGTTGAGCCGCCTGTTACGTTCCATTTCTTCTTGGCTCTATATATACCCAAACCTAAGCCTTCCTAAAAATTTTTTTATCACTCCTAACCTCCTTGAGCCATCCTTTGATCAATTCTAAGCTTTCATTGAGTTAATCTTGTGAAAACCCTAGCTTTGATATCTCATCCCTTTGATTGAGCCTTGACTTCTTTGATTCACCATCAAAGGCATCAAAAGGAAGCTAGGAAACTTTGTGTGGAGCTAAGTACTTCATTGTTTGATTTATTGCTCCATTTCTTATTGTATTTTCTTGTTTATTTCATTATATTTGAACTTGTAAGAAGACCTAGTGTTGGGTCTTGTGATTGAGTGGTATCCTTGGTGTAGAAGGTGTAAAGCCACTTGTGTAAACTTAGTTTACTAGGATTAGTTGAGTTGTCCCTTAGGTTGAGGTGGAGGAGTGCTCTCGGTAAGAAGGCGGAGACTTCCGGGTGTGGAAGTGCCTTAGGTTGAGAGCGAGACTCTTCGGGTCAAAGTCCTCTTTGTAAGGGAAACGATTTAATCTAGTAAAACTTAGTTTGGAAATCCTAAGCGGTGTGCTTAGGTAGTGGAGTAGGCATTGGGGCCGAACCACTATAAAATTCTTGTGTTTGCATTGTTGATTTCTTGTGTTTGCTTAATTGCTGTATCTTGCTTCCGCATCGAACCACTATAAATCACCGTGTTTGCATTGCTCCTATTTGTGTTTGCTTAATTAACATATTTACTTTGCTTCCACTTGTTATTTAATTTGTTAATTGCCTAAGTAATCAACTAAACGATTAAAATCAAAATTAGGCGAAAAGATTAGTAAACACACTATTAACCCCCCCCCTTCTAGTGTAAGCCATTTCACCCAACATCTGGGACTCCATTGGCACTGTTAACACTAGCTTAAACGAAGATCAGATTGTTTGGAAGCCATCTGTAGATGGTCTCTTTAGTATTGCATCAGCTTGCACTAGCATTTCCCCCACCAAACCCATAATTACTTGGCATTGTCTTATTTGATTCAAAGGAAGGGTCCTGAGGTATTCTTTTATATTATGGCTTGCTCTCTCACAAAGATTACTAACTCTTGATCGACTCTCACATTGGGGAATTACAATTTCTACAAGTTGTTGCTTTTGCGGAGTGGATGAATCCATTGAGCACTTATTTTTCCATTGCCCATTCTCAACTATCATTTGGCGCGAGATTCTATATGGTTGCCGCTTGGCTAACCCCTCGCATCAATAGGATGATCAACTCAAATGGTGGGAAGATGTCATGTGAGGGAACACACTCATTGGCTATATTAGGCGCATTACACTCAATTCTTCAATTTACTTCATTTGGCGTGAGCGGAATGATCGCATTTTCTCTCATGTCTCCTCAACACTTACGAGTGTTCTTAGCAGTATTATTGCAAGAGTTAAAAGCAAAATTCTCCAGAGCTTCGCTGCCAAACCCATCAAGGATACACCGAAAAATAGAGCCATTGTAGAGCGGTTGAGAATTCAACTTAACTTCATTCATGTCTGCCATGATCAATGACATGCTATATATTGCTCTCATGAGTCTTATTACTTGGCTCGAGTTGTGGGTATTTTATGTGGCATTGCTTATCTATGTTTTCTATGTCATGCTTGACCCGGCTATGGTATTTTTTCTTTGTTCCTCTTCTCCTGAGGTTTTGGCTACTACCTTGCTGATGGTAATGCTGAAGGTGAGGGAAGTGATCTTTTCCCCTTGGGAGAATGAGAAGCTCTACCGTTCCTATTAATGATAGTCGTGTATGAACTCTATTGTATCTATCACTACTAGAAAAATGGGCATCAGCAACGGCTGATGCCGTTGCTGAGCCGTTGCAATAGCGCCGTGACAGAAACTCGCGTTGCTGATAACTTTGCGACATATCAGCAACGGCCGCTTGGGCCGTCGCTAAAAATATTATCAGCAACGGACACGGAGCCGTTGCTGATAACACTAATAGCAACGGCCGCTGAGTCCGTAGCAACACCGTTAGTAAAAGCCCGTCGCTAAGCCGTTGATGTAGGTCATCAGCAACGGCTTTCGATAAACTTTTAGCAACGGCTTTCCCACGGACGGCCGTGGGAAAGCCGTTGCTGATGATATGAACCTGGTAACGAAAAAATTTAGAATTTAAAATTTTCATTGATACATTGATACATTATCTGATACATAACTCACACACCCATACACTCATACACACATTCATTCACACATCACAAACACACCAAGATATACATCAAAACAATTATGTTTATATTGATAATTATCCACGATAGTATAAAAACAATTCAAATGCAAAATTGAAGTATCAATATCTCAGTAACAAAGTCAATATAAATTAAACAAGTTCAATATCTCAGTAACAAAGTCAATATAAACAAAATCTCATGATCACAATGGAGGATGGTCTTGATCATATGGCGGGGTCTGGAGTGCTTGAGTGTACACCGGCGTGGACTGACTCGAGGACGATGGATGAGATGATGCCGAAGAGATGCCTGCTTCGGGATGACCTGACATGTTGCGTAGCATAGCATGCATCTCCTCCATCATCCGACTCTGACGCGCGACCATCTCCTCTAGAGTCCTTATTCTGCTACTATGATCATAACTGGATCTAGAGGTGGACGGCCGTTCACCAGCGACCGGAGGGGTCGGTGCCCCAAGTGGCCCTAGCATGGCTCGCGCATGACCACTATCTGCGAAGCCATATACTCTTATGCATATAGTTATCAATGCAAAGTTCAATATGTAGATAGTCTTGAGGAAGCATATCAGTAGATGTTTGACAAATGGGTTGAAGTGGCAAAACTTAACAAGTCTCTTGGGGATCAGAACAAACTTTTGATAGAAGAAAAGAAGATCCTTACAGAGAAAGTTAAAACCCTTCAAAGACAAATTGTTCGACAAGAAGACAAAGAATCTAAGTTAATTTCAAAACTTGCTCTATTGTTCGAAGGCATTATAACATTACACAAAGAATCTAAGAAGACAAGAAGGCAAGCACTATAAGTTCGAAGGCATTTCCTTCATGCACTTACTGCAATTGGCAAAATAGTCACCTCCAGGCATTTGTCCAAACGATGCTTCCCACCAGTTATTTTGTGGTTGTCTGGATTAGACAAAATTTGCCATTAAAATTGACTACAGAAAGAACAAAGTAAAGAAAGCTAGAATACAAAGATATTTTCAATTTGCAAAAGCTGAGAAGTGACAACTGACAAGGCAAAGGAATGTTGTCAAGTCAATCTTAAAATTAGACTCTTTTATAGAAAGAAATACAATAAAGTCCATGTTTATCTTTTCTAGATGTCTGTCTACAAATCCATGTTTATCCTTTTTATCAGACCAATCAAGTTCTAAGTTAGTAGAGTCTATCACATTTCATTGAGTCCATGTTTATCCACTCATGTTAGTTGAGTCATGTTCTAGTTAGTGGAGTCTATGGTTGGCTTATGGTTTTCAACCTTGGTTTTAATCTCGATTTTGATGATAACAAATATGGAACTAATATTTCATTGAGAAATCTTTCAAGTTCCATATCGATTAGCAGTCGATGTCCTTGATCGGAAATATCGAAGATATCAGAAAATCGGAATGACATTGATCGACGGGTTCGGGTTCATCGCGGAAATCTCTAGAAGTTCGATGTGTGCACCAAAGATGTCTTCGACGAGTCTAAAGAACACATGGAAAGCTCTCCAAGTTGACGCACGTTGAAGGCCGAAACCCGAAAATAAAGGGCGCAAGAAGAAGGCTGAAAAAATCAAGCTCAGCCTAGGTTCGGTCGACCGAATGTGGTCAAAAATTGGCAGTAGCCAATTCGGTTGACCAGTTGGTCGACCAAAGGTTGCAGGAAGCAGCAGAAAGCCTTCGATCACTCGGTCAGTCAACCGACGATCGACCGACAAGCGATCGGGCATCGCCAATGGGCAGAAAAATGCTCGTTGACGAGCCCTTTTGTTTGGGGGGTTATAAATACTCACCCCAAACTCTCTTCCAAGCCTTTCATGATGCTTCTAAGCCTAAAAGAGTGATCTTCTTGCATCTCTACAAGATTCTTTTGAGCCATTCTTGCAAGAACCCTAGTTTTGTTCTCCAATCTTTAATCTTGCCTTCAAGCTTCATTTGATTCATCATCAAGGCATCAAGAGGAGCTAGGATTCATTGTGTTGGAGCTAAGTATTTGTGTTGTTGTATTTTGGCTCCATTACTTGTATTTTTTTTTCTTTATTTCATTGTATTTGAACTTGTGTAAACCTAGGTAGCTAGGTTTGGTTGAGTTGGTGGTAGCCTTGGTGTTTAAGGCTTAAATCCACCGGTGTAAACATAGTTTACTAGGATTAGTTTAGTTGTCCCTTATGGTTGAGGTGGAAGAGTGTTCTCGGTAAGAAGGCGGAGACTTTCGTGTGTGGACAAGCTTGTCAAAAGCGCGCGCCTGGGCGCCTAGGCGCACCAGGCGAGGCGAACCAGAGGCTCAGCGCCTTCAGCCAGGCGCGCGCCTTGGCAGCGCTTCAAGTTTGAAGCCCCAGGCGCATCAGGCGTGCGCCTAGGTGAACTGGTGGTTTCTACCTTTAAGTGGGGGCCTACCCACTTAATAAAACTTAGTAAAATATTAAAAAAATTGACTCAGTAGGGCTTCACCCGTGTGAGTCAAAAAAAAAAATTCTCTCCTCACTTGTTTCAGCCGTCGAGTGACTCTTCTCTTCTTCTCCTTCACTTGTCCAGCCACCAAGTCCGCCGGAGTGCCGCCCAGCCGCCGGAGTGCTGCCCAGTTTCTTCAAGTAAGTTCTTCCATTTTCTATCTTTCTTCTCCTCTAGTTCTCTTCTTCTTCATTACTTCTAGTATTTTCTTCTTCTCACTTTCTCAGCAGATTTTTCTTTCTTTTCATCCTTGTTTTTTTCTTTTCAGCCATGTTTTCTTTCTTTAATCTTTCCAGCCGAGTTTTTTTCTTCCAACCATGTATTCACAATCATTTTCAGTCATTTTCAGCCGAGTTTTCTTTCTTCTCCTCTAGTCCTCTTCTTCTTCATTACTTCTACTCTTTTCTTCTTCTTATCAGCCGAATTTTCTTTCTTTTCATCCCTGTTTTCTTTCTTTCCGGAATTCCAGCCATGTTTTCTTTCTTTCCAGCCAGTTTTCAGCCGAGTTTTTTTTTCTTCTTCTTCTTCTAGATTTTGTTGATTGCAGATTGCTCACTCATTATTTTCAGCCATGCTTTCAGCACTTTTTCTTGTCATAAACTCATAATCATCCTTGTGTGTTGATTGTGGCAAACTAGCAGTGCAGTGACACTGTGATAGTTGTGTATTGAGTGAGCAGTGGATTAATATGGAGGGTGGAAGTGGAATTGGCAGTGCACCAGTAGCTAGTGGTAGTGCTTCATCTGAATCGACAAACAAGAAAGACCCGGCATGGAAGTACAATGTTATGCAAAATCCTCAAGATGCAAATTTTGTTCAATGTGTGTTTTGTGGAAAAATTACAAATGGAGGCATCTACAGAGCAAAATTGCATCAAGTCGGCGGTAACCGGAATGCTAAGAAGTGCTTGAAGTGTCCCGAGCATGTTAGATTGGAGTTGATGAAGTATATGAACAAGAAAAAGCAAGACAAGATTAATTATGATAAGTTGCCCGACTTTGATGATGTGGATGATATGCAAGAAGTTGAAGATGATGTTCAGTTAAATGCACATGGAAAGAGGACAGAAAATCGGATTGATAGAGGCAAGAGTAAAGCGGTCTTGGTGCCAAACCCAAAAAAAGGCAAGCTAAAAGGTCCCATGGATTCTTTTGCCTACAAGAAGTTGGAAACTGTTGTTGAGCTTCGCAAGTAAGGAAGGTTGAGGCAAACAAATGTGGATGAGAAGTTAGATAAAGAGAGAAGAGTTGTGACCATTCAATACATTTCTATGTTCTTGTACCAAGCCGGAATTCCATTCCATGTTACTCGGTTGGATTCATTTAAATGTATGGTTGAATCTATTGGACAATATGGTCCAAATTTGAAGCCCCCAAGCTACCACGAAGTGAGAGTCACTTGCTTGAAGAAAGAATTTGAGTATACAAATGAACTGTTAAAAAGTCACAAGGATATGTGGGTGAAGTATGGGTGTTCAATCATGGCTGATGGTTGGACTAGTACAACCGGCAAGAGCATCATTAATTTCTTGGTGAATTGTCCTGCAGGGAGCATATTTGTCAATTCCATTGATGCATCTTCCTATTCGAAGACCGGTGAGAAGACATTTGAGTTGCTAGATGAGTTTGTAGAGTATGTGGGAGAAGCTAATGTTGTGCAAGTCATTTGCGATAATGGCTCTAATTTTAAGTTGGCGGACAAGTTTCTTCAAGCTAAAAGGCCACATTTATATTGGACTCCATGCGCTGCACATTGCATTGATCTCATGTTAGAAGATATCGGGAAAATTCCATTAGTTTCAAGAATTTTGACAAGGGCCGTAGCTTTGACAGGTTATATATATAACCATGTGTTTGTCTTGAATATGATGAGGAAGTTCACAAAGCAAGCTAATCTTGTTAGAGCTGAAAAAACAAGATTCGCCACATGCTATCTCACACTCAAAAGCATCCACAAGCACAAGAACTCATTAAGGGCAATGTTCATCTCGGAAGAATGGGTTTCTAGCAAGTGGGCAAAGGAGGCAAAGGGGAAGCGTTCAACAGAAACGGTGTTAATGCCTTCCTTTTGGAACAATACTGTGTACATCCTTAAGGTGATGGGACCTCTTGTTCGAGTCCTTCGTTTAGTCGACAATGAAAGGAAACCGGCAATGGGCTATTTATATGAAGCCATGGATAGAGCAAAGGAAGCAATCACGAGTGCTTTCAATGGAAGAGAGGAGAAATACAAAGACATATTCAAGATTATCGATAACAGATGGGAATGCCAACTCCATCATCCATTTCATGCAGCGGGTCATTTTTTGAATCCCGGGTTCTTCTATGACGATCCAAATATGGAATTTGATTCAGAAGTCACAAGTGGCCTTTATGCTTGTATAGAAAAGTTGGTTTCAGATCAAAATGTGCAAGTGAAGATAATGGATGAGTTGTTGTTATATAAGAAGGCCGAAGGTCTTTTCGGGTTTCCCTTGGCGATCAAAACTTGAAAGATGAAGGCACTTGGTAAAATTTATCACCTCATTCTTAATTTACTTTGCTTTGCTGAAGTTGATTGTTAATTTTTGAATTATTTCCATGGCAGCTGAATGGTGGAGTTTGTACGGGAGCACCACTTCCTATTTGCAAAAACTAGCAATCAAGATTCTTAGCCTCACATGTAGTGCATCTGGGTGTGAAAGAAATTGGAGTGTATTTGAGCAGGTGATTAACTTATAAGTTAACATTTCAAGTTTTCAACATGTTTATGCTTGCAATCAATCTTATCAATTGTAATATTTTCTGTTGATTATATAGATTCACACCAAGAGGAGAAATAAGCTTGAGGCGCAGAAGCTTAATGATCTAGTATTTGTGAAGTACAATCAAGCGCTTAAGGCTCGCTATGATTGCAAGGATACCATGGATCCGATTGCTTTGGAGGACATTGATGATAGCAATGAGTGGTTGTTAGGAACAATGGGTGAAGGGAATGATGAAGTTGCTGAAAATGAAGGGGTTTTTCTTAGTGATGATGAAGGTGGAGGAGGCTTGACGTGGGGTCTTGTAGCTAGAGCATCAGGAGTTGGGGAACCCACTAGAGTGACTAGGAAACATACTAAGTCATCTAATGGAAAGAGCAGCGCTAATCCAGAAAGTTCACAAGGCTCAACTCGATTTGATCTTGGTGAAAGCGAGGCGAATTCATATGAAACCAAAGAAGATGTTGAAGCATATAAGTCGGATGGTGGTGATACGGACGATAACTTTAGTGATGAGGACTCCGAGGATGAGGCTTGAGCTTTAGAGATTAGAGGAATCACTAAATTAAAGTCTTTAGAATTCTTGCATTTTGATTTGAGATTTAGGTGGCGTTTAGTGCATTACTTTTCATATTACCAAGCAATTTAGATTACCTTTCAGATAGATTGCCACTAAAAAAATTGCCGGTAATGTAGAATATAGTGTTATGATAAGATTGCTAGAATTCACATAGACATATTTGGTATAACAAATACATTACCAAGTAATTAGATATACTTTCCGAAAATACACTTTTCACAAATATATTACAATATTATAATTAATCATATTGCATAATATATTATACATATAATATAATATAATATAATATAACATAATATAATATAAAGAATATAATATTAATATTAATATAAATAAATAAATAATATGGTGTGGTGTGGGGTGGGGTGGGGTGGGGTGGGGTGGGGTGGGGTGGGGTGGGGTGTAATATAATATAATATTATATTATATAATATTTTATTTTATTTTATTTTATTTTATTAAAATGGTATGGTATGGTATGGTATGGTATGGTATATAATATTAAAATAATGTAATATAATATAATATAATATAAAAAATATATATAATATAATATAATATTATATAATATTGTAATATTATAATATAATATAATATAATATAATATAATATATATATAATATAGTATAATATATATAATATATTATAATATTATATTATATTATATTATATTATATTATATTATAATACAATACAATATAATATTATAATATTATTATAATATTATATTATAATATTATTATAATATAATATTATAATATTATTATAATATAATATTATAATATTATTATAATATTATATTATAATATCATTATGTTATGGGAGAAGTCGTGGGAGGACCAAAAAACTTGTAAAAAAACTAGAGTTTAAGGAGGACAATTTTGTCCTAAAAATTAATTTAAGATTACCACTTCAGAGGTAATCCACATAGACACCTCTCCATTGAGAAATCTGAATTACCACTTTTATGGCAATTTGGATTATCAAGGCAATCCACATTACCTACACAAGTGAGACACTAAACAAGGAAATGTGTGGGGTCCAGGTAATTTAAAGAGAAGATTGCCAGCAATCTGGATGGATTACCTCATACCAAACGCCTCATCAAGTTAATTTTTATTTGGTGTGTTGTGTACTTGTGTGGTTGTCTCTTTAATTTAGATAATTGGATTCATGTAGTAACTGTGGTTTGATTTGCTATTATTGCTTGGTACATGTTGGATTCATATTATTTATTCACTTTGGTGTATGTTATATTGCTTGGTACATGTAACATGTTGGATTCATATTGTTTGATTTGCTATCATTGTTTGGTGTATGTTATATTGCTTATGAGTTATGACTTATGCTTAATTTCTATTTTTTATTTGAATTTATTAAGGTGCGCCTTATTTTAGTCAGGCGCGCATTTTTTTTGCGCTTTGCGCCTCGAGCGATATGGACCCTTTGCGCCTTGAGTGCGCTTAACGCTTTTGACAAGCTTGGGTGTGGAAGTGTCTTTGGTTGAGAGTGAGACTCTTCGAGTCAAAGTCCTCATTGTAAGGGAAACAAGATTAATCTAGTAAAGCTAGTTTGGAAATCTTAAGCGGGGTGCTTAGATAGTGGAGTAGGCATTGGGGCCGAACCACTATAAATCTCCTTGTGTTAGCTTTGATATATTGTCTGTGTTAATTTCTTTATCATTAATCGCTTCCGCATTTAGTTATTCAATCGTCAATTGTCTAAGTAATCAAGTAACGACTAAAACCGGATTTAGGCAAAAAGATTAGTAAACACTAAAAATTAATTTAAGATTACCACTTCAGAGGTAATCCACATAGACACCTCTCCATTGAGAAATCTGAATTACCACTTTTATGGCAATTTGGATTATCAAGGCAATCCACATTACCTACACAAGTGAGACACTAAACAAGGAAATGTGTGGGGTCCAGGTAATTTAAAGAGAAGATTGCCAGCAATCTGGATGGATTACCTCATACCAAACGCCTCATCAAGTTAATTTTTATTTGGTGTGTTGTGTACTTGTGTGGTTGTCTCTTTAATTTAGATTATTGGATTCATGTAGTAACTGTGGTTTGATTTGCTATTATTGCTTGGTACATGTTGGATTCATATTGTTTATTCACTTTGGTGTATGTTATATTGCTTGGTACATGTAACATGTTGGATTCATATTGTTTGATTTGCTATCATTGTTTGGTGTATGTTATATTGCTTATGAGTTATGACTTATGCTTAATTTCTATTTTTTATTTGAATTTATTAAGGTGCGCCTTATTTTAGTCAGGCGCGCATTTTTTTTGCGCTTTGCGCCTCGAGCGATATGGACCCTTTGCGCCTTGAGTGCGCTTAACGCTTTTGACAAGCTTGGGTGTGGAAGTGTCTTTGGTGGAGAGTGAGACTCTTCGAGTCAAAGTCCTCATTGTAAGGGAAACAAGATTAATCTAGTAAAGCTAGTTTGGAAATCTTAAGCGGGGTGCTTAGATAGCGGAGTAGGCATTGGGGCCGAACCACTATAAATCTCCTTGTGTTAGCTTTGATATATTGTCTATGTTAATTTCTTTATCATTAATCGCTTCCGCATTTAGTTATTCAATCGTCAATTGTCTAAGTAATCAAGTAACGACTAAAACTGGATTTAGGCAAAAAGATTAGTAAACACACTATTCACCCCCTCTAGTATAGGCTATTTCACCAATATTTGGTATCAGAGCAGGTTCGTAGCTTGAGATTTTATCGTCTCTTCTACACTTTGCTGTGATTCGGAAAATGGCACTAAAGTGTATAGCGACTATACCTCCTAGGTTCGATGAATCGAACTTTGGTCTTTGAAAGTCTAGGATGTACACCTACTTAAAGACTAGAGTTTTTGATGTTTATAACATGTTAAAAAATTAGAATACATTGAACAAAAGATTGACATGCATGATTGAAGTGAACTTGACAAGAAAATGTTTCAATCTAATGGAGATGCTATGTATTCCATATTTTGTACCTTACCTAATAGCATCTTTGAAAAAGTCATGCAGTGTACTTCGGCTTTTGATTTATGGGCATGTTTAAACATCTTATATGATTATGCCAAAACCGAGGAGTTAACTACTTTTCATAAAGGTTGTGATGACAATGGTCATCCCTCCAATGCTAACTTGATTTTTGAAGCTCATAGTGTCTCTAGTCAAAAAGACATTTCAAAGAGCCGAAAGAGAAAGGTCATTTGCTACTTGTGCAAAGAGAAGGGGCATATAAAGAAGAATTGCTCTTCACTTGAAAAAAATGGCAAGAAGAGGACGAATGCTTCAAAGTCCTCCATCGAATCTTGTGAATGATCCTCTTCTCATGACTATGAAAGCACATCCAAGGTTTGCCTCATGGGTATCCATGATGAGGTACAATACTCTACTTTTAGTCATGATAAAGATATAGCTTATGATAGTGATGCTAGTTCTTCACATTCACTCAAAATGTCATATGAAGAATTAGTAGAAAAATATCAAAATATGTGTGCCATGCTTTTGAAAAAAAGTAAAGAAATCAAGAAAATTAAAAAGGATAACTCTAGGCTTTCTAAGGATTTGCATACTCTAAAGTTGGAAAATGAAAATTTAAAGGCAAATCTAAGTTCCTCAAGTGTTGATTGTCATGATAGTATTGATGTTTTGAAAACTAGTAATTCACAATTGATAGTTGAAATTGATGACTTAAAAAGTGAGAATATTGATTTGAAAAATGAAAATGATGAATTGAAAAACATCTCAAAAGTTGAGATTGGGAATTTGAAAGTAGAAAATATGAAAATGAAAAATGAAAATAGTATGATGAAATCTCAAATGCAAGCCTTACATAAATGAATTAATGATTTGAAAAATGAGGTTGTTTTCTTGAGTAGGAAAACTAGTAGTTTATCACATGTTTCATCTTTTAGAAATCCTATGAAGAAAAATATTTCATCAAAGAATGCTCATGCTCATCATCCTTCTCATGCCAAGCATTCTAATATCACACCTCATGTTCATATGAATGGTAAAAAGAAAGAATTTCATGAATATTACTTTTGTTGTGGCATATATGGTCATGCTTTTTATGATTGTGCATTCAAGAAAAATTCAAGTGTTGCTAGGACACTATGGATTCCTAGGCCATCTAACCTCCAAGGACCCAAAGCCATTTGGGTACCAAAAGTATCATGCTCTTTTGTAGGGGAGAGCCACCACACACGGGTAATGCAAATTGAAGAGTTGAAGTTGACCAAGAAATTGAATGAATGATCCTCACATGGTTGCAACTTCAAGGTCTTCACATAGACTAGATGCCTTAGGTTCAAGAATTGGCATCTAAATCACTTGGTATCATCACCTTTTCTCTATTTGTTTGTTTGAAGTTGGTGTTTATGTTACATGTTTAAAATTGATTGATTTTCCCCGCTCTTAATATATTTTAAATGATTTTTGATTTTTTGATTTTCGGTCTCTTCGGCGACCTATTTATGTAGCCTATAACGGACTCATGCGACCTCGTGGTTCTAAATCGTAGGCTCATTGTGGCCTTTCGGTATTCAACCAAAATGAAGGGTTGAAGATCATGTTTTCATTTATATTTCACTTGTGATCTCTTTAATTTCATTTTGAAATCACTCTATTTCATTTTGAAACGAATTTGAAACTATTTAGCAAAAGTAGACTTAGATATCGATAATTGATCTCTCTTTGCTACTTAGTTTGATAACTTGCTAATAATTACATTTTCCTTATCCTACTAATGAATATTGCTTGCAATGTATGACGTTAATGGAAGACTATGCTATCATGAATAAAAATTGAAAAGTAAAAAAAAAGGGACAAGTTTGGCAAAATTTCCAAGAATGAGGTATGGGTTTGATTTTACAAAAATCTTAGTATAATACTTGAATACTTGTGATATAATGACGTCTCTATACTCAAGATTGTTTTTGCATGATCAATATATGAAATTTCATGAGTAGGTAAAATTTGATAACTTAGGCAATTTCATGAAACCTTATTTGAATGAAATGTGCCCTAGGTAGAATTTCATCTTAGAGACTTCATTTTAAGTTGAAACTTGATAAACATGTTTGAGTTCACTCATGATTTGATTCCATATGATTAAAAATTGAAAAATCATGAGAAAATAGATAAATTGATAACAAGTTCACTTTAGGAGACATAAAGTTGAGTAGAGTCGACCTAAGTCAACAAATTGACTTAGAGACTTCATTTTAGGTCCAAACTTCACAAACATGTTTAGATTTACTCATGTTAGGTGTCCATGTATTTTTGAATGAAATCATGCTAAGGTCAAATTTTGACCAAATAATATTATTTTCATTTCAAACTTGATAAACATGCTTTAAATGATTATATCTTGATATTTGGAAAGTTTGAATGAAAATTAAAAACTTTTGAAAAATAGTTAATATTTACGAAAATACCATTAGATTTTAATTATTTTTAGAAAAATGCAAAAAATTGATTTTTGGATGATTCTTGAAACCGCATGTTCTCTGAAAAATCTAGTTTCTTCAGTAAAAATTTCAAAAAAATTCAGTAAGAATATGATTTGATATGAGTTTTTAAAATTAGATTTCAAAACTTTAAAGTATCGTTCTTCCCAAATATTTATTTTTTCAATACTTTGATTTTTGGTCCAATCTTCAAATGAGACTTCAAGTATAATATTTTGAATTCAATTTTGGTATCGTTCAAATATTTTAGAGAGAAAAATCATTTCTAAAGTAATTTTTGACTCCTTGACCGATACTTGGAAATATCGATACTTGAGTTAGTACATGATTCCTAATTTTGATTTTTGACTATCGCTTCATGATATCATGTATTACTTAGTCTCTTATTCGATATGTTGTTTTCATCCCTTGAGTTGATTGATTTCGTTTTCATGCAAACTAGTTTTCTAAGTCTCAACTTTCACCATAGTTGACTTTTCTAGACCTTCTTAATTGATGTCAAAAAGGGGAGAAAAATATAGGTAAAAGGAAAAAAAATATAAGAAAACCATGCATATAGATAGGGAGAGTTTATTTCCATAGATATGCATGTTGATAGGGGGAGAAATCCCATATTTGATATCATTTGTGCTTAAATGATATATATTTTTTAAGGATGTTTGTCATCATAAAAAATGAGGAGATTGTTGACTTAAGGTTTTCAACCTTAGTCTTAATCTCGATTTTGATGATAACAAACATGGAACTAATATTTCGTTGAAAAATCTTTCAGGTTCCATATCGATTAGCACTCGAGTCCTTGATCGGAAATAACGAAAAAATCAGAAAATTGGAAGAACATTGATCGACGCATTCGGGTTCATCGCGGAAATCTCTAGAAGTTCGACGTGTGCACCAAAGATGTCTTGGACGAGTCTAAAGAACACATGGAAAGCTCTCCAAGTTGACGCACATTGAAGGCCGGAACCCAGAAACGAAGCACGCAAGAAGAAGGCTGAAAAAAATCAAGCTCAGCCTAGGTTCGGTCGATCGAATGTGGTCAAAAATTGGCAGTAGCCAATTCGGTCGACCGAAGGTTGCCAGGACGCGGCAAAAAGCCTTCGGTCGCTCGGTAGGTCGACCGACGATCGACCGACAAGCGACAGGGCGTCGCCAACGGGCAGAAAAATGTCCATTGACGAGCTCTTTTGTTTGGGGGTTATAAATACTCACCCCAAACTCTCTTCCAAGCCTTCCATAATGCTTCTAAGCCTAAGAGAGTGATCTTCTTGCATCTCTTCAAGATTCTCTTGAGTCATTCTTGCAAGAACCCTAGTTTTGTTCTCCAATTTTTAATCTTGTCTTCAAGCTTCATTTGATTCATCATCAAGGCATCAAGAGGAGCTAGGATTCATTGTGTTGGAGCTAAGTATTTGTATTGTTGTATTTTTGCTCCATTACTTGTATATTTTTTTGTTTATTTCATTGTATTTGAACTTCTGTAAACCTAGGTAGCTAGGTTTGGTTGAATTTGTGGTAGCCTTAGTGTTTGAGGCTTAAATCCACCGGTGTAAACATAGATACTATGATTAGTTTAGTTGTCCCTTAGGGTTGAGGTGGAAGAGTACTCTCGATAGGCAGGTGGAAACTTCCGGGTGTGGAAGTGTCTTAGGTTGAGAGTGAGACTCTTCGAGTCAAAGTCCGCGTTGTAAGGGAAACAAGATTAATCTAGTAGAGCTAGTTTGGAAATCCTAAGCGGGATGCTTAGGTAGTAGAGTAGGCATTGGGGCCGAACCACTATAAATCTCATTGTGTTAGCATTGATATATTATCTGTGTTAATTGATTTATCATTAATCGCTTCCGCATTAAGTCATTCAGTCGTGAATTGCCGAAGTAATCAAATAAACGACTAAAATCAGATTTAGGCAAAAAGATTAGTAAACACACTATTCACCCCTCTTCTAGTGTAGGTTATTTCACCAACATCTATCATGTTTAATAGATAAAGGTGAGTATTTGTGTTTATCCTTTCATATAAACTTATTTATACAAGGGTGAAATGAGAAGAGAGCATACTTACAACTCAATATTCTCTTTCTCTCTCTCTCCTACCGCACTATAGCACCAACATAGGTAAAAAGAAGTAGATATCGGCCTTCCCTCTGCCGGAACTCTATTCCAGCCCCTCCAACGATCCTCTGTCACAACTACAACGACAAGCTACTCGTCTCTAGACCCGATCCTGCACCAAGCACCTAACAAACGTGCTGTCAGCGAGACTAGCTGCCGTGCTGATCGAGACGAAGTATTCCCCACTGGAGGAGATGCCCACAACAACTACCCCTGGAGGACCACTTCCACCACGCCCTCGATTCGATTTCCCTCGATTTGATGACACCTCTAATCCCTCAAATTGGTGGACGATTCCGGCGCGAGTCCGAATTGGACGATTCCGGCGCGCGTCCGAAGTGGACGATTCCGGCGCGAGTCCGAATTGGACGATTCCGGCGCGCGTCCGAAGTGGATAATTCCGAAATTAATCTAAACCCTAAAAATTATTCTAACAAATTTAATAATTAATTAACAATTAATTAACAATTAAAAAACTATTAAAAAACAATAATAAAATAATATTAAACTACAAATTCCGGCGCCGGAGTCAGGTGGACTCCGGCGCCGGCATACACTGGCCGGACACACTGTCCGGCCAATGTACAAGGCCCGGCGGCGGCCATCGGCCGACCGCCGCCGGCCGAAACCCTATTTTTAGGGTTTCGGTCGGATTTTTTATCGGCATACGTCGGAGGGCAACGGGAAGAGACAGCAGTCGGAGGGCACATACTTGACAGTGTCGACAGCAGCGGGAGGCGTCGTCGGCGTCGTCGGCGTCGGCAGCGGCGGCGAGAGGAAGGAGAGGAGGCGGCGGCGGCAGCAGCGGGAGGAAGAAGGGGGGCGGGCGCGATCTGCGACCTATATAAACTTATCAGCAACGGCTCACTCGCCCGTTAGAAAGCCGTTGCTGATAAGTTATCATCAGCAACGGCTCACTTGTCCGTTAGCAAGTCGTTGCTAATAAGTTATCATCTGCAACGGCTCACTTGTCCGTTAGAAAGCCGTTGCTGATAATTAACATAATCAGCAACGGCTCGCATGTCCGTTAGAAAGGCGTTGCAGATACAACATATCTGCAACGGCTCGAGCGGCCGTAAGAATGCCGTTGCAAATAGCAACGGCTTGAGCGGCCGTTGCTGATAGCCGTTGCTGAAGACCAAGTTTCTAGTAGTGCTATTTTTGATTTAATATATTTTCCTTTTGCCTTGTTGCAAAAAAAAAAACGTACATTGGCACTAGGGCATATAAAAACTAACACATATAACATATTTAAACAAGCCCAAGTATCGAAAGCAGATGTACAATGTATAATTTTTCCAAAAACATCATTTTGCAAAGAACAACTTATGCAATTCTTAGCCTTTGCATTTAATATAAACAAATCATGTTATTCTTGAGTCCATGCATTGCTATCTACTGTAGGTTCAATATATTGGGTTTTTAACATCTCATAAACCCTTAAACCTTGAGTCTTTAGAAAGGTATACATCCTAGATTTTCATAGCCCAAGGTTAGAGCTATCGAAACTAGGAGGTGTAGTGGCTACCGACTCTAGCGTTATTCTTGGATTGAGACAAAGTGTAGAAAAGATTAAATCTCAAGCTACGACCCGCTCTAATACCAAATGTAAGTCGAATGGTCACACTAGAGAAGGGTGAATTGTTGGTGAAATGACCTATACTTGAGGGGGGGTGAATCGTTTCGTCCAACCAGACCAAGGGGGCGAATTCGAAGATCTCACCAAGCTGAGTCAAACCAATTCTGTAGCTGAATATCAAAGGGCTTTCGAGCGTCTCCTTCCTCAAGCAAACAACCTACCCGAACACCATCAGCCATGTTCATTAGCGGCCTTCAAAATCACATACGGGTGCATGTTCAAGCACAACAGCCCTCTCATCTACTATGAGCAATGAGCTTAACACATTTGTATGAACAACATTACATCCCTCCAAGGCGAGCCATCCGGCTATCAAGTAGCAATACATCACCGCCAAGACAAACCAGTCAACCCCCTAGAAACAACATACCCTCAACTGTCCGTTGGCGGCCCCCAACTCGTACTTACACCACTTCAGAACTATCTCATCGTCGTTCTCTTGGATTGTGTTTCCATTGTGACGACAAGTGGGCCCCGGGACATCGATGCAAACGACTCTTCTCCATTCAGCTCATTGACGAGGAGGAAGAGCATGAGGACATAGAGTATAATGAAGAACCACAACTCTCCTTAATGGTTGTACAAGGAATTCGACAGCAGCAAACCATGCAAATCCTTGGCCACATTGGCAACACCCATGTAAGTTGTTACTTAACTCTCGAAGCAAACTAAACTTCATTAGTTCACATTTATCATAGAAATGATCCTCCCGAAGGATACCAACAACCATATTAATGTAGCGGTAGCCAACGGAGATCGGCTCAGGAGCACAAAACTTGTTGAACCATTGGAGATGTGGCTGGGATCGGAATTAATACGAGCAGAATTCTATGTAGCACAATTCAGGGGATTTGACATTGTACTTGGAGTACATTGGCTGCAGACTTTGGCACCAATTACTTAGGATTTTGACACCCTTTCCATGCAATTCGTAATGGAAGGAAGAAGGGTACGATTGCAGGGGCAAGATTCCAGATCAACCGCAATCTATTTGCAACATATGCAGCCAAACGAACAAGTACTTCCAGTAGAACTAAAGACATTACTCCAGCAGTTCAAAGATATTTTCTCTAAGCCTACCAGCCTTCCTCCCATTCGCCAACTGGGATCGGAATTAATACGAGCAGAATTCTATGTAGCACAACTCAGGGGATTTGACATTGTACTTGGAGTACATTGGCTACAGACTTTGGCACCAATTACTTAGGATTTTGACACCCTTTCCATGCAATTCGTAATGGAAGGAAGAAGGGTACGATTGCAGGGGCAAGATTCCAGATCAACCGCAATCTATTTGCAACATATGCAGCCAAACGAACAAGTACTTCCAGTAGAACTAAAGACATTACTCCAGCAGTTCAAAGATATTTTCTCTAAGCCTACCAGCCTTCCTCCCATTCGCCAACTGCAGCACCAAATCTGCCTTACCCCCGGCACCCGTCCAATAGTGGTAAGACCGTATCAATACCTTTTTTTCAAAAAGACAAGATCGTAAAACAATGTTCGATGATGCTCGAGCAAGGCTTAATCCACCCGAGTACTTCACCATTCTCTGCGCCAGTACTATTAGTCAAAAAAACATATGGAAGTTGGCGTTTTTGTGTCGACTACAAAGCTCTTAATGCCACAACAGTCAACGATAAATTCCCAATTGCAGTAATAGACGAGCTATTGGATGAACTTTATGGGGATACCTTCACTAAACTTGATCTCTGAGCGGGCTACCACCAAATTCGAATGCATCCAAAGGACATTGAAAAGACAACATTCAGAACACACCACGAGCACTACGAATTCCTAATAACCTTCGGCTTAACCAACACGCCTTCTACTTTTCAAGCATTAATGAATGAATTTTTCCGACCTTGGCTGCAACGTTTTGTACTTATTTTTTCGACAATATTTTAATCATACAGTAGGTCCTGGTTAGAACATATAAAACGCTTAAATCAAGTGTTCACCCTTCTTAGGCAGCAACGTCTCTATGTCAAGCAATCTAAGTGTTACTTCACATCAGATTCTGTGTTACCAAGGGCACGTCATTTCACACCAAGGAGTGGCAACATATCCAAAGAAAGTAAAAGTGATTGAAGATTGGGCTATCCCTCAAACACCCACCGAGTTGAGAGGCTTCTTGGGAATAATGAGCTACTACAAGAAGTTTATAGCAGGATATGGAACTATTGATTACGAACCTAGTTATAAATATATATTATCTCTATGTAATTATTTGTAAATATGGTATATAAATACTGGTAGAGAGGGCTACTGTTACACCCCTAGACTTTGAGGCATTTTGACTCGGCGCGGGGCGTGCCTCAGGCCCGCGCAGAGCAGCGCGGTTGTTGGATGGAGGAACAACAAGTGTGTTCACACTTGGCGAGGGATTTGCCTGCCATGGCGAGAGCTTGGCGGGCGACGCGAGCGACGACCTATGTGGCAGACTGCTCATGTGCCCCTAGGCATGGGCGCGACTTGGTGGAGACTTGGGCCATACGTGGGCACGGAGACACAGAGCGACGGCCTGGTGGAGCAGCAAATGACCCGCGTGCGCAATGGCACGGAACTTGGCACTGCGAAGGCCCGCCCGGGCGAGAGCATGGCTGAGCAGAACCTCGCCATGCCTAGGACTTGGCGGAGCGACACCCGTGCAACCTGTACAACGAAAGGCAGACATTGGCGGAGCGACGCCCGTGCGATGGAAGGCAAGGGGCATACATTGCAGAGCATGCATCGTGCGCGGTGCATGGCGATGGATTTGCTTGTGTGCACGGAGGCACAAGCTTGGCATAAGCTCGGACATTGTTGATGCGGAGCTTGTACATGCTGCCATGATGAGTCTATGAGCTCAGACAGATATTGGCCGGGACAGACACTGAGCGAATGATCATGCATAAACATGTGAGCAGGCAGACTAAACGGCAGCCGCGCGGGCATGGCCGCACTCTGACCCGCACAATGGCCTCGTGGCCATACACTGAGCCACTCAGTCACTTGGGCAACCTGGACTTGATCAGATGGTCCCGTGCGAGGCATAGCCAGACTTGACTCTGGTGAGCAGTTGGATGGCAGTTTGGGTCAAGCAAACTGCCACCCTTTGGATGGCTGGCCGAGATTACACTTGGCCCTGAGCTGGGTGGCCAAGATGAAGGCCATGGGCGACCTAGGCCCTATAAAATGGAAGGGTCGGCCACTAATGCAAGAGTGCTAGATGTTTTGAGAGAATTTGGAGTCTTGTACTTGGTGTTCTATACTTCTACTACGTGACCGCGACCACTGTGTGAGTGTCTGCAAAGTGTACTTTGGGTTTTGTATCTTGTAACATTGATTAATAAAACAAGTGAGTATTCCATTGTGATACCTTGTATTGCTCCATCATCATCATCTATGTTGTTGTGAACTTGTTTGGTCTACACTGCGCATTCTTACTTAAAGGGTGCAGCGAACCTCAAAGCGTTTGTGCGCAATAGGCTAGCTGATAGTTTGACGCACTGATCAGCGCCATCACTCGGTTGAGACAGTGAAAATCTTGGACCCTCAGTTCAACCCTGTGACAATTGGTACCAGATCGAGGTTAGGCTCAATCGACAGAAGATTGGTACATTTACTATTTTCGGAGTAAGTTTTGTGGCAATCGGCACTGTCATTTTCTCCTCTCTTTGAAGACCCTCACAGCAAATTAGCACCCTCTGTTCTATGTTCTATGCCGAGAATGGACGCATTAAGAGAACGCGTAGCAACCCTTGAGGTAGTGGTCAATGACGGCTCCGACCTTAACGGTACTCTGGCGGAATTGTTCAGGTCGCTCGCCAATGAAGTGACTAAACAGAAGGCACAATTGTCGGATGTACTTAGCAGCCACGCCATGCTGAAGGCACAGATGGCTGAGGCACTGGTCACGCAAGCCAATATGGAGGCCACTATAGCAGACCAGCGCACTTAACTTGTGATTCTACGCACCAGAGAAGGCAAAACTGAGACTAACGACCATTCCAAAAGCAAACTGAAGTATCCGGAACCAAAACCTTCTCACGAATTCAGGATTCCCGTGAGTTAGAAAACTTCATCTACGACATTGAGCATTACTTTGATGCTGCATACATCGATGGTGGTGAACAAGTCAAGATGGCCACCATGTATATGTCGGTGATGCTAAACTGACGTGGCGAGCCCGTGAAGCGGAGATAAAATCAAGCGGTCGTCCCAAGTTGAAGATTGGGACACATTGAAGGTAGAACTGCGGAAGCAATTCCTGCCCAGAAACTCCTCCTAGATGGCTTAGGAGGCACTGTGTCGTCTGAGGCAGACGTGTTCCGTCCACGCATACGTGACAGAGTTCATATCACTGCTGTTATGAGTTGAAGACATGTCAGAATTAGACAAGATCTTCAACTTCTTGCGCGGGCTACAGCCCAGGGCGCAACTGGAGTTACACCGGCAGGGCGAGGCGGACCTCTCCACTACCATGGCACGTGCGGAGGCATTGCTTGACCTACGCACTGCGCCACGGGATGATGATGCGACGCGCAAGGGGCGCACTATTGAAAAGCCCCACAAGCCTACCAAGTCGGCAAGCAAGATGGCCAAGAAGTACCCAACCTACGATGACAAAGGGAAGGCTAAAGTGGATGACAAACAGCCCAAGAAGGACCTCAAGACGCACTTGGGATGTTCCATTTGCAATGGCCTACATCGTGCCCGCGACTGCCCAAAGCGGGAGAAACTTACTACACTTGTGAACAGGGAAGACTCTGCCTCTATAGAGAGTCCCACCCGAATGGCGCCACTGTAGGCACTGGGGGCGCTGTGCACTGGGAAGAAGTCCCAGAGTGATGGCTTGAGCTATGTCCGAGTTATAGTAAATGGACAACCTATGGAGGCAATGATCAACATAGGAGCGACTCACAACTTTCTTGCTGAGCGAATGGTTGACTTCCTGAAACTGAAGGTGCAGCCACACTCGACACAAATTAAGGCGGTGAATTTTGTCAGCTGCCCCGTCCTTGGCATCGCCAAGGCAAGCCATGTAAAAGTTGGACAATGGACTGGGAACAGTGATGTCATTGTTATACCTCTTGATGACTTTGATTTTATTTTGAACTTCTGATCAGTGCAGGTGCCTTAGTGATCCCACACTTGGCTGGGCTTATGAAATTAGACCCTACTCAACCTTGCTATGTGCAAGGATATAAGGGAAGCAGTGGAGCGAGCGGAGCATCCACTGAATGCGTCTCAGCCATGCAGATGGCCAAAGGCTGGAAGAGGGGCCAACCAACATTCCTCATTTCCTCGCTACCATATATGAAGCTGAAGCAGAGGAACTTGAGAACAATGTTGTTGCTGCAATTCCAGACAGTGTTCTGGAAATCCTAGAGAAGTTTTAGGATGTCATGCCTGTTGATCTGCCAGTAGGCCTTCTATCGAGACGGGCGGTGGATCACCAAATTGAGCTTCTTTCGGGTATGCGGCCTCTTGCAAAAGCCCTATACAGAATGTCCCCACGTGAACTGGAGGAACTCCGTAAGCAATTGGTGGAGCTCCTACATGGCGAAAAGATTTAGCCTTCTAAGGCTCCCTTTGATGCGCCCGTGTTATTCCAACAGAAGCAAGATGACACCATGCGTCTCTGCGTCGACTACCACGGGCTCAACAAAGTGACCATCAAGAACAAGTATCCAGTCCCACTTGTTACTGATCTTTTTGATAGACTCGGTGAAGCAACCTTCTTTACAAAATTGGACTTGCGCTCAAGCTATTGGCAAGTCCGCATCGCTGAAGGAGACGAGTCAAAGACTACCATGATCATGCCTTTCGGCTTGACGGATGCATCGGTGACTTTTTGTAATTTGATGAACAATGTTTTCAATGAAATAATAGACAAGTTTGTTGTTGTTTACCTTGATGACATTGTAATTTACAGTGCGTCCTTAAGAGAGCATGTAAAACATTTGAGAGAGATGTTCTAAAACCTGAGAGAACACCAACTTTATGTAAAGAAGGAGAAGTGCAAGTTCTGTGTCCGACATATTAAATTTCTGGGGCACATAGTGGGCAATGGGATCGTTCAGATGGATCCTCAAAAGATCAAAGCAATTGAAGATTGGCCGACGCCAACTTCAGTGGTAGAGCTGAGAAGTTTCCTTGGTTTAGTCAATTACTACCAGAAATTTCTGAAGGGGTACTCCAAAGAAGTGTCACCCTTAACAGATCTGCTCAAGAAAGACCAGAACTAGGACTGGTCTGATGCATGTCAACAAGCTTTTGATAGAATCAAGAGCAAGATAGTTTCTGAACCTATTCTGAAGTTACCAAACTTCGGGAAGCCTTTTGAGGTGCTTATCGGTGCCTCCGATAAAGTTGTCGATGTTGTTCTTGTGCAAGAGGGACATCCGGTTGCTTTTAATAGCTGGAAACTTAAGCCAGCGGCAGAGGTATTATGCGCATGAAAAAGAAATGCTTGTTGTGGTGTACTGCTTGCGAGTTTGGTGGGTTTACTTGCTTGGGATGGTGTTTGTGGTGAAGACAGATAATGTGGCCAACACATTTTTCAAATCACAAAAAAAGTTAAGTCTAAGACATGCATGATGGCAAGAGTTCTTAGCGGAATACGAGTTCGAATGGGATCACAAACCTCGACGACATAACTAGGTTGTAGATGTTCTAACTCGGAAGGCAACGGAAACAGTAGCTACGGTAACTCAGCTGGAATCTGGGTTCCTTGACACCCTCAACGACCTGTGCAACGGAAGGCACGGGGCAGACATTGGTGGAGCAATGCCCGTGCGATGGAATGCATGGGGCAGACATTGCAGAGCATGTGCGGTGTGTGGCGATGGATTTGCTTGTGTGCGCGGAGGCACAAGCTTGGCTTATAAAGCTGGGACATTGTTGATGCGAAACTTGTATATGCTGCCATGATGAGTCTGTGAGCTGAGACGGATATCGGTCGGGATGGACACTGAGCAGAATGCTCATGCATGAACATGTGAGCGGACGAACAGTGCTACTACATGATTACTAGGAGATGGGTTATAAGTTATGTGATTATTAGAGCTAAATGTCATATGATCAATAGCACCAGAGTCAACAACCCAAGAATCTCCAAAAAGTGTACTTGAAACATGAAAAGAGTGGGAATAAGGATGCTTACCATTTAGAGTAAGAGAGCAAGTGCTAGAAGTCTTACTGACAATAAGCTTAGTCGTTCTGTTTCTTCTTGGAAGGTTTGAATATCATCCTTATTCTTGGAGCTTTCACCCTTAATTGTATCCAGTGAAATCAGATTTGCTTGGCTCCGCCGAATGCCTTTGAATTCACCTGTACGACTGAGAACATGTTCCTTGCCAGAGTTTGAAATAGTTCTCCTTGGTGTGATCTGATTTCTTGCAATAATTACACCAACAGCTTTGTTAGGTGCAAATGTTGTAAATGGATTTTTAATGGCTAGTTTAGAGGATTTAGCCACCATCATTGCTGACCCATCATTTTGCTTTTCATCAAGCATCACCGATATGCGACTTTCTTCTGCTCTAACAGTGTGGAAAACTTTAGAAAGTGAGGGCAATTTTTCCTTTCCCACAATTTGAACCCTTATAGGGTTATATTCAGAATTCAAACCAGAGAGGAATACGAATATTCGATCTCTCTCCACAAAACAGTCTACTGTAATAGAATCCTTGCTGCTTTCCATGGTCAAATTCTGGTACTGATCCAACTCAATCCAGAATTCATTAAGCAGTTCGTACTAATCTATAATAGAAAGGTTACCTTGCTTAGTGGCAAAAATCTTTGTTTTCAGCTCATAACAAGCAGCTACATCTTGTTTCATAGAATAGGTCTCACGCAAATTGTCCCAGATCTCACGAGCAGTTGGAAGACATAGAATTCTTGCTGACTTCTGGAATCATAGAATTCCAAAGCCACGACATGATCAAAGAATCCTCTTCGTCTCAATCATCAAACTTGGAGCTTTTCCTTCGATATGATTAATTTTCATCGACTTTTAATTGTAGTACGAACAACTTGTGCCGATTATAAGTAGTTATTTCCATTGAGATGGTAAGTTGGATGCATGACTCGAAGATCATTGGGGTTAAGAGGAGCAGTAGCAATAGTGGAGCTGGTTTGATTGGTGGAGTCGGACATGGTGGAATATGACATGGTGGGAAAGGAAGAAATGGTTTTGAAAAAATGGTGGAACAATTACCAACAATGAAGGTAGGATCAGAAACTTGATGGTTGATAGGTTGAGATAAAATCAGCGAGGAAGGTTGTTTGAAAGATGCGGAAGCAGGAACAACTTAGGCGATGAAGGCTCTGATACCAACTTCAAAATAATAAAGAAGTTTTGAGTGAATTGCATAAATTGATTAACACTTAGCAAGCAGCCTGATATTTATATACACAAAGAAGTAATTACATCATCTATTTACAAGAAATAGTAATTAGGAACAGATGTCAAGGTAATGGCTATTTAATGATCCTAATATTCCCAATACAATGTTTCTGTTTCCAACACAACGAGCATGCACATTTATAATTAGTGTGGGAACTCACAACAGATATCAAAGCTTCTAGGTTTTGACTTCACCATCCAATATAAGGCTGGTAAACAAAACCTGGCAGCAGACGCATTATCTCGAAAGCTGTCGGAGCAAGCCACGATACTAGCAATCTCAAGATAGCATTATTGTGTGATCCATTAGGCACTTGGGTCATTGATTCTTTCATGCTCAAATTCTTCGCATTCATATGTTGACTAGATAGATATTAGTTAACTTCAATTATTAATATGATTATCATAGTTCTTTAAAGAAAGTATGTAATATATTATGGCTTACAATAGGGATTAGATGTCTTATACAAAAATGGATACATTCCACATGAAATAAGATCATATTAATCATATAATGGGTTCCTTTTTATTTTAAATATCATCTTCACCAAAAAGCAATTGAAGCCAAAAGAAACAATTAGAGCAAGAAAAACTAAGGTTATCAAATCGCAATTCACAACGTGAATCGCGAGGCTAATTTTTGAATCGTGAATCGTATCGAATCGTAAGATTTAGAAGATACATGAAAAATTACTTATATATGAGTCATAACATACCATAAATAAAATGATATTATATAAGCTCAAAAAACACAAAGTCACACTGCAAATGAGGAAGGACTGTTGAAGCAAAACTGCACACTGCAAATTGAAAGGAAAGCTGCCAAGTGATACTGAAAATTGATACTGCAAACTGGAGAAACTGGCTTGTTGAACAATGGAGAGAAACTGGAAGACTTGTTGACTAGCTCGGCGACTCGTTGACTTGCAAACTGGAGACTTGATACTGCAAATTGAAAGTGAGGAAGCAGTGGTGACTTGTTGACGAAGCAGTGGCGACTTGACTCTTGAGGATGAACTGGCGACTGGCTCAGCCAGTGGCAGCAGTCGCGACTCGCGACCGAAAGAAGAGTCGATTGTCGAGTGATGAGCAGTCGTGAGTCTCGCGACTGAAAGAAGCGCAGTCGCGACTCGCGACTGGGTTGAAGAAGCGGCACCGTCGATTGAAGAAGCGCACGCCGGCAATTGAAGAAGCGCACGCCGGGCGAGAAGATGTAGTCGCGGCACCGGCGAGCGTCCAAAGAAGAAAACCTCTTCTGTCGAGTGAAGTTGCAGGGTGAAATGGCGATTGGCAAGGGAGGGAGGAATACGAGGAGTCTTCGAGTGCGTTTGAAGGTGAAAAGCCGCGATCGGCGATTCACACCAGACGGCAATCGGAATCGAATCGTGTTGAATCGCGGATTCAAACACGATTCGATGAAATCGGCGATTCCACTGCTCGATTCGAATCACCGCCTGGGCGACTCGTATTGAATCGCATGATTCACGATTCTGAATCGTGCGATTCGATAACACTGAGAAAAACCACTACGGAGAACTAATTAAAGAAACTAACAATTATGAAGAAATATTTTTTCAGAAATACAAAAAAAATTTGGAAACAAATAAATGATGCTCTAGAATGGATGTGTTGTCCTTATTGCAAGTTTGCTCTATGATTGGAACTATAATCAGGATCATTCCTTCCCATTTACTGAACTTGAAGAATTTGGCAATTTTTACTTTCATGACAAACTACCATCAGAATGCAAAGTGGAGAATCAATATATGCATGAAAATATTCACAGCGAATAACAAGATTATGAATTTTCTGAATATATAGGCCACTTCCAAGTGACCACTTGAGCCTCATCTAGTATCCAATTGATTGAGCTTTAAACATAAAACCACTAGAACTTAAATCCACCAATAAATTCACAAAAAGTCAAAACAACTAGTTACAGCTAAAGAATAAAATTAAAGACTCAAAATAAGGGCATTAATGTTTAAAAAAAAATAGTTCACATGAGAGGACTATTTCAAATTTAAGATTCTGCCTTAATTTTCCTTATTCGACTGTCAACACAATGCTAAGTTGCTAACATGAGATATAACAGGAAGATCTTTGTGAAATTTTTTTCTTAAGTTTTGTACCAAGACATGGCATGGGCATTGGCGATCATGGCTTCAACTGGTACTTGTGTCATGTTTAAAGCAACACAATTCTAACTTTATGTCATGCCACAAGAGGACAGAATAGCTCAAACATCAACACCAAAGTGCATATCTATGAAATTCTCACGGAAAATTAATGAGGGTTCCAGGGCCCCAATATCTCAGAGCAGCAAGATCATATGCTCTAGCAGCAGCCTCCTCATCATCATAAGCCCCTGAGAACAATCAAAATGCAGAAAAAGAAACAAAATGAGGTGCAAAATAAAGAACAACAAAGACTCTGAAATTGTTAACTGCTAGAAGCCTGTTGCATACCTAAAGATACTGGAGATCCAGCCCACATGTCAAAAATTTCCATGCAAATCAAGAAATATTCAGTTAATGCAGTATGTTGTACCATATTTGAAAAGGCCATTCTAAAAGAGTATTGTATGTAGGAGACATCGGCAATTCATGTCTTAATTATAACTAAAGAAGGAAAAGCGAGCCATATTAATTAGATAATAGGAGGCTAAATTCATAGTATTCTTTAGCCAAATTTACCTTGTTTTCCTTTCTTATTTTGGTTCTCGTTCCAAGTACTTTTATCCCACAGATGAGCCTCAAACCGACCCGTCCACCTGTGCCTGTTATTCGAGCAAGGAGAAAAATCAATTGAAGAAGTAAACTTGCACAATCGAAAAGCATTCAAGTGATTGTGATACAGTTGCATCACATCAACAGCAGCAACCAGCCGCATATCCCAGCCACATCATCATGAAGTCAACATCTCACAGCCACATCAACAAGTCGTCCACTCAAGGGACACACTTCGTTGGGGACTCCAGTATCAAAGACTTATTCGGCTTGTTGATGTATGGGAAAGCATCATATATTTAATTCTCTTTATGGGAAAGTATCATTTAATTCTCATTCAATTACCCATGTAACAAATTCGAAGCACTTATTCCGCTGGAATATTGTCACTGCTCTACTTTATAAATACATGAGGATAAGAATGAAATGGCAAGTTGAATTTGATCTACAAGATCTCTCTCTTTGAAAGATGATAGAATGTCTTCCAACGAGTGTCGTCTCGGGAAATCTCTGGCCAGAATGGATATGAAAGTTGGAAAGACATTTCCATTTTTTCATTATTGAGACAACGACTCGAGGAAGTAGATTACATATGGATCGATATTAAGGTTTGACACATCTTCCATACCCTAGCCGTATTTGGGAGATTGTGTATCGAAGGATTTGATTGCACGGAACTAATCAACGAAGGGCGCTAGATCTATTTGGATTGAACTCCACACTATTCGGGTAGTCATAATACGTTGCTAGGCGTTAATCTTGAATCGTGAGTAATATTGCGATAATGAGATGATCGCGAGATCACATCAAAATTAGAACGGGTCGTGAATATTCGCATAGAAGGCGTTCTATTGAATTAAGTACACTCGCTTATGCACGACAAATTATCGGCTAACTGTGGGGCCTAGATGAGACACGCGAAGCGCCCGACGACACCTATCATCTCGCGTACGATGATGTCGAAGCATTATTCATCTCTTTGATGGCCCTAGACGGCACCGCCAGCCCCTGCACCATGCAGCTTGCGGGCACAATGGGCTGCCTTCTTGTCCACATCCTGTTGGATTGCAGCAATATGATCGTCGCCACTATGACTTTCAATTCAACGTTGATGATTAGGTACTCCTCAAGCTACACCCCTACCGCCATCTCTCTCACACAAAAGGAACTTCCCAAAAACTCTCTCCAAGGTTCTATGGTCCTTTCCGCATCACACGCAAAGTCGGCACGATCGCCTGAGCTGGAACTTCCGCAAGACGCAAAAATTTATAATGTATTCCATGTCTCACTACTCAAAAGGTACCATGGTCCTTGTCACGAATCCCAAAATATTGCACACTTATAAAAGATATCAGAGTGGGAAGTAGAGGGAGAGTAAATAAAAAGGACATATACATAGTTTTAGAGAATGTCAAGGGTACTTTGGGAATTTGATTCTTTTTAATTGTAGTCATTGTATAAATACATAAGAAAAGGGAAAAAAGAATAAGAAACAACTAATATTTATTTTCCCTTTTCTATTCTTCGTTCTCTTCTCTGCCTCTTCATCTGGTAACATAGGCAAGAAGAGGGGTAAGGAACCTCTTCAACAGCTTGCTGAAGAGGAGATCCACGACTCCTTGCTTGCCTATGGTGCAACTTTAGGGAACACCATGCCTTTCACCCAATCACAGGCGTGGACTTGAGCGAAGCATGGGCGAGGCTTTAATTCTTCAAACGCCTGGAGGACTTCATGCTTCGATATGAGGAAGATCAAGCCATGGCCAAGCGAGAGCGAGAGTTCCTACGGGAAAACCAGTGGGAGATGCTTCAAAAACATGAAGATGATCAAGCCGCCTTGAAATTAGAGCGCAAGATCTGAAGATCCAGTTATCGTGATATCTCAAATAAATTGGAAATTATGGGACGGAAACAAGAAGCATCCACGATGAGTGGATCTCGCGTGATTGAGAAAGGAAGTCGGTTAGCAAAGCCAAAGCGACCTGTACATGACGAGATCACTGGAACTGCTTCCCCTCCGCCCTCTGCTCGAATTCTTCCGAGGTATGTGAAGTTTTATTTCCCTCATTTTGATGGAAGAAGTGACCTGCTTGCCTAGTTTGTCGTTGCGAAAGCTTCTTCCAACATCAACAGATTCCAAATTCTATGAAGGTCAACCTAGCTTCTTTTCATCTAGAGGAGGATGCACAGATGTGGTTTTCAAGGTTTGTGTTGAATAAACCTGTGATTGATTGGGAGGAATTTAAAACAGTTTGTCACCTCCGTTTTGGTCCTTTGGTAGGAAGCCGACTGGGGGAGTTGTCCAAATTAAGGCAGGTGAGATAAGTAGTAGAGTATCGTCGCTTTGAGTTGTTATTATCCAGAGCTAGTTATATGACTCCTCAATAAGAGAAAGAGATTTTCATTAGCGGGTTACAATTTGATCTACAGTTGGAGGTGGAAGCTCATCACCCCATTGACCTACTGGAAGACATGTATTTGGCGCGATTGTATGAAAAGAAAACAATCTCCAAAACAAAACCTGGTTCTTCTACCATGGTAACAGTTCCACCTTCTCCTTCTCCTACCATCAAGAAGCTTACCAATGCATAGATGGCAGATTAACAGGCCAAAGGATTGTGTGTCAATTGTGAGAGTTATTTTCCAGAGGACACAAATGTAAAAAGTTATTCTGGATTGAATGTACGGAAGAGGATGAAGTTGAAGAAGAAAGTGATGAACCCTCCCAAATATCCTTGATGGCCCGCACTGGAGTCCAGCAAACACATACTATGCAAATTGAAGTTAAAATTGGAGAAATTTCCCTTTGGGTACTCATTGATTCCGAAAGCACCCATAATTTCTTGAGTGCCACGGTAGCCAATAAACAACAATTACCTATCACTGAAGCAAGGAAAATGAAGGTGAAAGTAGCTAATGGAGTTACACTAAAATGAATAGGGTGGTGTCCTGAAGTTCCCATTCTGATAAATAAAGAATTAGTATGGGTCAATTTTTTTGTATTGCCCCTTGATGATTTTGATATTGTACTGGGAGTGGACTGGTTAAGCATTTTAGGTTCTATCAGCTGGGATTTCCAGCACATGGTAATGATTTTTTGAAAAGATAGCAAGAGGATTACACTACAGGGATAAGGGTAAGGTACATATTGCTCATAATTTGTTGATTAAGAGGAAGGAAGAATTCCATATTTGACTTCTCTGTTTACTGAATTTTCATCAAATCCTATTTGATGAACCTATAAGAAATCATGAGCATAAAATAAGACTAAAGCAGGGGACTGAACCCATAGCTATGAGGCCATATCGATATCCTTACCATCAGAAAGAAAAAATTGAGAAACAATGTAAAGAATTATTGTTTCAATGGTTAATTAGTGAGTACCTCCTCTTTTTCTGCTCGTGTCTTGCTGGTTCCTAAACATGACCACTCTTGGAGAATGTGTATGGATTACAGAGCACTAAATGCAACTACCATAAAAGATAAATTCCCTATACCTGTAGTAGAGGAATTATTGGATGAATTAAATGGGTCAATTGTTTTCTCTATGTTAACTTTAAGATTAGGATATCATCAAATTAGGATGGATTTGGGGGATGTTGAAAAAATTGCATTCACAACTCGCCAAGGACACTATAAATTCTTAGTAATGCCCTTCGGGCTTACTAATGGTCCATCCACTTTTCAAATCCTTATGAATGATATTTTCAATGACTATGTAAGGAAATTTGTGTTGGTATTCTTCGATGATATCCTACTTTATAGCAAAGCGTGGCAAGAACATTTCATCCATTTAAAGAAGGTATTTAGTACTCTTCAACAACATCAGTTGCATTTAAAGCATTCCAAATGTGCAATAGGAGTTCAACAAGTGTCCTACTTGGGACATACTGTCACTAAAGAGGGAGTTTTGGTAGATTTGGAGAAGATAGAAGTTGTTACCAATTGGCCAAGGCCCATCTCTGTGAAGGCTTTGAGAGTATTTTTGGGATTGGCAGGATACAACAGAATATTCATAAAAAATTATACATCCATAGCTGCTCCTTTATGCTGAAAAATGCTTCCGCCTGGAATACTCCAGTAGAGCATGCTTTTCAAGAATTAAAAAAGGCTATCTACAAATCCGGTACTAGCTCTACCTGATTTTTCTCAATCTTTTATTATTGAATGTGATGCTTGCGACACAAGAATAGGAGCAATTTTACATCATATTGAAATATCAAGCATTACTTGCTTACGAGAAAGAGTTAATGGGGTTGGTCAAAACTATTCGACATTGGAATCCGTATTTGTGAGGGAGGCCTTTCATAGTCCGAACAGATCATTTCACTTTAAAGTACTTGTTAGAGCAGAAATTAGAAATTGGTGACATGATCTCAACAGAAGTGGGTCAGTAAATTGCTTGGACATGAATTTACTATTGAGTACAAAGCAGGAAAAAATAATGTGGTTGCTAATGTCTTTGTCTCAGAGCAATACAAAAGAAAATATATGAATTGTTATTTCTCAACCTCACCTCATTTTGCTGAACGAGGTCAGAAAAGAAGTTGGAGAAAATCCTGAGATGCAAATATTGAGTACAAATATTGTTGAAACTAAATGACAAGTGGACAGTAAAAGATGGGGTACTTTGGTATAAAGGAAGAGTGTTCGTATTAGAAACTTCATCATTTTGTTCTAGGATATTAGATGCAGTACATAATACCTATCATGAAGGATATCAAAAAATAACTCATAGGCTTAAGGCATATTTCTTTTGGAAAAAAATGAAGGCTCATACAAAAAAAAAAAATTGCATCTGTGAAAGAAATAAGACTCAACTATTACATCCTGCAGGGCTATTACAACCCTTAAATATTTTATGTGGATTTTATAGAAGGGTTGCCAATGTCTCAAGGTAAAAATGCATTACTAGTTGTGGTGGATAGGTTATCAAAATATGGTCACTTTAGACCTATTACACATCCTTACGCTGCCATCACCATTGCCAAGCTATTCTTTGATAACATTTTCAAACTTCATGGATTACCAATTTCCATTGTCAGTGATAGAGATCCCACTTTTACAAGCAGATTTTGGTCTGAATTGTTTAAGCTGTGTGATACTAAATTGAATTATTCCTTAACTTATCATCCTCAGTCGGATGGACAAACGGAGGCCGTAAATAAATGTGTCGAAATGTATTTGAGATGCTTCAATGGAGATCAACCAAAGAAATGGGTTGTATGGCTTCCTTGGGTGGAATATCTTATAACACTAGCTTCCATACCAGCTTGCAACCACTCTCTTTCAAGTGGTTTATGGAAGACCCCCACCTAGATTACTGCCCTATGAAAAAGGCACTGCTGTCATTGACACCATAGATAAAGCACTCCAAGGAAGAGATGTAGTGTTGGCAATAACTAAAGCATGATTAGTTCAAGCTCAAGCGAGAATGAAATATTTTTTGACACTGGAAGAAGAGAGAGAATTTCAGGTGGGAGACTTGGTGTTGCTGAAACTACAACAGTATAGAGTATAGACAACACTCGGTGAATAAGAGACAGTTCTCCAAGCTATCTCCAAAATTCTATGGACCATTCTTGATTACTAAACGAATCAGAGCTCTAGCATATGAGCTAGAGCTGCCTAAGGATTCTCGAGTGCATCCTGTATTCCACGTGTCATTGCTTATTCCGCCTGTCATTGCTGAAAAAAATTGTGGGACAACCAGGACAAGGAACACCTAAGCTCCCCAAAATTTTAGATCCAACATTGTTGACTCAGCCTCAAGTGGTCTTGGACAAGAAATGGGAGGGGGATCATTGGGAGTTCTTGATCCAATGGCATGGTTTATCTCCAATAGAAGCTTCTTGGGAAAAAGAGGAAGACTTGAGGAAGCTATATCCTGACTTCAAGCTTGAGTTCTTGATCTGCATGGGGGGATGATGTCACGAATCCCAAAATACTGCACACTTATAAAAGATATCATAGTGGGAAGTGGAGGGGGAGTAAATAAAAAGGACATATACATAGTTTTAGAGAATGTCAAGGGTACTTTGGGAATTTGATTCTTTTTTATTACAGCCATTGTATAAATACATGAAAAAAAAAAACACTAATGTTTCTTTTCCCTTTTCTATTCTTCGTTCTTTTTTCTTCCCCGCCTCTTCATCTAGCAACATAGGCAAGAAGAGGGATAATAAACCTCTTCAACAAGGCAGCTTGCTGAAGAGGAGATCCAGGACTCCTTGCCTGCCTTTGGTGCAACTTTAGGGCACACCAGGCCTTTCACCCGATCACAAGCGTGGGCTTGTGACAGTACTGCTTCAGATGGCATCAAACAATACCTGGTCCATTGGGCTAGCCAACCTTCTTCGGAGGCCACTTGGGAAGCAGCCATTTTCTTCCAGCAAGCTTATCCTAGCTTATTCTCACTTCTTGCATGAGGACAAACAGCATTCTCAAGGTGAAGAATTGATACTCCTGCAGCTCATCAGATCAACAGCAGCAACCAGCCGCATATCCCAGCCACATCATCATCAAGTCAACATCTCCTAGCCACATCAACAAGTCAACCTGTCCACTCAAGGGACACACTTCAATGGGGACTCTAGTATCAAAGAAGAAGAAAAAACCAAACCAAACACTTCAGCCGCTAAATTGCATGGGAAAGTATCATGTATGGGAAAGCATCATATATTTAATTCTCTTTATGGGAAAGCATCATTTAATCCTCTTTCAATTACCCATGTAACAAATTCCAAGCACTTATTCGGCTGGAATATTGTCACTGCTCTACTCTATAAATACATGAGGAAGAGAATCTAATGGCAAGTTGAATTTGATCTAAAATATATCTCTCTCTGCTGAACCCATCTTCCTCTCCACCAATTCTAAGCCATCAACAAACATAGCTACAATTACCCACAACAAACAGAATAGGTGACTACAGCCATTCAAATCATCCTCAAACGAGAGCCTTTACGCACAAACATAACAGATTGGTGTATGCATCATAGAGTTTATCAGGTGTAGTAGTACAATACTATGACAATATCAAAGAGGATTACTGTCATATAATGTTTCAAATGCCCAAAATGTCTCACAGCAGATCTGGACATGACATTACAAAGTATATTTAACCACCTTTAAACTACACTCCTTTTAGGGCCGGCAAAGTCCATAAGATATTGAGCTTAACAGAATATGGATCTAACAAGAAGATCATATAATAATCCATATACATCCACCAAATATGGATGTAACAAGGTCATATTATGATCCACATACACACGCACCTGCTCTTACAAGTGTAGCACTTTTTCTTATATCTAATTTAAAGTTATTGATGTGTAGTTTAAGTGGTTGAACTTAGTATTGCGCTTAGGGAACTTTTTTGAGATTTTGGTTCACTAGGAACTATGAATTAATTGAACAATAAATATCTTAACTATGTAAAGAAGCTCAAATGTAAAATAGTACACAATAAAAGTTCAATGTTATGCTTTAGTAGCACAAAACAAAAAGAACCTATGACCAAACCTATGGCTAAACCCAAGGTTCAAAATTTGGGTACCGATACCGTACCGACACTCGGTACGGCTCAGTACCGGAAATGGATACTGAGTGAAAAAAAAATTGTTTTTTTATGTTAAATACCACTAGAATACATCATAATTGACCAAGTAATGCTGAAAAATGTCCATAAAATTAAGAACTTAATTGTCAAATACATGAATACAAGGTTTAAAATGCGGACGAATGACATCCGTCGTAAAAAGTAGCCATCTCTTGGGGACCAACACGACTAAGGTCGATACTGCAATGCCCATATCTGGAACTTATCCCAAATAATAATATTTTGGTATCCAGAATACCACATTGACATGAGAGATTTTATCATCGGAGCCCAAGCACTAGTCCCTCTATCCGCAAAGTCAGTTGAGTAGTTACTGGATAGGTTGGTTTAGAAACCTCTTACAAGCTACTCATCATATTGCAAGGATGTTGGTCCCCCTCGTGATTTTGGTTGACGGCAATCTTTCACTCTCTTATAATACACCTTGGTTGTTCTCCTTGATTTTGGTTGTTCTCTAATCGGGCGTATGAGAGGCAATTGTGCGGCTTCGTATGAATAAGGGAGAAGGTTAACCAATTCCTCTCGCATCCACTTGATGATGTTGTTTACGAGAGGATTCGTGCGGCAATACTCCAAAGATTTGGAGCATCGCATGCAAATTGCAATCACCATTCAACTGCAATACATTGAAAATGAATATTAGAAATGAGATTTTATCTTTAATAAATAACTTGGAAAAAATTTGACTTTTATTTACCTGGATCCATCTTATCTCGGCAAGAAATTGCAAATGAATCACCAAAGTTATCACTTTCATCTTGGAAATATCTTGATTCCGAAATAGCTTGTGCGGCTTCTAAGTTAGTTGTCGACATACGTTGTATCACCTTACAGAGGGCAAATAACAAACTATCTTTTGTTCTAAGGTCGTATTTGTATAAGTATGCTGGATTTAAATAATAACCTATAAAAATCATAAATTCAATAAGTAATTAAGTATAATAATTTAAAATTAAATATTTTTAGAATATTAAAGAAAAAAATACCTGCTTGGTGGATATCACGACCCATTTGATTATCCCATCTCTTGGATATAATGTCGATGAAGGGCTTATATTTGATTGGGTATATAGCCAGAAATTCACATAGGTTCACAAAAATTTAAGATCTAGCAATTTTTTTCAATTTTGGCCTGTAAATTCACAGTCTGTTTCTGTTATTACATCTACTAATTCGTCAAGAGCCTTATTAAATTTGCTAACATGGAAGAAAACAATGCTCGCGTGGCTGACAGATTCATATGTGGTCGGCCTCCCGTCAAAAATGGGAACTCGTCCAGCTAGTTATGGGAGGTCGACCACGTATGAATCCGCCAACCACGCGAGCACCGTTTTCTATGTGAATTTACATGCCAAAATTGAAAAAATTGGTAGAATTCTCTTTTTTGTGAAACTATGTGAATTTATAAGCTATTTACCCTATTTGATTCGAGCAGTCATAACTTTCTTAATTTCTTCTTGTGCTTGGTGGATATAATGGTAGATATGGCCCATTTGGGGCGTCTTTTCCAAGTCCACCTGTCGTAGAACCATGTACAAAGGTTCCACGGTGACGATGATTTCCGCGACACAATCCCAAAAGTGCGGGTTCAGCACGTTTTTCTTGATTTTCTTTCCATCCGATCTTGATGAAGACTGATCTAGGCTTGTAAACATTGTTCTCAAGATAACCTTTCTTTGTTGGAGTGACCTTAATGCGATGAAATTGTTTGCAAAACGGGTCGCTCCCGGTCGAACAATTTCACCTTAATAAGGACCAGAGGGAATTGAACCACTTCGGTTCATTGCTCCCGCAGCCGATGTTGAGCTGACGCTGTTGGTGCCACCGCTGTCACTACCGCCGCCATACTCAAATTAAGATCTGGGATAATACCTTCGATCTTGTTTGAAGGCTTGTTGCTCCAATAAAGCACGGATGGCGGCTTCAAGATCTGGATCCTCGTCGGCACCGCCACCACGAGCCTCATATTGGCGACCCTCGTATTGGCTGACGTCTTGGGTAGCTCTTTGTTCGGTGTTCCGAACACGCTACTTTCTCTTGTTGTCGAGCATTTCATTGAACCCTTTGAACTTCTGTCGGTGCTTTAGGGCATTTAATAACGTCGGGATATCCTTCGGCCAAATGTTGTTCAACTGAGTGATGCCTCCACCTGCAGCTTCTTCTCCAATCGACGGTCGTGCTGTCATGCGACATTGGCTTGAGATTTCGACGCTATTTCAGCAGTGTTTCGATTGAGATGAAGAAATAAGAAAGATTGAGAGAGATTGAGAGAGATTGAGAGTTTATAGAGATTGAGAGAGTAAGAGGGTGAGTGGGGGTGAAAGGGGGGTTTTGGGATGTTTATATAGGCCCCAAAACACCTCAAAACCGGTCCCAAACGTCTCTTTTTTAAGTCGTTGGGTGATATCATGCGGTATGTATGTACACCGGGTACCGCCTGGTACCGGTTGTACCAAATACCGAAATCTCAAAAAACCGGTATATACCGGGCATACTGCCTCGTACAATACGAGATTTCGAACCTTGGCTAAACCATTATAAAGGGCTGGCAAGAAAGGGTGATATAATATAAACTAATAAAGTTAACCTACATACAAATATGCACAAAAAGCCTCTTAGATGAATATTGACCATTTCTCTAGCTCTAGAGAATATTATAAATTAGTAATGGTGCTCAAAAGATCTAAATGAAAATCAAGTAGTAGACACAAAAACATAACATGATATAGTTTTCCAAGCTGGTATTCTCGAGAACTAAAATATATGTAGTGCGTGCAAATTTTTTGATATTGTTTAACCAATATATAAAAAAGATTGTTATCATTCTTTAACATATGTGAAGATTTAAAGTGCTCTATTGAATTTATTAACAATCTCATACGCTTGTACTCTTCCATAATTCCCTTCGGCTTTGTTCCTCATATTTTTCTCTTGAGTAAATTGTATTTTCTTATCAAATGCATTTATATACATGTACTACTAGAGATAGAGAGCAGCCTAATGAAAATGAAGCAAGAGAGTTACATTGCAACTTTTTGATGTTAAATTGATAATTGAGGTAACACATCACATCCTTCTACTATCGTGTTTGATCAATACAAGGACTAAACTTGTGGTTACAATATAAGCTACTATCACCGTAAACCTTGCATCAATTTATATTGTCAATCATGCCTTCTTTGATTAAAATGACTCTCTTGTACTTATAGTAGGAAAATTATCAAGATGTATCATATTGTAGTAAATATTATCCTACCTTTGTAGTATATCATCTAAAACATTACGCAACCACTTTATTTGGTTTTCTGTGAATAGATCTTGTCTAACAAAATTGATGAAGAGCATTTTTCATAGTCGAAACACAGCTCATACTAGCATGAAGCGCACAATTATTGCTGTCATTATATAGTGATCCTCGGCCCAGATTTTCTTGACATTAGCTGCAATTCAAGCAATGTCAGACTTTCTATTATCATTCTTTTCTGCAAGTGTTAAACCTGTAGAATCAAGCATAGGAAAAATGTTACTGGCATGCCCTATTTTTACTAATTATTTGAACCTTCAAACAACTACGGATTGTAAATCATATATCTATTTATATTTATATATTTATAATTTATAATATATGCTTCTAAAAAAATCAATTGAAATCGGCGCCCCTGTAAACTAAATCTATGATTGCACTTGCTGATGACTTTTTTCTACTCTAAACTGCCAAAATTAAAAATAAGCAACAATATCTGTATGACATTTTTTTCCTATCTTTGTTCTTTATGCAAGCTAAAAAAACTTAATGAGTTTAGTATGTTGAAGTCACATGCGGCGTATATGAAATTTTGGAGGAGTCTTGCTTTCTATATGTATTTTTTTAACAAATATAATTACATAATAGGAGCTGTAATAATAAATTGTGAATGTGTGACGGTGAATGAACATCAATTTAGGTTATGTTATTATCTACTTGGGTAATGGTAAATTGTAAATGTGTATTTTTTTTTCTTTGGTATAATATTAATTGGTCTATACTCTAAATGGTATAATCTTAATGGTAAATGTTTTAATATAATTTTTCTTTGGAGCTATTTATTGATATTTCATATGAAATCATATTCATTTATTGAATCTTATTGATATTTTAATAATTATTTTTATTTAAGTTATAAAATAAGAGGCTTAATAATGTGCCTCTAAATACACATTATAGAGACTAATGCATTTGTTTCTTGAACACTAAGACAATTAGATTTGTTTCTAAAAAGTAAAAATAGAGACTAATATGAATGCTTCTTTTATAACATATGAAAGTATTTGTATCCGCTTCTAAAAAATATATAGTCAATTAGATTAGATAATTTTAGTTAATATAAACTATTTTCAAAAAGTAAAATAAAGA
This sequence comes from Canna indica, assembly GCA_034359265.1. NCBI lineage: Eukaryota > Viridiplantae > Streptophyta > Magnoliopsida > Zingiberales > Cannaceae > Canna > Canna indica. The sequence continues at coordinate 45,042,699 of CP136890.1, read as the reverse complement.
CTAATAATTAAAAATGTTTCACTTATAACATATGGAATTATTTGTATTTGCTTCTAAAAAGTATAGAGATACAATCAGATTATATACTTTTGGTTATTTTAGAGTCAATATTTTTTGTCTCTATTTATATGTTTTAGAGTCAAATAAAAATTTATTTCAAATTAGCCTCTAAAGATCTATAAAAACAGTAACAACAGAGTCACTTAATTCATCTGACTTTAAAGCTTTTAGGTACAAATAATTGACTTATAGAGACATATAACGCAGCCTCAATAAGTCATTTGTATTATAGTGAATTTACCTAAAGAGAATAAATAGCTTCAAAAACACATACCATACCGTTTTTAAGACATTTTATCATAACTACAAACATAAGATTAGTTGAACTAAGAGTCCTCGTGATTAACCCAAATTTAATTAGAGATGTGATTAATATCACTTTGCACGATGTAATTAGGAGAGCAGGTGTATCAGAATTTCAAAATGGATGGATACTAAAAATAATATATGACATACGCTTGATAAAGATATTAATAATTAGATGACTGCTTGCATATTGCATTGTCATTTTGCACTTATAAATCATGAATTCGCAAACAACATAGACAAGCTATGCTTTATAGATAAAACTTAAAGCCTAGTAGCTGAGATAAACAAGGTATATCTATAACATGTGAAACAAGGTGTTCTTTGTTAAATGAAAAAGAAGAGGAGAGGAAACACATTGATTCAGTGCAAACAGATGATTGTAACAAGGTTATAACACGGTATACTATGTGGAGAATGCAATTTGGATGAATAAGACTTCTTATCGAGATACTAGACTCTAGATTCTTAAGATAGATTCCACAATTGTTGGTTCTTTTAGGTTATATATAAGCCAGACAGAAGCCACCGAAACCTAAAAACTTTATAATATACCAAAATTGAACTGCATAAGGAAATTGAAAATTATGATTTTATTTGATTGTTTTACTTTTTTATTTGAAGATTATTTATAAGAAGGGAGTACTGCTAATTGCCAAAAAGGTATGAGTATATGTAGCATTATGTGTATTAGGCAGTGCAAATCAAGATTGAATAGTAATATAGACAAAAAAATAGCTGAAAATAGAATCTTTTGTCATAAAATGAGAGATACGATCCGAATTCAAAGGTGATCAGATCAAAATATGGTTGATGAATGTGAGATATTCCAGGTTTCGAAACCAAGTTCCCAACTTTTCGAACCAAGTTCCCAACTTTTCGAACCTAGTTCCCAACTTTCGAAACTGATTTCCTAATTTTCTGAACCAAGTTCTGAACTTTCCCAACCAAGTTTCTAACTTTCGGGACCAAGCTTAGAACTTTCTAAACCAATGTCCCAACTTTCGGAACCAAGTTTCTAACTTTCGGAACCAAGTTTCCAATTTTCGGAACCAAGTTTCTAATATTCGGAACCAAGTTCCCAATTTTGTGAACCAAGTTCTCAACTTTCTAATCCAAGTTCTGAACTTTCCGAACCAAGTTCCCAACTTTCTGAACCAAGTTCCTAACATTCAGATTCTCAACTTACGGAACCAAGTTCCCAACTTTCTAATCCAAGTTCCGAACTTTTCGAATCAAGTTTCCAACTTTCTGAACCAAGTTTCCAACTTTCTGAACCAAGTTCCCAATATTTCGAGCCATGTTGCCAACTTTTTAAGCCAAGTTTCGAACTTTCAGAACCAAGTTTCCAACTTTCAGAACCAAGTTTCCAACTTTCGGAATCAAGTTTCCAACTTTCGGAACCAAGTTCCTAACTTTCTGCACGAAGTTCCCAACTTTTGAAAACAACTTCCCAACATTCCGAACCTAGTTCACAACTTTCAGGAACCAAGTTTCAAACTTTCGAAGCCAAGTTCTCAACTTTCCGTAACCAGTTTCCAACTTTCGAAACCAAGTTCTTAACTTTCCGGACCAAGTTCTGAACTTTTCGAACTAAGTTCTGAACTTTCCGAGCCAAGTTTTGAACTTTTCGAACCAAGTTCCCAACTATTGGAAAAAAGTTCCCAACTTTTAGAACCAACTTCCCAACTTTCTGAACCTAGTTCCGAACTTTTCGATCCGAGTTCCCAACTTTTCGAACCAAGTTCTCAACTTTAGTTCCAAACCAAGTTCCCAACTTTCATTCCGAACCAAGTTCCCAACCTTCGTTCCGAACCAAGTTCCCAACTTTCTAAACCAAGTTCCTAATTTTCGGAACCAGGTTCTCAACTTTCGCGAACTAAGTTTCAAACATTCGGAACCAAGTTCCAAACTCTCCAAACCATGTTTTCAACTTTCAGAATCAAGTTCCGAAGTTTCCGAACCAAGTTCCCAACTTTCGGAACCAAGTTCCCCACATTTTGAATCAAGTTCCCAAATTTCTAAACCTAGTTCCGAACTTTCCGAACTATGTTCACAAATTTCGAAGCCAAACTACCAACTTTCAACTTTCCAAACTAAATTCCAAACTTTCCGAACTTTCAGAACAAAGTTCCCAACTTTCGAAACCAAGTTTCGAACTTATAGAACCAAGTTCCCAACTTTCTGAACCAAGTTTTCAACTTTCGGAACCAAGTTCCCAACTTTTAGAACCAATTTCCAAACTTTGTGACCCAAGTTCCCAACTTTCGGAATCAAGTTCTAAACATTCCGAACCAAGTTCTCAATTTTTTGAACCAAGTTCCCATCTTTTCGAACCAAGTTCTCAACTTTCAGAACCAAGTTCACAACTTTCGTAACCAAGTTCTCATCTTTCGAAACAAAGTTCACAACTTTCCGAACAAAGTTTTCAACTTCCAGAACCAAGTTACGAATTTTCCGAACCAAGTTCCCAACTTTCAGAACCAAGTTCCCAACTTTCAGAACCAAGTTCCCAACTTTCCAAACCAAGTTCTCAACTTTCTAACTCAAGTTCCGAACTTTGCGAACCAAGTTTCCAACTTTCTGAACCAAGTTCCCAACATCCGAAACCAAGTTTCCAACTTTTGGAACCAAGTTCCTAACTTTTCAAACCAAGTTGCCAACTTTCTAAAGTAAGGTCCGAACTTTCGGAACCTAGTTTTCAACTTTCACAATCAAGTTTCTAACTTTCCGAACCAAGTTCATAACTTTCATGAACCAAGTTTCAAACTTTCGGATCTAAGTTCTCAACTTTCCGAAATATATTTTCAACTTTTCGAACCAAGTTCAGAATTTTCTGAACCAAGTTCTGAACTTTTCGAATCAAGTTCCCAACTTTCGGAACAAAATTCCCAACTTTCAGAACCAAGTTCCCAACTTTCAGAACCAAGTTTCGAACTTTTCGAACCAAATTCTCAATTTTCCGAAACAAGTTCCCAACTTTCTTTCTGAACCAAGTTCCCAACATTCCGAACCAAGTTCCCAATTTTGGAAACCAAGTTCCCAAATTTCCGAACCAAGTTCCCAATTTTGGAAACCAAGTTCCCAAATTTCTGAACAAAGCTCTCATCTTTCCATACCAAGTTCCCAACTTTCGGAACCATGTGTTGTGAGAAATGGTGACACTAGAGGGGGGTGAATAGTGTGTTTACTATAACAATTAGCCTAAATCCACTTTTATCGATTCTTAGATTAGCTTAGGCAATTTGCGATTATGCGATTGGATACGGAAGCGATAAATATCAAGCAAATAAAAGCAAACAAGAATATCAATGCAAACAAAGATATTTATAGTGGTTCGGCCCCAATGCCTACTCCATTACCTAAGCACCCCGCTTAGGATTTCCAAACTAGTTTTACTATATTACTTTAAGTTTCCCTTACAACGAGGACTTTTCACCGGAAAGTCTCCGCTCTCCAACCGAAGGCACTTTCATACCCGAAAGTATCCCGCCTTCCTACCGAGAGAACTTTTCCACCTCAACCTAAGGGATAACTAGAACTAATCCTAGTAATCACTAAGTATACACAAGTGGCTTTACTCCTTCTACAGCAAGGATACCACTTCATAAACAAGACCTAACACCCAGGTCTTCACAAACACAAATTCAAGAAACAATTAACAGTTAAAATACAATTGAAAAGAGCTAAGAATTGAAACCAATAATTAGACCTATTTTCCAAGCCTTGGATCCTCCAACTCGCCAAGTAGTAGAGCTTGAATTGAGTTCCCGAGTTGTGGCAGCAGGCGCTTGAAGAAACTGTCGCGAGAAGAACAGGCGCAAACGATTCAGTCTTTTTGGACGGCCTAAAATCTTCATTTAAATGCTCAATAAACTCTGTAGAAGTGGAGGAAGAATGTTAAATGAATCATATAAGGGTGTATTTATACCTAGGTGAAGAAATGGTTGTTCAATGGATAGAAAACTATCCGTTACAGGCCGCCGATCGAATGGTCGGTCGATCGACGGGTCGACCGACGGGTCGACCACCCAGACGTGAATTGTTCGATCCGTCATCCGGTCGACTAATGAGCATTCTGCTCATTTTTGCCTTCGGTCGGTCGATTGAACCTGGGATGAACATGGCATACTGCTTTCTTCTGCTTGGTTTTTCTGCTTGTTTTGGTTTCGTCTTCGCTAAGTTTTGGTTTTGTTTTGCCTTTACCTAGAATGATTATATATTTTCTTATACTTTTCTCCCCATTTTAACTATACATTTATCCCCCTTTTGACTACACATTTCTCCCCTTTTTGACATTAATAAAAAAGGGCAAGAAGAGTCTATCTATTCAAAGGGATGAAAGACAAGTAATTTTTTTTTTTTTTAATGAAGTTGAGACTCTAAAGATTTTTCATGAAACATGACAATCTCAACCCTAGGGATGGAAAACAAGAATTTAATGAGAAACAAGATTATACATGATATGTTCAAAAACTACATAGTTGAATGCCAAATTGAATCATGTATTTTCTCAAAGTAAATATTATTTCTTTTTCATGACATTTTTAGATTCCATTCAAACTTTCAAAATACAAAGATATAGGCATTTTAAATCATGTATATCAAGTTTGAAGAGAAACTAATGTCATTTTCATTTGAAATAAGCATGAAAACATGACGGTGCTAAGACTCAATGTTTTGCTATCTACTCATGTTTTTCTCATATTTAGGCATCTAGGCATCAAACATGAGATAATGTAAGTGCATGAATCAAGTTTGGGCTTAAAATGAGATTTTTAAGTTACTTTGTTGACTTAAGTCAACCTATACTTCTAGTTTTCAAAAATCACCCTTTTAAGTTTATACAAAATCATATCTTTAACAAATTTTTGAAAACAATTTTTGGATGAAAATTTTGATACTAAATATTGAATGGTCATTTGAAATGCATGTATCAAGTTTGAACTCAAAATGAATTCTCAAAGACCATTTTTCATCCTATATTGATTTTAATCAAAGACTTATTTCTAGGTATCATTCAAGATATCAAAATCATTCCTAGAAATGATTTTACTCAAGAAATTGTGTGAATGATATTAGAAATGAAATTCATATGGTATTCATAAGTTTTCATTTGAAGTTTTTGAAGAAAGATCAAAGTATCGAAAAGATTGATATATCAAATTAGTGATACTTTGTATTTTTGAAATCCAACTTCAAAATTCCAATTTAAAACTGATTATTGATGAAACTTTTTGAAATTTTTACTGATAAAACTAGATTTTTCAGGGAATGTGCAGTTTCAGGAATCATTTAAAAAGGATTTCTCTATATTTTTCTAAAAATAACTGAAATTGATGATACCAATTGTTGAACAAATGGCAATTCCATAATTTTTTAGTTATTTTCAAAGAATGCTTAGTTTTCATTCAAACTTTTATGACACCATATAATGGTCATGTAAAGAGTGTATATCAAGTTTGAGATGAAAATTATATTCTTAAGTCAAGATATCAACCTAGCATGGTTTCATTCAAAACTAAACTAGTTTTTATGAAACTTGCTAAGTTTCAATCTTAACATTACTCATGATTTTTCAAATTTAACCCTATGGATACCTAACATGAGTAAATCTAAACATGTTCCACAAATATGAATTGAAAATGAGACCTATAGGTCAACTTGTGACTTAAGTCAACTTGGTTCAAAAGAGAGGTAAACATGAATTAACCTCTATTGTCATTTTATCCGTATCCATATGAATTTTTTCACTCTAAGTGCATGGAAACATGTCATACCTATTTCTAAACATATTTGTGAAGTTTGGACTTAAAATCAAGTGTCCAAGTCAATTTGTTGACTTGGGTCAAACCTTTTAGGTTTAAGTCCATTAATGTGATCTAGTTCACATTTTCATCTACACATGAATTTTTAAGATTGAACACCTAGAATCATATCATGTGTGTCTAAACATGTTTGTTTGATGTTTACTCAAAATGAGGTATCTAATATGAGTTTTAACCTAGAGCAAGTTTCATTCAATCAAGATATCATGAAATTGCTTAAGTTATCAAAATATTTTCCTACTCATGAAATTTCATACATATATCATGCAAAATCAATCATGAGCATATAGAGACATCATTAAAGCATTAGTATTCAATTATCATACTAAGATTTTTGTAATGTTAAATTCATACCTTATTTTTAGAAATTTAATTTCATTTCAAGTTTAACTTAACATGAAGTCTCTGAAGAAATTTTTTAACCTAGTTCAAGTTTCATTCAATCAAAATATCATGAAATTGTGCTAAGTTAACAAAAAATTTCTTACTCATGAAGATTTAAATATTTATCATGCATAATCAGTCATGAGCATAGAGAAATCATTTAAGCATGAATATTCAATTATTTTACAAAGATTTTTGCTAAATTAAATTCATACCTTATTTCTTGAAAATTTGCCTAACTTTTTCATTTCCTCTTTCATTTCCTCTTTCATCCTTCCAATTCTTAACATGCAAGTAGACTTCATTAGTATCATAATGAAATAATATGACTGCTAGCAAGCTAATATACTAAATAGCACAATTTTTAATACAAAGTTTCATTTAAAACCTTAACCTATGCTAGATAGTGGAGATTCATTTTTAAGAAAGTTTTCATGATATCTAAATGAATCTAAGAGATCTTAAGATGTGAAGTATTTGAAGAGTTAAGATCTCTACTTATGTTAAACTAGTTTGGACTTAAAAGGTATGTCTCTAATGACAAGTTCTAACTTAGGGCAAGTTTCATTTAATGAAGTTTGCCTAAGTGTCATAATTCTATCTAATCATAAGAAATCAAGGATTTTACATGCAATTCTAGTCATGAGTATAGAGACATGATTTTAGCTTAAACAATGAGGTATAACACTTAGATTTTGAATTTATCAAAGTTATACCTTTTTCATGATAATTTGCCAAACTAATCTATTATATTTAGCCTTCCATTTTCATAAGTGTTAACTTGCAAGCCAAAAAGCATTAGTAGCACAATGATACAATAACTAAAAAGTTAGTATACTAAATAGCAAAGGTCAAATAGAAATTTTTATTTGAGAATTTCAACCTAAGCTAGATAGCGATAAATTCGTTTCAAGAGAATTATCATGAAACCAAAATGAATTTTTAGAGATCACAAAAATAATATAAATGAAAACATGATCTCCACCCCTTCCTATTGGTTGAAAACCAAAAGGCCACAATGTGCCTTTGATTTAGAACCGCAAGCTCGCTTAGGCCCATTACAGGCCACCGGGTCTCCGAAGAGACCGGGAAATCAAAAATTAAAAACGTTTTTGAAATATATTAAGAGCGGGGAAAATCAATCAATTTTAAGCATGTATCGTAACTCCAACTTAGATAAAGAAAAGGGATATAGGAGATGATACCGGAATAGTTTTGATGCCAACTTTACCTAAATCATCAAGGTGATTTGAAGTTGCAACCTCTTGGAGATTTCTCATTAAGATCCAAGGTCAATTTCAATCCTTCAATTTCTTTACCCTTGTGTGGTTACTCCCCCTACAAAAAAGTATGATACCTTTGGTACCCAAATAGCTTTGGGTCCTTGGGGGTTAGAGGGCTTAGGAATCCAAAGTGTCTTAGCAACACTTGGATTTCTTTTAAATGCACAATCATGAATTGCATGGCCATAAATACCACAACAAAAACAATGTCCATTAAATTTATTTTTATTTTTGTTATGGACATGAGATTTATGTTTAGAATGCTTGTCATGTGAAACATGATGAGTATGAGCATTCTTAGAAACCTCATTCATCTTCTCATAATTATGAGGTCTAATGGTAGAATGCATGGCATGAGAGGCATGATGATCATGCACATTCTTAGATAAAATATTTTTCTTTTGAGATTTTCTAAATGAGACATTTCAATGTTTAGAGTTAAAAGAGGAAGTATTAACTTTCTTACTCAAAATCAACATCTCATTTTTCAAATCATCTATGGATTTATGCAATGCATGCAATTGAGATTTTAACTTGCAATTCTCATTTTCTAAATTGTTATTTTTAAGCTTCAAATCCTTAAGCTCATGTTCTACATTTTCATGGCATGATTCAAATGACTTAGATCTCAATTTTTCATTTTCTAGTTTGGATTCATGCAAATGAGAATTAATTATCACATTTTCCTTTTTCAATCTTTTATTTTCGTTATCTTTTCTAACAAGCAAGGCATATATTTTTTGACATTCATCAACTAGTTCTTCATATGACAAATTGAATGAACTAGATGAGCTAATACTAACATTATTATTATTATGACTAGAAGGAGAAGCGTGTACCTCATCTTTGGTACTTATGAGGCAAACTTTTGAAGTAGCTTCATAGTTGTTGCTAGAGGGTGCTTCAAATGTGTGAGAGGTGGAGGTGGAAGCACTTGACCTCTTCCTTGCTTTGTTCTTCATGCTTGGACAATTTTTCTTCACATGCCTATTCTCTTTGCAAGCATGACATATTACTCTTCTTTTTCGGCTCTTGGTGCTACTTCTTTGACTAGAAGAGCTATGGGCATCAAAACCAAGATTAGTAGTAGGTGTGTGACCATTGTCATCACCACCTTAATCAAAAGTGCCAATTTCTTCAATTTTGGTATAATCATATAAAACATTTAACGAGACCCATAAATCAAAAGCCGAAGAAGAATGCATGACTTTTTCTAAGATGCCATTTGGTAATGTGCAAAGAATACAATTCATGGCATCTCCATTATACTTAAACATTTTCTTATCCATTTCACTCCAAGCATGCATATCATCCGTAGGTTCAATGAATTCCCAATGTAACATGTTAAAGACTCCAAACCCTTTAGTCTTTAAATAGGTGTACATCCTATATTTCCAAAGACCAAAGTTTGAGTCATCGAACCTAGGGGGTGTAGACGCTACCGACTCTAGAGCCATTTCAAGATCGAGACGAATTGTAGAAGGGATGGTGAGATCACAATCTACGACCCGCTCTGATACCAATTATTGTGAGAAATGGCGATAGTAGAGGGGGGTGAATAGTATGTTTACTATAACAATTAGCTTAAATTCACTTTTATTGATTCTTAGATTAGCTTAGGCAATTTGCGATTATGCGATTTGATACGGAAGCGATAAATAATCAAGCAAATAAAAGCAAACAAGAATATCAATGCAAACACAGATATTTATAGTGGTTCGGCCCCAATGCCTACTCCACTACCTAAGCACCCCGCTTAGATTTCCAAACTAGTTTTACTAGATTACTTTAAGTTTCCCTTACAACGAGGACTTTTCACCGGAAAGTCTCCGCTCTCCAACCGAAGGCACTTCCACACCCGAAAGTATCCCGCCTTCCTACCGAGAGCACTTTCCCACCTCAACCTAAGGGACAACTAGAACTAATCCTAGTAATCACTAAGTATACACAAGTCGCTTTACTCCTTCTACACCAAGGATACCACTTCACAAACAAGACCTAACACCCAGGTCTTCACAAACATAAATTCAAGAAATAATTAACAGTTAAAATACAATTGAAAAGAGCTAAGAATTGAAACCAATAATTAGACCTATTTTCCAAGCCTTGGATCCTCCAACTCGCCAAGTACTAGAGCTTGAATTGAGTTCCCGAGTTGAGGCAGCAGGCGCTTGAAGAAACTGTCGCGAGAAGAACAGGCGCAAACGATTCACTCTTTTTGGAAGGATTAAAATCTTCCTTTAAATGCTAAATAAACTCTGTAGAAGTGGAGGAAGAAGGTTAAATGAATCATATAAGGGTGTATTTATACCCTGGTGAAGAAATGGCTGTTCAACGGATAGAAAACTATCCGTTACAGGCCACCGATCGAATGGTCGGTCGACCGGTCCTTCGACCTCTCCTTTCAGTCTGTGGTCGGTCGACCAACGGGTCAACCGCCCAGACGTGAATTCTTCGATCCGCCATCCGGTCGACCCGTCGGCCGATCGATGAGCATTCTGCCCATTTTTGCCTCCGGTCGGTCGATCGACCGGTCAATCGAACCTGGGCTGAACATGGCATACTGCTTTGTTCTGCTTGGTTTTTCTGCTTGTTTTGGTTCCGTCTTCGCTAAGTCTACTTATATAACATTTATTAACTTTAAAACATAAATGTTATATAATGATTACCCCCTATTTGGATTCAATAAAAAAATCTAAAAAAATCAAAATCTAGTTTTTGGGGTCTTGTACAAATTTTTCGAAAATGAAACTTTTCTAATTTCCCGGGTCAAGTATGGGTAGGCTAAAGGCTTCCAAAAAATCCATAAAAATATCTCGTTATCTAGTTTCTACCCAAGGAATAATTACCGCCATTTTTTATGTCAAGATAATGTCTAGGTGATATAGCCCTCCAAGGAGCTCCATAGGGAATTTCAGGACGGTTTCTAGGTTTTCATATTTTGGGATTCGGGGATGGTTTTTAGGTTCTAATGCATCATCATAAGGATTTTACAATATAAACTAGACACTCTAGACCTATACTATAACTTCCTGACGAATCCGAGCACCGACGAGCATCCTTACCGATTTCTCTGATTTCTTCGTTTTCTCCGATCAGGGACGTCGAGCTCTAACTGATATGGAACCTGAAAGATTTCTCAATGAAATATTAGTTCTATGTTTGTTATCATCAAAACAGAGATTTAGACTAAGGTTGAAAACCTAAAGCCAACACCATGTTCCCAACTCACGAATCGAAGTTCCCAACTTTCCAAACCAACTTTGCAACTTTCAGGAACCAAGTTTTTAACATTTGGAACCAAGTTTCTAACTTTTTGAACCAAGTTTCTAACTTTTCGAACCAAGTTTCCAACTTTCAGAACAAAGTTCCCAATATTCTGAACCAAGTTCCGAACTTTCCGAACCAAGTTCCCAACTTTCGGAACCAAGTTCCTAACTTTCCGAACCAAGTTTCCAACTTTCCGAATCAAGTTCCGAACTTTCCGATCCAAGTTTCCAACCTTCCGAACCAAGTTTTCAACTTTCATTCCGAACCAAGTTCCCAACATTCTGAAATAAGTTCCCAACTTTCCGAACCAAGTTCTGAACTTTTCGAATCAAGTTCCCAATTTTTGAAACTAATTTCCACACTTTCGGAACCAAGTTCCAAACTTTTGAAACCAAGTTCCAAACTTTCGAAACCAAGTTCCAAACTTTTCGAATCAAGTTTCTAACTTTTTGAACCAAGTTCCGTACATTCCGATCCAAGTTAACAACTTTCTAAACCAAGTTCCCAACTTTCGGAATCATGTTTCCGACTTTCGAAACCAAGTTACCAACTTTCGGAACTAAGTTTCCATCTTTTGGAACCAAGATCCCTACTTTCGGAACCAAGTTCCCAACTTTCGGAACCAAATTAGAAACTTTACGAACCAAGTTCCCAACTTTCGCAACCAAGTCTCGAACTTTCGGAACCAAGTTCCCAACTTTCAGAACCAAGATCCCAACTTTCAAAACCAAGTTCCTAACTTTTCAAACCAAGTTCCTAACTTTCTGAACCAAGTTCCTAACTTTCGAAATTAAGTTCCTAATTTTCTGAACCAAGTTCCGAACTTTCCCAACCAAGTTTCCAACTTTCGGGATCAAGTTCCGAACTTTCTGAACCAAGTTCCCAACTTTGTGAACCAAGTTCCCAACTTTCTAATCCAAGTTCCTTACTTTCCGAACCAAGTTCCCAACATTCGAATTCTCAACTTACGGAACCAAGTTCCCAACTTTGCGAACCAAGTTCCCAACTTTCTAATCCCAGTTCCGATCTTTCCGAACCAAGTTCCCAACTTTCTGAATTAAGTTCCCAACATTCGGAACCAAGTTCCCAACTTTCAGAACCAAGTTCCCAACTTTTCGAGCCATGTTGCCAATTTTCTAAACCAAGTTTCGAACTTTCGGAACGAAATTTCCAACTTTCAAAACCAAGTTTCCAATTTTCTGAACCAAGTTCCTAACTTTCCGCACGAAGTTCTCAACTTTCGAAACCAAGTTCCCAACTTTCTGAACCAAGTTCCCAACTTTCTAAACCAAGTTCACAACTTTCAGGAACCAAGTTTCAAACTTTCGGAAATAAGTTTTAAACTTTTGGAACCAAGTTCCCAACTTTCCAAATAAAGTTCCTAAATTTCTGAACCAAGTTTCCAACTTTCGAAACCAAGTTATGAACTTTTCGAACCTAGTTACAAACTTTCCTAACCAAGTTCCCAACTTTCAGAATCAAGTTCCCAACTTTCTAAACCAAGTTCTGAACTTTTCGATCCAAGTTCTCAACTTTCCGAACCAAGTTCCCAACTTTAGTTACGAACCAAGTTCCCAACTTTAGTTACGAACCAAGTTCCCAACTTTCGTTTCGAACCAAGTTTCCAACTTTCGTTCCAAACTAAGTTCCCAAATTTCATTTCGAACCAAGTTCCCAACTTTCGGAACCAAGATCCCAACTTTCGGAACCAAGTTCTCACATTCTGAAACCAAGTTCCCAACTTTCTGAACCAAGTTCCTAATTTTCAGAACCAAGTTCTCAACTTTTGGGAACCAAGTTTCAATTATTCAGAACCAAGTTCCAAACTCTTCGAACCATTTTTTCGACTTTCGGAACCAAGTTTCGAACTTTCAGAACCAAGTTCCCAACATTCAGAACCAAGGTCTCCACTTTTTGAACCAAGTTCCCAACTTTTTGAACCCAATTCTGAACTTTTTGAACCATGTTAACAACTTTCGAAACCAAGTTACCAACTTTTAGAACAAAGTTCTGAACTTTCCAAATAAAGTTCCGAACTTTTTGAACATTTAGAACAAAGTTCTCAACTGCCGGAACCAAGTTTCGAACTTATAGAACCAAGTTCCCATCTTTTTGAACCAAGTTTCCAACTTTCGAAACCTAGTTCTGGACTTTCCGAACCAAGTTCCCAACTTTCGGAACCAAGTTCCAAACTTTGCGAACCAAGTTCCCAACTTTTCGAACCAAGTTCCCAACTTTTCGAACCAAGTTCACAAGTTTCATAACCAAACTAACATCTTTCGGAATAAAGTTCTCAACTTTTCGAACAAAATTTATAATTTTTGGAAGCAAGTTACGAACTTTCGGAACCAAGTTCACAACTTTTCGAACCAAGTTCTCAACTTTCTGATCCAAGTTCCGAACTTTCCGAACCAAGTTCCCAACTTTCTGAACAAAGTTCCCAACATTCGGAACCAAGTTCCCAACTTTCAGAGCCAAGTTCCGAACTTTTCAGACCAAGTTGCCAACTTTCTAAACCAACTTTCGAACTTTCGGAACCATGATTTCAACTTTCTAAACCAAGTTCCTAACTTTTCGAACAAAGTTCTCAACTTTTGTAACCAAGTTTCCCAACTTTCGAAACCAAGTTTCCAACTTTCCGAACCAAGTTCACAACTTTCACGAACCAAGTTTCCAACTTTCGGAACCAAGTTCCGAACTTTTTGAACCAAGTTCCCAACTTTCGGAACTGAGTTCCCAACTTTCTGAACCAAGTTCCGAACTTTCCAATCCAAGTTCCCAACTTTCCAAACCAAGTTTCCAACTTTCATTCCGAACAATGTCCCCAACTTTCGTTCCGAACCATGTTCCCATCTTTGGAAATCAAGTTCCCAACTTTCGGAACCAAGATCTCAACTTTCGGAACCAAGTTCCCTAATTCCGAACCAAGTTCCCAACTTCCTGAACCAAGACCCCAACTTTCGTTCCGAACGAAGTTCCTAACTTTCCGAACAAAGTTCCCAACTTTCCAAACAAAGTTCTCAACGTTTCGAACTAAGTTCCTAATTTTCTGAACCAAGTTTCGAACTTTCGAAACCAAGTTCCCAACTTTCGAAACAAAGATCCCAACTTTCGGAACCAAGTTCCCTTCTTTTCGAACCAAGTTCATAACTTTCCGAACCAAGTTCCCAACTTCCGAACCAAGTTCCCAACTTTCGGAACCAAGATCCCAGCTTTTGACACCAAGTTCCAAACTTTTCGAACCAAGTTGCCAACTTTCCGAATCAAGTTCCCAACTTTCTGAACCAAGTTCCCAACTTTCCGAACCAAGTTTTCAACTTTCGGGAACCAAGTTCTCAACTTTTCGAACCAAGTCTTTTACTTTCCGAATCAAGTTTCGAACTTTCCGAACAAGTTCCCAACTTTCATAACCAAGTTTCGAGCTTTTCGAACCAAGTTTCTAACTTTCGAAATAAAATTCCCATCTTTTCAAACTAAGTTCGTAATTTTCCGAACCACGTTCCCAACTTCCCAACCATGTTCCCAACTTTCGGAACCAAGCTTCGAACTTTCGGAACCAACTTTCCAACATTCCGAACCAAGTTTCTAACTTTTGGAATCAATTTCTGTACTTTTTGAACTAAGTTCTGAACTTTCCAAACCAAGCTCCCAACTTTCTGACCCAATTTTTGAACTTTTCGAACCATATTACCAAGTTCCCAACTTTTGGAACTATGTTTCCAACTTTCCAAACCATATTCCAAACTTTTCGAACCAAGTTCCAAACTTTTCGAACCAAGCTCCTCATATTCGGAACCAAGTTTCAAACTTTCAGAATCAGGTTCCAAACTTTCGGAACCAAGATCCCAGCTTTAGGAACCAAGTTCCAAACTTTCCGAACCAAGTTCCTAACTTTCTGAACCAAGTTCCCAAATTTCTGAACCAAGTTCCCAACTTTCCAAACTAAGTTCCCAACTTTCCGAACCAAGATCCCAACTTTCGTTCTGAACAAAGTTCCCAACTTTCCGAACAATGTTCCAAACTTTCTGAACCAAGTTCCCAAATTTCCGAACCAAGTTCCTAACTTTCAGAACCAAGTTTTGAACTTTCGAAACCAAGTTCCCAACTTTCGAAACAAAGATCCCAACTTTCGGAACCAAGTTCCCATCTTTTCGAACCCAAGTTCCTAATATTCCGAACCAAGTTCCCAACTTTTGAACCAAGTTCCTAACTTTCAGAACCAAGATCCCAGCTTTCGGGACCAAGTTCCAAACTTTCCTAACAAAGTTCCCAACTTTTTGACCAAGTTCTGAACTTTTCAAACCATATTACGAAGTTCCTAACTTTCCGAACCAAGTTCCAAACTTTCCGAACCAAGTTCCTAATATTCTGAACCAAGTTTCAAACTTTCGGAATCAGGTTCCCAACTTTCGAAACCAAGATCCCAACTTTCGAAACCAAGTTCCAAACTTTTCAAACCAAGTTCCCAACTTTCAGAACCAAGTTTCGAACTTTTGGAACCAAGTTCCCAACTTTCGAAACCAAGATCCCAACTTTTGGAACCAAGTTCCCATCTTTTCAAACCAAGTTCCTAATTTTCCGATCCAAGTTACCAACTTCCCAACCAAGTTCCCAACTTTCGGAACCAAGTTCTCAACTTTCGCCAACCAAGTACCTAACTTTTCGAACCAAGTTCTCAACTTTCGGAACCAAGTTCTCAATTTTTGGGACCCAAGTTCCAAACTTTTCGGACAAAGTTTCCAACTTTCTAAACCAAGTTGTAAACTTTCGGGAACCATGTTTCGAACTTTCGAAACCAAGCTCCCAACTTTCCGAAATAAGTTTTCAACTTTTCGAATTAAGTTTCCAAATTTCGGAATCAACTTCTGAACTTTGCAAACCAAATTCTGAACTTTCCGAACTAAGTTCCAAATAATCGAAACAAGGTTTCCAACTTTGCGAACCAAGTTCACAACTTTCTGAACCGAGTTCCCAACTTTCCAAACAAAGTTCGTAACTTTCGAACTAAGTTCCCAACATTCGGAACCAAGATCCCAACTTTCGAAACCAAGTTCTCTAATTTCCGAACCAAGTTCCCAACTTTTTGAATCAGGTTCCCTTAAAATCGAATTTAGGCTAATTGATTTAGTAAACACACTATTCACCCCCCTCTAGTGTTGCCATTTCTCCTACAGACCCTTCCTGACACAATGGTATGTCTGAAAGGAGGAGATATGATGTAATCTATGCTTAGCTTCCAATCTTTATTCAGGGGATAAGCTATTATAGCGGCCATAAGTTTGTATGTCTCTGATACACCAAATAAGATATGGAATGGCAATAAATCAAATCTGAGACGTCTCATGATTTGGGGTTGGCTAGGTATGACAAACTTGACCAGGTGCAAATGTTGAGGCATACCCTTAAAAGTATTTTGGGTATCAAGTTCTCCCAACTGAACAAAAGGAGTTTTGTCACCATTTTATGAGAAAAAGGAGTTTTCCGAGGAAAGTGGGAGTGGAAGATATGTTGAACTTGGTGAAGTTTAGCAACCACAAATAAAATCGCAACAATTAGTGGAAAGTCCACAAGTTAAACCAATCGATGTAATTATTACTTCCCATCACTCTTCTATGCGACTAGGTAGACTGCCTTAGTGATGATATATAGCCATAGGGTATGATCTAGATTCAGGCAATTTGTGATCTCTTAATGGTCAAATATGTTGACACTATACGATAGCATTATGCAAATCCAAACTGGACTCAAACGAAGTACGAACTTTGGTTGACTGGCTCAAAAATGATAACTCCTATAGGGTGCAGGTGGATCTTTAGGAAAGATTTGAGGAGCTGGCTAGGTGTGGACCTATAAGATCAGACTAGTTGTGAATAAGATCTAACCCAAACAATAGCTTGTATGTAATAAGACATTCTCACCAGTTCTAGCGCTCAAGTCCATCAAGATATTGCTAGCCATCAGTGCGTACAATGAATACGAGATCTGGCTAGTGGGTGTCTAGACTGCATTCTTCCATTATGAAGAAGTCTATATGGCATAGCCAGAGGAGTTCGTATCCTCGGTTGGACCGAGTAAGGTATGCAAGCAGCAGAGGTCCATTTATGGACTAAAACTAGCGTCGAAGAGTTGAAACATCCATTTTGGTGAAGATAGTCAAAAGGGTTTTGATTTTATCAAAAATGTGGATGAACCTTGTGTAGACAAGGTGTTTAGTGGGAGTGTAGTCATATTGTATAACATACTTGTGGGATAAACAAGTTCCCATACTCCAGTTATTACCCATATTGATTCTCCATGATACATCTAGGAAAGGCCTCCTATATACTCGGTATTAAGATCTATTGGGAATAGGTCTGAAAGGATGCCAGGATTGCCCCAACCCATGTATATTGATACAATGCTAAGGAGGTTTAGCATAGATGGCAGTAAAAGAGAGGTTACTTGCCTATGAGTCATAGCATCGGTCTCTTCAAGATGATGTCTCCTTAGATATTTGAGGAAAGACAAAGGGTGAGAGCAATCCATTATGCTTTGGCAGTGGGATGCATCATGTGATGCTTTGCACTTGGCTTGATATTGCTTATACCTTAGAGATATCTAGCAGTTTTCAGGTAAAACCCTATAGAATAACATTGAAGAGCAAATGGAGAACTCTCTCAGGCACTTGAGAAGGATGAGAGGTGCTCTATACGATGATGAAACCATATGATGGTATAAGGATAACTTTAATGGTGGTGCAGAAGCAGGAAAGTGTTCCTAGCTGGGTACCGTAACCGATAAGGTGACTAAGGTTTTGTGCTTTGCTACTTACTCTACCGCTTAGGATAGCATCGGATAAGGAGTTTATCATTCATTGGTAGCTATTCATGAGGTTGCCGGTTCAGCACCATGATTGTATGATAATATTAGGACTGTTGCTCAAAGTTAAGGAACTAAGATCCCGTGAAGATCATTGCTTTTCTTCAAAGGTGGTGTCACCTCGTCGTTGAAAAGAGGTGATGACTGAAAGACATTAATGTCGATAAAACTGATTACCATAGCAGTAGATTCGATTACCACTAAAATTTGGTATACAGATACCAGGATGATTGGCTAAAGTGCAAGTGGGAGATTGAAAGGAATAGTGCCCTTGAGCCAATCACATGTCGATATGTTTGGGGACTATTCAAGGGTAATCAACTTAATGAGGCAACTTTTCATCATATGCTGCATCTTTATTTATAATGATTATGATGAACCCCAAGAATTTGGGCAAATGATTCTAAGGCCATGATGAGATCATGGCAGCGAGACTTGGATTCCAGATGCCCCTGTTCTAAATGTTCCTAGTCATAGGATCACCGGTTAGGGGATTGGTGATTCCAAATAGACTAGTGCACTTGGTATATGCCCTATACGATAGGGGGTAGCTGATCTCATAATTACCTATGAGTCGTCATTAATGTACAAGTGCAGGTGCTCATTAGTGAATGAGTTCACTGAACGGACCTACACGAGGAACACAGAATGGAATCCTTACGTGAGTGTTAATAGGATGTTCCTCGGGTGATAATAGGTGCAAACAGTCCTTGGACCTGAGGTTGTCATGGTTACCTTATGAGTGATAACCCATTGCTTTGGTTCTATCCTTACGTGGCCCTCAGCGTCATGTGCCGGGTATTACTGGGCATGGGGAAGCATTCATGGAGGTAGGTGAGCAACCAATATGGAATTGGTTACTCCTAGTAAGAGAAAATAATGTCCTATGTGTCCCTGCACGTGTCGACTCAGGAATCTCTGGCTAGAGTAGAAATGAAAGTCAGGAAGATGTTTCTGACATTTCATTATTGAGATGACATCTTGGCGGGTGGAATCGATATGAATTGGTATTAGGGTTTGACACTTCTTCCGTACCCTAGCTGACTTCGGGACATTGTAACCGAGGGATTTAGTTGCATGGTAATTAATCACCGAAGGGCGTTCGATTCCTGTAGATTGAACCTCACAATATCCGGGTAGTCATGACATGTTGCTAGATGTTAATCTTGACTTGTAAGTGGAGTCCCTCACGACAACACTAAAGGGGTTTAGTGGAGGCTCGTAAGATTCAAATTGAACCCATTCTATCGGATCTGACTCTCCGTTATGCACAACTCACTATTGGCTTAGTGTAGGGCCCAATGGGTCACACACAATAAGCTAACCTCGTAATGGACCTTATGAGATAAAGTCCGAATGCGGCCCTATATGTCTACTAGCATGGATATACTGCAACTCGATCACAGATCTCATTTACGGACACGATAGGAAAGTTGTTTCCTATAGGAATGAATGCGCGAGGAAGGAGTTCCTCGATAACCCTAATTTGTAGGGCATCCCTATATTATAGGGACTGACACATGATAATATTTTATGTAGTTGATTAAATTTAATTATGAATTAAATATTTAATTAACTACTTGACCGGGAAAATATTTAATTATGAATTAAATATAAATTGATTTTGAATCAAATATACATGGTGACAAAATTAGTTTTCAACCATGAGCCTAATCGATTAATTAGAAATTAATTTATTTGGATAAATTTTAATTAATAAGAATTTGATTTATGGAGATAAATCCTAAAATCAATAGATATATGATTTATGAGGATAAATCATAATTCTATTAATAAATGAGAAATTGAATTATTTAGATAAACCACTTTCCTACATTTTAAGGAATTGGTTTGTTTAGATAATTATCATTCTTATTTTAGGCTCTTAATTTATAGAGATAAATTAAAGTTTATATTTTATTGAACTTAATTAATTTTGAATTAATTATGAATCCATTAAAATATGAATTATATTTGGAGGCAAACCCCGGAATTTTGAATTCCGGGAAGAGAGTTTTTAGGGGGGGGGGTGTCTCTATAAATAGTGGCCGAGGACCCCATGGGGGGTAGGTCAATTAGTTGTTACTCCTCTCCATTGGTGGCCAACCATTTTCTTCCTCCTTCCCCGGACTTTTGTTGAAACCAAATTGAAGGTGTCTTCTACTTGGGTGTGCTACCTACTTCATATTCTTCGAGGAGTCCAAGAAGGACAGCGAGATATTCTTTTGTCTACCCTCTCGTTCCGTTGTTTTCTCATCCCCTCTTCCTCCCTTTTTGGTGCTTGGTTCTTGGTGGAAGGGCCGGCCTTGCCTAGGTGGGTTTCGGGATTGAGAAAGCTTCTCAATTGAGCCACAACGAGCCCCAATGTTCGCTGCCCCTATTGTTGCGAGGTGCCTGGTGTGGACTATCGTTGGAGGACGTGCATGTGTGCGTCTCAAGACGGGGATAGGATCAGCCATATCCAACCGCGGTATAGGTATACATTTCCCATTCTCTCGTAGATTGAATTCCCTAATTGTTACTAAAGTAGATCGCTATTTTGGGATGTTTCAAATTTTTTAAATTGCTATTTCTGCTGCGATTCTTATTCCCATCCCAACAGTTCCCAACTTT
This sequence comes from Canna indica, assembly GCA_034359265.1. Classification (NCBI taxonomy): domain Eukaryota; kingdom Viridiplantae; phylum Streptophyta; class Magnoliopsida; order Zingiberales; family Cannaceae; genus Canna; species Canna indica. The sequence goes on along the minus strand of CP136890.1, from coordinate 45,022,097 downwards.
CGGAACCAAGTTTTCAACTTTCGGGAACCAAGTTTTGAACTTTCGAAACCAAGTTCCCACCTTTCCGAACCAAGTTTCCAACATTCCAAACCCAGTTTCCAACTTTCAGAACCAACATCCGAACTTTTTGAACCAAACTTCGAACTTTCTGAACCAAGTTCCGAACTTTCAGAACCAAGTTCTCAACATTGTGATTCCGAACCAAGTTCCCAACTTTCCGAACCAAGTTCCCAACTTTCCGTACCATGTTCCCAACTTTCAGGAACCAAGTTTTCAACTTTCGGGAACCAAGTTTCGAACCTTCGGAACCAAGTTTCCAACTTTTCGAACCAAGTTTCCAACTTTTCGAACCAAGTTACCAACTTTCCGAATCAAGTTCCCAACTTTCGGAACCAAGTTTCAAACTTACAAAACCAAGTTCCCAACTTTCGAAACAAAGATCCCAACATTCGTAACCAAGTTCCTAACTTTTCAAACAAAGTTCCTAACTTTCCGAACCAAGTCCCCAACTTTCGAAAACCAAGTTTCGAACTTTCGGAACCAAGTTGCCAACATTCCGATCCAATTTTCTAACTTTTGGAATCAAATTCCAAACTTTCCAATCTAAGTTTCGAATCTTTCGAACCAAGTTCCCAACTTCGCGAATCAAGTGCCCAACTTTTTGAATCAAGTTCCCAACTTCGCGAATCAAGTGCCCAACTTTTTGAACCAAGTTCTCAACTTTCCGAACTAAGTTCCTAATTTTACGAACCAAGTTCCCAACTTTTCGAACCAAGTTCCAAACTTTCGGAACCAAGTTAAGAACTTTTGGGAACCAAATTTTCAACTTTCGAAAACCAAGTTTTCTACTTTCGGAAACCAAGTTCCCAACTTTCTGAACCAAGTTTCCTATATTTTGAACCAAGTTTCCAACTTTCCGAATCAAGTTCTGAACTTTCCAAACCAAGTTCCCAACTTTCAGAACCAAGTTTCGAACTTTTGGAACCAAGTTCCCAACTTTCGAAACCAAGATCCCAACTTTCGTAACCAAGTTCCAAACTTTTCGAACCAAGTTCCCAACTTTGTGAACCAAGTTCTCAACTTTCTGAACCAAGTTTCCAACTTTTCGAACCAAGTTCCTAATATATTTTCATTATGAACCAAGTTTCGAACTTTCCGAACCAAGTTTCAAACTTTTCGAACCAAGTTCCCAGGTTTCTGAACCAAGTTCCCAACTTTTCGAACCAAGTACCCAACTTTTCGAACCAAGTTCCCAACTTTCGGAACCAAACCAAGTTTCCAACTTTCTGAACTTTCCGAACGAAGTTTTGAACATTCGGAACCAAATTTCAAACTTTTGGAACAAAGTTCCCAACTTTCGAAACCAAGATCCCAGTTTTCAGAACCAAATTCCAAATATTCTGAACTAAATTCCCAGTTTTCAAAACTAAATTCCAAACATTTCGGGAACCAAGTCTCGAACTTTTGGAACCAAGTTCCCAAATTTTCGAACTAAGTTTCCAACTTTCCGAACTAAGTTTTCAACTTTCCGAACAAAGTTTCCAACTTTCGAAACCAACTTCTAAACTTTCTGAAGCAAATTCTAAACTTTCCGAACCAAGTTCCCAACTTTCGGAACCAAGTTCTCAACTTTACGAACCAAGTTCCCAACTTTCTAAACCAAGAATCGCGAGAACTCAACCTATTTCATCTAGGGTTCGGCCACCCGCCTCCCCCAAGCTTCAAAAACATAACCACTCACATAGATTGCGGAGAAACAAGGATCGGGTGACGACGACTTGAAATTTTTTCGGCGGCGATGCGAATCCCGGATCGATCCAAGTCCCAAGCCTCCTCCTTGCTTCTTCTCGTCTTCTGCCTAGGCGGCCTTGTGCGACTAAAAGGGTGAGTCACACGGCTGCAATAAGAGGGTTTTATTCCCTCATCCATCTTTCCAAAGATGGCCTCAAGACTCACTTAACTCATACCCGGAACTCGACTAAACCCGAACTCGACTTGGGTTCCGACTCAACCCAAAACATGACTCGAGTTAACTTAATTTAAGGTATGATTTCATAAAAAGAAAGTTAATCATCCAAATAGAATTCATGAATCATTAGCCGAGTCGACTGCCCCCGGGTCCGGCGCGCTGCACCAAAATTGATTTTTATATTAGGAAACTTTTTCGGGTCTTTTACATACTTCTGCAACATGGATACATGGAAGACCGGGTGCACCGTGCTCAGGCTAGGAGGCAATGCAAGCTCATAGGCCACCTCGCCCCTTCGCTTGAGAACGGAAAAAGGCCCAATGTATCTAGGGCTCAGCTTCCCCTTCTTCCCAAACCAGACCACCCCTTTTATAGGAGAGACCTTCAGGAATACTAAGCCACCCTCTGCAAATTCCAATTCCTTGGCCTTTTTGTCGGCATACATTTTTTGTCGACTTTGAGCCGCCAGCAATCTTTCCTTAATGACCTTTACTTTCTCTGCCGCTTCCTCAACCAGATCGGGGCCCACCATGAGTGATTCCCCTGTCTCAAACCAGCCCACTGGAGACCTAAACCGCCGCCCATACAAGGCCTCAAAAGTAGTCATGCCAATGCTACTGTGATAGCTATTATTGTAGGCAAATTCTATTAACGGTAGGTGCCTCTCCCAACCGTCGGCCATATCCAGGACGCATGCTCTCAGCATGTCCTCCAAGGTTTGGATGGTCCTCTCTGACTGCCCGTCAGTCTGCGGATGGAAAGCTGTGCTAAAACGCACCTGAGTACTCAATGCTTCCTGAAAGGATGGCCAAAACCGGGCTGTGAATTGGGTACTGCGGTCGGATATAATCATCATCGGGGTACCATGATATGCCACAATCCTATCCAAGAACAATCGGGCATACTGCTCTGCAGAGAAGGTAGTTTTCTCTGGTATGAAGTGCGCGGTCTTGGTTAACCGGTCCACTTCCACCCAAATGGAATCAAAACCGCCTCTTGACTTAGGCAACCTGGTCACTAGATCTATGGTGATCTTCTCCCATTTCCACTCGGGCACTTCGAGGTTTTGCAGAAGCCCCGCAGGCTTAAGGTGTTCAACCTTCACCTGCTAACAGACTAGATATTTGGAAACAAACTCTGCCACCTCTCTTTTCATACCTTTCCACCAATAATGCTGCCTTAAATCTCGGTACATCTTGGTGGCCCCCGGATGCATCATGTAAGTGGAACGATAACCCAGTTCCAGGACTTGCCTGCGCACCTCAGCCATGTCTGGTACAACTATCCGGTCTCTGAACCTCAGTACACCATTTGAGTCCAATCTGAAATCGTTCTCTGCATCACCTTTTGCACCAGGTCCTTGGTCAGTGCACAAAAGGCATCTTCTCCCTCCGCAGCACGCAGCATGTCCACCAACGTGGACTGTACCTGTAGGTGTGCCATCAGGGCACCTGAAGTTGACACTGATAAGCTTGCACTATCTAGGAACAAAGCAAACTCTCGAGCTAGAGGCCTCCTCTTAACTTTTAAATGAGCTAAACTGCCCATGGACTTTCGGCTTAGAGCATCTGCTACCACATTTGCTTTCCCCGGATGAAACATAATGGTGCAGTCATAATCCTTTAGGAGCTCCAGCCACCTCCTCTGCCTGAGGTTTAGCTCCTTCTGGGTAAGCAAGTACCGGAGGATCTTGTGATCTATGTAGATCTCGCAAGTCTCCCCGTACAGGTAGTACCGCCAAAGCTTCAGTGCACAGACCACTGCCGCTAATTCTAGGTCATGCGTCGGATAGTTCTTCTCATGAACATTCAGCTGGCGAGACGCATAAACAATGACCCTACCATACTGCATCAGGATGCAGCCCAGGCCAATCCGAGAGGCATCACAGAAGACTATAAACCCTCCTGAGCCGGAAGGTACAACCAACACGGGTACAGATGTTAAACATGCCTTGAGCTTCTGAAAGCTCACCTCGCATTTATCATCCCAAAGGAATCTGACTTTCTTCTGGGTCAACCGAGTCTGAGGCTGCAATTCTGGAGAAATTATCCACAAACTTCTAGTAATAGCCGGCCAAACCAAGGAAACTGCGGATCCCAGTCACACTAGTCGGCCGCTTCCAGTTCTGCACCACTTCAATCTTGGTTGGATCTACCCTTATTCCTTCCTTGGAGACTACATGGCCCAAGAACCCTACACTTTCCAATCAAAATTCACACTTGGAAAATTTGGCAAACAAGAGGTGTTCTCTGAGGGTTTCCAGGACCATTCTCAGGTGCTTAGAGTGCTCTTCCTCATTCTTGGAGTAAACCATAATGTCTTCAATGAAGACGATCATAAAGCTATCCAGGTACTCCTTAAATACCCTGTTCATTAAGTCCATGAAGGCAGCAGGTGCATTGGTTAGGCCAAATGACATCACTAGGAACTCATAGTGACTGTAGCGAGTCCTAAAGGTCATCTTCGGCACATCGCAGTCCCGGATTCTCAGCTGATGGTACCCAGACCTCAGATCTATCTATGAAAACCATTGTGTCCCCTACAGCTGGTCAAACAGATCGTCTATCCTCGGCAGTGGGTAAATTTCTTAACAGTCACTTTGTTCAGCTGCCTATAGTCGATGCACATGCACATCGACTCATACTTCTTCTTCACGAAGAGAACCGGGTCACCCCATGGTGACACACTCGACCGGATGAACCCCAGATCTAGCATTTCCTACAGTTGCACCTTTAGCTCCCTGAGTTTGGCCGGTGCCATCCTATAGGGAGTAATGGAAATTGGTTTCACGTCGGGCTGCAGGTCAATGCAAAAAATCGACTTCCCTTATGGGCGGCAACCCCGGTAATTCATTGGGAAACACATCACGGAATTCACACTGGGGTTCTGCTGACATCCCTTGCTTCAGCCCTTTCCTCCTCAGCCATAGGTACAAAGGCCAGGAAAGATTGGCAGCCGCCCCGAAGCAACTTACGAGCCTTTAGGGCTGAGATGATGCCTATCGGCTTGCTACCTCCTTCCCCTTGGAAGATGAATTGCGGCAACCCAGGCTTATTAAACATCACTGCTTTGGCTATGCAGTCCAACATTGCAAAGTGCTCTGCTAGCCAGTCCATGCCAAGAATGACATCAAGCTCAAGAGTGGGTAGGAGTGTCAAATCCGCACTCAGCACATGGCCACAGATGAGTACTTCACAACCCTCATAAATTGAGTTTGCTAAGATTGCATCGCCCGTAGGCGTTGATACCATCAATGGCCCGTCGAGCATAGAGGGTGCCATTGGCAACTTTATAGCAAACATGACAGACACAAACGAGTGCGTGGCACCCGGATCAAATAAAACATATGCAGCAGACGAACATACTAAAATAGTACATGTCACCACTACTTTGGATGCCTCTGCTCCATCACGGTTCATAGCATATACCCGTGCAGGCGGCCTCTCTGAATGACTGGTCTGCAGCCCCTTATTCTATGTCTGCCCTCTCTGAGCTACTGACCCTACTGATATAGGTGCTTTCCCCCTAGACTGCTCAGGCTTCTGACCAGTTCCCTCAGGACAGTCCTTCTTGAAGTGTCCGACTTGACTGCACTTGAAGCAAGCGTTAGTGCGGCTAAGACAGGACCCCCAGTGCCTCCGACTACAGCTGCCACACTGCGGCGCCTCAAATCTCTGAGAAGCACCTCCTGACACTACTGGTCTCACTAACCCGATCCCAGGGCCCCCACGGCCCCGGTTGCCATTCTGCCCCCGGCTTTGCTGCTGATCTGCTGTAGTCATTGCCCCCTCAGAGTGCCAAGGCCGACTACCAGAACGCTGTGACCAAAACTTTTTCTTAGTTGGCCCGTCATTTCTCTCAAGCGGCACCAAGGCTTCTTTCCGCAGGGCTTCATCCACTACCCGAGCCAGAGTAGAATCCTCAATGTAGTGGATAAGCCTGCCAATTTGTTGCCTCAATCCTCCCACGAACCTATTGACCTTAGCGGTCGCGGGCGCGCTTATCGCGAACACTCATGGGTAGGTACTGCTCTTCCACACTCGCCCGGATTCCTCCCACGTGGGAGGTGGTGCGCCAGCTGCCCTGCGGGCCTTCCAAGTTTGCAGCCAGACCTTTGCCGGTCCCCTCATTTGAAGACTGACCAAACAAGCAGCTGCCTCAGATGAACACCGCAGCTCCATACATAGCTCGTAGCGATCCCCCAAGAATTCTGTCACTTCCACCTGACGATCTATCCCGGTGAACTCCGGTGGCTTCAGTGTGACAAAATTTGCATAGGTTGGGGCCCCTGGGGTTCTGACCACCGGTGCTATCACCTCTGCCACTTCTGGTACAACTGAAACTATGGGCACCGATTGTGGCAGTGGCTGTTGAGACTGCTGCTGCTGCTGCATCTGCTGCTGTATTTGCTGCCTCAGTTCCTGCTCCTTAAGGAGTGCCTCAGTCAGCTGATTCACCTGAGCCTACAGTAGAACAACCGCTGACTCTTGCCCTTGACCCTCAGACGGGTCTTTATCCCTGCCCCGAGCCCGGCCTCGGCCTCGACCTCACCCCCGACCTCAACCTCGACCTCGCCCCCGACCTCGACCTCGGCCTCGCCCCCGGCCTCGACGTTCTGTCGAGTTACTGCCACTGCCGCTCAAAGCAGCATTTTGAGCTTCCATTTCACTAACACAGGAAAGAAAAGAAGTTGTCTGTCACATAATAAATTCTTAAAATAAAGCTATTTAAACTTACTAACCACATGGTGCGCTGAGTGCAGGAGTGGTCGCCCAATCTCGTAGCATAACTATATCGTAAGTCGGCACACTAGCATATGCCTCATACGGTACCCAACACTGAGTCATAGACAAGACCTAACCTAGTGCTCTGATACCAACTTTGTCACACCCCAACTGAGGGTAGTGTGACCGGCCAGGGCCTACATACTATCCTGTAGCCGATTGTCTACACTGACATAAAGAAAACCAAAATGTATCGATAAAGGAAATCTGAACACAACTTTATTAAAGTTTTCAAAATCCACAGTTTTATATTTTTCAAAGCAAGTAAGAAAACCAACATCCAAATAACTGAACGTCTCAAGTATCAAGTTTTACAAACTCTTTCCAAATACAACTTGTCAGTGCATAAAATATAATAAAAACAACTACTAGACACTGGTCTATGACTCATGGACGCCGCTACGAGATATGGCACCACCTCCCGCCCACCAGCTGCACCATGTCGACATACCAAGCTACTACTCATGCTCTTCAAAATAGGAATAAACTGTGAGTCCACTTGGGACTCAGTGAGTGGCTCAAATGAACCTCCACATAAGCCTCAACCATGCATATATCATATAAGACATTAAAGAAAATGTACAAGGAGGTAAGGTTTATTTCTAATGCGATTACCGGCCCCACGGGTCCATTTGTACCAACTGAATATGATAACCTGCCATCTTGGCTTATCAAGCCTTCGGCATCCGGCCCTTAGGCCTACCCATAGTATAATATCCCGGCTACAACCGTGCCTACGATATCTGGTAGTATCAAAATGTAAGCAAACAATCTCGGGCCGTCGACTACGATGGTCTACTAGTCTTAGGACACTGTCTGGGGTAAGGATAGCTAGTCCCACCCAATTGGGGTCTGGCACCTAGCAGGCCCGCTGGCGCACCTCTAGACCCAATACTGGCCGAGCTGAGCATTGGTCATTTCAGACCTCCTCACTCCTCGGCGGACCATCCTAAACACATCACACAATCAATATCCTAGGGTTTCCATATATAAACACTTCGGGCCTTTGCCCGTATCTGGCCTAAGTCCGAGTACCGGGTCAACAATTTATGCCGCCCTTTCAATATATGAACACCTACGAGTTCTATGTTTCCAAAAGTATATAAGGAGTCATAGAAGTGTTATTGTGTCCTAACTAAGTTTCCATATATGTGCTATGAACGTCTAATGACGCCTTACATGTTACCTATCCTTCTACACTGCCTTGGGTGAGAATTTCCATGTGTCGACCTTGGAATACCACCCATGAACATTTAGGGCAGCATGAATAATCCAAAGGAAAATATTCAAATATGGCAACCTTCATCATATATGACCACAATGTATATACATAACAATTTTTATACTACCTTAGGAATATTAGCACAATAAGGAACAACTATCTAGCATGGCAAGGTAGTAATGAATTTAAATAACATGTATGAAATACGAAACATGGTAACAATGTCAACATCCAAAGTTTAAGGATCTAATGCTATGAATGGTTATAAAACTAGCATTTCTACAATTCAAAATTTATCAAGCTACTTGCTAAGTTTGGTGTTCTTCCTAAGTATTGTCATATCTCTATGTATGATCCTTATAATCATGCAATTTCCATCTAAAGCTAATCTCTCCTCCTCTCCCTAACCTTGTCCAAACCATGATCAAGGAAGACCTTGCTCGGCCATGGCCCTTGTGGTAGGAAAGAGGGAAGAGGCTCTAGGTATACCTTTACCTCTTCAATTCCGCATACAACTTAAGTACCAATGAACTAATTTACTTTCCCCTCACCCTTGGCCGAACCCTCTTCATGAGATTGGGTTGTTCGGCTACTTCAAGGGACTTCCAAGTAGGGCATACTTCATAATACGTGAGATGTACAAGGGAACTACATCAATAGTGATATAAGGTCATCTAAGGGCCTTCTTGCCATCAAGGGAATCGAGGAAAATTTCGGCATGACCTTTCCCCTTTTCCCATGACTCGGCAGCCCCAAGAACTTGCAAAACGACGAAGAAAACAGTGAGATCCAACAAGAAACTTCATAAAACAATGAAAACATGTCGTTGGAAATCAAGATTTGTCGGAAGAATCACGAGAACTCAATCTATTTCATCTAGGGTTCGACCACCTGCCTCCCCCAATCTTCAAAAACATAACCACTCACCTAGATTGCGGAGAAACAAGGATTGGGTGACGACGACTTAAAATTTTTTCTGCGGCGACGCGAATCCTGGATCGATCCAAGCCCCAAGCCTCCTCCTTGCTACTTCTCCTCTTCTCCCTAGGCGGCCTTGTGCGACTCAAAGGGTGAGTCACATGGCTGCAATAAGAGGGTTTTATTCCCTCATCCATCTTTCCAAAGATGGCCTCAAGACTCACTTATCTCATACCCGGAACTCGACTAAATCTGAACTCGACTTGGGTTCCGACTCAACCCAAAACATGACTTGAGTTAACTTAATTTAAGGTATGATTTCATAAAAGGAAAGTTAATCATCCAAATAGATTTCATGAATCATTAGCCGAGTCATACCTTTTCACTCGAGACGATCCTGAGGCTCGACTCGACTACCCCCAGGTCCAGCGCGCTGCACCATAATATATTTTTATATTAGAAAAGTTTTCCAGGTCTTACATCCCCCTAGTACTAACCTCAGTTTTGATGCCCAAAGCATATCTAGCCAAAGAAGCATAAGCAAGAATCGGAAAAGAAAACTTAGGTGCTTCCTTTGCCAAGAGAAGGGACACAAGAAGAAGAATTGTCCACTCTTGAAGAAGAAATCCAAAAAGAAGTGTGCTTCTTCCTCCACATCTCAATCAAGTGAAGCCTCTTCTAGACATGACGATGAAGCTACATCAAACTGTTGCCTCATGGGTCTTCGAGATGAGGTATATTCTCCATCTTCTAATCATGTTCAAAATGTTAATGATAATGAGTCTAGTAGCTCAAAATCTCTTGATATGTCATATGAAGAAGTACTAAAAGAATGTAAAAAGATGTATAATTTGCTCATGAAAACGAATAAGGAAAATAATAAGAAATTAAAGAAGAAAAATTTAAGGCTTAGCTCTCATGTGCATGAATTAGAAACCGAAAAATTGAATACTTGCCCTTTTGCTTGAAATGATGCCTTCAAACTTGAAATTAAGGATTTGAAACATAGAAATGAAGAATTATAAATTGAGAATGATGAGTTGTTAACTAAGATTTCAAAAATTAGAAATGAGAATGAAAACACAAAAAATAATGTGAATCTCAATGGTAAGGATTGTATAAGTGATTTCAAATTTGAGCATGATATTTTGAAAAATGAAAATTGCTTGTTGAAATCTCAAATTCAAGCTTTACACAAATCCATCAATGACTTAAAAAATGAGGTTGTTTTCTTGAGTAAGAAAACTGGTAACTTATCAAATGCTTCATCTTTTAGGAGTCCTAAAAATCAAAATGTCTCATTTAGGAAATCTCCAAACAAGAATGCTCATGCTCAAAATATTTCACATGTTGTGGTGTTTATGGGCATGCCATATATGATTTTTGTTGTGGTGTTTATGGGCATGCCATATATGATTGTGCTTTTAAAGTGAACCCTAGTGTTGTTAAGACACTTTGGGTACCTAAGCCCATTAACCCCCATGCAAGGACCCAAAGCCATTTGGGTACCAAAAGTCTCATCTTCTTTTGTAGGGGGAGCTACCACACAAGGATGAATGAGAAGTGGTGTATTGGAGTTGACCATGGACTTGAATGATGAATCCTTCATTGGTTGCAACTTCAAGCTACCTTGATGCCTTAGGTAAAGTTGGCATCAAAACTATTCCGGTATCATCTTCTAACTTGCATCGTTTTACCTTAGTTGAAGATTATGATACTATGTCTAATCTGAGTTGTTTTCCCCACTCTTGCTAAAGAGTTATTTTGAAAATGTTTTTGAATTTTGATTTTGATTTCCCAGTCTCTTCGGAGACCTATGTAGTCTGTAATGGGCTCATGCGACCTTGCGGTTTTAAATCGTAGGCTAAATGTGGCTTTCGGTTTTCAACCAATAGGAAGGGTTGGAGATCATGTTTTCATTTATATTATCTTTAGGATATCTTAAAATTCATTTTGGTATGACTCGATTTCATCTTTAAAATGAATTTCAAACCATTTAGCAAAGTGATCTTTCATATTGATACTTGATGCATCTCTTTGCTTTTTGGTTGATTTAGCTTGCTAAGTAGCTATATTTTCTCTAAAATATTAGTGTAGCTTACTTGCAAGTTATAAGTATTTTAGGAAGGCTAATTAGGAAGAAAAAGATTAGTTTGGCAAATTATCATGAATAAGGTATTACTTTGATAAATTCAAAATCTTAGGGTTATACCTCAATGCTTAAGCTTAAATAATGTCTCAATACTCATGATTAGAATTGCATGGTAAACCCTTGAATTTTCATAAGTAGGTAGAACTTTAGTACTTAGGCAAATTTCATTGAATAAAGCTTGATCTAGGTAAACATCTATTATTAGAGACCTTCTTATAAGTCCAAACTAGTTTAACATGGTTAGAGATCTTATTCCTCAAATGTTTCACATCCTAGATCTCCTTAGATTCATTTTGATATTATGATAACTCCTTAAAATGAATCTTTACTATCTAGCATAGGTTAAGGTTTTAAATGAAACTTTGCATTAAACATTGCTATGTAGTAAGTTAGCTTGCTAGTTGGCATATTATTTCATTATGATACTAATGAAGTCTACTTGCAAGTTAAGAATTGGAAAGCTATGCTATCTAAAAGAAAATGAAAAAAAGGAAATGAAAAGTTGGGCAAATTTCTAAGACTCAGGTATGAATTTAATTTTTGCAAAAAACTTAATATAATACTTGAATGTTCATGCTTTAATGATATCTCTATATACTCATGATTGATTATGCATGATAAATATTTGAATCTTCATGAGTAGGAAAAATCTTGATAACTTAGCTCATTTCATGATAACATGATATTTATGAAATTGAACTAGGTTAAAATTCTTCTTTAGAGACTTCATTTTAAGTTAAAAAATTTGATGAACATGTTTATATGTGTGTTAATGATTAGTTGTCATTTGCTTAAAATTGAAAATTCATTAGAGATTGAGCAAATTGAAAATTAGTTCAATTTAGAGGACTTAAGCTTGAGAAGTTTGACCCAAGTCAACAAATCGACTTGGACACTTGATTTTATGTCCAAACTTCATAAACATGTTTAGGAATAGGTATGACATATTTCCATGCACTTAGAGTGAAAAATTCATAGGGATATGGATAAAATGACATAGAGGTGGTTTCATGAAAACCTCTTTTGCACAAAGTTGACCCAAGTCAAAAATTGACTTAGAGGTTTCATTTTCAATCCATATTTGAGGAACATATTTAGATTTACGCATAATAGGTATCCATAGGTCTAAGTTTGAAAAACCATGAGTAAATGTTAAGATGAGCAAGTTTCATAAAAACTAGTTTAGTTTTGAATGAAACCATGCTAGGTTGATATCTTGACTTAAGGACATAATTTTCATTTCAAACTTAACATGACCATCAACTTCAGTTATGAAAGTTTGAATGAAAATTAAACAAGTTTTAAGAATAACTAAAAATTACAAAAGTACCACTTTAAATCTACAATTGGTATCAATTTCAGTTATTTCTAGAAAAATATAGAAAAATCTTTTTTAAATGATTCTTAAAACTGCACATTCACTGAAAAATCTAGTTTTATCAGTAAAAATTTCAAAAAGTTTAATCAAGAATCTGATTTAAAGTGAATATTTGAAGTTGGATTTTAAAAATGCAAAGTATCATCTTTTTTTGAAATATCAATCTTTTCGATACTTTGATCTTTCTTCAAAAACATCAAATGAAAACTCATGTATACCATTTTGATTCAATTTCAAATATCATTCACCCAATTTCTTGAGTATAATCATTCATAGGAATGATTTTGAAAAATTTGAATGATAACTAGAAATATTCAATTTTTTTTCCATTGAAAACAATATAGGATGAAAAATGAACTTAGGAAATTCATTTTGAGTTCAATCTTGATACATGCATTTCAAATGACCATTCAATAATTGATATCAAAAATTTTCATCCAAACAATTGGTATTTCAAATCTTGAAGTATAGGTTGACCTAAGTCAACAACATAACTTAAAAATTTCATCTTAAGCCCTAACTTGATTCATAGACTTACATTCTCTCATGTTTGATGTCTAGATACCCAAATATGAAAAAACATGAGTAGATAGCAAAATTTGATACTTAGCATTTTCATGTTTTCATGCTTATTTCAAATGAAAATGTGCTAAGTTCATAGTTTGATTAAATGACATTAGTTTCACTTCAAACTTGATATACATGAGTTAAATAACCATATCTTGGTATTTTGAAAGTTTGAATGAAATCTAAAAATGTCATGAAAAAGATATGAGTATATTCATATTTGAGTGCATACATGATTTAGGTTTGGATTCTATCTATCACTTTTTGCTATCATGTATGAATTTGTTTCATATCAAATAATTGTTTTCCATCCCTTTGGTTGAGATTGTCATGTTTCATGAAAAATCTTTTGAGTCTCAACTTCATAAAAATATTTGTTTTTCATCCCTTTTATTAGATTGACCTTTCTTGTCCTTTTTGATTGATGTCAAAAGGGGGAGAGAAGTATAGATAAAAGGGTGATAAAACTATTGGTAAAGGGAGAGGAAAATATAGGAAATCCATGCATATAGATAGGGGGAGTTTAATTATATAAATATGCATGTTGATAAGGGGAGAAATCCCTTAGGTGATATCCTTGTGCTTTAATGAATATATTTTCTTAAGGATGTTTGTCATCATCAAAAAGGGGGAGATTGTTGGCTTTAGGTTTTCAACCTTGGTCTTAATCTCTTAATCTCGGTTTTGATGATAACAAACATGGAACTAATATTTCATTGAGAAATCTTTCAGGTTTCTTATCAATTAGCATTCGATGTCCTCGATCAGATAAATCGAAAGAAATCAAAAAATTGGAAGGACATTGATCGTCGCACTCGGGTTCATCGCGGAAACTTCTCAAAGATCGACGTGTGCACCAAAGTCGAATTGGACGGGCTCATAGATCACATGAAAGCTTTCCTAGTTGATGCTCGTTGAAAGCCAGAACCCGAAAATGTAGCGCGAAAGAAAAGGCTAAAGAAATCAAACTCAGCCTAAGTTCGTTCGACTGGGCGATCGACCGAATAGGGTAAGAAAAAGGCAGTAGCCAATTCGGTCGACCGAACACTACCGAAAACAAGCAGTGGCTACTTCGGTCGACCGACAAAGGCCGAAAATAGGCAGTAAGCCTTTCGGTCGACCGATCTGAGGATAGCCGCAGACGCAATTCGCGTCGTTCGGCCAATTGGTTGACCGAATGCGGGATCGAAGGATTCGCGTTTGGGCGGTCAACCCGTCGGTCGACCACACACAGAGAGAAGGGCAATGGTTGAATGAGCGATCGATCGGTCGGTCGACCAACCAATCGACCGGCGTATGCAACGGATAGAAAACTATCCGTTGAGCCGCCGTTTCTTCAAGAGGGTATAAATACACCCTCATATAACTCATTTAATCTTCTTCCCTGTCAATTACAGATATTATTGAGCATTCTAAAGGGAAATTTGAGCCTTCCAGAGATTGATCAACGGCGTTCTGTTCATCCACGAATATTCTCGCAAGTGCCCAGTCTTCTTCCTCAACTCTGGATTTAATTCGAGCTCATCCCCTTGACGAGTTGAAGGCGTTGAAGGTGTGAAAAGAGCAATGATTTTTGGTTACATTCCTTAGCTCTCTTCATTGTAATCTTTATTTTTTATTTGAACATATTTTCTTGAAGTTCAGTTTGTAAGACCTAGGTTGTTAGGTCTTGTGAGTATAAGTGGTTACCTTGTTGTGAAGGTGTAAAGCCACTTATGTAAACTTAGTTTTTACTTGGATTAGTCGAGTTGTCCTTTAGGGTTGAGGCGGAAGAGTGCTCTCGATAAGAAGGCGGAGACTTTCGGGTGTGGAAGTACCTTAGGTCGAGAGTGCGACTCTTCGAGTCAAAGTCCTCTGTGTAAGGGAAACAAAAATTAATCTAGTAAAACTAGTTTGGAAATCCTAAGCGGGGTGCTTAGGTAGTGGAGTAGGCATTGGGACCGAACCACTATAAATCCATGTTTGCATTGATTTTTTGTGTGTATTTATTGCTTTACTATTTATTGCTTTTGCATCTAATCATTTAATCGCAAATTGCCTAAACTAATCTAGAAATGATTAAAATCGAATTTAGGCTAATTGATTTAGTTCCCAACTTTTCGAACCAAGTTCCCAATTTTTGTTCCGGACCAAGTTCCGAACTTTCCGAACCAAGTTCTCAACTTTCCAAACCAAGTTCCCAACTTTGTGAACCAAGTTCTCAACTTTTTGAACCAAGTTCTCAACTTTTTGAACCAAGTTCTCAACTTTTTGAACCAAGTTTCCAACTATTCGAACCAAGTTCGCAATTTTCATTCCGAGCCAAGTTCCGAACTTTTCGAACCAAGTTTCGAACTTTTCAAACGAAGTTCCCAACTTTTTGAACCAAGTTCCCAACTCTCCGGACAAAGTTCCAAACTTTCCGAACCAAGTTCCGAACTTTTCGAACAAAGTTTCCAACTTTTCGACCCAAGTTCCGAACTTTTCGAACTATGTTCCCAACTTTCCGGACCAAGTACCAAAATTTCTGAACGAAGTTCCAAACTTTCTGAATGAAGGTTCGAACTTTTCGAACGAAGTTCCGAACATTCAGAACCAAATTTCAAACTTTCGAAACCAAGATCCCAACTTTCGGAACCAAGTTCCAAACTGTCCGAACTAATTTCCAACTTTCCGAACCAAGATTCCTAACTTTCCGAAACTTGTTTTCAACTCTCGGGAACCAAGTCTCGAACTTTCGGAACCATGTTCCCAACTTTCTGAACCATGTTTCCAACTTTCTGACCGAAGTTTCCAACTTTCAGAACCAACTTCTGAACTTTCTGAACCAAAATATGAACTTTTCGAACCTAGTTCCCAACTTTCGGAACCAAGTTGCAAACCTTGCGAACCAAGTTCCCAACTTTTCGAACCAAGTTCCCAATTTTCATTCCGAACCAAGTTCCGAACTTTCCGAAGCAAGTTCTGAACTTTCTGAAAGAAGTTCCCAACTTTCTGAACCAACTTCCCAACATTTCAAACCAAGTTCCCAAGTTTGCGAACCAAGATCCCAACTTTGCGAACCAAGTTCCCAACTTTCTGAACCAAGTTCCTTACTTCTCGAACGAAGTTTCAAACTTTCCGAACCAAGTTTTGAACTTTTCGAACCAAGTTCCCAACTTTCAGAACTAAGTTTTCAACTTTCGGGAACCAAGTTTTGAACTTTCTAAACGAAGTTCCCAACTTTTCGAACTAAGTTTCCAACTTTCCGAACTAAGTTTCCAACTTTCGGAACCAACTTCCGAACTTTTCGAACCAAATTCTGAACTTTCCGAACCAAGTTCCCAACTTTCAGAACCAAGTTCCCAACTTTCAAAATCAAGATCCCAACTTTCGTAACCAAGTTCCCAACTTTTAGAACCAAGTTCCCAACTTTCCTTACCAAGTTCCCAACTTTTAGAACCAAGTTCCCAACTTTTCAAACCAAGTTCCTAATTTTCTGAACCAAGTTTCCAACTTACCAACCAAGTTCCCAATTTTCAGAACCAAGTTGTCAACTTTCGGAAACCAAGTTTCGAACTTTTGGAACAAATTTGCCAACTTTTCGATCCTATTTTCCAACTTTTGGAACCAAGTTCTGAACTTTCCGATCTATGTTCCGAATTTTTCGAGTAAAGTTCCCAACTTCGCGAATGAAGTGCCCAACTTTCCGAACCAAGTTCCCAACTTTCCGAACCCAGTTCCATCTTTTGGAACCAAGTTTTCAACTTTCGAGAACCAAGTCTCGAACTTTCGGAACCAAGTTTCCAACTTTCCGAACCAAGTTTCCAACTTTCCGAACCAAGTTTCCAACTTTTCGAACTTTTCCAACTTTTCAAACGAAGCTTCCAACTTTCGGAACCAACTTCCGAACTTTTCGAACCAAATTTTGAAGTTTTCGAATGAAGTTCCCAACTTTGCGAACCAAGTTCCCAATTTCTGAACCAAGATCCTAACTTTTTGAAGGAAGTTCCAAACTTTCCGAATCAAGTTCCAAAACTTTCCAAACCAAGTTCCAAATTTCGGAACTAAGTTTTCAACTTTCAGGAACCAAGTTTTGAACTTTCTGAACGAAGTTCCCAACTTTCCGAACTAAGTGTCCAACTTTTTGAACCAAGTTTCCAACTTTTGGAACCGACTTCAGAACTTTTCGAACCAAATTCTGAACTTTTTGAACCAAGTTCCCAACTTTCAGAACCACATTTCGAACTTTCGAAACCAAGTTCCCAATTTTTTGAACCAAGTTCCTAACTTTTCAAACTAAGTTCCCAACTTCCCAACCATGTTCTGAACTTTCGGAACCAAGTTCTCAACTTTCGGAAACCAAGTTTCGAACTTTCGGAACAAAGTTGCCAATTATTTGATCCAATTTTCCAACTTTTGGAATCAAGTTCCGAACTTTCAGATATATGTTCTGAATCTTTCGAACCAACTTCCCTACTTCGCGATTCAAGTGCCCAACTTTTTGAACCAAGTTGCCAACTTTTCGAACTAAGTTCCAAACTTTCGGAACCATATTTTCAACATTCGGGAACCAAGTTTTCAACTTTTAGGAACAAGGTTTTCAACTTTCGGTAAACAAGTTTCAAACCTTAGGAACCAAGTTCCCAACTTTCCGAACTAAGTTTCCAAATTTCTGAACTAAGTTTCCAACTTTTCAAATCTAGTTCCGAACTATCCAAACTATCCGAACAAAGTTCCCAACTTTTAGAAACAAGTTTTGAACTTTTGGAACCAAGTTCCCAACTTTCGAAACCAAGATCCCAACTTTCGTAACCAAGTTCTAAACTTTTCGAACCAAGTTCCCAACTTTGCAAACCAGGTTATCTACTTTCTAAACCAAGTTACCAACTTTCTGAACCAAGTTCTTAACTTTTCGAACCAAGTTCTCAACTTTTCGAACCAAGTTCTCAATTTTCATTCCGAACCAAGTTCCGAACTTTTCAAACCAAGTTTCGAACTTTTCTAACCAAGTTCCGAACTTTCCGAACCAAGTTATGAACTTTTCGAGCCAAGTTCCCAACTTTCCAAACCAAGTTCCGAACTTTGCGAACCAAGTTACCAACTTTATGAACCAAGTTCTCAACTTTTCGAACCAAGTTCTCAACTTTTCGAACCAAGTTCTCAACTTTTCGTACCAACTTCTTAACTTTTCAAACCAAGTTTCCAACTCTTCGAACCAAATTCCCAATTTTCATTCCGAACCAAGTTCCGAACTTTCCGAACCAAGTTTCGAACTTTCCGAACCAAGTTCCCAACTTTTTGAACCAAGTTTCCAACTTTCTGAATCTAGTTCCGAACTTTCTGAACCAAGTTCTCAACTTTCAGAACCAAGTTTCGAACTTTCATAACCAAGTTCCCAACTCTCGAAACCAAGATCCCAACTTTCGTAACCAAGTTCCATACTTTTTGAACCAAGTTCCCAACTTTGCGAACCAAGTTACCAATTTTCTGAACCAAGTTCCGAATCTTGCGAACCAAGTTCCCAACTTTTCGAACGAAGTTCCGAACTTTGCGAACCAAGTTCCGAACTTTGTGAACCAAGTTACCAATTTTCTGAACCAAGTTCTCAATTTTCATTCCTAACCAAGTTCCCAACTTTCCGAACCAAGTTCCCAACTTTCCGAACCAAGTTCCCAACTTTCCGAACCAAGTTTCCAACTTTCCGACCCAAGTGTCGAACTTTCCGAACCATGTTCCAAATTTTCTGAACCAAGTACCAAAATTTTTGAACGAAGTTCTGAACTTTTTGGACGAAGTTTAAAAATTTTTGAACGAAGTTCCGAATATTCAGAACCAAGTTTCAAACTTTCGGAACCAAGATCCCATCTTTCGAAACCAAGTTCCAAACTGTCCAAACTAATTCCGAACTTTTGAAACCAAATTTCCTAACTTTCCTAAACTAGTTTTCAACTTTCGGAAACCAAGTCTCGAACTTTCAGAACCAAGTTCCCAACTTTCCGAACCATGTTTCCAACTTTTTGAACCATATTTCCAACTTTTGGAACCAACTTCTGAACTTTCAGAACCAAATTCTGAACTTTCTGAACCAAGTTCCCAACTCTGCGAACCAAGTTCCCAACTTTTCGAACCAAGTTCCCAATTTTCGTTCCGAACCAAGTTCCCAACTTTTGAAACCAAGTTCCGAACTTTCCGAACGAAGTTCACAACTTTCCAAACCATGTTCCCAACTTTCTGAACCAAGTTTCAAACTTTCTGAACCAAGTTTCAAACTTTCCGAACGAAGTTTCCAACTTTTCGATCCAAGTTCCGCACTTTCCAAACCATGTTCCCAACTTTCTGAACCAAGTACCAAAATTTTTGAACGAAGTTTCGAACTTTTTGAACGAATTTCCGAATATTCAGAACCAAGTTTCAAACTTTCGGAACCAAGATCCCATCTTTTGAAACCCAGTTCCAAACTGTCCGACCTAATTCCGAACTTTTCGAACCAAATTTCCTAACTTTCCTAAACAAATTTTCAACTTTCGTGAACCAAGTCTCGAACTTTCGGAACCAAGTTCCCAACTTTCCGAACCATGTTTCTAACTTTCCGAACCATGTTTCCAAATTTTAGAACCAAATTCTGAACTTTCTCAACCAAATTCTGAACTTTCTGAACCAAGTTCCCAACTTTCGGAACCAAGTTCCCAACTTTGCGAACCAAGTTCCCAACTTTTCGAACCAAGTTCCCAATTTTCATTCCGAACCAAGTTCCCAACTTTCCAAACCAAGTTCCGAACTTTTCGAACCAAGTTCCCAACTTTCCGAACGAAGTTCCCAACTTTCCGAACCAAGTTCCTAACTTTTCGAACCAAGTTTCCAACTTTCCGACCCAAGTTCTGAACTTTCCGAACCACGTTCCCAATATTCTGAACAAAGTTGCCAACTTTCAGAACAAAGTATCAAAATTTCTGAACGGAGTTGCGAACATTTCGAACGAAGTTTCGAACATTCGGAACCAAGTTTCAAACTTTCGGAACCAAGTTTCCAACTTTAGAAACCAAGATCTTAGCTTTCAGAATCAAGTTCCGAACTGTCCAAACTAAATTCCCAACATTCCGAACCTAGTTCTTAAATTTCCGAACTAAGTTTTCAACTTTCAGGAACCAAGTCTCGAACTTTTGGAACCAAGTTCCCAACATTCCGAACCAAGTTTCCAACTATCCAAATGAAATTTCCTACATTCGGAACCAACTTCTGAACTTTCCGAACCAAATTCTGATGTTTTCGAACCAAGTTCCCAACTTTCGGAACCAAGTTCCCAACTTTGCGAACCAAGTTCCCAACTTTCTGAACCAAGTTCCTAACTTTCCGAACGAAGTTTCAAACTTTACGAACCAAGTTCCGAACTTTACGAACCGAGTTCCGAACTTTCCGAACCAAGTTCCCAAGGTTCGGAACTAAGTTTTCAACTTTTGGGAACCCAGTTTTGAAATTTCTAAACAAAGTTCCCAACTTTCCGAACTAAATTTCCAACTTTCCGAACCAAGTTTCCAACTTTCGGAACTGACTTCTGAACTTTCCAAACCAAATTCTAAACTTTCGGAACCAAGTTCCCAACTTTCAGAACCAAGTTTCGAACTTTTAGTACCAATCTCCCAACTTTCGAAACCAAGATCCCAACTTTCATAACTAAGTTCCCAAATTTTTGAACCAAGTACCTAATTTCCGAACCCAGTTTCCAACTTTCCAACCAAGTTCCCAACTTTCGGAACCAAGTTCTCAACTTTCGGAAACCATATTTCGAACTTTCGGAACAAAGTTGCCAACTTTCCGATCCAATTTTCCAACTTTTGGACCCATGTTCCGAACTTTCCGATCTAAGTTCCGAAGTTTCGAATCTTTCGAACCAAGTTCCCAACTTCGCGAATAAAGTGCCTAACTTTCTGAACCAAGTTCCAAACTTTCGGAACCAAGTTTTGAACTTTCGGGAACCAAGTTGTCAACTTTCGGGAACCAAGTTTTCAACTTTCGGGAACCAAGTTTCAAACCTTTGGAACCAAGTTCCCAACTTTCTGAATCTAGTTCCAAACTTTCCGAACCAAGTTTCCAACTTTCCGAACTAAGTTTTCAACTTTCGGGAACGAAGTTCCCAACTTTTCGAACTAAGTTTCCAACTTTCCGAACCAAGTTTTCAACTTTCGGAACCAACTTCTGAACTTTCTGAACCAAATTCATAACTTTCCGAACGAAGTTTCCAACTTTTCGATCCAAGTTCCGCACTTTCCAAACCATGTTCCCAACTTTCTGAACCAAGTACCAAAATTTTTGAACGAAGTTTCGAACTTTTTGAACGAAGTTCCGAATATTCAGAACCAAGTTTCAAACTTTCGGAACCAAGATCCCATCTTTTGAAACCCAGTTCCAAACTGTCCGAACTAATTCCGAACTTTTCGAACCAAATTTCCTAACTTTCCTAAACAAGTTTTCAACTTTCGTGAACCAAGTCTCAAACTTTCGGAACCAAGTTCCCAACTTTCCGAACCATGTTTCTAACTTTCCGAACCATGTTTCTAACTTTTCGAACCATGTTTCCAAATTTTGGAACCAAATTCTGAACTTTCTCAACCAAATTCTGAACTTTCTGAACCAAGTTCCCAACTTTCGGAACCAAGTTCCCAACTTTGCGAACCAAGTTCCCAACTTTTCGAACCAAGTTCCCAACTTTTCGAACCAAGTTCCCAATTTTCATTCCGAACCAAGTTCCCAACTTTCCAAACCAAGTTCCGAACTTTTCGAACCAAGTTCCCAACTTTCTGAACGAAGTTCCCAACTTTCCGAACCAAGTTCCTAACTTTTCGAACCAAGTTTCCAACTTTCCGACCCAAGTTCTGAACTTTCCGAACCACGTTCCCAATATTCTGAACAAAGTTGCCAACTTTCAGAACAAAGTATCAAAATTTCTGAACGGAGTTGCGAACATTTCGAACGAAGTTTCGAACATTCGGAACCAAGTTTCAAACTTTCGGAACCAAGTTTCCAACTTTAGAAACCAAGATCTTAGCTTTCAGAATCAAGTTCCGAACTGTCCAAACTAAATTCCCAACATTCCGAACCTAGTTCTTAAATTTCCGAACTAAGTTTTCAACTTTCAGGAACCAAGTCTCGAACTTTTGGAACCAAGTTCCCAATTTTCCGAACCAAGTTTCCAACTATCCAAATGAAATTTCCTACATTCGGAACCAACTTCTGAACTTTCCGAACCAAATTCTGATGTTTTCGAACCAAGTTCCCAACTTTCGGAACCAAGTTCCCAACTTTGCGAACCAAGTTCCCAACTTTCTGAACCAAGTTCCTAACTTTCCGAACGAAGTTTCAAACTTTACGAACCAAGTTCCGAACTTTACGAACCGAGTTCCGAACTTTCCGAACCAAGTTCCCAAGGTTCGAAACTAAGTTTTCAACTTTTGGGAACCCAGTTTTGAAATTTCTAAACAAAGTTCCCAACTTTCTGAACTAAATTTCCAACTTTCCGAACCAAGTTTCCAACTTTCGGAACTGACTTCTGAACTTTCCAAACCAAATTCTAAACTTTCGGAACCAAGTTCCCAACTTTCAGAACCAAGTTTCGAACTTTTAGTACCAATCTCCCAACTTTCGAAACCAAGATCCCAACTTTCATAACTAAGTTCCCAAATTTTTGAACCAAGTACCTAATTTCCGAACCCAGTTTCCAACTTTCCAACCAAGTTCCCAACTTTCGGAACCAAGTTCTCAACTTTCGGAAACCATATTTTGAACTTTCGGAACAAAGTTGCCAACTTTCCGATCCAATTTTCCAACTTTTGGACCCATGTTCCGAACTTTCCGATCTAAGTTCCGAAGTTTCGAATCTTTCGAACCAAGTTCCCAACTTCGCGAATGAAGTGCCTAACTTTCTGAACCAAGTTCCAAACTTTCGGAACCAAGTTTTCAACTTTCGGGAACCAAGTTGTCAACTTTCGGGAACCAAGTTTCAAACCTTTGGAACCAAGTTCCCAACTTTCTGAACCTAGTTCCAAACTTTGCGAACCAAGTTTCCAACTTTCCGAACTAAGTTTTCAACTTTCGGGAACGAAGTTCCCAACTTTTCGAACTAAGTTTCCAACTTTCCGAACCAAGTTTTCAACTTTCGGAACCAACTTCTGAACTTTCTGAACCAAATTCATAACTTTCCGAACCAAGTTCCTAACTTTCGGAACAAAGTTCCCAACTTTGTGAAGCAAGTTACTAACTTTCAGAACCAAGTTCCCAATTTTCATTCCTAACCAGGTTCCCACCTTTCCGAACCAAATTCCAAACTTTCCGAAACGAATTCCCAACTTTCGGAACCAAGTTCCCGACTTTCAGAACCAAGTTCCCAACTTTTCGAACCAAGTTCCGAGCTTTCCGAACCATGTTCCCAACTTTCGGGAACCATGTTTTCAACTTTCAGGAACCAAGTTTTGAACCTTCGGAACCAAGTCCCCAACTTTCCCAACCAACTTTCTAAGTTTTCGAACCAACTTTCCAAGTTTCCGAATCAAGTTCCGAACTTTTCGAACCAAGTTCCTAACTTTCCGAACCAAGTTCACAACTTCCCAACCAAGTTCCCAATTTTCGGAATCAAGTTCTTAACTTTCGAAAACCAAGTTTTGAACTTTCGGAACTAGGTTGCGTACTTATCGATCCAATTTTCCTACTTTTGGAACCAAGTTCCGAACATTCTGATCTAAGTTCCGAATGTTTCGAATCAAGTTCCCAACTTCGCGAATCAAGTGCCCAACTTTCTAAACCACGTTTCCAACTTCCGAACCAAGTTCCAAACTTTCAGCACAAAGTTTTCAAGTTTCGAAAACCAAGTTTTCAACATTCGGGAACCAAATTTTAAACCTTTGGAACCAAGTTCCCAAATTTCCGAACCAAGTTTGCAACTCTCTGAACCAAGTTTCCAACTTTCCGAATCAAGTTCTGAACTTTCCGAATCAAGTTCTGAACTTTCCGAACCAAGTTCCCAACTTTGAGAACCAAGTTTTGATCTTTCGTAAGCAAGTTCCCAACTTTCGAAACCAAGATCCCAAATTTCGTAACCAAATTCAAAACTTTTCGAACCAAGTTCCGAACTTTGCGAACTAAGTTACCAACTTTCTGAACCAAGTTACCAACTTTCTGAACCAAGTTACCAACTTTCTGAACCAAGTTCTCAACTTATCGAACAAAGTTCCCAACTTTTTGAACCAAGTTCCGAACTTTCTGAATGAAGTTCCCAACTTTCTGAACCAAGTTCCCAACTTTCGGAATCATGTTACCGAGCCAAATTTCCAACTTTTCGACACAAGTTCCCAGGTTTCGGAACAAATTTTTCAACTGTCGAGAACCAAGTTTTGTCCTTTTTGAACGAAGTTCCCAACTTTCTGAACTAAGTTTCCAACTTCTCGAACCAAGTTTCCAATTTTCGAAACCAACTTTCGAACTTTCCAAACCAAATTCTGAACTTTTCGAACTAGGTTCCCAACTTTCGAAACCAAGTTCCCAACTTTGTGAACCAAGTTACCAACTTTCGGAACCAAGTTCCCAATTTTCGTTCCTAACCAAGTTTCAAACTTTTCGAACCGAGTTCCCAACTTTCGGAACCAAGCTCCCAACTTTCCGAACCATATTTTCAACTTTCGGGAACCAAGTTTTGAACCTTTGAAACCAAGTTTCTAAGTTTCCGAACCAAATTTCAACTTTCGTGTCACACCCCAACTGAGAGTAGTGTGACCGGCCAGGGCCTACATCCTATCCTGTAGCCTACTATCTACACTAACTGACAATAAAATAGAACATATCGAGAAAGGAAAGCACAACACAATCTTTATTTAAACTTTTTGAAATTCACAAATATATATTTTTCAACCCAAAGAAGAAAACCAACATCGTCACAAATAGAACATCTCAAGTATCAAAGTCATTACAAACTTTTCAAAACACAACTATTAGTGTAGAAAAGGAAAATAACTACTACAAGACACTGGACTATCAAAGGACGCCTCTACGAGATATGGCACCACCACCTGCCCTCTAACTGCACCATTATGACAAGCCTCGATCACTGATCATGCTCTACAAAAACAAAGGAAACAAACCGTGAGTCCACTTGGGACTCAGTGAGGGGTTTTTTCGAACCTCCTCATAATCCGCAGTTAGTCATACATAACATATAAACAACATAGTATATAATCAGGGAGGTAAGCTACTTTTTGATGTGACTATCGACCTCATGGGTCATTCTGTATAAACCATATAGGAGAAACTTGCCATAACGGCCTAACCTTGCCACCTGGCATCCGGCCCTTAAGGCCTACTTATGGTATAAGAATCCTGGCTATACCCGGCCCTACCATACAAGGTAGAATCACATTGGCCCTTTGGCTACATCATATCAAGATATAAACATGAAATCCCGGGCCATCGACTAGGATGGTCTACTAGTCTCTGGATACCGTCTGGGGTAGGGATAGCTAGACCCACCAACTAGGGTCTGACACCTAGCGTGACCGCTGGTGCATCTCAAGACCCAATCACTGGCCGAGCTAAGCATTGGTCATTTCTGACCTCCACGCTTCTCGACAGACCATCTTAAGCACATCAAATAGTCAAATGTCGTAGGGTTTCCTTATATACACTTCGGGCGGTTGCCCGTATCCGGCCCTAATCCGGTCTGCCGGGTCAACAAATTAGTGCTGCCCTTCCAAAAATGTGTACACCTAATAGTTCTAGGCTTCCAAAAATGAATACTAGAAGTCCTAGAAGTTGTGTCATTTCCTTGCTAGGTTTCCATATATACTATGCATCTTGCAAACGTCCTACATGTTATCTAACCCATTCTTCCTGGAACGAGCGAACTCGCCGACTATGTAGGCACTCGATCTACCATTTCCACTTCACTTAACAAATTAATTACGGATAGTAACATCATGAATAGCCGAAATAAAAAGTAAGTAATGTAGAGGTTAAACCAATATGGAACATACACTAAGCATATCAACAATTAAACATGATATGAGCAATTAAATGAAACCTTTCTTGACTACATATACCATATAAGCATTGGCAAGAACATTTCCAAAATGATAGTATAGATCTACCCCGACAAATCACAACGTGAATATGGATTAACATTAACATGAATATAAATAAACATTAAGTGGAGGGATATGAACAACTACACAAAATCGTTCGTTTCCTCCCCCTTTCCCTTGATCGGCCGAAGCTCGAGCAAGGTAAACCTTGCTCGGCCGAACCATCCATGTGGGAATGGGCTGGAATTTATGTATATTAACCAGTAGAACAGTAAATATAAACTTCAAATTTAATCTAACATTTAAACATGAAGGTGCGAGTTAATGCGATAAAATAAGAGATCCAACAATCCAATATAAACAGCCCATCTTTTCCCCCTTCTATTGCTCGGCCAACTCGAGCAGGATGATGTCCATGCTCAGCCGAACCCTCTAGAGGTGGTGGACTTGGCTGCGGCGTCCAATCGAGCATCAATCCAAAACTGAAAACAAAACGAATACAAGTCAATACGCGAGTTGCGAGACGAGCGAGGAAATTGGGGAAATTTTGACATGACCTTCCCCCTTTTCCTCGACTCGACCAGCCCCTTAAAGTGAGAAGTCGACACATTTTCAAACATGAAATCACAGTATGTACAATGATTCAAAAATCTAACATGGGGAAACAACTCGATTGGCAAAACTCGCGGAAAACCTCGATTTCAAAACCTATGGGGCCATCCACCCGCCTCCCCTTAACATCTACTCTAACCACTCACCTTGAATTGTATTGCGAAGAAATCTTGATGAAACGAGATTTTGATCTCCTCGAGCATCATCGCGAACTCGGCGCCGACAAGATCTCCTCCTCCTCTCTCCCTTTCTCCCTCTTGATGGGCTGCGTGCGGCTCTCCCTTTGAGCCGCACGGGTGGCTTGGTTGAGGGGTTTTATTACCCTCATCCAATGACCCATTTGCCCCTCACTTGACTTGACTTCTACTCGGTTCGATCCGAGTCCGATTCGGACTCCGATCCAATCCACATTCATGAGTCGAACTCGACTTTAAAAAGACATCATAAGCAAGAAAGGAAATAACCATTGAACTAATTCAACTTCATATTTCCATGGGTCGGGTTATACCTTCTACTGGAGATGATTTTCGTGGCTCGACCCGGCTAATCTTTGATCCGGTGCGCTGCACCAAAAATGGACTTTTATATTAGGAAATTTTTTCGGGTCTTACAACCTTCCCCCCTTATGGGAAATTTGTCCCAAGTGGCCTCTCATGTCTTGCTCTACCTCCCAAGTGGGTTAGCAAAACTTACTGGCTCTTCAAACAAGGGTAGCGCTCTCTCATGTCTTGCTCTACCTCCCAAGTGGCCTCTTGCCCGGAGTGGTGCCCCCACCTAACTTTTACCAATGGAATCTCGTTGGACCTCAGCTTCCTGACTTTGCGGTCAATGATCTCTACCGGCCTTTCCTCGAATGAGACGGCTGAATCTACTTCAATAGAAGAAGGTTCGATCACATGCAAATCATCTTTTACATATCTCCGAAGCATGGATACATGGAAGACCGGGTGCACTCTGCTCAGGCTAGGAGGTAAAGCCAGCTCATAAGCCACCTCGCCCCTCCGCTTGAGAATTGGGAAAGGCCCAATGAACCTAGGGTTCAACTTTCACTTCTTCCCAAACTGAACCACCCCTTTCATAGGGGAGACCTTCAGAAAGACTAAGTCACCCTCGACGAATTCCTATTCCCTGGCCTTCTTGTCGGCATACATTTTCTGTCGACTTTGGGCGGCCAACAATCTTTCCTTTATGACTTTCACCTTCTCTACTGCCTCCTCAACCAGATCAGGACCCACCATGAGTGATTCCCCGGCCTCGAACCAGCCCACCAGAGACCTACACCGCTTCCCATACAAGACCTCAAAGGAAGCCATGCCAATGCTACTGTGATAGCTATTGTTGTAGGCGAACTCTATCAATGGTAGGTGCTTTTCCCAGCCGTCAGCCATATCTAGGATGCATGCTCTCAGCATATCCTCCAAAGTTTGGATGGTCCTTTCTGACTAACCGTCAGTCTGCGGATGGAAAGTTGTGCTGAAATGCACCTGGGTACCCAAGGCTTCCTGGAAGGGCTGCCAAAGCCAGGCTATGAACTGGGTACCTCGATTGGATATGATCATCATAGGGGTACCATGGTATGCCAGAATCCTGCCTAAGAATAGTCGAGCGTACTATTCCACAGAGAAGGTAGTCTTCATTGGGATGAAGTGCGCGGTCTTGATTAACCGGTCCACTACCACCCAAATGGAGTCAAAGCCGCCTTTTGACTTAGGCAACTCAGTCACTAGGTCCATGGTGATTTTCTCCCACTTCCACTCGGGCACCTCGAGGTTTTGTTGTAGTCCCACGGGCTTGAGGTGTTCGGCCTTCACCTACTGGTAGACTAAACATTTGGAGAAAAACTCTGCTACCTCTCATTTCATACCTTTCCACAGTATGCTGCCTTAAATATTGATACATCTTAGTGGTTCCCGGATGCATCTTATAAGTGGAACGATGACTCAGCTCAAGGACTTGTCTGCGCACCTCTGCCATATCCGGTATCACAATCCGATCTTTGAACATCAACACACCCTCTGTGTCCAACCTGAATCTATTCTCTGCATCACCTCTATGCATAAAATCCTTTGTCAGCGCATAGAAGGTGTTCTCTCCCTACGCGGCACGCAACATATCCACCAATGTGGATTGTACCCGGAGGTGTGCCACCAAGGTACCTGAGGGTGACATCATCAGGGTTGTACCCCCATCTAGGCACATCGCCAATTCTCGTGCTAGAGGCTTCCTCTTGATTTCCAAATGAGCCAAACTACCCATGGGTTTTTTGCTTATAGCATCTGCTACCACATAGGCTTTCCCCGGGTGATACATAATGGTGCAGTCATAATCCTTCAGGAGCTCCAGCCACCTCCTCTGCCTGAGGTTCATCTCTTTTTTGGGGTAAGCAGGTACTGGAGGCTCTTGTGATCCGTATAGATCCCGCCACTCTCCCCATACAGGTAGTGCCACCAGAGCTTCAGTGCAAAGACCACTACTTCTAGCTCTAGGTCGTGTGTCGAATAGTTATTTTCATGAACTTTTAGCTGGCGGGATGCATAAGCTATAACTCGGCCTAACTGCATCAGAACGCAGCCCAGGCCAACCCGAGAGGCATCACAGTAGACTACAAACCATCCTGAGCCGGAAGGTACAACCAACACAAGTGCAAATGCCAAACATTCTTTGAGCTTCCGAAAGCTCGACTCGCATTTGTTGTTCCAAATAAACTTGACTTTTTTCTGGGTCAACCGAGTCAAGGGGCCTGCAATTCTGGAGAAGTTCTCCACAAACTTCCGATAGTACCCGACCGAACCAAGAAAACTGTGGATCTCAATCACGCTACTCGGCCGTTTCCATTTCTGCACCACTTCTACGTTGGCAGGATCTACCCTTATCCCTTCCTTGGACACTACATGTCCCAAGATCCCTACACTTTCCAACCAAAATTCACACTTGGAAAAATTTGCAAACAAGCAGGGCTCTCTGAGGGTTTCCAGGACCATTCTCAAGTGCTTAGAGTGCTCTTTCTCACTCTTGGAGTAGACCAAAATGTCGTCAATGAAGACGAACACAAAGCTGTCTTGGTACTCCTTAAATACCCAGTTCATTAGGTCCATGAAGGCAGTAGGTGCATTGGTTAGGCCGAAGGACATCACTAGGAACTCGTAGTGACCATAGCGAGTCCTAAAGGCCGTCTTAGGCACATCGCAGTCTCGGATTCTTAGCTGATGGTACCTGGACCTGAGGTCTATCTTTGAAAACCATTGTGCCCCTGCAGCTGGTCAAATAGATCGTCTATCCTCGGCAGTGGATAACGATTCTTGACAGTCACCTTGTTCAGCTGTCTATAGTCGATGCACATGCACATCGACCCATCATTCTTCTTCACGAAGAGAACTGGGGCACCCCAGGGTGACACGTTAGGCCGGATGAAACATAGGTCTAGTATTTCTTGCAATTGCACCTTCAATTCCCTGAGTTTGGTCGGTGCCATCCTATAAGGTGGTATGGAAATCGGTTTCACCCCGGGCTGCAAATTAATGCAAAAATCAATTTCCCTTCGGGGCGGAAATCCCGGCAATTCGTCGGGAAAAACATCAGGGAATTCACTGACCATCGGGGTTCCATTGATATTTCTTGCCGCACCCCTTTCCTCCTCGGCCACAGATACAAAGGCCAGGAAGGATTGGCAGCCGCCCTGAAACAGCTTATGAGCCTTTAGGGCTGAGATGACCCCAATCGGCTTGCTCGCTTCCTCTCCTTGGGAGGTGAACAACGGCAGCCCAGGCTTGCTAAACATAACTATTTTAGCTCCACAATCCAACGTCGCAAAGTGCTATGTCAACCAATCCATGCCAAGAATGACATGAAGCTCAAGTGTGGGTAGGAGTGTCAAATATGTACTCAGTACATGGCCGCAGATGAGCACTTCGCAGTGTTGGTATATTGAATTTGTTAGGATTGCATCGCCCATAGGCGTTGATACTATCAATGGCCTATCGAGCAATGAAGTCGCCATTGGTAACCCAGCAGCAAATTTGGCAGATACAAACGAGTGCGTGGCACCCGGATCAAATAGAACATAAGCAGCAGATGATCATACTAAGATAGTACCTGTTGCAATTGCTCTAGACACCTCTGCCCCCTCACGGTTCATGGCGAACACCTTGGCAGACGGTCTCTCTGACTGGCTAGCTTGCGGCCCCTGTTCTACAACTGTCCTCTCTGAGCCACTTACCCTACATACATAGGTGCCTTTCCTTTTGGTTGCTCGGACTTCTGGCCTATTCTCTTCGGACAGTCCTTCTTGAAGTGTCCAACCCGATCCGCATTTATAACAAGCATTTGTGCGGCCAAGACAGCCCCCCTAGTGCCTCCGACTGCAACTGCCACACTGCGGTACCTCATCCACCTGAGGAGCACCTCCTGACCTTGTCGGCCTCACTGTTCCTGACCCTGGGCCCCCACGGCCCCGGCTACCACTCTGACCTCTGGTCTACTGGTGGTCTGCGGGGGTCACCGCCCCCTCCGAGTGCCATGGTCGACTCTCAGATCCCTGCGGCCAAAATTTCTTCTTGGCCGGTCCGTCATTCCACAAGATGGTACCCAGGCTTCCTTCCGAAGGGCTTCATCCACTACCCGGGCAAGAGTGGAGTCCTCAGTATAGTGGATGAGACTAACAATCTGAGGCCTCAAGCCTCCAACGAACCTCTTGACCCTGGCGGTCTCAGATGCCACTAGGGTCGGATGACATTTGGAAAGACGGTTGAACTCCATACTAGCTCCCAGAATCGGGCGCTACCAACTTTCCCCAAACCAATTGGTGAAGGGAATGGGCGCTATCCTCATCTTATACCGTATAGTAGCAAGAGCGCCCCCCGCGTTCGAATGTGACTTGGCCAAACCCGGCCTCCGCCATGGGACAATTGCTGACACAACCCAGTCAACAATCTCCCACCCGCAGCAATCTCCCACGGGACATCCTGCCCTGTAGCCTACTGTCTACACTGACTGAAAATAAAACAGAACATATCGAGAAAGGAAAGCACAATACAATCTTTATTTAAAGTTTTCAAAATTCACAAATATATGTTTTTCAACCCAAAGAAGAAAACCAACATCGTCACAAATAGAACATTTAAAGTATCAAAGTTATTACAAACTTTTCAAAACACAACTGTTAGTGTAGAAAAGGAAAATAACTACTACAAGACACTGGACTATGACCAAAGGACGCCGCTGCACCATGACGACAAGCCTCGATCACTGATCATGCTCTACAAAAATAAAGGAAACAAACCGTGAGTCCACTTGGGACTCAGTGAGTGGTTTTTTCGAACCTCCACATAATCCGCAGTTAGTCATGCATAACATATAAACAACATAGAATATAATCAGGGAGGTAAGCTACTTTTTGATGTGACTATCGACCCCGTGGGTCATTCTGTATAAACCATATAGGAGAA
This sequence comes from Canna indica, assembly GCA_034359265.1. Classification (NCBI taxonomy): domain Eukaryota; kingdom Viridiplantae; phylum Streptophyta; class Magnoliopsida; order Zingiberales; family Cannaceae; genus Canna; species Canna indica. The sequence goes on along the minus strand of CP136890.1, from coordinate 44,990,029 downwards.
ACATGCCATAACGGCCTAACCATGCCACCTGGCATCCGGCCCTTAAGGCCTCCCAATTATATGAGGGCTCTAGAGCATATCATTAACAGATCCCAAACAAAGTTCCTTACTTTCGGTACCAAGTACCGAACTTTCTGAACGAAGTTCCTAACTTTTCGAACCAAGTTCCTAAGAATCGGAACCAAGTTTCAAACTTTTGGAACCAAGTTTCCATCTTTCGGGACCAAGATCCCACCTTTCGGAACCAAGTTCCAAATTTTCCGAACTAAGTTCCCAACTTTCGAAACCAACTTTTCTACTTTCGGGAACCTAGTTTCGAACTTTCGATACCAAGTTCCCTACTTTCAGAACCAGATTTCTATCTTTCTGAACGAAGTTTCCAACTATCGAAACCAACTTCCGAACTTTTTTAAGCAAATTCCGAACTTTCCGAATCAAGTTCCCAACTTTTGGAAACAATTTCCCAACTTTGCGAACCAAGCAAGCTCCCAACTTTCCGAACCAAGTTCCCAACTTTCATTCCGAACCAAGTTCCAAACATTTTGAACCAAGTCCCCAACTTTCCAAACCAAGTTCCCAACTCTCTGAACCAAGTTCCCAATTTTTCGAAACAAATTTCCAACTTTCGGAACCAAGTTCCCAACTTTTGGAACCAAGTTCCCAACTCTCGGAAACAAGTTCCCAACTTTCCGAACCAACTTCCCAACATTAAGTTCCGAACATTCCCAACTAAATTCCGAACTTTTCGAACTAAGTTCTGAACTTTCTGAACAAACTTCCTAACTTTCTGAACCAAGTTTTCAACTTTCGGAACCATGTTCCCAACTTTTCGAACCAAGTTTCCAACTTCACGAATCAAGTTTCGAACATTCTGAACCAAGTTCCCAACTTTCAGAACCAAGTTTCAGACTTTCAGAATCATGTTCCCAACTATTGAAACTAAGATCCCACCTTTCGGGACCAAGTTCTCATCTTTTCGAACCATGTTCCTAACTTTTCAAACCAAGTTCCCAACTTCCCAACCATGTTCCTAACTTTCAGAACGAAGTTCTCAACTTTCGGGAACCAAGATCCAAAATTTTTGAACCAAGTTGCCAACTTTCCGAACCAAGTTTCCAACTTTCCGAACCAAGTTTCCAACTTTCCGAACCAAGTTTTCAACTTTCGGGAACCTTGTTTCGTACTTTCGAAACCAAGTTTCCAACTTTCTGAACCAAGTTTCCAACTTTCGAAACCAACTTCCAAACTTTCTGAACCAAATTCTGAACTTTTCGAACCAACTTTCCAACTTTCAGAACCAAGTTCTCAATTTTACGAACCAAGTTCCCAACTTTCCGAACCAAGTTCCCAACTTTCGTTCCGAACCAAGTACCCAACTTTCCGAACCAAGTTCCCAACTTTCCGAACCAAGTTCCCAACTTTCCGAACCAAGTTCCAAACTCTCCGAACCAAGATCCCAACTTTTCGAAACAAGTTTCCAACTTAAGGTACCAAGTTCCCAACTTTCGGAAAAAAGTTCCCAACTCTCGGAACCAAGTTTCCAACTTTCCGAACCAAGTTTCCAACTTTCCGAACCAAGTTCCCAACTTTCGGAACCAAGTACCGAACTTTCCGAACTTAGTTCTGAACTTTCCAAACTAAGTTCCTAACATTCAGAACCTACTTTCAAACTATCGGAACCAAGTTCCCAACTTTCGAAACTAAGATCCCAGCTTTCAGAACCAAGTAATAAACTTTCTGATCCAAGTTCCCAACTTTTCAAACCAAGTTCCCAACTTTCCAAACCAAGTTCCCAACTTTCCAAACCAAGTTCCAAATTTTCGCGAATCAAGTTTTCAACTTTCAGGAAAGAAGTTTTGAACCTTTGGAACAAAGTTCCCATCATTTCGAACAAAGTTTCCAACTTTCCGAATCAAGTTCTGATCTTTTCGAATCAAGTTCTGAATTTTTCAAACCAAGTTCCCGGCTTTCAGAACCAAGTTTTGAACTTTCGGAACCAAGATCCCAACTTTCGAACTCAAGATCCCAACTTTCGTAACCAAGTTCTCAACTTTTCGAACCAAGTTAATAACTTTCCGAACCAAGTTCCCAACTTCCCAACCAAGTTCCCAACTTTCGGAACCAAGTTCTCATCTTTCGGAAACCAAGTTTCGAACTTTCAGAATCAAGTTCCCAACTTTTTGATCCTATTATCTAACTTTTGGAACTAAGTTTCGAACATTCCGATCTATGTTCTGAATCTTTCGAACCAAGTTCCCAACTTCGCGAATCAAGTTCCCACCTTTCCGAACCAAGTTCCCAACTTTCAGAACCATGTTCCCAACTTTCCGAACCAAGTTTCAAACTTTCGAAACCAATTTCCCAACTTTCCGAACCCAGTTTCTAACTTTCGGAACCAAATACCGAACTTTTTGAACCAAGTTCTGAACTTTTTGAACCAAGTTCCGAACTTTTCGAACCATGTTCTCAACTTTCTGAACCAAGTACACAACTTTACGAACCAAGTTCCCAACTTTCTGAACCAAGTTCGCAATTTTGCGAACCAAGTTCCCAACTTTCCGAACCAAGTTCCCAACTTTCGTTTCAAACCAAGTTCCCAACTTTTTGAACCAAGTTCCCAACTTTCTGAACCAAGTTCCAAACTCTCCGAACCAAGTTCACAACTTTTCGAAATAAGTTTCTGTTGGCTTAAGGGTTTCTCTTAAGCCTCGATCTTTTTTTTGATGATAACAAACAAGTATTTAATCTGTGTGAAGTTTTGAGTTTAGGTTGAGGTTGCGATAAGCATGCGAAGTTCGTTCAAACGAAACAGAAGAAAAGACCGTCGAAGAAATGAAAGATGAAAACGTCAAAGAAATGCTCGGGTTTAGATCAAGTAGAATCATGTAATATACCCTTAGGATGATCTTATCCCAAGCCAAATTATAAAGTTATCCAAGTTGAAACTTGGTAACTAAACCCATAAAAAAGCATGTAAAAAATTCAAAGTAAAAACCAACATCTGCCTGAGTTCGGTCGATCGGTCAGTTGACCAAACAATGCAAAATACAAGCAGTAGCCTATTCAGTCGACCGGTCGGTCGACCGAATGAAGCCGCAAAATGGCAGTAGCCATTCGGTCGACCAAAGTTGGTGAAAATTTGGCAGTAGGCTACATCGGTCGACCGACCAAAGCCAAAATTAGGCAGAAGGCGCATTGGTCGACCGAATTGAAGATTGCAGATCGCGTGTCTGGCTTCCCTACATCGGTCGACGGAATCTGGGATTGAGGAAGCTGTGACTGAATCCAACTGCGCTAAAAACACACACAAAGGGTAGCGATCGATTGATCGGTCGACCAACGATCTACCGAATGGCTATAACGGCTATTTTTCTATCCGTTGAATCATCGTTCAATTGAGAGTTTATAAATACCCCTCACCTACCTTCTTAAAAACTTCTTAGAGAATTAATTGAGCATTCAGGAAGTGATTAAAAGCCTTGAAAGTGATCGATTTGCTGCACCCTAATCTTCCGCCAGAATCCACTTCAAGCGTCTGCTTCCCAAAATTCTGCTGCAACTCGAGTCTATCTTCTGGCAAGTTGAAGGCGTGAAGGCTTGGGAAAGTGTTGTGGTTCCTCTTTCTATTCTTAAGCTCTTCTGCATTGTATTTGAAGTTTTATTTCAGACTTGTTTTCAATATGTAATAGCTGCTAGGTGTGCTAGAGAAACACTTAGAGGAAACTTTGTAGAGTTGTGTTTTGCCTAGGTGAATAGGTTTGAGGGGTTCTCAAAGAGGTGAGAAGAGTGTCCTCAATTATATTCAAAGAGAAATACAAGGTCTATAAAGTAGTGGTTAGAAATCCTTGGTGAGGAGCCAAGGTTGTGGAGTAGGTAGTTGGCCGAACCACTATAATTACTCTTGTCTGCATTGCTTTCTTATTTGTCTATTATTGTTCTTAATATTTGATCACATCCATTGTTAAGAAACACTTGCACTTAATTGAAGTTAAATTTGAGTAAAAAGAAAAAATTGATTAAATACAAAAGGGGACAGACACTATTCAACCCCCCCTTCTAGTGTCGGATTTCATACAACAATTGGTATGAGAGCTTGGTCGCAGGATAAGATTTAACCATATTCCCTTCAAATTAAGATGTCTAGTGAAATCCAACTAGCTAAGGGTCTTCCACTCATACTCCACCACTATTCGATGGAAAGAACTATGCATACTGGAAGATTCGTATGAATGGCTTCGTACAATCTCTAGGCATGGATGTATGGAGGATGATTCTAGTAGAGTATAAGCAACCCAATAAGAACATGGATGAGTGGGAGCAAGAGGGAATTAAACTCTTCAATGCTAATGCAAAGGCTGTCAATGCATTATATTGCGGCCTATCAATTAATGAGTTCAATAGAATCTCTACTTGTAAGTCCGCATATGAACTTTGGAAAGTTCTAGAGACCACACATGAAGGGACTTCACAAGTTAAGGAATCTAAAATAAACTTACTCATGCATGACTTTGAAATGTTTAAAATGTTATCGCATGAATTCATTGATGCCATGTATGCTATATTTCAAAATATTACAAATGGATTAGTTAACCTTGACAGAGAAATAAAGGAAGAGGAGAAGGTAAGGAAGCTGATTCGTTCCCTTCCAAAAGCTTGGGAGCCCAAGGTCATAGCTATCATGGAAGCAAAAGACATGAGCACCTTGAAGATCACCGAGCTCATTGGGTCTCTCATGACACATGAGCCCCTCATGAAGCAATATCAGGAGGAGGATGCCCCCAAAGGCAAGACCATTGCCTTAAAAGCACCACATCGAGCATAAGAGTCGTCATCATCCGAGGAAGAGACGAATGATGTTGAAGAAATGACGATGCTAGCATGAAGATTTATGAGTTTTATGAGGGGAGGCATGAAGAAGGGAAGAGGAGGCTACACATGCTACCATTGCAACAAGACCGGGCATCTAAGGAGGGATTGCCCACTTCTCAAGATAGCTTCCACCTCCAACCCTCACAAAAAGGAAAAATACAAGAAGACGAAGAAGGCAATAATGGCTACTTGGGATTAAAGCGAGGCCTCAATGAGTGAAGAAGAAGAAAAGAGTGAAAAGGCAAATCTTTGCTTGATGGCAAATGATGATGAGGTAAGACTTACTTTTGGTGAAGTTTCTTTTACTCAAGAAGAGCTAGAAAATGAATTTGAACAAATGCATGATGAATTTAATGCTATTAGGAGAAACTTTAGAGACCTTAAAAAGGATAATAAATTTTTAGAGCTTGACAATGATAGTTTATTACTCACATGCAATACCTTAAGAAAAGAAGTAGACACCCTTAAGGGGGAGACACACACCCTAGAGAAAGCTAAGAAGGACTTAGAAAATGACAACAAAAAATTAGAAGATGAAAACAAGTATTTAAGTGATCAAGTAGAGCACTTGAATAATAGCATGCTAACATTAAAAAGGGAACTTGGCATGCTCAATGAAAAGATGACAACCATACAAGATGCCATGCCTAAGGTTGTCCATAAAAAGAAATCATCACACTCCCATGCTCACACAGACTAGAAGAAAATTTAATGGAAATTGTTTTTCTTGTGGCATATTTGGCCATATGGCCAAGGATTGTGCTTTGAGGAGGAACCCACATGCAAGATTTACATGGGTTCCCAAAATGACTAACACTCAAGGACCCAGGAGAATTTGGGTACCTAAAATGGTTTCTTCTCCTTTTGTAGATGGAGAAGCATCCTCAATCAAGTAGAAGCACTTGGATATTGGATAGCGATTGCTCAAAGCACATGACGGGTGACATCAACTTATTTGCAACCCTATCAAGCAAAGATGGTGGACATGTCACATTTGGAGATAATGCCAAAGGTAAGATTGTTGGCATTGGTGACATAGGTATACTCCCTTACCCATGCATTAAGAATGTTTAATTAGTTGATGGGTTCAAGATAACTTGATTAGCATATCACAATTATTTGACAATGGCTACATAATTATTTTTGAAGCATCTAAATGTATCATTAGAAGCGCACCATCAAATGATATCATGTTTATTGGAAATAGGCAAAAAAATGTCTACACCTTAGAATTAAATGTCTTGCCAAATCCCCATGTGAGATGCTTAGTTGACATGGAGAATGACTATTGGTTGTGGCATAGAAGGCTAGGACATGCTAACATGAGCCTCATCCAAGAAATATCTAGGAAGGAATTAGTTAAAGGCTTACCTAAGATAAAATTTGAAAATGACAAACTTTGTGATGCATGTCAACTAGGTAAGCAAGTCAAATCTTCATTTCATAGCATTAATCAAGTTAGTACTTCTAGAATTCTTGAGCTTGTGCACATGGATCTCTTTGGTCCATGTGATGTAGCTAGTCTAGGTGGAAAGATATATTGTTATGTATTAGTTGATGATTTTTCTAGATTTACATGGGTTTTCTTTTTAGCCAAGAAAAATGAAATCTTTGACTTTTTCAAAAAGTTTACAAAGAAAGTTTCAAATGAAAAAAGAGTTTCAATTTTAAAAATTAGAAATGATAATGGAGGGGAGTTTTAAAATGAAATTTTTTCCCAGTTTTGTGATGATTTGGGTATTGAACATACCTTTTCTTCCCCTAGGACCCCTCAACAAAATGGGGTGGTTGATGTTGGCTTGAGGGTCTCTCATAAGCCTCGATCTTTATTTTGATGATAACAAACATGTATTTAATCCAAGTGTGATGTTTTGAGTCTGGTTGAGGTTGCGGTAAGCATGTCCTGTCCGTTCAAATGAGACGAAAGAAAAGATCGTCAAAGAAATAGAAAAAGAAAACGTCGAAGAAAGGCTCGGGATTAGATCAAGTAGAATTCATGTAATATTCCCCTAGGACAATCTTATCCCAAGCCTAATTATATAGTTATCCAATTTGAACTTGGTAACTAAATCCACAAAAAAGGCATGTAAAAATTTCAAGAAGAAATCAGCCTCAGCCTACATTCGGTTGACCGGTCGGTCGACCGAACAAGGCAGTAGTCTGCCAAGCAGCCTATTCAGTCGATCGATCGGTCAACCGAATGAAGGTAAAAATAGGCAGTAGCCATTCGGTCGACCAGTCAGTCGACCGAAGATGGTGAAGGAAAAATATAAGGCTGCGTCGATCGACCGACCGAAGGAAAAAATAGGTATAATACTTAGCGGTCGACCAATCGGTCGACCGAACTAGAGATGGCTTGTCGCGCGATCTTGGCTTTAGGTATTCGGTCTATCAACTGGTTGACCGAATGAAGGATCGGCACTCTTCCGTCAGCCGATCGACCCGTCGATCGACCGAGCTATCTCATTCAGCCAGCAGTCGCAGTGGTGGTCGATCCGTAGGTCGACCGACCAATTGACCGGCCAGCGACCGAACGGCTTCAGCGGTCATTTTTCTACCCGTTGAACGGGCCGTTCGAGTGAGGGGTTATAAATACCCTTCACCTAACTTTCTTTAACGTTTCTTAGAAGTTTGATTGAGCATTAAAGAAGTTTCTTAAGCGTTCAAAAGAGCGAGCTGCTGCACGCGCCCGCTGCTTCCGTCGACAACAAATTCTAGGCGTTGATTCCCTGCTTCTTCAACTATGCTGCAACTCAAAGAGCCATCCTCTTGCAAGTTGGAGACGTGAAGGCGGTAGAAAGGAGCCTTGGTTCATTTTACATTCTTAAAGCTCTTTCATCTGTATTTGATTTTTATTGTAAACTTGTTTTAAGTTTGAGATAGCTTCTAGGTGTGCTAGAAAACACTTAGGGATAGTTTTATAGAATTGTGTTTTGCCTAGGTGAATAGGATTGAGGTGTTCTCAGAGTGGTGAGAACGGTTTTCTCATTTTATTCAAAGGAAAACATAGATTCTATAAAGTAGTGGTTAGAAATCCTTGGTGAGGAGCCAAGGTAGTGGAGTAGGTAGTTGGCCGTACCACTATAAGAATTCTGGTTTGCATTGTTTCCTTATTTGCTTTTGTCATTGCTATTGAAATTTGATCACATTAACTATTAAGAAACAATTGCATTAAGTGAAGCTAAAATTGAGTAAGAAGAAAATATAGTGAAAGGGGATAGACACTATTTAACCCCCCCTTATAATGTCGGGTTTCACACAACAATTGGTATCAGAGCAAGGTCGTAGGTCAAAATTTAATCATCTTCCCTACAAATTAAGATGTCTGGTGAAATCCAATTAGCTCAAGGGTCCTCTAGTAATACTCCACCACTATTCGATGGAAACAACTATGCCTACTGGAAGATCCGCATGAATGGCTTCCTGCAATCTCTAGGCATGGATGTATGGAGGATGATCTTAGTAGAGTATAAGCAACCCGATAAGGATATGGATAAATGGGACCAAGAAGAGATTAGACTCTTCAATGCAAATGCAAAGGCCGTCAATGCACTATACTGCGGCCTATCTATTAATGAGTTCAAAAGGATCTCTACTTGCAAGTCCACTTATGAATTATGGAAGGTCCTAGAGACCACACATGAAGGGACTTCACAAATAAAGGAGTCCAAAATAAATCTACTCATGCATGACTATGAAATGTTTAAGTTGTTGTGACATGAATCGATAGATGTCATGCATGCTAGATTTCAAAATATTACAAATGGCTTAGCTAACCTTGCCAGAGAAATAAGGGAAGAGGAGAAGGTAAGAAAGTTCCTTCGTTCCCTTCCAAAATCATGGGAGCCCAAGGTCACAACAATCATGGAAGCTAAGAACTTGAGCACATTGAAGATTACCGAGCTCATTGGGTCTCTCATGACACATGAGACCCACATGAAGCAATACCAAGAGGAAGATGCCCCCAAAGGCAAGACCATTGCCTTAATAGCATCACATCGAGCGGAAGAGTTGTCGTCATCCAAGGAAGAGATGGATGATCTTGAAGAAATGACGATGCTCACAAGAAGATTCATGAGCTTCATGAGGGGAGGCATAAGGAAGGGGAGAGGTGGCTACACTTGCTACTATTGCAACAAGACCGGGCACCTAAGGAAAGATTGCCCACTTCTTAAGATGACCACCACCTCCAACCCTCACAAGAAGGAAAAATACAAAAAGAAGAAGAAGGCAATGATGGCCACGTGGGATGAAAGCGAGGCCTCATCGAGTGAAGAAGAAGTAAAGAGTGAAAAGGCAAAGCTTTGCTTGATGGCAAAGGATGATGAGGTAAGATTTATTTTTGGTGAAGTTTCATTTACTCAACAAGAGCTAGAAATTGAATTTGAGCAAATGCATGATGAATTCAATGTCATTAGGAGAAAATTTAAAGATCTCAAAAAGGAAAATAAGTCTTTAGAGATTGAGAATGATAATCTCTTACTTTCATGCAATGTCTTAAGGAAAGAAGTAGACACCCTTAAGGAAGAGACATGCACCCTAGAAAAGGCTAAGAATAACTTAGAAAATAATAACCAAAAATTGGACAATGAAAATAAGTATTTAAGTGATCAAGTAGAGAATTTGAATGATAGCATGCTAACACTAAAAAAGGAACTTTGCAAGCTTAATGAAAAAATGACAACCATCCAAATTGCCATGCCAAAGGTTGTCCATAAAATGAAATCATCACACTCCCATGCTCACACACACACTAAAAGAAAATTCAATGGAAATTGCTTTTCTTGTGGCATATTTGGCCATATGGCCAAGGATTGTGCATTGTGAAGGAACCCACATGCAAGATTTACATGGGTTCCCAAATTGACTAACACTTATGGACCTAAGAAAATTTGGGTACCTAAAGTGGTCTCTTCTCCTCTTGTAGGTGGAGAAGCATCCTCAAGCAAGTAGGAGCACTTGGAGATTGAATAGTGGTTGCTCAAAGCACATGACGGGAGACATCAATTTATTTGCAACCCAATCAAGTAAAGATGGTGGACACGTCACATTTGGAGACAATGCCAAATGTAAGATTGTTGGCATTGGTGACATAGGTATACTCCTTTACCCATACATTAAAAATATGTTATTAGTTGATGGGTTAAAACATACTTTGATTAGTATATCACAATTATGTGATAATGGATACATAATAGTTTTTGAAGCATCTAATTGTATTGCAAAAAGTGCACCATCAAATTACATCATGTTTATTGGAAATAGGCAAGAAAATGTATACACTTTAGAATTAAATGTCTTGCCGAATCCTCATGTTAGATGCTTAGTTGCTATGGAGAATGACTCTTGGTTGTGGCATAGAAGGCTAGGACATGCTAGCATGAGCGTCATCCAAGAGATATCTAGGAAAGAATTAGTTAAAGGTTTACCCAAGATAAAATTTGCCAAAGACAAGTTTTTTGATGCATGTCAACTAGGTAAGCAAGTAAAATCTTCATTTCATAACATTAATCAAGTTAGTACATCTAGAATTCTTGAGCTTGTGCACATTGATCTCTTTGGTCCATGTGATGTAGCTAGTCTAGGTGGAAAGCTATACTGTTATGTTTTAGTTGATGACTTTTTTAGATTTATATGGATTTTCTTTTTGGCCAAGAAAAATGAAACTCTTGAGTTTTTCAAAAAGTTTCAAATGAAAAAGGAGTTTCAATTTTGAAAATTAGAAGTGACAATGGAGGGGAGTTTTAAAATGAAAAATTTTCTGAGTTTTGTGATGACTTAGGTATTGAACATACCTTTTCTTCCCCTAGGACCCCTCAACAAAATGGGGTGGTTGAGAGGAAGAATAGAACCTTACAAGAAATGGCTAGGACCATGCTATGCAAAAATAAGTTGCCTAAATATTTTTGGGCCGAAACCATAAATACCTCTTGTTATGTTCTCAACCGAGTTTTATTAAGACCCAAAATTAAGAAAACACTTTTTGAGCTTTCGAATGGCAAAATCCCAAATGTGGGATATTTTCATGTTTTTGGATGCTACTGATTTATTCTAAATACTAAGGAGAATTTAGGAAAATTTGATTCTAAATCCGATGAAGGGATTTTCGTAGGTTACTCCATTAATTCTAAGTCATATAGAGTTTACAATCTTAGAACAATGATTGTTAAAGAATCCATGCATGTCACGTTTAATGAAACTAATGATTCTTCTAGAAATATGAAGATTGTGAATGTAGGTGAGGAACTTGAGGATCTCACACTTCATGATGAAGATAATGAGGAGACCCAACATGTAGAACCTCCATTCTCAAATCTACCTCAAGTTAAAGATAAAGAAGAAGAAGCTCTACCACCTCTCCTTAAAGGATATCTTTTGGTAAGAGATCATCCAATGGACCAAGTCATTGAAGAGCCTTCAACGGGAGTGGTAACACGTTCTAAACTCAAGAATGTTTTCAATATGTTGCTTTTGTATCTCAAGTAGAGCCTAAGAACATTAAGGAAGCAATAGAAGATGAGTTTTGGGTATCAGCTATGCAAGAAGAACTCAACCAATTTACTAGACATGATGTATGGGACTTAGTGCCTAGACCTAGTGAACAAACCATAATTGGAACTAAATGGGTATTTAGAAATAAGCTAAATGAAGAAGGATTGGTTATTAGAAACAAAGCTAGGTTAGTGGCGCAAGGGTACAATCAACAAGAAGGAATATACTATAATGAAATGTATGCTCCCGTAGCTAGATTAGAAGCAAATAGAATGCTTTTGGCATATGCTAGTTTTAAGGGTTTTAAACTCTTTCAAATGGATGTAAAAAGTGCATTTTTAAAAGGTTTTATTAATGAAGAAGTTTATGTTGAACAACCCCCCGGATTTGAAAGTTTTGAGTTTCCAAACCATGTTTTCAAGCTTAAAAAAGCATTATATGGTTTAAAACAAGTCCCTAGGGCTTGGTATGAAAGACTTTCAATTTTCCTAATTGAACAAGGTTTTGATATTAGAATTTGTATCCACCGATAAATAACTTGCCGATATATTTACAAAACCCTTGGTTGAAGAAAGCTTCACAAATTTAAGGATGTAATTAGGAATTTGTGTTTTTCCTAGTAATTAAAATGTTTTTCTTTAAAATGTATATGTTTTTCAAAAATTGCATTCAGTACAGTATCATCACACTTATGTATTGCTCTGTAGTGGGGCTTTACGATCTATTGGTGTTTGCCTTCTATAGGCTTACATTAATGGGAAGGACTATAGTGGTAGATGATACTTGGTTTTGTGGATTTCTTGGTTTCTTTTGGTTTTTATGATGAAACTAATTAATTGTACCTTAATTCAAACCCTTTTTGATTGATGTCAAAAGGGGGAGAGAAAAAAGGTCACACTTGATTTTCACGATGCATATAGTTAGTGTGAGTTTTATAATTAAGGGGGAATTATATATATAGAGGGAGTTAAAAATGATATGCACATTGATAGGCGGAGCATAGGTTGAGTTATAAGTAGTTGAATATGAATATGCACATTGATAGGGGGAGCATAGGTTGAGTCATAAGTAGTTGAATACATATGCTAAGTTACATATCTTGCATGCCCTAACTCGTGAATGCCTTAACTCAAACTCACAAACACTTATGCTTTCTAAAAATTTCATGTTATGTTTGTCATCATCAAAAAGGGGGAGATTGTTGGCTTAAGGATCTCTCTTAAGCCTCAATCTTTATTTTGATGATAACAAACATGTATTTAATCCAAGTGTGATGTTTTAAGTGAAGTTGAGGTTGCGGTAAGCATGCCAAGTCCATTCAAACAAGACGAAAGAAAAGATCGTCAAAGGAACGGAAAAAGAAAATGTCGAAGAAAGGCTCGGGATTAGATCAAGTAGAATTCATGTAATATACCCCTAGGACAATCTTATCCCAAGCCTAATTGTATAGTTATCCAAGTTAGAACTTCGTAACTAAATCCACAAAAAAAGGCATGTAAAAATTTCAAGAAGAAATCAGCCTCACCTACCTTCGGTTGACCGCTCGATCGATCGAACAAGGCAGTAGTCTGCCAAGCAGCCTATTTGGTTGACCGATCGATCGAACGAATGAAGGTAAAAATAGGCAGTAGCCATTCGGTCGACCGAAGATGTTGAAGGAAAAATACAAGGCTGCATTGGTCGACCGATCGGTCGACCGACCGAAGGAAAAAATAGGTAGAATGCTTAGCGGTCGACCAATCGGTCGACCGAACTGGAGATGGCTTGTCGCGCGACCCTGGTTTCATGTATTCGATTGACCGACTGGTCGACCGAATGAAGGATCAGCACTCTTCCATTAGCCGGTCGACCCGTCGGCCGATCGAGCTCTCTCATTCAGCCAGCGGTCGTAGTGGCGATTGGTCCGTCGGTCGACCGACCAGCGACCGAACGGCTTCAACGGTCATTTTTCTACCCGTTGAATGAGCCGTTTGAGTGAGGGGTTATAAATACCCCTCACCTAACTTCTTTAACATTTCTTAGAAGTTTGATTGAGCATTAAAGAAGTTTCTTAAGCCTTCAAAAGAGCGAACTGCTGCACGCACCCTCTGCTTCCGTCGACAACAAACTTTAAGCGTTGATTACCTGCTTCTTCAACTGTGCTGCTACTCAAAGAGCCATCCTCTTGCAAGTTGGAGACGTGAAGGCGGTTGAAAGGAGCCTTGGTTCATTTTACATTCTTAAAGCTCTTTCCTCTGTATTTGATTTTTATTGTAAACTTGTTTTGAGTTTGAGATAGCTGCTAGGTGTGCTATAATACCCCGGTTTAATCCCACATCGGGAGTATGTTGGATGTGGTGTTGGCTTATAAGGCTTGATGGGTGTGCTACCATCAACTTCAGCTTAAGAATTTTAATTAGGCCAATAGGTTGGTCAATGAAGTTGATGGGTCAGTTATCCCATTAAGCGGGTTGTAACAAAATGGTATCAGAGCAAGACCTAGTCCTAAGCATGGTGAGGAGCCTATGTGAGAAAGGGCTACCCTAGAGATGGGGTGGAGCCGCTACTAGGCTAGGCCTCACATGCCTCCGACTTGGGTGTGATTCTGGGCTATGTGTTAGACTCGAGTTGGATCTTGACGAGGCCGTCAAGACATAAGTGGGGGAGATTATAATACCCCAGTTTAGTCCCACATTGAGAGTACGTTGGATGTGGTGTTGGCTTATAAGGCTTGATGGTTGTGCTACCATCAACTTCATCTTAAGCATTTTAATTAGGCCAATAGGTTGGTCTATAAAGTTGGGGTCAGTTAACCCATCAAGCGGGTTGTAAGAAATTTTGTCACACCCCAACTAAGGGTAGTGTGACTAGCTAGGGCCTACATCCTGCCCTGTAGCCTACTGTCTACAATGACATCAAGAAAACCAAGACATATCAAATGAAAGAAATCTCAACATACTTTATAAAATGTTTTCAAAGTCACAATCTATAAGTTTTCCAAAACAAGTAGAAACATCAACATCAAATAACCGAATGTTCAAGTAACAAGTTTTACAATTCTTTTTCAATTACGACCGTCAGTGCAGAAACAAAACCAACATAACTAAGCACTAGTCTAAGACTCATGGACGTCGCTACGAGATATGGCACCGCCTCCCGCCCACCAGCTGCACCATGTCGGCAAGCCAAGCTACTGCTCATGCTCTGCAAAATAAGAATAAACTATGAGTCCACTAGGGACTCAGTAAGTGGCTCAAATGAACCTCCACATAAGCCTCAATCATGCATATATATTATACAAGGCAATAAAGGAAATGTACAAGGAGGTAGAATTTATTTATAATGCAATTACCGACCCCAATGGGTCGATCTGTATCAACTGAACAAGATAACCTACCATCTCGGCTTATCAAGCCTTCGGCATCCAGCCCTTGGGCCTACTCATAGAATCATATTCCGGCTACAGCTATCCCTACCATATCAGGTAGTATCATACTGGCCATCGGCCACATCATCTCAATATGTAAGCAAACAATCCCGGGCCGTCGACTAGGATGGTCCACTAATCTTCGGACACCGTCTAGGGTAAGCATAGCTAGTCCCACCCAACTGGGGTCTGGCACCTAGCGGGCCGCTGGCGCACCTCTAGACCCGATACTGGCCGAGCTGAGCATTGGTCATTTCCGACCTCCACGCTCCTCGGCGGACCATCTCAAAGACATAACACAGTCAATATCCTGGGGTTTCCATATATACGCTTTGGACCGTTGTTTGAATCTGGCATTAATTCGGCTACAGGGTCGACAATTTCTACCGCCCTTTCAAGATATGAAAACCTACGAGTTCTAAGTTTCCGTAAGTATACAAGAAGTCATAGAAGTGTCATCGTCTCCTAACTAAGTTTCCATATAAGTGCGATGAACGTCTAGTGAGGCCTTACATGTTACCTAACCTCCAACACTGCCTTGGGTGAGGAGTTCCCATGTGTCGACCTTGGAATCCCGCCCAAGAACATTTAGCGCGGCATGTATAATCCAAGGAAAAATATTCAAATATTGCAACATTCATTATATATGACCACAATGTATACACATAATAAGTTTACACTACCTTAGGAATTTTTAGTACAATAAGGAACATCTATCTAGCATGGCAAGGTAGTAATGAATTAAAATAACATGTAGGAAATACAAAACATGGAAACAATCTCAACATACAAAGTTTAAAGATCTAATGCTAAAGATGGTTATAATACTAGCATTCCTACAATTCAAAATCAATCAACCTACTTGCTATGTTTGGTGTTCTTCCTAAGTATTGTCATATCTCTATGTGTGATCCTTATAATCATGTAATTTCCATCTAAAGCTACTCTCTTCTTCCCTCCCCAGCCTTGGCCGAACCATGAGCAAGGAAGACCTTGCTCGGCCATGGCCCTTAAGGTAGGAAAGGGGGAGGAGACTCTAGCTATACCTCTACTTCTTCAATTTCAAATATAGCTTACACATCAATGGACTAATTTACCGTTCCCTCACCCTTGGCTGAACCCTCTTCATGAGTTGTATGCTTCATTCAGCCACTTAAAGGGATTCCTAGGGAAGATATGCTTCATAATGCGTGAGATATACAAGTGGAACTACATCGAACATTGATATAAGGTCATCCAAGGGCTTTCTTGCCGTCAAGGGAATCGGGGAAAAATTTGGCATGACCTTTCCCCTTTTCCCATGACTTGGCAGCCCCAAAACCTTGCAAAACGATGAAGAAACAACGAGATCTGACAAGGAATTCCATAAAATAGTGAACATACATCGTCGAAATCAAGATTCATCGGAAAGATCGTGAGAAACTCAACCGATCTCATATAGGGATCGGCCACCCGCCTCCCTCAAGCTTCAAAACTTAACCACTGACCTAGATTGCGGAGAAACAAGGATCGGGTGACGACGACTTGAAATTTCTCCAACGACAACGCGAATCCAGGATCGATCCAAGCCCCAAGCTTGCTCCTTGCTCCTTCTCTTGTCTCCCTAGGCAGCATTGTGCGACTCAAAGGGTGAGTCGCATGGCTGCAAGATGAGGGTTTTAATCCCTCATCTTTCTTTCCAAAGATGGCCTCATGACTCACTTAACTAATACCCGGAACTCGACTAAACCCGAACTCAACTTGGGTTCCGACTCAACCCATAATATGAATCGAGTTAACTTAATTTATGGCAGATTTCATAAAAGGAAAGTTAATCACCCAAATAGATTCCATGAATCATTAATCGAGTCATACCTTTTCACTCGAGGTGATCCTAAGGCTTGACTCAACTACCCCCGGACGCGGCGCGCTGCACCAAAACATATTTTATATTAGGAAATTTTTTCGGGTCTTACAACCTTCCCCACTTAAGGGAAATTCATCCTCGAATTTACTTGAATAACAAGGACTTACCAGCTATTCAAACAAGAAAGGGTAGCGCTCTCTCATGTCCTGCTCTACCTCCCATGTGGCCTCTTGCCCGTAATGGTGCTCGCATTTGACCTTTACCAGGGGAATTTCTTTGGACCTTAGCTTCCTGATCTGGCGGTCAAGAATCTCTACCGACCTTTCATCGAATGAGATGGTCGAATCTACCTCGATAGAAGAGGGATCGATCACATGCGAATCATCTTTTACATACTTGTGCAACATGGATACATGGAAGACTGGGTGCACTCTGCTCAAGCTAGGAGGCAATGCCAGCTCATAGGCCAACTCGCCCCTCCGCTTGAGGACGGGAAAAGGCCCAATGTATCAAGGGCTCAGTTCTCTCTTTTTCCCAAACCGGACCACCCCTTTCATAGGAGAGACCTTCGGAAATACTAAGTCATCCTCTGCAAAGTCCAATTCCTTGGCCTTCTTGTCGGCATACATTTTTTGTCGACGTTGAGCCGCCAGTAATCTTTCCTTTATGGCCTTTACTTTTTCTACGGCTTCCTCGACTAGATCGGGGCCCACCATGAGTGATTCCCCTGCTGGAGACCTACACCTCCGCCCATACAAAGCCTCAAAAGGAGTCATGCCTATGCTACTGTGATAGCTATTGT
This sequence comes from Canna indica, assembly GCA_034359265.1. NCBI lineage: Eukaryota > Viridiplantae > Streptophyta > Magnoliopsida > Zingiberales > Cannaceae > Canna > Canna indica. The sequence continues at coordinate 44,972,614 of CP136890.1, read as the reverse complement.
TGTAGGTGAACTCTATCAGCGGTAGGTGCCTCTCCCAGCCGTCGGCCATATCCAGCACGTATGCTCTCAGCATGTCCTCCAAAGTTTGGATGGTCCTCTCTGACTGCCCGTCAGTCTGCGGATGGAAAGATGTGCTGAAACGCACCTGGGTACCCAAGTCTTCTTGGAAGGACTGCCAAACCGGGTTGTGAACTAGGTACCGCGGTTGGATATAATCATCAACGGGGTACCATGATATGCCACAATCCTATGCAAGAACGGTCGGGCAAAGAAGGTAGTTTTCACTGGTATGAAGTGCGCGGTCTTGGTTAACTGGTCCACTACCACCCAAATGGAATCAAAACCGCCTTTTGACTTAGGCAATCCGGTCACTAGATCCATGATGATTTTCTCCCATTTCCACTCGGGCACCTCGAGGTTTTGCAGAAGCCCCGCAGGCTTAAGGTGTTCGGCCTTCACCTGCTGGCAGACTAGACATTTGGAAACGAACTCTGCCAACTCTCTTTTCATACCTTTCCACCAGTAATGCTGCCTTAAATCTCGGTACATCTTGGTGGCCCCCGGATGCATCGTGTAAGTGGAACGATGACCTAGTTCCAGGACTCGCCTACGCACCTTAGCCCTGTCTGGTACTATTATCCAGTTTCTGAACCTCAGTACACCCTCTGAGTCCAATCTGAAACCATTCTCTGCATCACCTCTTTTCACCAGGTCCTTGGTCAGCGCACAAAAGGCATCTTACCCCTGCGTGGCACGCAGCATGTCCACCAGCGTGGACTGTACCGCAGGTGTGCCATCAGGGCACATGAAGCTGACACTGATAAGGTTGCACCCCCATCTAGGCATAAAGCCAACTCTCAAGCTAGAACCCTTCGCTTAATTTCCAAATGAGCTAAACTGCCCATGGACTTTCTGCTCAGCGCATCTGCTACCACATTTGCTTTCCCCGGATGATACATAATGGTGCAATCATAGTCCTTTAGGAGCTCCAGCCACCTCCTCTGCCTGAGGTTCAGCTCCTTTTGGTTAAGCAAGTACTGGAGGCTCTTGTGATCTATGTAGACCTCGCAAGTCTCTCCGTACAGGTAATGCCGCCAAAGCTTCAGGGCAAAGACCACTGCCGCTAATTTTAGGTCGTGCGTCGGATAGTTCTCCTCAAGAACCTTCAGCTGCCGAGATGCATAAGGAATGAATCTGCCATACTGCATCAGGACGCAACCCAAACCAACCCGAGAGGCATCATAGAAGACTACAAATCTTCTTGAGCCGGAAGGTACAGCCAACACGGGTGCAGATGTCAAATATGCCTTGAGCTTCTGAAAGCTCGCCTTGCATTTATCATCCCAAACGAATCTGACCTTCTTCTGGGTCAACCGAGTCAGAGGGGCTACAATTCTGGAGAAATTCTGCACAAACTTCCGGTAATAGCCGGCCAAATTAAGGAAACTATGGACCTCAGTCACACTAGTCGGCCGCTTCCAGCTCTGCACCACTTCAATCTTGGCAGGATCTACTGTTATACCTTTCTTGGACACTACATGGCCCAAGAACCCTACACTTTCCAACCAAAATTTACAATTGGAAAATTTGGCAAACAAGCGGTGCTCTCAAAAGGTTTCCAGGACCATTCTCAGGTGCTTAGAGTGCTCTTCCTCACTCTTGGAGTAAACCAGAATATCGTCAATGAAGACGATCACAAAGCTGTCCAGGTACTCCTTAAATACCCTATTCATTAGGTCCATGAAGGCAGTGGGTGCATTGGTTAGTCCAAAGGACATCACTAGGAACTCATAGTGGCCATAACGAGTCCTAAAGGCCGTCTTCGGCAGATCGCAGTCCCGATTCTCAACTGATGGTATCCGGACCTCAGATCTATCTTTGAAAACCATTGAGCCCCCTGCAGCTGATCAAACAGATCATCTATCCTCGACAGTGGATAGCGATTCTTAACTGTCATCTTGTTCAACTGCCTATAATCAATGCACATGCGCATTGACCCATCCTTCTTCTTCACGAAGAGAACCGGGGCACCCCAGGGTGACACACTCGGCCGGATGAACCCTAGGTCTAGCATTTCCAGCAATTGCACCTTTAGCTCCTTGAGTTCGGCCGGTGCCATCCTATACGGTGGAATGGAAATTGGTTTCACCCCGGGCTGTAGGTCAATGCACAAATCGACTTCCCTTCTGGGCGGCAATCCCCTCAATTCCTCGGGAAACACATCAGGGAATTCACAGGCCATCGGGGTTCCGCTGACATCCCTTGCTTCACCCCTTTCCTCCTCGGCCATAGATACAAAGGCCAGGAAAGATTGGCAGCCGCCCCGAAGCAACTTACGAGCCTTTAGGGCTGAGATGACCCCTATCGGCTTGCTACCTCCCTCGCCTTGGAAGGTAAACTCCGGCAACCCTGGCTTATTAAACATCACCGCTTTGGCCCTGCAGACCAACATTGCAAAGTGCTCTGCCAGCAAGTCCATGCCAAGAATGACATGAAGCTCAAGAGTGGGTAGAAGTTTCAAATCCGCACTCATCACATGGCCACAGATGAGTACTTCACAACCTTGGTAAATTGAGTTTGCTAAGATTGTATCGCCCGTAGGCGTTGATACCATCAATGGCCCATCGAGCATAGAGGGTGCCATTGGCAACTTTGCAGCAAACATGGCAGACACAAACGAATGCGTGGCACCCGGATCAAATAAAACATATGCAGCAAATGAACATACTAAAATAGTACCTATCATCACTACTTTGGATGCCACTGCCCCATCACGGTTCATAGCATATACCCGCACAGGCAGCCTCTCTGAATGACTGGTATGCAACTGCCACACTGCGGCGCCTCAGATCTCTGAGAACCACCTCCTGACACTGCTGGCCTCATTGACCCGATCCCAGGACCCCCACGGCCCTGGTTGCCATTCTGCCCTCGGCTTTGCTGTTGATCTGCTATAGTCATTGCCCCCTCAGAGTGCCAAGGCCGACTACCTGAACCCTGCGACCGAAACTTCTTCTTAGCAGGCCCGTCATTTCTCTCAAACGGCACCAAAGCTTCTTTCCACTGGGCTTCATCCACTACCCGAGCCAGAATAGACTCCTCAGTGTAGTGGATAAGCCTGCCAATATGCGGCCTCAATCCTCCCACGAACCTTTTAACCCTCGCAGTCTCAGACGCCACTAGGGTTGGATGGTACTTGGAGAGACGGTTGAACTCCATCTCATAATCTGATACGGTCATGCCTCCAGCCTGGCACAACATCTCAAAATCAAGGGCGCACTTGTCACAGACACTCATGGGTAGGTACTGCTCTTCCACAGCCGCCCGAAATTCCTCCCACGTGGGAGGTGGTGCGCCAGCTGCACCTGCGGGCCTTCCAAGTTTACAGCCAAACCTTTTCCGGTCCCCTCATCTGAAGACCAACCATACGAGCAGCTACCTCTAAAGAACACCCCAGCTCCATACATAGCTCGTACCAATCCCCCAAGAATTCTATCACTTCCACCTGACGATTTATTCCGATGAACTCCGGTGGCTTCAGTGTGATAAAATTTGCATAAGTTGGGGCCCCTGGGGTTCTGACCACCGGCACTATCACCTCTGCCACTTCTTGTACCACTAAAAACACGGGTACGGGTTGTGGCGGTGGTTGCTGAGACTGCTGCATCTGCTGCTGCATTTGCTGTCTCAGTTCCTGCTCCTTATGGAGCGCTTCAGTCAATTGATTCACCTGAGCCTACAGTAGAACAACCGCTGACTCTTGCCCCTGTCCCTCAGATGGCTCTCTATCCCTACCCCGGGCCCGACCTCGGCATCAACCTCTGCCTCGCCCCCGGCCTCGATGTTCCGTCGAGTTATTACCACTGCCGCTCAAAGCAGCATTTTGAGCATCCATTTCACTAGCACAGTAAAGAAAAGAAGTCGCATGTCATATAAGAAATTCTTAACACAAAGCTCATTAAACTTACTAAGCGCATGGTGCACTGAGTGCAGGAGTGGTTGCCCAATCTCGCAGGATAACTATACCGTAAGTGGGCACGTTAGCATATGCCTCATACGGTACCTAACACTGAGTCATAGACAAGAGCTAATCCAGTACTCTGATACCAACTTTGTCACACCCCAACTGAGGGTAGTGTGACCGGCCAGGGCCTACATCCTGCCCTGTAGTCTACTGTCTACACTGACATCAAGAAAGCCAAGACATATCGAATGAAAGAAATCTCAACATACTTTATAGAAAGTTTTCAAAGTCATAATCTATAAGTTTTCCAAAACAAGTAGGAACATCAACATCAAATAACCGAATGTTCAAGTAACAAGTTTTACAATTCTTTTTCAATTACGACCGTTAGTGCAGAAACAAAACCAACAAAACTAATCACTAGTCTAAGAATCATGGACGTCGCTACGAGATATGGCCCCGCCTCCCGCCCACCAGCTGCACCATGTCAGCATGCCAAGCTACTGCTCATGCTTTGCAAAATAAGAAAAACTGTGAGTCCACTTGGGACTCAGTGAGTGGCTCAAATGAACCTCCACATAAGCCTCAATCATGCATATATATCATACAAGGCAATGAAGGAAATGTACAAGGAGGCAGAATTTATTTCTAATGCGATTACCGACCCCCAACGGGTCCATCTGTATCATCTGAACATGATAACCTGCCATCTCGGCTTATCAAGCCTTCGGCATCTGCCCCTTGGGCCTATACGTAGAATCATATCCCGGCTACAGCCATCCCTACCATATCAGGTAGTATCATACTGGCCATCGGCCACATCATCTCAAGACGTAAGCGAACAATCCCGGGCCGTTGACTAGGATGGTCCACTAATCATCGGACACCGTCTGGGGTAAGGATAGCTAGTCCCACCCAAATGGGGTCTGGCACCTAGCGGCCCGCTGGTGCACCTCTAGACCCAATTTTGGCCGAGCTGAGCATTGGTCATTTCCGACCTCCACGCTCCTCGGCGGACCATGTCGAAGACATAACACAGTCAATATCCTAGGGTTTCCATTTATACACTTTGGACCTTTGTTTGAATCAGGCCTTAATCTGGCTACAGGGTCGACAATTTATGCCACCCTTTCAAGATATGAACACCTACGAGTTCTAAGTTTCCATATAAGTGCGATGAACGTCTTGTGACGCCTTACATATTACCTAACCTCCTACACTGCCTTGGGTGAGGAATTCCCGTGTGTCGACCTTCGAATCCCGCCCAAGAACATTTAGGGCAGCATGTATAATCCAAGGAAAAATATTCAAATATTGCAACATTCATTATATATGACCACAATGTATACACATAACAACTTTACACTACCGTAGGAATATTTAGTACAATAAGGAACAACTATCTAGCATGGCAAGCTAGTAATGAATTAAAATAACATGTAGGAAATACAAAACATGGTAACAATCTCAACATACAAAGTTTAAAGATCTAATGCTAAGGATGGTTATAATAATAGCATTCCTACAATTCAAAATCAATCAACCTACTTGCTATGTTTGGTGTTCTTCCTAAGTATTGTCATATCTCTAAACCGACTTGGAACTCGACTAAACCCGAACTCAACTTGGGTTCCGACTCAACCCATAATATGAATCGAGTTAACTTAATTTATGGCATGATTTCATAAAAGGAAAGCTAATCACCCAAATAGATTCCATGAATCATTAATCGAGTCATACCTTTTCACTCGAGGTGATCCTAAGGCTTGACTCAACTACCCCCGGACGCGGCGCGCTGCACCAAAACATATTTTATATTAGGAAATTTTTTCGGGTCTTACAACCTTCCCCACTTAAGGGAAATTCATCCTCGAATTTACTTGAATAACAAGGACTTACCGGCTATTCAAACAAGAAAGGGTAGCGCTCTCTCATGTCCTGCTCTACCTCCCATGTGGCCTCTTGCCCGGAATGGTGCTCGCATTTGACCTTTACCGGGGGATTTCTTTGGACCTTAGCTTCCTGATCTGGCGGTCAAGAATCTCTACCGACCTTTCATCGAATGAGATGGTCGAATCTACCTCGATAGAAGAGGGATCGATCACATGCGAATCATCTTTTACATACTTGTGCAACATGGATACATGGAAGACTGGGTGCACTCTGCTCAAGCTAGGAGGCAATGCCAGCTCATAGGCCAACTCGCCCCTCCGCTTGAGGACGGGAAATGGCCCAATGTATCAAGGGCTCAGTTCTCTCTTTTTCCCAAACCGGACCACCCCTTTCATAGGAGAGACCTTCGGAAATACTAAGTCATCCTCTGCAAATTCCAATTCCTTGGCCTTCTTGCCGGCATACATTTTTTGTCGACGTTGAGCCGCCAGTAATCTTTCCTTTATGGCCTTTACTTTTTCTACGGCTTCCTCGACTAGATCGGGGCCCACCATCTCAAAGACATAACACAGTCAATATACTGGGGTTTCCATATATACGCTTTGGACCGTTGTTTGAATCTGGCATTAATCCGGCTACAGGGTCGACAATTTCTGCCGCCCTTTCAAGATATGAAAACCTACGAGTTCTAAGTTTCCGTAAGTATACAAGAAGTCATAGAAGTGTCATCGTTTCCTAACTAAGTTTCCATATAAGTGCGATGAACGTCTAGTGAGGCCTTACATGTTACCTAACCTCCAACACTGCCTTGGGTGAGGAGTTCCCATGTGTCGACCTTGGAATCCCGCCCAAGAACATTTAGCGCAGCATGTATAATCCAAGGAAAAATATTCAAATATTGCAACATTCATTATATATGACCACAATGTATACACATAATAACTTTACACTACCTTAGGAATTTTTAGTACAATAAGGAACAACTATCTAGCATGGCAAGGTAGTAATGAATTAAAATAACATGTAGGAAATACAAAACATGGAAACAATCTCAACATACAAAGTTTAAAGATCTAAAGCTAAGGATGGTTATAATACTAGCATTCCTACAATTCAAAATCAATCAAGCTACTTGCTATGTTTGGTGGTCTTCCTAAGTATTGTCATATATCTATGTGTGATCCTTATAATCATGTAATTTCCATCTAGAGCTACTCTCTTCTCCCCTCCCTAGCCTTGGCCGAACCATGAGCAAGGAAGACCTTGCTCGGCCATGGCCCTTAAGGTAGGAAAGGGGGAGGAGACTCTAGCTATATCCTCTACTTCTTCAATTTCAAATATTGCTTACATATCAATGGACTAATTTACCGTTCCCTTACCCTTGGCCGAACCCTCTTCATGAGTTGTATGGTTCATTCGGCCACTTCAAGGGATTCCTAGGGAAGACATGCTTCATAATGCGCGAGATATACATGTGGAACTACATCGAACATTGATATAAGGTCATCCAAGGGCTTTCTTGCCGTCAAGGGAATCGGGGAAAAATTTGGCATGACCTTTCCCCTTTTCCCATGACTCGACAGCCCAAAAAACTTGCAAAACGACGAAGAAACAGTGAGATCCGACACGGAATTCCATAAAACAGTGAACATACATCGTTGAAATCAAGTTTCGTCGGAAAGATCGCGAGGAACTCAACCTATCTCATCTAGGGATTCGCCACCCTCCTCCCCCAAGCTTCAAAACTTAACCACTCTCCTAGATTGTCGAGAAATATGGATCGGGTGACGATGACTTGTAATTTCTCCACCGACGACGCGAATCTCTGATCGATCCAAGCCCCAAGCTTCCTCCTTGCTCCTTCTCCTCTCTCCCTAGGCAGCCTTATGCGACTCAAAGGGTGAGTCGCACGGCTCCAAGATGAGAGTTTTAATCCCTCATCTATCTTTCCAAAGATGGCCTCATGACTCACTTAACTCATACCCGAAACTCGACTAAACCTGAACTCAACTTGGGTTCCGACTCAACCCATAATATGAATCGAGTTAACTTAATTTAAGGCATGATTTCATAAAAGGAAAGTTAATCACCCAAATAGATTCCATGAATCATTAATCGAGTCATACCTTTTCACTCGAGGCGATCCAAAGGCTCGACTCGACTACCTCTGGACCCGGCGCGCTGCACCAAAACATATTTTATATTAGGAAATTTTTCCGGGTCTTACATGTGCTAGAAAACACTTAGGGATAGCTTTATAGAATTGTATTTTGCCTAGGTGAATAGGATTGAGGTGTTCCCAGAGTGGTGAGAAGGGTGTCCTTATTGTATTCAAAGGAAAACATAGATTCTATAAAGTAGTGGTTAGAAATCCTTGGTGAGGAGCCAAGGTAGTGGAGTAGGCAGTTGGCCGAACCACTATAAGTATTCTAGTTTGCATTGCTTCCTTACTTGCTTTTATCATTGCTATTGAAATTTGATCACATTAACTATTAAGAAACAATTGCATTAAGTGAATCTAAAATTGAGTAAGAAGAAAATATAGTGAAAGGGGACAGACACTATTCAACCCCCCTTCTAGTGTGGGGTTTCACACAATAGTTGAGAGGAAGAATAGAACCCTACAAGAGATGGCTAGGACCATGCTATGTGAAAACAATTTGCCAAAGTATTTTTGGGCGAAGCCATAAATACCTCTTGCTATGTTCTTAATCGAGTTTTATTAAGACCTAAAATTAAGAAAAACACCTTTTGAGCTTTGGATTGGTAAAATCCCAAATGTGGGATATTTTCATGGTTTCGGATGCAAATGTTTTATATTAAATATTAAGGAGGATTTAGGAAATTTTGATTCTAAATCCGATGAAGGGATTTTCCTAGGTTACTCAATTAATTATAAGGGATACAAAGTTTACAATCGTAGAACCATGATTGTTGAAGAATCTATGCGTGTCAAGTTTAATGAAACTAATGATTTTTCTAGAAATGTGAAGATTGTGAATGTAGGTGAGGAACTTGAGGATCTCACACTTCATGACAAAGAGGTGGAGGATGTAGATAATGAGGAAACTCAACATGAAGATCCACCATCCTCGAATCTACCTCAAGTTGAAGATGATGAAGAAGAAGCTCTACCGCCTCTCCCTAAAGGATATCGGTTGGTGAGGGATCATCCAATGGATCAAGTCATTGGAGAATCTTCAACGGGAGTGGTAACGTGCTCTAAACTCAAGAATGTTTGTTAATATGTAGCTTTTATATCTCTAGTAGAGCCTAAGAACATTAAGGAAGAAAAGAAGATGAGTTTTGGGTACTAGCTACGCAAGAAGAACTCAACCAATTTGCTAGAAATGATGTATGAGACTTAGTACCTAGACCTAGTGAACAAACTATAACTGTAACTAAATGGGTTTTTAGAAATAAGCTAGATGAAGAAGGATTAGTCATTAGAAACAAAGCTAGGTTAGTGGCATATGGGTACAATCAACAAGAATGGATAGGTTATAATGAAACTTATGCTCCCGTAGCTAGATTATAAGCAATTAGAATGCTTTTGGCATATGCTAGCTTTAAGGGTTTCAAACTTTTCCAAATGGATGTTAGAAGAGCATTTTTAAATGGTTTCATTAGTGAAGAAGTTTATGTTGAACAACCCCGCCGGATTTGAAAGTTTTGAGTTTCCAAACCATGTTTTCAAACTTAAAAAGGCATTATATGGTTTAAAACAAGCCCCTAGGGCTTGGTATGAAAGTCTTTCAAACTTTTTAATAGAACAAGGTTTTAATGTTGGAAAAGCCGATGTTTCACTTTTTACTAAGCATCATGAAAATGATATGTTATTAGTTCAAATTTATGTTGATGACATAATTTTTGGTGCGACTAATGAAATTCTTTGTAAGTGGTTTGCTAAGTGTATGCAAGATGAGTTTGAGATGAGCATGATGGGAGAGCTCTCCTTCATGCTTGGTCTCCAAATCAAGCAAACAAACAAATGAATCTTCATCAATCAAGCCAAGTACACAAAGGAGCTCATCAAAAGATTTGGGATGAATGAAGCCAAGATAGCTTCTTCACCAATGAGCACATCCATAAAGCTTGACAAAGATGAAGAGGGTGTCAAAGTTGACGAAAAATGATATCGAGGTATGATTGGTAGCCTTCTTTACTTAACCGCAAGTAGACCCGATATCATGTTTAGCGTCTGTGTATGTGCTAGGTTTCAATCTTGCCCTAGAATATCTCATTCAATTGCGGTCAAACACATATTGAGATATTTAAAGGGCACGGTTGACTTAGGGCTATTGTATCCATGTCATACATCATTTGATTTATTCGGTTTTTCAAATGCGGATTTTGTCGAGTTAAAGTAGATAGAAAAAGCACTAGTGGGTGTTGTCAATTCTTAGGAGTGAGTCTTGTTTCTTGGTTCTCAAAGTAACAAAACTCAATTGCACTTTCAACTACCGAAGCGGAATACATCGCTGCGGCTAGTTGTTGTGCACAAGTCCTTTGGATGAAACAAACTCTTTTAGACTATGGACTTGAGTATTCTTTCATACCTATTCATTGTGATAATACTAATGCAATAAATTTAACAAAGAATCCTATTTTACACTCTAGAACTAAGCATATTGACTTAAGGCACCATTTTATTAGGGATAATGTGACTAAGGGAAATATATCGGTAGAATTTGTATCCACCGACAAACAGCTTGCCGATATATTTACAAAATCCTTGGTTGAAGAAAGCTTTACAAATTTTAGGATGCAATTAGGGATTTGTGCTTTTCCTAGTAGTTAAATTGTTCTTCTTCAAAACTCATATGGGTTTCAAAACTTGCATTCTATAAAAGTATCATCACACTTATGTAATGCTCTGTAGTGGGGCTTTGCGACTTATTGATGTTTGCCTTCTATAGGCTTACATTAATAGGAAGACTATAGTGGTAAATGATACTTGGTTTTATGGCTTTCTTAGTTTTTATGATGAAACTCATTAATTGTACCTTAATTCTTACCCTTTTGATTGATGTCAAAAGGGGGAGAAAAAGTAAGGTCACACTTGGTTTTTACGATGCATATAGTTAGGGGGAGTTACTAAAATGATATGCACATCGATAGGGGGAGCATAGGGTGAGTTATAAGTATTTAAATGCATATGTTGAGTTACATATCTTGGATGCCTTAACTCATGAATGCCTTAACTCAAACTCACAAAAAATATGCATATGTTTCTTAAAGTTTCATGTTATTTTTGTCATCATCAAAAAGGGGGAGATTGTTGGCCGGTTTCTCTTAAGCCTCAATCTTTATTTTGATGATAACAAACACGTATTTAATCTATGTGTGAAGTTGTGAGTTGAGGTTGAGGTTGCGATAAGCATGCGAAGTTCGTTCAAACGAAACGAAAGAAAAGACTGTCGAAGAAACCAAAGAAGAAAACGTCAAAGAAAGGCTCGGGTTTAGATCAAGTAGAAATCATGTAATATACCCTTAGGATGATCTTATCCCAAGCCAAATTGTAAAGTTATCCAAGTTGAAACTTGGTAACTGAACCCATAAAAAAGCATGTAAAAAATTCAAAGTAAAAATCAGCCTCAGCCTGAGTTCGATCGACCGAACAAGGCAGAATACAGGCAGTAGCCTATTTGGTCGACCAGTCGATCGACCGAATGATGCCGCAAAATGGCAGTAGCCATTCGGTCGACCAAAGTTGGTGAAAATATGGCAGTATACTACGCCAATCGATCGACTGAAGCCAAAATTAGGCAGAAGGCGCATCGGTCGACCAGATTGAAGATTGTGGATCGCGCATTTGGCTTCCCTACATCGGTCGATCGGATCTGGGATTGAGGAAGCTGCGACTCATTCAGTCGACCCGTCGGTCGACTGAACAGCCCTGAAAACACACAGAAAGGGTAGTGGTCGATCGGTCGGTTTACCGACGTTCGATCGAATGGCTGTAACGGCTATTTTTCTATCCGTTGAATCGCCGTTCAGCTAAGGGGTTATAAATACCGCTCACCTACCTTCTTAAAAACTTCTTAGAGAATTAATTGAGCATTCAAGAAGTCATTAAAAGCCTTCAAGTGATCGATTTGCTGCGCCCTAATATTTTGTCAAAATCCTCTTCAAGCGCCTGCTTCCCTCAACTCTGCTGCAACTCGAGTCTATCTTCTGGCAAGTTGAAGGCGTGAAGGCTTGGGAAAAGAGCTGTGGTTCCTCTCTCTATTCTTAAGCTCTTTTGCATTGTATTTAAAGTTTTATTTCAGACTTGTTTTCAATATGTAATAGCTGCTAGGTGTGCTAGAGAAACACTTAGGGGAAACTTTGTAGAGTTGTGTTTTGCCTAGGTGAATAGGTTTGAGGGGTTCTCAAAGAGGTGAGAAGAGTGTCCTCAATTGTATTCAAAGGGAAACACAAGATCTATAAATTTGTGGTTAGAAATCCTTAGTGAGGAGCCAAGGTAGTGGAGTAGGTAGTTGGTCGAACCACTTTAATTACTCTTGTCTACATTGCTTTCTTATTTGCCTATTATTGTTATTAATATTTGATCACATCCATTGTTAGGAAACACTTGCACTTAATCGAAGTTAAATTTGAGTAAAAAGAAAAAATTGATTAAATACAAAAGGGGATAGACACTATTCAACCCCCCTTCTAGTGTCGGATTTCATACAATAGTTTCCAACTTTTGGAACCAAGTTCCCAACTTTTGAAACCAAGTTCTCAACTTTCAGAACCAAGTTACCAACTTTCGGAACCAAGTTCCCAACTCTCGGAACCAAATTCACCACTTTCCGAACCAAGTTCCCAACTTTCGGAACCAAGTACCGAACTTTCCGAACCTAGTTCTTAACTTTCGTAACATTCGGAACCAACTTTCAAACTTCCGGAACGAAGTTCCCAACTTTCGGAACCAAGATCCTAGCTTTCTGAACCAAGTATTAAACTTTCCGATCCAAGTTCCCAACTTTTTGAACCAATTTCGCAACTTTTAAAACCAAGTTCCAAACTTTCGGAACCAAGTTTTCAACTTTCGGGAACCAAGTTTTCAACTTTCGAAAACCAAGTTTCGAACCTTTGGAACAAAGTTCCCATCTTTCCGAATCAAGTTTCCAACTTTCTGAATCACGTTTTGAACTTTTCGAACCAAGTTCTCGACTTTCAGAGCCAAGTTTCGAACTTTCAGAACCAAGATCTCAACTTTCGAAATCAAGATCCCAACTTTCATAGCCAAGATCCCAACTTCCCATCCAAGTTCCCAATTTTTGGAACCAAGTTCTCAACTTTCGGAAACCAAATTTCGAACTTTCGGAACCAAGTTCCCAACCTTTCGATGAAATTTTCCAACTTTTGGAAGTAAGTTCCGAACTTTCCGATCTAAGATCCAAATCTTTCGAACAAAGTTCCCAACTTCGCGAATCAAGTTCCCAACTTTCCGAACCAAGTTCTCAACTTTCGGGAACCAAGTTCTGAACTTTCGAAAACAAGTTCCCAACTTTCTGAACCAAGTTTCCAACTTTCGGAACCAAGTTCCGAACTTTTCGAACCAATTTCCAAACTTTCCGAACCAAGTTCTCAACTTTCTGAACCAAGTACACAACTTTTCGAACCAAGTTCCCAACTTTCTGAACCAAGTTCCCAACTTTCAAAACCAAGTTCCCAACTTTGCGAACCAAGTTCCCAAGTTTCGTTCTGAACCAAGTTCCCAAGTTTCGTTCCGAACCAAGTTCCCAACTTTCATTCTGAACCAAGTTCCCAACTTTTCGAACCAAGTTCCCAACTTTTTGAAACAAGTTTCCAAATTTCGAAACCAAGTTCCTAAATTTCGGAACCAAGTTCCCAACTCTCGGAACCAAGTTCCCAACTTTCTGGACCAACTTCCCAACTTTAAGTTCCGAACTTTTCGAACCAAGTTCATAACTTTCTGAACCAAGTTTTCAACATTCGAAACCAAGTTTCTAACTTTCTGAACCAAGTTTCCAACTTTTTGAATCAAGTTCCGAACTTTCTGAACCAACTTCCCAACTTTGAGAACCAAGTTTCGAACTTTCGAAATCATGTTCCCAACTTTCGAAACCAAGATCCCAACTTTCAGAACCAAGTTCTCATCTTTTCGAACCAAGTTCCTATCTTTTCGAACCAAGTTCCAAACTTCCCAACCATTTTCCAAACTTTCGGAACCAAGTTCTCATCTTTCGCGAGCCAAGATCCAAACTTTCTAAACCAAGTTCCCAACTTTTGGAACCAAGTTTTCAAATTTCGGGAACCTAGTTTCGAACTTTCGGAATCAAGTTTCTAACTTTTCGAACCAAATTTCCAACTTTCCGAACGAAGTTTCGAATTTTCGAAACAAACTTCCGAACTTTCCGAACCAAATTCCGAACTTTCCGAACCAAGTTCCCAAATTTCGTACAGAACAAAGTTCCCAACTTTCATACAGAACAAAGTTCCCAATTTTCGTTCCAAACCAAGTGCCCAACTTTCCGAACCAAGTTCCCAAGCTTTCGAACCAAGTTCAAAACTCTCCGAACCAAGTTCAAAACTCTCCGAACCAAGTTCCCAACTTTTCGAAACAAGTTCCCAACTTTTGGAACCAAGTTCCGAACTTTCCGAACCAAGTTCCCAAATTTCCTAACCAAGTTCCCAACTTTCGGAACCAAGTACCGAACTTTCCGAACCTAGTTCTAAACTTTCCAAACCAAGTTCCTAACATTCGGAACGAACTTTCAAACTTTCAAAACCAAGTTCCCAACTTTGGAAACCTAGATCCCAGCTTTCGGAACCAAGTACTAAACTTTTCGATCCAAGTTCCCAACTTTCCAAACTAAGTTCCAAATATTCGGAACCAAGTATTCAATTTTCGGGAACCAAGTTTCAAACATTCGGAAGCAAGTTCCCAACTTTTTGAACCAAGTTTTCAACTTTCCGAATCTAGTTTTGAACTTTCTTAACCAAGTTCTCGACTTTCAGAACCAAGTTTTGAACTTTTGGAACCAAGTTCCCAACTTTTGAAATCAAGATTCCAACTTTCATAACCAAGTTCCCAACTTTTCGAACCAAGTTAATAACTTTTCGAACCAAGTTCCCAACTTCCCAACCAAGTTCCCAACTTTCGGAACCAAGTTCTCAACTTTCGAAAACCAAGTTTTGAACTTTCGAAAGTAAGTTCCCAACTTTCCAATCCAATATTCCAACTTTTGGAACTAAGTTCCGAACTTTCCGATCTATGTTCCGAATCTTTCGAACCAAGTTCCCAACATCGCGAATCAAGTTCCCAACTTTCCGAACTAAGTTCCCATCTTTCCGAACCAAGTTCCCAACTTTTTGAACCAAGTTCTCAACTTTCGGGAACCAAGTTTTGAACTTTCGAAACCAAATTCCTAACTTTTCGAATCAAGTTCCGAACTTTCCGAACCAAGTTCTCAACTTTCTGAATGAAGTACACAACATTCCGATCCAAGTTCCCAACTTTTTGAACCAAGTTCCCAACTTTCATAACCAAGTTCCCAACTTTTCCAACCAAGGTCCCAAGTTTTTGGGCAAAGTTCCGAACTTTCCGAACCAAGTTCCCAACTTACTGAACCAAGTTCACAACTTTCCGCACGAACTGCCCAACTTTTGGAACCAAGTTCCCACCTTGTGGAACCAAGCTTCTGACATTCTGAACCAAGTTTCCAACTTTCCGAACCAATTTCCAAACTTTTGAAACCAAGTTCTCAACTTTCGGAACCAAATTCTCAACTTTCGGAAACCAAGCTTCGAACTTTCGAAACCAAGTTCCCAACTTTTTGAATAAAGTTTCCAACTTTCGGAACCAAGTTCCGAACTTTTCGAACCAAGTTTTGAACTTTCCGAATTAGGTTCCCAATTCCGGAACCAAGTTCCCAACCTTTCGAACCAAGTTCCAACTTTCTGAACCAAGTTCAGAACTTTGTGAACTATGTTCCGAACTTTTCGAACCAAGTTCAGAACTTTCTGAATAATGATTCAAACTTTCCGAACCAAGTTCCCAACTTTTGATACGACACTACTAGAATATTGGTTATCAGCCACAGGGCTTACCAATGGCCCCCTAGGCCATCAAAATTAGTCACGGCTTTTCGACAGCCGCAGCGGCCGTGAATGATGTAACCAATTCAGTCGTGGCTCGCATACGCTGCCTAAGGCCGTCACTTATATCTAATTGTACGCACAGGGCACGAAATGAAATAACATAGTAGCGATGGCTTAGCGGGGCCGCAAAGGCCGTCCATGCTATAAATAAGTCAGTAGCCATGGCTACCAGCGGCCGTTGTTTATTAATTGATGGCGCGAACACATCGCAAAAATAGAAAATAATTCAGCAATGGCTTAGAGAGGGCTACGTCAGCTGTCGGTGATATAATTAATAGGAATCCATGATTAACTGACGACACAGGGGCTGTGGGTGATAAGCCTTTTATTTGTGTTTGCCCCCGACCATTCCTCTTCTTTTTTTCTCTATTCTCTCCTGCTGCCCTCGCCGCTAGGATCGCCGCCCGTCCACCGCCGGTGCTATCGCCGTTGCCCTTGCCGCCTCACTTCTGCCCTAGCTCGCCCGTCGATGATCCGGATCAAGGTATGACTGGGGCCGGCGCCGTCCCCTTTCCTTTCAATCCCCACCGCCAGTGTCGGCGTCTACACGCCGAACGTCGACACTAGAGAACTGCGTTGGCGTGTAGACGCTGGTGCCGAATTTAGGGCTGAATCCCTTAGCCCCAAGCATATGGCCGGAACAGTAGCCGTCGGCTACTATTGCACATTTTAAGTATTTTTTTGGTTTATTAATTAAATTGTGTTAAATATGGATTAACTTGTGTTAATTGTACATTAAATTGTGTTAATTGTAGATTAATTTGTGTTAATTATAGATTGATACATTTTAGATTTATTATGTGTTAATTGTAGATTAAATTTAGGTTAGTTTTAATGTTAGGGTTAATTAATTATAATTTGAATAAATTTTAGGGTTAATTTTAGTTGGGTGTAATTATAATTTTAAAATCGTCCACTTTGGACTCGTGTGCGCCGAAATTGTCCACTTTGGACTGCGCGTGCTTGAATCATCCACTATGGACTCGCGCACGTCGAAATTGTCCACTGTGGACTCGTCACCTAATCATCCACAATGGACTTGCGCCGAAATCGTCCACTTTGGACTCGTGCGGAATCGTCCACTGTGGACTCGCACCGGCATCCACAAATTTTGAAAATAATCAAGACGAGTTGATACATTTAACGTACGCATAGACAAGTCAAGTTTTAATTTTGCAAAACCTTAGATCTGAACCAAGTTTCCTTTCAGTTCCCAACTTTCCAAACCAAGTTTCCAACTTTTGGAACCAACTTCCGAACTTTCTGAACCAAATTCCGAAATTTCCGAACCAAGTTCCCAACTTTCGGAACCAAGTTCCCAACTTTGCGATCCAAGTTCAAAACTTTCTGAACCAAGTTCCCAACTTTGCGAACCATGTTACCTACTTTTTGAACTAAGTTCCCAACTTCCGAAACTATGTTCCGAACTTTCCGAACCAAGTTCCGAACTTTCCGAACCAAGTTCCGAACTTTCCGAACTTTCCGAACCAAGTTCCGAACTTTCAGAACCAAGTTCCTTATATTCAGAACAAAGTTTCGAACTTTTCGAACCAAGTTCTCATCCTTCGGGAACCAAGTTTTGAACTTTCAGAACCAAGTTCCCATCTTATCTAACAAAGTTTCCAACTTGTGAAACCAAGTTCCGAATTTTCCGAACCAAGTTCCGAGCTTTTTGAACCAAGTTCCCATCTTTCTGAACCAAGTTCCCAACTTTTTGACCCAAGTTCTGAACTTTTCAAACCATGTTACGAACTTTTCGAACCAAGTTCCCAACTTTCTGATCTATGTTCCCAACTTTCCGAACCATGTTCCGGACTTTGTGAACAAAGTTCCAAATTTTCTGAACCAAGTTCCTAATATTCGAAACCAAGTTTCAAACTTTTGGAACCAGGTTCCCAACTTTCGGAACCAAGATCCCAGCTTTCGAAACCAAGTGTTTGCTTCCGAAGGAAGAGGATCTATCAAGAGTGTTGATGGACTTCCTTGTTAGAGAAGGTTTGTATGTTACCTCTTTATATTGTGAACATGTTTTTGAGGACTACATTTTTGCTCCATCACCTATTATTGTTGGGACTAATACTCGTGTTCAAATTGATGGGTGTTTCTTCACTACTAATAGAGTTGAGGAATCGAAGCTTTGAATGCTTCGATTTGTGGCTATTGAAGATCCAACACTTGGAGTTTGGCTTGCAAATTAGTTTGGGTGGAGTGAAGAGATTGTGTTTAGAGTGAACAAGGCTCCCACTTCTTGGTCTTCTTTATTTTGCTCATGCACCGCTGATGTTGATTGCTCTCTGTCTTTTGAGGCTCTAAGAGAGGTTGATGGGAAGTTTGTGATTGACTTATCTGAGGTGGAACTTGAGGATGGTATGGTCATGTGGGAGTGAACAATTCTCACTTGTTGGGCACTTTGTTGGGACGCGACCTTCATTTCAGGTTGTTCAAGCCAAGGCTATGGCCATGTGGAAACCATGAGCCGTGCTTGAGGTGTTTTCCCTCCACTCGGGCTTCTTTGCCTTTCGGTTCGCCTCTAAAGAAGATATGTTAATTGCCTTATAAGGGGGACCGTGGTTCATACAAAATAGACTGTTAGTGTTACGTCGTTGGGATAGGAACCTTAGATTGGAGAAGATGAACTTTAGTGAGATGGAGTTACCTACCCATGGACCTATTAAGGTTTGTCATGTTAAATGCGAGACCCGAGTAGGAGAAGTGGGGTTCCATCTTCCCCTAAGGAAGTCTACCAACGAGGGCTTCCTGCTTCCCAATAGGAGAGTCATTTGGGAACCGCAAAAATTAGTAGGAGCCATGATTAATCAAAAGACCTTAATAATCATGCATATAACATATCTGCTTATTTAAGTCTTTTCTTTTCATTATAGCATATTCAACATGTCATCTACACTGTCATTACGTAGCATACTTGATGCAAATAAACTCACTGGACCGAACTATGTCGATTGGTTGCGGAACCGAACTATGTCGATTGGTAGGCAATGGCGCAAGAGTTGCGGCTTTATCCGTAGGAACCTAGTGTTTGTATCTGCCATCAGGCAAAATCATTGAATTGAGCAATTGTTATTACGTTCCAGTTCTAATAAAGAACATTATTTCTGTTACTTTGTTGCTAGAACAAGGCTATGAAATGTCTTTAAAAGGCAATTATTGCCACATATATCATTCTGATGAATTTTATGGAACTGGACACATTTCAAATGGTTTGATGGTCTTAGTTGTAACTGATAATGTTTTTCATATCGAAGAAACGCGCACAAGAGAAAACGAGATAATCTGAACCTCACCTATCTTTCGAGATGGTTTGAATTTTTTTAATCGTTTTTTCCACTGTGCTTCTTATTCCCATCAATTGCTCCTATGTAATTCTACAAAACCATTCTTAGATTAGTAAGACCCCTTAAGGCTAAAATAAAGTGCCTAAGTGGTGTACATTATCTTAAAATATGGAAACCACCGTGGAGTTCCATGAATCTTCGGTTGAATTGTTCGCGGTTCATGAGATTTTATAAGTTCAGTTCCCAGCCTTAGAACCACTGTAAGTACATACTTAAACCATTTGTGGCATGTTTCAGCTGAGTGTTGGTACCGCTCTGCAATTATTCGAACTCGTTCATTGTGACAAATTGTATATATGAACATAGCCATGACTTCTTCCACATAAATATTTTTGTCCTCTAAGCATAATCTCCTACTCTCACCACATAATCTTAGGAAGAGAGGTGGTTCCATACGAAGATTTTTGTAACATCTTACCGGACTATGTATTTACTCTTGGATGTAGTCAGCACCTCTCAACATTGAAGTGTGTACTGCTCTTAGTGGAGGAGTATTTAGTTGGTTGTCTAATGATTCCATTATATCCAACATAATTACTAATATAATATCATCACAATATTGCTCTTCATCACTATCCGATTCATGTCATGTATTTGGCGGTGGATGATTCATTCTACGACAACATAGAGAAAGAAATCATCACACAAATATGCATATTCTTAAACTTAAATAAGCAAAATTATTGCTGAAATAAGCACACAATCTCAAAATAAAATAGGTACAAAATCTTAAACTAAAATAAGCACACAAATTAAAATAAATAAACACATTCTTAAACTGAAATAAGCACACAAATTACTGAAATTATTACCAAGTACTCAACCACATAGCAAAAAAATGAGTATTCAAAATATAAAGTAACAATACTAAAATGTAAATGCGAGGGTGCACAAAGTCATTAGTGCAAATTAAATAGCAGTTCACTCACTCACTACAAAGTTTCCAAGAAGTTCCTCAATTTGTCATCTTGCAATGTCATAATAAGTATCCGAGATTCCGTATTAGCAAGCATGAAATGGTAAGTCTTAGCATGAGTTTCTGCAGATAGCCCTTGCAAATTACTAATGGGCTCAATGCAATTTTCTAGGTGTCACACCCCAACTGAGGGTAGTGTGACCGGACAGGGCCCACCTCCTGCCCTGTAGCCTATTGTCTACACTGACACCAATAAAGTCAAGACACATCGAGTAAAAGAAATATCATGATACTTAAAAAAAAAGTTTGCAAAGTCACAATCCATATGTTTTCCAAAACGAATAGAAACATCAACATCAAAGAAACTGAAGGTTCAAGAAACAAGATTCTACAATACTTTTTCAATTACAACAGTCAGTGCAAAAACTAAACCAAACACTACTAAGCACTAGTCTAAGACTCATGGACGCCGCTATGAGATATGGCACCGCCTCCTGCCCACTAGCTGCACCATGTCGACATACCAAGTCACCGCTCATGCTCTGCAAAAATAAGAGTAAACTGTGAATCCACTTGGGACTCAATGAGTGACTCAAATAAACTGTGAATCCACTAGAGAGTTTAGCGTTTTCACCTCCTAGGTTCGATGCCTCGAACTTTGGTCTTTGGAAGTCTAGGATGTACACCTTCTTAAAGACTCATGGTTTACGTGTTTTTAACTTGGTAAAAATTAAATATATTGAACCTAAGGAAGACATGAATGTATGGACCCAAGAACAAATTGATATGTTTGAATTAAATGCTAAAGCTACAAATTGCATATTTTGTTCTTTGGAAAATAATGTCTTTGAAAAGATCATGCATTGTACTTTCGCATTCGATATTTGGGCTACCTTAAACATGCTTTATAATTATGCAAAAAATGAAGAGCTCAATACGTTTGATGAGGGGAGTGATGACAATTGTCATCCACCCAATACTAATATGGTTTTTGAAGCCCATAGTGACTCTAGTCATAGGAGCACTAAAAATCGAAAAAAGAAGGTGATTTGCCATGTGTGCAAAGAAAAAGGGCATGTGAAGAGAAATTGCCCTACCATGAAGAACAAGGCAAATAAGAGGTCGAATGCTTCCAAATCCTCATTCCACTCAAGTGAATCATCCTCTTGCCATGACTATGAAGGCATCTCAAAAGAATGCCTCATGAATGATAGCAATGAGGTACACTCTTCTCCTTCTAGTCATGTTAATAATAATGATATTATTAACTCATCTAGATCTCATGATTTTGATGAATTGATGAATGAGTATAAAAATATGTATGCCTTGCTTTTGAAAAAGGATAAGGAAAACAAGAAGATTAAAAAGGTGAACTCTATACTTAGTGCACATTTGCATGATCTAAAATTAGAAAATGAGAAATTAAAATCTAGCTCATTTGATCCTAGTCATGATACATTGAAACTTGAGCTTAAGGACTTAAAGCTTGAAAATGAAAATTTGAAAAATGGTTTCAAAATTAAGAATGAGATTTTGAAAAATGAAAACTCAAAAATCAAAAAGGAAAATTATATGTTGAAATCTCAAATGCATGCTTTACATAACTCCATGATTGATTTAAAAAATGAGGATCTAAACCTAAACAAGAAAGTGAATGAAATGAAATTTTTTTCCTCATTTAAGAATTTTAGTAGAAATGATTTTTCAAAAAAGAATGTTTATGCTAATGTTAAATCTCATGTTAGACATTCTACTTTTAAGCCTCATGTTCAAAAGACAAATGAAAACAAAAAGTTTAATGGAAATTGTTTTGTTGTGGTATATATGGCCATGCTATCCATGATTGTGCATTTAAAAGAAATCCAAGCGTAGTTAAGATACTTTTGATTCCTAGGCCAACTCACCCCCATGGACCCTAAGCCATTTGGGTACCAAAAGTCTCATCTTCTTTTGTAGGGGGAGCTACCACACAAGGATGAATGAAAAATGGTATATTGAAGTTGACCTTGAATTCAAATGAAAAATCTCCATGAGGTTGCAACTTTAAGTCATTATGATGCCATAGGTATGAAAATTGGCATCTCGGTATACTTCATATCATCTCCTTACTTTGGTTTGTATCATTTAAGTTAGAGTGTATGATACATGTTTAGTTTGAGTTATTTTTCCGGCTCTTGATAAGAGTCTTTTGAAAAATGATTTTGATTTTTGATTTCCCGATCTCTTCGGAGACCAATGTGGCCTATAATGGGCCTAAGCGACCTTGCGGTTATAAATCATAGGCTAATTGTGGCCTTTCGGTTTTCAACCAATAGGAAGGGTTGGAGATCTTAATTTTCAAATATTTCATATATTGAGATCTCTCGATTCATTTTGGATTCATGATGGTTTACTTTGAAACGGATTTAAAACTATTTACCAAAGTAAATTTTGAAATCGATACTTGATTCTCTCTTTGCTATCTAGTACGCTAACTTGTTAGTAGTCACATTTCCATTATGCTACTAATGAATATTGTTTGCAAGTTATCAAAATTGTGATGGAAGGCTAGTAGATTGAATTTGGAAAGAAAATGAAAAGTTTGGGAAAATTTCCAAGAATGAGGTATGAGTTCATTTTTGCAAAAATCTTAATATAATACATGAATATTCATGCTTTAATGATGTCTCTATATACTCATGATTGATTTTGCATGATAAATGTTTGAATTTTCATGAGTATGAAAAATCATGATAACTAGGCAATTTCATGATATTGATATTGAATGAAATCAGACTAGGTTCAAATTTTTCTTTAGAGACTTCATTTTAAGTTGACAATTAGATGAACATGATTAGGTTTGTTAATGATTAGTTGTCATGTGCTTAAGATTGAAAATTTGACCCAAGTCAACAAATCGACTAGGACACTTCATTTTAAGTCCAAACATCATAAACATGTTTAGCAATAGGTATGACATGTTTCCATGCATTTAGAATAAAAAATTCATATGAATATGGATAAAATGATATAGAGGTCATTTCATGATAACCTCTTTCGAATCAAGTTGACCAAAGTCAACAAATTGACTTAAAGGTCTCATTTTCAATCCATATTTGGGGAACATATTTAGATTTTCTCATATTAGGTGTCCATAGGTTTAAATTTGAAAAACCATGAGTAAATAATAAGATTGACACTTAGCAAGTTTCATGATAACTTGGCTTAAGGACATAATTTTCATTTCAAACTTGACATACACTATTTACATGACCATTTTATGGTGTCATAAAAGTTTGAATGAAAACTGAGCATGTTTAGAAAAATGACTGAAAATTACGAAAATGCCATTAAAATTTCAGCACTTTCAGTTATTTCTAGAAAAATATAGAAAAATCATTTTTAACTGATTCTTGAAACTTCACCTTCATTGAAAAATCTAGTTTCTTTAGTAAAAATTTCGAAAAGTTTAATCAAGAATCTGATTTATAGTGGAATTTTGAAGTTGGATTTCAAAAATGCAAAGTATCATCCTATTGAAATATCAATCTTTTCGATACTTTGATTTTTCGTCGAAAACTTCATATGAAACTTGGTGCATACTATTTTGATTCTATTTCTAATATCGTTCTCACTATTCTTTGAGTAAAATCATTTCTAAAAATGATTTTGATAACTTGAGCGATATCTTGGAAAAAAAGAGCTTTTGGTTAAAATCGAGATCGATTGAAAAATGGACTTTGAAAATTCATTTTGAGTTCAAACTTGACACATGCATTTCAAATGACCATTCAACGATATTTGGAAAGTTTGAATAAAAAATGATAGCTTTCGGAAAAACACCTAAAATTTATGAAAATGCCCTTGGACTTTCAAGAATTTTATGAATTTATAGGAAACTGATTTTTGTCTGATTCTTGAACCTGTAGATTCTTTGAAAAATCTAGTTTGTCAAGTTAAAGTTTCAAAAAATTTCGTCAAAAATATGATTTTGTATTGATTTAAAAATTTGATTTTTTTTTAAATTTGAAGTATACTTTGACCCATGTCAAAAAGTGACTTAGAAACCCCATTTTAAACCCATACTTGATCAATATACTTAGATTCACTCATGTTAGATATCTAGGTACCTAAAATTGAGAATACATGAGTAGATAGCAAGATTTGATACTTAGTCATTTTCATGCTTTCATGCCTACTTTGAATGAAATTGTGCTAAGTTCATATTTTGATCAAATGACATTAGTTTCACCTCAAACTTAATATACATTCTTTAAATGACCATATCTTGGTATTTTGAAAGTTTGAATAAAATCAAAAAATGTCATGAAAAAGATATGATATTCACGAAAATATCCATACTTGAGTACATACATGACTCTTAGTTTTGGATTCTATCTATCATTCCTTGATATCATGTATTGATTAGTCTCAAAATTAATATAATGTTTTCATCCCTTGACTTGGTTGACTTTGGCTTTCATGAAAAATGTTTTCTAGTCTCAACCTTTATTTTAATTGTCTTTTCTAGCCCTTTTTGATTGATGTCAAAAGGGGGAGAAAAATATAGGTAAAGGGGAAGAAAATATAGGAAAACCCTTAGTTGATAGGGGGAGTTCTATTATATAGATATGCAGGTGATAGGGGGAGAAATCCCTTAGTTGATATCCTTTGTGCTTTAATATATATATTTTCTTAAGAATGTTTGTCATCATCAAAAAGGGGGAGATTATTGGCTTAAGGTTCTCAACCTTGGTCTTAATCTTGGTTTTGATGATAACAAACATGGAACTAATATTTCATTGAGAAATACTTTTAGGTTCCATATCGGTTAGCGCACGACGTCTGCGATCGGAAAGATCAAAGAATTCAGAGAAATCGACAAGGATGCTCGTCGACGCTCGGGATTCTTCGGAAAGTTAGAGTTTAGGTTTAGGATGTCTACTTTATATTGTAAAATCTCATGATGATGCATAAGAAGAACCCAAAAACCAAACCCGAACCCCAAAATATGAAAACACGGAAACCGCCCTAAAATTCACTATGCCTAGGGAGCTCCTTGGAGGGCTATATGACCTAGATATTTTCTTGACACAAAAAGTGGTGGTAATTGTTCATTGAGTAAAAACTAGATAATGAGGTATTTTAAAGGAATTTTTGAAAGCCTTTAGCATACCCATATTTGACCTGGGAGATTAGAAAATTTCTGTTTTCCGAAAATTTGTACTAGACCCCAAAAACTAGACTTTGATTCTTAAGGATTTTAATTTTTTAGATATTTTTATTGAATCCAAATGGGGGGTAATCCTTATATAACATATATGTTTTAAAGTTTTTAACTTAAAGTTAATAAATGTTATATAAGTAGACTTAGTGAAGACGGAACCAGAAATGAGCAAACGAGCAGAAAAATTAGCAAACTGGACTCATTTTTCCAATTTCGGTCGATCGGTCGGTCGACCCAATGGTGCCGAAAATTGGCAGTAGCCAATTTGGTCGATCGAATGTGGCGAAAAATTGGTAGTAGCCAATTCGGTCGACCGATCGATCGACCGAAGTGTACCAGAAAGTGGCAGTTTGCTTTTGGTCGATTGGTCGATCGACCGGGCATCGATCGGATGGCGGAAATGGCTAGTTTTCTGCCCGTTGAGCTGCCTGTTTGATGCCATCTT
Source organism: Canna indica (assembly GCA_034359265.1). Classification (NCBI taxonomy): domain Eukaryota; kingdom Viridiplantae; phylum Streptophyta; class Magnoliopsida; order Zingiberales; family Cannaceae; genus Canna; species Canna indica. Next base: position 44,946,718 of record CP136890.1, on the reverse strand, counting down.
CTCAAGGCCTTTAAATAGAAGCCTTAGCAAGCTTTCCGCCCTCTTCCCAAAATACGTTGAGCCATATTTGATGATCCATGAGCTTGATTGAGCCATCATTCTTGAAATCCCTAGCTTTGATCTCTCAACTCCTTGATTAAGTCGTGTCTTCGTCGATTCACCATCAAAGGCATCAAGAGGAAGCTAGGAAACTTTGTTTTGGAGCTAAGTATAAGTTGTTTGATTTATTACTCCATTAAGTTGTGTAATTTCTTGTTTATTTCATTGTATTTGAGCTTGTGAAGACCTAGATTGTTAGCTATTGAAATTGGGTGATAGACTTGGTGTTTAAGGTTTAAATCCATCGGTGTAAACGTAGTTTGCTAGGATTAGTTCTTGTTATCCTTAGGATTGAGGTGGGAGAGTGCTCTCGGTAGGAAGGCAGAGACTTCCGGGTGTGGAAGTGCCTTCGGTGTGAGATCGGAGACGCTCTGGTGAAAACGTCATCGTTGTAAAGGAAACAAGATAATCTAGTAAAACTAGTTTGGAAATCCAAAGCGGGGTGCTTAGGTAGTGGAGTAGGTATTGGGGCCGAACCACTATAAATAATTGTGTTTGCATTATTTTTCCTTGCATTTCTTATTGCTTATCGCTTATATATCTTGCTTCCTCTTACTACTCGATTTGTGAATTGCCTAAGTAATCTAAGAAACGTTTAAAATCGAATTTAGGCAATAAGATTTAGTTAACACACTATTCACCCCTCTCTAGTGTGGCCATTTCACCCAACAATATACACTGATAGTATGAACATTAAGAACATACAGGACTTATTGAACATGGATACAGAACTTGAAAACTGATTTAAACATATGAACATATTGAATATATCAAACTTAGCATCAGAACATACAAAACCCTAGATCGAGTATAAACTAATAGTATGAACATATGAACATCAACTGATAGTATAAACTGATATGAAAAATTGATAGTATCAACATCAAACTAAGCATATGAACATATAAACTGATAGTATGAACATCAACTAATAGTATAAACTGAAAGTATAAAGTGATAATACAAACCAGACCATCAACTGATAGTATAAACTTATAGTACAAATAGAGCATCAACTAATAGTATAATTTGATAGTATAAACTGATAATACAAACAAAGCATCAACTGATAGTATAAACTTATAGTACAAATAGAGGATCAACTAATAGTATCAACTGATAGTATAAACTGATAGTAGATCAGGTAAACAACAAAAAACATAGAGCTGAAAATATAGAGCATCAACATGTAATACATCAAAACCCTAGCTCGAGTAAACAACAAAAAATTATAGCAAAAAAAATAGAGAATCAACATGTAATACATCAAAACCCTAGATCGGGTAAACAATAAAAAAATAGAGCCCTAAAATTCAAAACCCTAGATCAAACTTCAAAACCCCAAATCAAACATCAAAACCCTAGATCTGAAAATCAAAACCCTAGATCGGGTTATCATTAAAACCATAGAGCCAAAAACTGAAAACACTAGACCGGGTAACATCACAACCCTTGATCGAGGAAACAATTCAACATAGATAAAAAAAATAGCATCAAAGAGCATCAAAAATTAGAAAAAGAATCGAAAAAGATTGACTGAATGTGGAAACTATTGGGTGAAATGGCCACACTAGAAGGGGGGGGAGGGGTGAATAGTATGTCAACTAATCAATTAGCCTAAATTCCGGTTTTAAACTTTTTCTTAAATTACTTAGGGAATTTATAATTCGACGACTAAATGCGGAAGCGCGTAATGAAGATAAACAATGAATAAACAAAGAGAACAATGCTAACACAATTGTTTATAGTGGTTCGGCCCTAATACCTACTCCACTATCTAAGCACCCTGATTAGGATTTCCAAACTAAGTTTACTAGATTATTTTGATTCCTTTACAATGAGGACATTTTCACCGGAGAGTCTCCGCTCTCACACCGAATGCACTTCCATACTCAGAAGTCTCTGCCTTCCTACCGAGACCACTCTCCCACCTCAATCCTGAGGACAACAAGAACTAATCCTAGCAAACTACGTTTACACCGTTTAATTTAAGACTTAATACCAAGGCAACCACCAACTCAATCAAACCTACCAACCTAGGTTTACACAAGTTCAATTACAATGAAATAAATAACAAAATACAATAACAATAGGTACTTAGCTCCAAAAGAAATTCCCTAGTCCTCTTGATGCCTTGAGATGATGAATTGGTGAAGCTTGAAGTCTAAATCAAGGTGTGGAGATCAAAACTAGGGTTCTTGAAAGGGTGACTTAATGAACGCTTGTAGAGATGCTTAGGATCACACTTTCAGGCTTGGAAGCATCAAAGGTAGGCTAGAAGAAATATCGGGATGGGTTTTTATAACCCCCCATAAGAAATGGCTCGTGTCACACCCCAACTGAGGGAAGTGTGACAGGTCAGGGCCTACATCCAGCCCTATAGCCTACTGTCTACACTGACTGACAAGAAACCAGAACATTTCGAGAAAAATAAACCGCAACACAATCTTTATTTAAAGTTTTCGAAGATCACAAATATATGTTTTTCAACCAAAAGAAGAAAACCAACATCGGCACAAATAGAACATCTCAAGTATCAAAGTTATTAGAAACTTTTCAAAACACTAACTGTCAGTGTAGAAAAGGATAATAAACTACTACATGACATTGGACTATGACCAAAGGATGCCGCTACGAGATATGGCACCACCACCTGCCCTCTAGCTGCACCATGACGACAAGCCTCTATCACTAATCATGCTCTACAAAAACAAAGAAAACAAACTGAGTCCACATGGGACTCAGTGAGTGGTTCTTTCGAACCTCCACATAATCCTCAATTAGTCATGCATATTATATAAGGCAGCATAGTATATATATTTTGGGAAAAAGCTACTTTTTAATATGACTACCGACCCCATGGATCGTTCTGTATAAACCATATATGAGAAATACCTACCATAACAGCCTAATTGAGCCACCTGGCATCCGACCCTTCGCGCCTACTTATGGTATAAGAATCCCGGCTATAATCGATCCAACCATACAAGGTAAAATCTCAATGGCCGCACGACCACATCATATCAAGAAATCCCGAACCGTCGACTAGGATGGCCTACCAGTCTCCGGACACTGTCTGGGGTAGGGATAGCTAGTCCCACCCAACTGGGGTCTGACACCTAGCGGGCCCACTGGTGCATCTCAAGACCCAATCACTGGCCAAGTCAAGCATTGGTCATTTTCGACCGCCCATGCTTCTCGGTAGGCCATCTCAAGCACATCACACAATCAAAATGTCCTAGGTTTCCTTATATACAATTCGGGCAGTTGCCTGTATCCGGCCCTAATCCGGCCTGCAGGGTCAACAAATTAATGCTACCCTTCCAAAAATATGTACACCTAAAATTCTAGGTTTCCAAAAATGAATACTAGAAGTCCGAGAAGTTATATCAGTTCCTAGTTCAGTTTCCATGTCTAATATGTGCCTTACAATGTCCTACATGTTATCTAGCATTATATGCTACCTTGGGTGAGAAATTCTGTGAACCAAACTTAGAATTCCACCCATGAACATTTCAGACAGCATATATAAAATAAAGAACAGTAAACATAATTCACACAACTACTATGTGAAACTACGATAGTCAACAATAAGCATTTACATATTGCATTTAGAATTAAATTCAATATAAATCAGCTTATCTAGCATGGCAAGAAAATAATGAATTCAATAAGGCATGTATTGTTAAGCATGGTAAAAATATTACATCATTTCAAAAATTAAAGAGGAATGATCTAAGGATGGCCACTATGCTATCATTCCTACTATAAGTTAGCTTGCTATAGTTAGAGTTTTGCCTAAGTTCATCATGCCTCTATTGTTTTAGCAGTCTAACTATGGGATTTACCATCTAAAGCTCACCCTCTCCCTCCCCTAGGCTTGGCCAAGCCTTAAGCAAGGTGAACCTTGATCGGCCATGCCCCTTAGGGTAGGAAAGGAAGGGGAGGATTAACCCCCAACCCTAATTCATTGTCTCCGCTATAATTCAATTATGTATTGACTAGTTTGCTCCTCCCCCTACACTCGGCTGAGCCTTGCTCATGAATTTTTGGGGTTGCTCGGCCAAACCTATGAGCTTTAGGGAAGATGAGTTTCCTTAACACATGAAATCAATGAGTACGAACAAGCTATTCATGAAATTGAGATCGTCTGAGGGCTCTACTTCCGTCAAGGGAATTGGGGAAAATTTTGGCATGACCTTTCCCCTTTTCCCATGATTTGGCAGCCCTAATACTCGAGAAATCGATGAGAAAATCAAGATGATCCGACAAGAATTGATGCAAAACATCGAATACACAACTCCGAAACCAAGAATCGTCGGGAACTCGCGAGAAAATACATCCTACAATCCTAGGGGTTCGGCTACCCGCCTCCCCCAAATCCTTCAAATCTAACCACTCACCTTTTCTAGAGGAAGATGAAGGATCGAGTGTTGACGACCTCGAATCTTCCGACGATGATGCGAAACCCGGATCGACCAAGATCTACCTCCCTTGCTCCTTCTCCCCCTCTCCCTATGCGCTGCCTTGTGCGACTCCAGTGGTAGGTGTTTTTTTCCAGCCGTTGGCCATATCAAGGACGCAGGCTCTTAGCATATCCTCCAAGGTCTGAGTGGTTCTCTCTGACTTCCCGTGAGTCTGTGGATGGAAAATTGTGTTGAAACGCACTTGGGTACCCAAGTCTTCCTGGAAGGACTGCCAAAACTGGGTACCATGATCGGATATAATCATCACAGGGATACCATGGTATGCCACAATTCTGTCCAGGAATAGTCGGGCGTACTATTCCACAAAGAAGGTAGTCTTCACTGGAATGAAGTGCACGGTCTTGGTTGATTGGTCCACTACCATCCAAATAGAGTCAAAGCCGCCTTTTGACTTGGGCAACCCAGTCCCTAGGTCCATGGTGATTTTCTCCCACTTCCACTCAGGCACCTCGAGGTTCTGCAATAGTCCCCGGGCTTGAGGTGTTCGGCCTTCACCTGCTGGCAAACCAGACATTTGGAGACAAACTCTACTATCTCTCTTTTCATACCCTTCCATTAGTAATGTTGTTTTAAATCTCGGTACATCTTGGTGGCCCCCCGGATGCATCGTATAAGTGGAATGATAACCTAGTTCCAGGACTTGCCTACACACCTCTACCATATCTGGCACCACGATTTGGTCTTTGAACCTTAGTACACCCTCTGAGTCCAACCTGAATCTGTTCTCTGCATCGTCTCTTTGCACCAGATCCTAGGTTAGCGCACAAAAGGCATCCTCTCCCTGCGCGACACCCAGCATGTCCACCAGTGTGGATTGTACCTACAGGTGTGCCACCAAGGCACCTAAAGCTGACACCGATAAGGTTGTACCCCCATCTAGGCACAATGCCAACTCTCGAGCTAGAGGCCTCCACTTAATTTCCAAGTGAGCCAAACTGCCCATGGATTTTTTGCTCAGAGCATATGTCACTACATTTGCTTTCCCCGGATGGTATATAATGGTGCTGTCATAATCCTTTAGGAGCTCCAGCCACCTCCTTTGCCTGAGGTTCAACTCCTTTTGGGTAAGCAAGTACTGGAGGCTCTTGTGATCCGTATAAATCTCGCAAGTCTCAACATACAGGTAGTGCCGCCAGAGCTTCAGTGCAAAGACTACTGCTGCTAGCTCTAGGTCGTGCATCAGATAGTTCTTTTCATGAACTTTTAGCTGACGGGATGTATAAGCTAGTATACTAACTAGCTAGTAATCACATATTTCCATTATGATGCTAATGAAGCATACTCGCAAGTTGATGTTGGCCTAAGTTTTTCTACCATGATCTTAATCTCGGTTTTGATGATAACAAACATGGAACTAATGTTTCATGGAGAATTATTTCCAGGTTCTATATTGGTTAGCGCTCGACGTCCCCGATTAGAAAAATAAAAAAAATCGAAGAAATCGACAAGGACGCTCGTCGACGCTTGGGATTCTTCAGGAAGATAGAGTTTAAGTTTAGGGTGTCTAGATAAATTGTAAATCCTCATGATGATGCAAAGAAACCCAAAAACTAAACCCGAACCCCAAAATACAAAAACTCGAAAAATTAGAAAAGGCCCTGAAATTCACCAAGCCTAGGGAGCTCCTTGGAGGGCTATATGATCTAGACATTTTCTTGGCACCAAAAATGCCGGTAATTATTTCTTAGGTAATTAAACACTAGATAACGAGTTATTTTAAAGGATTTTTTGGAAGCCTTTAGCCTACCCATATTTGAACTGGAAGATTATAAAATTTTTGTTTTTCGGAAATTTGTACTAGACCCCAAAAGTTAGATTTTGATTTTTATGGCTTTTGATTTTTTAGATATTTTTATTGATTCCAAATAGGGGGTAATCCTTATATAACATTTGTGTTTTAAAGGTATTGCTTGAAGTTAATAAATATTATATAAGTAGACTTAGCGAAGACTAAAACCAGAAACAAACAAACAAAGCAAAAAATCAGCCCTACCCAGATTCCGTCGACCGACTGGTCGACCAGTTGAAGAAGAAATTGGGCAGAATGCCTTCGGTGGATCGACGGTTGCTCGGTCGGTCAACCGACGATCGACCGGACCTTCGATCGGCGATCGGTAACATGCAAAAATCTGCCCGTTGAGAAGAGCGGAGCTCTCTCTTTTCTTCATGGCTTACAAATAGGAAACCACGAGAGCCTTCCTCCTTAATGTTGATTACTTCTAACTTCCTTGAGCCATCTTTTGATCAATCTTAAGCCCTCATTGAGTCAAACTTATGAAAACCCTGGCTTGAACCTTTCATCTATTTGATTCAGCCATTACTTCATTGCTTCATCATCAAAGGCATCAAGAGGAAGCTAGAAATCTTGTTGTGGAGCTAAGTATTTTATTATTTGATTTATTGCTCCATTTAGTGTTGTATTTTGTTGTTATTTCATTGTATTTGAGTTTGTGTAAACCTAGAGTGCTAGGTTGATTGAGTTTGTGGTTGCCTTTGTCTTTAGGCTTAATTCCACCAGTGTAAACGTAGTTTGCTAGGATTATTTGAGTTGTCCTTAGGGTTGAGGTGGGAGAGTGCTCTCGGTAGGAAGGCGGGATACTTTCGGGTGTGGAAGTGCCTTCGGTTTGAGAGCGGAGACTTTCCGGTGTAAAGTCCTCATTGTAAGGAAACTAATTAATCTAGTTAAACTAGTTTGGAAATCCTAAGCGGGGTGCTTAGGTAGTGGAGTAGGCATTGTAGCCAAATTATTGTCTTAGCATTGATATTTTGTTTGTGTTAATTGTTTTATCATTAATCGCTTTCGCATTTAGTCGTTCAATTGTGAATTGCCTAAGAAGTTTAAGAAAATGTTTAAAATTGAATTTATGCAAATAGATTTAGTTAACATACTATTCATCCCCCTCTAATGTAGTCATTTCACCAACATTTGGTATCAGAGCGGGTCGTAGTTTGAGATTTCACCATCTCTTCTACAATTTGTCTCGATCTTAAAATGGCACTAGAGACAGTAGCGTCTTCACCTCCTAGGTTCGATGAATCAAACTTTGGTCTTTGGAAGTCTAGGATATACACCTAGTTAAAGACTAGAGGTTTTGATGTTTATAACATGTTAAAATTAGAATACATTGAACCTAAGGTTGACATGCATGATTAGAATGAACTTGACAAGAAAATGTTTCAATCTAATGGAGATGCTATGTATTCCATATTTTGTACCTTACCTAATAGCATCTTTGAAAAAGTCATGCATTGTACTTCGGCTTTTGACATTTGGGAACTTTAAATATGCTATATGATTATGCCAAGACCGAATAGATTGGCACTTCCAATGAAGGTGATGATGACAATTGTCATCCCCCTAGTACTAACCTTGGTTTTGATGCCCAAAGCACTTCTAGCCAAAGGAGCACAAGCAAGAATCAGAAACGGAAACTTAGGTGCTTCCTTTGCCAAGAGACGGGACATAAGAAGATGAATTGTCCTCTCTTGAAGAGGAAATCCAAAAATAAGAAGTGTGCTTCTCCATCTACATCTCAATCAAGTGAAGCCTCTTCTAGACATGACGATGAAGCTACATCTAACTTTTGCCTCATGGGTCTTTCGAATGAGGTATATTTACCGTCTTCTAGTCATGATCAAAATAGTGATTCTGGTAGCTCTAAATCCCTTGACATGTCTTATGAAGAACTACTAGAAGAATGCAAAAAGATGTATGCCTTGCTTATGAAAAAGAACAAGGAAAATAGAAAACTAAAGAAGGAAATTTTAAGGCTTAGTTCTCATGGGCATGAACTAGAAAATGAAAAATTGAATACAAGTACACTTGTTTCTTGCCATTATGTTTTTAAGCTTGAAATTGAGAATTTAAAAAGTGAGGTTAAAGATTTGACAAATGAAAATGAAGATTTGAAATCAAAAATGAAACTTAGGAGTAATGATTTGAAAAATGATCGATTTCAAGCTTGAGAATGAAAAATTAAGAGTTGAGAATTGCATGTAAAAATCTCAACTACATGCATTGCATAAATCTATGAATGAGTTGAAGAATGAGATGTTAGTTTTGAGTAGGAAAGTTAATGCTTCCTCTTTTAAGAATGTCTCATTTAGGAAACCTCAAAACAAGAATGCTTCCTTTAAGAATGCTCATGCTCATCATAGTTCAAAAGTTAAGCATTCTAATGATAGATCTCATGTCCATAGCAAAAATGAAAAGAAGTTTAATAGACATTGCTTTTGTTGTGGTACATATGGCCATGCAATATATGATTGTTCTTTTAAAATAAATCCAAGTGTAGCTAAGACACTTTGGATTCTTAAGCCAACTCACTCCCAATGACCCAAATTCATTTGGGTACCAAAGGTTTCTTGCTCTCTTGTAGGGGGAGCTACGACACAAGGGTAAAGAGAATTAGAATGTTGAAGTTGACCTTGAATCCAAATGAGAAATCTCCAAGATGTTGCAACTTCAAGCTATCATGATGTCATAGGTATGGAAATTGGCACCATAAACTTTGGTATCATCTCCTATACCCTTTTGCTTAAATAATAGTTGGAGTTTGATATATGCTTAATATTAGTAGATTTTCCGCTCTTGATAAGTTTCAAAAACGTTTTTGACTTTTGATTTCCGGCCTCTTTGGAGAGCTATGTGGCCTATAACGGGCCTAAGCGACCTTGCGGTTCTAAATCGTAGGCTAATTGTGGCCTTTCGGTTTTCAACTAATAGGAAGGGTTGGAGATCATGTTTTCATTTATATTTCACTTGTTATATCTTAAAATTCATTTTTGTTTCACTTGATTTCCTTTAAAATGGATTTCAAACTATTTAGCAAAGTGAACTTTGATATTGATACTTGATGCTTACCTTTGCTTTTTGATTTGGTTAGCTTGCTAAGTAGCTATATTCTCCATAAGATATTAGTGTAGCTTACTTGCAAGTTATGAGTATTTTATGAAGGCTAATAATTATGAGGAAAAGGATAAGTTTGGCAAGTTATCATGAATAAGGTATAACATCGATTCTTTTAAAAATCTTAGTGGTATACCTCAATGTTTATGCTTAAATTATGTGTCTATACTCATGATTAGAATTCCATGTTAAACCCTTGAATTCTCATGAGTAGGTAGTAGCTTAGTACTCAGGCAAATTTCATTGAATGAAACTTGCTCTAGGTTGATATTCTTTATTAGAGACCATCTTTTTAAGTCCAAACTAGTTAAACATGTTTAGAGATCTTTCTTTTCAAATATTTCATATTTTAAGATCTCCTTGATTCATTTTTATATCATGATAACTCCTTAAAATGAATATTTACTATCTAGCATAGGTTGAGATTTTTAAATGAAACTTTGCATTGAACCTTTGCTATTTAGTAAGCTAGCTTGTCAGTTGGTATATGATTTCATTATGATACTAATGAAGCCTACTTGCAAGTTGAGAAAGCGGTAAATTTGAAAGGCTAAAGAAAATTGGGAAAGAAAATAAAAATTGTGGAATTTCTCAAGAAATGAGGTATGAGTTTCATTTTGGCAAATCTCTTGCATAACACCGCTATTTTCTTGATAAAATGATTTCTCTATGATCATGAATGATTTTGCATGATAATTGATTGAAATCTCATGAGTAGATAAAATTTTAATACTTAGGCAATTTCATGTTATCCAAATTGAATAAAATGTGCTCTAGGTAGAAATTCATCTTAGAGACTTCATTTTAAGTTGAAACTTGATTAACATGTTTGAGTTCACTCATGATTTGCTTCCATGTGATTAAAATTGAAAAATCATGTGAAGATGGATAAATTGATAACAAGTTCACTTTAGGAGACCTTAAGTTGAGTAAAGTTGACCTAAGTCAACAAATTGACTTAGAAATTTCATTTTAGATCCAAACTTCACAAACATGTTTAGATTTACTCATGTTAGGTGTCCATGTGTTTAAATTTGAAAAACAATGAGTATATGTTAAAATTTGATACTTAGCAATTTCTTGATACCATGTTTGTTTTTAAATGAAATCATGCTAAGGTAAAATTTTGACCAAATGACATTATTTTCATTTCAAACTTGATAAAGATGCTTTAAATGATAATATCTTGGTATTTTGAAAGTTTGAATGAAATTTGAAAATATCATGAAAAATTCTTGTTATTTATGAAAATGCCACTAGAACTCAATGAATTTTAGAAAAATGCAGAAAAATGATTTTGCATTGATTCTTGAAACTACATATTCTCTGAAAAATCTAGTTTCTCCAGTAAAAAGTTCAATAATTTTTAGTAAGAATATGATTTTTAGTAAAAAGTCCAATCTTTGAATGAGATATCAAGTATGATATTAGATTCGTGTTTTTGGTATCGCTCTCACTATTACCCGAGAAAAATCATTTCTACAATGGTTTTTGATATTTTGACCGATACTTGAAAATATTGATACTTGAGCTTATACATGATTTCCTAATTTGGACTTTAGTTATCACTCTTTGCTATCATGTATGATTTAGTATCATATGAAATTTTTGTTTTTCATCCCTTTGCTTGAGATTTTCTTGTTTCATGAAAAATAATTTTAAAGTCTCAACTTTGACTAGATTGACTTTTCTTGCCCTTTTTTGATTGATGTCAAAAGGGGAAGAAAAATATAGGAAAACCATGCATATAGATAGGGGAGTTCCATTATGTAGATATGCATGTTGATAGAGGGAGAAATCCCATATTTGATATCTTCTATGCTTAATTGTAGATATTTTCTTAAGGATGTTTATCATCATCAAAAAGGGGGAGATTGTTGGCCCAGATTCGGTCGATGGGCTAAAGATGAAATCGGGCATAAGGCATTTCGGTCGACTGACTGGTCGACCGATCGATGCCCAGAATGGGCAAAATGTCTTCGGTCTCTCGGCGGTCGCTCGGTCGATCAACCGATGATCGACCGCACATGCGATCGACAGTCGGTAACGGGCAAAAATTTGCCCATTGAGAAGAGGGGAGCTCTCTCTTCTCTTCATGGCTTAAAAATAGGAAGCCATGAGATCCTTCCTCCTTAATGTTAATTACTTCTAACCTCCTTGAGCCATCTTTCGATCAATCCTATGCCCTCATTGAGCCAATCTTGTGAAAACCCTAGCTTGAACCTTTCATCTCTTTTTTTGAGCCTTTAGTTCATTGCTTCATTATCGAATGCATCAAGAGAAAGCTAGGAATCTTGTTGTGGAGCTAAGTATTTTATTGTTTGATTTATTGCTCCATTTAGTGTTGTATTTTGTTGTTATTTCATTGTATTTGAGTTTGTGTCAACCTAGAGTGCTAGGTTGATTGAGTTGGTGGTTGCCTTGGTGTTTAGGCTTAATTACACCGGTGTAAACGTAGTTTTCTAGGATTAGTTGAGTTGTCATTAGGATTGAGGTGGGAGAGTACTCTTGGTAGGAAGGCGTGACACTTCCGAGTGTGAAAGTGCCTTCGGTTTGAGAGCGGAGACTTTCCGGTGTAAAGTCCTCATTGTAAAGAAACTAATTAATATAGTTAAACTAGTTTGGAAATCCTAAGCGGGGTTCTTAGGTAGTGGAGTAGGCATTGGGGCCAAACCACTATAAGTCATTGTGTTAGCATTGATATTTTGTTTGTTTTAATTGCTTTATCATTAATCACTTCCACATTTAGTCGTTCAATTGCGAATTGCCTAATTAGTTTAAGAAAACGTTTAAAATTAAATTTAGGCAAATATATTTAGTTAACACACTATTCACCCCCCTATAGTGTGGTCATTTCACCAACAGTTGAGAAAATGGTAAATTTGGAAGGCTAAAGAAAATTAGGAAAGAAAATGAAAATTCTGGAATTTCTCAGAAAATGAGTTATGAGTTTCATTTTGGCAAAGTTCATGCATAAGACCTCAATTTTCTTTATTAAATGATTTCTCTATGCTCACGAATGACTTTGCATGATAATTGATTGAAATCTCATGAGTAGATAAAATTTTGATACTTAAGCTATTTCATGTCATCTAGTATGAATGAAATGTGCCCTAGGTAGAATTTCATCTTATAGACTTTATTTTAAGTTGAAACTTGATAAACATATTTGAGTTTACTCCAGATTTACTTCCGTGTGGTTAAAATTGAAAAATCGTATCTAAATGAATAAAATGATAACTAGCTCACCTTAGGAGACTCAAAATAGAAAAAAGTTTGACCTAAGTCAACAATTTTTAGGCGGCTGCCAGTCTTTCTTAGCCTTCATGTCTGTGGCTGAGGAGAAGGGGGGCACGGCAGGAGATGTCAGAGGAACTCAGGTAGTTTGTGAGTTCCACGATGTATTTTCAGAGGAATTATCGGGATTGCCGCCTAGGAGAGGGATTGAATTATGCAACGAGGTGCAACCTGGAGTAAAGTCGATCTCCATCCCACCCTATCGGATGGCACCGGCTTAACTCAGGGAATTAAAGGTGCAGATACAGGAGTTGCTAGACATGGGTTTCATCCGCCCAAGTGTGTCTCCGTGGGGAGCTCGGGAGGATTTGTGATATACTGTGATGCCTCTCGGGTTGGCTTGGGTTGTGTTCTGATGAAGTATGGCAGAGTGATCGCCTATGCGCCTCTCCAGTTGAAAGTTCATGAAAAGAATTACCCGGCCCATGACTTGGAACTTGCGGCAGTGATATTTGCGCTGAAGTTTTGGTGTCATTACTTATATGGAGAGGCTTGTGAGATTTATACTGACCACAAAAGCATCCAGAACTTGCGCACCCAAAAGGAGCTCAATTTAAGGCAGAGATATGGTTGAACTCCTGAAAGATTATGATTGTACCATCTTGTATCACCCTGGAAAGGCCAATGTGGTGGCAGACGCACTGAGCAGGAAATCCATGGGCAGCTTGGCCCATTTGGCAGCCAGGAAGAGGCCGCTAGCGCGAGAGTTGGTATTGTGCCGGGATGGGGGAATAGTTCTGGCACTATTAGCTTCGGGTGCCCTGGTGGCGCATCTGCGAGTAAAATCCAGACTGGTGGATATGTTGCATACCGCGCAGGGGGAGGACACCTTCTGTGCCCTGACAAAGGACTTAGTGCAGAGAGGCGATGCAAAGAATGACTTCAGGCTGGACTCGGAGGGTGTCTTAAGGTTCAGAGATCGGATAGTGGTGCCTGATATGGCAGAGGTTCGCAGGCAGGTTCTGGAGCTAGGGCATCGATCCACTTATATGATACATCCGGGAGCCACAAAATGTACCGAGACTTATGGCAGCATTACTGGTGGAAGGCATGAAAAGGGACGTAGCAGAGTTCGTATCCAAGTGTTTGGTCTGCCAACAAGTAAAGGCCGAACACCTGAACTCCGTAGGGCTGCTGCAAAACCTCGAAGTTCTCGAGTGGAAATGGGAAAAGATTACTATGGATCTAGTGATAGGGTTCCCTAAGTCAAGGGGCTGATTTGATTCCATTTGGATGGTGGTAGATCAGTTGATAAAGACCGCTCATTTCATTCCGGTCAAGACAATCTTTTCTGCTGAGTAGTACGCCAGACTATTCTTGGACAGGATTGTGGCATACCATGGTACCCCAGTGAAGATTATATCAGATCGAGGTACCCAGTTCACAGCCTAGTTTTGGCAGTCCTTCCTAGAAGCCTTGGTACTTAGGTGCGCTTCAACACAGCTTTCCATCCACAAACGGACGGACAATCACAAAGGACCATCCAAACCTTGGAAGATATGCTAAGGGCCTGCGATCTGGACCTGGCTGGTGGTTGGGAGAAACACTTGTCGTTGATTGAGTTCACCTACAACAATAGTTATCACAGTAGCATTGGCATGGCGCCTTTCGAGGCCTTATATGGGCGGAGGTGTAGATCACCAGTGGGCTGGTTTGAGGCGGGAGAATCTCTCCTGGTGTGTCCTGATCTAGTTGAGGAGTCGGTGGAGAAGGTGAAAATCATAAAGGAAAGATTATTGGCGGCTTAGAGTCGCCAGAAGATGTATGCTGACAAGAAGGCCAGAGAGTTGGAGTTCATGGAGAGCGACCTAGTGTTCCTGATGGTCTCCCCCATGAAAGGAGTCGTTCAATTTGGAAAGAAAGGAAAGCTGAACCCTAGGTTCATTGGGCCTTTTCCCATTTTCTAGCGAAGGGGTTCTGTAGCTTATGAGCTGGTCTTGCCCCCTAGCATGATCAGGGTACACCTGGTTTTTCATGTTATAATGCTCAAGCGATATGTGAGAGATGATTCGCAAGTGATTGAACCTTCTGTGGTTGAGGTGGATTCAGCCGTCTCATTCAAGGAAAGGCCGATGGAGATCCTTGACCGCCAAATTAGAAAGTTGAGGTCCAAAGAAATCCCCTTGGTAAAGGTTAGATGGGAGCACCACTCCAGACATGAAGCTACTTGAGAGGTAGAGAGATACATGAGAGAGCGCTACCCTTCCTTGTTCGAAGAACCGATAAGTCCTTATAATTCAGCAAAATTCTAGGATGAATTTCCCTTGAGGGGGGAAGGTTGTCAGACCCGGGGTTTCCTAATATAAAATTTATTTTTGGTGCAGCGCACCAGATCGGGAGTTAGTCGGGTCGAGTCGCAGAATCGCCGTGAGTAGAAGGTACAATTTAAGCCTTGTGGAATTTTATTTGATAAATGTTCCTTCCTTCTTGATCATAAGATGTTTTAGTAGAGTCGAGTCTGTAATCATGTTCGCGGATCGAGTCGGGGCTCGAATCGGGCTCGAATTGAGTCGAGTAGGGGCTAAGTAAATGAGAGGGGCATAATGGTCAAGGGACGATGAGGGAATTAAACCCTCACCCCCTTAGCAGTTGTGCGGCTCATTATAGGAGCCGCACGCAGCCCAAGAAAGGAGAGGGAGAAGGAGAATGTTTGGAGACGGCGCCGGATTCGTGCCACTGTCGGAAAGATCGATATCATCGTCGCTCGTCCATTCTTCTTCCTTGATCATGATGAGTGGATAGAACTTGGTTATGTAGGGTAGGCGGGTAGCCGACCCAAGGTTCTAAGTGTTTTCTTTCGATTTCTCGAGTGATTCCATCGATTCACCGATGTTTCTTCCAAGATTCGATCCAAGTGTTATGTATGTTGTTCGTATGACGTTTCTCATCGTTTTCTTGATGATTAGGGCCGACCACATGAAGGGAAAAAGGGGGAAGGTCTTGCTGAATTTTCCCCCAATTTCCTAGTGTGGTCGAAGGACCTCGGTTTGAGTTTCTCTCACGATTGATGACTTGATTTCTCTCAACCATGGCCGAGAACCTTTTTCCCCTACCCTGGTTGCTCTCGCTCGAGCATGAGCAGCCTTGGGCATGCTCGGCCGAGTAGGTGGGGAAAGGGGAAAAGGGCTCGAGTTGGTTCACATTTACATGTAGGGTATTAAATCCTTGATTTTATATGGATCACTCAATTATTATATGAAATGTTAGTATTGATAGATTGAGATCACCATGCTATAAGGAAATGTTCTTGATACTGTACATATGGTTAGAATTTCGTATGGCATATCATCTTAAGAAATTTCCTCCATTAATTTTACTAGTATTGAATTCTTACTATGTTAGTCCAATTATTACCTTGCTAGAATTTATTGATTAAATGCAGAATTTAATTACCTTATTGTTGAAAGCATGTTATTATTTATGGTAGTAGTTGTAGAATACTTCCCTTATAACTTATGTGTTGTGATATATTTGTATTCAGACATTTCTACTCTTATGACATGTAATCTACACTTAAGGAATCTGGCGAGTGATGCTAGATACTTATAAGGAAATTATAGGGTGCTTACATTGCCGGGAAGTCTTGAATGAAGACAAGCTAGGTTTCCCACCTAGGAAACAATCAGCGGGCATTAGCGTGCGGCTGTTATGGCCCGGAACGAGGGGGCCGGATACGGGTGAATGCCCGGGGTTAAATAAGGAAACTATAAAACACTTTGCTTGTGTATTGTGATTGTGATGGTTGGTTGAGAAGCATGGACGATCGGAATGACTAATGCTTGACTCGGTGGGTGATTAGGGCCGTGAGATTACACTAGTGGGCCTGCTAGGTTTTAGACCCGAGATGGGCCACGCTGACGGTAGACCCGAGATGGGTGGGACTAGCTATCCCTAACCCGGTGGGTTCCTACGACTAGTTGACCATCCTTGTCGACGGCCCGGCGATTGCTCTAACTTTCCTTATGTGACATGTGGGTCGTGCGGCTAGATAATTATTTTGTCATAAAGGTCGGGCAGGGCCGAGCCACCAGTTCACGTACAGGTTCTAGTGGCCGAGTGTTGCCTAGTCTGGTAAGGCCGTTATGGCTGGTTGTATGGTTAATGGAGGACGACCTTTGGGCCGGTTGTCATATCATGACTAGATTGGATCCCTAAATTTATAAATTGCTGACTTATATGCATGTTGTTAATGGGGATTTATGTGGAGGTTCAGAAGGACTGCTCACTGAGTCCCATGTGGACTCATGGTTTATCTCTCTTGTTTTTGAAGAGCCCGACTAGTGAGGTGAGGCTTGGAGTCATGGTGCAGCTGGAGGGCAGGCAGTGGTGTAGATCTCGTAGCAGCGTCTAGTAGTCATAGTCGTGATGTCTAGGGTTATTTCTTTATATGCACTGAGTGATGTTTAATTTGAAAACATGTCTTTGACTTTTAAATCGAGTTGTTCTTAATAGTTGGTTTGTTTTTACAACTATTTTAAAATTGTTCGAAACTCTCTTTTAAATTAAATAAAAGTTTGTGTCATTTTCTTCTACTTGTATATTTTTTGGTTGGTGTGTATTCTCAGCATTTTGATATTCAGTGCATGTGGTAGGCTTGAGGGTAGAACATAAACCCTGGCCGATCACGCGATCCAGAGTTGGGGCGTGACACCACTGGTGTACTTAGTTTACTAGGATTATTTGCCCTTTAGGGTTTGAGGTGGGAGAGTGCTCTCGGTGAGAAGGCGGAGACTTTCGGGTGTGGAAGTGCCTTGGTGTGAGAGTGGTGATTCTCCAAGGTAAAGTCCTCGATTGAAAGAAAACAATTATAATCTATTAAAGCTAAGATGGAAATCCTAAGCGAGGGTGCTTAGGTAGTGGAGTAGGCATTGGGGTCGAATCACTATAAATCTTATTGTTTGCATTGCTTACTTTGAGTTTTGATTATTTGAATTATTTACTTGCTTCCGCATTTACCTAATTGAATTGAACTCTTGCCTATGTAATCAAGAAAAGGATTAAGACCGGATTTAGGCTAAAGTTTTAGCAAACACACTATTCACCCTCCATCTAGTGTAGGCCATTTCACCAACATAATTTTGCACATTTAGGGATCAGAGCATAAAATCCTATCATTCAAGACTTGAAACAGTATCCTCCTCAATCACGGCATGAAGTAGTAATCTCCTCAATCAAGGCCTGAAGCAGTAACCCTCTCTTTCAAGACTCGGAGTAGTAACCCCCTTTGTTCAAGGTTTGAAGTTGTAATTGCTCTCTTGAGTGCTCCTCCACTTTAGTTCTATTATGCATCTTCTTTCTACAAATGGAGTCAGCCAAGTCTCCCTCAAGTCCACAATGAAAAGAGTTTATGGGAATGATTTATAAGAAAGTTATTTCTGCTCCGGATAAGGGCGTGTCATCTTCTAATCTTGAAGAAAAGGTTATGACGTCTTTCAATCCGATGTAAAATAAAGAGCCTCTTCTCCTCCTCGTGGTCACCCAAAGCAAGTCAAGTTTGGTCATTGTCCTACTGATCACCTTCCAAGAAAGGGTCGAGGTTTGCAAATTATTATTCAAGATTCTCTACCTAGGGTTTCTATTCCTGAGGGGGAGAATTCTCATGTTGAGGGGGAGATTTGTATGACAGTCATTTTCTATTCAGGCATTTCTTTTCAAGCTGACCCAGTTGAAATTGCCGCATTTGATGTCACTATTCATGATTCATCTCTAGTGATTACTAGTCCCACTAAATTTGCTACAGATTCTACTCATGAGGAAGAACAAACAAATCATGTTCCTGCACCTATGACAGATACAAGGGATCTTGCACCGAATTCCCTCAGTCGAAATGCCACTAGTTACAATAGTTGACCTTGTACCATAAACAATTACAACTGTACCAAAAGCAGTTGAAACTGCTACTCCAGTTCCTCAAGCAATTTTTGTTCTTGTAGCTAAATGTGAGATTGAACATCAAGTGCATACTGAGGAGGCTGTCTAGCAAATTACTGAGAATGCTACTGAATTGTAGAAGAATCCAAACAGCTCCGATCAAGAAAGAAATCCTCTAAATATGCTTGGAAGACTTTAAAGAAAACAATCACCAACAAGCTACACAAATGGCTACTTTTTGATGATCTCTACCCTATTTGGAAGGCTCTTCAATTAAGAGGTATTATCTCACAAAGACCTCTAGATTTAGCATAGTTTTCTTTGAAGTGAAAACCAGTTTTTGACATTCTTGAGAAAAGGATTTTATCTATCTCTTTCATGATCGTTACTCCTTACTACAAATTACCTATCTTGGAGTTTTACTGCAATCTTGTCGAGGATATATCTGATCCTGAAAGCAGTCACTTTCAACGAATATTTGTTAGATGAAAGTGATACTCTTTAGTCATGAGATCATTAGTGAGTTTCTTGGTTTTACTCCTTCTTCTTCTTCAACTGATCTTCCGGATGAATCCAATACTGATGTTTTGAAAATTATTGGGCCAGAGGTATCAAATGGTAAAATTATAGACTGAGCAGGTGGACTTGATATTAAATCTTCTTCTTTGAATACTTTCTATGCAGTGTTGTTTCTAATTGCAAGTTATTTCTGGATCCCTACATCTGACATCACTTTTCGGAGCAAAGAAATGGTGATGTTGTTGTTCAAGATAACCAATGGGATACATTTTGATGTAGGATGTTTGAATTTTGAACAAATCACAACTCTTAGATCTAGAATTCTAATTCTAGGATGTTTTTGATCTTTCCAAACTTAATTTATGGAATTCTGGAAAGGCAATGGTTCAAATGCTCACCTGAAGAGTTTCTTGAACCAATTGGTTCATCCCGGAAGATTCATTATAAGTTTTTGAAGAGGGTGAGTACTCCTGTGAAGTCCCAGCCTGGTTCCAGTTCAAACAAGAAACCCTCTGGTGCTTCAACATCTAGTGAACAGTCTATTCTTAAGGAACTCTTTAATGCAAGGGAAACCATATCTCCGCCTTAGCAACAGTTTATATCTATTGAGAAGAAAGTCATTAAGCACTTCAATAGGTCTTGTTTCTCCCTCCTCTGGTAGTCTTTCAGGTTCTTGAAGCTCTAATTGTTCTTGGTACTCTCACTAGCTCTCCTTTGGCATATTATGCCAAAAAGGGGAGAAATGATACATCCAGTTGCAACCTTTTTTATCTTGCCTATTATTTGGTTGCAATTGTATTTTGGTTTGACTACTGTGACTGTTTATTTGTCTGTGTAACTTTGTTGGTTGTAATATTTTGTCTATTGTTTTGGATGAGTGGATGACTATTGTGTTTTGCCAAATAAGCCAAAGGGGGAGATTGTTAGTGTTTGGCTTATGTGTGTTGACTATATTTGGCAAAAGTATTCTCAGATTGTTCTCAATTGAATAGACAATTACAACTGCTTTTGCCTATGAGGAGTTTTGTTAAGTTCTCAACTGTAAAGACAGTCACAACTACTTTCGTTGTTGTGCAGTTTATTTAAAGCTTATGATACTATGTGTGTTGTCTCTTAACTCAGTTACAACTCATCTTGCTTGATGAGTTGCTTGAATGTTGTGACTGTGATATACTTTGGACATTCTCTTGACAGCTTGTGTTTTTGCCAAATAAGCCAAAGGGAGAGATTGTTAGTGTTTGGCTTATGTTGTATTGACTATATTTGGCGAAAGAATTATCGTCAGTTCTCAGTTGTATGATAGTTGCAATTACTATGGAGTTTATGCTGAAGTTCTCAGTTTATATTTACATTCTGTGTCTAAATGTTAATTACTTTGTGGTTGCTTAAACAAAAAGTATTCCAGGTTATTCTCAATTAAATGGACAGTCACAACTATGAGGAATTCTACTTATGTTGAAGACAGTTACAACTGTGTGAGGACAGTCTCAACTGCTCATACAGACTATGGTTTTCTGGATAAGGATGTTGCGGATATGATGACTTTTGGTTTCCAATATTAATGATGATTATATTTTATCTCAAATATTTTTAAATCATCTTTAATTATTTGTTTATTGCCTATGGAAGAAATGAAGTAGTATTCATTGATGGGCTAACGGTTATCTTGAAGACTTTATAACCAAAGTCAATTATGGAAGAAATGAAGTGGTCTTCATTAATGGGCTGACAGTTTTTAAAAGCAGAGTTGGTGTGATGTGGAAGAAATGAAGTCAATTGAAGTAGTAGTTTTTGATGAAGCTTTTATGGCCAAAGTATTATGATGTGTTATAGCTGCCTTTTGAGTTTGAAACTACTGAAGTTAAGAGTTTTTTGTTAAGTGGCATTTATGAAAGTTGGTTTTCCTTTTCTATTTATGAGGAAAGACAAGTTGTTGATCTACAAGTCTCCTATGTCAACACAATCTTAACTGCTCGTTGGTCAGTTACAACTGCTCTAGCTATAGTAAAGTTTATACTGCTGCGATGTTTATCCTGCTGCGGTGTTGCTTGAATATTGTTGAGATTATTGATAATATATATATATATAATATCCCGATGATATATAATTATATATATGTATTTATGGTGGAGTTAATCTTGATTGATCATTTATTGTGACTTTTGGACTTGATCATTTATGGTGACTTTTGGACATGGTCTTTTATGATGCTTAACGGAATTTTGGCCATCATGGAACTACTACTTTATGGCTTTGATCGTTCACTTTGGTGGAGTTATAGTCATCATGAAGCTTTATGGCCTTGGTCATTCATTGCTCGAGTTAATGGTCATCATGGAATTAGGAGTTTCTCTTGTGGAGTAATGTCTATGTCTTATGGGTTGCCTACTCTGCTTATAAAAGGGTTGAGAGAATATTTGAGAAGATTTGACCATCTCTGACGGATCCACTCCTATCCACCCCAATACGGATCCTCGCCTATTGATATACTCTTATGGATCCACTTCTATCAACTCCTATGTTCATAAATTATGTTGTATAAATTATGTTGTCAGTTATATGAGGAGTTGAGACTGTTGAGTGCAAGACTACTGAGTGTAGACAACAACAATCTATCATTCTTATCTTATGTGTGAAGTTGGTTTTGGGCTGTTAACTCGTTACAACACAAGGACTGTGTGGAGGACGGAACTCTATGACTGAGATGTCATAGAGAGGCAAGTTGGTATGTACTTGTAATAGCAAATAGGTTTTTTATTATTTCCAATTCACTGTAGTACTAATAGTTGGAATTTGGGTGTGAAATCGAGAGGACTTATATTGTAGTTATAGTGGATTGGGCATCTATCCGGTGAGTGCCCCACAGATTAGGTGACAGGCTTTGTCACTGAACTGCGTAAATAAACCTTTGGGTTTGCATGTGATTTTTGTTTTTGGTTCTTACTTTGCTACTAGTAGAAGTTGCAACTCCCTATGCAATTGTCTTTAACAGAGACCTATACTTTATTGTCAAGAGCTATCAACAGGAGTGGTAACACGTTCTAAACTTAGAAACATTTGTCAATACGTAGCTTTCATTTCTCAAGTAGAGCCTAAAAACATTAAGGAAGCCTTAGAAGATGAGTTTTGGGTTATTTGCATGTGAGAGGAACTAAGTCAATTTGTAAGGAATGATATTTGGGATTTAGTACCCAGACCTAGTGAACAAATCGTAATTGGGACTAAATGGGTTTATAGAAATAAATTAGATGATGATGGATTAGTCATTAGAAACAAAGTTAGGTTAATGGCCCAAGGGTATCATCATGAAGAAGGAATAGATTATAATGAAACTTATGCTCTTGTAGCTAGATTAGAACCAATTCGTGTGCTTTTTGCTTATGCAAGTTTCAATGTTTTAAACTTTTTCAAATGGATGTTAAAAGTGCATTTTTGAATGGTTTTATAACGGAAGAAGTTTATGTTGAACAACCCTCTGGTTTTGAAATTTTTGAATTTCCAAATCATGTTTTCAAACTTAAAAAGACTTTATATGATTTAAAACAAGCCCCTAGGGCTTGATTGAAAGGCTTTTCAACTTTTTGATTGGACAAGGTTTTAGCATTGGAAAAGCTGATGTGTCTCTTTTTATTAAGAATGATAAAAATGATATTTTACTTGTGCAAATCGATGTGGATGATATCATTTTTGGTGCTACTAATGAATGGCTTTGTGAGTGGTTTGCCAAATGTATGCAAGAGGAGTTTGAGATGAGCATGATGGGAGAACTCTCCTTCATGCTTGGACTTCAAATCAAGCAAACCAACAAAGTCATCTTCATCAATCAAGCAAAGTAAACAAAGGAGCTCGTTAAAAGATTCGGGATGAATGAAGCCAAGATTGCTTCAACACCAATGAGCACATCCATCAAGCTTGATAAGGATGAAGACGGTGTAAAGGTAGAAGAAAAGCGATATCGAGGTATGATCGGTAGTCTCCTTTACATAACCCGCAAGTAGGCCAGATATTATGTTTAGTGTATGTGCATGTGCTAGATTTCAATCATGCCTCAAGATGTCTCATTTAAGTGCAGTCAAATGAATATTGAGGTATCTAAAAGGTACGATTAAATTAGGATTATGGTATCCATGTAATGCATCTTTTGAGTTAATTGGTTTTTCGGATGCCGATTTCGTCGGATGTAAAGTAGATAGAAAAAGCACTAGCGGGTGTTGTCAATTCCTAGGGATGAGTCCTATTTTTTGGTTTTCCAAGAAACAAATCTCAGTTGCAGTTTTAACTACTGAGATGGAATACATCGTCGCTAGTTGTTGTGCACAAGTCCTTTGGATGAAGCAAACCCTTTTGGATTATGGACTTAGCTATTTATGCATACCTATACATTGTGATAACACTAGTGTAATTAACTTAACTAAAAATCCAATATTACACTCTACGACTAAACACATTGACCTAAGGTACCACTTTCTTAGAGACAATGTAGCTAAGGGTAATATCTTCGTAGAATTTGTGCCTACAGATAAACAATTTGCCGACATATTCACAAAACCCTTAAATGAATAAAGCTTTACCAACTTAAGGATGCAATTAGGAATTTGCAATCTTTCATATGCCTTTCTTGAAAAATTTGTTTTTGTGTAGTATTATCACACTCATGTAATGCCTTGTAGTGGGGCTTTGCGACTTATCGATGTTTGTCTTCCATTGGCTCACATTGGTAGGGAGGACTATAGTGATAGATGATACTTGGTAGTTATGGATTTCTTGGTTTTCATGATGAAACTCATTAATAGTACCATGTTTCTTGCCCTTTTTGATTAATATCAAAAGGGGGATAAAAGACTTGGTCACATTTGTTTTCATGATGCATATAGATAGGGGGAGTCGTAAGTTAGATTTGCATGTCAATTGGGGGAGCATATGTTAGTTTTCTATTCTGTTTATCAAGAACTCACAAATGAACACTTGAATTGATTAAATTTCATGGTTTGTTTGTCATCATCAAAAAGGGGGAGATTGTTGGCTCAAGGGTTGCCCCTATGCTTCGATCTTTATTTTGATGATAACAAACATGAAACTAATGCATTTGTGGAGTTTTGAGTTCAAGTTGATGGTACGATATGCGTGAGAACTTCATTCAAAAAAATGCCAAGAAACGTCAAAAATGGCTCCGACGACGATCGCGTAGAATCCTAGGATTAGAGTTAGAAATCACGTAATAAGCCTCTAGGAATTCATCCTAAACGTGATTATAATCTTTTCCAAGTCAAAACTCGGAGACAAAACTTGAAAAAGAACATCGCGTAAAGAAATCAACAAAACTACAGTTTTCCAGGGTCCGGGCGATGGGCGGTGGAAGGTGACCGGCCCATCAGCCAGCCATCGACTGCTGGAGCCCGAAATCAGGTAGAGGGCTTCGGTCGATGGTCGGTCGCTCGGTTGATCGACCTACCTTCGGCCGACCATTGATCGGGTGACCTATCAGAATGAGGGGTTAAAAATACCCCTCATAAACTCTCACCTACTTAGTTCTATAGTTCTTTAAGCCTTCAAGAGTGATTTATAAGCCCTCCAAAGTTGATTTCCATGCCCGAGCTTCGACAATTCATCTTCTACTCGGAGTGCTCTTCCTGTCTCGACTCCTGCTTCAAATTGCACCATTTGAGTTGAGGAGTTGGGGACCTTGAAGGCTAAGAAAGGAGCACACAAGCTTAGTTCATGTCACACCCCAAATCTGGTATGACCGGCTAGGATACGCCATGTACCCCGAAGCCTAACACAACTCAAACCACATACACAACAATAACCTGAACAAACAATGACATTTCAAAAGAGAATAAATAGACTTCAATTCCAAACCAATACATAGACTCAATGAAATATAAATGTTCAAGTTATTTAAAGAAAGTTTAATTATTAGAAATAATTCGACATACCCTAAAGTATGTTCCCTAGGTGTAAAAATATATATAGGACCCTAAAATCTAACCTTAAAGTGGTGGCCGTCCACCCTAGGGTTCCTAAAGAACCCTAAAGGGTGGGGCGGCATACCCAAATCCCCCCAAAATATTCTTCTTTCCTCAAGATACCAAACAAGCATCAAGAACCCTCAACAACCATCAATAAACCAAGAGAATTCCTCAAGAATTCAAGGAAGAAGAGGGGTGGTACAGCAAGGGTAGGGGCGGCCAAATCACCCAAAAATCGATTCGACGAAATCACAACGACGACGAGAAAACCCTCAATCCGAATACTCAATCCGATACGACAAAATTGATGAAAACCCCATGACATAGGGATGGCGGCATGGCTGAAGAAAAGGGGAAAAAAATAAGGGCTAATCCACTCACCTCTTTGGAGAAGACGGAGAGGAAGAAAACTCTAAGGATCTTCCTTCAATCAGCGCCAACGAACTCACAGAATTCCGGCTTTGGCGACTCCTCCTCCCTCCTTGGGTGTCACCTCTCCCTCTCTCTAATGGCATCGGGTGGCGTGGGGGCTAAATATACGCCCCAAATGACCAAAATGCCCTCACTCAACGATTCGACTTCTAAAACCCATATCTAACCCGATCTAACTTCAATTCGGGTTCCGATTGAACCGATAGACACATCTCGAGACCCTTTATCATCCTAGCATGCTAAATCACAAAAACAAGGCAAATAAATTTTTCCTAATTTTTTTTATATGTACTGCTTACTTTGATTCAATCCTTAAGCTCTACGCCAATCCGTGCTAACTCGAGCCCACGGTCTCCTGCTTAAGGATAAAATATTATTATTAGGATTTTGGGCATTACAGTTCATTTCCTTGCTCCTTTAGATCTTGTTTTCCATTGTTATATATTCAAGTGTGTTTTTCATTGTTAGCTTGTAAGTTGTGCTAGGTGAACATCTTAGGGTTTCTTTGTAGATTTGTGTTTTGCCTAAGTGAATAGGTGTTGAGGCTTTCTCAAATGGTTGAGAAGTTAGTCTTCATTGTATTTGTTAGTGTTGGCACTTTATGAGATTTTCTATATGTGGCAAAAGTACTCGAGGATAATTCTCAAACAACAACAAGAAGTACTGCTATATTGAGGATTGTTTCAACTGTGTGAAGATAATTTCAACTGCTCGAGCAACCTATTGATTTCATTACAAGGATGCAACGCAAAAAGAGGATTTTTTTGTTTCCTACAAAGATGATGACTCTTGGTCTGCATTATTAATGATGATTCTCTTTTGTTGTCTCCTAGTTATTTTAATCATCGTTAATTATTTTATTACCTGGTTAACTTTTAGAGGTGAGGACCTCTTGAACATTTCCGGACATTACTCATTGGATCTTTATGATCTTTATGAGTTAAGGGTTGTCGATTTGTTTTGAACCGACGACTGTTGGTTGTTAAACTAATGTTTTTATTAAACAAATAGTTTTGACAGCATTGATTCAGATCTTTTAGTTTTCACATATAAATTCCAATGAAAAGATCTGAATACTCTCCATGTGTGAACATTGTGTTTCCAGTTATTGAGAGGAGTTGAGACTGCTGAGTGCAGAACGATAATAATCTACTTTTATTATCTTCAAGAGAAGATGGTCTTGGGCTGATAATTCGCTACAACACAAAGCTGTGTGGAGGACGGAACTTCGTGGTTGGGATGTCATGGAGAGGCAAGTTGGTATGTACTTGTAATAGCAAATAGGTTTCTGTTATTTTGCATTCAATGTAGTACTAGTAGTCAAATTTCGGGTGTGAAATCCTAAGGAATTATATTGTACTTATAGAGAGTGGATTGGGCATCTGTCCGATGAGTGCCCCGCAGATTAGGTGATAGGTTTTGTCACTAAACTGCATAAACAAACCTTTTTTGTTTGCGTGTGATTTTTTATTTTGGTTCTTACTTTGCTAAAAGTAGCAGTTGCAATAATAGTTGCAACTTCCTATTCAACTGCGCTTAACAGAAGTTCCCTTAGAGACATATATTGTCAATTGGTATCAAAGGAGTTGTTCTAACCTTTACTTGCACAAGATACTTGGTGCGTCTCTTTTTTTTCAGGCTCAAGATGGAAGAAATGCCTATGGAAAATTCTATCAATGTTCCTCACTTAGTTATCGGAACAAACTATGTATATTGGAAGGCTAGGATGAGAGCTTTCATCAAATCGTTGGATGACCATTGCTGGGACTCTATAGAAGTCGACTAGACTCCTCCAACAATTGATGGGACTGAGCGTAAGCCAAAGAACAAATATACAAAAGCATAAATAGTTGTACTAAACAATGATAATAAAGCCCTTAATGCTATCACCAGTGGAGTTTATCCTTTTGAATTTAAACTAATCTCGGCTTGTACCTTGGCAAAGCAGACATGAGAAATTTTAGAAACAAATCATGAAGGATCCCTAACACTTCAAAAGTCAAAAGTTGAAATCCTCAACACTAGATTTGAAAATCTGAAGATGGGAGAAGAGTATACAAGATTTTCATTGGCGTGTCAAAGACCTCATGAACAATGCTACCAACCATCGAGAGTCATTCTCTAAAGAAAAGGTAGTAAGGAAAGTTTTGAGATCCATGCCTACCAAAGTTCGATATGAAAGCTGCTGCCATAAGTGAAGTTCATGACCTATCTGCTATTACTCTTGACACTCTGATGGGCAAACTTGAAACTTCTGAGTTTGAATTATCCGAAAAATATTCTCATAGAGAAAAGAAGAAGAATCTTGCCTTTAGAGCTATTGAGGATGAGTTCAACTCAAAAGATTGTTCTGAAGAGTAAATATTTGCCGTATTGGCTCTTATGAAAAAGAATTTCAAGAGATTTCTAAGAGTTAAGAATAGGATAAACGAGAACTCTTAGTCCAGTTTGTAGTCCAAACAGTAGTTTCAACCGCCTAAGTCTGCTAGTTGAAGATCAAACTCCTCTGCTGGAGAAAATAGAATAAGTCAATTGTCTAGAAAAAAGGATGATCTCAAATAGAAGTTCAAAGGCATCCAATGCTTTGAATGTGCAGGATTTGAACATATGAGATCAGAATGCCGAAATCTTCAAAAGAAGATCAAGAAGTCATTCACTGCAACTTGGAGTGACGATAATGAAGGAACTAACCCAGAAGAGCAAAACTTAACAAGTCACTTGGCTATTAGACCCTTAAGGAGAAAGTTCAATCCCTTCAAAGATAAATTGTTCAAAAGGAAGACAAAGAGTCTAAGTTGAATTCCGAACTTGAAAAGGTAAAGAAGGAAGTTAGAATGATGAATTCTACAGGTACTCTTAACAAAAATTTGAGTGCATGAAAAAGACCTTCTAATCTTAAGGGACTAGGATACACTAGTTCATGCCAGTTGAAACGCCTATCTCAACTGCCTCGAGGAACTTTCATAGAGGCTCTTCAAGTCATGAAAAGCCTACTACAAGAAAGGGAAATAGGATGCCCATATGCTACTATTGCAGATGCAGAGGAGACATTATAGCAAATTGCTTCAAACTCTCCAACAAATGTAGGAGAAAGAATCATATAAATTGCCCAAGGCAAAATGTTAAGCGAATTTGGGTAAGAAAAAATGATTTTAACTGCAATGTTGCTTTTATGTCAAAGACTATTTCTTGTATTGGATCTTTGTATTTCGATAGTGGATGTTCTCAGCATATGACTGCAAGTCTTGAAAATCTGAAAGATATTCTAGAACATGGAGGTGCAACTGTCACTTTTGGAGATGGAGGACATGGAAATGTCATAGGAGTTGGAACTCTCAATGTTCTAGGAATTCCTATTCTGGAAAATGTCCTGCTTGTAAGAGGTCGCAAGGCTAATCTTGTGAGTATAAGCCAATTATGTGATCAAAATTTAAATGTTCAATTTACAAAAATAGTTGCAAGGTTCTTGGTAAGGATGGTGACTATATTCATAAAAGGAATAGATCTAGAGATAACTGCTACAAAATTGCCTATTCTTCTATTTGTCTTTCAGCTGCCTCTTCTGACATTAATCTACAGATAACTGTTAATTACAGAGATCTAAAGAAACTTGTAAATGCTGAAGCGGTCAGATGTGTTCCTAAACTTTCAGGAGAACCAGAGGCTGTCTACGGTGCTTGTCAAGAAAGAAAGTAGACTGGGCAGTCTCATCAATAGTTACAACTGGTAGCTATTTCTAAACCTCTTGAGCCTCTTCACTTGGATCTTGTCGGTCCTATGCAGGTTGAAAGTATTGGTGGTAAAAATTATGTCCTTCTCTGTGTAGATGATTTCTCACGTTTTACTTGGACATAATTCCTAAAGAAAAAATCCAATGCTTTTAGCATGTTTAAATCTCTATGTTTGAGACTTCAGAATGAGCAAGAACTCACTATTTTGAAGGTGATCAGAATAAGGAGTGATCATGGTAGAGAATTTGAGAACATTTCCTTCTCTGAATTCTGTGATGAAAACGGTATATCACATGAATTTTCTACTCCAAAGACTCATCAGCATAATGATGTAGTTGGAAGGAAGAGCCATACTATATTTGAAAGATTTCGGACTGAAGTCATCAACACAGCTTGCTACATTATAAATCGAGCTTTTCTCAGACTAAGAT
This sequence comes from Canna indica, assembly GCA_034359265.1. NCBI lineage: Eukaryota > Viridiplantae > Streptophyta > Magnoliopsida > Zingiberales > Cannaceae > Canna > Canna indica. The sequence goes on along the minus strand of CP136890.1, from coordinate 44,916,973 downwards.
CTACTGAAACTCCTTATGAATTATGGAAAGGTGGAAAACTTAACCTTAAAGGTTGATGACTCTCAAATATGTTAGACCTCGCTGATTGATGATAAGGTTGTCCCAACTATTGATAAGACTGCCCATAATTTCTCCAAGGGTATTGAACAATTAGTTGAAACTACTATTGGCCTAAGGTTTTCAACCTTAGTCTTAATCGATTTTTATGGAGAAATATTTTCAGATTCCATATCGATTTGTGTGTGACTTTCTCGATTGGAAATATTGAAAAATTGGTGAATAAAAAGTACATTGATCGACGCGCTCGGATTCGTCGGGAAGAATAGAGTTTAGGTTTAGGGTGTCTAGAATGATTGTATCAATCCTCATAATGATGCATATATCCCTAGGACATGAACCTAATCTATTACCAAGAGTTTCCAAGTGAAAAACAACATCTTGGATGGGATGGTGTAACATCCCGGAACAACCCGTAACAACCCGGATGAACAACCCAGATGCATAACCTAGATGGACAACTTGTAATAGCACGGAACAAGCCACATGGACATCCCGCAACAACCCAGATGAACATCCTGGAATAACTTGGAACAACTCGGATGGACAACCTGGAACAACCCGGATTTCCATTTCAGAATAGCCTGACAAGTACTGGTACTCTGCAAGTATTCCCAGAATCAACTAGTCAAACATTCCAAAATTTCCAGAATGCCCCCAATGGCTCTATCTTGAATTTCTATCCATTGAGCTTGTTTGAAACCGAACTCCTACCCTTGGGATCTCTATAAAAGACCCCAAACTTGCCTTCCAAACCAACCTAATACTTCATCAGATATCTTTTAACACCCAAGAGCCTTCATTGAGTCAATCTTTATGCAAAACCCTAACTTTCAGCTTCTACCCTTGATCTTGCCTTCGACCTTCAATTGTTTCATCGTCAAGGCATAAAGAGGAGCTAGGACTTCTTGTATTGATTATTATTGCTCTCATTTACTTGTGTTTTTAGTGTTTATTTGATTGTATATCAAGTGTATAAAGATCTAGTTGTAGATCTTGAGTTTGATGGTTGCCTTGGTGTTGAGATGTAAATCCATCGGTGTAAATATAATTTACGAGGATTAGTTGTGTTGTCCTTAGGTTTGAGGTGGGAGAATGATCTCGGTAGGAAGACGGAGACTTCCGGATGTAGAAGTGCCTTCGGTGTGAGAATGGAGACTTTCCAGTGAAACTCATTGTAAGGAAACACTTTAATCTAGTAAGCTAGAGTTGGAAATCCTAAGCATGGGTCCTTAGGGTAGTAGAGTAGGCATTTGGGCCGAACCACTATTAATCTACTTGTTAGCATTGCCTTTGGTTGAGTGTGATTAGCTCGTTCTTACTTTGATTATCTTGTTTCTAAATCACTAATTTATCCTAACTTGATAAACTCATCTAGTATCATAAAGTAGATAAATACTTGTTTTTGTATCGATATTACTTGTGCTTGCTTAATTGCTATTTACTCACTTCCGCATTCATCGTGTTTAATTGAGCTCTTGCCTAAGTAATTAAGAATTGATTAAAACCGAAATTAGGCTAAAGTTTACCGAACACACTATTCACCCCCCCCCCCCACCTCTAGTATAGGCCATTTAACTTACATTTGGTATCAGAGCGGGTTAGTAGATTGAGATTTCACCATCTCTTCTACCTTTAGCTCGATTCTTAAAATGGGACTAGAGAGTATAGCGTTTGCACCACCTAGGTTTGTTGAGATAAATTTTGGTCTTTGGAAATATAGGATGTACACATATTTAAAGACTAAAGGTTTTGGTGTCTTGAACATATTAAGATTAGAATTCATTGAACATAAGGTTGACATGCATGCTTGGAATGAATTAGATTAAAAAATGTTTAAGTTTAATGGAGATGCCATGAATTATATACTTTGCACAATATCAAATGGCATCCTAGAAAAAGTCATGCATTGCTCTTCGGCTTTTGATTTATGGGCCACTTTAAATGTTTTATATGATCATGCTAAAATCGAAGAGATTGACACTTTTAATGAAGGTGGTGATGACAATGGTCACTCACCTACCACTAATCTTATTTTTGATTCCCATAGTGCTTCTAGTCAAAGGAGCAATTCTAAGAGCCGAAAATGAAAGGTAATCTGTCATGCTTGCAAAGAAAAAGGGCATGCGAAGAAAAATTGCCCAAGAATGACATAACAAATTAAGGTAGAGGTCAAGTGTTTCCACCTCCACCTCTCACTCACTTGAAGCACCCTCTAGCCAAGACTACGAAGCCACATTCAAAGTTTGCCTCATGGATGCTATTGATGAGGTACACTATCCTTTGCCTAGTCATGCTAATGATAATGATGATGCTAGCTCTACTAGTTCTCATAACATGCCATATGATGAGCTAGTAGATGAGTGTTGGAAAATGTATGCCTTGCTTGTTAGAAAATATAAGGAAAATAAAATGTTGAAGAAGGAAAAAGTGATGCTTAATTCTCATTTGCATGAATCCAAATTATAAAATGAATAGTTGAAGTCTAGATCATTTGAGTCATTCCATGATAATTTAGAACTTGAGTTAAAGCTTTGAAACTTGAAAATAATGATTTGAAAAATGATTTCAAATTTGAGAATGAGACTTTGAAAAATGAGAATTGTATGATGAAATCTCAAATGCAAGCCTTACACAAATCCATTAATGTCTTGGAAAATGAGGTTGTTTTCTTAAGTAGGAAAACTAGTAATTTATCACATGCTTCATCATTTAGAAATCATAGGAAGAAAAATGTTTCATCTAAGAATGCTCATGTTCTTCATGTTTCTCATGCTAAGCATTCTAACATTAGATCTCATGTTCATAAGAATGGTAAAAAGAAAGAATTCCATGAACATTGCTTTTGTTGTGGCAAATATGGGCATGCAATTTATGATTGTGCTTTCAAAATGAACCCGAGTGTTGTTAAGACACTTTGGGTACCTAAGCTCATTGACCCCCACGGACCCAAAGTCATTTGGGTACCAAAATCATCATGTTCTCTTGTAGGGTGAGCTACCACACAAAGGTAAAGATAAATGGAATATTGAAGTTTACCTTGGATTCAAACGAAAAATCTCCAAGAGGTTGCAACTTCAAGTCATCATGATGCCATAGGTGTAGAAATTGGCATCTAGGTATATTTCGTATCATCTCATTGCTTTGCCTGGTTTCATTTAAGTTGCAGTATATGATTTTTATTTGAGTTGTTTTCTCCGCTCTTGATAAGGGTATTTTGAAAAATGATTTTTGATTTTTGATTTCCGGTCTTTTCGGAGACCTATGTGGCCTATAACAGGCCTAAGCGACCTTGTGGTTCTAAATCGTAGGCTCATTGTGGCCTTTCGGTTTTCAACCAATAGGAAGGGTTAGATCTTACTTTTCAAAATTTTCATATTTTAAGATCTCTTGATTCATTTTGGTATCATGAATGACTCATTTTGAAAATGAATCCTTGCTATTTAGTGCAGTTGGACTTGAAAAATGCTACTTGATTTCCCACTTCTTTATTTAGTTTAATAGCTTGCTAGTAGTCATGTTTTCATTATACTACTAATGATTGTTGCTTCCAAGTTATTGTAAATTTAAATGGAAGGCAAAATTGAAGGATATACAAATAAATTGGAATGAGAGTTGACAAGTTTGGAAACATTTATCTCAAATGAGGTATGATCTTGACTTTTATTAAAATATAGTTTAATTACCTCAATAACTATATATGCTTGAATGATTTCTCTATGCTCATGATTGATTATGCATGATAGATGTTTGACATTTCATGAGTAGGTAAAAGTTTGATAACTTAGCCAATTTCATAATATCTTGATTGAATGAAACTTGCTCTATGTTAAAATTCATATTAGAGACCTCATTTTGAGTTAATAGTTGGTAAACATGTTTAGATACACATATCACATGATTCTAGGTATTTAAACTTGAAAATTCATATATAGATGAATATGGTAATAACAAATCCACTTTAGGGGACTTAAACTTGAAAATGATTGACCCAAGTCAATAAATCAACTTGGACACTTCATTTTAAATCCAAACTACATAAATATGTTTAGAAATATGTCTGACATGTTTCCATGCATTTAGAATGAAAATTTCATATGGATATGGAGAAATTAACATAGAGGCCATTTCATGATAACCTTTTTAAAATAAATTTGACCTAACTCAATATTTTGACTTAGATATCTCATTTTTTATCCATACTTGAGAAACATGTTTAGATATACTCATGTTAGTTTTCTATGTGCTTATATATGGAAATTCATGAGTAAAGTGATGAAATGGTATTTGATCCTTGTTAGGAGGATGTCACGCCCCAACTCAGGGTACCCCGAAGCCTACCACATGCACTACACAATAATATACATGAAAACACTGTACATCAAGGCAACACAAAATAAGGAAGAGCGGCACAAATCTTTATTCAAAATCAAAATAGTTTTAAAGGGTTTCAATTTCGAAGGAAACAACTCGAGTTTCAAAGTCTAAAATAGTTACAAGTTTTCAAGAACAAAACCATTCAGTGCATGTCTAACAACCCTACTCGACGCGACTACGACTACATGACTACCTGCTACGAGATCTGCGCCAACGCCTACCCTCCAGTTGCACCATGCCACCAAGCCATACCTCACTTGTCGGGCTCTGCAAAACAACAACAAACAAAACCATGAGTTCACTAGAAACTCAATGAGCGGTCCTTCCGAACCTCCACTTAAATTCCCGATATGATAACATATAAATATATACACAAGGACATATATGAGAAGTCTATGCTAGTCATATCATGGTAATCGGCCAATTGGCCATACTATGCAAATAAGTAGGTTTGGCTATCGAATCCTTTAGACTGAGTATCATTCTGCCACTATGGCCTCATCTTGCATGACTGGTCCGGCTCTATTCGGCCTTCACCACAATACAGTACTTGGTCGCACCGGCCTATACAACATACAAGGAATGTCAATAACAATCACCGGGGCCGTCGACTAGGATGGTTAACTAGTCTCAGGATCCCACTGGATTAAGGATAGCTAGTCCCACCCGACTTGGGTCTACCGTCAGCGTGGCCCACTGACAAAATCTCAAGACCCTCCGCCACTCGGGTCTAACACCTAGCGGGCCCGCTGGTGCAATCTCAAGACCCTAATCACCGCTGAGTTGAGTAGTAGCTATTCCGGCTATCGGTACGCCTTAGTAGACCATCTGAATCACAATACACAATCAGAGTTTCTCAAAGAAAAACTTCCATCTAAATCCCCGAGCATCAACCCATACCCGACCCCTTCCTCGGGTCGCACTAGTCGAGTACTAATGTCCGCTATCCTTCCCTAGGTGTGAAACCTAGTCTATGCATTAAATGCATTATATTCCTTAAGTGTAACCACATTTCATAAGCATGAAAAGGTCAACTTTCGGGTTCATCACAGTATATATGACATAGGAAATTCGTTCTACAATTATCCACATGAATAATCACACGATTTCCAAAAATAAGGAGATTAAATTCAACAATAAATTTCTAAATTTTGATAAGCAAACGAGGAATATAACATGGCAAGGATTGGACATTTACATTAGAAAATAAATGAAACATTTTCATGATTCACATGTCATTTTAAATTCTAACCATATATGTGTGTTCATGAACATTTCCTTATAGCATGATAAACTCAATCTATCACTATTAACATATCATACATAAAGTGAGAAATCTATAGCATAAACGATGAAATAAAACTCTACATGTAAGCATGAACCAATTCGAGCCCCTTTCCCCTCCTTACACCCACTCGGCCGAACCTTACCTAGGTTACTCATGCTCGGCCGAGATTGATCAGGGTGGAAGAAGAGGGTTTTTGGCCATGATCAAGAATAATCGAGCCACAAATCATGAAAAGAACTCGATCCAAGAGGTTACGACCACACTAGGAAATTGGGGGAAAATTCGACATGACCTTTCCACTTTTTCCTTCATGCGGCCGACCCCTAAATCCGAGGAAAACTCCGTGAAACTTCGTCATTCAACAACACATACACAAGATAATTAAATATCGGAAAAAGTTTCGACGAGACGATGGAAATACCATGAGAAATCGACAAAATCCCCAATATCTTGGGTCGGCTACCCGCCTACACTATGGATCTCGGTTAGACCACTCACCTTGATCGGACGAAGGAGATGGACTAGATGAGGACGATCCTGATTTCTCCGACGACGACATGAGACCGGCGCCATCCACGAGCTCCTCTCCCCTTTCCTCTTTCCTCGGGCTGCATGCGACTCTCTCTTCCTTGGAGCCGCATGGCGGCTTGGGGTGAGAGGGTTTTAATCCCCCCCATTTTTTGACACAAATGCCCTCATGACTTAAGTTCCCTCACTCAACTCAACCCGAGCCCGAATTGAGCCCCGACTCGACCCGCGAACCCAATTTCAACCCTACTTGAATCGATCTAGCACATAAATCATATAAACTTAATTCACGAGTCAAACAAATTGAACTATACCTTCTATTCGCGTTGATTTTTGTGACTCAACCCAGCTATTCCCTGATCCCGTACGCTGCACCAAATAAAATTTTTATATTAGGAAATCTCGAGTATTACAACCTTCCCCCCTTAAGGAAAATTTGTCCTTGAATTTGGTAGAGTATTAGGACTCACCATATCCTCGAACAAGGAGGGGTAGCACGCCCTCATGTCTTGCTCTACTTCCCAAGTAGCTTCCTGCCCGGTGTGATGCTCCCACCTGACCTTTACCATGGGAGTTTCCTTGGACCTCAGCTTCCTGATCTGTTGGTCAAATGCCTCTACCAGCCTCTCCTCATATGAGACCGCTGTGTCCACCTCAACCATAGTCAGCTCGATCACGTGGGACTCATCCCTCACATATCTCCGAAGCATTGACACATGAAAAATTGGGTGAACTCTGCTAAGGCTAGGTGGCAAAGCCAGCTCGTAAGCCACAGCGCTCATCCACTTGAGAATAGGGAAAGGTCCAATGAACCTAGGGCTCAACTTCCCCTTCTTCCCAAACTGGACTATCCCTTTCATGGGGGAAACCTTCAGGAACACCAAGTCGCCTTCAGCGAACTCCAACTCTTTGGCCTTCTTATCAATATACATTTTAAGGCGACTCTGAGCCGCCAATAACCTTTCTTTTATCAATTTCACCTTCTCTACCGCTTCCTCAACCAGATCAGGACCTACCATGACAGTCTCTCCTACCTCAAACTAGCCCACTGGTGATCTGCATCTCCGTCCGTACAAGGCCTCAAAAGGGGCCATCCAAATGCTACTGTAATAGCTATTGTTGTAGTCGAATTCAATCAATGGCAGGTGTTTCTCCCTACCTCCTGCCAGGTTGAGGAAACACGCCCCCAGCATATCCTCCAGGGTCTAGATGGTTCTCTCTGACTATCTGCCCGTTTGCGGATGAAAAGCTGTGTTGAACTGCACCTGAGTACCCAAGGCCTCCTGAAAGGACTGCCAAAATTGGGCTGTGAACTGGGTACCTCGATCATTTTGACTATAAATAGTCTGGCGTACTACTCAGCAAAAAAGGTCATTTTGACTGGGATGAAGTGCACGGTCTTAGTCAACCGATCTACTACCACCTAAATGGAATCAAACCCTCCTCTTGACCTAGGCAGCCCGCTCACTAGGTCCATGGTGTTGTCGAGGTTCTGTAGCAGCTCCGCGGGTTTTAGGTGTTTAGCCTTCACTTGCTGGCAGACCAAACACTTGGATATAAACTCTGCTACCTCTCTTTTTATGCCCTTCCACCAGTAGTGATGCCTTAAGTCTCGGTACATTTTGGTGGCCACCGGATGCATCGTATAAGTGGAACGGTGGCCCATTTCCAAAACCTGCCTACTCACCTCTGCCCATATTAGGCACCACGATTCAGTCTCTGAACCTTAGGACACCCTCTGCGTCGACCCTAAAACCGTCTCTGTGTCACCTCTCCGGACCAGATCCTTTATCAGTGAACAAAATGCATCCTCCTCCTGCGCGGCACGGAACATGTCCACCAATGTGGACTATACCCATAGGTGTGCCACCAGGGTACCCGAATCTGATACAGACGGGACTGCTCCCCCTTCCAAGCGCAGTGCTAGTTCCCGAGCTAGTGGCCTTCTCCAGATTTCCAAATGGGCCAAGCTACCAATGGACTTTTTGCTTAGAGCATCCGCCACTACGTTGGATTTCCCTAGGTGATACATACTAGTGCAGTCATAGTCCTTTAGGAGCTCCAACCACCTCCTCTACCTGACGTTCAGCTCCTTTTGGATAAGCAAGTACTAGAGGCTTTTGTGATCAGAATAAATCTCACAGGCCTCCCCGTACAAGTAATGGCACCAGAGCTTCAGTGCAAAAACCACTGCTGCCAGCTCTAGGTCATACGTTGGGTAGTTCTTCTCATGAACCTTTAACTGGCAGGACGCATAGGCTATGACTCTGCCAAACTGCATCAGAACACAGCCCAGGCCAACCCGAGAGGCATCACAGTAGACCAAGAATCCTCTTGAGCCTGAAGGTACGGCCAACACGGGCACTGACGTCAAGCACTTTTTGAGCTTCTGAAAGCTCGCCTCACATTTGTCATCTAATACAAATTTGACATTTTTCTGAGTCAACCGAGTCAAAGGGGTTGCAACCATGGAGAAGTTTTCTACAAACTTTCGTTAATACCCGACCAACCCAAGGAAACTGCGGATCTCAGTCATGCTGGTCGGTCGCTTCTAGTTCTGCACAGCCTCCACCTTTGTGGGATCCACCCTTATCCCCTCCTTGGACACTACATGACCTAGGAACCCTACACTCTCCAACCAGAATGCACATTGGGATAATTTAGCAAAAAACCGGTGCTCGTTCAGGGTTTCTAGGACCATCCTCAAATGCTCGGAGTGCTCCTCCGTACTCTTGGAGTATACCAAGATGTCATCAATGAAGACGATCACAAAACTGCCCAGGTACTCCTTGAACACCCGGTTCATCATATCCATAAAAACCACAGGTGCATTGGTCAGACCAAGGGACATCACTAGGAACTCAAAGTGGCCATAACGAGTCCTCAAGGCAGTCTTAGGTACATCGCAATCCCAAATTCTCAACTGATGGTATCCGGACCACAAATCAATCTTTGAAAACCATTGTGCCACCCTGCAATTGGTCAAACAGGTCATCTATCCGTGGTAGTGGGTAACGATTCTTGATTGTTACCGTGTTAAGCTGCCTATAGTCGATACACATGCGCATGCACCCATCCTTCTTCTTCACGAAGAGCACCCAGAGCACCTCACAATGATATGCTCGGCAGGATGAAGCCCAAGTCCAGCAACTCTTGCAACTGTGCTTTTAACTCCCTAAGTTTGGTCGGCGCCATCCTATAGGGTGGGATGGAGATCGACTTCACCCCGGGCTACAAATCAATGCAGAATTCTATTTCCCTTCCTGGCGGCAGACCGGGTAGCCCTTTGGGAAGGACATCAGGGAACTCGTGAACCACCAGTGTTTCTTCGACGTTCCCTGTCGGGTTTCTATCCTCCTCGGCCAATGATACGAAGGCCAAGAAGGACTGACAGCCGCCCATGAGTAACTTACGAGCCTTCAGGGCCGAAATGACTCCCACAGGCTCACCCCTTCCATCTCCTTCGAAGATAAACTGTGAAAATCCGGGCTTATTGAAAATAACAATCTTAGCCCTACAATCCACTAACACAAAGTGATCCGCCAGCCAATCCATGCCGAGTATGACATCTAGTCCAAGCATTGGTAGAAGTGTCAACTCTTCCCTTAATGCATGACCGAATATGAGCACCTCACAGTCACGGAAAATTATTTCGGCTATTATTGTATCGCCCGTAGGAGAAGACACGACGTACGACACATCAAGCAAAGAAGGTGCTACAAGTAGTTTAGCGGCAAACTTAGGAGATACAAACGAGTGCGTGGCACCCGGGTCAAATAATACATAAGCTGCGGATGAACAGACTAATATAGTACCTATCACCACAGCCTTAGATGCCTCTGCTCCATCGCTGTTCATGGTGTAAACTCGGGCAGACGGTCTCTCAGAGTGATTAACCTGCGACCCCCAACTCTACATTGGATTCTTTTGAGCTACTGTCCCAACTGACATCGGTACTTTTCCTTTCGACTGCTCAGTTCTCTAGCCACCTCTGTCCGGACAATCATCCCTAAAATGTCCGACCTACCTACATTTGAAGCATGCATTCGTGCGGCCATAGCAAGTCCCCCCAGTGCTTTATGTTACTGCAACCACACTGTGGTATTTCTGACTTCTGAGTGGCATCCTCGGACTCTACCTGTCACACTGCCCCTGACCCTGGGCCTCCCCGACCCCGACTACTACTGTGTCCTCGGTTAAGCTAGTGGTCTGCAGCGGCAATAGTTCCCTTAGAGCGCCAAGGCCAGCCCCCTGCCCCCTAAGGTCGGAATTTCTTCTTTGAGGGTACGTCAAATTTCTCGAATGACACCAATGCTTCCTTCTTGAGTGCCTCATCCACTACCCGAGCAAATATGGTGTCCTCGGTATAAGGGATGAGCCTGCCGATCTGGGGTCTCAACCCCCCGACAAACCTCTTGACCTTGGCGGTCTCAATAGCCACTAGGTTTGGCTGGTACTTAGAGAGCCTAGTGAACTCCATCTCGTAGTCTGACATGGCAATACCACACATCTGACGTACCATCTCAAACTCCCTTGCCCGCTTATCGAGAACACTCAGTGGTAAGTACTGCTCCTCTACAGCCGCCCTCAACTCCTCCCACGTAGGGGGTGGGGCATCTACTGTCCTACGATCCCTCTACATGTGTAGCCAGTTCTTTGCCGGTCCCATGAGCTGTAAGCTTACCACGCGAGCTGCTGACTCAGATGAGCAACCAAGCTCCACACACAGTTCGTAGCAGTCACCTAGAAAATCGGTGACCTCTACCTACCTATCTACCCAGGTGAACATCGGCGGCCTCAGCTTAACGCAGTCTGCGTAGGTGGGCACCACTAGGACTCTGACCACCGGTGCTAGTGGCTTAGTCACTTATGGCACTTCGGGTACCACTGGTACCGGCTGTGGCTGCTGCTGTTGCTGCCTCAACTCTTGCTCCCCCTAGAGCGCCTCTGTCAACTGAGCCACTTGAGTCTATAGTTAAGCAACTATGGGGTCCTGCACCCCCTCCTCTGACTGCTCTCTTCCCCGCCCCCGCCCCCGACCTCGGCCTCGTCCACAGCCCTAGCGTTCGGTGGAATTACTATCGCTGCCACTCTGCGTAGCATTGTGAGTCTCCATCACACTAGCATAATTTAATATTTTTTAACCATTAATACCGACAACTTATAACTGAAATTTAGAGTACTAACCGCATGGTTCGTGGAGGTGCAATCGTGGCCGCCTGATCTCGTAGCATACTATACCATATGTCGACATGCTAGCATATGCCTCATACGGTACCCAATTCCTAGTCGTAGTCAAGACTCACGCCCCAACCCTGGGTCGCGTGACCGGCCAGGGTATGTGTCGGTACCCCGAAGCCTACCACATGCACTACATAATAATATACATGAAAACACTGTACATCAAGGCAATACAAAATAAGGAAGAGCGGCACAAATCTTTATTCAAAATCAAAACAGATTTAAAGGGTTTCAATTCGAAGGAAACAACTAAAGTTTCATAGTCTAAAACAGTTACAAGTTTTCATGAACAAAACCACTAAGTGCATGTCTAATAATCCTACACGACACGACTACGACTACATGACTACCTGCTACGAGATCTGCGCCAACGCCTGCCCTCCAGTTGCACCATGCCACCAAGCCGTACCTCACTAGTCAGGCTCTACAAAACAACAACAAACAAAACTATGAGTTCACGAGGAACTTAGTGAGCGGTCCTTCCGAACCTCCACTTAAATTCTCGATATGATAACATATAAATATATACACAAGCAAATATATGAGAAGTCTATGCTAGTCATATCATGGTAATCGGCCAATTGGCCATACTATGCAAGTAAGTAGGTCTGGCCATATCGGCTCCTTTAGACTTAGTATCATTCGGCCACTATGGCCTCATCCTGCATTACTAGTCCGGCTCTATTCGGCCTTCACCACAATATAGTACTCAGCCGCATCAGCCTATACAACATACAAGGAAGGTCAATAACAATCATCCGGTCCGTCAACTAGGATGACCACTAGTCTCAGGAACCCTCCGGGTTAGGGAGAGCTAGTCCCCCCCAACTCGGGTTTACCGTCAGCGTGGCCCACTGACGAAATCTCAAGATCCTAACCATATGTGCACTCCCAAGAACATTCCTATTAAGATGATAATTTCAATCTACTGCTAACAATCCATAAAACAAGTAATTATTCCATAACATAATCTAGCGAATAAAACATCTAGATGTAAACATGAACCAAATCGGGTTCCTCCCTCCCCTCTTACCCGCTCGGCCAATCCCAACAAATGCTCTTCATGGTCGGCTGAGTCGAATCAGGGTGGGAAAGGAGAACTTTTAGCCTTAATTTGGCTAATCGAGTCACCAAAAACTCGATCCGAGACGGTTCGGCCACTCTAGGAATTTGGGAAAAAATTCGGCATGACCTTGCCCCTTTTTCCTTCATGCGGCCGACCCTTACAATCGAAGAAAACTTTGAGAAACATCATCAATTAACAACATACATACAATAGGTTCAAAATCTCAGAAGAACAATCGATGAATCGACGAAAATCAATACGAGAAATCGACAAATCCTCCACAACTTGGGTCGGCTACTCGCCTACCCTAAATATCTTGATTCAACCACTCACCTCGACTAGAGAAGAGGATGGATGGGATGAAGATGATCTTGATCTCTCCAACGACGACGCAGATCCGGCGCCACCCCCCAAAGCTCTCCTCTCCTCCCTTCCTCCCTCGGGCTGCGTGCGGCTCAACTTGCCTTGAGCCGCATGGCGGCTTGGGGGTGAGGGGTTTATTTCCCTTTTTAATTTGACCAGACTGCCCTTCATCACTTTAGGCCCCTCATTCGACTCCACCTAACCTGGATCGAGCCCCGACTCGATCCGCGAACCCGATCTCAACCCAACTTGAGTCAACCAACACATTCATTCCATAATTGACAACAATGGGTCAAATATTTAAAATTATACTTGCTACTCGCAACGATCTCGCGACTCGGCCCGACTAGTTCCCGATCAGATGGACTGCATCACAAAATTTTTATATATTAGGAAACCCTGGGTATGACAACCTTCCCCCCTTAAGGAAAATTCATCCTCGAATTTTGTAGAATCATAAGGACTTACCAATTCTTCGAACAGGGATGGGTAGCATTCTCTCATGTCCTGCTCCACTTCCCAAGTAGCTTCCTGCCCGGAGTGGTGCTCCCAACTGACCTTCACTAAGGGGATTTCTTTGGACCATAACTTTCACATCTGGCAGTCCAGAACTTCCACCGGTCTCTCCTCATACAAGACTGCTGAATCCACCTCGAACCCAGAAGGTTCAATTAAATGCGACTCATCTCTCACATATCACATGAGCATCGACACATGGTAGACCGGGTGGACTCTGCTCATGCTAGGGGGCAAGGCCAGCTCATAAGCTACAACACCCCTCCGCTTGAGAATGAGAAATGGTCCAATGAATCTAGGAGACCTTCAGGAACACTAGGTCGCCCTCCATGAACTCCAATTCTCTGGCCTTCTTATCAGCATACATCTTCTGGTGACTCTAAGCCGCCAACAACCTTTCTTTTATCATATTCACCTTCTCCACCACCTCCTCAACCAGATCAGGGCCTACCATGAGAGCCTCTTCTCCCTCAAACCAGCCAACTGGTGATCTGCACCTCCGCCCATATAAGGCCTCGAAAGGGGCCATACCAATGCTACTGTGATAGCTATTGTTATAGGCGAATTCTATTAATGGCAAGTGTTTCACCCAACTGCCAGCCAGATCCAGAACGCACACCCTCAGCATATCTTCTAGCGTTTGGATGGTCCTTTCGGAAAGCTGTGCTGAACCGCACTTGGGTACCCAAGGCCTCTTGGAATGACTGCCAAAACTGGGTTGTTAACTGGGTACCTCGATCTGATATGATAATTACCGGGGTACAATGGTATGCCACAATCCTGTCTAGAAACAATCAGGCGTACTGCTCAGCAGAAAAGGTAGTTTTGACTAGGATGAAGTGCGCGATCTTAGTCAACCGATCCACTACTACTCAAATGGAATCAAACCCTCCTATTGACTTAGGCAGCCCGTTCACTAGGTCCATTGTGATCTTCTCCAACTTCCACTCAAGCACCTCTAGGTTCTGAAGCAGCCCCGCGAGTTTCAGGTGTTCGGCCTTCACTTGCTGGCAGACCAAACACTTGGATACAAACTCTGCTATTTCCCTTTTCATGCCCTTCCACCAATAATCCTGCCTTATGTCTCGGTACATTTTGGTGGCCCCCAGATGCATCGTATAAGTGGAATGATGACCCTGCTCCCGTCTCTGAACCTCAAGATGCCCTCTGAGTCAATCCTGAAGCCATCATCCGCACCGCCCCTCTGGACCAGGTCCTTCATCAAAGAACAGAAGGAGTCCTCCCCCTGCAAGGTATGTAACATATCCACCAGGGTGGATTGTACCCGCAGGTGCGCCACTTGGGAACCTGAAGCTGATACAGTTAGAACTGCTCCCCCATCTAGGCACAATGCCAACTCCCGAGCTAGCGACCTCCTCCTGATCGCTAAATGGGCCAAGCTACACATAGACTTCCTGCTCAGAGCGTCTGCCACTACATTGGCCTTTCCACGATGGTACAAGATGGTACAATTGTAATCCTTCAGGAGCTCAAGCCACCTTCTCTGCATTAAATTTAGCTCATTTTGAGTGAGCAAGTACGGGACGCTTTTGTGGTCGGTATAAATCTCACAAGCCTCACTTTACTAGTAGTGGCACCATAATTTCAGAGCAAAAACTATCGCCGTCAGTTCCAAATCATGTGCTTGGTAGTTCTTCTCATGAATCTTCAACTAGCGGGATGCATAAGCAATCATCCTGCCATACTGCATCAGAACACATGCCAAGCCGATCCGAGAGCCGTCACAGTAGACTATAAATCCTCCCGAGCCTGAAGGTATGGCCAATACGGGTGCTGACGTCAAGCATTCCTTGAGCTTTAGAAAGCTCTTCTCACACTTTCCGTCCCAATCAAATTTGACCTTCTTATGGGTTAACCGAGTCAAAGGAGCTGCAATCCCGAAGAAATTTTCTACAAACTTTCTGTAATACCCGGCTAACCCAAAGAAACTGCGGACTTTAGTCACACTGGTCTGCCGCTTCCAGTCCTTTACCGCCTCTATCTTAGTGGGATCCACACTGATTCCTTCCTTGGACACTATACGACCTAGGAATCCCACACTTTCTAACCAAAACTCACATTTGGTGAATTTGGCATACAACTGATGTTCTCTGAGGGTTCCCAAGACCATCCTTAGATGCTCAGAGTGCTCGCCCTAGCTCTTGGAGTACACCAGGATGTCGTCAATAAAGACGATCACAAATCTGTCCAGGTACTCCTCGAATACCATGTTCATCAGATCCATAAAAGCTGCAGGTGCATTAGTCAACCCGAACGACATTACCAGGAACTCATAGTGGCCATAGCGAGTCGTGAAGGTATACTTGGGCACATCACAGTCTCAGATTCTTAGTTGATGGTATCTGGACCTTAGATCGATCTTTGAAAACCATTTTGCCACCTGCAATTGGTCGAACAAGTCGTCGATCCATGGCAGCGGATAACGATTCTTGATTGTGACCTTATTAAGCTGCCTATAGTCGATGCACATGCGCAAGGTCCCATCTTTTTTCTTTACAAATAGGACCGGAGCTCTCGGGAGAATGAAACCAAAGTCTAGCAACTCCTGCAACAGCACCTTTAATTCTTTGAGTTTGGTCGGCGCCATCCGATAGCGTGGGATAGAGATCAGCTTCATTCCAGGTTGCACCTCGATGCAGATTTCAATCTCTCTCCTAGGCGGCAATCTCGACAATTCTGCTGGTAATACATTGGGGAACTCACAGACTACCTGAGTTCCTCCGTCATCCCCTGCCATTCCCCCCTTTTCTTCGACCACAAACACGAAGGCCAGGAAAGACTGGCAGCCGCCCAAAAGCAGTTTATGAGCCTTAAGGGCTGAAATGACTCCCATGGGCTCACCGCTTCCATCTCCTTGGAAGGTGAATTGTGGCAATCCAGGCTTACTGAAGGTGATAATTTTAGCCCTGCAAACGACTAACGCAAAGTGCTCGACCAGCCAATCCATGGCGAATATGACATTGAGTTCAAGCATTGGCAGGAGTGACAATTTTGCTCTCAAAACATGACCGCAGATGAACGCCTCGCAGTATCAAAAAATTGACTCAGATATTAAAGTATTGCCCATAGGCGTTGACACCACGTATGGCACGTCAAGCAAGGAAGGTGCCATAGGCAATCCAGTAGCAAAATGGGAATATATGAATGAGTTAGTGGCACTCGGATCGAACAGAACATACAGTAGAAGAATTGACTAAAATAGTATCTGTTACCACTGCCTTAGATGCCTCTACCCCATCACGGTTCATGGCGTAGACTCTAGCAGACGGTCTCTCGGAGTGGCTAGCCTGCGACCCCCTGCTCTGCATCTGACCTTTTTGTGCTACTGATCCCACTGACATCGACGCTTTTCCTTTTGGCAGCTTAGGCCTCTGGCCGCCCCTATCCGGACAATCCTTCCTAAAATGTCAAACTAGCCCACATTTGAAACATGCATCTGTGCGGCCATCGCAAGCCCCCTAGAGCTTCCTGTTACAGCGACCACACTGTGGCATTTCTGTCTTATGAGTTGCACCCCCCGACTCGACCTGCCTTGCCGCACCTGTCCCTGGGCCTCCACGGCCTCGGCTACTGTTGTGCCCATGACTCTGCTGGTGATCTGCGATGGTCACAGTCCCCATTGAATGCCACGATCGACCTCCAGATCCTTGAGGCCAAAATTTCTTCTTGGGTGGTCCATCATTTCTCTCGAATAGCACCAGTGATTCATTTCGAAGGGCCTCATCTTCCACCCGAGCAAATGTGGAATCCTCGATGTAATGGATAAGCCTGCCTATCTGAGGTCTCAGACCCTCAACAAACCTCTTCACCCTGGCACTCTCAGTAGCCACTACAGTTGGGTGGTACTTAGAAAGCCAGGTAAACTCCATTTCGTAGTCTGCTACTGACAATCTGACATAACTCCAGGCTGACACAGTAACTCGAAATCTCATGCCCGCTTATCGCAGACACTCATCGGCAGGTACTGCTCCTCTACAGATGCCCTAAAGTCTTCCCAGGTGGGAGGTGGTGCATGTGCTGGCCTACGACCCCTCTAGGTATGCAACTAGTACTTCGCAGGTCCCCTTAGCTGCAGGCCAACCATGCAAGCCACTGCCTCTGACGAACACCCCAGTTCTATACACAGCTCGTAACAGTCTCCCAGGACTCAGTGACTTCCACTTGCCGGTCTGTACCGATTAATACTTGTGGCCTGAACTTGATGAAGTCTGCGTATGTACGTGCTCCTGGGACCCTGACCAGCGGTGCTACCTACTCAGCCAGCTCCGGTACCATAGGGGCCACTGGTACCGGCTAGGGTTGCTGCTGCTGCATCTGCTGTCTCAACTCCTGCTCCCTACGGAACGCTTCTATTAACTGAGCTACCTGAGCTTGTAGCTAAACAACTGCAGAATCCTATCACTCTTCCTCTAACTGTTCTCTTCCACGGCCCCAGCCCCGACATCGGCCTCGCCCCCGGCCTCGGCCTCGGCCCCGGCCCCGGCATTCGGTGGAATTGCTACCGCTACCACTCAGAGCAGCTTTACGGGTCTCCATCACACTAACATAAAAAAAATAATTTCACCATTAATAACAAACAACTCATTCAATTATAATTTAAGTTACTAACTGCATGGTGCCTTGAGTGCAGTCGTGGTTGCCTGATCTCGTAGCATAATATACCGTACGTAGACATGCTAGCATATGCCTCATTCGGTACCCAATTCGTAGTTGTAGTCAAGACCTAACCAAAATCTCCGATACCAACTTTGTCACGCCCCAAGTCAGGATCGCGTGACTGGGCAGGATATGTGTCAGTACCCCGAAGCCTACCACATGCACTAACTGATCATAGTAAAGAAAGTCAATACTGAACCAACAATAACGTCATAAAACGAAACGGCAACCAAACTTTATTAAATCAAAATAGTTTTTAAGTTCAAGAAGCAACTCAACCTTTCAAATAAACTATTCAAGTTTCAAAAATAGTTAATGTTTTTACAAAGGACCACTCAGTGCATGACCCTCCATCCTAATAACATGACTACGACTCTATGGACGCTTGCTACGAGATCTGTGCCTCTAACTGCACTCCAACTGCACCATGCCACCAGGCCGTACCTCACTGGTCGGGCTCTGCAAAACAAAACAAACAACAAATCATGAGTTCACGAGGAACTCAGTGAGCAGTCCTTCTGAACCTTCACTTAAATCCCCGGCAATGTAACATATATAATAGAATGATAGAGTTAAGTCAACCAATTTGCCAGGTCATATACGTAAATAAACTAGCCTCTTTGGCCCTTATCAAACAATAGTATCAATCGGACACCATAGGCTTTAACATATGCAAGGGTTCGGCCATGCCAGGCTCACCCCCTCTATATAAACCAGGCCAGATCGGCCCCCAGAAACTTGCCCAAAGAGGTATATATTATGCAAACCATCAAAGCACCAAGTTCGTCAACTAGGATGGCCACTAGTCTCAGGAACCCTTCAGATTAGGGATAGCTAGTCCCACCTAACTCGGCTCTACTGTCAGCGTGGCCCACTGATGAAATCTCAAGACCCTCCACCATTCAGGTCTAACACCTAGCGGGCCCGCTGGTACAATCTCAAGACCCTAATCACCGGTGAGACGAGTAGTAGCCATTCCGGCTATCGGTACTCCTCAGTAGACCATCTCAATCACAATACACAATCAGAATTTCTCAAAGGAAAACTTCTATCTAAATCCCCGGGCATCAACCCGTACCCAACCCCTTCCTCGGGTCGCACTAGTCGAGTACTAATGTCTGCTATCCTTCCCTAGGTGTGAAACCTAGTGTATGCGCTATGTTTCTCAGGTTAATTACCATTTGTAGGTACATGAACTCTTACCTCTTGATTCATTTGAGCATACGAAACATAGAAAAGAATATGACCTACCATTACCAACAATAATTACTAGCAATAATTTCCAACAATAACAACCATGCGCATACCAAAATGAGGGAATTAAATTCTAAATTCCAGTATGAAAAAAGGTACATATGATTCTCAAAATAAAGAGAATAATTTCAGCAATTAATCATTAAATTCAATAATTAAACAAGTAGTCTAGCTTGGCAAGGATTCGACACTAACTTGGGATATAAAAGAAGAATTTCCATTGTTCACCTACCATACTAGATCCTAACCATATGTGCACTCCCAAGAACATTTCCTATTAACATGATAATTTCAATCTACTGCTAACAATCCATACAACAAGTAATTATTCCATAACATAAGCTAGCGAATAAAACCTCTAGATGTAAACATGAACCAAATCGGGTTCCTCCCTCCCCTCTTACCTGCTCGGCCGAGCCCAACAAATGCTCTTCATGGTCGGCTGAGTCCAATCAGGGTGGGAAAGGAGAACTTTTAGCCTTAATCAGGCTAACCGAGTCACCAAAAACTCGATCCGAGAGGGTTCGGCAATTCTAGGAATTTGGGCAAAAATTCGGCCTCACCTTGCCCCTTTTTCCTTCATGCGGCCGACCCTTACAATCGAAGAAAACTTTGAGAAACGTCATTGATTAACAACATACATACAATAGGATCAAAATCTCATAAGAACATTCGGTGAATCGACGGAAATCAATACGAGAAATCGACAAATCCTCCACAACTTGGGTCGGCTACTCGCCTACCCTAAAGATCTTGATTCAACCATTAACCTCGACTAGAGAAGAGGATGGATGGGATGAAGATGATCTTGATCTCTCCAACAACGATGCAGATCCGGCGCCGCCCCCCAAAGCTCTCCTCTCCTCCCTTCCTCCCTCGGGCTACGTGCGGCTCATTTTGCCTTGAGCCACACGGTGGCTTGGGGGTGAGGGGTTTATTCCCCTTTTTTTTACCAAAATGCCCCCCATCACTTAAGGCCCCTCATTCGACTCTACCTAACCCAGATCGAGCCCCGACTCGATCCACGATCCCGATCTCAACCCAACTTGAGTCAACCAACACATTCATTCCACAATTGACAACAATGGGTCAAATATTTAAAATTATACATGCTACTCGCAGCGATTTCGCGACTCGACCCGGCTAGTTCCCGATCCGATGGGCTGCATCATGAAATTTTTATATATTAGGAAACCCCGGGTATGACAACCACTCATCCGATTATGAAGAAGAAAAGAAGGTTTTCCCGGCGGCTCCCCTCTTCTTCTTCTTCTCTTGGCTTATGCGGCTCAACTAGGAACCGCATAGCCTCATGTGGGGGGGGGGGGGGGGGGGGGAGGGGGGTTTAATCCCCTCCAAACCCTAACCTAATGCTAAACCTGCATCCGCCTCAATCCCGGGTCCAAACCCGCTAACCCCTCAACCCAAACATCATCATTAAGCACATGCATCAAAACAAATAAATAAATTTATCTAAGTAAGAAAAGAAATCACATAATTCACATTTCTACGTACTCGAGCTTTCAAGCTCGCACCGGATCATGACTCGACTCAGCTCGACCTCGAATCAGCCCGCTAAACTGGCAAAGATAAATAATAAAAATTACCATAATATCTCGGATATTATGACATGTACCTAATTGAATTAGCGTATCATCGACATGATAACTGCTAAAATTAAATAATCACAGTGCATAAATTATGAGATAATTCCATAATAAATTTACCATAATTCTCCACATAATTTCAGCAATTAAATAAGAAATATCTGCAATTAAACATATAATTTCAGCATAATTAAATTAAAGTAGATGTTCTATGCAAAATATTCATGCTACAATTAGGCTATCATAAGAACAACTTCCTACAATTTAGAAATCTTAGCAAAACTGCCCTACAAGTATTATAGCATGTAAATCACCTATAAATCAAGCCCCTATTCATGGATCTCTAAGGGAAAATTATTTCCTAACTCAATTCCCCTCTTCCTCCCACTTGGCCAAACCCTACACATGGGTTTACCATGTTCAGCCGAACCCTTAGGGGTGGAGGAAATCATATCTAAATAAAAACATATTTCTCCCTAATCTTTACCTTAATTAAGCATGCAGGAACTACAATATACAAATCTTTATGATTCGAGGAAATTGGAGAAAAGTTTGACATGACTCTTCCCCTTTTTCGTTGATTCGGCCAGCACCCAAAAACCACGAAAATGACGCGTAAAAATCACAAATACACTATAGATCACGAGAAGAACCACATGGTTCAAGACTCATCAAGAATACGACAAGAAGCACATGTCAATCAGCAAGAATCAACATCACAAGGGTTGGCTAGGGTCTTCCCTTAAATCCTAGGTTCTACCACTCACCTTAGCCTTAATCGAAGGAAGGGAAAGAAGATCGACGACGTTCCAACCTCCCCCCCCCCCCCTTGATCCCCTCTCTCCTCTCGCCCTCTCGGTTTCCTTGCGGCTCTTCTTTGAGCCGTATGGCGGCTAATAGGGCCCTTAATCCTCTACTCGACTCAATCCGTGCACGAATTAAGCCCCGACTCGACCCGCGAACCTGGTTCCAACCCGACTTCAGTCTCAATTCAACTTATAAAACATAAAAGCATTAATTACGAGTCCAAACAAATTAAATTATCCCTTCTGCTTGCGGCGGTCTCGCGACCTAACCCGGCTAGTCACCGAACCGGCTCGCTGAACCAAATAAAATTTTATATTAGGAAATCTCGGGTATTACAAGTGTGAGAGTAGAGACTTTTCGGTAAAACTCATTATAAGGAAACACTTTAATCTAGTAAACTAGAGTTGGATATCCTAAGAGCGGGTGCTTAGGTAGTGAAGTAGTCATTGAGACCGAACCACTTTAAATCTATCTTGTTAGCATTGCATTTGGTTGAGTGTGATTAGCTTGTTCTTACTTTCATTATATTGTTGTTAAATCACTAATTTCTCTTAACTTGATAAACTCAACCAGTATCATAAAGTAGATAGATACTTGTGTTTGTATCGATATTACTTGTGCTTGCTTAATTGCTATTTACTCGCTTCCGCATTCATCTAGTTTAATTGAGCTCTTGCCTAAGTAATTAAGAATTGGTTTAAACCGAATTTAGGGTAAAGTTTAGCGAACACACTATTCATCCCCCTCTAGTGTAGGCCATTTAACTTACAACTACTAATTCAACTTACTATGAGATTGACAATGAACAAGAAGATGAAAGGATGACTCCAGAGCTAAAAAATCTGCAAGATCTCTCAAGAATCATCCTTTACAAAATGTAATCGAAGATTTACATGATGGAGTTAAAACCAAAAATCAATCCAAGAAAAATCACGAGGATATAATTAGGTACTCTTGCTATATGTCAACTGTTGAACCTAAAAATGTCAAGGAAGCCTTGAAGGATGAATTTTGGATTTCTGCTATGCAAGAAGAGATACAACAATTTTGTACAAAATGATATTTGGGAACTTGTCTCGAGACCAAAAAATGACAATATTAATGGAACTAAATGGATATTTAAGAACCCGGAAACATTACAAGAAATAAAGCCTATCTTGTTGCTCAAGGCTTCAACTAAATTGAAGGCCAGGACTATGATGAAACCTTCACACCTGTTGCAAGATTGGAATCCATCAGGTTACTTCTAGCCTTATCCTGCTATATGAAGTTCAAACTATTTCAGATGGATATTAAGACTGCCTTCCTCAATGGATTCCTCAATGAAGAAGTCTATGTTGAACAACTTAAAGGCTTTGAAGATTCTTCTCATCCTAGCCATGTGTACAGATTGAAGAAAGCTTTATATGTACTTAAACAGGCTCCTAGAGCCCTGGTATGAGAGACTCACCTAGTTCGTACTCTTGAAAGGCTACAAAAGAGGAATAGCGGATCAGACTTTGTTCATCAAAAGAAAGGAGTCTCAACTGATAATTGTTCAAATTTATGTTGATGATATAATTTTTGGTTCAACATCTGAAATTTATGTTAAACAATTTGTGGATGACATGAAATTTGAGTTTGAAATGAGCATGGTTGGGGAAATGAGTTATTTTCTCAGTCTTCAAGTAAAATAATCTAAAGAGGGCATTTTTTATCTCTCAGAGTAAGTATGCAAGAAATCTTATTCACAAATTTGGTCTAGACAGTTCTAAGGCAGTTAGAACTCCTATCTCTACTCATGAAAAATTGAGTAAAGATGATGAAGGCAAGAAAGATCCTAGTCTCTATAGAAATATGACTGACAGTTTATTGTATCTAACTGCTATCAGACCTAACTTATGTTTCAGTGTTGGATTATGTGTGAAATATCAAGCTAATCTGAAGGAATCTCATATACAGGCAGTTAAGTGGATTCTAAAATATATTAAAGGTACTCTGGATTTTGGTATTTGATATTCTATTGATTCTAACCCATGTCTAGTAGGATTTACAGATGCAGACTGGGCTAGCTGACAATACTAATGATTGAAAAAGTACTACATGTGGTTGCTTCTATATTGGAACAAATTTGGTGGCCTGGTTAAGTAAAAAGCAAAATTTCTTCAGCAAAAGCAGAATACCTGGCAATAGGCAATTGCAGCACACAGCTGATTTGGATGAGGAATATGTTGCTTGATTATGGTTCAAACAGGAAGAAATGACTCTATACTGAGATAATTCTAGTGCCATAAATATCTCAAAGAACCTTGTTACGCATTCTCGCACTAAACACATTGATATTTGTTTTCATTACATCACGGAGCTAGTCGAAAAAGGAGTTGTAACTGGAATACATTCCTACAGGTACGTTCATAAAGACGTTAAATAGAGATAAGTTTGAGCAATTGAGATCTGTTCTAGGACTGTGTGTCATATGACGCAATTTTTGTGGGGCGGTGGAAAATAACAAAATAAAATAAATAGCAAACTGATATCATTACGATATACTTAAACATGAATAACAAAGAATATGAGACCAAATGGAATAAAATAACAAAGAATATTAGTATAAGACAATATGAATAACAAATAAAATAGCTTATATTAGTATGCTATACTTAAACATGAATATGAGACAATATGAATAACAAAGAATATTAGTATGAGATAGTATGATTAACAAATAATAAAGAATATGAGACAATATGATATACTTAAATGGAATAAAATAAAATAGTCTGTATGCTAGAATAAAAAATAGGGTAGATGATTTTTGACACCAGACTTTATAAGAAATTGCCATGAGAAAATCTCACAAGAAACTAGAAACATTATCCTCAAAGCAATAACTCGTGCAATTCCAAATGATGTGAAGGAAACAAAAAGCACAAATTTGAAGACAAATGTAGGTAAAATTATGGAGGTCACCCGCAATTGCATATGTTTTCCCACAGTAGTTTCCATATTACTGTAGTTTACAGCATCATTAAGACTAAAGACTGTGTAAGACCCAAAATTTTCCTAATATAGAAATCTATTTTGGTGCAGTGCATCAGACCAGGGGTTAGTCGGGTAAAGCCACGGAATCGCCTCGAGTAGAAGGCATAACTCGACCTGTGAAGTTTAATTGCTTAAATGGACATTTCCTTTTATGCATTAGATGTCTTATTAGAGTCGAGTTCGACTCGTGTGTACGGATCGAATCGGAGCCCGAATCAGACTCAGATTTAGTCGAGTAAGGGCTAAGTTATGATGAAGGGCATAGAGGTCATTTGTAGATGAGGGAATAAAACCCCTCATCTATGGCCGTGCGGCTCATCTTTGAGCCGCACGCAGCCCGAGAAAGAGAGGGAGGAGTGGAGATCTTGGGTCGGCCGGAAAAATCGTGTCGCCGTCGGAAGGATCGAGATCGCCAACGTCCATCCCTTCTTCTTTCTTAATCAAGGTGAGTGGTTGTTTTCCCTCTACTCGGCAGCCCCTTAATCAAGAGATTTTGTCGTGAGGTTTCATCGATTTATGGTACTTTGATCTTTGTATCGCTGTTTTAAATGTTATTACGTTGGATCTACCGTAGTTTTCTCGGATCTCGACATTTTAGGGGCTGCCGAGTAGAGGGAAAAGGGGAAAGGTCATTCAGAAATTTTCCCCAATTCCCTCGACGGGTATAAACCCCTTTTTAATCGATCTTGAATCTATATCGAGCGGATGTATAGTCTATTTACTGGAAATGAGGATTGAAACTCTTTCTCTAAGCCTTGTAGGTTCAGCCAAAAAGGGGACAGCCCATGTCCAGGGTTCGGCCGAGCAAGGGGTGTACATATCGATCAAGGGTTTGGTTAGGCTAGATTGGAAACAAGATACTGGGATTGGGGTTAGTTCTTCCTCCTTGTTCCTACCCTTTAAGACTCAGCGGAGCAAGGCATGCCTTGCTCAAGTCTCGGCCGAGCAAGAGGGAGGGGGTGGTGGCCTCTAGAAACTAAGCTTCATAATTATGAATACTCAAAACAATAGGAAATGAAGGTTGCCTAGATTGACAAGTAGAATCAAGATGACATTTAGGTAAGACTTTAACTAAAGAAGACTACTACATGGATGCATGTATTTGGTAGTACGGTAGGATAGTAACCATTCTTAGATCTTCCCTATTTAAATTCGGAATTTGGGTTGTACTTTTACCATGTTAGATAATTTATTTCCTTGTTGAAATTATTGTTAAATGGAGAATTTAAATTCATTATCATTTGAATCATGTGGCTATACATAGTAGGTGACGTGAAGTAATTTATTTATAGATTATATGCTGTGCGGTATTGTTATTGGGTGTATTTCCAAGTTTATAACATGTAGTTTACATCAGCAAAGGTAGCATATGACGCTAGATGATTTACATGAAACTATAAAGTGTGTGTTATTTATGGACACCCAAAAGTAGACAAGTTAGATCTCACACCTAAGAAATATTCAGCAAACAATAATGTGCTCATGATACAGCCAAAACAAAAGGCTGAGCACGGGCGGACGCCCGGGATTTTAAATAAGGAAACTCTAGGACACTTTGCTTGTGTGATGTGATTGTGGTGGTCAGTGGAGAAGCAAGAATAGCCGGAATGACTAATGGTTGACTCGGCCAGTGATTTGGGTCTTGAGATTTCACCAGCGGGCCCGCTAGGTGTCAGACCCCAGTTGGGTGGGACTAGCTATCCCTAACTCGATAGGTGTCCGGAGACTAGCAGACCATCCTAGTCGACGGCCCAGAGATTGCTCTGATTCACTTGTGTGTTATGTAGGCCGTATGGCCAGTATGTTACTATCTTTGTGTGGTAGGGCTGGTTAGGGCCGAACCTATAGATCATGAGCAGACCCTAAGGGTCGGGTGCCATGTGGCTTAGTTGGGCTGTTATAGCTAGTTGTTTTTATGTATGGTCTATACAGGATGACCCTTGAGGTCGGTTGTCATATCAGAAGCAAATTATACCCCTAACTTTATATTTTGCTGCCTTATATATATATATGTGATTATTAGGGATTTACCTGGACGTTCGGAAGAACCACTCACTGAGTCCCATGTGGACTCACAGTTTATTTTCCTTGTTTTGCAGAGCCCGATCAGTGAGTTGAGTCTTGGAGTCATGGTGCAGCTGGAGGGCAGGCAGTAGCATAGATCTCGTAGCAGCGTCCAGTAGTCATATTCTATAGGTCTAGGACTGTTGTTTTTCATACACTGAGAGTGTCTATTTGAAAACATGTATTCGATCTTAAATTTGAGTTGTTTCATATTGGAGTTGTTGTTTCGCAACTTTTCCTTTTATTGAAAATTGTGAACCTTCTTTAAAAATTTGAATAAGCTGCATCGTTGTTTTTATTCGCGTGTTTTCGATTTCTTGTCAGTCAGTGTATGTAGTAGTAGGCTTCGGAGTAGGACATAGACCCTGGCCGGTCACACGACCCTAAGTTGGGGTGTGACAGACAGTTTCTTAACACAATGATAAAGCTAACACTATTTTCATGACTATTCTTTTGTTACCATTACACAGGCTTATTTATTTGTTACCATTACTGGTATATTTATCGTGACCTTTAATAATAAAAAATATTAGAACACATACAGTAACAAAAAACCAAATTATTTTGTTTATGCTATATTTGTCTTAAATTTCATCCACAAAAGAAAGTAAATTTCTTATCTCTGATTTTCAAAATGCAACTATATTCCAGACTAGGAGTTCAGAAAGCTAGCATCTTATGTCCAGAACATCAAGATTCAAATATGAAAAGTAAATGAAGAATTAGTTTCCTGAAGCATTAGTTATGAACAAAATTTTGGCTTATAATTATAGATAGTTATGGCTTATAATTATAGATAGTTATGATCGACGATATCAGTACTAGCTAATGCATACTGCAATATGCAAAAATGTTTTTTGAGTTCATAGAATGATATCAGTACTAGCTAATGCATAGTGATATCATAGAATGATATCAGCTAGTACTAGCTAAAAGCATAGTTTCAAGCAACTAAAAATATCTATTATGAATCTGCAAACATTTTTTGAGTTCAAGTATATATTTTTTGACAAGATACTGATATGCAACTGTTATGGTAACTAAAACAATGGTTTAATATAATGATATACTTGCAGCATATACCTTTCCGTTTGCAGCATAAACATATTTGCAGCAGGTTGATCTTTCTTCTACTTTCTTTTTGAACAAGAAAGAGACATAAAAAAAAAAAGACAAGCTCAAAACCTACAAAGTAGAAATGATATACCTTCCCATTTGACTTACATGTTATGGTTCAAATTGACTCAGCCACTTGGAATCTTTTGCTTGTCCCAGAAAAATTGAAAAGATGGGTAAGCATGACATTGGAAAGATTGAAAGCAACTCAAGGTCCATCTCAGCCCAAGGTTCAATCTATCTATCAAAACTTACAAAGAGTTGTTCAGCTTTTGATGGTAGTGGGCATGCAAGATAATTGTACGATACCAAAAAAGTGACATGGATGTGTTGAATCAAGGAACTCCTTCTGGGATTCTATTTAAGGTTTTATTCTAGGGTGATTGTGCAAAACCAGCTGCGCTAGGAGTTGTATTAAGCAATCCTTTAAATTAGAAATTTGATGCATAAGTTGGCACAAACATAAAAATGACAATGCTAATAGCTGCATAGTTTTTTTTGTACGAGAGATGCTGAAGCTGCAAAAGTTCTCCTAATCGTGGAACTTAAAAGTCTTAAGTTATGCGATTATAAGACTTTACATCTAAACATTATTTTTGAAAAAGTTCAGACTCTTACAAGTCTGCAATCAACAACCTCTATCCTTTAACTTTAATCCCTTCATCACTCTTGGAGGGAATGTAGTTTGCTTTCTTTTGAAAAAGTAGTCAGCAATCAACAATGATCTAGTTTAATTTGAGATGGTAATTGTTGTATTTGCCAAGGCAAATAAATCAAATCATCAAAGTTGGATATACAGTTGGCAAATAAATCAAAAGGTTGATTTAACACATGAGCAAATAATTGAAATTCTTCCATTATTCTATCTTTGTAACTTTGGAAAATGAATGAACTCCAATTATAATCACTCAAGTGCAATTTCAGGGCAATAAACTATGAATTGATACATAGACAACACCAAACAATTTCGGTGACAGCCATAAGTATTTAGTATTTTGATATGACCAGTGACAGATGCCAGTGACTATAAATCTGGCATCAGTTTATATGGTAATTTAATAACATTCACAAGATGGGAAGTTCAATAAAGATGACCATAACATAAGAAATACTGGAAGAGGGTGCCCAAAAGTCTTCAATCAAAGAAATATGCTTAAAAAATCATCAAAGAAATATGACTCAGAAAAAAACATATACATCAAAAGGAAAGAGACTCGAGAAATAAACCAAGATAAACATAGTTCTTCAATGAGAGCAATTCTTCAATCAGAGAAATATGAGCAAGTAAATAGTTCATCTTGCAAAGCTGCTACTTGAATGCAATAATCTCAAAGGGAATCAGCAACTAGAAGAGTTCACTTGCCTTGAAGTCGAGAGCGTAGCCGAGAGAGTGATGTTGGGGGAGCCCAATTGGGAGCTTCGGGGGCTTCGGGAGTAACAGTCGGGAGCTTCGGGAGCTTCGGGAGCTTCTAGAGCAAGAGCAATCCGGAGTAGGGCTTCAGGGTAGTAGGAGCAGTTGGTTTACGGGGAGTCGGGGATGTTCGCCGATTTCAGAGGAGTCGAGGGTAGAGCGGGAGAAAGAGCAATCGGGAAAAAAATCGAGGGTGAGATTCGAGGGGTGAAGTCGAGGGCGAGATTAGAGGGCTAGAGTCGGGAAGAAGTCGAGGGCGACAGTCGAGGGCTCGGGGAAGAAATCGAGGGCTATAGGCACGAGGGATGGAATCGAGAAGAAGTCGGAGGCTGTAGCATCGCGCGAGGGCTGTAAGGAGTCCGGATGTTAATAGTGCCCGCTCAAAGTAAGTGTTGCAAGCCTTTGGGCCTGCAACCTATTTTTTTGCAGCCTGCAAATGCAGGCTGTGTTGGACTAAAGTTTTCAACCTTGGTCTTAATCTTGGTTTTGATGATAACAAACATGGAACTAATGACTTCATGGAGAATTACTTAGAGGTTCCAAGTTGGTTAGCGCACGACGTCTCCAATCAGAAAAATTAGAAAAATCGACAAGGACGCTCGTCGACATTCGGGATTCTTCGGGAAGATAGAGTTTAGGTTTAGGGTGTCTAGCATGTGTTGTAAATCCTCATGATGATGCAAAGAACCCAAAATACCAAACCTAAACCCCAAAACATGAAAAACCTCAAATTAGAAAACAACCCTAAAATTTACTAAGCATTGGGAGCTCCTTGGAGGGCTATATGACCTAGACATTTTCTTGGCACCAAAAGTCCCAGTAATTGTTGTTGGCCGAAGGTTTTTTACTTCGTGCTCTATTCTCTTCATGACTATTTTGATGATAACAAACCAAATCTATTTAACCAAGTTCTTGAAGCAAGATGGTCGCAGGATCGATAAAAGACAAATCAAAGTTTCATGTCTTGCGACATCGGTCTCGATACGATGACTCACAAGAATTCGATGCGCGCACCCGAGACGGCTTCGACGAATCAAAAGAATACATGGAAAGCCTTTCAAGTTGGAGCGTGCTGAAGGGCGAAACCAGAAAACAAAGCACGCAACGAGAAGATCAAAAAGAAGTTTTCCAACCCAGGTTCGGTCAATCGGTCGGTCGATCGAATGATGCGAAAAATTGGCAATAGCCAATTCGGTCGACCGAATGTGGCAAAAAATTGGCAGTAGCCAATTCGATCGACTAGTCGGTCGATCGAAGTGCGCCCAGAAATGGTAGAATGCCGCGGTCGCTTGGGCAGTCAATCCATCAGTTGACCAATGGTCGACCGGCAAGCGACCGGGCGTCGCCAACGGCTAGAAAAAAGCCCGTTGACGACACCTTGGTTTTGGGGGGTTATAAATACCCATTCAAAACTCTCTCCTCACCACTCCTTGATGCCAAAAAATCTAAAAGAGTGATCCTAAGCATCTTCTAATCACTTTCTAGATCATATCTTCCAACCCTAGCTCTTGATCCCTCAAACTCAAGTGTTCATCTTCGGAGGGACATTCAAGCTTCCTAGATTAAACATGAAGAGGTGATTCCTTTGTGATAACTCCTCTCTTCTTCCTTCTTGTGTTTGAAGAATTTTTTGGTTTGATTTTAATTGTATAAATTGATCGTGTAATAGACCTTGTGTGTGGTCTAGCTAGTTTGTGGTAACCTTGGTGTTTAAGGTATAAATCCACTTGTGTAAAACTAGATTAGGAGTTGTTCTTAGGAATTGAGGTGGGAAAGCTCACTCGGTGTGAAAATGGATACATCCGGGTGTGAAAGTACCTCCTAAGGGAGTGTAGGGTCTTTTCGGTGTAAAAGTTCTCAGTTGTAAGCTACTCTTAATATAGTGCATTTGTATGTGAAATTCTAAGCATGGGTCTTAGGTAGTGGAATAGGCGGTTAGCCGAACCACTATAAATTTCTTTGTGTTAGCATTATTCTTCTTACAATTGCTTAACTGCTTTAATTCACCGCTTCTTTGTTTAATCATCAAACTATGATTTGCCTAAATTATAAGAAAACATTTAAAACCAGAATTAGGCGATAAGATTAGTTAACACACTATCACGACAAGAAAACATAGCTTCACCAACACAATTTTTACCAACAGATCTAATTTGTTGGTATTACCGACAAAATTACCAACGGATAAATAATCCGTTGGTAAATTAGCATTTTTTTTTCGTTTCAGCCGACCAAATTTTTTTTCCCCCTCTCATTTCGATCGACCACTTTAGTTTCCCCCTCTCCCACTCGTCAAAATAATTTCTCGCGCCTCTTTTTTTTTTAGCCGACGCCGACAAAGCATGCTCTTCGTCTTTCCTCCCCCTCTCCCACTCGTCATCCTTCTTCCCAAGCCGCCCCGACAAAGCCATTTCTTCCTTCCCCATAGTTTCCTTCCCCGCCGGTTCCCTCCCCGCAGGCTCCTTCCCTGCTGGTTCCTTCCCCGCAGCCGACAAAATAATTGGTTCAAGCTAATCATCACAGATAGCGCAGGTTCCTTCTAATTCCCCGCAGCTGATTCGAGCTTTTATTTCTTCCCTCCTCTTCTACAGGTTCCTTCCCTTCCTCGTGCCCTAATCCGTTGTTACTTTGTGGCGAAGCGCAGGAAGCGCTCAGAGGAAGCGCAAGTAGTCATAGACAACCGATCGACGAGTGAATTCCTTCCCTTCTATGGGTTTCGAGCGGTCGGTTTCCCATTCGATTGTGGAGGTTCGATTTTAGTTGCAATTTCATGATGTTCAGATGATTTTAGTTGCGATTTTAGTCAAATATTAGAGATGCTTTTAATTTTAGTTAATGAAGGTCAAATTTTCGTTAATGCTCGTCTCCACTCTCACCATATACCCACATTTTTTATTAATCACAATATCTCATATAAAGATGAGATGCTTGATAATTTTCATTCTAGCATCTTTTGGCTAAGAAACAGATTCTATCCCTTGATCTAATTTAACCTGATAACACTTCATGCATTAGGTCTTCTCTTTTTAGTAATAGTTGCAAACAAAGGGCATGTATATATCATGATTAATGAAAAATAGATTAAATATATGTAAGCAAGTAAATGGGATGTCCAAAACAAGTGACAATGTAGAATGGAAATGGTACTGCTACACAAGCAACAATAGCACTGGAAGCTACTGATGGAAAAGTGATGTCAATCCTGATGCATGTATGAACTACTCAGGCATGCATGGAGTTGTTTGATTATTTGTAAACTGGTCTAGCTCGTCATATTTGTGAGTTGACTGATCAGCTTTCTCTCCATCTGTAGCCACAAGTTGGGTTACAATAGACATAGAATAAGGTCATTCCTTCCTCCCCATGTGAGGAAGCCTGTAAACATTGCAAAATACACCTTGTTAACTATATGGAAATTATAAGGAGAAAGAAAGAATCTAAATAAGGAACTAGTTGTGCCACCAGTTTTAAAATGGCAGCAAAAAAAGGTCATTCTTGGTTTGAACTTGCTTGTACGTATTCAAGTTATCAGAACCAGAATTTATTTTCGAAGTATTTAGTTGATACAGCACGGAACACTTGCAAATAGGATCAAGTCAATCAGGTCAATCTATCCATCACTAGCCATATGGTGCAAAAGAAACAAATACTACACTATATGTGCTAGAAATTTCAGACATAACAAGGCTCTATAACTGATTGTAGATTAAAATGTTTTCAATTTTAACTGATTGTAGATTAAAATGTTTTCATTTTTGAATGTGGATACATGATATTGGATGTTGCTTCTTGTTAAATTGCTTGTGTGTTTTGAATTGTTCTGATGAAATTGTTTTGAAATCAAAAAATTTGGTCGGTTAACCAGACAAACCGAAATTTTTTAGTTAATTTGGTCGGTTAACTGAAAGTTTCAGTTCGGAAAATGGTTAAGAGGTTGTGTATAAATTCAGTTTGATTAACCCAACGGTCGATTTGGTTAATTTACCAAACTGACCGTTGCACACCCCTAGACGACGAAACTATTGGACGAGTCATGAATTGTATCGATGTGTTTTCCTGCTCATTGAACGTTAGGTCGAATCGCGTAACACAAGCAAACACTTCTCGCAATCAGAAACCAATAATTGATCCGACAATGAATGCAATTTTTTTGACAAGTCCTGCAAGTGATGATATCATTGTAGTGGACCAACCTGCTCGATAATCCTATAACAGAAACATAACACGTACATATACATATATGAAGAGCTAAGTTTATAGGACTTAATTGGTTCATGGCCAGTGTAACAGTGTCGCACATCACTTTCATTGCCATGCAGTTGGAAGAGATGATAGAATAATGAGAAAAGCTATTCCTGTAATAGAGACTATGAGAGGTTTAGCTATCAAGAGTCACTCGTGACTCGTATGCTCTTTTTTTGTGGTTTATATATTGAGCACATATGCACTTTAAAAGGCATTCATCAAGAAATATGAACTGGCCTTAATTACTAAGGAGAAAGGAAATCAATTGATGTCTCAAGACTCAAGTTCCAACCTTTTGATCGAATCCAAACCCACAAAGGTAAAATAAAGAGGGATTCATGATTCTCCCTTAAGACCTATATTTAAGACCTAAACTGCCTCATTCATAACATATAAGTTACTGGTGATGGGATTTATGATTAAATGAAGTTATGAAGTACATCAAAATGGAGAACATACAATCATTTGTTCTGAACTGGATGCTATCTGATATGCCATCACCAACGCAAAATAAATTGATCCAACTTCCACACACTTGATGCATTGTAAATGATGTAACACTATGAGAAATAATATGCCATGACCTCTTGTTATAGCATTTATTTAAGTCAAGCTCATAATTGTACAGTTGGAGTGTTAATTTACTAAATAATCTGGACCATTGTAGGATGAGTACGCATGTATGGTGCCAACTATCTTAGCTTATCGTGCACTAAGGTTAGCATTGATTCTTGAATTTTTGGTCGAAGAACATAATGAATAGAGTATATTATGGTATTGAAAATTCATTGGTATGGCTTTTAATTGGGCGAAGAAGAATGCTTTTATCAGAAAAATGTGAATGTTACAACTTACTCTACTGCTTGTGTTGTTTTAAGTTTTTTTCTTGATTGGTCTTAGAGAATGCAGTATGGATATTGTTTTATCTTTAGCTGACTTGTGAAACGAGCGACTAGAGTTCAACTTACTCTGCCTATATTCAGTTTAGAAGGATTGTGAAACTAAATGCAAAATGCAATTAGAAACTAAACAGCATAAACAATGCATGCTAGCACAGTACATTAAATTTAAGAAAGAAATTAAGAAGATTTTCTTGAAAGTACCTTCTTTTAGATAGCGTACTAATGGTACGAAGTAGCTGGCCTCTGCCATAAGAAGCACATTGTGTGCATTGGCTGATAACACACTTAATAACCTCTCTGCGCATTGTGATGCAACAGTGTCATTGCCATTTTGCAGTGTCACTAGCATCACCATACAGCCTCGAATTCTACCAATTCTTTGTCAAACTTTTACGATCTCGGACAAATCCAACAGCAACCCTACTGCTTCTATACTCTCTGCAGCATCCCTTGACAAAGACCGCACTAAAGTGGAAAGAGCTTCAATGCCTGCCATCTTCTCCTGCAAGCTATATGCATGTAGCTTGTGTCAAATTAATCCCAAAGTCCAACAAAATTCTTCTCATCCAAATTGCTTGACAGCTTGCTGAAGTAGCTGCTACATATTCAGTAGTACACTAGTTGAATTTTGCAGTAGATAATGCAGTTGAATTTTGCTTTTTAGAACACCAACACACTGTACTTGCTCCAACTTTGAATAGATATCCAGTAGTACTTTTCCTAAATATCTCCATTTTCATCTTCTTTTGTATATAATGTGTGTTCATTCATGCTTCTCTGGAAAAATTTTCAGTAACAAAGTAACTATCAATTTTTTCATACCAGCTCCTTGGAGCTTACTTTAGGCCATATAAGGACTTCTTTAGCCTATAGATCATTTCTTCCTTTCCTTTAACCCTTTGGTTGAACTGTTGAACTACATAAACCTCTTCTTTGAGTTCTCCATTTAAGAATGCAGATTTTACATTAAGTTGATAAATTTTCAGCCCTGAAATTTAAGAATTCACAATTTCAGCTTCATCTTGATCATATCAGCCCTGAACTTGAACTATTAGCTAAATTTTCTTAGATGACTGAGATCTGGTTTTCTTCCACACCAAATTTCAGCCCTGAAATATCTAGCTTCTTTCTTCTTTGCTTAGGTATGTGACAATAAGCTACACACCCAAATTTTCTTAGATGACTGAGATTTGGTTTTCTTCCACACCAAATTTCATATGATGTTTTCTCAAGCAATGCTTTGGTTGTGCTTCTATTTATAATGTATGCTGAAGTATTAAAAGCCTCTGCCCACAAGTTTTTAGGCAGCTTACTTCCCTTCAGCAAACATCTAGTCATTTCTACCAAAACTCGATTTTTTCTTTCTGCAACCCTATTCTGTTGGGGTGTATACCTTGCAGTAAGTTGATGTTTTATTCCATGTTCATCACGACCACAAAAGGTTTAGAGGTGAATTCTCCTCTATCAGTTCTTAGCACTTTCACTTTTGCATCAACCTCATTTTCAACTGCTGCTTTAAATCGAAGGTTCCCTTTGTATGTTGTTCATGTTAATATTTAATGTGCTTAATATTGTTGCTAGGTTGAAAAGAGTTAATCAAAATGTATACCGATCGTAGTTGGATGAAATGCCGGATAATTGGAGGAGCATTGACTAATGAATTTATGGAAGGAGTCAAGGGATTTCTTGATTTTGCATACTCCAAAACTCAATATGTTTTTGGTGATAAAATTAGGTGCCCATGTCGACGATGTAATAATCTTCAATTTCATTGTCGAGATGAGGTGGAATATCACTTATGTTCGAAGGGATTTATATCTGGCTACACACAATGGATTGCACATGGGGAGTTGACAAGTGAAGAAGTTGGTGAATCCTCAAGCATTCCTCAATCAGAAAGCTTTGATGCTCCTCAAAATCCGTATAGAACTATGGTGGTGGATGCAATCGGTATTGAAGGTATTGGAGAAGAAACACCAATCGGTATTGAATTACTGAATTATGCAGATGAGCCATTGTGGAGTGGTTGTAAGGGTCAAAGTGGGCTATCAGCCATGTCACAGTTGCTTAATTGCAAATCTGAGTTAAACATGAGTGAAGCTTGCTATGATCGGCTGATGTTAATAATTAAAGATATGCTACCAGAAGATGCAAAGTTGGAAGAAAATTTTTACAAAACAAAGAAGATGATGAAGAAATTAGGACTTGGGTACAAGAAGATAGATGCATGTCAGAATAATTGCATGTTGTTTTATAAAGAAACAACAAATTTAACGCAGTGCTTAGTGTGTGGACATGCTCGATATAAGCCAAGACTATTAAATAATGGTAGACGAAAAAATATAACGTATAAGGTCTTACGGTATCTCCCTATAGCATCAAGACTTCAAATGCTTTTTATGTCTGAAAAAACTGCAAAGCATATGATTTGACATGCTAAGAATCGTACTTCCGACGTTGTTGCACATCCTGCACATAGTGAGGCATGGAAACAATTTGATGCTCACCATCCTTCATTTGCTTCTGACCCAAGGAATGTCAGATTAGGATTGTGCACCGATGGTTTCAACCCATTCGGGCATTCTTTTATTCCCTATTCAGTTTGGCCTGTGCTCATTACTGTATACAATTTGCCACCATGTATGTGTTTGAAGGATCAATTTATGTTCTTAAGTTTGATAATTCCTGGACCAAAGAGCCCACGTAAAGAACTTGACGTATTTTTGAGGCCATTAATAGATGAACTGAACAAGTTATGGTCTGATGGAATTTTGACATATGATGTCTTTAGAAAACAAAATTTTCAAATGAGAGCAGCAGTTATGTGGACTATCAGTGACTTCCTTGCATATGCTATGCTATCAGGATGGAGCACACATGGGAGGTTAGCTTGTCCCTATTGTTTAGAGCGTAGCAAAGCTTTTGTTCTCGAAAATGGGAGAAAGATATCATTTTTCAATTGTCATCGTCAATTTCTCCCTCTTGATAATCCATATCGATGACAAAGAGATAAATTTATGAAAGGCCAAATTGAAAGAGATATTCCACCTCTATGATTATCGGGCGATGATATAAAGGCACGTGTCGATAAATTGCCTGATATTCAATTTGGAAATCAATGTACTAATGCTAGAATTTCTAGATTTGGCCAACAACATAATTGGGTTAAAAAAAGTATCTTTTGGAGTTTACCGTATTGGCATACAAATTTAATTTGGCATAACTTAGATATGATGCATATTGAACGGAATGTATTTGAAAATATATTCAATACAGTGATGGACATAAAGGGGAAAACAAAAGACAATGTCAAGGCTAGAGCTGATTTGCCTAAGTATTGCAAGGCCAGAGCTGTTGAAGCCGAGAGCCTCATTTGTGTTGAACAAAGAACAAATCAAAACAATATGTCAATGGGTTAAAGAATTAAAATTTCCCGATGGTTATGCTTCAAACATAAGTCGGTGTGTAAATATAGTTGACTGCAAATTCTATGGAATGAAAAGTCACGATTGTCATGTTTTCATGCAAAGGCTTATTCCAATTGCATTTCGTGATTTATTACCTGATCCAGTATGGGATGCATTAACTGAGCTGAGTTTATTTTTTTGGGACTTGTGTTCAAGTGTGTTGCGAATTGAGGATGTAGAACGACTTGAGTTAAACATTGTCGAGATACTATGCAAGCTTGAGAAAATATTTCCACCAAGTTTTTTTGACTCTATGGAGCATCTCCCCGTTCACTTAGCTTATGAGGCTAAAATTGGTGGTCCGGTACAATATAGATGGATGTATAGATTTGAAAGGTAACACATCTTCCTTTTTATTCTTGATTGAAATTTTTGAAAAAAATACGTCTTCATTTCTAAGAATATTTTCAGGTATATGCTTCAATTGAAGAAAAAAGTGAATCGAGCATATGTCGAAGGATCCATTTGTGAAGCATATATCATTGAGGAAATTTCTAATTTTTGTTCTTTTACTTCGAACCAAAGGTACACACAAGGTTGAATCGATTTGTGAAAAAAAAACACACACACACACACACGCACATATATATATATATGTATTATATAAGAAATATTAATTTATTGTTCATTTTATTCCTGGACCAAAAGGTACACACAAGGTTCAATCAAGTACCTCGAAATGATGATGGTGGAGTTCCAACTACCATGGGATGTCTATCTATCTTTACCTATCCTAGTCGACCTTGTGGGGCTGTTGGGCGTTATAGGAGGGTCGACGAAAATGAGTATAAAGCAATTGAGCTTTACGTACTTATGAATTGTGAAGAGATCTCGTTAGGGTACATCCTCGTCATGGACTTGTTGAAATCAATCACAAGTTAAAACTTTATATTGATGCTCCTTTTGTGTTAGCCAAGCAAGCTCAACAAGTTTATTACATGAGTTACCCCTCAAAGAAAAAAGGAAGGAGTGATTGGTGGGTTGCATGCAAAATTAAAGCAAGAAATAGATATGAAGACATCGAAGAAACATATGATAATATCCCTCCACAGATCGATGATTTTTTTCAAGAGGATGAGGTTGAAGTAGTACAACCTATTATGCCTACAACAGAGTTAGATGCATCTAATGCATTAGTTAATGTTGGGGTAGTTGATGAGGTAGATCAACATCAAGAATTTTTCTTGAGGAGGATGAAGAAGAAGCAAATGCTGTTGACATTGAAGATGAAGATACTGAAGATGATGAAGTTGATGAGTGTTTGTCAAATGAGGAGAATGATGATTGAAATTTTTTAAACTTCTATTATACTTTTCTCAAATTATCTAAATATATGTGTTCAGTGGGCCCTGAGGCCTTATAGTTGATGAGTCACTATTTGTAATTTATTTCTAATGCAGACATGACTGACTATCTAATATGTTTGAATTATTTTTATGCTTGATGCTTGAGTTCATTCATAATTTCTACTTTCTCTAAAGGTACATAGCTCAGGTGGTGTTATTGGGTTGTAATTGCTTAAAATTAATCCTTGCAGAGCTACAAGAAGTGGAAGTTGCTGCCAATTGGCCTTGCTGAAGTGGAGGAATTCCAAGTTAATTAAGGTTTGCATATTGTCCAAAAGCAGTCATCAAATTAATATAGTAGTGTTCTATAATTTTCCTGAAGAGAATGTGGCTGGGGGATCATTTCATTCACTTAGAAATATGCCCAGGAGATCATTTCATTCACTTTAAACTTCATTGACTGAAAGTAAGGTGATCCACAATATAATTATCTACTAATTACTACAACCATTCTTCTATTAAACAGGTTCTTCTGAAGGATTTGCCAACACTTTGAATTAACTTTATCAAGAACTCAGGGAACCAAGGTATCATGCATAGTATCATTTTTTAAAGTCATTTACTGAATGAACTGTGTCTTTAAGTCAATAACACCTTGGTAAAATTGACCCAGTAGCAGACACTAGGCTGAGATCAATTTGATGAGTTTAGGATAGAGGTTGGGCAGTTCCAGTTCTGTATTTAAGTTACTGTATAATAATCCATGAGATATCTCTCAGTTATCCTCAGTATCACCCTTCTTATAAACGATATTAGCCTATTCTTAAAGAAACTTCAACTCTACCTTGAAAACGATTCTATTAATTCATCTATTTTGTGAAAGGGAAACTTCTTATTTTTTATGTGAATAATTAACATTAGTCTCTTGAAAATGATATTTGATCCGAGTCTCGAGGAGGTATTTTCTTTTCCTATTTTTTATGTGAATATGTTAGTCATCAAATGTTTTTTTTGCTCTTCAACTAAGTAAATTTATTGCATATTACTCTGTTTTTCAGAAGTTGCTATACCAATCAATGTTGGAACCTTTTCTATGAAATTTATGTTGAATAACTAACATTACAATATTTGATGTGTGAATTGAGATTCTACTTCTGGAGAATTTGACTTCTGAGGATGCAATATATGGTGTCAGTAAGCACTTCTGAAGCATTCAGTAACAGTGAATTAGTAACTAGGTTTGATTTTTAAGTTAAGAATTGAGCTTTGTAGATTGAGGAGCACATCAAGCATTAAAGAGAGAATACTAACCCTATTATCCAATCTATGTTGGACTTGGCTTTGAGATCTCATAATGGGTCGTTGCATCTCAAGGAAGATGGCTGAAATGAGATCTCCAGCAATGAGATTGTTGGCACTGCTTGCTGCCGAAGACTTCTTCCTATGATGGCAACCTGGTGTGAGCTCATTAAAATCAAAGAGAGCACACAATCTTCTTGTAAGGAAAACAACAGAACACACTACAGGACTCCTTCAAAGCAACAACTCTACTCAAAACCTATCAAAGGAAATAACAAAGAAGAGATAAGGATAAATGTAAACACAACTTCTCCTACACTTGCTAGGTAGTTAAGGATAAGGATTTCTAGTGACAGTTAACTCCATTAGTAAGCAATTAAATTAATGACATTTGTTCAATAGTAGCTTGACAGTTAATGATAGTTAACTCAATTGGTAAGCAATTAAATTAATCTAGAGATAAGACACTAATAATCATAAATGACAGTGAAGGTTGAGTGCATAAAGTGTTGATAGTAATCATAAAATCCAAATTAATGGCTATTAATATATATAGACCCCACTGCCTCAAAATAGATGGCAATGAATAAGGTATTTTATTCAAGTCTATAGTCTCCAATTGATGGCAATAGATGGCCAGACACCCACTGTTCTGACATGAGGTAGCTTGGTATATATTCAAGTCTATAGTCTCCAGTTGCATAGGAATTTAACAAGTTATAAGGTATTTTATCATAATTTGGATGGCACTATATGTTTATATATCCTTCTAATCATCTTTAATTATTTATATATGCTTCAATTGTTTTATTAAGTAATGGTGAATACACGAAGTCGAGGTCGAGGACGAGGATGAGGGCGTCCTCCTTTGAGTCAATACCCTTCTACCACTTCTATACATTCATCATCTGAAGATACACCTGTACCACCTGTGATCATTTCTTCTGCACCCATGATACTTGAACCGGTACCTGTGATTGATTCTTTAGCACCCACGATACCTATATCTGTACTTGTACTTATTATTGTTCCCATAGAAACACCTAATATTCCTAGTATTCCTACACCGTCGACATCGGCAACATCGTTACCCTCACAACCTTCAGTGAATTTGCCTTTGATGTCATCAGTTCCTATTATACCATCTACGTCTATACATGACACATCTATTCCTACACAAAGTGATGGTACTTCACATCAAAGTTGAGGAAGAGGACCAAATCAGCCTTCACAGCCGCCAAAGACACCAGATGATAGACACCTACTAATTATTGATAAGAAAAGGTATATATGTAGTCAGATATTCAAACACCATCATTTGTAAATACAAGATATTTATTAACATCATTTATAATGTGTTTATTTGTTAACATTCTTTTTTGCAGCTTCCCCGAGACAGAAGTAGTACGAGATATTTCATCAATAATTAAGGCAAATTTCACGGGTGCATGGCCATGTTGGTCTCAAGTACCATCACATGTGAAGGAATTCATTTGGGACAAATTTAAGGTATTTCCCTATAAAGCAAGTCAAATTTCTTGAATATAAGTCACAAATTTCATTGATGTCCTCAACCTAAAATTTTAATATACAGTTATTTCAGGAAGAGTTGAATGAATGATGGAATAATACACTTATAAAGATTTCGATTGAAAATGAATTTCTTTTTAGAAGATAGATGCCCGTTGATGTACATTATTATTGATGAATGATGTACAATATGTTTTTTGATACTTGGAACAAAAGAGCAAATAGTTATATGTGGATTAGGTACATATTTCTAGTCATAGAAGCTTACCAGTGGTTCACTAGCTGATGAACACCAGCATCATTTGCACAGGCATGAGCTTTGGCTAATTTCCATATCCAGTTTGTTGTTGCATCATGCCCATGAGTATTGACCATTTTATTACTTCCATACAAATTTTTTATATGAGAATCCACATCTACATGGACAAAACTACTACTATTTATTACATGAGGACTACTGCTTACTACACTATTTATTATAGGTAACACAGCATGTTCATTCAAAGAACTACTACTACCTGGTTTGAACAAATGAATAAAACTTTCTTCCCTTCCTTCCTTCTGTTCTAGAGCAGACATTGCTAGGTTGTCCGCATCACTGTTCATTTCCCTCTTTATATGAAACCATCCCTTGACACTGATAGGAATGACTTGATAACCTCCAGCTTATGGATATCAGTATAATCCCTCTTTATAATCCCTATTTATTACATCACTGTTGATAAGCTCCAGCTTATGGAACAATGTGGCTTTATAGGGGGTGTGTTCAGGTCAAGTATAGTATGTCTTGAACTTCCTGGATAATTAAAAAATTAGGAATGAACATACTATGGTTTTATAAGATGTATGATGAGAACTCAAAATAAAATGATAGAAGTGGTCGTGCAACTTATTTAGCTCATCCCTATGGTGCTTTTTTGCTTTACTTATCTAGATGTTTTCTCTTTGGCACAAAGTTATTAGACCAAGAAATAATGTTCTTGTACTTGGATAAGAGAGAAATTGAACATGAGCTTCCTTGCTTATCTAAATATTCCCAGCTTTCTCTTTAAAAGTGGGGAATCAGTTTATCAAGCGATGACCACATTTCGTACAGCTAAAAAATATGGATTTTAGTTGGATTTATAATCTAAACTCTAAAGACCACATCTACAACGATCTTAAATAAAGTTTCACCAGCTTATCAAGAAGGAAGGAAGAAGCTCTTGTGGATATCAGTATCAGGATACTGAATAGGAAGAAGCTCCAGCTTATCCTGATACTATATCAATATCATGACTGATATAGGAATGACTAGCTGTCCAAATTCTAAGAAAATAAAGTAACTAGGGAATAACAAGTATGTGACATGTTCTAATACCATTAACATCTATTTGGTCTGCTCATAACAAGAATGCTGCCCATAACAAGTATGCTGCCCATAAGTTGTTCTAATACCATAGCATGTTCTAATACCTTTGTTTATTATAAACAGTCTGTTGTTATCCATTGCCTGCACAAGGAACTAAAAGAGAACCATCACCTCTCATGAGAGAACAACAACAATAGAGAAAAAAAGTATTTGATAGGCAACATCATTACCTCTTCAAGGGTCATTCCATTTAGTTCATGATCAAGGTATTCCTTAGTTATTGCAGACTAAAAGATAGAAATCCTTATGTTGATGATTTTCCTCGTGAAGTCATTTATATCTATAGTTATTACTGCTTATCCACGGCATGTCCAGCCCATCACTTGAATTTATAGCCTTATGGGTCACAGCTCCACATGACTTACTGAAGAGAGAAACAAGTACCACAATTAGATTATTTTTGCTCTCTTCTTTTTTATTTCCAAGAAGAGAGCTACATAATACGCTCATCAGTTCCACTACCCTCATGAAGAAAAAAATCCTTTGTGAGATGACAGTACATAAATAAGTCTTTTTTGAGACAAAATAAAGAGTATCAGTTTATACTAGTACACAAGAAGTCGTTATGCTTACTTGATATAATCGTTGGCATATCATATTTCAATAGT
Organism: Canna indica; assembly: GCA_034359265.1. Classification (NCBI taxonomy): domain Eukaryota; kingdom Viridiplantae; phylum Streptophyta; class Magnoliopsida; order Zingiberales; family Cannaceae; genus Canna; species Canna indica. The sequence goes on along the minus strand of CP136890.1, from coordinate 44,872,832 downwards.
TTTTGACCCATACTCATCATGTTATTGAGCACCAAAAGCTTCTTAGTAAGTTTATCCTGAAACCTACATATGCCATGATTGATTGTGTGATAGACACCTACTCATATTGCAATAGTTTTTGACCCATACTCATCATGTTATTGGTACACAAGAAAGCTTCTTAGTAAGTTTTAGCCATAACTGCATATGGCTAATATTCATAACTGCATACTAATATTCATAACTGCATATTCATGTATGCTTTTCCATAATTGCATAACTGCATACTAAATATTCATAACTACATAACAGCATACTAATATTCAGTTTTAGCCATACTAATATTCATAACTGCATATGCTTTTTCCTCTCTAAAAAGATTTAGCTGAAGTAATAGAAGGTTGGTTGCATGAAACCTGCATATGCCATGATTGATTGTGTGATCATATAATTGCATCAAATTGGTACTTCTTTAGAATGTTGTCAACTATCATTTCCTTAACATATTTGTCTTTTTTCAGACAGTCTATCGTTGGGATCCATCTAGGACAAGCGAGGTTCATGAAATATGGGATAGAACAGCTTGTCGACGCTTTTCTGACAATATGTGTGATGCAAGGAATTATGCGAAAAGAAAGGCCAATACTGATGATATTAGTCGAACTAACGGATTTGGCCCTCCATGGATATATCCAGATGTGTGGAATCAACTTATTAGTGAGCATTGGGTCACGGAGAAGTGGAGGAGAAAATCCGAAGTTGCTCGTCAAAATTGTAAGAAAGAGGTAGATAGTGACGTCACACGACATATAGGTGGATCTATTTCATTTGTGGCTCATCGAAGAAAATTGGTATGATATTAATAGAATTTGTTATCCTATATATTTTTTAAAATATTATTAATTAAATATTATTTGTCATTTTTTGTAGGAAGAAAAGTTGAACCGACCCCCAACCCATCTTGAGTTGTTTAAGCATACTCATAAGAGTAATAGTGGTGAGGGTGACTATATCGACAACAAATCGCAGAGTGTTGTGGTATGTATCGACAACAAATCGTAATTAACTATTTTTATAAAACATTGTACAGGAGGCTTATGAGGTATCGATCATACAAAAGTATGGTACAGATGTAGCATCACAACCCATTTTAGATCCAGAAGAATGGATTAATGCCTCTGGACATCCATCTCATAATCGGGTTTACGGTTTTGGATGTCGAGAGGATGTTAAATCCATTATGGGGAGTTCTAGCTCAACAGAATCTAGTACATCGGGCCATGGTCGAATGAATGATGAGTGGAATGCGATGCAGACCGAGATGACATCCATGCGATAGTATATTACTGAATTGGAAGCATCAATGCAATCACAACAATCACAAGTGCAGACGCAAGTACAAGCACAAGTGGAAGCTCAAGTTCGGTTGATGTTAACACAATTCGGCTTTCCAGTCAACTCTTTACAACCAACATATTCACCTTCAGCTTCCACTGCACCTCCACCTCCACCTCCATCTGGGTTATGATGTTGGTTAAGATTTGTATTTGGTCGATAATGGATTTGTATTTGGTTAAGATTTGTATGTTGGTTATGATTTTGCACTACACAATTCGGTTAATGTTACGGAAAATTTGACTTAGTAATGTTTGTATTTATTTGATAATATACTCGATTGTAGATGCTTGATTTTGGTTATGAAAATGACACTATTATTTGGTTATGAAATATGAATTTTTTTTCTTGACTTGTATATATATTTGTGATTGGGTAAATAAAAAATTTGATGTGTGATTATAGGTTGTATACATGAAAATAAAAATTCATATGGGTATGAGCATTTTAATTAAAATGTATTAGCAACGAATGTTTTTGTTGGTAATACCAACGGATGTCAGTTGGTAATACCAACGGATATCAGTTGGTGATACCAACGGATACCTTTGTTGAATATGTCAGCGTAAACAGGGATGATATCCGTTGGTATTCCCAACGGATATTATCTCCGTTGGTAATACCAACAGAGTATGATCCGTTGGTGACACCAACGAATAGTGATCCGTTGGCATCACCAACATAATATATTTCTGTTGGTGTTACCAACGGATAATATTTTCCGTTGGTGTTACCAACAGACATTAATTACCGTTGGTGTTACCAACGGACATTAATTACCATTGGTGTTACCAACAGATATAATAATATCCGTTGGTAATACCTAGCATGGTCATCACCGATGTATTTACCAACCGATAATCCGTTGGTAATATATTACCAACGGATTTTTGAGTATTACCAACGGATTTAGTCCGTTGGTGATACCCTATTTTTTTGTAGTGTATTCACCCCCCCCCCCTCCCACTAGTGTGGCCATTTCATCAACAATTGTTCCTTAGGTAAAAACTAGATAACAAGATATTTTAAAGGATTTTTTGGAAGCCTTTAGCCTACCCATACTTGACTCGGAAGATTTTGATATTTGGATATTTGTACTAGAGTTCGATTTTGATTCTTAAGGATTTTAATTTTTTGCATATTTTTATTGAATCCAAATGGGGGGAAATCCTTATATAACATTTATGTTTTAAAGTTATTAGCTTAAAGTTAAAAAATATTATATAAGTAGATTAAGCGAAGACGGAACCCATAAACGAACAAACAAGCAGAAAAAATAGCAAAACTGCCATGATTTTACAGTTTCGGTCGACCGGTCGGTCGACCGAATGGTGCCCAAAAGTGACTGAATGCATTCGGTAGCTCGGCGGTCACTCAGTCGGTCGACCGATGATCGATCGATAAACGATCAAATGACGAAAATGGCTATATTTCAAGCCATTGGGATGGCTATTTTATGCCAACTATTCATGGCTTATAAATAGAAGCCAATAGAGCCTTCCTTAGAGGTTGTTGAGTCTATTGAGACATCTTCTACACTTTCTAAGCTTTGATTGTGTCACTTTTCATTCCAGGCCCTAGTTTCATCATCCATTCTTGATCGAGCCTGGTTTCTTCATCGATTCATCAATTTGTGGCATCAAGAGGACTAGGGAGTTTCTTTTGGAGCTAAGTATACTTTGGTTTGTTTATTGCTCCAATTGTTTGTTTATTTTGTTGTTATTTACATCGTATTTCAAAGTGTAAAGACCTAGGTCGTTAGGTCTTGAAATTGGGTGGTAACCTTGGTGTTTAAGATTTAAAGCCACCAGTGTAAACTTAGTTTAATAGGATTAATATTGTTGTCCTTTAGGTTTGAGGTGGAAGAGTGCTCTCGATAGGAAGGCGGAGATCTCCCAACAGTTCTCCGACTACGCAGATCTGTGCGCGTGTATCGAACAACAAGAGAGATACAATAGCCAAAATTTAAGAATGAGTTAACGGTTAAAAGAAAAAATAAAGTGCAATACAAATAACTATGTTTTCAAATTGTCCAATTAGGGACATTTCAATGGTTGTACATCGTATAAAAGATCATCTACTTCTTTTACAGGAACATACAACCCCCGAACGGATCTAAGATTTTGCTAAGTCATATCCGACTCGTCGATGCGTGCGTGAAACGTATCAACTCGTCGGATGGATGATTATTTTCTAAATTTTGCGATGCCGATTTGAGTCCACGGTGGACGATTCCGACACGAGTCCAAAGTGGACGATACTAATTAATCTAAATCTAAATATTAACATTAAAATTAATCTAAACTAAAATTAATTAACAGATATAATCTAAAACTAAATCTAAATCTAATTAACATTAAAATATATTAATCGAAGCATGAAAATAAATCTAAACATTAAACATTAAACATTTAACCTATATTAATCTAAATATGAAAAATTAATCTAAACAGTAAACAATGAACATAGATTATTAAACCCTAATCAAAAGTTTATTAGGGTTTAATTAAACCCTAATAAACTTTTGATTAGGGTTTAATAAAACCCTAACCAATAGTGTTTCGACGCCATTGTCCAATATCCGATATTGGACACTAGACATTGGTCCGGCGTCCGGCGGTCGTCCAAAACCCTAATATTTACGGTTTCGGCCGGCCCTAGTAAAGGAGAAGAGAAGGGGCGAGCTAAGACCTGGAAATGGTTCGGCGTCGAAGGGCGCGGTGGGCGGCGTTGGCAGGTAGCGTAAACGGGCAATGCCGACGGGCGAAGAATCGGCGGCAGCAGGCTTCGATGGTGTCGGTAGAGAAGGAAGAAGGAAGTGGGGAAGAAAGAGGTCGAGCGCGATCGCGAGTTAAATAGACTCATCAGTAACGGCTCACTTATCCATTGCAAAGCCGTTGCTAATAAATATAACTCATCACCAATGGCTCATTATCCATTGCAAAGCCGTTGCTGATAAGTATTTCATTTTTGTGCCACGAGCGCGCCATCGACTAAAGAGTAATGGATACAAAAATCGTAAGAAGCCATTGCTGATGAATAATTTCATTTGCGCGCCATATTCGCGCCATCTACTTGTTGGGAATGGCCCGAGCGGCTCTAAGTAGGCCGTTGCAGATGTGATATATCTACAACCGCCGCAACGGTCGTTGGTAAGCCATTAGTGATTGCAACGGCTTGGGCGGCCGTTGCTGATGGTCGTTGCTGAAAACCATTATTCTAATAGTGAGACTTCCGAGTGTGGAGGTGCCTTCGGTGTGAGAGCGGAGACTCTCCGATGAAAACGTCCTTGTTGTAAAGGAAGAAATTAATCTAGTAAAGTTTAGTTTGGAAATCCTAAGTGGGATGCTTAGTTAGTGGAGTAGGCATTAGGCCTAAACCACTATAAATTTCTTTTTTACATTGCTTACTTCGCATATTGATTAGTTGACTTATTTTATTTGCTTGCATCTTCATTTAGTAGTTGAATAGTGTATTAACATAAGTAATCAAAAAAAATAATTGAAATCGGAATTAAGTTTAAGATTAGCAAACATACTATTCACCCCCTCTAGAGTGGTCATTTCACCAACAGGCTGCAAATGCAAAATGCTGCAATTAGATCAATTGCAGGCAACCAAACAAGTAAGGGGTTATGAATGCTATAAACTAGTTGCCTGCAAGTCCAATTGCAGGCAACCAAACAGCCCCTAAGTAAACTCTATTAGGAGAAAGCGAGAGAGCATATTTTAAATTAATATAAGGTCTGCACCCCTATTTGTTGCAAATGATTTTTGTATAGAGTTTATACTTCAGTTATTTTACAAGATATTCCTGTATGGGGTAAGTTGCCAATATTTGACTATTCTATTTCATTAACACTATGAGGGCACAGGAAAGTGAATTTTAAAATGGAAAAACATAGGATGAAGACATTGTTCTTTCTGCATAGCTTAGTTTTTCAAGAGCTGAATTTTCATCCATTTGGACTGCTGGATTTGGAAATTTTTCATCTAGGAGTTGAGAAATTGAATCTTCGATCTTTGATTTGCCTAGGAGGTCCTTCTTACACTCATAATATATGTCACTCAGGTGATCAATTTGGATTGACTCTATATCCGCAGCCTTGGTTATTTCTGCTGTGATGACATCTCCCTCACCTGATATAATGGACATTGTAGCAGTCACACGAAGTGCAGGGTCTTCTAAGATGGGCTCTGGATCTTTGAAAATATCTCCTTCTCCTCCCATATCATATTCAGATACAATAGGAGCTTGTACCATGTGCTATTAAACAAAATCAACAAGTTAGAGGAACAATTTTCTATTCTTTATAAATTAATAAATTACTTCTTCTATAAACATAGCTTTCGATGGGAAATCTATAACACATTGGAATTATCATCTCTGCATAGTAATTTCCATATGGAGATGGAGACCAGGTCAATTTACTGCTCATACTGATACCAATTCGTTTATTACATTTGAATAGGAATATAGTTCATATCATTTTCTGCACAATATCTGTCTGATCCATGCTCTGTTATTTTGAAGCTTACAAGTCCATGCATATTATGCCAAGTTGTGGATTTTCCTGACTAATGAGAATTTTTTCTTCATGCTCTCTTCATGAGAAGAAGGTTCTCAAAATGGTTCATTTGTCCTCTCAATCCAGACATGGCAAAAGTTTCAGTTGATGGCATTGAGAAGATATCGGAGAAAAGGGCATTGAGAAGATAGCATGACGACGTCCGCATAAGGAGAAATAAGCAACAAGCTGCTAGAAATCATTTGTCCCTTTCCATAAGGGAGAGCAATGCATCGTCATTACATACATATTATTCTTAGAACTTTAATCAGCCAAGTCAAGCATGTAAATAGAAGTTAGTTCCAGAAATGCGTATTTTTGATACCCCGTCAATATTTCGAGATGATTTTTTTCCAACATGAGAGTTCAATGAGTTCAATGTTTACTTTTTTCAGTCAGTTGTCTAATGAGTTGATTCAATGATTTAACCGGCTAACCGGTAGCAAACGGTTAACCGGTTAGTATTCGAACTGAAATTATCGGTTAACCGAGAAATATAATTATATTTCCCGAGGGCCAAGGCCCCCAGGAAAAGTTACATTTCTCGGGGGTCGAGGCCCCAGGAAAAGTTCTATTTTTCGGGGGGCGCTCACTAACCTTCGGTAAAGGTCTGATGACATGTTTTTTCCTGGCGACATTTGGGGCCCACGAGGCCCTCACTAAAAGGTTTTAATGGGGGCCGTGGTTAGGTTTAGTGGGGGCCGGGTCTTGGCCCCCGGAAAATGTAACATTTCTTGTAGTGTATCACTAGCTAGCTCCATCCAGGACTACTTTTTGATGACCTCTACCCACTCTGGACAGCCCTACAACTGAGAGGTATCATTTCACAAAGACCCCTGGATATTACTCAGTTTTCATTGAGATGCAAACCTGTTTTGAATACTCTAGAGAAAAGAAATTTATCATGCTCTTTTATGAATGTTACTCCTTTCTGCAAACTTCCTATCCTTGAGTTTTATTGGAACCTTTTAGATGACTTACCTGATCCTAAAAGTAACCACTTTCAACAAGACTTCGTTGGAGGAAAGTGGTATAAGTTTAATCCAGAGGTGATAAATGATTATTTTGGTTTTTCCCCTTCATCTTCTACTATTGAACATTCTGATGAATCTAGTGTTGATTTTTTGAGATCAGTTGGAACAGAGTTATCCAATGGAGACATAACTGATTGGGGAGGAGAACACAATATCAAATCTTCTTCATTGAATACCTTCTATGTTGTGCTGTATTTAATTGCCAGGTACCACTGGATCCAATTTGATCTAGGAAGTTTGATATTTGAACAAATCATTGCTCTTAGATATCGATTGACTTCTAAATCCAGAGTGTTTCTGATTTTTCCCAATTTGATTTTTGTAATTCTTGAAAAGCAAGGGTTTAAGTGCTCAACTGAAGAAATTCTCGAACCTATTGGATCATGCCTTAAGATTCATCACAAGCTCTTAAAGAACATAGATACTCCTGTGAAGTCTTAGCCTGGATCCAGTTATATCAAGAAACCCTTTGTTGTTACAACTGCTGGTGATCAGGGTATCCTTGAGGAGATCTTTAATGCAAAAGAAACAATCTCCAATCTTCAACAACATGTTATTTCTATAGAGAAGAAGGTTCTTGAGCACTTCTCTTCAGCACCTACAGGTCCTCTTTCCACTTCCTCTGAAAGCCCATCTAGTTTCTCTAGTTCAGAATTATTTGGTACTATTCTCCTTTGGCTTATTGTTGCGCCTCGGCCCCGGGCCCGAGACACGATGGCGACCCGAACACCGCGCAGCGAAAGGAAAAACCACGAATTCGAATCATAAATCATAATCAAGCATATTTAATAATATATATTTACAAAACTCCAAAATCATCAACATTAAAACCAGTATAAAAAGACGACAAGGTAGGACAAAAATACAAAAGCTGTCGCTATATCAGAGCTCCAGATCTACATGATGTCTATCAACTATCTACACCTCGATATATAGATCAACAGCTCACCCTTGCAAGTCTAAAGCAATTACAATAGTAGTCAGCGGATGTTGAGTAGGAGAATCACAATATGATCAACAACATGAATAAGATGCCAACTCAACAATAAACAACAATATGGCCTAAGATGTAGTCAAATGCGATAGATGTACAACAAATGCTCCACACCTACTCCTAATCAACGTTGACCAAATCATCAAGCGTATGGACCGTTGGGTAAAAACCCCGCACTCTACCACTCATAGAGTGGCATCAACCATCCGCTCCAACGGCGACGCGACTACCCCCACCAAGCAGGTAGCCCGACGGGCGTCGTATCCGACATCCGCACACCCGAAGGTGCCCAAAGTGACTAGTCAATATCCATACCATCACCCATGTCTGGAGGGTACCGCAATAAAATGGTCCTGGACCGATGTCCTCTCCGAGGCCGTAGCCTCCAGGTCGACAACTCAACTCCAACAATGCAACAAAGTATATCACAATGATAAATGGATAACAAATAACATCACCGGTATCAACAATATAACAACTCCGAATGATGATATGATCAAAAGAATAACACCATAAGTAACAACATAATATCATGCATGATATATCATGATCAAATATCAACATCAATAATGTATATCACCATGATCAACAATAACACATGCAATTATCTACATGGCATGTCCAACAATAATATGCAACATGAGTTCAACGGAATTAGAAGCAATATCAAGCAGATCGAGGCAAAAGGATAAATTCGTCATTTCACCCGATAGTAATTCATCGGCTACAACGGGAATCAAACTCAAGCTCACACCAACCAATTACCCCTAACTCATCCCTTTAAAGCAATATAATATTTTTATATTATTTAATTATTTATCAAATTAAATTAATAAATATTAATCACTGAATGACACTAAAATATAGAAAAGACCTACCAAATAGCCTCCGATCAGAAATCCAACACCACCATCGCGTTCAGCACGCGAAAACATACAGCTTTGGTATTCAGCTCGACTCAATCCGACGACTCTATGATCGACTAGAAAAATACCCAAAATAATCTACAAATTTATCAATTTCATACAATACAGCTCTCTTCACTAATTTACAATTCATATCCCTCCCCTCTCCTCTCCTCTCTGCTTTCGCCCGACACCTGCGCCCAACGCTCCCCTGCCCCGCTCGACCCACGCCGGGCGGCCGGCTGCCGGCGATTGTTCGCCGCTTCCCCCCTGGCCGCCGGCGATCATTCGCCGCCCCACCGGCCTCCTCCGCGGCCTCTGGTGCTGGCGAAGCACCGAGCCATGGCTGGGAGGCCACGGCGGCCTCCCCTACAACGGCAGCGGCTGCTGCGAGCAGTAGTCGTTGGGTCCGGCGCTGCGGGCAGCAGCACGGCTGCCGCGACTGCCGTACCCTCTTCCGGCTCACCTCCGCCGCCAGTTCTACTTCTCCTGACACCTCTCCTCTCGCTGCAGCCGATGAACGAACAGACAGAAGTGAAGAAGAGGAGAAGACTCCTAGGTCGACTCCGGCTCCGACGACGACACCGACGACGATCCGACCTCTGATCCCTCACTCTCCGGCGCCGATCTCACTTCTTCTTCTCGCCCCCTTCTCACGCGACTGAGCCAGCTCATATAAGAGCTGGCTATGAGGCGGTGGGGAGGTAAATTTTCAAATAACCCCCCACACCTCAAAAATTACAACAAAGCCCCCCCCCCTTTTTTTTTAAACAGAATATAACATCCTCCCCTCCTTAAGAAATTTGGTCCTCCAAATTTATGTACCTGCAGGGTCGAACAAGTGTGGGAAGCGAACTCTGATATCCTCCTCATGCTCCCAAGAAGCCTCTGCATCTGAATGGTGTTGCCTCTGACCCTGATTCTGGTCTCTCGACTGCTGTTGTGAAGTCTTCGTTGTTCCCTTAGCTGGGCAACTCCTGCTGATGTGACCGGGCTGCTTGCTGTGATAGCACACATTGCCACCTAGCTTCAACAACATGTTATTTCTATAGAGAAGAAGGTTCTTTCCACTTCCTCTGAAAGCCCATCTAGTTTCTCTAGTTCAGAATTATTTGTTACTATTCTGCTTTGGCTTATATTGCCAAAAAGGGGGAGAAAGATTGATACTCTATCCAATTGCAACCTTGTGTGTTATGTCTAAATTTTTGGTTGCAACTGTAAATCTGGTGATGACATTGTTTGATGAGTTTATATTGTTCGTGCAATGACTGTGGACTGTTTGTTTGTGATGACTGTGGATGGTTGTGGTTTTTTGTGATGACTATATTGTGACTATGTTGTTTTGGATTTTATTTATGTTTGAATATTATCATTTGATCTTTGATAGTTAAATTGCTACTCTATTCTTTATTGGGTTGTGATGATAGATGTATTTTGCCAAATAAGCCAAAGGGGGAGATTGTTGGTGTTTGGCTTATGTTGTGTTGGCTATATTTGGCAAAAGGAATAGCAGTTAAGTTCCCAGTTGTATATTAGTTATAACTGCTCTTGATGTTGTGGGGTTTATGCTGAAATTAATGCTACTACGGTGATGCCTTTTTGTTTTCTAAAATTATTGCAGAGATTATTGTTACTTCTTGAGTAGTTATTATCGTCTTAATATTCATATATTTAATTCTGTGATCATTGATGTTGTGATATGTCTTTATTGATGAGTTGGGCGATTTTCTTTTTGATGAGCTAGGGGGTTTCTCTTGAGGCTCTTATGGCCAAAATCATTATGGTATATTATGGATGACCTTTGATATTTGAAGCTGATGTAATTAAGGTATTGTGCTTAATGGGTGTTATGCGAATGGTTTTGGCCTTCTACTATATATGAAGGAAGAGATGAGCTAAGAAGGCAAGTCTCCTTTGTGCATATATAAATAAAGTTGTCAGTTATATGAGGAGTTGAGACTGTGGAGAACAAAACTCTATAATTGAGTTGTCATAGAGAGGCAAGTTGGTTAGTACTTGTAATAACAAATAGTTTGTTTGTTATTTCCAATTCACTTTAGTACTCATAGTTGGATTTCGGAGTGTGAAATCTTAGAACTAATATTATACTTTGTTGATGATGGATTTGACATTTGTCCGGTGAGGGCACCGCAGATTAGGTGACAAGTTTGTCACTGAATTACGCAAATAGTTCTTTGTGTTTGCGTGTTTCGTTATGGTTATTTTTATTTGTTACTCACTCTATTTTAAAAGTAGTTGCAATAGCGGTTGCAACTTCTTGTGTAACTGTCGATTAACATAAGGCTACCCTAGAGACTATCCTGTCATGTACCAAGGAGACCGCTTCGCTGGAAAGTAAATAATTTAAAAGTATAAAATAGGGTAATTGTCTGAATATATCATGAACTTTGAACTTTGTCTTAAACGTTTCCTGAACTTTTGCTTCACCAAATTGTATCCTGAACTATTAAATTTGTATCAATTGTACCCTCCATTAAAATTCCGTCACCCACTCCGTTAATAGTGTGACACAACTTGCACATGTGGATTAAAATATAATTTTTTATATTTTAACACTTTCTCCATCACCATCTCGCCGGAGAAACTACCCGACCTTGCCTAAGAAACTATCAGACCGCGCCGGAGAAACCGTCGGACATCGACGGAGAAACTAGCAGACCTCGCCGGAGAAACCGTCGGACCTCATTCGTAAACAATTCCAATAGAAAAGGATTCTCCGACGAGGTCCGATAATTTCTCCGGCGAGGTCTGGCAATTTCTCCGGCAAGGTCCGACGATTTCTCCGGCACTGTCCGGCGGTTTCTTCGGCATGCTCCAGTGGTTTCTCTAGCGAGGTGGTGATGGAGAAAGTGTTAAAATACAAAAAAAAAAGATTGATACAATTGATAACGGACTAGGTGACGAAATTTTAACGGAGGGATACAATTGATACAAAATTAATAGTTTAGGATACAATTTGGTGAAGTGAAAGTTTAAGATACATTTGAGACAAAGTCCAAAGTTTAGGATATATTTAGGTAATTATCCTATAAAATATAAAAATCAAAAATGAAAATGGTATATTGAAATCTCAATTGCATGCTATTCAAAAATCCATAAATTATTTGAAAAGTGAGGTCGTTTTCTTTAGTAGGAAAGTAAATAATTTACCTAATGATTTCTCCTTTAAGAATTTTAGAATAATAAATGTCTCATCTAAGAATGCTCATGCTCATCATGCTCCTCATATCAAGCATTCTAACATTAGACCTCATGCCCATAACAAGAATGAAAAGTAAAGATTCAATGACATAATTTTTGTTGCGGTGTTTACGGGTTGCGCTTTTAAGATGAATCTAAGTGTGGTAAAGACACTTTGGGTTCCTAAGCCCATTAACCCCCAAGGACCCAAAGCTATTTGTGTACCAAAAGTTTCATGCTCTTTTGTAGGGGGAGCTACCACACAAGGATGAACGATAAATGAAATATTGAAGTTGACCTTGGATTCAAATAAAAAATCTTCATGATTGCAACTTCAAGTCATCTTGGTGCCTAGGTAAGGTTGGCATCAAAAGTACTCTGGTATAATTCCTATCACTCAAATTTCTATATTAAAGTTGGATTTATGATACTTGATTGAATTGGTTGATTTCCCCGCTCTCGATATGCTTCTATGAAATGATTTTTTGATTTTGGTTTCTCGTTCTTCTCGTAGACCTTTGTAGCCTATAACGGGCTCATGCGACCTTGCGGTTCTAAACCAAAGGTTGATTGTGACCTTTCGATTTTCAACCAATGAGACGGGTTGGAAATCTTACTTTACAAAATTTCTTATTTTTGAGATATCTTTGATTCATTTCGGTATCATATCGTATTTCGTGAAATGGATCTTTAACTATTTAGCAAAGTTGGATTTTGAGTGAAAACTTTGACAATTACTTTGCTATTTAGAATAATTAACTTGCTTGAAATGGTTATATTATTATGTTACTAATAATTTCTTCTTGCAAGATAATCTAAGTTAAATGGAAGGCTAAAATAAATAAAAAATGACTAGTTTGGCAAAATTCTCATATATGAGGTATATCTTTGATTCTCTCAAAATCTTAGCATTATACCTCTATGTTTAAGCTTCAATTATGTCTCTATACTCATGATTAGAATTACATGTTAAATCCTTGAATTCTCATGAGTAGGTAGAATTTGAGCACTTAGGCAAGTTTCATTGAATGAAAATTGCTCTAGGTTGAAATTTGTCATTATAGACCTCCTTCTAAGTACAAACTCATGAAACATGTTTAGATATACACATGACATGCTTCTAGGTATTTAGAGTTGAAAATTCATGTGTAGATCAACAAGATGATAACTAGTTCACTTTAGGATACATGAACTTGAGTAAATTTGATCTATGTCAATAAATTGACTTAGAAACTTCATTTTAGGTCCAAACTTCACAAATATGTTTAGAATTCCTCATGTTAGGTGTCTGTGTCTAAGTTTGAAAAACCATGAGTGAAGGATAAAATTTGATACCTAGTAATTTCATGTTAACATGCATGTTTTTGAATGAAATCATGCTAAGGTAAAATTTCAACCAAATGACATTATTTTTATCTCAAACTTGATATACGTTTTACAAATGATCATATATTGGTGTCATGAAAGTTAGAAGGAAATATGAAAATATCATGAAAAATAATTGATATATATTTACAAAAATGTCATTGAACATTAAAGCAAGTTCATTTATTTTTAGAAAAATGTAGAGAAATCATTTTTGATTGATTCTTGAAATTGCAGCTTCATTGAAAATTATAGTTTCTTTAGTTAAATTTTCAAAAAGTTTCATGAAGATTGTGATTTATCATAGATTTTTGAAGTTCATTTTCAGAAACCCAAAGTATCGTTCGCATCAAGAACTCATTTCTCTGATACTTTGCTTTTTATTCAAAATCTTCGAATGAGACTTCAAGTATGATATGTAAGACCCGAAAAAAATCTCTAATATAAAAAACTATCTTTGGTGCAGCGCACAGGATCAGGAGTTAGTCGAGTCGAGCCGTGGAGTCGCCTCGAGTAGAAGGTATAACTCGACTTATGAAGTTTAAATTGGTTAGATGGATATTTCCTTATTAAGCATTAGATGTCCTTTTTGAGTCGAGTTCAAATCGTATATGCGGATCGAATCGGGGCCCGAATCAGACTCGGATCGAGTCGAGTAGATGCTAAGTCAGTTAGAGGGGCATTTATGTCGTTGGTGGATGAGGGCATAAAATCCCTCATCATGAGCCGTACGCCGCTCGATCAAGAGAGGGAGGAGGGGAGATCTTGGGTCGGCGCCGAAAACTGTGTCGTCGTTGGAAAGATTAAGGTCGTCAACGTCCACCCTTTCTTCTTCCTTGATCAAGGTGAGTGGTTACTTTCCGTTGATTTGGGGAAGGCGGGTAGCCGAATCCCTAGGACTGCTAGGTGTCGAGTTTCTCGTGAGTTTTTCGTTGATTCATGGTACCTTGACCTTCTTGCCACTGTTTTAATTATTGTTGCATCGGATCTCTGTAGTTTTTGTCGGATTCTTGATATTTTAGGGGCTGTCGAGTCAAGGAAAAAGGGGAAAGGTCATGTCAAAATTTTCCCAAATTCCTTTGACGGATATAAACCCCCTTTGAACGATCTTAAACCCATATCGAGTGGATTCATGATTTACTTACTGAAAGTGGTGATTGGAACTCATCCTCTAAAGCCTAGTATGCTTGGCCAAGCAAAGGGAAAACTCCATGTCCATTGGTTGGCTGAGCAAGGGGTGTGCGGCTTGATCAAGGTCTTTATTAGGATAGATTGGAAACAAGATATTAGGGTTGGGGTTGGTCCTTCCCTCTTGTTCCTATCCTTGGAGGCTCGGCCGAGCAAGGCAGGCTTTGCTCAAGTCTCGGCCAAGCAAGGATTCGGGGAGATGGTGATCTCTAGAAGATAAATTTCATGGTTAGGAATACTCAAAACAATAGGGCATGACAAGTTGCCTAGATTGACAATTAGAATCAAGATGACATTTAGGTAAGATCTAACTAAGGAAGGCTTCTATGTTGATGCATGTAATTAGTAGAATGGTAGGATAGTAACCATTCTTAGACCTTTCATCTTTAAATTCTGAAATGTGGTGATACTTTTACCATGTTAGATAATTTATTTCCTTGTTGAATTTATGGTTTAATGCAGAATTTAAATTCTTTATCATTGAATCATGTGGCTATACATAGTAGGTGTTGTGAATAAATTTCATTATAGTTTAATATGCTGTCCGGTATTGTTAATGGGTGCATTTCCAAGTCTATAACATGTAGTTTACATTAGCAAAAGGTAGCATATGATGCTAGATGATTTACATGAAATTATAAAGTTTGTGCTAGATATGGAAACTCAAAAGTAGACGAGTTAGGTCTCACACCTAAGAAACATTTTGCGAACAATAGTGTAAGCATGGTACGGCCGAAATTAAAAGGCTAAGAACGGGCAAACGCCCGAGACTTTAAATAAGGAAACTTTAGGACACCTTGTTTGCGTGATGTGATTGTGGTGGTCTGCCGAGAAGCATGGGTAGTCGGAATGACTAATGTTAGACCCTAGCTGGGTGGGACTAGCTATCCCTACCCCAGTCGGTGTTCGGAGACTAGCAGACCATCCTAGTCGATGGCCCGGACTTTGCTTTGATTCACTCATGTGCTATGTGGCCCGAACGGCCAGTATGTTACTATCTGTATGTGGTAGGGCTGGTTATAGCCGAATCACTAGACCATGAGTAGGCCCTAGGGGCCGGGTGCCATGTGGCGTAGTTAGGCTGCTATGGCTGCTTACATGAATGTATGGCCTATACAGGACGACCCCTGGGGTCGGTTGTCATAACAGAAGCAACTTATATCTCTAACTTTATATTTTGCTGCCAAATATATGTATATGTGATTATTGGGGAATTATGTGGTGGTACAGAAGAACCGCTCACTGAGTCCCTTGTGGACTCACGATTTATTTCCATATTTTGTAGAGCCCGATCAGTGAGATTAGGCTTCAAAAGCATGATGCAGCTAGAGGGCAGGCAATGACGTAGATCTCGTAGCAGCGTCCACTAGTCATAGTCTAGAGGTCTAGGGCAGTTGTTTCTTTTAATACACTGAGATTGTCCATTCGAAAATATGTACTTGCTTTTAAACTTGAGTTGTTTCCTATGGTGATTGATGTTTCGGAAATTTTCATGTTTTAAGGCAAAATTGTGGACCTTCTTTAAAGATTTGAATAAAGCTGCATCATTTTTTTCATTATGTGTTTCAGTTTCTATTAGTTAGTGTATATAGTAGGCTTCAGGATAGGACATAGACCCTGGCCGGTCACACGCCCCTAAGTTGGGGTGTGACATGATATTAGAATTCTATTTTTGGTTTCTTTCTTCTTATAAGTCGAAGAAAATCATTTCAAAAATAACTTTTGACTCCTTGACCGATGCTTGAAAATATCGATACTTAAGTTAGTACATGATCCTTGGTTTTGGATTTCATTTATCACTTAAGTTAATACTCCTTGACCCGAGGTTTTGGATTTCATTTATCATTTCACGATATTTGATGTATGACTTAGTCTATTATTTGATGTTTGGTTTTTGTCATTTGAGTTGACACTTTTGCGTTTTTTGAAAAAATCTTTTATTATTTTAACTTTGACTTTTGGTTGACTTTTTCTTGGCCTTTTCGATTGATGTCAAAAGGGGAAGAAAAATGTAGGAAATGAGAAGAAAATATAGGAAAACCATGCATATAGATAGGGGGAGTAAATTTATCTAGATATGCATATTGATAGGGGGAGAAATCCCTTGGTTGATTTCTTATATGCTTAAATGAAAATATTTTCTTAAGGATGTTTGTCATCATCAAAAAAGGGGAGATTGTTGGCCTAAGGTTTTCAACATTTGTCTTAATCTCGGTTTTGATGATAACAAACACAGAACTAATATTTTCATGGAGAAATATTTTTTGATTCCATGTCGATCAACGCACGACGTACGCAATCGAAAAATTGGAGAAATCAAAAAAATCGGAAGGACGTTGGTCGACGCACTCATAATTCAGATGAAGAGTTAGGTTTAGGTTTCTTGGGTCTAGTGATGTTGTATTTTCCTCATATTGTATGTTGATGATGAAGAAATCCATAACCCGAAACCCAAACCGAAAGCCAAAATCCTAATGGGAAGCAAGAAATCAGAAATGTTGATTTATGGTTATCACCCGAAGGTTCGGCCGAACCTTTGATCTACCCTTCGGTCGACCGAAGGTCGACCGAACTGGTCACAAGAATTCTAGTGACCTTTTCGGTCGATGTCCAATCGAAGTCCGGTTGACCGACCTTCGATTGGAGGTCGACCGGTGGGCCCAACGGCTCTTTTTGTAGTTGTTTCAAATCGTTGAGCACGACCCTAACCTTGTGTTCTACCTATTTAAAGGCCTAGAAAGCCTTCCTTTGACTCTAATGATCCTTGAGCCATTGGGCTAAGTATTTGTCACACCCCAACTCAGGATCGCGTGACCGGCCAGGGTAAGTGTCGATACCCCGAAGCCTACCACATGCACTTAACCAATCATAAAAGAACAACACTGAATCAACGAAAAAGCCATGAAATAAATGGCGACCAAACTTTATTAATTTCAAAACAGTTTTAAGTTTAAAGAACAACTTAGCTTTCCAAATAACAGTTCAAGTTTTAAACAGTAATGTTTTTACAAACGACCACTCAGTGCATGATTATCAATCCTAAATAACACGACTATGACTCTATGGACGCCTGCTACGAGATCTGTGCCTCCACCTGCACTCTAGCTACACCATGCCACCAAGCCTTACCTCATTGGTCGGGCTCTGCAAAACAACAACAAATAAAACTATGAGTTCAAGAGGAACTCAGTGAGCGGTTCTTCCGAACCTCCACTTAAATCCTCGGCGAGGTAACATATACAATGTATGATACAAATAAGGAATTTAAACTGATCACCTCATGATAACCCACCGGTTTGCCATGTCATGAGAGTAAGTAAATCAACCTCTTTGACCCTTACCAAACTCGGTGTCATTTGGCCGCTATAGGCCTTAACATATGTAAGGGGGGTTCGGCCCTACCGAGCTCCCCCTCTCTACATAAACCAGGCTAGACCGACCCCCACAATCAGCCCAATGAGGCACACATAATGTAAACAATCAAATTATCGGGTCTGTCGACTAGGATGGCCACCAGTCTCAGGAACCCTCCGGGTTAGGGATAGCTAGTCCCACCCAACTCGGGTCTACCATCAGCGTGGCCCACTGACGAAATCTCAAGACCCTCTGCCACTCGAGTCTAACACCTAGCGGGCCCGCTGGTGCAATCTCAAGACCCTAATCACCGCTGAGTAGTGTGGTAGTCGTGCGGCTAATAACACTTCTCAGTAGACCATCTAAATCACAGTATACAAGCAAAGTGCTCTATAATTTTCCTATTTAAACCTCGGGCCTTCACCCATACCCGCCGCCCCCCCTCATTCCGGGCCCCATCAGCCGCACATCAGTGCCCGCCAATTATTCCCTAGGTGTGACACCTAGCTCATCCACATTCATGTTTTCTTGATAACTAAACACCCGATGGTGTTATTAAATTCATCTAACACCCTTAGCCACATTCCATAAGAGTGAACCACATGTCAAGAGTAGGAATACGTTCAAATACAAGTGTATCACAACAAACTAATTATATTGACTTTATTTTACAGTTAATTGCATAAACTACACGCGGTAGCAACATTTAAAGCAATTAAATTCTGCATTTATAGAGAAATTTCAGCAAGGTAATAATGTACTAGCATGGAAATGTCAAACAAACATCAATAGTGCGGTAAAGGAAAATTAATGAATTATATGATACCTCATGAATTTCTCTATCAATATGCAACCTTATAGTGTGATCTTTCCTAATATTTCAAAATCACCTAAGATGACCATGAACGACTCGGCAAGCACCAAGATCTACATTCAAGTTATCGAATATGAAATCTAGCATAAAGAAATCAATTTATCTTTCTGTATCATCCTCTCCCTTGCTCGGCCGGATCTTGAGCAGGGTAATCCCTTGCACGGCTGAGCCTTCTAGACTAGAAGGGAATGCTCTCGACTATCATCCCTATATATCGATGCAATGATCTATTCTTTGACTAGAAGAAGAGAATCTAAGAGTTTTAAGCCACTCGAGGAAATCAGGGAAAATTTCGGCATGACCTTTCCCCTTTTTCCTCTATTCGGCTAACCCCTATATCTCAAAAATCATCATCAATAAAACACATAAAGCACAATGAGACGAATCATCCGAACTCTAAATACAAGAACTACAACGATTGGAAAGAATCATCGCATAAAAACTCAATCCATGAAAACTTCCATGGTTCGGCCACCCGCCTCCCCTTTTTGACAAACCCGACCACTCACCTTGATCATGAGAAGATGATGGATGGGATGAAGATGATCTCGATTCCTCCGATGATGATGCAGATCCGACGCCACCCCAAAGTTCTCTTCTCCTCTCCCGGGCTACGTGCTGCTCAACTTGCCTTGAGCCGCACGGTGGCTTGGGATGAGGGGTTTTATCTTTCTTTCTTTTTTTTGACGAGAATACCCCCGATTCACTTAAAGCCCCTCATTCGACTCCACCCAACCCGGATCGAGCCCCAACTCGATCCGCGAATCCGATCTCAACCCAACTTGAGTCAATCTAACACATAAGTCATACGGCATGCTTCACGAATCAACAAATTAAGTTATACCTTCCATTAGTGTCGATTCTCGCGACTCAACCCAGGTATTCCCCGATCCCGTGCGCTGCACCACATAAAACTTATATGTTAGGAAATCCCGGGTATTACAATATTATTTAGAATTTCCTTCAAACCCTATCTTTACGAAGTACTTTCTCTTGTTCTTTCCTTCAAACCTGAATTGATTCATCATCAAGGTTACAAGTGGATCTAGGTGATACTTGGTGGAGCTAAGTATTATTGTTTGTATTTGTTCTCCATTTATTATTGTATTTTGTAGTTTATTTTGTGTATTTCAAAGTTGTGATAACCTAGAGTGCTAGATTTGTTTGATTGGGTGGTAGTCTTGGGGTTTGCGGCTTGATTTACTATGATTGGTGATTGTTGTCCTTTTGGGTTTGAGGTGGAAGAGTGCTCTCGGTAGAAAGACGAAGACTTTTGGGTGTAAAAGTGTTTTTGGTGTGAGAGCGAAGACTCTTCGGGTAAAACGTCCGCATTGTAAGGGAAACAATTATAATCTAGTAAAGTTAAGTTTGAAAATCCTAAGTGGGGGTGCTTAGATAGTGGAGTAGGCATTGAGACCGAACCACTATAAATCGCATTGTGTTAGCATTGATTATTTGTGTGTTGATTTCTTGTTTATTCGCTTCTGCTATTGTTATTGAATTGTCATTTGCCTAAGTAATCTAAAATCAATTAAACTGGATTTAGGTTAAGTTTTTTATCGAAACACTATTCATGTCATACCCCGAATCCGGTATGATCGGCCAGGGTACGCCATGTACACCGAAGCCTAACACAACTCAAACCATAGACACAATAAATAACCTGAATAATATATGACATTTCAAAAGAGATAAAATATACATTAAATTTTAGACCACCTAACCTTTCTAACCTGCTAACTCTGGATTGTATTTCTGCTGGTTTACCAACTTTTTAATCTAGCTTTTTTCCTTTTGGTAAAAAAAAAAATATAAATTAAAGTCTAAACAGAACCAATGACTTAATGAAAAATAAAATGTTCAAGTTACTTTAAAGAGACTTTAATTAAATAACCATGACTCCAATAAATAAAAGAAGTGCGGAAACAAATAACCCGAGTCTACATGACTCAACAACTCAAAAGAAAAAACAAATGACTCAGGTATCCACCTCGACCACGACATGTCATGAGACCCGATACCCTACTGCAACCAGTTGCGCTACAGCACCCCGGTACCTCTATGGTCTAGCTCGGGTGTTGAAAAACAACAAAGATAAGGGGTAAGTCCAACTAAGACTTAGTGAGTAGATAAGTCCTCATTCCACCATATCAACATCATGAATAATCAATAAAAGCACACATATAATATAAGTAGTAAATGACAAGATAATATCATATGCTTATCCAGTATCTTGCGCATGCTTATCCAGTATCCTGCAATAGATAATAATCTCAAATGCAATAGCACAATCATATGAATGCTCACCGGACTCGTCGGTCGCTCATAGCCTCGTAGGGTAGGTAGACGGTGTGGCCGCCGAACTACCACCCAGCTCAGTACAATCTCTTTGGGGCATGCACTCCCCTCATCGACATTGGTTCTTCCGATCCGTCTTTTTGGGGCATACGTTCCCCACACCGATCGGATCTCCGGACTATCTCTTTGGGGTATGATCTCCCATCACCAGTCGGACTTTCGGAATAAGGTCAACACTGTCTCTTTGGGGCATACCCTCCCCCTCACCAGTGAGGTTACCGAGAAATGCAACAAGCACATCACACACGTAGATACATATATATAATGAAAAATGCTCTATACAACAGATAAATAAGGTTAAGTTAAGGACATACCTCACCCTCCACATCCTCACGCCATATATCACAACCACATATATGCATATATTATAATGATATTCACAAATCTTAAATAAAGAGATATAACGCATCCAACAACGTAGAAATTACATTCCAATTCGGCCAAACACATTCAATAAGTATAACAGCCAAAGAATACATCATAACCACGTAAATAAGGAAAATGGAAAGCTTGAATAGCCCTAACAAGGTAACACCACTTAGCGACCCTACGCAATCCTAGCTATGTACCCTAGGGCCGGCCTACCTCCCTCACCCGAGTGCCCTAAAGGCAAGGAGGGTTCAGCCCCCTAGGGTTTCCTTAGGGTCGAATAATCCGAATGTCAACCTAGGGCTCTAATGTCTCTAGCTGTCCCTAGGGTCCCAAATTTTCTAATTGTAGGTCTCTACAATTTTTATAACTTTAGAAATAATTCAATATACCCTAAAGTGTATTTCCTAGGTGTGAAAATATATTTAGGATCCTAAAATTTATCCCTAACATGGCCGGCCACCCTTGGGTTCCTAAGGAACCACCTAAAGGGGGCGGCATACCCTAAACCATCAAAACTTCTTTCCTTCATCAAGATACCAAACAAGCATCAAGAACCCCTAATAACCAACAAGAAAACCAAAGAATTTCTCAAGAATTCAAGGAGGAAGAGTGGTGGCACAACAATGGAACGGGCGGCCAAATCACCCAAAAATCGATCCGACAAAATCACGACGACAACGACAAAACCCTCAATCCGAATATCCAATCCGATACGAGAAAAACACACCAAAAATAGATGGAAACCCCATGACATAGGGGCAAAGGCATGGACGAAGAAGAGGGAAAAAAGGGGCTAAATCCACTCACCTCCTTGGAGAAAACAGAAAGGAAGAAGACGCTAAGGATCTTCCTTCAATCGACGCCGACGAACTCGCAAAATTCCGGCTCCGACGACTCCTTCTCTCCCTTTGGTGTCGCCCTCTCCCTCTCTCTCTAAGCCCTAGGTGCCGTGTGGCTAAACCCCCTGGCCGCATGCCCTAGGTTTATTTTTATGGGGCCTGGTTGGACCCCAAATGACCATTTTATCCCTCCTTCAGTTATTCAACTTAAAAAGTCCATATCTAACCCGTTCTTACTCTGATTCGAGTTCCAATTGGATAGCTAGACTCGACTCGCAAAATTTGGTTCCTTGCTTGATGATAAAATATTATTATTAGAATTTTGGGCATTACAATTTCCTTCCCCCTTAAAGAAAATTGGTACTCAAATTTTGAGATGAAGTAAAGAAGCTCACCTCGGCATAAAAAAGGTATGGGTACTTCTCTCTCATATCCTGCTCAACCTCCCAAGTGGCCTCCTGCCCTGAGTGATGCTCGCAACGAACTTTCACCAAGGGGACCTCTTTGGACGTCAACTTCCTCACCTGCCTGTCTAGGATCTCTATAGGCCGCTCCTCATAAGAAATGGTCAGATCAACCTCCACTACAGCAACATCTAGGATATGGGACTCATCCCGAACATACCGCTTAAGCATGGATATATGGAAAATAGGATGCACTCGATCCATTCTAGGCGGTAGAGCCAACTCATAAGCAACCGCTCCTCTACGCCGCAAAGTAGGGAAGGGCTCGATGAATCTAGGGCTCAACTTTTCCTTCCTTCCAAAGCGCACAACCCCCTTCATAGGGGACACCTTCAGGAAAACCGAATCCCCTTTTTGAAACTCCACGTTGCTAGCTTTACCAGCGGCATACATCTTCTGATGACTCTGAGCTGCTAGAAGTCGGGTTCCTTGATCAATTACACTTTCTCAACGGCGTCATGAACCATGTCTAGCCCCAGCATCTAGGACTCACCGGCCTCAAACCAGCCTACCGGCGACCTATTTCTACGCCTGTATAAAGCCTCAAATGGGGCCATTCCGATACTATTATGGTGGATGTTATTGTAGGCAAAATCCATCAAAGGTAAATGCCTCTCCCAACTACCCTCTAGGTCCATCACGCATGCCCTCGGCATGTCCTCAAGTGTTTGGATGGTCATCTCTGATTGTCCGTCCGTTTGAGGATGAAAAGCGGTACTAAACTGCACCAGCATACCCAGAGCCTCCTGAAACAATTGCCACCCAAGCGGTGAACTGTGTGCCTCGATCGGATATGATCATCACTAGGACCCCATAATAAGTCACAATATGGTCAAGGATAAACGCGCATATTCCTCGGTAGAGAAATGGTCTTCAACAAAAAAAAATGCGCTAATTTTGTCAGCCGATCCACCACTACCCAGATAGAGTCATTTGCTTTATTTGAGCTCGGTAACCTGGTAACAAAGTTCATGGTAATTTTCTCTCATTTCCATTCTGCACCTCAAGATTCTGCAACAATCCTGTGGGTCTGAAGTGTTCGGCTGTTACGGTTGGCGTCCGTAACCAGGTGAGATCGATGAAGATGAGAAGAATAATGGTGGAAGAAGAGAAGAAGAAAGTTGAGAAGAGAAGAAGCAGAGGAAACAAAAGAACTCAGATCTTAGTTAATCCTTTCGTTGATTACGTCCGAGCTTATATACTCGGCGCTCGACACGTGTACCACTCAACGTAACTAATACAGTTCGTAATCCTCGAAGTGACGCGGCACCTTCTTCCACCGTTGATGCAGCTGAGCTGGCGCTGAGGGCCCACTTGCATGGATGTGACTTGCGTCCATTCCTTCAACGGCTACTTCACCTTCGCCGCTGCATTTAATCGATCGGCCCGGTAGTTCACCTCAAAGTCGTATCCAAGCAGTTTACTCAGCCACTCCTGTTGCTCCGGAGTTTCGATTATTTGTGTCGTCATCTCTTTTAGTGCCTGCTGATCGGTAAGGATGGTAAATTTTCGGCCCAAAAGATACTGCCTCCACTTTGCGACTGCTTGTGTGATGGCAAACATCTCATGCTGATATATGGAAGAAGCTTGCATTCGGGTCGATAGCTTCCGGCTGTAGTAAGCAATTGGCCGTCCTCCCTGAGTTAATATTGCCCCAGTGCCTGTACCTGAGGCGTCAGTCTCTACCTCAAACGATTGCTTGAAATCCGGCAACGCCAGTACTGGAGCTTGGCTCAGCTTATTTTTAAGCTACTCAAAAGCAACTTGAGTTATGGTTGTCCATTCGAAGGCATCTCTCTTCAATAAATCCGACAAGGGGATGGCAACGCTTGCGAACCCTTTAATGAACCGGCGATAATATCCCGCCAATCCGAGAAATCCTCTGACCCCTTTCACATCCTTTGGTTGCGGCCAATTCTGCACGACCGCTACCTTATCAGGATCAACTTGCAGTCCTGCTTCCGACAAGTAGTGTCCCACATACTCGATGGTCGCACAGCCGAAAGAACACTTTGCCCGGTTTGCCACGAACCCATGCAACCTCAACAATTGGAGGACAACTTCAAGATGGCGCAGATGCTCCTCTCGGCTTTCACTATAAACCAAAATGTCATCGAAAAAAACTAATACAAATTTTCGAAGATGAGGTTGAAAAATATGGTTCATGGTGGCCTAAATTGTCAACGGAGCGTTCATCAATCCGAATGGCATCACTAAGAATTCATAGTGGCTTTCGCGAGTGCGAAACGCGGTCTTGGTGACGTCTTCTGCTCTTATGCGTATTTGGTGATACCTAGAGAGCAAATCTAACTTGGAGAAGAGCTTGGCCGATCCCAGCTCATCAAAGATCTCATCAAATATCTCATCTACCGTCGGAATGGGGAAACGGTCCTTTATTGTCACTGCGTTTAACACGCGGTAGTCGACGCAGAAGCGCCAAGTGTCGTCCTTCTTTTTCACCAATAACACAGGCGAATAAAATGGGTTGTTGCCGTATTGAATTACTCCTTCCCCCATCATCTTTTGAATTTGTCACTCAATTTCTACATTCTGGTAATGTGGGTACCAATAGGGCCACAAAGTGACAGGGGCCTGCAAGGGAGGTAGGTGTATGCAATGGTCGGTGGACCATGCCGACGGCAATCCCCGGGGCTTAGTAAATACCTCTGGGTTCTTGTTTAACAATTGGTTTAGCTCCCACTCTACAGCCTCTTTGCTTGGCATTTCGACGGGCCACAGTTCGAGGTGATACAGCTCTGCGATGGCCTGAGTTCCACAGAGCCTTCGCAACGTGTGACATTGTATTTGCTCAACTCCTCCATTCTGCTCACCCATCCAGACATGCTTCTGGCCCCGTAATTGGAATTCAAATATTAATTGGGCATAGTCCATGATGACGGGGCCAAGGGTGGCCATCCAAGCCACTCCGAGGACCACATCGGATCCCTTAATGGGAGAACGTAGATGTCCATCTCAAAGGTCATCTCCTGCACCACCAGTTTACGTCGTTGGATGATTCCTTCACATTGTACTCACGCCCCATTTCTGACCATAACACCGAAGTGGGGCGCCGGCACAATCTTCAATACCAAGTGTCTTGCAACCCGGGTTTGAATGAAGTTGTGGGTGCTACCTCCGTCAAGGAAAATTTGCACCTCGCGACCCTCCACTGCTCCTTTGAATCGAAGCGTCATGGTTAGAAAGCATCCTGAGAGGGCATTGAAGGAGATGAGGGACTGCTCAGGAGACTCTACTTCTCCAGTTTCCTCCTGGGGCTCGAATTTTTCTCCCTCTCCACCGGCGACTGCTCCCGGGCTGTCATCTAACATAAACATTTGCGGCGCCTTACACTTGTGTCCCCAAGCATACTTCTCATCACAATAGTAGCACAGGCCTTGTTCCCTTCATTTATGTGCCTCAGTTGACGTCAAGCATCGGAGATTTGGTCTGTTGCCTCTTGTTTGAGTCACCGACGTTGAGCGGCTCGCAGACGAAATGGAGTTCGACACTTTTTCCATTCCCTCGGGAGTTATTAAACTCTGGCTCAGAGTAAGCAGTAGCCCAGCCGATCTCAAGCCCGGACTGGTTCCTTGATAATGCCGTGCCGCTGCTATCTTCTCCTCATACCTTTTCTCCATAGTAACCGCATCATGCATCGAACAGGGCTGTTGAGTTAATACTTCAGCCTTGATGTCATTCCACAACCCAGATATGAAGTAGCTAATGAGAAACGCCTCTGGTAGCAGCGTGGTTCGCAGAGCCAGGTCTTCGAACCGGCCCTCATAATCTTCGACGTAGGTTATCTGCATTAGTTTGGTCAACTGACCCTCCGGAGGTTCAAGACCAGTAGGTTCAAACCTTCGGCGGATTTCATCTACAAGGTGCCGCCAACCTGCAAGCTGTTTCCGGTGTTGCATCCACCGGAACCACTTTTTAGCCATGCCCTCCATCCGGAATGATGCCATCATCACCCGGTGTTGATCCTCTGTGGCGTAGAAGTCAAAGAAATCTTCCGCCAATGCTATCCAAACTTTCGCGTCGATGCCATTGAAGATAGGAAGCTCCACTTGGGGCGGCCGAGGATGGAATGGGAATTCATCCTCCTCGTTACCCCGATGAAGACGACTCCTCATCGCCAATCCGGATCCCGATCCAGATCCCCCAGCAGCGATTTTTGGACTCGCTGCTACAATTTGCACCAACTAAGAGTTTAACAGCGAAGTTTGAGAGGTTACGGTTGGCGTCCGTAACCAGGCGAGATCGATGAAGACGAGAAGAATAATGGTGGAAGAAGAGAAGAAGAAAGTTGAGAAGAGAAGAAGCAGAAGAACTCAGATCTTAGTTAATCCTTTCGCTGATTACGTTCGAGCTTATATACTCGGTGCTCAACACGTGTACCACTAAACGTAGCTAATACAGTTCGTAATCCTCAAAGTGACGCGACACCTTCTTCCGCCGTTGATGCAGTTGAGCTGGCGCTAAGGGCCCACTTGCATGGATGTGACCTGCATCCATTCCTTCAATGGCTACTTCGCCTTCGTCACGTGCGTCTCGCGTGACACTGGCCTTCACCTATTGGCAGACCAAACATTTAGATACAAACTCTACCACCTCCCACTTCATCCCTTTCCACCAGTAGTGTTGCCTCAGATCTCGGTACTTCTTTGTGGCCCCCGGATGCATGGTGTAAGTGGAACAATGGGCCACCTCTAGTACCCGCCTACGGACCTCTGCGATATCTGGTACCACGATCCTATATTTGTATCTAAGAACCCCCTCGGAGTCCACCCTGAAACCCTATGCATCACCTCTCACAGCCATATCCTTCGTTAGGAAACAAAAAGCATCCTCACTCTGAGTCGCTCGTAGCATATCAACCAAAGTGGACTGTATGAGCATGTGTCCCAACAATCCACCCGAATCAGCCACAAATAACAAGTCCCCTGGACCTAGGCTCACTGCCAGCTCTCTAGCCACAGATCTCCTACTCACAGCCAAGTGGGCTAAGTTACCCATCGAATTTTTGCTCAAATCTTTTGCTACTACATTTGCCTTCGTCGAGTGATACTCTATAGTACAGTCATAATCCTTCAACAGCTCAAGTCATCTCCGCTGCCTTAGGTTCAGATCCTTTTGTGAAAGCAGATATTGGAGGCTCTTGTGATTTGTGAATATGTCACATGCCTCTCCATATAAATAGTGATGCCACAGCTTCAAGGCAAAGACTATGGCCGCAAACTCCAAGTCATGAGTCGGATAGTTCTTCTCATAGGTTTTCAACTGCCTGATGCGTATGCGATCACCCTGCCGAACTGCATCAGTACGCACCCCAATTCGACCCCAGAAGCATCACAATAAACTGCAAATCCTCCCAACCTCGACGATAGTGCCAGTATAGGAGCGGTAGTCAAGCGGTCCTTGAGCTTGTAAAACTCTCTTAGCATTTGTCATCCCAGATAAACTTTACTTTCTACTAAGTTAGGCGCGTGAGTGGGGCGGTAATCTTGGAAAAAATTTCCACGAACTTCCTGTAGTAACCGGCCAACCCCAAGAAGCTGCGGATCTCGATCATGCTAGTTGTCCTCTCGCTGTTCTGAACTGCCTGAATCTTTGCAGGGTCAACTTTTACACCATCCCGAGATACTATATGCCCTAGGAATCCCATAGTGGTCAATCAGAACTCACACTTTCAAAACTTCGCAAAGAGCCGGTGTTGCCTAAGGGTTTCTAGAACTACCCTCAAATGCTCCATGTGCTCCGCCTTGCTCATGGAATATACCAAAGTGTCATTAATGAATAATATGAAGAATCAGTCCAAAAAGTCCTTGAACACCCAGTTCATCAGCTCAATGAAGGCTGCCGGTGTGTTAGTAAGCCCAAAGGACATGACTAGGAACTCGTAATGTCCATACCGCGTCCTGAAAGCAGTCTTCTCAATATCTTGATCTCTGAACCTCAACTGGTGATACCCGGATTCATCTTTCTTTTTCATGAACAACACCAGTGCCCCCCAGGCTGAGTCACTTGGGTGAATGAACTCAATGTCCAACAGCTCCTGCAATTGTACTTTAAGCTCCCTCAGCTCTACGGGTATCATTCGGTATGGGGGAATCGATACAGGCTTCACCCCCAGTTGTTTCTCAATATAGAACTCAGTCTCCCGCACCGATGGTAGTCCCGATAACTCCTCAGGAAACACATCAGGAAAGTCCATGACCACTAGAGTACCCTCTATGCTGTTGGCCGAGCCCTCACTGATAACATCTGCAGAGACAAAAGCCAAGAAAGACCAACAACCACCCACCATCAGCTTACGGGTCTAGAGAGCAGAGATCACCCTGAAAGAGTCCCCTCTCTCATCACCCTGAAAGGTAAAGGGTGGTATTCCTGGCTTGCAAAATGTGATCACCTTTATCCTGCAATTGAGTGATGCATAATGGGTTGATAGACAGTCCATGCCCAGAATCACATCTAACTCTAGGTTTGGTAAAAGCATCAGCTCCGCTTTCAGATCGTGCCCGCCTATGGAGATGTCACAGTCCCTGAAGACCATCTTAGAAACAATAGTACTACCTGTAGGTGCAGACACAACTAATGGTTCTACAAGCCAACTTTTATCCTTTCCCAACCTTGATGCTTGCAACTCAGATAGAAACGAATGTGTAGCACCTGGATAAAAGAGTGCATTAGCTGGTAATGTACTAACTGAAATGATACCTGTCACCACTACATTGGACGCCTCTGTGCCCTGAGGAGTCAATGCAAACACGCGAGCAGGTGGCTTCCCTGGACCCACCATGCGCTGCTCCCCTGTCCCCTGAGTCTGAGTCCGCTGCTGTCTTATCCCCTGAGATTGAGTCTGATGCACCACTGAAGCTATCGACATAGGAGCTCTCCCTTTGGGTGGTACTGCTGCTTGACCGCCCCCCGCAGGGTAGTCCCTCCTTATGTGGCCTGGCTGGCTACACCCAAAATAGGTACGCGGACCGTAGCAAGCTCCTCTGTGCCTCCTCCCGCACTACCCACACTCTAGCACCTCGCCTCTCTGCCCTCCTAGTACTATAACACTCTGAGTAGCCGAAGGTGATCCCGTCCGCGTATAGCCTCTGAAATTTCCTTGTCCCTGGCTCTACAAGCGTGTCGGTACCCTCAAACTGGGTGCGTCTGTCCTCCTAACGGTGCTGCCTGAACCACTTTCGGGCTGGTCCATCCTGTCGATCGGTAGGTACCATGGCTTCCTTTTGCATCGCCTCATCCACCACATGAACAAACGTAGTGTCCTCGATGTAGTGTATCAGTCTGCCAATCTGTACACTCACACCCTCCACGAACCGCCTTACCCGGTCTATCTCAGTCACCACCAGTGATGGGTGGAAACTGGACAATTGTGTGAACACGATCTCATACTCTGACACTGTCATGGTGCTCGTCTGGCGAAGCTACTCGAACTCTCTTGCTCGCTTTCTGCGATGATAGCAGTCAGGAATTCTCCCCACCTAGGGGCTAGTGCATGAGCCCCCATACGTGCCCTCCATGCCCAGTGCCATTCTTCCACTGGCCCCTAAGTTGCAGCCCAACTATGTGCACCATTGCCTTAGAGGAACACTCCAAGACCGAGCATAGCTCTATAGAATCGTTAAGGAATGTCGTCACCTCTCGCTCCCTATGGAACTCCTCCCGCTCTCTACAAAATTTTTCTTGTTCCCTACGAAGTTCCTCGGTCAGCTCAGTCACCTGGGTCTCTAGCAGTACAACTCTGGGATCTCGCACTGCCACCTCCTGAGCCGCCTGATTGGTAGCGCGACCCCGACCTCGGCCTCGTCTGCTAGCGGAGTTACTTCCACTTTCACTCAACACGGCATCATCATGTAACTCTATTTCTTTTAATAAAAAAGCAAGTACAAAACAATTTAACATGTGAACCATCAACTTAAATAAAAAAATACGTATCACCGTTGGTGCGCAGGTTCAGCTGTCGATCTCGTGACTAGGACATATCATATGTGTACACGCTAGCAATGCCCCCATACGATACCAACTATCCTAATGTCTTATCCACTCTCAAACCACATTGTCACACCCCAAATCTGGTATTGACCGGCTAGGGTGCGCCACGTACCTCGAAGTCTAACCCAACTCAAACCACAGACACAATAAATAACTTGAACAGTCAATGACATTTCAAAAGAGATAAAATAGATTAAATTTTAAACCGAACCAACAACTCAATGTAAAATTAAATGTTCAAGTTACTTCAAAGAAACTTTAATTAAATAACCAAGACTCCTATAAATAAGAAAAGTGCGGAAACAAATAACCCGAGTCTACATGACTCAACAACTCAAAAAAAATACAAATGACTCAAGTATCCCCCTCGACCACGAAATATCACGAGAGCCGCTGCCCTGCCGCCACCAGCCGCACTACTGCACCCCGGTACCTCTATGATCTAGCTTAGGTGCTGAAAAACAACAAAGATGATGGGTAAGTCCAACTAGGACTTAGTGAGTAGATCAGTCCTCATTCCACCATATCAACATCATGCATAATCAATAAAAGCAGGCATATAGTATAAGTAGTAAATGACAAGATAATATCATATGCTTATCTACTACCCTACGCATGATAAAAGCATCCACCAACAGATAATAATCTCAAATGCAATAGCACAATCATATGAATGCTCATCAGACCCGTCGGTCTCTCGTAGCCACGATGGGAAAGTAGACGGTGTGGCTGCTGAACTACCACCCATCGGTCTCTTTGGGGCATGTAGTCCCCTCACCGACACTGGCTCTTTCGATCCGTCTCTTTGGGGCATTCATTACCCTCACTGATCGGGTCTCCGGACTGTCTCTTTGGGGTATGATCTCCCCTCACCAGTCGAACTTTCGAAATAAGGCCAACGCTGTCTCTTTGGGGCATACCCTCCCCTTGTTGGTGAAATGGCCACACTAGAGGGCGGGTAAAGAGTATGTTAACTAAATCTTTTGCATAATTCTGGTTTTAATTTTTTCTTAAACTACTTAAGTCAATTCACAATTCAACGACTAAATGCGGAAGCGAGTAATAAAGATAAGCAATGCAATACATAAAGAAAATAATGCTAAGACAACTATTTATAGTGGTTCGGCCCCAATGCCTACTCCACTACCTAAGCACCATGCTTAGGATTTCACACCCAAATCCACTAAATTATGAGTAGCTTACAGTTGAGGACTTTACACCGAAAAGACCCTACACTCACCTTGGAGGCACCTCCACACTCGGAAGTATCCCACCTTCCTACCGAGTGAGCTTTCCCACCTCAGTTCCTAAGACCTACTCCAAACTTAGTTTACACAAGTGGCTTTGCACCTTCTATACCAAGGTAACGACTTACACACAAGACCACACACTAGGTCTTTACAAAATCAAGTAAATCAAATCAAAACAAAATAAAAACACCTTAATCACAGGAAGAGAGTAAAGAGGACTTATCACAATAAGGACACCTCTTCTTCTTGAACCTAGCAAGCTTGAATACCCCTTCAATGAAGAACACTTGAGGATGAGGGATCAAGGGCTATGTTTTATGGATTTGATCATGGAAGAGCTTAGGAGATGCTTAGGATCACTCTTTAAGGCTTTGAAGCATAAATGAATTCTTGGAAGAGAGTTTGGGTGGGGTATTTATAACCCCCGAAATAAGATAGCTCGTCAACGGGCATTTTTCTGCCCGTTGCCAATGCCCGATCACATGTCGGTCGATCGTCGATCGATCTACCGAGTAACCGCCGAGCGACCGAAGGCATTCTACCCATTCTGGGCATCGTTCGATCGACTGGTCGATCGACCGAAATGCCTTCTGCCCATTTTCACTTTCTGTCGGTCGACCAGTCGGCCGACTGAATCTGGGCAGGGCTGAATTATTGTGTATTTCTGGGTTCCGCCGTTCCCAAGTCTACTTATATAATATTTCTTAACTTTAAGTTTCTAACCATAAAACATATACGTTATATAAGGATTACCCCCCATTTGGATTCAATAAAAATATCTAAAAATTCAAATTCCTTAAGAATCAAAATCTAACTTTTGGGGTCTAGTACAAATTTTTGAAAACCAAAAATTTTCTAATCTTCCGGGTCAAATATGGGTAGGCTAAAGGATTCCAAAAAATTCTTTAAAATATATCGTTATCTAGTTTTACCTAACCAACAATTACTGGCATTTTTGGTGACAAGAAAATGTCTAGGTCATACAGCCCTCCAAGGAGCTCCCTAGGCTTAGTAAATTTAAGGGTCTTTTCTAATTTTCTAGGGTTTTCGTATTTTGGAGTTCGGATTTGGTATTTTGCATTTTTTGCATCGTCATGAGGATTTACAACACAAGCTAGACACACTAGACCTAAACTTTAACTTCTCGAAGAATCCCGAGTGTCGACGAGCCTCCTTGTCGATTTCTTCGATTTCTCCAATTTTTCCGATCGGGGACATCGAGCGCTAACAGATATGGAACCTGAAAATAACTCTCCATGAAATTATTAGTTCCATATTTGTTATCATCGAAACTGAGATTAAGACCAAGGTAGAAAACCTTAGGCCAATACCCCTCACCAGCGAGGCTACCGAGAAATGCAACAAGCACATCACACACGTATATATATATATATATATATATATATATATATATATATATATATATATATATAACAAACCTCACCCTCCACATCCTCATGCCATACATCACAACCACATATATGCATATATCAAAATGATGTTCCCAAATCTTAAATAAATAGATATAACGCATCCAACAACGTGGGAACATGTCAATCCGACCAAACACAATCAATAAGTATAACACCCAAAGTATACAACATAACCTCGTAAGTATGGAAAATGAAAAGCATGAATAACCCTAGAACAAGGTAACACCAATTAGCGACCCTACGCAATCCTAGCCGTGTACCCTAGTACCGGCCTACCTCCCTCACTCGAGTGCCCTAAAGGCAAGGAGGGTTTGACCCCCTATGGTTTCCTTAGGGTGGACTCATCTGAATTTCAACCTAGGGTTCTAATGTCTGTAGGTGTCCCTAGGGTCCCTAATTTCTTTATTGTAGGTCTTTATAAGTTTTATAACTTTAGAAATAATTCAACATACCCTAAAGTGTATTCCCTAGGTGTGAAAATAAATATAGGACCCTAAAATTTATCCCTAACATGGCCGGCCACCCAAGGGTTCCTAAGGAACCACCTAAAGGGCATACCCTAAACCATCAAAACTTCTTTCTTTCATCAAGATACCAAACAAGCATCAAGAACCCCTAACAACCAACAAGAAAACCAAAGAATTACTCAATAATTAAAGGAAGAAGTGGGGCGTCACAGCAATGGAAGGGGTGGCAAAATCACCCAAAAATCGATTCGACGAAATCACGACGACGACGAGAAAACCCTCAATCCAAAAATCCAATTCGATAAGAGAAAAATCCACCAAAAATCGATGAAAACCCCATGACATAGGGGCGGTGGTATGGATGAAGTAGAGGGGAAAAAAGGGCTAAATCCACTCACCACCTTGGACAAAATGGAAAGGAAGAAGATGCTAAGGATCTTCCTTCAATCGACGACGACGAACTCGCGGAATTCTTGCTCCGACGCCTCCTTCTCTCCCCTTGGTGTCGCCCTCTCCCTCTCTCTCTAGGCCTCAGGTGGCGTGCGGCTAAACCCCTGGCCAGACACCCCAGGTTTATTTTTATGGGGCCTGGTTGGGCCCAAAATTATTGTTTTACCCCTCCTTAGGTTATTCGACTTAAAAAGATCATAACGAAACCGTTCTAACTCTGATTCGAGTTTCGATTGAACAACTAGACTCCACTCGAGACCCTCTATCATCCTAGCATGCTAAATCACAGAAATACAATTAAAGTTTTCCTAATTTTTTTCTAGATTAAATGCTTACCTAGATTTAATGTCACGGACTAACTATTTTGGGTGGAAAATGTTCGTGCAGCTCCCTCACTTTCCTTGCGATGAATTAGCCTGAAGCAAGTTTACTTGCCAATGTCGTAAAGTCGTGGGCTCCCACTTCACGTGGGTCAAAGCCTCTGAGTGCTTGGACGCAAAAACGTTGTTGGGCCAATAGCCGATTGCGTAAAAATGCTAGCAAATGCTTGAACAAAAGCTAAAGCGAATGAACTAGAGTGTGCCCAGGCTATACCTGGGTACTATAATTGTGGAGCCTAGCCCCTTGTGCCACCCACGGGGTTCCCAAAAGCATAAGGAGCATGACAAAATTCCAATGTTCACACACCCCCACCATCCATGCCACGCCTAGGCAAACGAGGCTGTTTGCCTAGGCATGAGCAAGAGCGGTGGGCAATGCGCGAGTGCGTTTTACAATGCATATTTACATGGATGCTCATGATGCAATATTTACAATGCACGTTAGGGACCGTCATGACACATACAGGACTTGATAACCCCAAAGGTTCCTAACATTCTCCACCATTTATGAAGTCGACGCCCTCGTCGACTTGTTCTTGAAGGTATTGGAGAGGTCTTATTCCTTGATCTTCCACTTCTTCATCTTGCGGACCAGGTATCGTCGCTCCATGTCATTTGGCTTTTGACTCTCGTAAGTGGTGCAATCTCCTTCCTGCATGAGAATGCATCCAATTGCAAAGTCCACCAATTCAGGTGGTGTTCTTCGATAAGGAGGTCGGTGTGGGGCTTGTTCGCTGGTCCCTGTCGTGGGTTCGCGCTGTGCACTACGTACATCTTACGAGCCATCTGCCCTGCGCATGTGTCTTACGAGCCATCTGCTCCGCACAAAAATACTGCGACTTAGAGGCCATCTGCCTTGCGCACAAACCTTGCATCTTATGAGCCATCTGCTCTACATGCACTTGCGTCTTATGAGCCATTTGCTCTACACAATCAAGATGGTCTTCCAGATTTATTGTAGCCACCTTTGTGAATTCACCTTGTCAGACTCCTTCCTTCACTTGTATGGCAGAAAGGAGTTTGTTCTGGCTTCTTGGTGATGAGCGTACTGTTGGAATGATGTTGGGATTGTCCTCCCCCATCAAGCAAATTATGTCGAGGAAGGGCATGGGTACCGCCCTTGCCGATTTGAGGAACTCCATCCCTAGAATGACTTGATAGTCATCGAGGAGCACGGTCATCAGGTTGATCTTCTCTTTCCACCCTCCAATCTTCAACAGAACGTCTCTTGCGATGTCGTCGATCTTTCGTGTTTTGAAATTTACTACTTTGACTTTACTCGAACTTTTCCCTAGTTTAAGTCCAAGTCGCTTTGCCTCTTCTCTGGCAATAAAGTTATGAGTTGATCTCGAGTCTACCATCGCTCGAGTGGTTCTGCCGTTCAGCTTGATGTTGATGAACATTAGCTCATTCATCGCTTCTAGATGCATTGTCGTGGGTTTTCGCTCCCCCACTTGAGTCTTGAGAGCATTGAGCAGTTGTACTGCTCCCATGTTGGCTCTCCCATTGTACTCGCCTTCGCTGAAGTGGTCGCTCAATGACCCCCCGTTGTGACTCGATGAGACAACTGCTTTTCCTTTGCCTTTGTCTTTCTTCGCGAAGACGGTGGACATTGTCTCCACCATGGTTTCCGCTATTAGGGCGCTCAAGGCTTGTCGTTCTGGACATCCTTAGGCAAGAGAGTTCTTGTAGTGCCCACGGCTGTAGTCCTTCCAGGAAGGTAAATACTTGATCAATCTCGACCATGTTTAAAATGTCCAACATGATAGTCGAGAACTTCTTCACATACTCCTAAACTGAATTGTCTTAACGGAGTTGTCGTAACTTCCGTCGGGCAATGAACTCCAAATTCTTGGGGAAGAATTGCGCTTTCAGTTCACGCTTGAGTTCATCCCAAGTGTCAATCTTGGCTTGACCCTTCTGAATTTCATTATACTTGGTCTGCCACGAAAGTTTTGCATCTTCCAACGGATACATGGTTGCAACAGACACTTTCATGTCATCATCAACTATCCTCGTAACCATGAAGTACTGCTCCAAGTCAAAAAGGAAGTTTTCCTCCGCTTTGGCATCCTAGGCCCCATTGTAAGGCTTTGGTTCGGGTGCTCTGAGGTGGTGTTGTGGCACCTCGTTCTGTCGTGAACTACCACCGCCCGAGTGGATCTCTCGGATTAAAAATCTGACTGTAGCCTTTGACTACATTTTGAATGTTATCATGGAGTCCATCTAGACTTGACTCCAAGATTTCTTGCGCATCGGCTATCTTGCCGACTAGGGCCAAGTCGGCCACGTGAGCTTCAAAAAATTTCTCCAACTCTCGAAGCCATTGGGCAGTAGATCTTGTCTGCCTAACTGGTTGTGTTTGTGTTGGTTCTTCCTCCAGCGCTTCCTCGAGAATGGTTGGCATTGCTTCGACGACATCACTCATTTCACTGATTGTCTTGCGACCCATGATTGGTCGATAAAAATCTCTCCAACGAGATTGTTGAGTGCCCCAACACTATTTGTCTCCAACGACGAAGGCACAAGTCTGTTGACGGTTTGTGTCGATTGCTTGCACCAAAGCCTTGTGAGCTTGCCTCGCTCTGATACCAACTATCACGGACTAACTATTTTGGGTGGAAAATGTCCGTGTGGCTCCCTCGCTTCTCGTGCAAGGAATCAGCCTAAAGCAAGTTTACTTGCCAATGTCGAAAAGTCAAGGGCTCCCACTTCGCGTGGGTCAAAGCCTTTGAGTGCTTGGACACAAAAACGTTGTTGGGCCAATGGCCGATTGCATGAAATGCTAGTAAATGTTTGAACGAAAGATAAAGCGAATGAACTAGAGTGTGCCCGGGCTATACCTAGGTACTATACTTGTGGAGCTTAGCCCCTTGTGCCACCCACAGGGTTCCTAAAAGCATGAGGAGCATGACAAAATTCCTATGTTTGCACACCCCCACCGTCCATGCCACGTCTAGGCAAACGAGGCCATTTGCCTAGGCGTGAGCACGAGCGGTGGGCGATGCGCGAGCGCGTTTTACAATGCATATTTACATGGATGTTCATGATGCAATATTTACAACGTACGTTAGAGACCGTCATGACATATACACGACTTGACAATCCCGATAAAATATTATTATTAGAATTGTGGGCATTATAATTCACCCCCCTCTAGTGTAGGCCATTTGACTTACAGTTGAGAGGAAGAAGGACCATAAGAAATGGTTAGGACCATGCTTTGTGAAAATAATTTAGCCAAGTACTTTTGGGCCGAAGCCATAAATACTTCTTGCTATGTTTTAAATCGAGATTTATTATGACCAAAGATTAAGAAAACTTCTTTTGAGCTTTGGAATGGTAGAACCCCAATTGTGGGATATTTTAAAGTCGTTGATTACAAGTGTTTCATTTTGAATACTATGGACAGTCTAGAAGTATTTGATTCAAAATCGAATGAAGGAATTTTCCTAAAATATTCTACTAGTTCTAAAACATATAGAGTTTATAACCGTAGAACTATGGTAGTTAAAGAGTCAAGGCATGTTACATTTGTTGAAACAAATGACTCTTCTAGAAATATCAAGATTGTGAATGTAGGTGAAGAACATGAGGAATTGACCTTCCATGATGTCTTAGTTGAAGATGGGTCTAATGTGGCACCTAATGATGACCTTCACCCTCATTCTCCCAACCTCAAGTTTAAGAGCAAGCTCTACCTCCTCTCCCAAAGGCTTACCACATGATAAAAGATCACCCAATTGATCAAGTCATTTGGAGAACCTTCAATAGGATGTTGGGATAGGAATCGAAAATGCAGCGGAAATAGCAATTTAAAAAATTCAAACTATCCCGAAAACAACTATCTACTTTAGAAATCTTTAAAGAATTCAATCTACGAGTAGAAAGGGAAGGTATACCTTATACCGTGGTTGGTATGGTTGCTCCTATGCCTGTCTTGAGACGCAACAATGATAGTTCACACCAAGCACTTCGCAACAATAGGGGCAGCGAACACGAGGCTGATTGTGACTCAACGGAGAAGCTTTCTCAATCTCGAAATCCACCAAGGCAAGGCCGACCCTTGCACCAAGAATCAGGCTACAAAAAGGGAAGGAGAGAGGATGAGAAAATACTGGAACGAAAGAGAAGAGGTAAAGATACCTCGCTGTCCTCTTGGACTCCTCCAAGAAGATGAAGATTGTGGCACACCCAAGAAAAGAAGACGGGAAGAGCGAAGGAGGAGGCCGGCCACCAAGGAGAAGAACTTAGGGTTCTTGGAACTCTTCCACACAAGAACCCTTCTCAAGATTCACAATCTTTCCTCTCTTGATCTATTCCTTTCTCTCTATTTTCATCAAGTGGGGGCCGGCCACTTGAGTTCAATTTTGAATCACTCCAGATTTCAAAAATCCGAGGTTTGTCTCCACTTTAATTTTCATATTTTATAATTTTATAATTTATTCAGAATAAATCAAAAACCAATTAAATAGAATATAAATTTATCTACATAAATTAAATGCTTATCAATAGGAATTATATTTATCTCCTAAAACCAATCACGTAAATAATAGAGATGAGATAAATCAAACTCCTATTTATTAATAGAACAATGATTTATCCAAATAAATCAATTATCTATTAATATATATGATTGATCTAAATAAATCAATTCCATATTAATTATGATTTATCTAAATCAATCAATTCCTAAATAATAGGTGTAGGCGAATGGGATTCCCTCCATGTAATTATGTTTAATTCTTAATTAAACATAATCTTCGTCTAATGGTTAATTAATTACTTAATTCATAATTAAGTTGAATCAACCCCAAAAATAATAGTGCGTGACATATGCTACGACTTTAGGGTTATCGATGAACTCCTTCCTCGCGTATTCCTTTCTATAAGAAATACCTTTCCTATTATGTCCGTAAACGAGATCTATGATTGTGTTGCAGCATATCTATGCAAGTAGACATATAGTGCCGCATTCGGACTCTATCTCATAAATCCCATTACGAGATTAGCTTGTTGTGTGGGACCCATTAGGCCCTACACTAAGCCAGCAGCAAGTTGTGCATAACGGAGAGTCAGATCCAACAGAAAGATTTTTATTCCAATCTTACGAGCCTCCACTAAACCCCTTTAGTGTGGTCGTGAGGGACTCCACTCATAAGTCAAGATCGACGTCTAACAACATGTTATGACTACCCGGATAGTGTGAGGTTTAATCTACAGGGATCGAACGTCATTCGGTGATTAGTTACTGAGCAACTAAGTCCCTCGATTACAATGTCCCTAAGTCGAATAGGGTATGGAAGAAGTGTCAAACCCTAATACCGATTCATATGTGTTCCACCCACCAAGATGTTGTCTTAATAAAGAAACGTCAAAAACATCTTCCTAACATTCATGTCTACTCTGGCCAGAGATTTCCGAGTCGGCAAATGCAGGGACATATAGGACATTATCTCCTCTCACTAGGAGTAACCGATTCCATGTTGGTTGCTCACCTACCTCCATGAATGCTTTCCCATGCCCAATAATACCCAACACATGACGCTAAGGGCCATGTAGGGATAGAACCATTGCAATGGGTCATTACTCACAAGGTAACCATGACAACCTCAGGTCCAAGGACTGCTTGCACCTACTATCACCCGAGGAACATCCTATTGACACTCACGTAAGAATTCCATTTTGTGTTCCCCATGCAGGTCCATTCAGTGAACTAATTCTCTAATGAGCACCTGCACTTGTACACTAATGACAACTCATAGGTAATTGTGAGATCTGCTACCCCATATTGTATAGGGCATGTAGCAAGTGCACTAGTCTATCCGAAATAACTGATCCCCTAATTGGTGATCCTATGATTAGGAACATTTAGTACATGGGCATTTGGATTCTAAGTCTCACTGGCATGATCTCATCATGGCCTCAGAATCATTTGCCCGGGTTCATGGGGTTCATCACAATATTTATGAATAAAGATACAACATATGATGAAAAAGTTATATCATTAAGTTGATTACCCATGAATAGTCCCTAAACACATCTATATGTGATTGGCTCAAGGGCACTATTCCTTTCAATCTTCTACTTGCACTTTAGCCAATCAGCATAGTATATGTATACCAAATTTTAGTGGTGATCGAATATGCTACTGTGGTAATCAATTTAATCTACATTAATGTCTTTCAATCATCACATCTGTCCAACGACGAGGTGATACCGCTTTTTAAGAAAAGCAACGATCTTCACGTACGGGCTCTTAGTTACTTAACTTTGAGCAACAGTCCTAGTATTGTCATACAATACTAGTGCTGAACTGGCAACCTCAGGAACAACTCCCACTGAATGATAAACTCCTTTATCCGATGTTGTCCTAAGCGGTAGAATAAGTAGCAAAGCACAAAGACTTAGTCACCTTACCGGTTACAGTACCCAGCTAGGAACTCTTTCCTGCTTACCGCACCACCATTAAAAGTATCCTCATACCATCATATGGTTTCATTGTCGTATAGAACGCCTCTCATCCTTCTCAAGTGCCTGAGAGAGTTTTCCATTTGCTCTTCAAAGTTATTCTCCAAGGTTTTGCCCGAAACCTGCTAGATACATTTAAGGTATAAGCAATATCAACTCAAGTGCAAAGCATCGTATGATGGATCCCACTGCCGATGCATAATGGATCTCACTCATCTTTTGTCTCTCCTCAGGTGTCTATTAGGCATCATCTTAGAAAGACTGATGCAATGACTCTTTGGCAAGTAACCTCTTTTACCGCCTTCGATGCTAAAACTCTTTTAGCACTATATCAACATACAAGAGCTGGGGTAAACCAGGCATCCTTTCAGACCTATCCACATAGATCCTAATGTCAAGCATACAAGAGGCCTTTCCCAGACGTACCATAGATAATTAGTATAAGAAATAAGTGGAGCATGAGAATGCTTTTCCCATAAGTATGTCATACAATATGACTACACTCCCACTAAAAACCATGTCTACACAAGATCCATCCATATTTTTGATAAAATCAAAAATCCATTTGACTATCTCATCAAAACGGATGTTTCAACTATTCGATGCTAGTTGTAGTCCATAAATGGACCTCTACAGCTCGCATACCTTACTCGGTCCAACCGAGGATACGAGTTGTAGTCCATAAATTGTTCACATACGTGACTTAGAAATATTTGTCAACATGTTGCCATTATTTCTCATGTAGAGCCTAAGAACATTAAGGAAGCTATAGATGATGAGTTTTGTGTTATGGCCATGCAAGAGGAACTAAATTAATTTGTAAGGAATGAAGTTTGGGATTTAGTACCTAGGCCTAGTGAACAAACGGTAATTGGAACTAAGTGGGTTATAGAAATAAGTTAGATGAAAATGACTTAGTCATTAGAAACAAAGTTAGGTTAGTGGCCCAAGGTTACAACCAAGAACATGGTACAAATTACAATCAAACTTATGCTCCTTTAGCTAGATTGGAGGCTATTCGCATGGTTTTAGCTTATGCAAGTTTTAAATGTTTTAAGCTTTTTCAAATGGATGTCAAAAGTGCATTTTTAAATGGATTTATTATGGAAGAAGTTTATGTTGAACCCCCCCCCCCCCCTTTTCGAAAATTTTGAGTTTCCAAATAATGTTTACAAATTGAAAAAGCTTTGTATGGTTTAAAACAAGACCCTAGGGCTTGGTATGAAAGACTTTCTAATTTTTTTATTGAACAAGGTTTTAGCGTAGAAAAAGCGGATGTTTCTCTTTTTCTTAAACATTATGAGAATGATATCCTACTAGTGTAAATATAGGTGGATGATATCATTTTTGGTGCTAGTAATGAAGTTTTATGTGAGTGGTTTGCTAAGTCCATGCAAGAGGAATTTGAGATGAGGATGCTGGGAGAGCTCTCCATATGCTTGTTCTCCAAATCAAGCAAACCAATAAGGGTATCTTCATCAATCAAGCAAAGTACACAAAAGAGTTAATCAAAATATTAGGGATGAATGAAGCCAAAATTGCATCAACCCCAATAATCAGACCCATCAAGCTTGATAAAGAGGAAGTAGGTGAGAAGGTAGATGAAAAACGATACCAAGGTCCGAAAAATCACGAAAAATCAAGTTGAAATGGGACTGAAGGCAATCAAGTCGAAACTTAAGTCTAAGCTTAGAAATGATTATAATATGCCCCTATGATATCAACCAAACCCACTTTAGCTATTTCCCAAGTCAAAATCCAAGACAAGACCCGAAAATGAAATTTGGCCGAAAAAAATTAGCAAAAAATCAGAATTAGCATCATGGTACAATTATCGTTTGAACCTCGACCAATCCTTGACCGATCCTTGACCGATCGACGGTCACCTGAGGATCGACTGTAAGTGTTCTAGAATATTTCTAGAACTAGTTCGGTCGACCCTTGGGTGAATCTCGACCGATCGAGGGTCGGCCAACGGTCGATCGAAATCGCCAACTGATCAAAATAGATCCGTTGAACGACTATTTCTCACTCCATACCTCCACCACTCTTATAAATAGGTTCAGTTTCGGGTGTTTAAAGCTTTTTTTTCTCCATTGAGTTAATCCTTAAGTATTCAAGCCTCGAAGTATGATCTCAAGCCCTAATTCAAATATTTACTCTCTCAAGTGGTGGTCTTCACTTGTCAACCCTCTCAAGGCAAAGCTCTTCATCTTCTTGAGGTGTTGGAAGTCTAGAAGGCTAGAGGAAGGAACTCTACAAGTTTGATTTCAATATTTAGCTCCTTTACTTAGTTTTCTCACTATTTTGTTTGAATTTCTAAGTATAGCTTGCGAGGTGTGCTTGAAGCATCTTGGTAGTTTGTAGATTGTTGTTTTTGTTATAGAATAGGTGTTGAGGCCTCCTCAAGGGTTGAAGGATAAGTCCTCATTCTATTATTAGTAAAACAATCAATCTATAAAGTGTTAAGGGGTTAGAAAATCATTGGTGAGGAGCTAAGGTAGTGGAGTAGGCGGGATTGGCAGAACCATTATAAATTCTCTTGTTTGAATTGCCATCTTGCTTGTTAGATTAATCCTTACTAGTGCTCAATTCTCAAGAAACTTTAATTTCCTTGATAAGTTGTAAAAACCAAAAAAGAGTAGAAATTGAACTACGTACACATTAGCCTACACACTATTAAACCCCCTTCTAGCGTGTCGCCTGAAGTCGGGGGTCTTGCAAGCCTCTGCGTCTCCTGGTTCATCGCAGTTCTAGTGGTGACCTGCAAAGACACTCTGATGCTCAATTGAGAGGGAATTCTAGATAGAATAAATGGAAATGGAACA
This sequence comes from Canna indica, assembly GCA_034359265.1. Lineage (NCBI taxonomy): Eukaryota > Viridiplantae > Streptophyta > Magnoliopsida > Zingiberales > Cannaceae > Canna > Canna indica. The sequence continues at coordinate 44,828,657 of CP136890.1, read as the reverse complement.
GAGAGTATATATACCTTGTTGTGCGTCGTGTCTATTTTATGAGGCAGGCATGGGTACTTGGCGAGGATGTCTCTTGAAATTACGCAAGGATATGCCCTAAAAGGGTCGATTATTATCCCCTAGATTGCGGATTTATTACTATCGAATCCCTAGTGATAAATGTAGGATGTTAATATCTTTTTTGGTCGGGTGAAGCCCCAGGGCTAAGTTGTCTAATCGATTCGATCTGGGTTCATGAGTTAGTGTGCTTTCGGGACCAGTTCGACCAGGCTCGAAGAGCCAGCTACGTCCAGTCCATATAGTTATAGTAATGGAGAGATCAAATGTAATAGAGTAACAATTATCAAATTAAACCTCCCGCAAAAGAGAAGTATGGAAACAAAAAATTAAATCTTTTTTATACTACCATTCTTAAGGCTCTCTAGTGGCGAAGCATCAATATCTTACCTTTCATCATATCTTTACCAAAATATTTATTTTTGGTGTTAGAAAGGAAGAATATTTTGTTCAGTGAGAATTCAGTATTATTATTCATCCAACCCAATTTGGTAGAAACATGAAATTCATTCAGTGGTCGATCAAGCATTTTAACAGTCTCGAGATAGTAATCACAGAATATGTTCTCACCCCTTTTGAACCACAACGGAAAGTCTAGTTTTGGTTGTTAAAACAAATTAACCTAATCGTTGCAAGTAATTCGGTTTACATCAATAACCATCAAACATGGGAGGAGGTGGCGATGCATAATCGAATCCATTAACTGGCGGAAGGTTCTCCAAAGGCAGCGGCGGCGGTCTAACAAGTCGATCAATAGACGGAGACAACGATGACTTTATCTTCTTCCTACCACAACTTAGTTGATGTTTGGCCACAAGAGCACATTCCGCTGTCGTCCTTTGTCCTTGTCCAACCATACAATTATCCTTTCCATCAAACACAGCATCGGATTTCTTGGAACATTTCAACACCTCGCCTATGAAATAGTTGGAAGAGTACGTAAAGTTAGCGAGGTGCTTCAAGCAACATATGCTTTTTGTCACAATACCAGTTAGTTCATTGTAAGAAAGATTGAGTAGCTCCACATTCTGCAAACCAGTGATCATTCTCTTTGGCAACGTCCCCCCAAAAGAGTTGAAACTGAGATCCATCACTGTGACGTTCCCCAGCAGCCCAATCTCACGTGGCAAACACCCACTAAATTTGTTTCCAGTCAAGATGATTTCATTCAAAGTTATACCCATCTTTCCCACACTTTTCGGAATTTGACCTTTGAAGTTGTTATTGGCCAACACGATGACGGAGGCATTTGAGTTACCCATGTTATTCGGTAATGTTGCATTGAATTGGTTGTTGTTCAAGAACAAAGCGTCAAAATCCTTGTCAAAGATCTCCGGCGGTATTGGCCCTTCGAAGTTGTTGAACCGAAGGTCGAGATATCTGAGATTTGGCAATTTGAGCACCTCCCTCGGGAATGGCCCGACGAAGCCATTGTTGCTGAAGTCGAGCTCCTCGAGATGCACAAGACTTGAAAGATTCTGAGGAATTTTCCCCTGGAAGCGATTCGAGTTGACGTGGATAAAAGCAACCTCCTTGAAGTGGCTGAGCTCGACCGGGAGGTGGCCGGCGATGTCAGCACCGTTGAAGTCGATGCCGGCGACAGCATGTTGCGCAGGGTCATCAAGTGAGGGAGCACAAACTATGCCATTGTAAGCGCACACGTTACCACCCACCCAATTTCCAGTGAAGTTGTTGGGATCAGAGAAGATGGTTTTCTTCCAAGCATGGAGTGCGGTATGCGCACGCTTTAAAAGGGGGTTGGGGATATAAAGACTCACTTTTGGGATCTCATATTCATCATGCGAGGAGGTAGACATATTTGATCGTTGATCGGTGGTGTTGGTATTGACATCACTGGTATTGATGTTGCCAGATATGTCAGATGGGACGACATCCTCGACGATGGGAGAGGAGACACCTGGTTGTGGGGAAGGCGTATAATAGGAATTGAAAGGTGGCCCGAGAGTCCAATTGACGGTCCTATAATTAATCAACTCTGCAATAGCACTAAACATGGCGGTAGAAGGAACCAAGAAATAAGGTGAGAGGAAGAAGCAGAAGAAGACAAAGAAGACTTGGTGGTTGGAAGTCGCCATGTTGGGCGACTTCTAATCAAGAAGAGGCTTGCGGGTGGCGGGAAGATTAATCAAGCACCGGACAATGGAAGGAAGGAAGGGAGAAGAAGACTTGTTATTCGGTAGAATGGAGTTTTGATGGTTCTCCTGATTTCATGATAGTTATATTAGTTGTCTTACTTCCTCATGGTTTCCCAGGTAAGCAACTAACGTCTCAATTTAGCAAAGTTTAGAAAAGATACAACAGAATGACTGATGCACCGATGAAAACTCTTAATTAGAATTTTTGCAACAGATACAGAATTAGTGAGGTAGGGCACCGAGCGACAATCCTTGAATTGATAAGAAAAATAAATTTAGGGGAAGCGTTTTCGATGCATAACCAGAGTACTCGCTAATTACTTTACAAATAAATTACTAGTTGCAAAATTACATGATTGAATTCAATATTTTTAGTACACCCAATAACAACATCGGGTATGTTGTCTAGAGATTTAGGGTTCAAATCTTGATATAGTCGTCTATTGTGATTTTCTATCTTTGTTAAAAATAATAATAATATTATTGTAAAATTATTTAGAATCTAAATTATTTTTTTCGATATGATAACAGAACTACTAGTAATTTAAAATGAGTTTACTTAAATGCCTCTATATTTGTTAACATGTTCTTTCAAAATAACATACAATATATTTCAAAATTAAGTATTAAAAAATTACATATGTATACTAAACTATAATAGTAACAAATTATTACTAGTTGGACTGGACTAGCACTTTGGACCCGGCCATACTATTAATACAAATACTACGTCGAGCATTTCTTTCATTACTGAACATGATAATGTATCGGCCATGTCAGCAGTTATTCCCTACAAATCAAGATAATGGCCTCAGCACTTTATTATGCCACGTCGACTCTGTCGACCGTGGTCGTTTCAAGAAAGGACAAACGTTTTTGTTTTTATTCCTTTTTTGATTTGGCTCTTTCTCTACACCGATATTTTATTATGCTTCTTCTCTTTCCTGCTTACATTAGAGCTCTCAGCGAATACCAATTTTGCTGATTAAATGCTTCAAGCAATGATCAAAACAAAGAAATCTTCTGAAATCTCAACATGGTATCATAGCTATTTTTGCTCTAACGAGCCTGTTCTCTCTTCATCTTTCTTTTTTTTCTTTGTGTCAGATTTCTGTTCTTTTTTCTCTCTCTTCATTTTACTCAATGGCCACAAATTAAACTTCCTCTAATACCTCAGACTCTCATGGTCATGGTGTTACAAATCCATTGACCTTAGGATCTCAATTTACCTCAATAAACTCAGTTGCACAACTTCAAGTTAAACTAATACGAAGCATCAATTACCTTACCTAGAAAACGCAACTCGACCTTCTTCTCCTTGATTATAATTTAATCTATTTATTGATGGTATATCATCTTCTCCCGAATCTGAAATGGAAACGAGATGATGGATCTGTCAAGACAACTTAATACGACACACCATTATGGCTTCTGTCAATGAAACAATAGCTTCAACTGTTGCTACATCATAAAAAACAACGGAAGCTTGGTAAAAAATCCCTCACCAATTCACAAATAAGTCCCAATCCCTAATGTATGGATTGCAGGACTCGCTTGCAAAGCTGGTGAAAGGAGATAAAACTACCCAATACTTCAGTGAGATCACTCTATAGCTGATGAATTAGCTTTTGTTGATTCTCCAATCAATGATTCTACATTAACCATCAAGATCCTCAGTGGTCTTGGCCCCGAATACAACGATGTCAGTGTAGCTATAAGAGCAAGGGATACACCAATATCATTAGAGGACTTATTTGACAAGCTTTTGGGTCACGAAGTCTTCCTTCTTCATCGGCAAGAAAGTATAGTTATAACAATTCACTATACTCGGCAATCAAGATGCAACAAACAAAGATCAAACGAGTTTTATATTAACAAAAGACCACGTACCACCTTCCAATATGTCATGTTGGTCTCGACCTCAGCATCCAAACTGGTCTCGATCCCAGAATCTCTGACCTCACTCTGCTCGACCCAGATTTCCTCAGCAACCAAACTGGAGATATCCTCAGCAGTTCAACACTTTTCGACCCAGAATTCAGTGTCAATTGTGCGAGCAATTTGGCCACACTGCCTGCTTGTGCAATTCTGCTGGCTCAACCAAATTAAAGGAAGTTTTATGTACACCATAAATTAAATGAAATCTAATCTCAGTTTCTCAATTTTGCAAGGAGAACTCCACCTCTATTGAATTTTTTCCTAATTTATTTATTGCCAAGGATTTGAGAATGGGAGCTCATCTCTTCCAAGGCCCAAATAAAAACAACTTGTATGAATGGATTGCTGAGTAATGTCCTCCAGTGGCGTTCTCCTCAACACACTTGCCTGCTCCATCACTTACCACTTGGCATCAAAGACTTAGACACCCCAATACGAGGCCTGTTAGAAAAATTCTGTCTTGATTTCACTTAACATGTTCAAATTCCTCTCTTGAAGTTTGCCACTCTTGTCTCTGCAATAAGAGCCACAAAATCCCATTGGAGCTACTCTTCACTAATGTATGGGGACCGACTCCTATTGTCTCCAATGAACGCTATCGCTATTATGTGATCTTTGTTGATCACTTTACTCATTATATTTGGTTATTACCTCTTCGTAAGAAATTAGATGTATGTTTTTTCTTCATTTAAGCGACTGGCTGAGAACTATTTCAATACCTCTATATTGGCAGTCTACTCTAATGGTGGTGTACTTAAGGGGGTGTTTGGTTGCGCAAAAGTGCAAATGCTGCAAAATCTATTTGCATGTAAAAGCAAATGCCCGCAAATAGATTTTGCAGCCTACCATTTGGTTGCCCACAAGTAGAGTTGCAACTTCTATTTGCAAGCATTTGGTTGGCCGCAAATGGAAGTTGCAATTAGACTTGCAACTTGCATCTTGCGAATTTTTTCGGGCCCGGCCGGGCACAAACTTTTTCAGCTCGGGTCAGGCACAAATTTTTTCGGGCCGGGACGGGCACAAACTTTTTCAGCTCGGGTCAGGCACAAATTTTTTCGGGTCGAGACGGGCACAAACTTTTTCGGGCTGGGCCGGGCATGATTTTTTCGGGCAGGTTCGAACAATAATTTCTTTGGGTTGGGCCAAGTAGGGTCGTGCATGATTTTTTTCGGGCCGGGCCGAGCGTGAATTTTTTCGGGCCTGGTCGGGCATGAATTTTTTTGGGCCGGGCCGGGCACGAATTTTTTTGCGCCGGGTCTAGCACGAAATTTTTTGGGTCGGGCCAAGCCATGCCGGGCCGGGCACGAATTTTTTCGTCCGGGCTGGGCATGAAGATTTTTGAGCCAGGTCTGGCACGAAATTTTTCGGGTTGGGCCGAGCCATGTCAGGCCAGCCGTGCACAAATTTTTTTTCAGGCCGGGCCGGACATAATTTTTCCAGGTTGGGCATGAATTTTTTCGGGCCAAGTCGAGAAGGGCACGAATTTTTTAAAGTCCGGCCGAGCACGATTTTGTTTGGTCGGGATGAGCCGGGCCAGGCCGATCCGGGCCATTTCGTGCACGAATTATAATGGGCCGGGCCGAACATGAATTTTTTCAGGTCGGCCGGGCACGAATTTTTTTTGGCCGAGTGGGCACGCATTTTTTCGGGCCTGGCCGGGCACGAATTTTTTTGGGCCGGGTCGGGCACAATTTTTTTCAGGTTTGGTTGAGCCGAGCTGTGCATGAATTTTTCCGAGTCTGGTCGTGATGGGCACAAATTTTTTCGGGCCGGGCCGGGCACTAATTTTTTCGGACCGGGCCGAATATGAATTTTGGCGAGCTGGATAGGGCACGATTTTTTTCAGGTTGGGCCGAGCCTGGCACAAATTTTTTCTAACTGGGCCAAAAACTTAGGCCTGACACGATTTGCCAGACCTAGTCTGATAAATTAATAATTTTAATTTTTGAATGATACTGAATATATATATAATCTATCAAATGGCAACATATCTAAAATTTGACACTACCATCGCGTTTAGCGAACGAAAACCTACCACTTTGATATTTATCCCGTCTCCATCCAATGACTCTAAGTTGCCCAAATTATTATTTTTTAATACTCAAATTATTGCATAATTTGCAACTCGCAATCTTTTATTGCGGGCTTTTTGGACTGCAATTCCATTTGCAGGCCGCAAATGATTTTAGAATTACAAGTTACAACTAGTAAATGCTGCAAAATATTTTTGCGGCCAACCAAACAAATTTATTATCTAAATTATGCAACTAGAGTTGCAGCATTTGCACTTGCGGGCAACCAAACGCCCCCTAAGTCTTTCAAATCGCCTCTCCACCCACAAAGAATTAGTTTTGTTGAACGACGACATCGACACATCATGGAAACAACATTAACATTATTGCATCAGTCAAACGCACCTCTTTACTACTGGCATTATTCATGTTTGAGTGCAGTTTACTTAATCAATCGCACGGTAACACCCAAACACCAAAACATTTCCCCCTTTGAAGGACTTTTCCTTGAAAAACCTAATTATCTCTCCCTAAAAGTATTTGGTTTCCTTTGTTACCCATGGTTAAAACCATATATTGATGACCTCCTTGCCAGGTTTAATATGCAAGGTGCTAAAGGCATAAAAACTCCTACTGCCTTATCATCCAAACTTATGCTCTATGATGGTTCTCCTCCAACAGATGCTACCCAATATTGTAATCTGGTTGGGGCCCTTCAATACTTGTCATTTACGAGACCTGACATCTCATGCATAACAAATAAAGTATCTCAATTTATGCATAAACTATCTATTCAGTATTGCCAAGCTTGTAAATGAGTGCTTAGATATCTCACGCTAGCACACTCTCAAGGTTTATTACTATCACCCTCAACTCCACTCAACCTTGTTGCTTACTCAAATTGATTATAAAGGCAATTATGACGACTGCTGCTCTACCGAAGCCTTCTTACTTTTCCTTACTGGAGTAGCTATAAGTTGGTCTACCAAGAAGCAGCAATCGGTTGCTCACTCCTCCATTGAAGCATAATACAAGGCTCTTGCTAATGCAGCTGTTGAAATTTCTTGGGTCACCAATCTCCTATAGGAATTGAACTATACCTCCACCTCTGTTATGACAATCTTCTGTGATAACTTGAGCACAACAGCCTTCTCCGAGAATCCTATTATTCATAGTCGCATGAAGCATCTGGAACTCAATTATCATTTTGTGCGGGAGCTGGTGCAAAATAACAAGTTGTGTGTTCGTTTTATTCCATCACCTCTTCAGTTAGTCGATTCCTTGGCCAATGTGGTCTCTTCGCCTGTCTTCCTGCATCACCAAAGTAAGATAGGCATTGGTGACCCTCCGCCTATCCTGAGGGGGCATATTAATACAAATACTATGTCCAACATTTCTTCCATTGTCGAATTAGCCACGTTGGCAATTATTCCCTACAAATCAAGAAAATGGCCACAACACTTCATTATGCCACGTCGGCTCTCTCGGTCATGGTCGTTTCAAGATAGGACATACGTTTTTGTTTTTGTTTTTGTTTTTATTCCTTTTTTTATTTCCTCGTGTAACCAATACGCTTCCCTCAACTATATATATATACACCTGATACCACAGTAATGAAATCATCTTTTGGTGCTTTCTCTTCACCGATATTTTACTCTACTTCTTCTCTTTCCTACTTACATTAGAGCTCTCAGCGTATACCAATTTTGCTGATTAAATACATCAAGCAATGATCAAAATAAGAGCTACAAAAAGATTTTGAAATCTCAACACATACAAGGACATCCGCATCCTCATTAATTATGAAGGATTCGTTATCACGAGCCCGACATCTCCAGGATCAGTCTCTACCCATTCTGAGCAACATACCTAAGAGATCACCGAGCGGCATTATCGCCATTCCTTCCTCATCCTGCAATATCTACAGACACGACACGCCTCATGTAACATAGAGTCTAATTTCTATTACCTCTACCTTAATCATATTATGACTTGAGCATTAGTGTCTTTTGCAGGTCCACCCCCGCCGGAGTTGCACCTGACCAGGAGACGCACTGGATCGGATCTCATCACTTTGACTTCTGGCAAGAACATTTGGCGCCCACCATGAGGTTGAGTAAATCTTCCCTGCCCTACAATGGTTGAAACTCGGAGTCAGGCGAACGCTATCACATGCTAGCAATACTCTAGCGGCGACGAACCCCAACTACCTAGAGATGCTGAAATTGTGAGGATCGACACTCTGACACCAATCAATCCCCCACTAGAAGCATCACAGCGTCGAACAAACAAACTTAAGGCAGAGAACCAATAGTTGGCAGCCCAAGTAGAGATGCTAACGCGGTCCTGGGAACAACACTCAAATTATGAAGAAATAAATTACACTGAGAGGAGGAGGCTAGCTTTCGTCCTCCACGATGAGGTCTCCAACATGCCTCACATGAGAAAAGAGAAAGACCACAGGGTCACAGAGGTCACTACTCCTCTTCTCGTCGACTCGGGACCCTTTGACGAACACATCATGGCGGCATGCCCTCCATCCAGATTCAGATTGCCAACCACACTGAAGCCCTACGATTGTATGGGTGACCCAACTACACGCCTCACAATATTCAGGTCCATGATGCTCCTCAACAAAGTGACCGATCTCATTCTTTGCAGAGCTTTGCTACCTCACAACATTGTGGTTCTCCTCCCTTGCACCAGGATATCCATACACTCCCTTCTGAAAATCTCCTGTGCCTTTGCCGGCCGATCGTCCTCATCGTAGATCTACTCCAATACTGAGGACGCCATCTGCTACATCAAACAAGGGCAACATGAGCCCCTAAGGGATTACATACAAATATTCTATTAGTAGTGTGCCCTAAGCCAATGGAATAATATTGTTATTGTTCCTTTCCTTTTTAATGGAACACTTGTTTTATCTTGTTATATATTGTGAGCATATTTAACTTGATAATAGATTCCTTGAATTGTTGATTCCACCTAATGGTCATCAAGTACGAGACTTGATAGTAAAACCCTAAGATAGTTGGAATCCTATTTAAAACAGTTCCTAGTCGGTCATTATTATTGGAATGATAATGAATGAAGACTAGTGTGCAGTTTGACTGACGATGATCATATTTTACTCGTCATGAATATATGATATTAAAATCAGATCATAGTCACATGTTGCAGAATATAGTGTTGGACAGACCCACCGTGAGAATACTACATGGATTAATATCATTAGTATATCTTACAACGATAGTGATACGTCAGTCCTTCGACCTGATGTCACCATGCATTCCTACATGAGGAGTTCTGTATTTTGACCTAGTCTAACATGATCTTTAATCGGATGGTAATAAAGACTAAAATTGGACATGAAATGAATCATGCAGAGGAATATGTTTATTTGTGAAGGAATTTGTCACTCTCGTATATGAGAGAGATATCTCTGAGCCTCTTGGTGAGTGTGACTAACACTACAAAAAAAAAAGAATTTGTGACAAGATTTTGGAGTAGCCAACAACAATTGGTCACAAAAGGTGTAATCTGCTACGAAATTTGTGGCAAAATTATTTTTGTGGTTAAAAGTATAAGTTCAAATAGCTTGCAATAATTTTACTAATTTTGCCATTATGTTTGCCACTAATAATTGAGTCAAAGTTCAAATTTGATAGTTTTTAAATTTACGACAATAGGTTTTGCCACTGATTCAAAATATTCTACTGTGGCAAGCGTTTGCGACAAATTTTTTGCCAGAAGATTGTCACGATATCTTGTGGCAAGCGTTTGCGACAATATTTTTGCCACAACTTTGTCATCATATTCTATGGCAACTGTTTGAGACAATATATTTGTCATGGACATACACTACTAGAATAATGGTTTTCAGCAACGACCGCCCAAGTCGTTGTAATCACTAACGACTTACCAACGGCCGTTGCAAATATATCACATCTGCAACGGCCTACTTACGGTCGCTCGTGCCATTGCCAACAGGTACATGGCACGAACGCGGCGCGCAAATGAAATAATTCATCAGCAACGGCTTACTTACGACCGCGTCGGCTGTTGCAAATGAAATTATCACATTAGCAACATCTTCGCCAGCTCCCTGCTGCCACCGTCTTCGCCCGCCGCTCGCGGCACCTTCGACGTCAAACCATTTCCAGGTTTTAGCTCCCCGCTTCTCTTCTCCTTTACTAGGGTCGGTCGAAACCCTAAATATTAGGATTTTGGTCGGCCGCCGGACGTCGAACCAATGTCCAGTGTCCAATGTCGGACACTAGACAACATCGCCGGAACACTGTTGGTTGGGTTTTATTACACCCCAATCAAATTTTATTAGGGTTTAGTTTATTAGGGTTTAATTAAACCCTAATAAAATTTGATTAGGGTTTAATAATCTATGTTAATTGTTTACTGTTTAGATTAATTTTTCATATTTTAGATTAATTTTTCATGTTTTAGATTAATTTTTCATGTTTAGATTAATCTAGGTTAAATGTTTAATATTTAATGTTTAGATTTATTTTCATGTTTAGATTAATGTATTTTAATATTAATTAGATTTAGATTTAGTTTTAGATTATATCTGTTAATTAATTTTAGTTTAGATTAATTTTAATATTAATATTTAGATTTAGATTAATTAGAATCGTCCACTTTGGACTCGCGCTCGAATCGTCCACTTTGGACTCACGCTCGAATCATCCACTTTGGACTTGTGTCGGAATCGTCCACCGTGGACTCGAAACAGCATCGACAAATTTATAAAATAATCATTCATCCGACGAGTTGATACGTTTCACGTACGCATCGATGAGTCAGATATGATTTAGCAAAACCTAAGATCCGTTCGAGGGTTGTATGTTCGTGTAAAAGAAGTAGATGATCTTTTATACGACGTACAACCCTTGAATTGTCCCTAATTGGACAATTTGGAAATATAGTTATTTGTATTGCACTTAGTTTTTTCTTTTAACCGTTAACTCATTCTTAAATTTTGGCTATTGTATCTCTCTTGTTCTCCAATACGCGCCCAGATGATATGTATATTCGGAGAACTGCTGGGTGATGCTGCCAAAATTTAGAATGAAGTTAGCGGTTAAAAGAAATACTTAGTGCAATATGAATAACATGAATCCCGAATGGAATAGGACCATCTCACCTATAAAGACATTGACTGAAGATATTGTTATTGATTGACATAATCATGTCGGGGAGTGACGTGAAGTCGGGACGTCGAGCAATCCTATCGTTTAGACACATAGTGAATCTTCCTCTGCTGATGTTTCTTTATCCAATCCATCTAATCCGTATAAAACTATGATACTTGATAGTCATGGGGGTCAATTCCAACTGAACGATAATGTCCATCAGCAAGTTACTGAGACGTTAGTGCCACCAGATACTATAGGTGTTGATGTCACAGAATTGCCATCAGAAGTAAAACCTACAATAGAGATTGAATTGCCGAATTAAGAAGCCGCAAAATTTTACGAGATGTTGAAAGCTGCCGATGAACCTTTGTATGAGAATTGTCCTAAATACACTAGGTTTTCGGCAATGACGCAACTCCTGAACATCAAGGCCGATTGTAATATCAGCGGGGTTACGTTTGATTGCATTGCGGGATTGATTAATGGAATACTGCCTACTGATAATAAGTTTGAGCCAAGTTTTTATAAGACTAAAAAGTTGATGAGAAAATTAGGGCTTGGGTGCTAAAAAATACACACGTGCCAAAATAACTACATTTTATATTATAAAGAAAATGCACAGTTGGATAAATGCCCTGTATGTGAACATCCTCGTTATAAGGAGAAGAAATAGGTCTGATAGAAAAATATCCCGTTTAAGGTGCTTCGGTATTTTCCACTAACACCAAGGCTTAAAAGATTATTCATGTCAGAGCCACGATTGCCATGTATTCATGCAGAGATTGCTTTCAATCGCATTTCGAGATCTTCTACCTGATAATATTTAGGGTCCGTTGAATGAATTAATTATGTTTTTTAGAAACATTTGTGCAAATGTCCTTCGAGTCGAAGATATGTCAGCACTTGAAAGTAATATTGTTGAAATTATATGCTAGCTGAAGCAATTTTTCCCTCCTGCCTTCTTTGACTCGATAGAGCATCTACCGATACACTTGGCATACGAGACACGAGTTAGTGGCTCCGTTTAATACCGGTGGATGTACTTATTTGAAAGACACATAAATCGTCTAAAGAAAAAAGTAAAGAACACCGCAGTTGTTGAATGATCAATATCTGAATCGTATATCATCCAAGAAATTTCAACATTCTGCTCATTTTACTTTGAATCGACAATACAGACAAGATTTGATAGTCTTCCACGTAACGAAGACGGGGGAGTTTGATATTCAGATGGACGTTTAAATATTATGTTACCCTGATCGTGCTTTTGGTTCTCGTCCATCTCGACACTTAAGCGACGAAGAGTATCATTTGGCACAATTGTACATATTACTCAATTGTCTAGAGATTGAACAATTCATTAAAATATTTGACATTGAGATGGTGCAAAAATACTCTATTCACAGCGATGAAGAATTGGAGAGATTACGGAATCGTGATTTCCCTACTTGAATTTGGGCCTACAACAAAGATCACAGAGCTGAAATAGATGAAAGAATATTTGAGTTTGTTTGTGGACCGTCGCAACTAGTGTCGTGTTATAGCAGATATTTTGTTAACGAGTATAAATTTCACACGATTGAATATGCATTTACAAAGAAGATAATGAATTCCGGGGTCTACGTGAAAGGGACAACATATGTTGAATGTGATATGGATTTTTATGGACTAGTGGAAGAAGTGATAAAATTGCATTACTTCGGCATAAAACCAGTTATCCTATTTAGATGTCATTGGTTCGATACAACAGAAAGAGGCATGAAAGTTCATCCAAAATACAAACTTGTTGAGGTTAATTACAAATCGAAATTGGCAGCAAATGAAGCTTTTATATTGGCATCACAAGCCGAACAAGTATATTACGCGAAGTATCCGACTAGAAATAAAGATAATGCAGATTGGCGTGTTGTCTGTAAGACAAAAGCTAGAGGAAGAATTGATCCGATAGCGGGAGAAAATGAGCCGATACCTGATGTGACAGATGATTTCAATCAAGAAGAGAATCCTCCCGCAGTAGATCGTATTATTCCAATACTCAATGATGCAGACACAGCGTTAGTTCAATTAGAAGTTGAATATGTTGATGATGATGATGATTATGAAGTTGTGGAAGCAAGAGATGAAGAAGATGAAGAAGATGATGAAGAAGAAGAATTTGAAGACTAATCAATGCAAACACAATTCTTTGTAGTGGTTCGGCCCCAATACCTCACCGAAGAGTCTCTACCTCACAACGAAGGCACTTCCACACCCGAAAGTCCTCCACCTTCCTACCGAGAGCACTATCCCACCTCAAACCTAAGGACAACAATAACTAATCCTAGCAAACTAAGTTTACAATGGTGAATTTAAGTCTCAACACCAAGGCGACCACCAACTCAATCAACCTAGCACTCTAGGTTTACAGAAGTTCAATTACAATGAAATAAAAAATAAAAAATAATAACAATTGGAGAAATAAATCAAACAATAAGTACTTAGCTCCAAAAGAAACTCTCTAGTCCTCTTGATGCCTTGAGATGATGAATTAATGAAGCTTGAAAGGCTAAATCAAGGTGTGGAGATCAAAACTAGGGTTCTTATAAGGATGGCTCAATGAAAGCTTGTAGAGATGCTTAGGATCACACTTTTAGGCTTGGAAGCATCAAATGGTTGGCTAGAAATAAGTTTGGGATGGGTATTTATAGCCCCCCAAAAGAAACGGCTCGACAACGGGCGGAAAACTACCTGTTTCCGTCGTTCAGTCGCAGGCCACTTAATAACTTTAAAACATAAATATTATTTAAGGATTACCCCCCATTTGGATTCAATAAAAATATCTAAAACATCAAAATCCTTAAGAATAAAAATCTAATTTTTGGGGTCTAGTACAAATTTTCGGAAAACAGAAATTTCCTAATTTCTTGGGTTAAATATGGGTATGCTAAAGGCTTCCAAAAAATCCTTAAAAATACCTCGTTATCTATTTTCTACCCAAGGAACAATTATCACCTTTTTTTGTGTTAGGAAAATATCTAGGTCATATAGCCCTCCAAGGAGCTCCCTAGGATTAGTGAATTTCAGGGCGGTTTCCGAATTTTCATGTTTTGGAATTCGGGGTTGGTTTTTGGGATCTTATGCATCATCATGAGGACATCGAGGACATCTGATTTTTTGATTTCTCCGATATTTTCGATCGAGGACATCGAGCGCTAACCGATATGGAACCTGAAAGAATTTCTCAATGAAACATTAGTTCCATATTTGTTATAATTAAACTGAGATTAAGACCAAGGTTGAAAACCTTAAGCCAACAGATTGATCATTTATGGTGACTCTTGGACTTGATCATTTACAGAGACTTTTGGACTTGGTCTTTTATGACGCTTAATGGAGTTTTGATGCAAGATAAAAATACTAATTTATGACCTTGGTTTTTCACTTTGGAGGAGTTATAGTCATCGTCAAGCTATTCATTTTTGGAGATAATGGTCATCATGGAATTAGAAGTTTTTCTTGTGGAGTAATGGCTATGACTTTTGGGTTGCCTATTCTGCTTATAAAAGTAGTAAGAGAATGTTTGAGAAGTTTGACCATCTATTATGGATCCACTCCTATCCACTCCAATGTGGATTCTGTCTTATTGATCTAATCCATTGGATACACTCCTATGTGCTTAAACTGTATGTGTTACTAGTTATATGAGGAGTTGAGATTGCTCTGTGCAGAATGCTAAGTGCAAGTTGGTTTTGGGGTTGTTAACTCGCTAGAACACAAGGCTATTTGGTATGTATTTGTGGCTGGGATGTCATAGAGAGGCAAGTTGGTATGTATTTGTAATGACAAATAGTTTTTGTTATTTCCAATTCACTGTAGTACTGGTAGTCGGATTTTGGGTGTGAAATCCTGATGATTTATATTGTTCTTATAGAGTGAATTGGGCATCTGTCCAGTGAGTGCCCCATAGATTAGGTGACTAGTTTTGTCACTGAACTGCGTAAATAAATCTTTGTGTTTGCATATGTATTTTTGCTTTCATTCTTACTTTCCTTCTAGTAGCAGTTGCAACTTCCTATTCAACTACCCTTAACAGAAGTTCCCTTAGGACATATACTGTGAATTGGTATCAGAGCGGTTGTGCTAATCATTACCTGCCCACATCCTCGATGTGCCTCTTACCTTTCAGGCTCAAGATGGAAGAAATGCCTATGGAAAATTCTATCAATGTTCCCTCACTTCTTATCAGGACAAACTATGCCTATTGGAAGACTCAAATGAGAGCTTTCATCAAGTTGTTGAATGATCGTTGCTGGGACATCATTGAGATTGGCTACACACCTCCAGCGATAGATGGGACCGAGCGAAAGCCAAAAAATCAATATACCAAGCCTTGAAGTAGTAGAAACTGCTACTATAGTTCTAGATGCAGTTGAAACTGCCACACCAGAACAGCTATAACTATGTTTCTTTAGATCGACAAGTGGTAGACGTCTTCACAAAGACCTTTGATGGATAGAATTTTGAGCAGTTGATTACAAGCAAATGTTTACAAGCAATTAATTATTTGCCTCTAAATATAAGATCTAGAGACAAACAAATTTTTTTGCCTCTAATACAATATTTATAATAATGTTTGGGTCTCTAAAAGTCTTATATAGTTAAAAGTTAACTAAATGTCCTATAATTATTATTTTTAAAATAATTAATGGCCGCATCTCCTTATTCCCCATAATTCCCTCATTTTTTTCCCAACAAAAGCCCGCATTTTTTTGTTTCCCTCTTCTCAGCCGACAAGCCAACCAATTCTACAAAAAACCTACTCGTCCCAAAACCCTTCCCTCAATCTCTGTTGCCACGCATAACCTTCCCCTTCTTTGTCGCCACCCACATTCTTCCCCATCTTCTTTGCTGCTCAAACCCTTCCCCGCCCTTGTCTCCACGCAAATCCTTCTTATTTCCTAAAATCCTTCCCCAATCTCCCTACCTCGCATGCCGATTACTCACTACTTTTACCGCTGCACTGCTCCAGTCCGCCATTCGCCCATTGTTTCCGTCCGTTGCTGCTCGATGTTGCGCTCGCTCCAGGAAGCCACCCACCGCCTGCTCGTGTTGGCCTAAGGTTTTCTACCTTGGTCTTAATATCAATTTTTATCACACCCCAAATCTGAAGGTTCAATTTATTTCAAAACTTTAAAGTCCCAACAAGGATACCCCAAACCAAGGAAAATGCGGAAACGAAATAATCGAATCTACATGACTCAACAAAATAAAATGACTGGACTTGGTATCCTCCTCGATCACGACATGTCACGAGACCCACACCCCTACTGCCACCAGCCGCGCTACTACACTCTGATACCTCTTTGATCTAACTCAAGTACTACAAAATAACAATAATGAGGGGTAAGTCCAACAAGGACATAGTGAGCAGATCAGCCCTCAATCCACCAAATCCATCATCATGCATAAACAACAAATAGCAAATATATAATATAAGCAACAATGACAGGAATAATCAGCAATAATCATCATTTACATGAGATATAAATATCACCAAGCATAACCATCCACCCGTATAAATAATAATCATAATGAGCATATCCAATATTTTAACGAATATAAACATCATGTAATTAACCAACCATCTAATCAAGCCACCTGGGTCGGTCGTCAGTGTGACAGTGCTGATGAGCTTCCTGATCCAGGGACCCATCGGTCCAATATCCAGGGACCCGTCGGTCCAATAATCCAGAGACCCATCGGTCTATGAATCGGATGCTGATCACCTCTATCTCAGCATGCTTCCCGCTCATGCCACCCGAGTCTGTCGTTAGTGTGGTGGCTTACGAGCTTCCCGATCCATAATCACAAACACATCTAGGCATATATATAATAACCAATAATTAACAATAAATAAATATAACATCCACAAATCAGCAATAATCATCCAACATCCACACAAGCCACCCAAGTTGGTCGTCGGTGTGGTAGTGCTGACGAGCTTCCTGGTACAGGGATCCGTCGTTCCAATAATCCAAAGACCCATCGGTCTACTAGTCGGGCGTTGATCACCTCTATCTCAGTGTACTTCCCGCTCTTGACACTCGGGTTGGTCGCTAGTGTGGCGGCTGATGAGCTTCCTGGTCCACATCCACAAGCACATCCAAGCATTCACAACCAATCCACATTATGTATATATATAAACATGAAATAAAATAACCGCATAACACCTTCATGCATGTAAACCGTACCGGGTCCACCGAAGCCCTTAATATCCACAAGTAAAGGGGAGCATGTCCCATATTATTCATAGCATGAGAGTAACGATAATTTAAGAGATAGTCAAAATAAATCCTATTGCGCACAATTAAATCAAACCATGCCATTCATCTATAAAATATAAGGAAACACCATCCGTATTTTCAACACGTAAGGAAAACCTATCTTTTACTTGTCTTTACCCTCTTCCTTCTTGTATTTTCCGCTAGTGTGGTGGCTGATGAGCTTCCTGGTCCACATCTACAAGCACATCCAAGCATTCACAACCAATCCACATTATGTATATTTATAAACATGAAATAAAATAACTGCATAACACCTTCATGCATGTAAACTGTACCGGGACCACCGAAGCCCTTAATATCCACAAGTAAAGGGGAGCATGTCCCATATTATTCATAGCATGAGAGTAACGACAATTTAAGAGATAGTCAAAATAAATCCTATTGCGCACAATTAAATCAAACCATGCCATTCATCTATAAAATATAAGGAAACACCATCAGTATTTTCAACACGTAAGGAAAACCTATCTTTTACTTGTCTTTACCCTCTTCCTTCTTGTGTTTGCCCCTAAATTGAATGTATAAGCATATATGAGCAGTTTAATTCCTACCGTCAAGTTTAAGCTCCCTAAATTGATGTGTACTACCCTAATGCTTGAGCAATCTAAAATTATGAAACAATGCCAAAAGGAACTTCAATAGTAAAATTTATAGAGTGGAGCAACAAGATAATACTTCTGTATAGGATAATACTGATCCAGGATGAGATTCACTTTATTCACTATTAAAAATAGCAAATCAACCTAGATTGGAATCATAAAACATATAAAACATGAATTTTTAATTCGGCACGCAAAACGAGGCAACATACGCCAACTATTTTGAAATTTGACGGTCTAATGGGCGAAAAAGACCTCGCCAATGAATCCAGAACGTTGATTAGGTGAAATTTCATATATAGCACAAAATTTTTGCTAAGCTAAAGGCCTCCAAATAATTATTTAAAATAATAGAAGAATTACCTTAAATTTATTTAATAAATCACTGCTATGAATGATGCACTCTTAACTCTTCATTTGACATGATGAACTCATAACCCTTCATCTAACATGATGGAACCTCAGTGCTTCATTTAATCTAATGTAATCTCATTCTTCCATCTAATATGATGCAATCACAGCCTCGTAGCCTTCCATCTAAACAGATGCAATCACAACTCTACATCTAAACACATGCAAGCACAACCCTCTATCTACATGATGCAATCACAGCCTTATATCTATCAAGATGCAATCTCAGCCCTCTATCTAAACAGATGCAATCTCAGCCCTACATCTAACCTGATGCAATCTCAACCCTCCATCAACACAGAATCAAATCCCTGCTCTTCATCTCAATCAATTCAATCTAGCCCTTCATCTCACCAAAATCAATTTCAGCCCTCCATTTACATCACCCCATCTAGGTTTCATCTACTCATCTTCCTCCTCCTCTCCACACTATACCACCACTACCGCCCCTTCCCCATCCACTGTCGCCGCTCACCGCCGAGGATTCGGGCAGACGAGGTCCCCGTCGTCCGATGGCGGCTCGCCGCCACCTGGCACTCGGCGACGGCACCAAGGATCGCGACTGGGTCGGCTGCCCCAAGGGTTGGGCAGCCGCCTAGCCCGCTCGGCGGCGGCTGCACAAGGCCAAGATGATTTTTCCTTTTTTTTAAAAAAATAAATCTATTTATTTTTGTTATTTTCTTTAAATCAACAAAAAGAAGAACGACGATTTTATTTCTGATTCGATACGAGAAAAACACATCAAAAATCAACAAAAAATCCTGAGACATGAGAACAGTGACATGAATCAAGAATTGGAGAAAAGAACGTCTAAATCCACTCACCATACAGAGAGAAAATGGAAGGCAAAGACGTGCATGATCTTGCCCCGATCGACACCGATGACCTCGCAAAAATTCGACTCCGGGGGCTCCTCCTCCTCTGCGGCTCCCTCTCTCTCCTTTCCCCTTAGCCTCGGGTGGCGCATGGCTAAAAACCCTGGCCGCACCCCAGGATCTAATTTATAGACTGGTTGGGTCCAAATGACCAAAATACCCCTACCTAAGCTATCCGACTTAAACAGTCCATAACTCACCTGTTCTAACTCTGATTTGAGATCCGATTGCACCGCCAAATTTTCCTCAAGACCCTCTATCATCCTAGCACACTAAATCATAGAGATAAGGAAAATAAAATTTCCCTTAATTTTTCTACATTAGGGGGTCTAATCCCGAAGCTTCCTGCCAATCCGCGCTAACTAGGGCCCACGATCCCCCGATCAAGAATAAAATATTATTATTAAGATTTTGGGTATTACAATTTTGATGATAACAAATATGGAACTAATGTTTCATGGAAAATTATTTTCACGTTCCATATCGGTTAGCGCTTGATGTCCCCGATCGAAAAAATTAGAGAAATCGGCAAGGACGGTCGTCTTCACTCGAATTTCGTCGGGAAGATAGAGTTTAGATTTAGGTTGTCTATAATGTGTTGTAAATCCTCATGATGATGCAAGAAACCCAAAAATCAAACCCAAACTCCAAAACACGAAAACCTGGAAAATTAGAAAAGACCCTAAAATTTACTAAGATTAGGGAGCTTGTTAGAGGGCTATATAACCTTGACATTTTCTTGGCACAAAAAATGCCGACAATTGTTCCTTAGGTAAAAACTAGATAATAATATATTTTAAAGGAGTTTTTGGAAGCCTTTAGCCAACCTATATTTGACCCGAAAGATTATAAAATTTTTGTTTTTCGAAAATTTGTACTAGACCCCAAAAGTTAGATTTTGATACTTAAGGATTTTGATTTTTTAGATATTTTTATGGAATCCAAATGGGGGGTAATCCTTATATAACATTTATGTTTCAAGTTATTAAGAAATGATATATAAGTAGACTTAGAAAAGACGGAACCCAGAAATGAACAAACGAGCAGAAAAATAAACAAGCAAAAAAATTAGCCCTGCCCTTATTCGATCGACCGGCTGAAGAAGAAATTAGGCAAAAGGTATTTCGGTTGACCGACTAATCGACCGACCGATGCCCAGAATGGGGAGAATGCCTTCAATCGCTCGGTGGTCGCTCAGTCGGTCAACCGATGATCGACCGACAAGTGACCGAGCATTGCCAACGGACAGAAATCAGCCCGTTGGGAGAGATGTTTTGGCTCTCTCTTCTTGGGGCTTATATATACTAGCCCTTGAGTGCCTTCCTCCATGATCTTAACCTTCATTGAGCCATCTTTGATCAATCTTAAAGCTTTCATTGAGAGATTCTTCTTAAACCCTAGCTTTGATCCTCAACTACTTGATTGAGCCCGCCAACTTCATCGATTTATCACCTTGAGGCATCAAGTACTTGTTGTTTCGATTTATTGCTCCAGTTGTTATTGTATTTTGTTGTTTATTTTGAATGTATATCATTTGTGTAAACCTAGGTTGCTAGGTTTGATTGAGTTGGTGGTTGCCTTGCACTACTAGAAACTTGGTCTTCAGCAACAGCTATCAGCAACGGCCGCTCAAGCCGTTGCTATTTGCAACGGCATTCTTATGGCCGCCCGAGCCGTTGCAGATATTTGTATCTGCAACGGCGTTCTAATGGACACGCGAGCCGTTGTGGATTATTTTAATTATCCGCAACGGCTTTCTAACGGAAAGGCGGGCCGTTGATAATATTTTAATTATCAGCAACGGCTTTCTAACGGACAAGTGAGCCGTTGCTGATGATAACTTATTAGCAACGGCTTTCTAACGGGCGAGTGAGCCATTGCTGATAAGTTTATATAGGGCACGCAGTCGCGCCCGACCCTTCTTCCTCCCGCTGCTGCCGCCGCCGCCGTCTCCTGCTCCCGCCTGTCGCCGCCGCTGCCAACGCCGACGACGCCTCTTCCTCCTCCCGCTGCTGCCGACTTTTTCAGGTATGCCTCGCCGGCCGGCCGTCTCTTCCCGTTGCGGCCGGCGGGAAATCCGACCGAAACCCTTTTTTAAGGGTTTCGGCCGACGGCGGTCGGCCGATGGCCGCCGCCGGACCTTTTACAGTGGCCGGACAGTGTCTCCGGCCACTGTACGCCGACGCCGGAGTCCACCTGACTCCGGCGCCGGGAATTTTTCTAGTAGAATTGGTGTTAAGGCTTAAATCCACCATTGTAAGCTTAGTTTACTAGGATTAGTTGAATTGTCCCTTAGGTTGAGGTGGGAGAGTGCTGTAGGAAGTGCCTTCGATTTGAGAGTGGAGACTTTCCGGTGTAAAGTCCTCCTTGTAAGGGAAACAATATAATCTAGTAAACCTAGTTTGGAAATCCTAAGCAGAGTGCTTAGGTAGATGAGTAGGCATTGGAGTCGAACCACTATAAATAATTGTGTTAGCATTGTTTACCTTGCATTTCTTATTTCTTATCATTTATATCTTGCTTCTGCTTAATACTAGATTTGTGAATTGCCTAAGTAATCAAGTAAAAGATTAAATCCGGAATTAGGTAAAAAGATTTAGATAACACACTATTCAACCCCCCTCTAATGTGGCCATTTCACTAGTAGCTCACACCTACATTCAGCTGCCTATCGCTGTGGCACTCACTCCCGCAAGTTGCCCATCGCCCATTGCACACCCTGCACATTGCCTAAACGTGGTATACTTAATTGATGATGTTAGATTGTTTCATAGATGATGTGAGTTGTTAGATTGTTTCATCCTCAACATAGATGATGTTAGTAGCTTTGAAAAGTTTATGTATGCTATTCAATTTGAATTAGTCGTATTTAGAATTGAGTTTCCGGGATCCTCTTTAGATTTTGCATAATCTATATAAAAGTTCTCTGAATAGTCTACTTTTGAAACTTTGTAGTTCATGGCATTTTGAATTTGGTCTCCGTCATATGGATTGGGTATGTATTTATTATCTGTAATTATTGTGGATTTCTCTACTGATGAATTTATCTGTCAGAAAAAGAGATGTTGAAATTTCTATTTGAGTTCTAAAATAAAGGAATTTGAGAATATAATTAATGATTTTGAACTAATTCAGTTAAGATGTCATAATAACAAGCTCGTTACTAATGGTGGCAGTGCAAAGTCATCTTTAGAGATGACACTAGTTAATTTATGTGGAATATCATCATCAAGATTGATAAAAAAAAAAGAAGTAATCACACAATCCTTCCATCGAGGTTCCTCTAGTAAGTTATCTGAAAAGCTACAAGGAAAACAAGTGTGCAGAATCTTCAAAGAACATATAATATATCAATCTACTTGAGAATATGTTATCTTCTGCAAAGATCCCCAATTTCAGTGGTTGATTATTCTAAAAAATGATGTTCTAATAATATATTTTTCTTTGGCAATGGATTATACTTACCTTCTAATCTTTATTATTTCGTATCACCCTTTTTGTGCTCTAATTTACATGACTGTGTTCTTCTACATTATAACAATTTTTTACTTTGTACTATCCAACATTGCTTTCTGCTACCCTCTTTATATTGTCTGCTATGTCACATTTCTTCTATTTAGATCTATTGTTGCATTAGTATTTCTCTTTACTAATTAATCCTTCTCTAGCTTTTATCTTCCAGCACTTCTTTTTGAAGCTTCTCAACTGCAAGTTTGTTGTGTCCAAATTGGTTTTGATAAACTATTAAAATTTATATACCTTCATCCATCACTACTAAAATTTAGAGCATTTGCGACGGCATTTTTGCGACGGCAAGGAAAGCGGTCGACGATATGACAGTTCTGCGACCGCTGCCGAAAGACATTGTAGATTTGCCACCTACGTGACGCCTGTGCGACCACGTTATTAGTCGTCGCAAACTAATCATCTCCGCGACGGTTCAATGACGCCTAGCGACCGCGTTCCGCCGTCGCAGAACTATCGAGTCTTATCGGGTCTGACTTTTAACCCATTATTCCGCCCGTTACCCTCTAAACTCTAACCCGTATTCCGCTCGCCTAAAGCCCAAAATCCCTAATCCTTCCCCATTCTCGACTCGATCACTCGACTCGATCACTCGACTCCTCACTCGCGACTTCAAATCCGAATCTCCTGACTGCAGTGCCATCTTCCCACCGTATTCCCGCCACCGTCTTCCCGACTGCAGACTACATCTCCTTCTCCTCCGTCGGTGTGCACCGTCGACTACAGTGCACTTACGAATACATTCCCGAGTCCCGTCTGCAACGCACCATCTTCCCCCCGCCGGTGTAGACTACATCTTCTTCCCCCCCCGTCGGTGCTCTCCATCACTGCCGTGTTCGCCTACACCATCTTCCTAGTTCCCACTGTCGTAGTCCCCCCGCTGGTGCTCTGTCGAGGACTTAGTGTGGGGAAGGTATTATTTCAGTTGTTATATTGTTTAGATTAGAACTAGAACCTGCATTCAAACATAGATGTGTTCATTTCATCTATGTTTGCTTTTGATATATTCCCCTCGCCGTGTTCGCCTACACCCGTCATTCATATATCTGCTCAAAACTAAGTGTACCATAATATCTAATAGTTCAAATTTCTTGAAATGCATTTGCTTTTGAATGATTCAGGTGCATTGATTTTAATTAATATCCTCATTTTTCAATATTATTAGCCTACTTTCATACTACTTAATAAACCTTTTCAGAATGGCATATACTATTTAATTACAACTTTCTAAATTAATTGTCATAAGATATAAATATATAAATATACTATGATTTTAATTATATTTACAACTTTTCAGAATATAGATATATAGATTATATCTATATTCAGAATATATAAGATATATATATATATATATATATATATTATATTCTGAATATAGATTATATCTATATATAATTATTGTCATAGATATAAATATATAACATTTTCAGAATGATTTTAATTAATTGTCATTTCCTACTTTCATACTACTTTATAAATTAAATTACAACTTTCTTTCACATATATAAATATACTATTTTGGGTTGTGAATTATCATAAGATATGTGAAATTTATGGAGCATGTAATCATCCTTCGTGCGGATAAGGCAAGGGCAAGTCCTTCGTGCGGGCATTAATGTGAGGGATCTTTCCTTTCCGGTTCGTTTTCTCCTTACACCGATGAGGAAATAAAGATCATGTCACGCCCCAACTCAGGGTCGCGTGACCGGCTAGGGTTTATGTCCTACCCTGAAGCCTACCACATACACTGAATAGCAAAATATCGAGAATACACACCAACCAAAAAACATACAAGTAGGAGAACACGACGCAAACTTTTATTAAATAAAAAGGATTCGAACAATTCTTAAAAGAGTTGTAAAAAAAACAAATCAACTAATAAGAACAACTCGAGTTAAAAGTCAAATACATATTTTCAAATTAAACATCACTCAGTGTATATATATATATATATATATATATATAAACAACCCTAGACATCACGACTACGACTACTAGACGCTGCTACGAGATCTACGCCACTGCCTGCCCACTAGCTGCACCATGACTCCAAGCCTCAGCTCACTGGTCGGGCTCTGCAAAAATAAGAGAAATAAACCATGAGTCCAAATGGGACTCAGTGAGCGGTCCTACCAAACCTCCATTTAAATCCCCAATAACAACATGCATATAAGTCAGCAATTTATAAATTTAGGGATCCAAGCTAATCATGATATCACGGTCGGCCCAAAACGGCCCTACTAGACTGGGCAATACTCGGCCACTAGAACCTATTCAAGAACTGGTGGCTCGGCTATGCCCGACCTTTACCACAAAAAAATAATTCGGCCGCACGACTCACATACCACATAAGGAAAGTCAAAGCAATCATAGGGCCGTCGACTAGGACGATCAACTAGTCTCAGGAATCCATCGGGTTAGGGATAGCTAGTCCCACCCATCTCGGGTCTACCATCAGCGTGGCCCACTGATGGAATCTCAAGACCCTCTACCACCCGGGTCTAACACCTTGCGGGCCCGCTGGTGCAATTTCAAGACCCCGATCACCCGCCGAGTGAAGCATTAGTCATTTTGACCGTCCATGCTTCTCAGCCGACCACCGCAATCACAATACACAAGCAAAGTGTTAAAAAGTTTCCTTATTTAAACCCCGGGCATTCACCCGTATCCGGCCCCCTCGTTCCGGGCCCTACCAGCCGCAGACTAATGCTCGCTGATTATTTCCTAAGTGTGAAACCTAGCTTGTTTGCATTCAAGTTTTCCCGACAATTTCCTTATAAGCATCTAGTGTCATTCGCCAGATTCCTTAAGCATAAATTATATGTCATGAACGTAGAAATGTTTGAATACAAATATGTCACAGCACATAAGTTATAAGGGAAGTATTCTACAGCTACTACCATAAATAACAACATGCTTTCAATAATAAGGTAATTAAATTCTGCATTTAATCAATAAATTCCGGCAAGCTAATAATTGATCTAACATAGTAACAATTCAATACTAGTAAAATTAATGAAGGAAATTTCTTAAGATTATGTGTCATACGAAATTCTAACCATATGTACACTATCAAGAACATTTCCTTATAGCATGATGTTCTCAATCTTTCAATACTAACATTTCATATAATAATTGAGTGAACCATATGAAATCAAGGATTTAATACCCTATATGTGAATGTGAAACAACTCGAGCCCTTTTCGCCTCCTCACACCCACTCGGCCGAGCCTACCCGAGGCTACACATGCTTGGCCGAGGGCAACCAGGATAGGGACAAAGGTTCTCGGCCATGGTTGGGAGGAATCAAGTCATCAATCTCGAGAAAAACTCGATCCGAGGGCTTTCGACCACTCTTAGAAATTGGAGAAAAATTCGACATGACCTTCCCCCTTTTTCCTTCATGTGGCCGGCGTTAAACATCAAGAAAAATGAACATTTAAAACGAGAATCCATACATCGATGAAGAACATGATTTAAGAATTCGAGAAACACCATCGATCGACAAGAACGACGCACAAGATCTTGATTCATCGATTCTACATGGTTCGGCCACACGCCTCACCCTACTAATAGAGGTTCGACCACTCACCTTGATCAAGGAAGAAGAATAGACGAGCGACGACGATCTCGATCTTTTCGACGGCAGCACGAATCCGGCGCCAACCCCAAGCTTTCCCCTCCTCCCTCTCGCTTCTCGAGCTACCTGCGGTTCCAATGATGAGCCGTACGGCTGCTAGGAGGATGAGGGATTTATTCCCTCATTTCCCCTTGACCATTTTGCCCCTTCCACTCACTTAGCCCCTACTGAACTCAATCCGACCCTCGACACGATCCGCAAATATGATTTCGGACTCGACTCTACTAAATCACCTTATGATTAAGAAGGAAGGAACATTTATCAAATAAAAGTTCATAAGGCTTAAATTATACCTTCTACTCGGGGCGATTTCGCGACTCAACCCGACTAACTCCCGATCTAGTTCGTTGCACCAAAATAAATTTTATATTAGGAAACCTCGGGTCTTACAACCTTCCCCCCTTAAGGGAAATTCATCCTCGAATTTTGCAAAATTATAAGGACTTACCAGTTGTTCAAACAAGGAACGGTAGCGTTCTCTCATGTCTCACTCTACCTCCCAAGTGCTTCCTGCCCGGAGTGGTGCTCTCATCTAACTTTTTCCAGGGGATTTCTTTGGACCTCAACTTCGGTCGAGGATCTCCACCGGCCTTTCCTCGAATGAGACAGTTGAATCCACCTCAACCACAGAAGGTTCAACACATGTGAATCGGCCCTCACATATCGTCTGAGCATTGATACATGAAAAACCGGGTGTACCCTGTTCATGCTAGGAGGCAAGGTCAGCTCATAAGCTATAGCAATCCTCTGCCGAAGAATGGGAAAAGGCCCAACGAACCTGGGACTCAGCTTTCCTTTCTTTCAAATCGAACCACTCCTTTCATGGGGGAGACCTTCAGGAACACTAGGTCGCCCTCCATGAACTCCAACTCTCTGGCATTCTTATCAGCTTACATCTTTTGGCGACTTTGAGCCGCCAACAATCTTTCCTTTATGATTTTCACCTTCTCCACTACCTCCTCAACTAGATCGGGATCCATCATGAGAGATTCTCCGGCCTCAAACCACCCCACTGGTGATCTACACCGCCGCCCTTACAAGGCCTCGAAAGGAGCCATGCCAATACTACTGTGATAGCTATTGTTGTAGGCAAACTCAATCAACGACAGGTGTTTCTCCCAACTGCCAGCCACGTCTAGAACATAGGCCCTCAGCATATCTTCCAAGGTTTGGACAGTTCTCTCTGATTGTCCGTCCGTCTGTCGATGGAAAGTTATGCTGAAGCGTACTTGAGTACCCAAGGCTTCCTGGAAGGACTGCAAAAAATGGGCTGTGAATTGGGTACCTCGATCTGATATAATCATCACTGGGCTACCATGGTATGCCATAATCCTGTCCAAGAATAGTCTGGCATACTGCTCAGTAGAAAAGATTATCTTGATAGGAATGAAATGAGCGGTCTTTGTCAATCGATCCACCACCACCCAAATGGAATCAAATCCGCCCCTTGACTTAGGCGGTCCTATCACTAGATCCGTAGTAATCTTTTTCCACTTTTACTCGAAAACTTTAAGGTTTTTTCAGCAGCCCTGTGGGCTTTAGTTGTTCGGCCTTCACTTGTTGGCAGACCAAACATTTGGATACGAACTCTGCTACTTTCCTTTTCATGTCCTTCCACCAGTAATGCTGCCTTAAGTCTCAGTACATTTTGGTGGCTCCCGAATGCATCGTATAAGTGGATCGATGCCCCAGATCCAGAACCTGCCTGCGCACCTCTGCCATATCAGGCACCACTATCTGGTATCTGAACCTAAAGACACTCTTTGAGTCCAACCTGAAACCATTCTCTGCATCGCCCCTCCACACTAAGTCCTTTGTTAGGGCACAGAAGGCGTCCTCCCCCTGCGTGGTACGTAACATATCCACCAGGGTGGATTGTACCCACAGATGCGCCACCAAAGCAACCAAAGTTGATACTGCCAAAACTGCTCCCCCATCCAGGCACAGTGCCAACTCTCGCGGCTAGCGGCCTCTTCCTGACTGCTAAATGGGCCAAGCTGCCCATGGATTTCCTGCTCAATGAGTCCGCCACCACATTGGCCTTTCCAGGGTGATACAAGATGGTATAATCATAATCTTTCAAAAGGTCAAGCCATCTTCTCTGCCTTAAATTGAGCTCCTTTTGGGTGAGCAAGTACAGGAGGCTTTTGTGGTCGGTATAAATCTCACAAGCCTCACCGTACAAGTAGTGGTGCCAAAGCTTCAGAGCAAACACTACCGCCGCCAGTTCCAAATCATGTGCTCGGTAATTCTTTTCATGGACTTTCAACTGGCGAGACGCATAGGCTATCACTCTGCCATACTGCATCAGAACACAACCCAGGCCATCCCGAGAGGCATCGCAGTAAACAAATTCTCCCGAGCCTGAAGGTACTACCAGAATTGGTGCTGACGTCAAACATTCTTTGAGCTTCAGGAAACTCTCCTCACACTTTCTGTCCCAATCATATTTGACCTTCTTCTAGGCTAACCGAGTCAGAGGTGCTGCAATCCTGGAGAAATTTCTTACAAACTTTCTGTAATACCCGGCTAACCACAAGAAACTGCGAACTTCAGTCACACTGGTCGACCGCTTCCCGTCCTTTACCGCCTCTATTTTGGCGGGATCGACACCGATTCCTTCCTTGGACACTATATGACCTAGGAATCCCACACTTTCTAACCAAAACTCACATTTGATGAATTTGGCATACAACTAATGTTTTCTGAGGGGTTCCAGGATTATCGTCAAATGCTCAGAGTGCTCCTCCTTACTCCCGGAATACACTAGGATGTCGTCAATAAAATCGATCATAAATCTATGCAGGTATTCTTTGCATACTCTGTTCATGAGGTCCATAAAGGCCACAGGTGCATTGGTCAACCAGAACGACATTACCAAGAACTCATAATGGCCATAACGAGTCCTGAAGGCAGTCTTGGGCATGTCACAGTCTCGAATTCCAGACCTCAAATCAATCTTTGAAAATCATTGTGCCCCTTGGAACTGGTCAAATAAGTCATCAATTATGGGAAGCAGGTAATGATTTTTTATTGTCACCTTATTGAGCTGCCTATAGTCGATGCACATGTGCATGGACTCGTCCTTTTTCTTCTCAAATAGGACCGGAGTACCCCACGGAGACACACTTGAGCGAATGAAGCCCAAGTCTAACAACACCTTTAACTCCCGAAGTTTGGCCTGCGCCATCCTATAGGATGCGATGGAGATCGGTGCTGCCCCGGGCTGCAATTCAATGCAGAATTTGATTTCTCTTCTAGGCGGCAATCCTG
Source organism: Canna indica (assembly GCA_034359265.1). Taxonomy (NCBI): domain Eukaryota; kingdom Viridiplantae; phylum Streptophyta; class Magnoliopsida; order Zingiberales; family Cannaceae; genus Canna; species Canna indica. The sequence continues at coordinate 44,798,689 of CP136890.1, read as the reverse complement.
ACAATTCTTCTGGGAAGACATCGGGGAACTCATAGATCACCAGAGTTCCACTAACCTCCCGAGCTGTGCCCCCTTTTTCCTCGGCCACTAATATGAAGGCCAAGAAAGACTGGCAGCTGCCTAACAACAATTTACGAGCCTTAAGGGCTCAAATGACGCCCACTGGCTCATCCTTTCCTTCTCCACGGAAGGTGTATTGCAGCAACTCGGGCTTACTGAACGTGATAGTCTTAGCCCTATAGTTAACTGGCGCAAAGTGCTCCGCCAGCCAATCCATGCCGAGGATGACATCAATTTCAAGCATAGGCAGAACTGTCAATTCCGCATTCAACACATGACCACATATTAGCACTTCGCAGTCACGAAAGATTGATTTTGCTATCAATGTATTGCCCGTAGGCGTTGACACCACATACGGAACAACAAGCAAGGAAGGTGCCATAGGCAACCTGGCAGCAAATTTGGCAGATACAAACAAGTGCGTGGCACCTGGATCGAATAGAACATAAACAGCAGATGAATTGACTAAAATAGTACCTATCACCACTGCCTTTTATGCTTCTACCCCATCGCGGTTCATGGCGAAAACCCTGGCAGATGATCTCTGTGAATGGCTAGCCTGCAGTCCCCTGCTCTGCATCTGACCTCTCTGAGCCACAAACCCTACTGACATGAGCGCCTTTCCTTTTGACTGCTCAGATCTTTGGCCAACTCTATCCGGACAGTCCTTCTTAAAGTGCCCGACCTGACTGCATTTAAAGCAGACATCCGAGCGGCCAAAACAAGCCCCTAGTTCCTCCGGTTACCGCAACCACACTATGGTGCATCTGTCTTCTGAGAAGCACCCCCTGACCCTACCGGCCTCTTTGTCCCAGACCCTGGGCCCCCACGGCCCCTAATACCCTGTCCTCAGCTCTGCTGGTGATTTGTGGTAGCTACAGTCCCCTCAGAGTGCCACGGTAGACCCCTAGATTCTTGAGGCCGAGATTTCTTCTTGGGCAGTCCGGCATTTCTCTCGGACAACACCAATGCTTCCTTCCACTGGGCCTCATCCACCACACGAGCAAATGTGGAGTCCTCAGTATAATGGATAAGCATGCCTATCTGAGGTCTCAATCCCTCAACGAACCTCTTCACCCTGGTGGTCTTAGTAGCCACCAGTGTGGGGCGGTACTTAGAAAGCCGGGTAAACTCCATTTCATAGTCTACTACTGACATGCCTCTAGACTGATGTAGCAACTCAAAATCTCGTGCCCGCTTATTGCAGACACTTATTGGCACGTACTGCTCTTCTACCGCTGCCCTAAATTCTTCCCAGGTGGGAGGTGGTGCGTTTTCTGCTCTACGACCACTCCAGGTATGCAACCAGTTCTTCGCAGGTCCCCTCAATTGTAGGCCAACCATGCGAGCTGCTGCTTCTGATGAACATCCCATTTCCACACAGCTCGTAATAGTACCATAGAAACTTGATGACTTCCGCCTGTCGGTCTATCCCGGTGAATACTGGCGGCCTAAACTTGACGAAGGCTGCGTATGTAGGTGCTCCTGGGACCCTAATATGCGGTGACACCTGCTCAGCCACCTCCGGTACCAAAGGGGCCATGGGTACTGGCTGCAGCGGCTGCTGCTATTGCTGCTGCATCTGTTGCCTCAAGTCTTGCTCCCTACGGAGCGCCTCTGTTAACTGAGCCACCTGAGCTTGCAGTTGAGCAACCGCGGGATTCTGTCCCTGCTCTTCAGACTACTCTCTCTACCTACCCCGACCCTGGCCTCGGCCACGGCATCTGTCGAATTACTGCCACTACCGCTCACTGCAGCATTATGAGTCTCCATCACACTAACATAAAGAAAAAGAAATAATTCTCCCATTAACATAAACAATTCATTCAACTGTAATTTAAATTACTAACAGCATGGTGTGCTGAGTACAGTCGTGGTTGCCAGATCTCGTAGCATACCTATACCGTATGTCGACACACTAGCATATGTCCCATACGGTACCCAACTCCTAGTCGTAGTCAAGACCTAGCCAAAAGCTCTGATACCAACTTTGTCACACCCCAACTCAGGGTCGCGTGATCGGCCAGGGTTTATGTCCTACCCTAAAGCCTACCACATACACTGAATAGCAAAATACCGAGAATACACTATTGGCTTTAGGTTTTCAACCTTAGCCTTAATCTCGGTTTTGATGGTTTTGATGATAACAAACATGGAGCTAATGATTTCAATGAGAATATGTTTCAGGTTCCATATCAATTAGCATTCGATGTCCTCGATCGAAAATAACATAAGAAATTAGAAATCAGAAGGACATTGATCATCGCGCTCGGGTTCATTGTGAACTTTCTTGAAGATCGATGAGTGCACCAAAGTCGCTTGGACGAGTCCAAAGATCAAGTCAAAAGCTCTCCAAGATGATACTCGTTGAAAGCCGGAACCCGGAAATGAAGCGCGAAAGAAATAGGTTGAAGAAATAACATTTAGCCTAGGTTCGGTCGACCGATCAGTCGATCGTCCGAAGGTAAAAAAGTAGCAGAGCTACTTCGGTTGACCGAGCGGTCAATCGATAGAAGCCCTATCGGTCAACCGACCTGTTGATACACGTGACGCAAGATAGCGTCGGTCGACCGATTGTTCGACCGAATGGTGAAAGAAATTGGCCGAGGCTGGCGGTCGACCAATCGGTCAACCGACATGCATATGAGTCGTGACGCAATACCGCGTCGGTCGACCGACTGGTCGACCGAAGATCGCGGATCAATTGATTTGCGTCTGGCGGACCACAGGGAAAAGTTTCAGCGATCGAATGACCGGTCGATCGATGCTTCGACCGGGGCTTCGATCGGCAGTTTGTAACATATAGTTTTCTATCCATTGAACAATGTTTCTTCACCTGGGTATAAATACACCCAGGTATGATTCATTTGACCTTCTTCCCTGATCTCTACAGAATTTATTGCTCATTTAAATAGGGATTTAAAGCCTTCCAAATGATCAATCGTGCACGCTCTGCTTCTTCCGTGAACATCATTCTTCAAGTGACAGTTGCCGGCTCAACTCGAGTTTTGATCAAGCTACCTTCTGACGAGTTGAAGAAGCCAAAGGCTTGAAAAAGAGCTCTTAAATTTGGATTTATTCTTTCGCTCTTTGATTGTATTTTATCTGTTCATTTAAACTGTGTTTAATTTGTGCGTTTATAGATGACCAGGTGTTTGGTCTTCTGTGTGAAGTGGTATCTTGGTATAAGAGTAAAGCCACTTTTGTAAAACGTAATTGTTACTAGGATTCGTTTAGTTGTCCCTTAGGGTTGAGGTGGAAGAGAACTTTCGATAAAAAGGCGGAGACTTTCGGGTGTGGAAGTACCTTAGGTCGAGAGTGCGTCTCTTCAAGGAAAAGTCCTCGTGTATAAGGGAAACATAAATTAATCTAGTAAAACTAGTTTGAAAATCCTAAGCGGGGTGCTTAGGTAGTGGAGTAGGCATTGGGGCCTAACCACTATAAATCTTGTGTTTGCATTGCTAAAATTTCTTGTGCTTAATTGCTTTATCTTTTATCTTGCTTCTGCATATAATCATTCGAATTGCAAATCGCCTAACTAATCGATTCAAGTAAACGATTAAAAGTGGATTTAGGCTAATCGTATTAGTAAACACACTATTCACCCCCCTCTAGTGTAGGCTATTTCGCCCACAATTGGTTTCAGAACGGGTCGTGGATTAAGATCTCACCATCTCGTCTACATCTTGCCTCGATCCTAGAAAATGGCACTAGAGAGTATAACATGTGCACTACCTAGGTTTGATAAAGAAAACTTTGGTGTTTGGAAAAGTAGGATGTATACATTTCTTAAAACACAAAGTTTAGATTTATTGTGCATGCTAAAGAATGAGTATGTTGAGCCCACCATTGACATAAATGATTGGACTCAAGAACAAGTAAAATTATTTGAATTGAATGCCAAAACAACGCATCTCCTATATTGCTCATTTTCAAATGAAATACTAGAAAAGGTTATGCATTGTTCTTCGGCTTTTGATATTTGGGCAACATTGAATATGTTATACGATTATGCTAAAATTGAAGAGCTTAATACTTTCACTGAGGGTGGTGGTGACAATGGTCATCCCCCTAGTACTAACCTCGGTTTTGATGATCTTAGTGCTTCTAGTCAAAGAAGCAAATCAAGAAGCCAAAAAAGAAAGGTGATATGCCATTTGTGCAAGGAGAAGGGGTATATCAAGAAGAATTGCCCATTGTTGAAAAACAAAGCAAGGAAGAGGTCAAATGCTTCTACATCGTCCTCCGATCCCCTCGAAGCATCCTCTCATCATGACAATAGAGCTACTTCTCAATTGTGCCTCATGGGATTAAAAAATGAGGTAAATCCTTCCACCTCTTGTCATGATAAGAATTTTATTGATAATGATAGTCATAGCTCATCTAGTTCATTTGACATGCCATATGAGGAACTAGTTGAGGAATATCAAAAAATGTGTGCCTTGCTTGTGAAGAAGAATAAATAAAATAAGAAATTAAAGAAAGAAAATTTAAAGCTTAGCTCTCATGTGCATGAATTAGAAAATGAAAAATTGAATATTAGTTCTTTTGACTCTTGCCATGATGACTTAAAGCTTGAAATTAAGGACTTGAAACATAGAAATGAAGAATTAGAAATTGAGAATGATGAGTTACTAAGTAAGATTTCCAAAATTAAAAATGAAAATGAGAGTTTGAAAAATAGTTTAAAACTTAAGGGCAATGATTCCTCAAATGATTTCAAAGTGGAAAATAAGAATTTGATAAATGAAAATTGTTTATTGAGATCTCAATCTTATGTTTTACACAAATCCATTAAGGACTTTAAACATGAGGTTGTTTTATTGAGTAGGAAAACTAGCAATTTATCAAATGCTTCATCTTTTAAGAGTCCTAGAAATCAAAATGTCTCATTTAGGAAATCTCCAAACAAGAATGCTCATGCTCATAATATTTCACATGTTAAGCATTCTAAAAATAAATCTCATGTCTATAACAAAAAATAAATAAATTAATGGACATTGTTTTTGTTGTGGTACTTTTGGGCATGCAATTCATGATTGTGCTTTTAAAGTTAACCCTAGTGTTGTTAAGGCACTTTGGGTACCTAAGCCCATTAACCCCCAAGGACCCAAAGCCATTTGGGTACCAAAAGTCTCTTGTTCTATTATAGGGGGAGCTACCACACAAGGTTAAGGGAAGGTGATGTGTTGAAGTTGACCATGTACTTAAATGATGAATCTTCCCTTGGTTGCAACTTCAAGCCAACTTGATGCCTTGGTAAGATTGGCATCAAAATTACTTTGGTATCATCTCTTATTCTCATTTGTTTTATTTAAGTTGGAGCTATGATACATGCTTTAAATCGATTGCTTTTCCCGCTCATGATAAGTTTTGAAAATGTTTTTGATTTTTGATTTCCCGGTCTCTTCGAAGACCCAGGTAGCCTGTAATGGGCTCAAGCGACCTTGCGGTTCTAAATCGTAGGCACATTGTGGTCTTTCGGTTTTCAACCAATAGGAAGGGTTGGAGATCATATTTTTCATTTATTATTCTTGTGATCTCTTAAAATTCGTTTTGATATCACTCAATTTTATTTTGAAATGAATTCGAAACCATTTAGCAAAGTGATATTTGATAATGATACTTGATGCCTCTCTTTGCTTTTTGGTTGAGTTAGCTTGCTAAGTCGCTATATTTTCTCTAAAATATTAGTGTAACTTACTTGCAAGTTACAAATATGTTAGGAAGGCTAATTAGGAAGAAAAAGATTAGTTTGGCTAAATCATCATGAATAGGGTATAACTTTGATAAATTCCAAATCTTAGGGTTATACCTAAATATTTAAGCTTAAACTATGTCTCTATACTCATGATTAGATTTGCATGTTAAATCATTAAATTCTCATGAGTAGGTAGAACTTTAGTACTTAGACAAATTTCATTGAATGAAACTTGTTCTAGGTAAATATCTATTGTTAGAGACCTTCTTGTAAGTCCAAACTAGTTTAACATAGGAAGGGATCTTATTCTTGAATGTTTCACATTCTAGGATCTCTTAGATTCATTTTAATATCATGATAATCCATCTTAAAATGAATCTTAACTATCTAGCATAGGTTAAGTTTTTAAATGGAACATTGCTTTGAACCTTGTGCTATTCAGTAAGTTAGCTTGCTAGTAGTCTTAATTCCATTGCTATTAATGAAGTCTACTTGCAAGTTGTAAATGCCATTGAAGATTATGCTATCTAGAAGAATTTGAAAAGTAAATGAAAAAGGTTGGGCAAATTTTCTAAGAAAAAGATATGGTTTTAACTTTAAAAATTTTAGTATAATTCTTGAATTTTCATGTTTAATGATGTCTCTATACTCATGATTGATGTTGCATGATATATGTATGAATTTTCATGAGTAGGAAAAATCTTGATAACTTAGCTCATTTCATGATATCATGATATTTATGAAATTGAACTAGGTTAAAATTCTTTAGAGACTTCATTTTAAGTTAAAAATTTGATGAACATGTTTAGATACACATATCACATGAGTCTAGGTGTTTAAAAATTGAAAATTCATGCCTAAATAAACAATGTGATAACCATATCATTTTAGGGGACTTAAGCTTAAATGGTTTGACCCAAATCAACAAATGGACTTGGAAAATTTATTTTAAGTCCAAAACTTCATAAACATGTTTAGGAATATGTATGACATGTCTTCATGCACTTAGAGTGAAAAATTCATATGAATATGGATAAAATGACATAGAGGTCAATTCATGCTTACCTCTCTTGAACCAAGTTGACCTAAAGTTCTCATTTTCAATGCATATTTGTGGAACATGTTTAGATTTACTCATGTTAAGTATCCATAGGGTTAAATTTGAAACTTAGCAAGTTTCATAAAAACTTAGCAAGATTGAAACTTAGCAAGTTTCATAAAAACTAGTGAGAGGGTGAGAAGAAGAGGAGGAAGAGAGGGTGCCTGCGCGCGGAGGGAGGAGATCGAGGAGGAGTCGGCGCGTGTCGTCGGTGGAGCTCGTCGTCGCCGGAGTCGTGGGATCGAGGTAGGAGATCTCATCCTCTCCGTTCTTCATTTCCGTTGTTATCTCCGCCGATCTAACGACGAAGACAAGGGGAAGGGGAAGAGGTGGCTGTGTCGTACCCCACGCGGGCTGATCGCGTGCGGAAGTCGCACGCAGCGGCCGCGTGTAATCGTTGTGGGCTGCCATGCCGTGGTCGGAGGGCTGCCATGCCATGATCGCGCAGCCATGGCGGTGCCGAGAAGTCGAGCGCTGCCGGGGTGGGCCATCGGGGCTACCGCTCGATCGGTCGTGGGACTGGGCGGGGCCGGAGAGTCAAGGAGAGGGCGGGGGTTGTGGAGTCGCCGGTCGGCGACGGGTAGGCGGTGGGCCCCGAGTTGTTAGTTGCAATTCAGGTGAATAGAATTTTTGATCATTTTCACGTGTTGAACGCGATGATGGTGTCGGATGTCAGATTGGAGATCGTTTGATATGATTTTGATATATTTCAGTATATTGTTGTTGTTTAGTAAGTTAGTAATATAGTTGTGTTTGAATTAATTTAGTTGGTGGGCCCCGAGTTGTCAGTTGCAGTTCAGGTGAATAGCATTCTTGATCATTTTCGCGTGTTGAACACGATGGTGGTGTCAGATGTCAGATTTGAGATCTTTTGATATGATTTTGATATATTTCAGTATATTGCTGTTGTTTAGTAAGTTAGTAATATAGTTGTGTTTGAATTAATTTAGTTGGTGGGCCCCGAGTTGTCAGTTGCAGTTCAGGTGAATAGAATTTTTGATCATTTTCGCGTGCTGAACACGATGGTGGTGTCGGATGTCAGATTGGAGATCGTTTGATATGATTTTGATATATTTCAGTATATTGCTATTGTTTAGTAAGTTAGTAATATAGTTGTGTTTGAATTAATTTAGTTGGTGGGCCCTGAGTTGTCAGTTGCAGTTTAGGTGAATAGATTTCATGATCATTTTCACGTGCTGAACGCCATGGTGGTGTCAGATATTAGATTGGAGATCGTTTGATATGATTTTGATATATTTCAGTATATTGTTGTTGTTTAGTAAGTTAGTAATATAGTTGTGTTTGAATTAATTTAGTTGGTGGGCGCCGAGTTGTCAGTTGTAGTTCAGGTGAATAACATTTTTTTATCATTTTCATGTGCTGAACGCGATGGTGGTGTCAGATGTCAGATTGGAGATCGTTTGATATGATTTTGATATATTTCAGTATATTGTTGTTGTTTAGTAAGTTGGTAATATAGTTGTGTTTGAATTAATTTAGTTGGTGGGCCCCGAGTTGTCAGTTACAGTTTAGGTGAATAGAATTTTTGATCATTTTTGCGTGCTGAACATGATGGTGGTGTCAGATGTCAGATTGGAGATCGTTTGATATGATTTTGATATATTTCAGTATATTGCTATTGTTTAGTAAGTTAGTAATATAGTTGTGTTTGAATTAATTTAGTTGGTGGGCCTCGAGTTGTCAGTTGCAGTTTAGGTGAATAGAATTCTTGATCATTTTCGCGTGCTGAATGCGATGGTGGTGTTGGATGTCAGATTGGAGATCGTTTGATATGATTTTGATATATTTCAGTATATTGTTGTTGTTTAGTAAGTTAGTAATATAGTTGTGTTTGAAATTAATTTAGTTGGTGGACCTCGAGTTGTCGGTTGAAGTTGAGGTGAATAGAAATATTGATCATTTTCACGTGCTGAACTTAATTAAACCCAAATTAATCTCATGCTCCACATAAACATCCAACACATGTACACTCACATGCGACATAATTAAACAATCATGCATACCCAACATAAAATTAATTAAATTTATCTACGCAAGCAAAATTTGCATAACTCATATTCCTACTTACCCGAGCTCGCAAGCTCGCACCGGATCATGAGTCGACTTGGCTCGACCTTAGACTAGCCCGCTAGGCTGACAAATACAAACATAGATGGATAACTAAAATTAATACCTAGGATATTATTGGGTGAAATGACCACACTAGAGCGGGGGGTGAATAGTATGTTAACTAAATATATTTGCCTAAATTCGATTTTAAACATTTCTTAAACTACTTAGGCAATTTTTGATTGAACGACTAAATGCGGAAGCAAAGTATAAATGATAAGCAATAAGATACGTGAAGTACACAAAGCTAACACAATGATTTATAGTTGTTCGGCCCCAATGCCTACTCCACTACCTAAGCACCCCGCTTAGGATTTCCAAACTTAGTTTTACTAGATTGATGTTGTTTCCCTTACAACGAGGACTTTGACCCGAAGAGTCTCGCTCTCAACCTAAGGCACTTCCACACCCGGAAGTCTCTGCCTTCTTACTGAGAGCACTCTTCCACCTCAACCTAAGGGACAACTCAACTAATCCTAGTAAACTACGTTTACAATAGTGGGTTTAAGCCTTAACACCAAGGCAACCACCAACTCAATCAAACCTAGCAACCTAGGTTTACACAAGTTCAGTTACAATGAAATAAACAATAAAATACACCAATAAATGGAGCAATAAATCAACCAATGAAGTACTTAGCTCCACAACAAGATTCCTAGCTTCCTCTTGATGCCTTTGATGATGAAACAATGAAGGTAAGGCTCAATCAAAGGGGTGAGATATCAAAGCTAGGGTTTCTCTAAGAATTGGCTCAATGAAAGCTTTGGAATTGATCAAGGATGGTTCAATGAAGTGTAAGACTGATCAAAAGTATATTAGGAAGGCTTAGGCATGGGTATTTATAGAGCCAAGAAGAAATGAAACGAAATAGCTAGCTCAACGGGCGAAAAACTAGCCGTATCCGTCGTCGGTCGCTTGCCGGTCGATCATCAGTTGACCGACTGATCGATCACCCAGCGACCGCTGGCTCTAATCGCACTATTCGATCGACCGACGGGTCGATCGAATGAGTCGCGACTTCAGTGATCCACAATCCGGTTGAGCGATCGGTCGACCGACGCATGCACTGCCAAATTTTGGCACACTTCGGTCGACTGAATTGCCTACTGCTAGTGTAAGACCCGAAAAAATTTTCTAATATAAATATCTCTTTTTTTGGTGCAGCGCACAGGATCGAAGGTTAGCCGGGTCGAGCCACGGAAATCACCTCGAGTAGAAGGTATAGCCCGACCCATGGAAATATGAAGTTGAATTAGTTCAATGGTTATTTCCTTTCTTGCTTATGATGTCTTATTAAAGTCGAGTTCGACTCTTGAGTGCGGATAGGATCGGAGTCCGAATCAAACTCGGATCAAATGGAGAAGAAGTCAAGTCAAGTCAAGTGAGGGGCAAATGAGTCATTGGATGAGGGGAATAAAACCCCTCACCCAAGCCACCCGTGCGGCTCAAAGAGAGAGCCGCACGCAGTCCATCAAGAGGGAGAAAGGGAGAGAGGAGGAGGAGATATTGTCGGCGCCGAGTTTGCGACGACGCTCGAGGAAATTAGAATCTCATTTCATCAAGATTTCTTCATGATCCAATTCAAGGTGAGTGGTTAGAGTAGATGCTAAGGGGAGGTGGGTGGCCGGCCCCAGAGATTTTGAAATCGAGGTTTTCTCCGCGAGTTTTGCCGATCGGGTTATTTTCCCATGTTAGATTTTTAAATCATTGTACTTACTGTGATTTCATGTTTGAAAACGTGTCAATTTCTCGCTTTAAGGGGCTGGTCGAGTCGAGGAAAAAGGGGCAAGGTCATGCCAAAATTTTCTCCAATTTCCTCGCTGGTCTCGCAACTCGTGTATCAACTTGTATTCATTTTGTTTTCGGTTTTGGATTGATGCTCGAGTGGACGCCGCAGCCAAGTCCACCACCTCTAGAGGGTTCAGCCGAGCATGGTCATCTTCCTGCTCGAGTTGGCCGAGCAGTAGAAGGGGGAAAAGTTGGGCTGTTTATATTGGATTGTTAGATCTCTTATTTTATTGCATTAACTCGCACCTTCATGTTTAAATGTAGATTAAATTTGAAGTTTATGTTTACTATTCTACTGGTTAATATGCATAAATTCCAGCCCCTTTCCACATGGATGGTTCGGCCGAGCAAGGTTTACCTTACTCGAGCTTCGGCCGATCAAGGGAAAGGGGGAGAAAACAAACGATTTTGTGTAGTTGTTCATATCCCTCTGCTTAATGTTTATTCATATTCTTGTTAATGTTAATCCATTTTAATGTTGTGATTTGTTGGGGTAGATCTATATTATCATTTTGGAAATGTTCTTGCCAATGCTTATACGGTATATGTAGTCAAGAAAGGTTTCATTTAATTGCTCATATAATGTTTAATTGTTGCCATGCTTAGTGTATGTTCCATATTGTTTTAACCTCTAGATTACTTACTTTTTATTTCGGTTCTTGATGATGTTACTATCCGTAATTAATTTGATAAGTGATGGGGAAATGGTAGGTCGAGTGCTTACATAGTCGGCGAGTTCGCTCGTTCTAGGAAGAATGGGTTAGATAACATGTAGGACGTTGCAAGACGCATAGTATATATGGAAACCTAGCTAGGAAATGACACAACTTCTAGGACTTCTAGTATTCATTTTTGGAAACCTAGAACTATTAGGTGTACACATTTTTGGAAGGGCAACACTAATTTGTTGACCCTGTAGACCGGATTAGGGCCGGATACGGGCAACAAGTGTATATAAGGAAACCCTTGGACATTTGACTGTGTGATGTGCTTGAGATGGTCCGCCGAGAAGCGTGGAGGTCGGAAATGACCAATGCTTAGCTCGGCCAGTGATTGGATCTTGAGATGCACCAGCGGGCCCGCTAGGTGTCAGACCCCAGTTGGGTGGGTCTATCTATCCCTACCCTAGACGGTGTCCGGAGACTAGTAGACCATCCTAGTCGATGGCCCGGGATTCCATGTTTATATCTTGATAGGATGTGGTTGAACGGCTAGTGTGATTCTACCTTGTATGATAGGGCCAGTCGTAGCTGGGATTCATACACTATAAGTAGGCCTTAAGGGTCGGATGCCAGGTGGCAAGGTTAGGCCGTTATGGCAAGTTTCTCCTATATGGTTTATACAGAATGACCCACGGGGTCGATAGTCACATCAAAAAGTAGCTTACCTCCCTGATTATATTCTATGCTGTTTATATGTTATGCATGACTAACTGCGGATTATGTGGAGGTTCGAAAGAACCGCTCATTGAGTCCCAAGCGGATTCACGGTTTGTTTCCTTTGTATTTGCAGAGCATGATCAGTGATCGAGGCATGTCGTCATGGTGCAACTGACAGTTGTGTTTTGAAAAGTTTGTAATAACTTTGATAGTTGAGATGTTCTATTTGTGACGATGTTGGTTTTCTTCTTTGGATTGAAAAACATATATTTGTGAATTTCGAAAACTTTAAATAAAGATTGTGTTGTGGTTCACTACTAGAAAAATGGTCATCAGCAACGGCTGATGCCGTTGCTGAAGAGAATCAGCAACGGCTGAGCCGTTGCAATAGCGCCGTGACAGAAAGTCGCGTTGCTGATGACTTAGCAACGGATCAGCAACGGCCGCTCGGGCCGTCGCTCAAAACATTATCAGCAACGCCCGCTGGGCCGTCGCTAAAAATATTATCAGCAACGGTTTTGCCACAGACCCGGAGCCGTTGCTGATACCATTAATGGCAACGGCCGCTGAGTCCGTAGCAACACCGTTAGTAAAACTCCGTCGCTAAGCCGTTGCTGTAGGTCATCAGCAACGGCTTTCGATACACTTTTAGCAACGGCTTTCCCACGGACGCCCGTGGGAAAGCCGTTGCTGATGACCTATACCTGCAACCAGAAAATTTGAAAATTTCAAATTTCCATTGATACATTTATCTGATACATAACTCACACACCCATACCCTCATACACACATTCATTCACACATCACAAACATCTCATACACATTCATTCACACATCACAAACACACCAAGATATACATCAAAACAATTATATTTATATTCATAATTATCCATGATAGTATAAACACAATTCAAATGCAAAATTGAAGTATCAACATCTCAGTAACATAGTCAATATAAATTAAACAAGTTCAATATAAACAAAATCTCACGATGACGATGGAGGATGGCATGGATCATATGGCGGGGTCTGGAGTGCTCGAGTGTACACCGGCGTGGACTGACTCGAGGATGATGGATTAGATGATGCCGAAGAGATGCCTGCTTCGGGATGACCCGACAAGTTGCGTGGCATAGCTTCTATATTCGCCATCGTCTGACTCTGGCGCTCCATCAACTCAGTCTGACGCGCGACCGTCTCCTCTAGTGTCCTTATACTATTACTATGATCATAACTGGATCTGGAGGTGGACGGCCGCTCACCAGCGACCGGAGGGGTCGGTGCCCCAAGTGGCCCTAGTACGGCTCGCGCATGACCACTATCTGCGAAGCCATATACGCGGCCATGGTCCCAGCCACCTGCGGCCTCGACCCACGATGCTGCGTCAAAGTCCTCGGGGGTACCCCCACGCTGCACCACCTTCTGGCTGTAGGTCTCCTACTCGAGTTTGATTTTTTGTTTAATATTTATCATAAAACTTAAATTATAAATATATAATGAATAATTTAAACAAATATATAATTACCATAATGTATGCAGCGTGGTTGTGGATGTACTCCCCAGTCCCATGTGCTCGACGGTGAGTCCACTCAAACACCGCCATCGGGGAGGGTCGCTGGACACTCCCGTCATCCGACACCGTCGTCAACATTTACAAAACAAATACATTAATTAGTACACATAATAACAAATAAAATATATAATTAAAAGATATACTTACCATACGGTTTGCGTGCACTGCAAATGCAACAGAGCTGCCGGTGTGACGCGCTGCTCCCCACGACATGCGATTTCTAGCCGCATTCCGAGAAACCTCCTGCCATCGATCCGTCGACCATATCCCCACGAGCTGGTCCCATATATCCGGAGTAATCCAACCGGGGCCGTATCCCCGAGTCTCCGCGATGTTAGTGGTCCCAGCTCGGGCCATCGCCTGGGACCGAGCCTGCCCCAGCTGCCCGTTGTACCTTGCCCGGGAAATAGCCTCCCAGGCAGCGTAAATGAAGGGCCTCTGGTCCTCGGCCCATGTATAGCGAGCCTGCAAAATAATAATATCAGTACCAATATTAATATATCATCATGCATGTAAAAAAAATAATAATACGTGCCTCAAACTCGCGCGGTCGCGAGTCGCGCCATAACATGTCGACGTGCTCGCTAGGCACGTGAGACCACGTAGGCCATGCCCCGTGCATGTATCGTCGAATAGTAGAAGAAATGCTCCTCGGCACTTCTTCTTGCTCGAACCTGCACAACAAAAATAAATTTTAATATTATATTATGATATAATGAATTTGTAATGATTCATAATTCATGATATATTACGTACCGCTCCCCAATCACGCTAATCAATCTACGTGACTCTGTGGCTGGTGGAGGCTGCCACCTGTTCGGCCCGCGTGGCCGCCTACGTCTGGATGTACTAGCCTCGGCAGTATCATCCTCATGAGGATCAACAACAGGAGGATCAGCAGCATGAGTAAGTGCTGGAGTCTCACCGATCGGAGACTCCGAAACTCTCCTGCGTCGATAACCACGACCAGACATATCTGTCGAACAGACATATAATCAGATTATTGTATAAATAGTAGAGATATATTTAATAAAATATATACTTTACAATTATTCTTCATCATCTGAATAATAGTCTTCGAATTCTTCTTCTTCTTCCTCTTCTTCCTCTTCTTCATCTTCTTCATCTCCAGCTTCCTCAATTTCATGATCGTCATCATCAGCATATTCAACTTCTAATTGAATTGATGTTCTGTCTGCATCCTTGAGTATTGGAATAATACGATCCACAGCAGGAAGATCATCTTCTTGATAGAAACCAGGAGGATCATTTTCTCCTACTATCGGATCAATTTTTCCTCTACCTTTTGTCTTACAGACTACACGCCAATCTACTCTATCTTTATTTCGAGCCGGATACTTCGCGTAATATACTTGTTCGGCTTGTGATGCCAATATAAAAGGCTCATTTGTTGCCAATTTCGATTTATAATTAACCTCAACAAGTTTGTATTTTGGATGAACTTTCATGCCCCTTTTTGTTGTATCGAACCAATGAAATCTAAATAGGATCACTGATTTCAAGCCGAAGTAGTGCAACTCTATCACTTCTTCCACTAGTCCATAGAAATCCATATCACATTCAACATAGGTTGTCCCTTTCACGCAGACCCCAGCATTCATCGTCTTTTTTGTAGATGAATATTCAACCGTGTGAAATTTATACCCGTTAACAAAATATCCGCTATAGCACGACACAAGTCGCGACGGTCCACTAACAAACTCAAATATTTTTTCATCTATTTCAGCTCTGTGATCTTTGCTGTAAGTCTGAATCCATATTGGACGATTTCGGCGCGCGTCCGAAGTGGACGATTCCGGCGCGAGTCCGAAGTGGACGATTCCGACGCGAGTCCGAATTGGACGATTCCGGCGTGCGTCCGAAGTGGACGATTCCGGCGCGCGTCCGAAGTGGATGATTCCGGCGCGAGTCCGAATTGGACGATTCCGGCGCGAGTCCGAATTGGACGATTCCGGCGCGCGTCCGAAGTGGACGATTCCGGCGCGCGTCCGAAATTAATCTAAACCCTAATAATTAATCTATCAAATTAAACAATTAATCTAAACAATTAATTAACATTTATAAAATAATTAATTAACAATTTCAAAAAAATAATATATATATATATATATATTTCGGCGCCGGAGTCCACCCTCCGGCGCCGGCGTATAGTGGCCGGACACACTGTTCGGCCACTGTAGAAGGTCCGGCGGCGGCCATAGGCCGACCGCCGCCGGCCGAAACCCTAGAAATAGGGTTTCGGTCGGATTTTAACATCTCCGGCCGAAACGGTATAGGCCGGCCGATCAACATACCGGCAGCAGCGGCAGCGGCGCGGCGGCGAGAGGCGTCGGCGTCGGCAGCAGCGGCGAGAGGTGTCGGCAGGAGCGGCGGCGGCAGCAGCGGGAGGAAGAAGGGTCGGGCGCGAGAGCGTGCCCTATATAAACTTATCAGCAACGGCTCACTCGCCCGTTAGAAAGCCGTTGCTGATAAGTTATCATCAGCAACGGCTCACTTGTCCGTTAGAAAGCCGTTGCTGATATTTTAATTATCAGCAACGGCTCGCCTTTCCGTCAGAAAGCCGTTGCTGATAATTAAAATAATCCGCAACGGCTCGGTTGTCCGTTAGAACGCCGTTGCAGATACAGATATCTGCAACGGCTCGGGCGGCCGTAAGAACGCCGTTGCAAATAGCAACGGCTTGAGCGGCCGTTGCTGATAGCCGTTGCTGAAGACCAAGTTTCTAGTAGTGGTTTCCTTTCTCAATATGTTCTATTTTATTGTCAGTTAGTGTAGACAGTAGGCTACAGGGCACGATGTAGGCCCTAATCGGTCACACTACCCTTAGTTGGGGTGTGATAGCTAGTTTTTGGCAATATTCGGTCGACCGACCGGTTGACCGAACCTAGATTGGACTGGGCAGTTTGGTTTTGTTTATTCATTTTCTGGTTCCGTTAGTTAATAACTTTAAAACATGAATGTTATATAAGGATTACCCCCCATTTGGATTCAATAAAAATATCTAAAAAATCAAAATCCTTAAGAATCAAAATCTAGTTTTTGGGGTCTAGTACAAATTTTCAGAAAACAAAAATTTTCTAATCTTTTGGGTCAAATATGGTTAGGCTAAAGGCTTACAAAAAATCCTTAAAAATACCTCGTTATCTAATTTTAACCCAAGGAACAATTATCGCCATTTTTATGTTAGGAAACTATCTAGGTCATATGGCCCTCCAAGGAGCACCCTAGGTTATTTCAGGATGGTTTTCGGGTTTTCATGTTTTGGGATTCGGGGATGGTTTTTGGGTTCTTATGCATCATCCCGAGAACATTACAATATAAACTAGACACCCTATAAATATACTCTATCTTCCCGATGAATCCGAGCGCGTTGACCAACATCCTTTCGATTTCCCAATTTCTTCGATATTTCCGATCGAGGACGTTGTGCGCTAACCGATATGGAACCTGAGAGGAATTTTTAATTAAATCATTAGTTCCATGTTTATTATCATCAAAATCGAGATTAAGAGCAAGGTTGAAAACCTTAAGTCAACTGATATTAAAGGACCCATGCGGTCGCAGCGCCATCATGGAGATAATGATTGTGATAGCAAAGTGAAGGTCGTAGATGTCTCGCGACCACATTCTGCGACCGCCTAGCACCGTTGCAAAATAGTCGCAACATGTTTTTATTTGCGACCGCCGCGGTTGCAAACTTTATGCGATAATTGCTTTTGCTACCGACCTTTGCGACCGCCCGCGCCGTCGTAGAAGGTCTTTAGCGACCTTTTTGCGACAGTTGCATCCGTCGCAGATGACCAATTTTTTAGTAGTGCATGCCGAAATCAAGTTTGTGACAGAAAATACATCAAGCAAACATATATTTATATCCCTATTTATCTCCTTATAGAACTAGTTTTCTACTGTTGTCAGTGCTTTTGTGAATTCACGTACACTTTACGTTGATGTTATGTATCTTTGAACTTATATGTTAATCATCTTTCTTGGCTTCATATTTAACATTTGGAAAATTGTTGAGGATGTATTTCTTATCAGTCCCACAATCTTTGTTTAATCGCAAGCACTTTGGATTTATGAATTGTCATTATAGAGAGATATATGGCATTGGGTGTCTAGCTCTAACTGAAAATATGTTGCAAAGCATGTCTGATTCTATCCTTTTTGGGAGCAATTGTTGGTTGGTATTTACACATAATCATCAAAATGCAATTACCATTATCTGAATGCTAGAAGGAAATAGTAATGGACCTGAAGGTTATTATAATGAGGTATATACAAGCTTGAGTTCATATATAATGCAGTTGCAAGATGACCCAAATTTCCCTGGTTTCGTACATCTGACTAATTAATTGATTCTCAAAGATAGGCGAGCATGCGTGAGTGGTTATCACCTTTAATGTTGGAGTCATTAGATGTGGTTCTCAAAGACAGTACTGTCAATGTTTATAAAAGGTTAAGCTTATACCGTGGATAAGCTTGAACAATTACTTGTTCACAATTTTCATGTGAAAGCACTTTTTTGTTATGATTCAATATGTTTATGGTAATTCAAAATTCTTAGTGTATTCAATATGTGAATCAAGATGAGCCTTTGTGCAGTCAGTATTAACTTATTTTCTCTTCTTAGTGACTTGATGATGAAGTTGTTAAGTCTGTCTCCGTTCCTTTATAGGTAGCAAAAGTAGTTGTGGTCAGTTTCCATGAGACATTAAGATTTGAAGTCAAAGATGATGTGGGAATCACAATTGCAACCCATGGGTGGATCAGTAATGACATCAGCAAAGGAAAGTTTATGCTTGAAGAGGGAGCAGGGTTGCAATGGAAAGAAGAAAGAGAGGTCAACCAAGGTCAACCACTTATCCAAAACAGTGTAGATTGACCTGTCAAATATAAGATCCTTGTGTAGATTTGTTCGCATGACCAAAGCTATAAGGATGAACATGTAAAACTTCTTCTATAGGTTATAGCTCTCGCACCAATCTTGCGGCGATGAAAGGCAATGCATGAAGTTTAGTGAAGTATTACTTCCCCAATCAACAATTGTCCTCTTCTCAACAAATTCAAGTTTGTTGGTAAAACATCAGTAGAGGCTCTTAGATAAAAGTTCTCTGCATAGGAGGATATTTAATCATCAAATTAATCTCCATGTTATCTTTCTATAATTTATGCATGCATTCCTCAATAAAGAGCCACATGTTCTGTTCTGTTCTTACTGTGCAAAGTTTGTAAAGGTATTTCCTAAAGAATATAAGAAGGTTCTTTTTGTCATCAACTAACATGCGATGGAAAGACTTATGTTTAATGTTTAACAATCTTTTGGGTCTTTAATCATGTTTTCTAATATCAGGTGATACATGCAAAGTTTATTCAAGGTGTCTCTTTGTTTTGAAATTTATTTGGTAGGAATTATTAATGTTGTCTTTAGTTAGGATTACAGTTTCATAAGTTAACCAAGTAATAAGGGGGTAAAAAAGTCATGTTTATGGGATGTTTATGGGAGGTTTACTGAAGTAACATGACACAACATTTTTTAGGTATTCCAGATATCTTCACTTCTGCTCTC
Source organism: Canna indica (assembly GCA_034359265.1). Taxonomy (NCBI): domain Eukaryota; kingdom Viridiplantae; phylum Streptophyta; class Magnoliopsida; order Zingiberales; family Cannaceae; genus Canna; species Canna indica. The sequence goes on along the minus strand of CP136890.1, from coordinate 44,779,372 downwards.
ACTTTGTGTGAAGTCATCTTCTAAAACTTTTTGTCACAATCTGAAGGATAACTTTGGGTGCCCCCTCGGGAATAAGATATCAGACAAATGTCTTCAACAAACAAGTATAATGCAAAACACAATAGTATCTGGAGGTTTACATAGTTACTTTGTTATTAATGTTTGAGTTTTGATTGAAGATTCAAGAGCAAATGCTTCACAATATTACTGAAAATTGCAAGATTATTTAGTGCAACTGCAGATTGAGTACTTCCATACTCTGTATTAGATTCAGTGATTTTAGTTGATTATTTAACTGCATAAAAAGAGCACTAGATCTTCATTGAATCATTCAAGAAAAGAGATTATACTGCTGTTTAATGTCTTATGAGGATAAAAACATTATATTGCTCATGTTACCTTGGCAAATAAATATATTGCCACAGGTGGCATAGGAACTGCAAATTCTTTCTTGTTTCTTTCACCAACTTTTTTCAATATTTGTTTTATACCTATCTACGTTCCCTTTGTCATACCTCATTTTGTTTTCATCTAGGACAGGAGCACAAGGTAGATGATGTTGGTGAAATAACCACACTAAAAGGGGGGCTGAATAGTGTGTTAGCTAAATCTTTTTGTCAAATTCCGGTTTTAATCTTTTCTTAAACTACTTAGGCAATTCACAATTTAACAACTAAATGCGGAAGCAATTAATGATAAAGCAATGCAATACACAAAGAAAATAATGCTAACACAGTTATTTATAGTGGTTCGGCCCCAAGGCCTACTCCACTACCTAAGCATCCCACTTAGGATTTCCAAACTAACTTCACTAGATTATATCGTTTCCCTTACAAAAATGACTTTACATCGGAAAGTCTCCGCTCTCAAACCGAAAGCACTTCCACACTCGGAAGTATCTCGCCTTCCTACCGAGAGCACTCTCCCACCTCAACCTAAGGGACAACTCAACTAATCCTAATAAACTAAGTTTACAATGGTGGATTTAAGCCTTAACACCACGGCAACACCAACTCAATCAAACCTAGCAACCTAAGTTTACACAAGTTCAAATACAATGAAATAAACACCAAAATACAACAACTAATGGAGCAATAAATCAAACAACAAATAATTAGCTCCAAAAAAACTCCCTAGTCCTCTTGATGCCTCAAGATGATGAATCGGTGAAGCTTGAAGGTTAAATCAACAAGTGGAGATCAAAAATTGGGGTTCTTACAAGGATGACTCCATGAAAGCTTGTAGAGATGCTTAGGATCACTCTTTGAGGCTTGGAAGCATCAATGACTATTTCGGACTGAGTTTGGGATGGGTATTTATAACCCCCCAAACAAGAGGGCTCATCAATGGGCGTTTTTTTGCCTGTTGGCGACGCCCGATCGCTTGTCGGTCGATCGTCGATCGATCGAACGAGAGACTGCTGAGCGACCGAAGGCCTATTGACAATTTCAGGCAACATTCGGTCGACCAACTGGTCGACCGAAACTAGTAAATCAACCCAATTTTGCTGATATTTCTGCTTGTTTGTTCGTTTCTGGGTTCGGTCTTCACTAAGTCCTCTTATATAATATTGAATGTTTTATAAGGATTATCCTCCATTTGGATTCAATAAAAATATCTAAAAAATCAAAATCTTTAAGAAGCAAAATCTAACTTTTGAGGTCTAGTACAAATTCCCCAAAAATGAAAATGTTATAATCTCGCGGGTCAAATATGGGCAGGCTAAAGGCTTCCAAAAAATCCTTAAAAATATGTCGTTATCTAGTTTTTACCTAAGGAACAATTACCAGCACTTTTGGTGCCAAGAAAATGTCTAGGTTATATAGCCCTCCAAGGAGCTCCCTAGGCTTAGTGAATTTCCGGGTATTTTCTAATTTTCCGAGTTTTTGTGTTTTGGGGTTCAGGTTTGGTTTTTGTGTTGCTTTGCATCATCATGAGGATTTACAGCACATCCTAGACACCCTAAACTTGATATCTTACCGAAGAATCCGAGCGCGTCGACCAACGTCCTTCCAATTTTTCGATTTCTCCGATATTTCCGATCGTGGACATCGTGCGCTAACCGATACGAAACCTGAAAATATTTCTCAATAAAACATTAGTTCCATATTTGTTATCATCAAAATCGAGATTAAGACCAAGGTAGAAAATCTTAGGCCAATAGATGATTGGTGTAGGACATGAGGTTGGAGGATTATACCATCTCTAGATGTCAACCGTAAAGGTGGGTGCCTCTCTTGCTCTACATATACATAGTCGACATGGATATCCCTCACTAGCTTCCCTATAGACGTTGGTACTTGGTCTTTCTTTTATTGAGTCATGAGTAGTCGACATATATGTTTAACATTATTTTTTTGACTTATTTCAGTGAATAGACTGCTCATCACAAAAAGGCTTCATCTGCTCCAGTTACACATCTAACAAACATGCTATTAATGCTGATGTTGCTCCTAATTTCAGCTGTCATGTTGCCATGAGAATTGCATCTCTCGGTGTTTGGAGGCTTGCTCAATTTGATGTTAGTATCAATTTATCTTAATTTTTATTTAAATCAGTTTTCCTCGATTGTGCCCATTTTTTTCAGTCTGGGTTTTGGTAGGACAAGCAATTCTTTTATGAGTAAAGAGGGTTTTGGTATAGTCTTGTTGTTGAATACTATTTTGGATAAATTCTAACCTAGCAGTAAAACATATGCATCATTTTCTTAATATTTGTATCTAACTGAAAGCTCCTTATCTTGATTTTTGTTTTAGTTGCATAAATGAATGCTTTTTAAGCTTTGATTTTTTTCTTAGGTATCAAATTCATATTTAACTTTCCACCATTACCATCTCGCGATCATTCACAACTTCCAACTTCTCTGTTGCATTCCCGTATGTTTCCGTAGAAAAACATGAAACACTAGAAAGCTCTATAGTAAACGGTTTTGCTGAAAATTATGGAGAAGGACTAGGAGTTGATCACGTTGCTTACTTGGACTCCTGCTCCATCGATGGCATAAATCTTGAGAAACTTCAAGGCCTTCATTCAGTCCATGTAAGTTTTTACTTGGTATTTGCTGATTTGTAGCTCCACCTAGTTGTAGTGATATGGACCATATGGTTGTCACTTTGCCATTCAACTTTGTGTTGGCTGAAGGTTTCTTCCTTCATGCTTTATTCTCTTCATGACTATTTTGATGATAACAAACCTATTTAGCAAGTTCTTGAAGTATGAAAATTGCTAGATCGATAAAAGAATAGTCAAGCCTCATATCTTTCGATCGATCTCCAAAACAGACCAATGCGTGCACCAGAAAGAAATGACTTGGACAGCATGGAGAATCTTTTAAAGTTAAAGCACGCTGAAGAACGAAGCCGGACAACAAAGCGCGAAATGAGAAAGCCAAGATAGAAATTCCAGCCCAGGTTCGGTTGACCGGTCGGTCGACCGAATGGTGTTGAAAATCGGCAGTAGCCTTGTCGGTCGACCGGTCGATCGACCGAATGATGCCACAAAATGACAGTAGCCAATCGGTCGACCTGTCGATCGACCAAAGATGGTGAAGAAATCGGCTCAAGGCTACGTCTGTTGATCGACCAATGCCAAAAATTGGCAAAAGGTGCTTCGGTCGACCGGATTGCGGATCGCTGTAAGACCCAGAAAAATTTTCTAATATAAAAAAATCTATTTTGGTGCAGCGCGCGGGACCCGAGGTTAGTCGAGTCGAGCCTCGGAATCATCTTGAGTAGAAGGTATGACTCGACTAATGATGTATGAAGTTTAATTGGTTTAATGGCTCTTTCCTTTTATGTATTTGTACCTTAATTGAATTAAGATTGACTCGTGTTACGGATAGAGTCAGAACCCAAGTCGAAATCGGACTGAGTCGAGTCAGTGTTAAGTTGTAAGGGCAATTAAGGCATGTTAGATGAGGGAATAAAATCCCTCATCATAGCTGCAATGTGGCTCATCTAGGAGCCGCACAAAGCAGCGCATAGGGAGAGGGGGAGAAGGAGCAAGGAGGAGAGATCTTGGTCGATCCAGAGATCGCGTCGTCGCCGGAAGATTTGAGATCGCCAACGTCCGATCCTTCATCTTCCTCAAGCAAACGTGATTGGTTAACATGTTTTTGAAGGGAGGTGGGTGGCTGACCCTATGGATCTTGATATCGGGTTTCTCCACGAGTTGTTTTGCCGATCGACGTGTTCTTTCGTATTGGAACTTAATCGATTTATGTACCTACGAATTCGTAGTTACAAATCATGATTTTCTTGCTTCTATATGGGCTGGTCGAGTTAAGGAAAAAGGGGAAAGGTCATGCTGAAATTTATCCAATTTCCTCGCTCGTCTTGCAACTTGTAGATCGCTTTATGTTCGTTATATGTTGGATCTTTGTATTGATACTTGTGTTGTTGTTGCAACATGTTCACCTCCCTTAGAGGGCTCGGCCGAGCAGGATGTTACCTTGCTTGAGTCGGCCGAGCAATGGAGAGGGGTGGAAAACTCGGGGCTGTCGGATCTATACGCTGGATTTCATGTTACGTTGTTTTGAATTCCTACTTACATGCTTAGTGTTAGGTCCAAATTATATTATATGATTGTTGTCCATCTTGAGAATTGATAGCAACTGTAGATCTATATTCTAACGATTATGGAAATGTTCTTGCTAATGCATATATGGACATGATGGTTATGGTACATGTATCAAAGGAAAGATTTCATTGAATTTCAGATATCATGTTTAATTGTTGCTATGTTTATTACATGTTCCTTATTGGTTTAATCCATGAAATGTTTCATTAATTGTTTAAATTCTTTATTTTTGAATCATGTGGCTATACATAGTATGTGACGTGAAGTAATTCATCTATAGCTTATATGCTGTCCCGTTTTGTTATTGGGTATATTTTCAAGTTTATGACATGTATTTCACATTAGCAAGGATAGTATATGACGTTAGATGATTAACATGAAAAATTTGAGGTGTGTGCTATTTATGGACACTCAAAGGTAAACTAGTTAGGTTTTACACCTAACAAATAATTAACGAGCAATAGTGCACGCATGTTTTGACCCGGAAATAAAGGGCTGAACACGAGCGGATGCCCAAGATTTTAAACAAGGTAGCTCTAGGACACTTGCTTGTATGATGTGTTTGTAATGGTCTGCCGAGATGCCTGAGTAGTCTTGAGATATGACGAATGCATGACTCGGCCAGTGATTGGGTCTTGAGATATCATCAGCGGGCCCGCTAGGTGTCAGACCCTAGTTGGGTGGGACTAGCTATCTCTACCCCAGATGGTGTTCGGAGACTAGTAGACCATCCTAGTCGATGGCCCGAAATTTCTTGATTTCATCTTGATATGGTGTGGCCCGAGCGACCAGTGTGATTCTACCTTGTATGGTAGGGCCAGGTATAGCCGGAATTCCTAGACCATAAGTAGGCCTTAAGGGCTGGACGCCAAGTGGCTTAATTAGGCCGTTCTGGCAGGTTTCTCTCATATATGGTCTATACAGAATAACTCATAGAGTCGGTAGTCATATCAAAAGTAACTTACCTCCCTATCTATATTTTATGTTGCCTTATATGTTTATGCATGCCTAATCGAGGCTTGTTGTTTCTTTATAACTCATGGAGTCGGTAGTCATATCAAAAGTAACTTACCTCCCTGTGGAGGTTCAGAAGAACCGCTCACTAAGTCCCAAGTGGACTCATGGTTGTTTCTTTTTGTTTTGCAGAGCATGATTAGTGATTTGAGGCTTGTTGTCATGGTGCAGCTGGAGGGCAGACGGTGGTGCCAAATCTCATAGCGGCATCCTCTATTCATAGTCCAGTTGTTGTGTTGTCGTTTTTCCTACACTGACAGTTATTGGTTTTTTTTAAAAAACTTGTAATAAACTTTGAATTGAGATGTTCCTGTTTGTGACTATGTTAGCTTTTCTTTTTTTATTTGTAAAACATATTTGTGAACTTTGAAAAGTTAAATAAACATTCATTGTGGCTTCTTTTATCCGATGTGTTCTGGTTTTCTTGATGGTCAGTGTAGGTAGTAGGCTACAGGGTAGTATGTAGACCCTGGCCGGTCACACGACCCTCAGTTGGGGTGTGACATTTTAATTTGCTTCAATTATAATCCGTACTTACGAATTTACATCAATTCTAACCTCCTGTCTACTTGATGTTAATCATCCCGTTAGTTGTTGAAGTGGCATCCTAATCAGCAACTTAGTTTATATTTTTTTAACCTGAACTCGCCACGTTTTTCCAACAAAATAAAAAAATATATAAACTTAGTTGAATTTTTTTAATTCGAACTTACCACGTCAGCCTATTGGAGCGTGGCCAGAGCCACCAACACCATGACCACCCCCAGCGGTGCGCCGGGGCACTTCCGCTGGGGGTGGTCATGGTGCTGGTGGCTCTAGCCACGCACCAATATGCTGATGTGGCAAGTTCGAATAAAAAAAAATCAACTTAGTTTATTTTTTTTTATTCTTTTGCAATAGGTTGACGTGGCAATTTCAGTTTAAAAAAATATAAACTAAGTTGCTGATTAGGATGCCACGTCAACAACTAACGGGACGATTAAGAACAAGTAGACGGGAGGTTAGAATTGATGTAAATTCGTAAGTACGGGTTATAATTGATGCAAATTAAAAGACGGGTTAGATTTGTTAATTTCGTCAAAGTATGGGTTAGATTTGTCAATTTTAAAATCAACTTAGTTTATATATATTTTTATTATTATTTTAGAATAGGATGATGTGGCAAGCTCAAGTTAAAAGAATATAAACTAAGATGCTAACTAGGATGCCACGTCAGCAACTAATGGGGCGATTAACAACAAGTAGATGAGAAGTTAGAATTGATGTAAATTTGTAAGTACAGGTTATAATAGATACAAATTAAAAGGTGGATTAGATTTGTTAATTTCGTCAAAGTATGAGTTAGATTTGTCAATTTTCCCTTTGTTTTTCAATTCATTGTATTTGAATTTGTAAGAAGACCTACTGTTGGTCTTTGGATGTAAGTGGTTACCTTAGTGTAGAAGGTGTAAAACCACTTGTGTAAACATAGCTTACTAGGATTAGTTGAGGTGCCCCTTAGGGTTGAGGTGGAAGAGTGCTCTTGGTAAGAAGGCAGAGACTTTCGGGTGTGAAAGTGCCTTAGATTGAGAGTGAGACTCTTCGGATCAAAGTTCTCTTTGTAAGGGAATCAATTCAATCTAGTAAACTTAGTTTGAAAATCCTAAGCGGGGTGCTTAGGTAGTGGAGTAGGCATTGGGGCCGAACCACTATAAATCAGTGTGTTAGCATTGATATTTGGTTTGTGCTTAATTGTTGTATTTTTGTTTTCGCATCTAGTCAATAAATAGCAATTTGCCTAAGTAATCAAAGAAATATTTAAAATCGGAATTAGGCCATAAGAATTATTAAACACACTATTCACCCCCCTTTAGTGTGCCATTTCATCCAACACTTTGTATTCAAGCATCTCTAATTTCATTAAATTTTGGGACCCCATTACATGAGTTAATAGAGAATTAATGAGCAAACTTATCTATTAGTAGTATAAGTTCACATTTTATGTAAAAAACTGAATTCATTAATAGGGAGTAGTATGTGGGCGAAATGGCGACAATAGAGGGGGGGGGGGGTGAATAGTGTGTTAACTAATTCTTTTCGCCTAAATTCGATTTTAATCATTTACTTAAATCGTTTAGGCAATCTGCGATTCAATGATTATATGCGGAAGCAATAAATGATTAATCAATTAAAACACAACAATATGAAACAATGCAAACACAAGTTTTATAGTGGTTCGGCCCCAATGCCTACTCCACTACCTAAGCACCCCGCTTAGGATTTCCAAACTAGTTTTACTAGATTAATTTACATTTCTCTTACACACGAGGACTTTTCACCGATGAGACGCACTCTCGACCTAAGGCACTTCCACACTCGGAAGTCACCGCCTTCTTATCGAGAGTCCTCTACCACCTCAACCCTAATGGACAACTAAACTAATCCTAGTAAACACTAAGTTTACACAAGTGGCTTTATTCCTTCTACACCAAGGATACCACTTCACACAGAAGACCAACCACCCGGTCTTCTACAGACGCATAAATTAAACACAATTTAAATAACAGTTAAAATACAATTGAAAAGAGCTAAAGGATGAAACCAATAAAGAAATCTCTTTTGCCTTCAATCCTTCAACTCCTCAAGCGGTAGAGCTTGAGTCAACACCCAAGTTAAGGCAGCAACTAGCGCTTGAAGAATGAACTCGACGGAGAAGCAGAGCGCAAGCTTTTAAATCTTTTGGAAGGCTCTAAATCTTCCTTTTGAATACTCACTGAACTCTGTTATAATCAAGGAAGAAGTCTTAAATGAATCATATGAGGGTATATTTATACCCTGGTAAAGAAATGATAGCTCAACGGATAGTTTTCTATCCATTGCAGGCCGCTGGTCAATTGGTCGGTCGACCGACTGGTCGACTGGTCGACCGGTCATTCGACCGCTTCTTTTCTCCCTTGACGCAAATTCTTCGATCCGCGACTTTCGGTCGACCCATCGGTAGACCGACGTGATCTGCGTCTTCGGGTATCCACTGGTCAACCGATCGGTCGACCGCCAGGCTTACTACCTAATTCAGGCCTCTGTCGGTCGACCGATCGGTCGACTAAAGTAGCCACTGCCTATTTTAGGCAGTGTTCGATCGACCGACTGGTCAACCGAAATGGCTACTGGCCTTTTTCTTACCATGTTCGGTCGACCGCCCGGTCGATCGAATTTAGGCTGAATTGAATTTTCAGCCTAGTTTTATTCCGCGCTTTGTTTCCAGGTTCCGACTTTCAACACGCATCATCTTGGAGAGCTTTCATGTGATCTTTGAACTCGTCCAAGCGACTTTGGTGCACTCGTCGATCTTTGAGAAGTTTTCGCGATGAACTCGAGCGCGACGATCAATGTCCTTCCGATTTATGATTTCTCCAATTTTTCCGATCGAGGACATCCAACGCTAATTGATATGGAACCTTAAAGATATTCTCAATGAAATCATTAGTCCCATGTTTGTTATCATCAAAACCATGATTAAGACTAAGGTTGAAAACCTAAAGCCAACACAGTATACATCATCCTGTAGATCATCTTCCGAGAAAGGGTCGAGGTTTGTCGTTTAAGATTCATGATTCTCTACCTAGGGTTTCTATTCCTGAGGGGGAGATTTTTATGACAATCATTTCCTATTCTGGCATTATTTTTCAAACTAACTCAGTTGAAACTACATCATTTTTGGTGCAGCGCGCCGGACCCGGGGGTAGTCGAGTCGAGTCTCGGGATCACCTCGAGTAAAAAGGTATGACTCGACTAATGATGTATGCAATTTAAATCTATACCTTAATCGATTTTAAATCTACTCGTGTTGGGGGTAGAGTCGGAACCCAAGTCGATCTCGGGTTTAGTCGAGTCTTGAGTAAGAGTCAAGGGCCAATATGGAAGGCTAGATTAGGGATTAAAATCCCTCATCCATTCTGCGTGCGACTTATCTTGGAGTCGCACAAGGCAGCACATAGGAGAGGGGGAGAAGAAGGAAGGAAAAGGGGATTTTGGTCGATCCGGGATTTCGTGCCGTCGCCGGAAGATTCGAAGTTGTCGTCATCTGATCCTTCATCTTCCTCAGACAAGGTGAGTGGTTACATTTGAAGTAATGGGGGAGGCGGGTAGCCGAACCCACAGTGGTGATAGGATCGTGTTTTCTCGCGAGTTTCCAACGAATCGAGGTTTCGTAGTTGTGTATTCATGGTTCTGTATCAATCCTTGTCGGATCGTTTTGTTTTCCTCGTTGATTTCTCCAATACTAGGGCTGCCGAATCATGGGAAAAGGGGAAAGTTCATGCCAAAATTTTCCCCAATTCCCTTGACGGAAGTAGAGCCCTCAGATGATCTTAAGTTCATAAATGGAGCATTCTTAATCGTCGATTTCACGTGTTAAGGAGCTTGTCTTCCCTATAACTCATAGGTGTGGCCGAATGAACCCTGAACTTCATGAGAAAGGTTCGGCTAGGTGTAGGGGAAGGGGAAATCTAGTCCATATGAAATTAAGATATAGCAGAGACAAAGAATTAGGGTCGGGGATTAATTCTTCTTTTCCTTTCCTACCCTAAGAGGTATGGCCGAGCAAGGTTCACCTTGCCCAAGGCTTGGCAGAGCCTAGGGGAGGGAGAGGGAGAGCTTTAGATGGAAATTTCCATGGTTAGAATGCTAAAACAATAGAGACATGATGACACTTAGGAAGAACCCTAACTATAGCAAGTAAATTTATTGTTTCATGTAATTATAGGAATGATAGCATAGTGACTATCCTTGGCTCATTACTCTTTAATTTTTGAAATGATGAAATATTTTACCATACTTAGTATTTCATGCGCTGCGAATATATGATTATCTTTCAATGCTATATAAGTTGCTTCTTATTGAGATAAATTCTAAATTCAATGTACAAATGATTATTGATGAATCTCGTAGGTATATATAGTAGTTGTTGTAAGTTATTCTTGTTTTTCTTTAAATCATACAAGCTGTCCTAAAATGTTCATGGGTAGAATTCCAAGGTCGGTACATAGAATTCCTCACCCAAGGTAGCGTATAATGTTAGATAACATGTAGGACGTTGCGTAATGCTTAGCATATGTGGAAACTTAGCTAGGAGATGACACAACTTCTAGGACTTCTAGTAAGCATTTTTTGAAACCTAGAACTATTAGGTGTGAACAATTTCGGAAGGGCAGCATAAATTTGTTGACCCTGCAGGACGAATTAGGGCCGGATACGGGTAATGGCCCGAAGTGTATATAAGGAAACCCTAGGGCATTTGATTGTGTGATGTGGTTGCGATGGTCCGCCGAGAAGTGTGCTGGTCGAAAATGACCAATGCTTAGCTCGGCTAGTGTTTGGGTCTTGAGATGCACCAGCGGGCCCGCTAGGTGTCAGACACCAGTTGGGTGGGACTAGCTATCCCTACCCCAGACGGTGTCCGGAGACTAGCTAGTGGACCATCCTAGTCGATGGCACGGGATTTCTTGTTTACATCTTGATATGATGTGGCCAGTCGGCCAGTGTGATTCTACCTTGTATGGTAGGGCCGATTGTAGTCGGGATTCCTATACCATAAGTAGGCCCAAGGGCCGGATGCCGGAGGATTGATAGGCCGAGAAGGCAAGTTTTCACATATATGGTTTATACGAAATGACTCATTGGGTTAGTAGTCACACTAGAAAGTAACTTACCTCCCTGAATATATATTATGTTGCCTTATATGTTATGTATGAATAACTGAGGATTATGTGGAGGTTCTCAAGAACCCCTCACTGAGTCCCAAGTGGTCTCATAGTTTGTTTCCTTGTTTTCTTATGCAGAGCATGAGCAGTGATTGTAACCTATCGGCATGGTGCAGCTGGAGGCGGGTGGTGGTGCCATACCTCGTAGCAGCGTCCTTGGGTCATAATCCAGTGTCTTAGTAGTTGTTTCCTTTTCTGCACTGACAGTTGTGTTTTGGAAAAGTTTGTAAAACTTTGATATTTGAGATGTTCAGTTTGTTCCGATGATGGTTTTCTCTTTGGTTTGAAAACATATATTGTATGTGAACTTTGAATAAAGTTTGTGTTGAGGTTTCTTTTTCATCGATATGTTCTGGTTTCTTATATATCAGTGTAGACAGTAGGCTATATGGTAGGATGTAGGCCCTGGCTGGTCACACTACCCTCAGTTGGGGTGTGACATCATGATTCCAATTCAGTCAAGAATGGTCTTTCTCTACCTTCTACAGTTTCAATTCTTGAATATCAGCATCAGGATCCTGCTATTGTTACAAAAACAACGAAATTTGTACCAAGTCCTTCTGCTAGTATTCTCCTAGTTAAAACTGTACAAGAAGCAGTTGAAATTGCTACTCCAATTCCTGAAGTTTCTTTCCCTGTACCTCAGATTGTGAAATTGAGCCTTAGAAAATGAAAACTCTCTTGGAGAGAGTGCCAGAATTGAACAAACCTACTTGTTGGCCTAAGGTTTTCAACCTTGGTCTTAATCTCGATTATGATGATAACAATCATGGAACTAATGTTTCATTGAGAAATACTTTCAGGTTCCAAGTCGGTTAGCGCACGATGTCCCCAATCGGAAAAATCAGAGAAATTGGCAAGGATGGTCATCGACGTTTGGATTTCTTCGAGAAGATAGAGTTTAGGTATAGGGTGTCTAGCATGTGTTGTAATCCTCTTTTATGATGCAAAGAATCCAGAAACCAAAGCCGAACCCCAAAACATGAAAACTCGTAAAATGCCTTGAAATTCACTAAGCCTAGGGAGCTCCTTGGAGGGCTATATGACCTAGACATTTTCTTGGCACCAACAATGCCGGTAATTGTTTCTTAGGTAAAAATTAGACAATGAGGTATTTTAAAGGATTTTCTGGAAGCCTTTAGCCTACCCATATTTCATCCGAAAGATGAGAAAATTTTCGTTTTTCGAAAATTTGTACTAGACCCCAAAAGTTAGATTTTGATTCTTAAGGGTTTTTATTTTTTAGATATTTTTATTGAATCCAAATGGGGGTAATCCTTATATCAAATTTATGTTTTAAAGTTAAGAAATATTATATAATTAGACTTAGAGAAGATGGAACCCAAAAATGAGCAAACAAGCAGAAAAAACCAGCCAAAGCAGTCTGGACTGCATAGGTTCGGTCGACCGATTGATCGACCGGCCGTAGGAGAAGGCATTTCGATTGATCGACCGGTCGATCGAACGTTGCCCAGAACTGGCATAATGCCTTCGATCGCTTGGTCGGTCGACCGACGATCGACCAGCAAGTGATTGGGCGTCGCCAACGGGTAGAAATCAGCCCGTTGACGGTCCATTTTGTTTGGGGGGTTATAAATACCCACCCCAAACTCTCTTCCAAGTCTTCCATGATACTTCTAAGCCTCAAAGAGCCACTCCTTGCATCTCTACAAGAATTCTTGAGCCATCTTTGCAAAGAACCCTAGCTTTGAGCCTAGAAACCTTGAGATTGAGTTTGAGCTTGCCTTGATTCATCTTCAAGTCATCAAGAGGAGCTAGGACATCTTGTTTGAGAGCTAAGTTTATATTGTTTATTATTTGCTCTCATTATTGTTGTATTTTGGTGTTCGTGTATTTGAGTTCTAGGTTCATTGAGTTGGTGGTTGTCTTGGTGTTGAGGCTTAAACCCACCATTGTAAACTTAGTTTACTAGGATTAGTTGAGTTGTCCCTTAGGTTGAGGTCGAAGAGTGCTCTCGGTAAGAAGGCGGAGACTTCCGGGTGTGAAAGTGCCTTAGGTTGAGAGTGAGACTCTTCGGGTCAAAGTCCTCGTTATAGGGAAAACAAGATTAATCTAGTAAAGTTTAGTTTGGAAATTCTAAGCGGGGTGCTTAGGTAGTGAAGTAGGCATTGGGGCCGAACCACTATAAATCTCATTGTGTTAGCATTGCTATCTTTGTTTGTGTTTAACTGTTTTATTATTGCTTCCGCATTTATTCGATAAATTGCAATTTGCCTAAGTAGTTCAATAAATGATTAAAATAGAATTTAGGCAAATATATTAGATAACACAGTATTCACCCCCTCTCTAGTGTGGCCATTTCACCAACACTACTGTTGAATGTTGTTCAAATGCTTTATCTTAAACACTAAGGAGCATCTAGGAAAATTTGATTCTAAATCCGATGAAGGCATTTTCCAAGGTTACTCTAATAGTTCTAAGGGCCTATAGAGTTTATAATCGTAGAACAATGATTGTTGAAGAATCTATGCATGTTGCTTTTGATGAAACTAATGATTCTTCTGGAAATGTTAAGATTGTGAATGTAGGTGAGGAACTTGAGGAATTAACATTTCATGACAAAGAAGTTGAAGATGAAAACAATGAGGAAACTCACCATGAAGAACCTTCATCATCAACTCTACCTCAAGATGAAGAAGAAGAAGAGGAAGCTCTACCACCTCTCCCCAAAGGGTACCGGTTGATAAGAGATCATCCAATGGATCAAGTCATTTGAGAACCATCAACGGGAGTGGTAATACACTCTAAAATTGAGAATATTTATCAATATGTAGCATTCATATCTCAAGTAGAGCCAAAAAACATTAAGGAAGCAATAGAAGATGAATTTTGGGTAATGGCTATGCAAGACGAACTTAATCAATTTGTTAGGAATGAAGTTTGAGACATAGTACCTAGACCTAGCGGACAAACCGTAATTGGGACTAAATGGGTATTTAGAAACAAGCTAGATGAAGGAGGTTTAGTCATTAGAAACAAAACTAGGTTAGTGGCCCAAGGGTACAATCAAGAAGAAGGAATAGACTATAATAAAACTTATGCTCCCATAGCTAGATTAGAGGCAATTCGCATGCTTTTGGCCTATGCTAGTTTTAAAGGTTTTAAACTCTTTCAAATGGATGTTAAAAGTGCTTTTTAAAATGGTTTTGTCGATGAAGAAGTTTATGTTGAACAACCCCATGGATTTGAAAGTTTTGAGTTTTCAAATCATGTTTTTAAACTTAAAAATGCTTTATATGGTTTAAAACAAGCCCCTAGGGCTTGGTATGAAAGGCTTTAGCATTGGGAAAGTCGATGCTTCTCTTTTTATAAAAATTAATGAAAATGATATTTTACTCGTGCAAATTTATGTTGATGATATAATATTTGGTGCTACTAATGAATTGCTTTGTAAGTGGTTTGCAAAGTGCATGCAAGAAGAGTTTGAGATGAGCATGATGGGAGAACTTTCCTTCATGCTTGGTCTCCAAATCAAGCAAACCAACAAAGGGATCTTCATAAATTAAGCCAAGTACACAAAGGAGCTCATCAAAAGGTTCGGAATGAATGAAGCCAAGATAGCTTCTACACCAATGAGTACATCCATTAAGCTTGATAAAGATGAAGATGGTGTCAAAGTAGATGAAAAATGATATCAAGGTATGATTGGTAGCCTTCTCTATTTAACTGCATGTAGACCCGATACTGTGTTTAGTGTTTGTGCATGTGCTAGGTTTCAATCTTGTCCTAAAATGTCTCACTTGAGTGCGGTCAAACGCATATTGAGATATTTGAAAGGCACGGTTGACTTAGGATTATGGTATCGATGTAATGCATCTTTCGATTTAATTGGTTTTTTGGATGTTGATTTTGCCGGGTGTAAAGTAGATAGAAAAAGCACTAGTGGGTGTTGTCAATTCCTAGGAATGAGTTTTGTTTCTTGGTTCTCAAAGAATCAAAATTCGATTGCACTTTCAACTACCAAAGTGGAATACATCGCTGCGGCTAGTTCTTGTGGACAAGTCCTTTGGATGAAACAAACCCTTTTAGATTATGGACTTAAGTATTCATGTATACCTATATATTGTGATAACACTAGTGCAATCAATTTAACAAAAAATCCAATTTTACACTCTAGGACCAAGCTCATTAATCTAAGGCACCACTTTCTTAGCGATAATGTAACTAAGGGAAATATATCCGTGGAATTTGTATCCACCGACAAATAACTTGCGGATATATTCAGAAAACCCTCAAGTGAAGAAAGCTTTCTGAACTTAAGAATGCAATTAGGGATTTGTGCATTTCCAAATGGCTGAAAATTCAAAATATACATGTCGTTTGAAAAATTGCATTTCATGAAGTATCATCACACTTATGTATTGCCTTGTAATGTGGCTTTGCGACTTATCGATGTTTGCCTTCTATAGGCTTACATTGATAAGAACGACTATGGTGGTAGATGATACTCGGTTTTATGATTTTATTGGTATTAATGATGGAACTCATTAATAGTACCTTAATTCTTGCCCTTTTTGATTGATGTCCAAAGGGGGAGAACAAGTAAGGTCACATTTATTTTATGATGCATATAGATAGGGGGAGTTACAAGCATAATATGCATATTGATCGGGGGAGCATATGTTAAGTTGCAAACTAAGTTGCGCATGCCTTAACTCAAACTCACAAATGATACTTAGAGTCTTCTTTTATATAAAAATTTCTTGTTGTGTTTATCATCATCAAAAAGGGGGAGATTGTTTGCCCAAGGGTTGCCCCTAGGCTTCGATCTCTATTTTGATGATAACAAATATGTATTTAATATATGTGTGAAGTTTTGAGTTCAGGTTGAGGTTACGATACGCACGTGAATTTCACTCGGAGAAACACAAAAATCGTCAACAAGGCAAGATATTGGTAGTAGCCACTTCAGTCAACCGGACGGTCGACCGAACGAAGCCAGAAACTGGTAGTGGCTCATTCAGTCGACCGGATGGCAGTAGCCAATTTGGTCAACCGAATGTGGGTGTAAAAGGGCAGAACCCTAGCGGTCGATGGGCAGTCGATCGGTCGATCGACCGACAAGCGATCGGTCGGCTTCCAACGGGCAAAAAAATGCCCGTTGGAGAGCTATTTCGTGTGAGGGGTTATAAATACCCGTCACCAATTTCCAAGAGAGATCCAAGCCCTCAAAGATTGATTTGTGTTCGCTTGCTCCATCGATTGGTTCATCCTCTTCAAGCGATCTTCTCGTCTCAACTCCAGCAACGATTCGAGCTCGCCATCTTGAAGAGTTGGAGACTTGGAAGGAGCTCACACTCTTGGTTTTCCTTTTAGCTCCTTCTTGTCATTCTTCATTGTTCTTAACTTGTAATCATCACTATTAGCTTGCTAGGTGTGCTAGGGTAAACACTTAGGGTTTCCTTCATAGAATTGTATTTTGCCTAGGTGAATAGGTTTGAGGAGTTCTCAAAGGGTTCAGAACCGAGTCCTCGGTTGTATTCAAATGGAAACACAAAGTCTATAAAGGATTTGGTTAGAAATCCTTAGTGTGGAGCCAAGCTAGTGGAGTAGGCGATTGGCCGAACCACTATAATCTCTTGCGTTTGCATTGCCTTGTTTGATTATTTATAATTGCTTTTCTTAATTGCTAATGAATATCACTTAGTCGCACTTAGTTTCGATTGAAGTTGGAATTGATTTAAAAGAAATTGAAGAAGAAGTAAAAAGTCACCCAACACTATTCAACCCCCCCCCCTTTCTTGTGTGGGTATTCAATCAACAGTTGTTATATTGCGCAGGGTAGTAGATAAGCTTATGATGTTATATTGTCATTTACTGCTTATATTATGCTCCTTATTATTATTGATTGCATGATGATGATATGGTGGAAATGACGACTGATCTACTCACTAAGTCCTAGTTGGACTTATCCCTCATTTTTGTTATTTTTTTCAGCACCTGAGCGAGATTAGAGAGGTACCAGGGTGCAGTAATGCGGCTGGTGGTGGCAGGGCAGTGGGTGTTGTGATATGTCGTGGTCGAGGGGGATACCTGAGTCCTTTTAGTTCTATTTGAGTTGTTGAGTCAGGTAGGCTCGGGTTATTATTTTCGCATTTTTCTTTCTTTTAGGCATCTTGGTTTATTTATTAAACATTCTTTAAATAACTTGAACATTTATATTTCATTGAGTCTATGGATTGGTTTGGAATTTAAGTCTATTTATTCTCTTTTGAAATGTCATAGTCTGCACAGGTTATTGTTGTGTATGTGGTTTGAGTTGTTTGTTGCCTTAAGGGTTTCTCTCAAGCTCCGATCTTCATTTTGATGATAACAAACATGTATTTAGTCTATGTGTGAAGTTTGGAGTTCAGGTTGAGGTTGCGATAAGCATGCGAAGTTCAATCAAATGAAACGAAAGAAAAGACCGTCAAAGAAACAGAAGAAGAAAACGTCAAAGAAAGGCTCGGGTATAGATCAAGTAAAAATCATGTATTATACCCCTAGGATGATTTTATCCCAAGCCAAATTGTAAAGTTATCCAAGTTAAAACTTGGTAACTAAATCCATGAAAAAGCATGTAACAAATTCAAAGTAAAAATCAGCCTCAGCCTGAGTTCGGTTGACCGGTCGGTCGATCGAACAAGGCAGAATACTGGCAGTTGCCTATTCAGTCGACCGGTCGATCGACCGAATGATGCCACAAAATGGCAGTAGCCATTCGGTCGACCTGTCGGTCCACCGAAGTTGGAGAAAAATTGGCAGAAGGCTACGTCGGTCGATCGACCGAAGACAAAATTTGGCAGAAGGTGCATCGGTCGACCGATCGGTTGACTGGATTATAAATCGCAAATCATGGCTCTAGCTTAACTACATCGGTCGATCGATCAGTCGACCGAATTGCGGATCAATGAAGTCGCGATCCATTCGGTCGACTCGTCGGTCGACCGGACGACGTGAGTAAAGCACTGAAAGGGTAGCTGTCGCAGGCGGTCGATCGGTCGGTCGACCGATAATCGACTAGCAAGCGACCGAACGGCTATAACGGCTAGTTCTCCGCCCGTTAAACAGCCCATTGAGTTGAGGGTTATAAATAACCCTCACCTAACTCCCTTAAGACTTCTTACAGATTTAATTGAGCATTTAAAGGAGAGTTTTGAGCCTTCTAAAGATCGATTAATAGCGCTCGGTTCTTCCATCGACAACTTCTTCAAGCATACACTCTTCCTCAACTTGAGCTTCAATTCGAGCTCTACAACTTGGCGAGTTGGAGGCTTTGAAGGCTTGGAAAAGAGAATTTGATCTTGGTTTACTCTTTAAGCTCTTTTCATTGTAATTTTAATTGTTATTTGAACATTGTTTTCTTTGGATTTGTGCTTGTGAAGACCTAGGTTGTTAGGTCTTAAAATTGGGTGGTTGCCTTTGTGTTTGAGGCTTAATTCCACCGGTGTAAACTCAGTTCGCTAGGATTTGTTGAGTTGTCCCTTATGGTTGAGGTGGAAGAGTGCTCTCGATAAGAAGGCGGAGACTTCCGGGTGTGGAAGTGCCTTAGGTTGAGAGTGAAACTCTTCGAGTCAAAGTCCATTATGTAAGGGAAACTATTTAATCTAGTAAACTTAGTTTGGAAATCCTAAGCGGGGTGCTTAGGTAGTGGAGTAGGCATTGGGGCCGAACCACTATAAAATCCTTGTGTCTACATTGATATCTTTGCTTGTGCTTAATTGGTTTATTTTTGCTTCCGCATCTTGTCGATAAATTGCGATTTGCCTAAATAATCAATAATGACTAAAATCAAATTTAGTCTAATAAATTAGTAAACACACTATTCAGTCCCCCTCTAGTGTGCCATTTCACCCAACAATTGGTATCAGAGCAGGTCGTAGATTGTGATTTCACCATCCCTTCTACAATTTGTCTTGATCCTAAAATGGCACTAGAGTCGGTAGTTTCTTCACCTCCTAGGTTCGATGAATCAAACTTTGGTCTTTGGAAGTCTAGGATGTACACCTACATGAAGACTAGAGGCTTTGGTGTTTATAACATGTTAAAATTTGAATACACTTTTCCTAAGATTGACATGCATGATTGGAGCAAACTTGATAAGAGAATGTCTCAGTTTAATGGAGAAACTATGAATTGCATATTTTGTGCCATACCAAATAGCATTCTTGAAAAAGTCATGCATTGTTCAACGGCTTTTGATTTATGGGCTACGTTAAATGTTTTATATGATTATGCCATAACTGAAGAAATTGACACTTTTAATGAAGGTGGTGATGACAATGGTCATTCACCTACTACTAATCTTAATCTTGATGTCCATAGCTCATCCAGTCAAAGGAGTAGCTCCAAAAGCCAAAAAAGATAGGTAGTATGTCATGCATGCAGGGAGAGGTCAAAATTGTCCTTTCATGAAGAACAAGGCAAAGAAGAGGTCAAAAGCTTCTACATCATCATCTCATTCAAATGAAGCATCCTCTTGCAATGACTATGAAGCTACTTCAAAAGCTTACCTCATGAGCACAAATGATGAGGTACACTCCTCTCCTTCTAGTCATGCTAATGCAAATGAGAATGTTAGCTCTTCTAGTTCATTTAACATGCCATATGGAGAACTAGTTGAGGAATGTCAAAAAATGTATGGCTTGCTTATGAAAAAGAACAAGAAAAATAGAAATCTAAAGAAGGAAAACTCTAAGCTCAGTTCACACGCACATGCCTTAGAAGTAGGAAATGAAAAATTAAAGACTAGACCCTTTAATTCATGTCATGATAACTTAGAGCTTGAGCTTAAAGCTTTGAAGCATGGAAATTATAATTTAAAAAATGAAAATAGCATGTTAAAAACTCAGTTGCATGCTATTCAAAAATCTATGAATGATTTGAAAAGTGATGTTATACTTTTGAATAAGAAAGTAAGTGAATTTAAAAATGCTTCATTTCTTAAGAACAATAGAAATACCTATGTAAAGAATGCCAATGTCTATCATCATTCTCATGCCATGCATTCTACCACTAGACCTCATGATTATAAGAAAAAGAATATTGTTTCTTTGAAGTTGAAGTTGACCATGGACTTAAATGAAGTATCATTCCTTGGTTGCATCTTCAAACCATCATGATGTCATAACTATGAAAATTGACATCCAGGTATACCTTGGTATTATCTACTATATCCTCTTGATTAAATTATAGTTGGGGTTTGATATATGCTTAATACTCGTCGATTTTTCCGCTCTTGATAAATTTCAAAAAGGTTTATGATTTTATTGATTTCTGGTCTCTTCGGAGACCTATGTGGCCTGTAATGGGCCTAAGCGACCTTGCGGTTTTAAATCGTAGGCTCATTGTGGCCTTTCGGTTTTCAACCAATAGGAAGGGTTGGAGATCATGTTTTCATTAATATTACATTTGTGATCTCTTAAAATTCGTTTCGGATTCATGATAACATATTTTGAAACGGATTTCAAACTATTTAGCAAAGTGGATTTTGAAAATGATACTTGATTCCTCTCTTTGCAATTTGGTTTGGGTTGCTTGCTAGTAGTTTTATTTTCATGAAATCTACTAATGAAGTCTACTTGCAAGTTGTGAATGTTAATGGAAGGCTATGCTATCTAAAAGAAAATGAAAAAGAAAAAGGCAAGTTTGGCAAAACTTCAAGAATGAGGTATGAGTTTAAGTTTGGTAAAATACTTTTAAATATTGAATATTCATGACTTCATGATACCTCTATACTCTTGATTATTTTTGAATGCCAAATTTATGAAATTACATGAGTAGGCAAAACTTTGATATCTTAAGGAATTTTATGATTTCTTGATCAATTGAAATGTGCTCTAGGTTAAAATTCACATTAAATATTATCATATTGAGCTTGTAGTTGGAAAACATGTTTAGATCCCCTTATATTGGGTGCTCATGTGTCTTCACTTGAAAAATCATGAGTATAAGTTAAGAATTGGTAATTAGCAACTTTATAATAATATGCTTATCTCTTAAACAAAATGATGCTAAGATATTTTTTTTTAATGACATTATCTTTGTCTCAAACTTAGCATACATGCCTTAAATGATGATATGTTGGTATCTAGAAAGTTTGAACAAAATATGAAATCGTTGGATAAATGACTCATATTTACAAAAATGCCACTGAGAACTTGCAGAATTTTTAGAAAATTGTAGAGATATCCTTTTTGAGTGATTAGTGATTTTTTGGAATCCTCACAAAGTCTAGTTCATATAAAAAAAATTTCATAAAATTTAAATGTTCACATCTCTCAAAAATAATTTTTCTTTAAAACCCATGGCAGATCGAGCGGTCAATCGACTTGCGGCCGCCTGATCGACTGGCGGGCGAAAAAACATCCGGTTCGTCCATCTTTCCACCAGATTTAATCCAGACCATTCAACTAAAGTTCTTAAGCCCGAAACTAGGGCATTCTTGCCCATTTGACCGGCTGCCAAAACCCTCTTCCCTTTCTTCTAAGCTTTCTACTTCTTCTCCAAGGTAAAATGTTTGATCTTTAGCTATCATTCATGAGATTATACTCAATGTTGTGTGGTTTCTTCATCTCTTCTTCTCTCAATGTCTTGATTCATCCATAAAAATGTGATTCATGTTTCTTTTTCTGGGATGATAATTTTCCTTGGGATATTTATCTCAAAAATAAGTTTTTCTTGCTGTCTATCATGAATTATTCTCAACATTTATTTTTTCTTCCTTAATTTTTTTCAATTATATATATTTTTTCATCTAGTCAAAACATCTTTTTTAATGTATATTTTTTAGGTGTGGCTCATTGTATATTCTCTTTGGATTCTACCTTTTATTTTTATCTTTATTTTTATTTTTTATCTTTCTTTGTTTATCCTTTAGTAGTGTGTCTATGTTTTTTTATTGAGATTTAATGCTAAAATCTATTTTTTTTGGTCTTGCATGACTCTATGCCGATTTTAAAAAGGTGCTTCTTTTCATTGCTTCAAAAGCATGCATCCTTCATCAAAGCTAATCATCTTCATCCTCATCCCAATTATCTTGCAGAATGTCACCCAAGACAAAACTTCCAAGCTTGCCCGATAACCTTTTGACTTCCTTAGGCAAGAAACAAGCTTCTAAGTTTGCAGATAGGGCCATTCTACAAACTCGTCCAGTTAACCTAAGTGACATATAACAATTTGACATTAGAAGTAAACTTGCTAGCATGGGATGGGTAGAGTTCATAGGAAAGCAAGTACCTGTATGCCCCATCCTAATAAAAGCTTTTTTCTCCAACCTTATAATAGAAAAGGCAAGATACGGTGATGAACTAATTCTTCGATCGGAAATCTTAGGAAAATCTATAGTAATCACCGAATCAGACATTAATGATGCATTTGAGTTTCCTCTATTAGGAAGACCAGTTTATAAGATATCCACACACCGCTTTCATGAGGAGTTTCCTACTCATGAAGTTGTATCAGCCATCTGTCCTGATGATTATCAGGGAATGATCCCTACCCAAAGCATCAAACTTTCAACCATTGCCAGGATTATGCACCTCATCATCTCATATAATATTCTTCCTAGAGCAGGTCATTATGATGAGGTCACAACTATAAGTTCTAGGGTACTCTTCTTTGCCATGTCTCACATACCCATAGATATCCCCGATCATATCCATCAATATATAGCTGATGTTAATGCCTCCAGAAAACAAGCCTTACCATATGCCTCCATGATTTCACACTTTATATATGCAGCTGGGGTAAATAAGTCTAGATTTGAAGTAGAGCCCATACCCAAACCCATAGACTCATCCTCTCTCAACCGCATGAAGATCCTTGAAAATCAACCCGACAAAAGAATGCGAGGAGAACCTATGGAGCAGACTGAGCATGACATAGGCATGGAGGAGGGCGAAGCTGGTGGAAGTTCATCATCCGGCACTCCCCTTTCGCGTCTAGGTGATCTGGAGCATCGCTTTGCTCAGTTTCACATCGACCAGTTAGAATGGAACAAAGGAACAAGAGAGCGCCTAGATGAGTACGGCCATCAGATGGACGAGTATGGTACAATGATTGGTGAGCATGGCCGACGCATAGATGAGTATGGTCAACGTGTTGACCAGTACGGTCAGCAAGTGGATGAGATGTGGCGATACTATCAGTCGCATCTACCACCTCCACCACCACCTGAGGATGAGTAGTCTTAATTGATGTTTTGATGTTATTTATCTCATGGACTTGTATTTGATGATCGACTCTACATGTATTTGGCAACTCCTCATCATGATTGACTATTGTTGATGATCAGTAATGTGTGTGGTATTTGATGTGTGAATGACATGCTAATGTAGTATGGCATTATTGACTATATGTAGATGATTCTTATTTTCATGATGAAACTCATTAATTGTACCATAATTCTTACCCTTTTTGATTGATGTCAAAAGGGGGAGAAAAAGTAAGGTCACACTTGGTTTTTATGATGCATATAGTTAGGGGGAGTTACAAAAATGATATGCACATTGATAGGGGGAGCATTGGTTGAGTTGTAAGCATTAATATGCATTGTTAGAGATATATATCTTGTATGCCTTAACTCAAACTCACAAAAAATATGCATATGTTTTTTAAAATTCCTTGTTATGTTTGTCATCATCAAAAAGGGGGAGATTGTTGGCTTAAGGGTTTCTCTCAAGCTTCGATCTTCATTTTGATGATAACAAATATGTATTTAATCTATGTGTGAAGTTTGGAGTTCAGGTTGAGGTTGCGATAAGCATGCAAAGTTCATTCAAATGAAACGAAACAAAAGACCATCGAAGAAACGGAAGAAGAAAATGTCAAAGAAAGGCTTGGGTATAGATCAAGTAGAAATCATGTAATAGCGCTCGGTTTTGAGCCTTCTAAAGATCGATTAATAGCGCTCGGTTCTTCTATCGACAACTTCTTCAAGCGAACACTCTTCCTCAACTTGGACTTCAATTCGAGCTCTACGACTTGGCGAGTTGGAGGCTTTGAAGGCTTGGAAAAGAGCATTTAATCTTGGTTAACTCTTTAATCTCTTTTCATTGTAATTTTAATTGTTATTTGAACATTGTTTTCTTTTGATTTATGCTTGTGAAGACCTAGGTTGCTAAGTCTTAAAATTGGGTGGTTGCCTTTGTGTTTGAGGCTTAATTCCACCGGTGTAAACTCAGTTCGCTAGGATTAGTTGAGTTGTCCCTTAGGGTTGAGGTGGAAGAGTACTCTTGATAAGAAGACGGAAACTTCTGGGTGTGGAAGTGCTTTAGATTGAGAGTGAGACTCTTCGAGTCAAAGTCTTCTAGGTAAGGGAAACTATTTAATCTAGTAAACTTAATTTGGAAATCCTAAGCGGGGTGCTTAGGTAGTGGAGTAGGCATTGGGGCCGAACCACTATAAAATCCTTGTGTTTGCATTGATATCTTTGCTTGTGCTTAATAGGTTTTTTTTTGCTTCCGCATCTAGTTGATAAATTGTGATTTGCCTAAATAATAAAAAATGACTAAAATCAAATTTAGGCTAATAAATTAGTAAACACACTATTCACCCCCCCTCTTGTGTGCCATTTCACCCAACAGTGTTAGGCTTCGGGGTATATGGCGTACCTTGGCCGATCATACCGAATTTGGGGTGTGACAATGTGGTATCAAAGCGGGTATGACAATAGGATAGTGGGTATCGTTTGGGGGCATTGCTAGCTTGTTCACATATGATATGTCCTAGTCACGAGATCGACAGCTGAACCTGCGCACTAGCGGTGGTACGTATTTTTTATATAAGTTGTTTATTCTTATGTTAAATTGCGTAGTACTTGCTTTCTTATTAATAAAAATGGAGGTACGTGATGATGCCATGATGAGTGGAAGCAGAAGTAACTCCGCTGGCGGACGAGGCCAAGGCCGGGGTCGCAGCCGAAGCAGAGGCCGTGCTACTAGCTAGGTGGCTCAGGAGGACGCAGTGCGAGATCCCAGAATTGTACTGTTAGAGACCCAGGTGACGGAGCTGATGCTATTACCAACCTTAGAGTTGGATATGATTCAGGCATGGATTGGCTATCAGCCCATTATGCGTCACTCAATTGCAGGACAAAGGTGGGCACATTTTACAAACCAGGAAAATCACCCTTTACCTTTTAGGCCGATGGCAGTGGGAACTCTATCAGGGTGATCTCTGCTCTCTAGACCTGTAAGCTAATGGTGGGTGGCTATCAGTCTTTCTTGGCTTTTGTCTCTATAAATGTTTCCGACGAGGACTCGGCTAGTAGCAAAGAGAGTATAATAGTTGTCATGGACTTCCCAAACGTGTTTCCTGAGGAGTTGCTAGGACTACCACCGGTGCGGGAGAGCGAGTTCTGTATTGAGCTACAACCGGGGGTGAAGTCTATTTCGATTCCCCCAAACCAAATGATACCAACTGAGCTTAGGGAGCTTAAAGTACTGTTGCAGGAGCGGTTAGACATTAGATTCATTCGCCCAAGTGTCTGACCTTGGGGGGCGCCGATGTTGTTCGTGAAAAAGAAAGATGGATTCATGCGAATGTGCATTGATTATCGGCAGCTCAATAAGGTGATGATCAAGAACCAATACCTGCTTCCCTGGATTGATGACTTATTTCATTAGTTGCAGGGGGCTCAATGGTTCTCAAAGATTGATATGAGGTTAGGGTATCACCAGTTGAGGATTAGGGATTAAGATATTCAGAAGACTGCCTTTAGGACGCAGTATGGACACTATGAGTTCCTAGTCATGTCCTTTGGGCTTACTAACGTCTCGGCAACCTTCATGGAGCTAATTAACTAGGTGTTCAATGACTTTCTGGACATATTCATCAAAGTTTTCATTGATGACATCTTGGTATATTCCAGGAGCGAGGCAGAGCACATGGAGCACTTGAGGGTAGTTCTAGAGACCCTTAGACATCACCAGCTCTTTGCAAAGTTTTCAAGGTGTGAGTTCTGGTTGACCAGTGTGGGATTCCTGAGGCATATTGTATCTTGGGATGGTGTAAAAGTTGACCTGGTAGAGATTGAGGCAGTTCAGAACTGGGAGAGGCCAACCAGTGTGACCGAGATCCATGGCTTCTTGGAGTTGGCCGGTTACTACAGAAAGTTCATAGAAATTTTTTCCAAGATTGCCGCCCCGCTCACATGCCTAACTCAGAAGAAAGTAAAGTTTATCTGGGATGACAAATGCGAAGAGAGCTTCCAGAAGTTCAAGGATCTCTTGACTACCGCTCCTGTGAAAGGAGTAGTGCCCTTGAGCCAATCACATGTCGATGTTCCAAATGAGGCAACTTAATGAGGCAACTTTTCATCATATGATGCAATTTTAAAGATTATGATGAACCCACAAAATTCGAGCAAATGATTCTAAGGCCATAATGGGATCATGCCAGTGAGACTTGGAATCTAGATGCCCCTGTTCCAAATGTTCCTAGTTATAAGATTACTGATTAGGGAATTGGTGATTCTGAATAGACTAGTTGGTATATGCCCTATACGATAGGGGGTAGCTGATCTCACAATTACCTATGAGCCGTCATTAATCTACAAGTGCAGGTGCTCATGAGTGAATGAGTTCACTGAATTGACCTACACGAGGAACACAGAATGGAATCCTTACATGAGTGTCAATAGGATGTTCCTCGGGTGACAGTAGGCACAAGCAGTCCTTGGACCTGAGGTTGTCATTGTTACCTTGTGAGTGACGACCCATTGCTTTGGTTCTATCCCTACGTGGCCCTCAGCGCCATGTGCCGGGTATTACTAGGCATGGGGAAGCTTTCATGAAGGTAGATGAGCAACCAACATGGAATCAGTTACTCCTAGTAAGAGGAGATAATGTCCTGTGTCCCTACAAGTGTTGACTCGGGAACCTCTGGCCAGAGTAGAAATGAAAGTCAGGAAGATGTTTCGGACGTTTCATTATTAAGATGACATCTTGGCGGGTGGAATACATATGAATCGTTATTAGAGTTAGACACTTCTTCCGTACCCTCGCCTACTTCGGGACATTGTAATCGAGGGATTTAGTTGTACGGTAACTAATCACTGAAGGGTGTTCGATCCCTGTAGATTGAACCTCACACCATCCGGGTAGTCATGACATGTTGCTATACGTCAATCTTGACTTGTGAGTGGAGTCCCTCACGACCACACTAAAGGGGTTTAGTAGAGGCTCGTAAGATTCGAATAGAAGTTGTTCTATCAGGATCCAACTCTCCGTTATGCATAACTCACTGCAGGCGTAGTGTGGGGCCCAATGGGTCACACACAACAGGCTAACCTCGTAACGGGCCTTATGAGATTGAGTCCGAATGCGGCATTATATGTCTACTAGCGTGGACATGCTACAACTCAATCACGAATCTCGTTTACGGACATAATAGGAAATGCATTTCCTATAGGAATGAATGCACGAGGAACGAGTTCCTCGATAACCCTAATTTGTAGGGCATCCCTAAATTGAAGGGATTGACACATAATAATATTTTATATGGTTGATTAAATTTAGTTATGAATAAAGTATTTAATTAACCACTTGACGGGGATTGTATTTAATTATGAATTAAATATAATTTGATTTCGAATCAAATATACATAGTCGGAAAATTAGTTTCTAACCTTGAGCCTAACTAATTAATTAGGAATTAATTTATTTGGATAAATCCTAATTAATAGTAATTTGATTTATGAAGATAAATCATAAAATTAATAGATATATGATTTATGAGGATAAATCATAATTCTATTAATTAATAGGAATTTAATTACATTAGATAAATCATATTTTATTTAGATAAACCTCTTTCCTATTATTTAGGATACTGGTTTATTTAGATAATTAATGATTCCTATTGACAGACTCTTAATTTATGGAGATAAATTAAAGTTTATATTTAATTGGATTTAATTAATTTCGAATTAATTATGAAACAACTAAATATGAAATATTTTTTGGAGGCAAACCCCGGAATTTTGAATTCCGGGGAGAATTTTTTAAGGGGGGTGGGTCTACTCTTGTAGCCGCCCATGCCCCCTATAAATTGGTGGCCGAGCCTCCTTCAAGGATGATGAAGAACTTGATTCTTGAGAGGGTTCTTGAGTGGAAAAGTTCCAAAGAATCTCTCCTCCTCTCCCTTGGTGGCCGGCCATCTTCCTCCTCCTTCCCCGGGCTTTTGTCAAGTCGAATTCAAGGTGCCTTCTACTTGGGTGTGCCGCCGACTTCATCTTCTTGGAGGAGTCCAAGAAGGACATCGAGGTATTCTTTTATTTACCCTCTCGTTCCGTTGTTTTCTCATCCCCTCTTCCCGCCTTTTTGGTGCTCGATTCTTGGTGGAAGGGTCTGCCTTGCCTAGGTGGATTTCGGGATTGAGAAAGCTTCTCCGTTGAGCCACAACAAGCCCCGGTGCTCGCTGCCCCTATTGTTGTGAGGTGCTTGGTGTGGACTATCTTTGGAGAACGTGCACTTGTGCATCTCAATATGGGGAAAGGATCAACCATATCAACTGCTGCTTGAGGTATACCTTCTGTCATATCTCCGATGTTGAATTCCTTAATATTGCTAAAGTAGATCGCTATTTTTGAGGTGGTTTCAAAATTTTAAATTGCTATTTCTGCTGCGTTTCTAATTTCATCCCAACATCCTGTATTGACACTACCGTTAGGGTCAGGAGGATTTGCAATTTATTGTGATGCTTTTGGAGTTGGATTAGGGTGTGTTCTGATGCAGCACGACAGGGTGATCGCATACGCATTCAAGCAGTTGAAAACCCATGAGAAGAACTACTCGACTCATGATTTGGAGTTGGCATCCATAGTCCTTGCCTTGAAGCTGTGGCGATACTACTTATATGGGGAGGCATGTGACATATTCACATATCACAAGAGCCTCCAATATCTGCTTTCGCGGAAGGATCTAAATTTGAGACAGCGGAGGTGGCTTGAGTTGTTTAAAGATTATGACTGAACTATTCAGTATCACCCGGGGAAGGCAAATGTAGTAGCCTATGCTTTGAGCAGAAAGTTGATGGGTAGCTTAGCCCACTTAGCCGTGATTATGAGATCCCTTACCAGAGAGCTGGCGGTGAGACTGGGTTCAGGGGACTTGTTATCTATGGCTGATTCGGGTAGATTGGTGGCACACATGCATGTATAGTCCACTTTGGTTGATATGCTACGAACGGATTAGGGTGAGGATGCTTTTTGTTCCCCGACGAAGGATCTGGATGTGAGAGGTGATGCAGTGGGTTTCAAGGTGGACTCCGAGGGGATTCTCAAATATAGAGACAGGATTATGGTACTAAACATAGCAGAGGTCTGTAGGCAGGTACTAGAGGTGGCCCACTGCTCCACTTACACTATGCATTCGAGGGCCACCAAGATGTACCGAGATCTGAAGCAGCACTACTAGTGGAAAGTGATGAAATGGGAGGTGGCAGAGTTCGTATCCATATGTTTGGTCTGCCAACAAGTAAAGGCTGAACAATTGAGACCCGCAGGGTTGTTGTAGAATGTTGAGGTGCTAGAATGGAAATGGGAGAAAATTACCGTGGACTTTGTTACCTGATTACCGAGGTCAAATAAAGGAAATGACTCTATCTGGGTAGTGGTGGATTGATTGACCAAATCGACACACTTTATTCCGGTGAAGACCACTTTCTCTACTGATCAGTATGCACGGTTATTTCTTGACCGTATTTTGGCTTACCATGGGATACTAGTGATGATCATATCCGACCGAGGCACATAGTTCATCGCTCGGTTCTGGTAGTCATTTCAGGAGGTTCTAGGTACACAGGTGCGGTTCAGTACCGCTTTTCATCCTCAGACAGACGGACAGTCAGAGAGGACCATTCAGACACTTGAGGACATGCTGAGGGCATGCGTGATGGACCTCGCAGGTAGTTGGGAGAGGCATTTACCTTTTGTAGAGTTTGCCTATAATAACAACCACCATAGTAGTATCGGCATGGCCCCCATTTGAGGCTTTGTACGGGCGCAGGTGTAGGTCGCCGGTAGGCTGGTTTGAGGCCGGTGAGTCCCGGATGCTAGGGCCAAACTTGGTTCATTACATTGTTGAGAAAGTAAAGCTGATCAAGGAATGGCTTCTAACAACTCAGAGTCGTAAGAAGATGTACGTTGACTGTAAGGCTCGCTACGTGGAGTTTCAGGAAGGGGATTCGGTTTTCCTAAAGGTGTCCCCAAAGAAGGGGCTGTGCACTTTGGGAGGAAGGGAATGTTGAACCCCAGATTCATCGGGCCCTTTCCTATCTTGCGGCGCAGAGGAACGGTTGTTTATGAGTTGGCTCTACCTGTTGAAGAAATGGCCACATTAGAGGGGGGTGAATAGTATGTTAACTAATCTTATCGCCTAATTCCAGTTTTAAACATTTTCTTACAATTTAGGCAAATCACAATTTGATGATTAAACAAAGAAGTGATGAATTAAAGCAATTAAGCAACCGCAAGAAGAATAATATTAACACAAAGAAATTTATAGTGGTTCGGCTAACTGCCTACTCCACTACCTAAGACTTATGCTTAGGATTTCACACAAAAATGCACTATATTAAGAGTAGCTTACAACTGAGGACTTTTACACCGGAAAGACCCTACACTCCCTTAGAAGGTACTTCCACACCCGGAAGTATCCACCTTCACACCGAGTGAGCATTCCCACCTCAATTCCTAAGAGCAACTCCGAATCTAGTTTTACACAAGTGGCTTTATACCTTAAACACTAAGGTTACCACAAACTAGCTAGACCACACACAAGGTCTATTACACGATCAATTTATACAATTAAAATCAAACCATAAAATACTTCAATTACAAGAAGGAAGAAGAGAGGAGTTATCACAAAGGAATCACCTCTTCCTGTTGAATCTAGCAAGCTTTAATGACCCTCCAAATATGAACACTTGAGTTTGAGGGATCAAGAGCTAGGGTTGGAAGATTTGATCTAGAAAGTTCTTAGAAGATGCTTAGGATCACTCTTTTAGATTTTTTGGCATCAAGAACTTTTGAGGAGAGCGTTTTGAATGAGTATTTATAACCTCCCGAAACTAAGGTGTCGTCAACGAGCTTTTTTCTACCCGTTGGCGACGTTTAGTCGCTTTTCGGTCGATCATCGATCGACTGATGGATCGGCCACCGAAGGACCACGACATTCTACCACTTCTAGGCACACTTCGGTCGACCGACTGGTCGACCAAATTGGCTATTGCCAATTTTTTGCCACATTCGGTCGATCGATCGATCGATCGAATTGGCTACTGCCAATTTTTGACCATATTCGGTCGACCAGATTGGCTATTGCCAATTTTTCGCATCATTCGGTCGACTGGCCGATCGACCGAACCTGGGCTAGAAAACTTCTTTTTGATCTTCTCGTTGCGCGCTTTGTTTTTTGGTTTCTCCCTTCAGCGTACTCCAAATTGAAAGGCTTTCTATGCATTCTTTTGATTCATCCAAGCTGTCTATGGTGCACACATCGAATTCTTGTGAGTCATCGTATCGAGACCGATGTCGCAAGACATGAAACTTGACTTGTCTTTTATCGATCCTGCGACCTTCATGCTTCAAGAACTTGGTTAAACAAATTTGGTTTGTTATCATCAATATAGTCATGAAGATAATAGAGCACGAAGGAAAAAACCTTCAGCCAACAATCTCCCTCTTTTTGATGATGACAAACCATTGACGATAGAGAGCAACAAAAAGTGTATATGTAATGTATTCGTCAATTAGTGTGAAGCATGAGTTTATAGGTGGATATATGAGAGCATTAAAAGATGATGTATACAGGCATATTGTATTTAGTGCTCCCCCTATCTTTCTGCATATTTTTTAACTCTCCCTCTATCATCATGCTAACTCATAAACATGTTAACTCTCCCCCATCAAAAAGAATAGCAAGACACAAAAGAATTGAACAAAGAGATGAGTTGTTTATAACATGTCATATGATGAAGTACGTGCACCATCATTCAATCATCACATAATACTTAAAGATAAGGAGTTTCAAATACAAATACAAAGTGCCTCTGTTCCATTCCAACTGGTCGATATGAAACTGAGCAAAATGATGCTCCAAATCTCCCAAAGGTTAAATGGGAGTACCGGTTGATGAGCTTCCACCAGCATCTTCCTCATCCATGTCTTCATCATGATCACTGTGCTCCACAGGTTCCCCCCGCACTCTTTTACCACACTATTTTTCAAGTATTTTCATATGGTTTAGAGTGGACGAATCTATTGCTTTGGGCACAAGTTCTATCTCAAATCTAGACTTGTTTATCCCAGCAGCATAGATGAAGTGAGAGATTACTGTGGCATATGGTAGGGCTCTAATATAAAAATCTATTTTGGTGCAGCGCGCCGGACCCGGGGTTCGCCGAATCGAGCCTCAGGATCGCCTTGAGTAGAAGGTATGACTCGACTAATGATGTATGCAATTAAATTAGGTAAATGATTCTTTCCTTTTATGCATTTATACCTTAATCGAGTTTAAATCGACTCGTGTTGCGGGTAGAGTCGGAACCCAAGTCGAACTCGGGCTGAGTCGAGTCAGTAGTAAGTGTCAAATGCAAGTATGGAATGTTAGATGAGGGATTAAAATCCCTCATCCAAGTTGCCGAGCGACTCATCTAGGAGTCTCACAAGGCAACATATAGGGAGAGAGGGAGACAGAGCAAGGAAGGGAGATCTTGATCGATCCGGGTTTCGCGCCGTTGCCGGAAGATTCGAGGTCGTCAACATCAGATCCTTCATCTTCCTCAAGCAAAGGTGAGTGGTTCGGTTTGATGGATTGGCGGAGGCGGGTAGCCGAACCCCTAGGATTGTTAGGATGTGTTTTCTCACGAATCTCTGATGATTCTTGGTTTCGAGATTGTATATTCGCTGTTTTCTATCGATTCTTGTCGGATCATCATGATATCTCGTCAATTTCTTGAGTATTAGGGCTGCCGAACCATGGGAAAAGGGGAAAGGTCATGCCAAAATTTTCCCCAATTCCCTTGACGGAAGTAGAGCCCTCGGATGATCTCAATTTCATGAATAGTGTGTTCATAGTCATTGATTTCAAGTGTTAATGAAACTCATCTTCCCTAAGGCTCAAAGGTTCGGCCGAGCAACCCCAAAATTCCATGAGCAAGGCTCAGCTGAGTATAGGGGGAGGGGCAAACTAGTCAATATGTAACTAGAATATAACAGAGGCAATGATTTAGGGTCGGGGGTTAATCCTCCTCTCCCCTTCCTACCCTAAGGAGCAAGGCCGAGCAAGGTTCACCCTAAGGAGCAAGGCAATGAGTATAGGCTGGAAAACTTCTTTTTGATCTTCTCGCGCTTTATTTTCTGGTTCCGCCCTTCAGCGTGCTCCAACTTGAAAGGCTTTCCATGTATTCTTTTGATTCATCCAAGCCATCTCTGGTGCATGCATCGAATTCTTGTGAGTCATCGTATCGAGACTGATGTCGCAAGATATGAAACTTGACTTATCTTTTATTAATCATGTGACCTTCATGCTTCAAGAACTTGGTTAAACAGATTTGGTTTGTTATCATCAAAATAGTCATGAATGCAATAGAGCACGAAGGAAAAAACCTTCGGCCAACACTACCGCCTAGCATGGACCGAGTGCATCCTGTTTTCCCTGTATCCATGATTAAGCAGTATGTTCGGGATGAGTCCCATATTCTAGATGTTGCTGCAGTGGAGGTTGATCCGGCCATTTCCTATTAGTAGCAGCCTTTATAGATCCTAGACAAGAAGGTGAGGAAGCTGAGGTCCAAAGAAGTCCCCTTTGTGAAAGAAAAAACCTTCGGCCAACACTACCGCCTAGCATGGACCGGGTGCATCCTGTTTTCCATGTATCCATGATTAAGCAGTATGTTCGGGATGAATCCCATATTCTTGATGTTGCTGCGGTGGAGGTTGATCCGGCCATTTCCTATGAGTAGCGGCCTGTAGAGATCTTAGACAAGCAAGTGAGGAAGCTGAGGTCCAAAGAAGTCCCCTTGGTGAAAGTTCGGTGGGAGCACCATTTAGGGCAGGAGACTACTTGGGAGGTCGATCGGGATATGAGAGAGAAGTACCCGTACCTTTTTGATGTCGAGGTGAGCTTCTTTTCTTCATCTCAAAATTTGAGGACGAATTTTCTATAAGGTGGGAGGAAATTGTAATGCCCAAAATCCAAATAATAATATTTTATCCATAAGCAGGGAACCGTGGGCTCGAGTTAGTGCAGATTGGCGTAGAGCTTCGGGATTGAATCCGAGTAAGCATTAAATATAGAAAAAAAAGAAAAAATTATTTGCCTTATTTCTATGATTTTATGCTAGGGTGATAGAGGGTCTCAAGATAAGTCTAGCAGTTTAATCGGAACTCAAATCGGAGTTAGAACGAGTTAGATATGGGTTTTAGAAGTCGAATCGTTGAGGGCATTTTGGTCATTTGGGGCCCGACCAGGCCCCATAAAAATCCACCTGGGGCTTACGGCTACCGGTTTACCCACACGCCACACAAGGCCATTAGAGAGAGGGAGAGGCGACACCCAAGGAGGGAGGAGGAGCCGTTGGAGCAGGAATTTCGTGAGTTCGTCAGCTCCGATTGAAGGAAGATCCTTAGCGTCTTCTTCCTTTCCGTCTTCTCCAAAGAGGTGAGTGGATTAGCCCTTCATTTCTTATCCTTTTCTTCAGCCATGCCGCCGCCCCTATGTCATGGTCTTTTCGTCGATTTTTGGTTCGATTTTGTCATATTGGATTGAGGGTTTTCTTGTCGTCATTGTGATTTCATCAGATCGATTGTTGGGCGATTTGACTGCCCCTAGCCTTGCTGTGCCACCCCTCTAATTCCTTGAATTCTAGAGGAATTCTTTTGGTTTCTTGATGGTTGTTGAGGGTTCTTGATGCTTGTTTGGTATCTTGAGGAAAGAAGAATATTTTGGGAGGATTTAGGTTATGCCGCCCCACCCTTTAGGGTTCTTTAGGAACCCTAGGGTGGCTGACCACTTTAAGGTTGGATTTTAGGGTCCAAGATATATTTTTACACCTAGGGAACACACTTTAGGATATGTTGAATTATTTCTAATAATTATAATAATTGTAGGGACCTACAATTAGGAAATTAAGGACCCTAGGGACACCTAGAGATATTAGAACCCTAGTTTGACATTCGGATGGGCCGACCCTAAGGACACCAAAGGGGGACGAACCCTCCTTGCCCTTAGGGCACTCAGGTGAGGGAGATAGGCTTTCCCTAGGGTACTCGCTAGGGTCACCAAGGCGGGTTTAAATTGCGTAGGATTGTTAAGTGGTGACACCTTGTTTTAAAGCTATATATGTATGCTTTTCATTTTCTTTTCCTACATTAATGGATGTGTTGTATCACTTTATTATGAGTTGTGCATTTCATGTTATATATATACATATGCGCTGTTGTGATATATGACATGAGGAAGTGGAGGTTGAGGTATGTCCTTAACTCATCTTGTTATTTATTATGTAGCGTATCTTATGTTTTATTTATATAACTGCATGTGTGATGTGCTTGTTGCATTTCCCAGTAGCCTCACTGGTGAGGGGAAGGTATGCCCCTAAGAGACAACACTGGCCTTATTCTAAAAGTTCAGCTGGTGAGGGGAGATCATACCCCAAAGAGACAATCCGAAGACCCGACGGGTGAGGGGAACATATGCCCCCAAGGAGACGGCTCGGAAGAGCTAGTGTTGGTGAGGGGAGTGCATCCCCAAAGAGACGACTTTGAGCTGGGTGGTAGCGCAGAGGCCATGCCGTCTACCTACCCTATGTGGCTGTGAGAGATCGACGGGTCCGGAGATCATTCATGTGGATGTGTCATTGCGTTGTGAATATTTATCTATGGTAGATGTTGTTATCATGCGCAGGGTAGTAGATAAGCTTATGATGTTATATTGTCATTTACGGCTTATATTATGCTCATTATTATTGATTGCATGGTGATGATATGGTGGAAATGAGGACCGATCTACTCACCAAGTCCTAGTTGGACTTACCCCTCATTTTTGTTGTTTTTTTCTGCACTTGAGCGAGATCAGAGAGGTAACAGGGTGCAGTAGCGCAGCTGGTGGCGGCAGGGCAGCGGCTCTCATGACATGTCGTGGTCGAGGGGGATACCTGAGTCCTTTTAGTTCTCTTTGAGTTGTTGAGTCATGTAAACTCGGGTTATTGTTTTCATATTTTTCTTTCTTTTAGGCATCTTGGTTTATTTATTAAACATTCTTTAAATAACTTGAACATTTATATTTCATTGAGTCTATGGATTGGTTTGGAATTTAAGTCTATTTATTCTCTTTTGAAATGTCATAGTACGCTGCCCGATCATACTGGATTTGGGGTGTGACAGTGCGCCAACTAATATGGAACCTGAAAAATAATTCTCCATGAAATCATTAGTTCCATGTTTGTTATCATCAAAACCGAGATTAAGACCAAGGTTGAAAATCTTAGGCCAACAATCTCCCCCTTTTTGTTGATGACAAACATCCTTAACAAAATACATTCGTTAAAACGTAAAGGATATCAACCATGGGATTTCTCCCCCTATAAACATTCATATCTTATGGAAGTAAACTCGTCCTATCTATAAGCATGGTTTTCCTATATTTTCTTCCCCTATACCTTTATTTTTCTCGCACTTTTGACATGAATCAAAAAGGATGAGAAAAGTCAACTTATAGTCAAAGTTGAGACGAAATTTTTTTTCACGTAAGCATGTTTATCAAGTTTGAAGTGAAGATAATGTCATTTGATCAAAATATGAACTTGGCATGATTTCATTCGAAATAGGCATCAAAAAATGAAAATGGCTAAGTATCATCCATCTACTAATGTTTTCTCTAATTTAGGTACCTAGATATCTAACATGAGTGAATCTAAGTATATTTGTGAAGTTTGGGCTTAAAATAAAATTTCTAAGTCACTTTGTTGACTTAGGTCAAAGTACACGTCAAGTTGACAAAATCAAACTTTTAAATCCTTATAAAATTATATTCTTGATGAAAATTTTTGAAACCTTAACTGGACAAACTAGATTTTTCAAGGAATCTACAGGTTCAAGAATCAGTCAAAAATCAATTTTTTATAAATTTATAAAATTCTTGAAAGTCCAGAGGCATTTTTGTCATTTCTTCAAAAGTTGTCATTTTTTATTCAAACTTTTTCATTCAAAAGTTTTTATTCAAAAGTTGTCATTTTTTATTCAAACTTTTCAGATATGGCTGAATGATCTTTTGAGATGCATGTGTCAAGTTTCAACTCAAAATGAAATTTCTAAGTCTATTTTCGAACCATCTCGATTCCAACCAAAAACTCAATTTTCAAATTATCGCTCAAGTTCCAAAATCATTTTTAGAAATGATTTTACTCAAACAATAGCGAGGACGATATCAGAAATGAAATCAAAATAATATACATAAAGTTTTATTTGAAGTTTTCGATGAAAAATCAAAGTATCATAAAGATTGATATTTCAATAGTATGATACTTTGCATTTCTAATATCCAACTTCAAAATTCCACTATAAGTCAAATTCTTAATGAAACTTTTTGAAATTTTTACTGAAGGAACTAGGTTTTTCAATGAAGATGCAGTTCAACAATCAATTAAAAAAGATTTTTCTATATTTTTCTAAAATTAACTAAAAATATTGAAATTTCAATGGCATTTTCGTAATTTTTCAAAACGAGCTCAGTTTTCATTCAAAC
Organism: Canna indica; assembly: GCA_034359265.1. NCBI lineage: Eukaryota > Viridiplantae > Streptophyta > Magnoliopsida > Zingiberales > Cannaceae > Canna > Canna indica. The sequence goes on along the minus strand of CP136890.1, from coordinate 44,741,289 downwards.
TTTTATGACACCACAAAATGATCATGTAAAGTGTGTATATAAAGTTTGAGATAAAAATTATGTCCTTAAATCTAGATATCAACCTAGCATGGTTTCATTCAAAACTAAGCTATTTATCATGAAACTTGCTAAGTATCAATCTTATCATTTACTCATGGTTTTTGAAATTTAAACCTATGGACACCTAACATGAGTAATTCTAAACATGTTCCCCAAATATGAATTGAAAATGAGACATCTAAGTCAATTTGTTGACTTGGGTCAACTTGGTTCAAAAGAGGTTATCATGAAATGACCTCTATATCATTTTATCCATACCCATATAATTTTTCATTCTAAATACATGGAAATATGTCATACCTATTCTTAAACATGTTGACTTAGGTCCTAAAATGAAGTGTCTAAGTCAATATGTTGACTTAGGTCAAACTTTCTAAGATTAGGGACCCTAAAGTCAACTACTTATCACATTGTTCATCTACACATGAATTTTCAAGTTTGAACACCTAGAATCATTTCATGTGTATCTAAACATGTTTATTGGGTGTAGACTTAAAAACGAAGTCTCTAATGACAAATCTTAACCTAGAGCAAGTTTCATTCAATGAAATTTGGCTAAGTACTAAAATTCATCCTACTCGAGAGATTTCAAGGAGTTATCATTCAAATTCAGTCATGTGTATAGAGACATTATTAAAGCATTAATATTGAGTATTAAGGTAAGATTTTTGTAAAACCAAAATCAAACCTCATTCTTAGAAATTTCACCAAACTTGTCTTTTTCTTTCCAATTTCTAAAGCCTTCCAATTAACATTCTCACCTTGCAAGTAGACTTCATTAGTAGATTTAATGAAAATAAAGCTACTAGCTAGCAATTCAAACCAAATAGCAAAGAGAAGAATCAAGTATCATTTCAAAGTTCACTTTGCTAAATAGTTTGAATCCGAAATGAATCGAGAGATCTCAAAATATGAAATAATTGAAAATTAAGATATCCAACCCTTCCTATTGGTTGAAAACCGAAAGGCCACAATTAGCCTACGATTTTGAACCGCAAGATCGCATGAGCCCGTTATTGGCTACGAAGGTCTTCGAGGAGACCGGAAATCAAAATCAAAATTCATTTTTCAAAAGACTCTTAACAAGAGCGGGAAAAACAACTCAAATTAAACATGTATCATAACTCCAACTTAAATGAAACCAACCAAAGTAAGAATTCGATACGACGTATACCTAGATACAAATTTCCATACCTATGGCATCTTGATGGTTTGAAGTTGCAAACAAGGAATGATACTTCATTTAAGTCCATAGTCAATTTCAACTCTACACTTCTCTTTACCCTTGTGTGGTAGCTCCCCTTGCAAGAGAGCAAGAAACCTTTGGTACCCAAATGACTTTGGGACCTTGGGGATTAGTTGGCCTAGGTCTCCAAAGTGTCTTAGCAACACTTGGATTCTTCTTAAATGCACAATCATATATGGCATAACCAAAGATACCACAACAAAAACAATGTCCATTAAATTTCTTTTTATTTTTGCTATGGACATAAGATTTATCATTAGAATGCTTGACATGTGAACTATGATGAACATGAGCATTCTTAAAGGAACCATTCTTCTTTTGAACATCAGGTTGAATGGTAGAATGCTTAACATGAGAATGATGATGAATATAAGCATTTTTTGTTGTAGTGTTCTTAAGAGATGAAACATTTTTGAATTCATTTACTTTCTTGTTTCAAAACACAACCTCGTTTTTCAAAGAGTCAAGAGATTGATATAAGACATGAGATTGAGATTTCAAAATATTGTTTTCACTTATGTTTTTTGAATTCTCAAATTTTAAATTTTCATTTTCAAGTCTTAATTCCTTAAGCTCAAATTTCAACATATCGTGGGAAGAATCAAATGAACTAGATTTAAATATCTCATTTTCTAGTTTTAATTCAACCACATTAGAATTAAGCCTTACATTGTCTTTCTTCAATTTTTTATTTTCATTATCATTTTAAACAAGCAAGGCATACATTTTCTTGTATTCATCTACTAACTCATTCTATGACATGTTAAGAGAACTAGTAGAGCTAGCATTACCATTATCATTAGCATGACTAGAAGGAGAAGAGTGTACCTCTTCATTGGCATCCATGAGGCAAACTTTTGAAGTGGCTTCATACTCATGGCAAGAGGGTGCTTCACTTGAGTAGGATGATGATGTGGAAGCGTTTGACCTGTTTTTTGCCTTTTTCTTCATGGTAGGGCAATTATTCTTCACATGACTTTTTTCCTTGCCTAAGTAGCAAATCACCTTCCTCTTTCGACTTTTAGTGCTTCTTTGACTATAAACACTTTGGGCTTCAAAAACCATGTTAGTATAGGAAGGATGACCATTGTCATCACTACCTTCAATAAAAGTTTCTAACTCTTCGATTTTCGCATAGTCGTATAAGACATTTAAGCAAGCCCAATATCGAATGCGGAAATACAATGCATGACCTTTTCAAAGATATTATTTTCCAAAAAACAAAATATGCATTTTGTAACTTTAGCATTTAATTCAAACATATCGACTCTAGTGTCGTTTTCTGGGTCCATGCATTCATGTTTTCCTTAGGTTCAATGTATTTATTCTTTACCATATTGAACACACCTAAACCTTGTGTCTTTAGGAATGTGTACATTCTACCCTTCCATAGACCAAAGTTAGACTCATCGAACCTAGGTGGTATAGACTCTACCAACTCTAGTGTCATTTTCCGGATCGAGGTAAGATGTAGACGAGATGATGAAATCTCATTCCACGACCCGCTATGATACAAAATGTTGGTGAAATGGCCGCACTAGATGGGGGTGAATAGTGTGTTTGCTAATCTTAAAATTAATTTTGATTTTAATCATTTTCTTGATTACTTAGGTTAATGAACAATTCAATTACTAAATGAATGCAGAAGCGAATAAACAAGTCAAGTAATCAATATGCAAAGTAAGCAATGCAAATAAAGAGAATTATATTGGTTCGGCCCCAATGCCTACTCCACTACCTAAGCACCCCGTTTAGGATTTTCAAAAAAGCTTTACTAGATGAAGTGTTTCCTTTACAATGAGAATGTTTTCACCGGAGACTCTCCGTTCTCACACTGAAGGCACTTCCACACCCAGAAGTATCCTACCTTCCTACCGAGAGCATTCTCCCACGTCAACCCTATGGGTAACACAACTAATCCTAGTAAACTAAGCTTATATTGGTGGATTTAAGCCTTAACACCAAGGCAACTGTTGGTGAAATGGCCACACTAGAGGGGGGATGAATAGTGTGTTATTTAAATCTTTTTGCCTAATTCCGATTTTAATCTTTTCTTAAACTAATTAGGCAATTCACAAATTCGAATAACAAGCAAAAGCAATAAATAAGATAATTAAGCAAACACAAGAGAGAGACAACGCTAACATAAGAATTTATATTGGTTCGACCCCAATGCCTACTCCACTACCTAAGCACCCCTCTTAGGATTTCCAAACTAGGTTTACTAGATTATATCGTTTCCCTTACAAAGAGGACTTTAGACCAAAAAGTCTCCGCTCTCAAACCGAAGGCACTTCCACACCCGAAAGTATCCCGTCTTCCTACCGAGAGCACTCTCCCACCTCAACCTAAGGGACAACTCAACTAATCATAGTAAACTAAGTTTACAATGGTGGATTTAAGCCTAAACACCAAGGCAACCACCAACTCAATCAAACCTAGTAACCTAGGTTTACATAAACTTGAATACAATGAAATAAAAAACAAAATACAACAACTAATGGAGCAATAAATCAAGCAACAAATACTTAGCTCCAAAAAAAACTCCCTAGTCCTCTTGATGCCTTGATAAGATGAATCTTGAAGGTTCAAAGGCTAGATCAAGGTTTTATCATGGAAACTAGGATTTGGAAAGATATGGCTCAAGAAAGGCTTTAGAATGATCAAGAATGGCTCAATAGAATCATAGATCTCAGGAGGAAGGCTCTCATGGGCTTGTATTTATAGACCATGAAGAGAAGAGAGAACAACCCTCTTCTCTACGGGCAGTTTTTTGCCCGTTATCGACCGTCAGTCGCTTGCTGATCGATCGTCGATCGACCAACCGAGCGATAGAAGGCTTTCTGCCACTTTTTGGCAACCTTCGGTCGATCGACCAACCGGTCGATCGAATTGGCTACTGCCAATTTTTGACCACATTCGGTCGATCGAACCTAGGCTGAGGTTGATTTTTTCCAGCCTTCTTCTTGCGCGCTTCATTTTCGGGTTTTGGCCTTCAACGTGTGTCAACTTGGAGAGCTTTCCATATGTTATTTAGACTAGTCCAAGACGTCTTTGGTGCGTACGTCGAACTTCGAGAAACCTCTACGACGAACCCAAATGCGTCAACCAATGTCCTTTCGATTTTTCAATTTCTTCTGATATTTCCGATCGAGGACATCGAATGCTAACCGATATGGAACCTGAAAATATTTCTCAATAAAACATTAGTTCCATGTTTGTTATCATCAAAACCGAGATCAAGACCAAGGTAGAAAACCTTAGGCCAACAGCAACCACCAACCATACAAGACCTAACAACCTAGGTCTTCACACTTTGAAATACAATGAAATAAACAATAAAATACACAAGTAATGGAGCAAATAAACAATACAACTTATACTTAGCTCCAAACAATGAATCCTAGCTCCTCTTGATACCTTTATGATGACTCAAATCAAGCTTGAAGACAAACTCAAGAAATACAAGGAAGAAAGCTAGGGATTCAAGAAAGATGGCTCAATCAAAGCTTGTGGGTGTCAAAGGATGTCTCATGAAGCATTAAAGGGTCATAGGAAGGCTTCAAAGGCCTTTAAATAGGCAGAACACCAAGTGGTGGTCGGGCACAACGGGTATAAACGGCTATTTTTTTAGCCGTTATAGCCTCGGTTGATGGCCGGTCGATCGCCTGAGCGATCGATCATCGACTGGAAGCCTTCTGCGGCATTAGAACCCTTGGCAGTCAATCGTTGGTTGAGCGGCTCGAAAGTATCGGACTTTGTCACAGTACATGTACTTTCTCATTCAGGTTTACCTAGGTTCTTTTTTCGGTTCGGGTTTCAAATTACGGGTTTGGTTCTTTAGGGGTCTTTGCATCATATTAAGGATTTTGCAATTTATCTAGACACCCTAATCCTAGACTCTATCTTCCCGATGAATCCGAGCGCGTAAACCAATGTCTTTCCGATTTTTTGATTTCTCCAATATTTCCAATAGTCGACGTCGTGCGCTAACTGATATGGAACCAAAAAATAATTCTCCATGAAATCATTAGTTCTATGTTTGTTATCAGCATAACTGAGATTAAGACAAAGGTTGAAATCCTTAGGCCAACAAAAACACCTTTCACAGGGCATGGTGAGAGGGCTTTGTTTTGTGAAATCCGACACTAGAAAGAGGGGTTGAATAGTGTATGTCCCCTTTTTCTATATTTTCTTCTTACTCAATTTTAGCTGCACTTAATGCAATTGTCTCTTAAAGGTAAATGTGATCAAATATAAATAACAATGATAGACAAGCAAATAAGCAATGCAAACAAGAGTAATTATAGTGGTTCGGCCAATTGCCTACTCCACTACCTTGGCTCCTCACCAAGGATTTCTAACCACTACTTTATAGAATCTGTGTTTCCCTTTGAATACAATGAGGACACCCTTCTCACCACTCTGAGAACACCTCAATCCTATTCACCTAGGCAAAACACAATCCTATAAGGTTATCCCTAAGTGTTTCCTAGAACACCTAGCAACTATCTCAAATGGAAAACAAGTTTACAATAAATGTCAAATACAGAGGACAGAGCTTAAGAATGTAAAATGAACCGAGGGTCCTTTCCACCGCCTTCACGTCTCCAACTTGCAAGAAGATGACACTTTGTGTTGCAGCAAGATTGAAGGAAGTAGGGAAGCAACGCTCGAAATGAGTTGTTGAAAGAAGCAGAGGGCGCACACGATCTGTTCAACGGGTAAAAAAATAGCCGTTGAAGCCGTTCGGTCACTGGCCGGTTGATCGGTCGATCGATCGACTGATCCACCACCAATGCGACCGCTGGCTGTATGAGAGAGCTCGATCGACCGATGGGTCAATCGACTGACGTAAAACTATCGATCCCAAATTCGGTCGACCGATGGGTCAATGGAGCCAGGGTCACGCAACAAGCGATCTCCAATCCAGTCGACCGATCGGTCGATCGGTGATCATTCTGCCCATTTTTTGCTTCGGTCGGTAGACCGACGCAGCCTTGCACAGATGTCTTCGCCAACTTCGGTCGACCGACTGGTTGACCGAATGGCTACTACCAGATTTTACCGTCATTCAGTCGATCATTCGGTCGACCGAACTCAGGCTGAGGCTGACTTCTTCTTGGATTTTTACATGCCTTTTTTATGGGTTTAGTTATCAAGTTTCAACTTGGATAACTTTACAATTTTGGCTTGGGATAAACTTATCCTCGGGGTATATTACATGAATTCTACTTGATCTAAGCTCGAGCCTTTCTTCAACATTTTCTTCTTCCGTTCCTTTGACGATCTTTTTGTTCGTCTCGTTTGAACGGACTTGGCATGCTTATCGCAACCTCAACCTGAACTCAAAACATCACACTTGGATTAAATACATGTTTGTTATCATCAAAATAAAGATCGAGGCTTAAGGGAGACCCTCAAGCAAACAATCTCCCCCTTTTTGATGATGACAAACCCCACTACATAGCAATACATAAGTGTGATGATACTTTATAGAATGCAAGTTTTGAAAAACATATACATTTTGAAGAAAATACATTTTAATTACTAGGAAAAGCACAAATTCCTAATTGCATCCTTAAATTTGTAAAGCTTTCTTCAACCAAGGGTTTTGTGAATATATCGGCAAGTTGTTTATCGGTGGATACAAATTCTACCGATATATTTCCCTTTTGTCACATTATCCCTAAGAAAATGATGTCTTAAGTCTATATGTTTTGTTCTAGAGTGTAAAATGGGATTCTTGATTAAATTTATTGCACTAGTATTATCACAATGAATAGGTATGCAAGAATACCTAAGTCCATAGTCTAAAAGGGTTTGTTTCATCCAAAGGACTTGCGCACAACAACTAGCCGCAGCAATGTATTCCGCTTCGGTAGTTGAAAGCGCGACTGAGTTTTGTTTCTTTGAGAACCAAGAAACAAGACTCGCTCCTAAGAATTGACAACACCCACTAGTGCTTTTTCTATCTACCTTACATCCGGCAAAATCAGCATCTAAAAAACCGATTAAATCAAATGATGTATGACATGGATACCATAATCCTAAGTCAATTGTGCCCTTTAAATATCTCAATATGTGTTTTACCGCACTTAAATGAGATATCATAGGGCAAGATTGAAACCTAGCACATACACACACACTAAACATGATATCGGGTCTACTTGCGGTTAAATAAAGAAGACTACCAATCATACATCGATATCATTTTTCGTCCACTTTAATGCCTCTTCATCTTTGTTAAGCTTGATGGATGCGCTCATAGGTGTAGAAGCTATCTTGGCTTCATTCATCCCGAACCATTTGATGAGCTCCTTTATGTACTTGGCTTGATTGATGAAGATCCCTTTGTTGGTTTGCTTGATTTGGAGACCAAGCATGAAGGAGATCTCTCCCATCATGCTCATCTCAAACTCATCTTGCATACATTTAGCAAACCACTTACAAAGCATTTCATTAGTAGCACCAAAAATTATGTCATCAACATAAATTTGAACCAATAACATGTCATTTTCATGATGCTTAATGAAAAGTGAAACATCGGATTTTCCAATATCAAAACCTTGTTCAATTAGGAAAATTGAAAGTCTTTCATAGCAAGTCCTAGGGGCTTGTTTTAAACCATATAATGCCTTTTTAAGTTTGAAAACATGGTTTGGAAATTCAAACTTCTTCATTAATGAAACCATTTAAAAATGCACTTTTTACATCCATTTGAAAGAGTTTAAAACCCTTAAAGCTAGCATATGCCAAAAGCATTCTAATTGCTTCTAATCTAGCTACGGGAGCATACGTCTCATTATAGTCTATTCCTTCTTGTTGATTGCACCCTTGTTCCACTAACCTAGCTTTGTTTCTAATAACTAATCCTTCTTCATCTAGCTTATTTCTAAATACCCATTTAGTTCCAATTATAGTTTGATCACTAGGTCTAGGCACTAAGTGCCATACATCATTTCTAGCAAATTGGTTGAGTTCTTCTTGCATAGCTAGTACCCAAAACTCATCTTCTATTGCTTCCTTAATGCTCTTAGGCTCTACTTGAGATACAAAAGCTATATATTGACAAACATTCTTGAGTTTAGAACGTGTTACCACTACCGTTGAAGGCTCTCCAATGACTTGGTCCATTGGATGATCTCTTACCAATCGATATCCTTTAGGGAGAGGTGGTAGAGCTTCTTCTTATTCATCTTCAACTTGAGGGAGGTTTGAGGATGGAGGTATTTCATGTTGGGTATCCTCATTATCTTCATCCTCCACTTCTTTATCATGAAGTGTGAGATCCTCAAGTTTCTCACCTACATTCACAATCTTCACATTTCTACGATTGTAAACTCTATATGCTTTAGAAATTATGGAGTAACCTAGGAAAATTCCTTCATCGGATTTAGAATCAAATTTTTCTAAATTCTCCTTGGTATTTCATATAAAACATTTGCATCCAAAAACATGAAAATATCCAACATTTGGGATTTTACCATTCCAAAGCTCAAAAGGTGTTTTCTTAATTTTTGGTCTCAGTAAAACTCAGTTAAGAACATAGCAAGAGGTATTTATGGCTTCGGCCCAAAAATACTTAGGCAAATTATTTTCGCATAGCATGGTCCTAGCCATTTCTTGTAAAGTTCTATTCTTCATTTCAACCACCCCATTTTGTTGAGGGGTCCTAGGGGAAGAAAAGCTATGTTCAATACCCAAATCATCACAAAACTCGGAAAAATTTTCATTTTTAAACTCCCCTCCATTGCCACTTCTAATTTTCAAAAATGATACTCCTTTTTCATTTGAAACTTTCTTTGCAAACTTTTTGAAAAACTCAAAAGTTTCATTTTTCTTGGCCAAAAAGAAAACCCATGTAAATCTAGAAAAATCATCAACTAATACATAACAATATAGTTTTCCACCTAGACTAGCTACATCACGTGGACTAAAGAGATCCATGTGCACAAACTCAAGAATTCTAGATGTACTAACATGACTAATGCTATGAAATGAAGATTTAACATGCTTACCTAGTTGACATGCATCACAAAGATTGTCTTTTTCAAATTTTATCTTGTGTAAGCCTTTAACTAGTTCTTTCCTAGATATCTCTTGGATGAGGCTCATGCTAGCATGTCCTAGCCTTCTATGCCACAACCAAGAGTCATTCTCCATGGCAACTAAGCATCTAACATGAGGATTTGGCAAGACATTTAATTCTAAGGTGTATATATTTTCTTGCCTATTTCCAATAAACATGATATCATTTGATGGTGCACTTCTAATGATACATTTGGATGCTTCAAAAATAATTGTGTATCCATTGTCACATAATTGTGATATGCTAATCAAATTATGTTTTAACCCATCAACTAATAGAACATGCGTAATGCATGGGTAAGGGAGTATACCTATGTCACCAATGCCAATAATCTTACCTTTGGCATTGTCTCCAAATGTGACATGCCCACCATCTTTACTTGATAGGGTTGCAAATAAATTGATGTCACCCGTCATGTGGTTTGAGCAACCGTTATCCATTATCCAAGTGCTTCTACTTGGTTGAGGATGCTTCTCCATCTACAAAAGGAAAAGAAACTTTCTTAGGTACCCAAATTTTATTGGGTCCTTGAGTGTTAGTCAATTTGGGAACCCATGTAAATCTTGCATGTGGGTTCCTTCTCAATGCACAATCCTTGGCCACATGGCCAAATATGCCACACGAAAAGCAATTTCCATTAAATTTTCTTTTAGTGTGTGTGTGAGCATGAAATTGTGATGATTTCTTTTTATGGACAACCTTTGGCATGGCATTTTGGATGGTTGTCATTTTTTCATTAAGCATGCAAAGTTCCATTTTTAATATTAGCATGCTACCATTCAGATGCTCTACTTGATCACTTAAATACTTGTTTTCATTTTCTAATTTTTGGTTGTCAATCTCTAAGTCCTTCTTAGCTTTATCTAGGGTTCATGTCTCTTCCTTAAGGGTGTCTATTTCTTTACTTAAGGCATTGCATGAAAGTAATAGACTATCATTCTCAAGTTCTAAAGATCTATTGTCCTTTTTGAGATCTCTAAATTTTCTCCTAATGGCATTGAATTCATCATGCATTTGCTCAAATTCATTTTCTATCTCTTCTTGAGTAAATGAAACTTCACCAAAAATAAATCTTACCTCATCATCCTTTGCCATTAAGCAAAGGTTTGCCTTTTCACTCTTTCCTTCTTCTTCACTCAATGAGGCCTCGTTTTCATCCCACGTGGCCATCATTGCCTTCTTCTTCTTCTTGTATTCTTCCTTTTTGTGAGGGTTGGAGGTGGAGGACATCTTGAGAAGTGGGCAATCCTTCCTTAGGTGCCCAGTCTTGTTGCAATGGTAGCAAGTGTAGCCTCCTCTTCCCTTCCTCATGCCTCCCCTCATGAAGCTCATAAATCTTCTTGCGAGCATCGCCATTTCTTTAAAATCATCTGTCTCTTCCTCGGATGACGATGACTCTTTTGCTCGATATGAAGCTTTTAAGGCAATGGTATTGCCTTTGGGGGCATCTTCCTCTTGGTATTGCTTCATGTGGGTCTCTTGTGTCATGAGAGACCCAATGAGCTCGATGATCTTCAAAGTGCTCAAATCCTTGGCTTCCATGATGGCTGTCACTTTGGGCTCCCAAGATTTTGGAATGGAACGGAGGAGCTTCCTTACCTTCTCCTCTTCCTTTATTTCTCTGCCAAGGTTAGCTAAGCCATTTGTAATATTTTGAAATCTAGCATGCATGGCATCAATGGACTCATGTGAAAGCATCTTAAACATTTCATAATCATGCATGAGTAAGTTAATTTTGGATTCTTTTACTTGTGAAGTCCCTTCATGGGTGGTCTCTAGGAGCTTCCACGTGAGGTTTAAATGTAGGATGCCTAACATAAGAATTAACATGAGCATGAGAATTCTTGTTAAAAACACCATTTCTACTAAAATTCTTAAATGATGAACCATTTGACAAATCATTAACCTTCCTACTTAAGAACACAACATCATTTTTTAATGTATCAATAGATTGATACAAAGCATTCAATTGAGATTTTAGTATACAATTTTCATTCATAATTTTTGAATTCTTTACTTTCAAATTTTAAATCTCAATTTTTGAATCATTTTTCAAATCATTGTTTGTAGACTTCAATCTATTTTTCAAAACCTCATTTTCAAGTTTCAAGTCATTAACTTCTAGAGTTAATGTATCATGGCAAGGATCAATCATGCTAGTTTTAATTTCTCATTTTCACTCTTCAACTCATGCACATGATTGACAAGCTTCAAGTTTTCTTTCTTGATTTTTCTATTTTCCTTATTTGATTTCATAAGCATGGCATACATCTTCATAGATTCTTCTAATAGCTCATCATAAGACATACCTAAAGAATTAGAGCTACTATCATCATTATCACTATCAAGATTTTTAACCTGACTAGAAGTAGAAGATTTTACCTCATTCCGGAAACCCATGAGGCATATTTGAGATGTGACTTCATCATCATGAGAAAAAGATGTTCCACTAGATTCAGAGGTGGACTTGGAAGTATTCCTCTTCTTGGTCCTTTTCTTCAAGTGGGGACAATTACTCTTTTTATGTCCCTTTTCTTGACAAAGGAAACACCTTAGCTTTCTTCTCCGATTTTTGGTGTTCCTTTGACTAGATGAGCTTTGGGCATCAAAAACTTCATTAAAACTAGAGGTATGACAATTGTCATCACCTCCTTCTTTTAAAGTAATAAGCTCCTCGGTTTTTGCATAATCATAAAGCATGTTTAATGTTGCCCAAATATCAAATGCGGAAGAACAATGCATAACCTTTCCAAGTATATCATTTGAAAATGTGCAATAAAGAAGATGTGTTGTTTTACCATTTAATTCAAACAATTTAACTTGTTCTTGGCTCCATGCATTCATGTTTTCCTTATGTTCAATATATCTTGTCTTTACCATGTCAAATATACCTAATCCTTGAGTCTTTAGGAAAGTATACATTCTACTATTCCAAAGACCAAAATTAGACTCATCGAACCTAGGTGGTATAGATGCTGCACTCTCTAGTGCCATTGTTCGGATCGAGGCAAGATGTAGACGATATGGTGAAATCTCAATCCACGACCCGCTCTGATACGAAATGTTGGGTGAAATGACACACTAGAGGGGGGGTGAATAGTGTGTTATCTAAATCTTGTTGCCTAATTTTGGTTTAATCGTTTCTTAGATTATTTAGGCAAATCACAGTTTAACGACTAGACGGGGAAGCAAAAGTAAACCAATTAAATACAAACAAAGATACAATGCTAACACAGAGATTTATAGTGGTTCGGGCCCAATGCCAACTCCACTACCAAAGCACCCCGCTTAGGATTTCCAAACTAAGTTTACTAGATTAAATTGATTCCCTTACACAGAGGACTTTGACCCGAAGAGTCTCACTCTCAACCTAAGGTACTTCCACACCCAGAAATCTCTGCCTTCTTATCGAGAGCACTCTTCCACCTCAACCCTAAAGGAAAACTCAACTAATCCTAGTAAACTATGTTTACACAAGTGGCTCTACACCTTCTACACCAAGGTAACAACTTACACACAAGACCTAACACTAGGTCTTCTTACAAGCTCAAATACAAAGAGATAAACAAGAAAATACAACACTAAATGGAGCAATAAATAATACAATAAGATACTTAGCTCCACAACAAACTCCCTAGTCCTCTTAATGCCTCAAGGTGATGGATCGATGAAGCTTTGAAGGCTATATCAAGGAATGAGAGATCAAACTAGGGGTTTTCCAAGTAATGGCTCAATGGAAGCTTGGAATTGATCAAGGATGGCTCAATGAAGTATATGAGTGATCAAAGTTTCTTAAGGAATGCTTAGGCTTAGGTATTTATAGAACCAAGGTGAAAGATCGGGTGAAGCAGCGCTAAATGGCACGAAATCTTGCCATTTTCCGCCATTCGGTCGATTGTCGGTCGATCGTTGGTCGGTCGATCGATCTACTGCCCAGCGACCGCTGGCTTTTTGCGCTTTTGCCACACTGTTCAGTCGATCAGATGGTCGACCAACTTAATCATGAACTGGCTCCTCTGTTGTTCGGTCGACCAAAGTAGCCACAGCCAATTTTTGGCACACTTCGGTCGACCGAATTGGCTACTACCAACTTTAAGTTAATAACTTTAAAACATAAATGTTATATAAGGATTACCCCCCATTTGGATTCAATAAAAATATCTAAAAAATCAAAATCCTTAACAATCAAAATGTAGTTTTTGGGGTCTAGTACAAATTTTCAGAAAACGAAAATTTTATAATCTTTCGGGTCAATTATGGGTAGGCTAAAGGCTTCCAAAAAATCCTTAAAAATACCTCGTTATATAATTTTAACCGAAGGAACAATTACCGCTATTTTTTATGTCAAGAAAGTATCTAGGTCATTTAGCCCTCCAAGGAGCTCCCTAGGCTTAGTGAGTTTTAGGGCGGTTTTCGGGTTTTTCATGTTTTGGGGTTCAGGTTAGGTTTTTGGGTTTCTTTGCATCACCATGAGGATTTACATTTTATCTAGACACCCTAAATCTAAACTCTAACTTCTCGAAGAATCCGAGCGCGATGACCAACGTCCTTCCGATTTCTCGATTTCTTCGATATTTTCGATCGAGGACGTCGTGCACTATCCAATATGGAACTTGAAAGATTTCTCAATGAAACATTAGTTCCATATTTGTTATCATCAAAACCGAGATTAAGACCAAGGTAGAAAACCTTAGCCAACAACCTTAGGCCAACAGTCTCAGAGTCCTACTACACAGGATGAACGAGTGCGCATGAGCTAGATCTCGTTTGCGTCTTCTATCAGATTTGTCATGTATGCCATGTTATGTACTCGACCAGATGTCTCATATGCATTGAGCATGACTACTAGATACTAGTCAGATCCCAATGAGTGTCATTGGACAGCAGTCAAGAGCATTCTTAAGTAGTTAAGAAGGACTAAGGATGTCTTCTTGGTTTAAGGAGGATTGGAAGGTGAGCCAATTATAAGTGGTTACAGTGATGCTAGCTTCCAGTCTGACATAGATGATTTTAGATCACAATCAGGTTTTGTGTTTAGTTTGATGGAGGTAGAATTAGCTGGAAAAGTTCAAAGCAAGATATTGTGGCCGATTCTACTACAGAGGTCGAGTACATAGTTGCCTCGTAGGCAGCTAAGGAGGCCGTTTGGATTAGGAAGTTCATCTCTGGATTGGGTGTTGTTCCTAGTTTCTCAAACCCAATGGATCTCTATTGTGACAACAATGGAGCCATTGCGGAGGCTAAGAAACCCATATCGCACCAGCGATCCAAACACATTCTCATACGTTTTCATCTCATTCAAGAGATCATTGAGAGGGAGATGTGAAGATATGCAAAGTACATATTGATGATAATGTTGTTGATCCATTGACTAAACCACTCCCGTAGTCAAAGCATGATAGCCATTCTAGATAATTGGGTATGAGATACATGGATGATTGGGCCTAGTGCAATTGGGAGATTGTTAGTAGTGCTCCCCAGGACAATGGAATCTTATTGTTATTGTTGCTTTCCTTTTCAATGGAACACTTGTTTTATCTTGTTATATATTATGAGCACATTTATCTTGTTAAAAGACTTATTTTTCCTAATGGTCATCAAGTACGAGACTTTCTAGTAAAATCCCAAGATAGTTGAAATCCTATTCTAAATTGCCCCTAGTCGGTCATTATCATTGGAATGGTAATGAATGAAGACTAGTATGCAGTCTGATTGACGATGATCATGTTTTACTGGTTATGAATATGTGATATTAAAGTCAAATCAGAGACACACATTGGAGAACATGGTCTTGGACAGGCCCACCGTGAGAATACTACGTTGATCAATATATCTCACAATGGTAGTGAAACGTTAGTCCTCCGACCTGATGTCACCGTGGATTCCTACATGAGGAGTTATGTGGTTTGACATAGTCTAACATGCACTCCTAGAATAGTTGTTGTCATCGACAGCTCATACTGTTGGTGAACAGTCGGTGACGACTATCAAGGACGGAGTGGGCCATGACAAAAGGTCATCGCTTATGTCTGTGTCTTAGATAATTTGTGACGGCGCGGGGTGGCCATCCCAAGTAAGTATCAGAGACAGCCGCACATGCTATCGCTGATTTAAACTCATTAGTGACGGCCGAGATGGCTATCGCTGAGATTTAATTATCAGCCGCGGCTAGGAGCCGTCGGTGATATTATTAAAAACCATGATATTTGGTGCTACCCATGCCATCAGCCAGTTACGATACGCTTTTGGCGACAACCTAGTGACGGTCACCCATGGGTAAGGCGTCGCTAATGTTATATTTGAAAATTATTAAAATTTTGGAAATTTTTGTATAGAACAATATATATTCACACAATACAATCTATTTATAACCAGTTTACAACCACAATTTACAACCACAAAACATCTTACACATACAAATATAACCAACCACACGATTTTTACTTAAATATCATCAATCCAAGCCTCAAATGGAGGCAAACAAGTAGGGTTGTCCATTAGGTTCAAACCGAACCGAACTAAACCAAACCGAATTGTTTTTCCTACTAAAATTTCAACCCGAACCTGAACCGAATGTTCCTAAACCGATTTAACCCGAACAGAAATTATTCGGTTCGGTTCGATTTCCAACCTGAAAAAACCGAAATTTTATTTTTTTTCATTTTTCTTATTGACATGCTTTTTTTTCAATTTTCTATTTTTCTCACATGAAGTTGGAATTTTTTTTTCTTATTTTTAAAAAAATACTTTTACTACTAAAATTAATTAAGAATTGATGTGAAATTTGATTCCTTGGAAATCTATAAAATAAAATAAAAAATTCAACTTGACACAATTGAGAATCGAATCCAAAACCTTTAGTTTTCTAGACCAACACATTATCGATTGGACCAAGAAGTCCTTTGGGTCCTTGCGGGTCGGTTCCCATAATTCAAAAACCAAATCCGAACCGAATACAAGTGTTCAGGTTTGGTTCGGGTCAAACTGAATCGAACCGAATAATTTGGTTCGGATTTTCGGTTCGGTTCAGTGTAACCCGAATTTTGGACAGCCCTACAAACAAGTATCAAATATTAAAACTAAAGTATATAAATATCAAGTATCTAAACCTCAAACGGAGGCAAACAAGTATAAAAATATCAAACCTAAAGTATATAAACAACTATCAAGTATCTAAGCCTCAAACGGAGTCTAACAAGTATCAAGTATCAAAATATAATAAAAATATAATAAACCAAAATCTCACGGCTACGGTGGAGGCAGTGGAGGCGATGGAACATGAGATGACAAAGTCGATAGAGACTGGGTCGGGAGTATTAGCTGGATCGAGTAGGACGGCTCGAACATTTGAGGTATAGGAATGCCGGAGTGAGATGGAATCTGAGTCAGGAGTGCCTGCATGTTATCCATCATCCGTCTTTGCTCCTTCATAGCCTGTCTCTATTGTGTAAGCTCTAACTCCAAGGCTACTATCCGGCTTTGGTCCTGCGTCCGTGATGTGGACGGTCGCTCACCCGCAACGGGAGGGGTTGGTGCCCCAAGTGGTCCTAACACGGCTTGTGCATGGCCATTGTCGACAAAGCCATAAACACGACCGTGCTCCCAACCACATGCAGCATCGACCCACACTACAGGGTCAATGTCCTGTGGCGTTCCTCCGCGCTGGGTGATGGTCCTCGTGTATGCCTCCTACATGAGTTTATTTTTTAAATACTCCATATATAGACTAAATAAAAATTTCGTAAACCAAATATATATACTTAGCAGGATGTCCGCGGCCCTCCTATCAACGTACTCCCCCGCCCCATGTCGCCGATGATGAGTGCGTTCAAACACCTCCATCAGCAAGGGGTAGTGGACGGTGCCATCCTCCTGCACCCTCGTCTAACATTAGAAAAGAAATACAATAGTATAATTGTATACATTATATAATTTAATTAAAAGTAATGAAATTATACATACCATGCGACGCTCATGCACAGCAAAAGACACGAAGCCACTAGTGTGACACACCCCCATGCCGTCCCCCACGAACATGCGGTTTCTCGACGTAGTCCAAGAGACCAATTGCAATTCAGGCACGGCCCACCACTCAATGAGTTGGTCCTACACAGTTGTAGTAATCCACTCGGGGCCGTGTCCCCGAGTCTCCCCATGTGTGTGGCCCCTAGTTGTCCCATCACGGTTTTACGGGCCTAGTGAAGTAGCCCGTTGTAGCGAGCGCGGGCAACGCGCTCCCATGCACTCTCAACAAAATTGGCCTAATCCTCCGGCCACGTATAATGAGCTTGCAAAAAAAATAAATTTATTATTACTGGTCAATATTTATAATTAATATTAATTTATTAAATATACGTACTGAGAACTCTCGCCACAACAAATCCATATGCATACTTGGGCACGTGAGGCCATGTACGCCATGCCCCGTGCATGAATCGTTGGATCATTCCCGCTATCATACGAAGAACATCCTCCTACTCAAACCTGCACCAAATATAATACAATTCTATATTATGATATATTGAATTTTAAATAAATTATAAGTGTTGGTGAAATTGCCACACTAGAGGGAGGATGAATAGTGTGTTTACTAATCTTTTTGCGTAAATCCGATTTTAATCGTTTCTTTGGTTACTTAGGCAAATTACAAGTTGAGTAGCAAACGGAAGCAAAGTAAATACGATAATGAAATAAACACAAGTAGAAGCAATGCAAACACAATTATTTATAGTGGTTCGGCCCTAAATGGCTACTCCACTACCTAAGCACTCCGCTTAGGATTTCCAAACTAAACTTTACTAGATTAATCTTGTTTCCCTTACAATGAGGACTTTGACCTGAAGAGTCTCACTCTCAACCCAAGACACTTCCACACCCGAAAGTCTCCGTCTTCTTACCGAGAGCACTCTTCCAACTCAACCCTAAGGGACAACTCAACTAATCCTAGTAAACAATGTTTACACTGGTGGAATTAAGCCTCAAACACAAAGGCAACCACCCAATTTCAAGACCTAACAACCTAGGTCTTTACAAGCTCAAATACAATGAAATAAATCACAAAAATACACAAATAATTGAGCAAATAAATAATACAACAAATACTTAGCTCCAAACATGAGTCCTAGTTCCTCTTGATGCCTCAATGATGAATCGTTCAAAGCTTGCAGGCAAGATCAAGGATGTATCATGAAAACTAGGGTTATCAAAGGGATGGCTCAAGAAATGCTTTGAGAATGATCAAGAATGGCTCAATAGAATCATAGATCATGGTGGAAAGACTCCCATGGCTTGGTATTTATAAGCCATGAAGAGTTGGCATGAAACACCCAACTCAACGGCTAGGAAACTAGCCGTTTCTGCCATCCGATCGCAGGTTCGGTCTATCGGTCGACCGACCAAGTGACCAAAGGTATACTACCGCTTTATAACACACTTCGGTCGACTATTTGATCAAACTTTCCTACTGCCAGTTTTTGGCAGCATTCGGTCGACCGAAACTAGGCAGACTGCTTGGTTTGGCTCATTTCTGGGTTCTGTCTTCACTAAGTCTACTTATATAATATTTATTAACTTCAAGTTAATAACTTTAAAATATAAATGTTATATAAGGATTACCCCCAATTTGGATTCAATAAAAATATCTAAAAAATCAAAATCCTTAAGAATCAAAATCTAACTTTTGGGGTCTTGTACAAATTTCCGAAAAACAAAAATTTTCTTATCTTTCAGGTCAAGTATGGGTAGGCTAAAAGCTTCCAAAAAAATCCTTTAAAATATCTCGTTATCTAGTTTTTACCCAAGGAACAATTACCGGCATTTTTTGTGTCAAGAAAATATCTAGGTCATATAGCCCTCCAAGGAGCTCCCTAGGCTTAGTGAATTCCAGGGTCATTTTCTAATTTACTGATTTTTCATGTTTTGGGGTTCATGTTTGGTTTTTGGGTTCTTATGCATCATCATGAGGATTTACAACATAAACTAGATACCCTAGACCTGAACTTTAACTTCCCGAAGAATCTCGAGCGTCGACGAGCGTCCTTGCCGATTTCTTTGATTTCTTTGATTTTTCCGATGGGGGACGTCGAGTGCTAACTGATACGGAACCTAAAAATAATTCTCCATGAAATATTAGTTCCATGTGTTGTTATCATCAAAACTGAGATTAAGACCAAGGTAGAAAACCTTAGGCCAACAAAAAAGAATAATTAATGCATCTACTTACCTTTTTCCGCGCACACTAACTAGTTTGCACAACTCTCCGTCGGGTGGCGGAGGGATAATTCTATTAGGCCATCGTATCCTATGTCTCGATGTTGATGGACCTAGATCGGCTGAAGGGATGGTGGTCGGAGGTGGGTGGATGGTGGGTGTTGGCGAGCGAAGGGACGGTGGCTACATGCGAGAGGATATTGGTGGGTGTCGGTGAAGGGTCGACGGTGCCTAGAGGCGGGGGGGATGGTGTGTGTCGGCGAAGGGATGCTGGATACAGGGGTGGCAGGTGGTAATCATTGGTGGGTGATCCTGCGAGGACCATATCCTCCTCCGGAATTCACTTCTCAAACCATAGCTGTCAAATATGAATATAATTAAATTAAGATTATATATAATAGATTAATAGATATACTATCCATTTACATTTTATTCATCATCGTCATTATCATCATCCGTGTAATACTCTTCTTCTTGTTCTTTTGTATCGGAATATTCAAATTCTTCTTCTTCTCCATCGTCATCATTCTATCCTCTTTAATTTCATTATCGTTGTCATCAACATATTCTACTTCTGTTGGTGTTTGGCTTATGTTGTGTTCGCTATATTTGGCAAAAGGAATAGTAGTTAAGTTCTTAGTTGTATGTCAGTTATAACTGGTCTAAATGCTGTGAAGTTTATGTTGAAATTAATGTTGTTGCTATGATGCCTTTCTATTTACTAAAATCATTTATGCTTCTTGAGTAGTTATTATTGTCTTAATATTCATCTTTAATCACTTGGTCATTTATGGAAGAAGTGATGTGATTTTTCATTGATGAGCTGGGCGGTTTTTTCTGAGGCTTTTATGGCCGAAGCATTATGATATATTTTGGTTGTCTTTTGAGTTTGAAGCTGGTGTAGTTAAAGTCTTGTATTAACTGGCTTTTATGCGAGTTGATTAGCTCTCTCTATATTTGAGGAAAGAAATGAGATGGATATTTAAGTCTCCTATGTGCGTAAACAAAGTTGCCAGTTATATGAGAAGTTGAGACTGCTGAGTGTATAGATGGCAACAAACTACTACAATTATCTTCAAGTCAAGATGGATTTGGGTTGTTAACTCACTACAACAAAAAGACTATGTGGAGGACACTACTCTATGATTGAGTTGTCATAGAGAGGCAAGTTGGTTAGTACTTGTAATATCAAATAGTTTGTTTGTTATTTCCAATTCACTTTAGTACTGATAGTTGGATTTTGGAGTGTGAAATCCTCAAATTAATATTATACTTTGTAGATAGTGGATTGGGCATCTGTTCGGTGAAGGCCTTGTAGATTAGGTGACAATTTTTTCACTGAACTGGGTAAACAAATCCTTGAGTATTGGACTAACTAGATCCACTTCGGAAGGATCCTCTTCTTGATAGAAGTCATATGTCGGCTCATTCTCTTCAACTATCGGGTCAATTTTTTCTCTTGCTTTAGTCTTACAGACTACACGTCAATCTGCCCTATCTTTTTTTCGAGACGGATACTGCATATAATATACTTGTTCAGCTTGAGATGCCAATATAAATGGCTCATTTGAAGACAATTTCGTTTTGTAATTGACCTCGACAAGTCATCAAATGGCCGAGATCCCCCATTTGATGGTCGAGCTCCCCCGTCGTCGTTCCATGGAAGATGATTAAGTCTTGTCTTGATGGTTGATTCAAAATAAAATGAGCAGAATGTTGAAATTTCTTCAATTATATATGCTTCTGATATGGAACCTTCAACTGCCATGGTGTTCTTTAGTTTTTTCTTCAAACGATTCATGTATCGTTCAAATAAATACATCCATCGGTATTGAACGGGGCCACCAAATCATGTCTTTTATGCCAAGTTTATCGGTAGATGTTCCATCGAGTCAAAAAATGTAGGAGGGAAAAACTGCTCCAGCTTGCATATGATTTCAACAATATTATTTTCAAGTGTTGATATATCTTCGACTCGAAGAACATTTGCACAAATATTTATAAAAAACATACTTAATTCTGTCAATGGACCCCAAATCTTATCATGTAGATGATCTCGAAACATGACCGGAAGCAATCTCTGCATGAATACATGACAATCATGGCTCTTTAACCATGATATTTTGCATTCATTGATGTTCACACATCGAGATAAGTTTGGGGCATATCTATCGGGTAATCTAAGTTCTTTGATCCATTGGTACACATCTTTCATCTGTTGTTTATTTAACTCATACGTCGCCTTTGGCTTATGAAATCGTTTGTTAACCTCTTGCAACTCTAACTTCGACCTCTTATAAAGTATTTTCAGATCATGTCGGGTTTTTACATTATATTTAGTTTTTTCATAAATATCCACCATAGTGTTAAAAATATTATCAAACACATTTTTTTCAATTTTCATGACGTCCAAATTATGCCGAATCAGTAATGAACTCCAATACGGCAATTCCCAAAGATACTTTTTTTCAACCAGTTATGTATTTGACCAAAGCCTGAAATTCTCACATTCCGACCAAAAGTAATCTCTGGAAGCAATTCAACACATGCAAACATATGTTCACCAAACAACATCGATGGTAGCTTATCTCTTTCGACTCTACCCTTGATAAATTTGTCACGATTCCTTCAATATTGATGGTTAGACGGTAGGAACCTTCGATAAGTGATAGCTCCCTCAACCCACAATATTTTTAGTTCATCAATTAGGGGTCGAATAAACACATCAATTTCTTTCCGATGACCCGTAGGACCCGTAATAATCATTGAAAGATAGATAAATTCATCTTTCACACACATTGACGGTGACAAATTATAAACTGTTAGCAGCACTAGCCAAACTGAATATGGAGTTGTCGAATTACCAAACATATTAAAACCATCCATGCACAATCCCAATATGATATTTCTAGTATCCCTAGCAAATGAAGGAGAGCATCTATCGAAATGTTTTCATGTTTCACTATCGGATGGACAGGTCATTACTGTATCATCACAACTCATATAGGGGGTAGTCTTTTCTGACATGAATAATCATTGAAGCCTCGGTGTTAGTGGAAAATAACGAAGCACCTTAAACAAGATATTTTTTTGTTGGACCGATTTCTTCTCCTTGTAACGAGGATGTTCACATGCCAAGCTTTGCTCCAACTGTGCATTTTCTTTATAATATAAACTGCAGTTATTTGGGCATGAATGTATCTTTTCGTACCGAAGCCCAAATGTCCTCATCAACTTTTTTGTCTTATAAAAAGTTGGCTTAAACTTATTAGCTGGAGGTAGCATTCCATTGATAAAGCCTGCAATCCAATCTAACGCAACTCCGCTGATAGTACAATCGGACTTGATATTTAGGAGTTGCGTCATTGCCAAAAATCTTGTATATTTAGGACAATTCTCATACAAAGGTTCATCGGCAGCTTTAAACATCTCATAAAATTATGCAGCCTCCTTATTCGGAAATTCAATCTGTATCGTAGGTTATTCTTCAGTGACTTTAACTATCGTATTATCTAGTGGCACTGATATCTCAGTAACTTACTCAACTTTATCATTTAAATAGAATTGACTGCCAAGACTATCCAGAATCATTGTTCTATAAGGATTAGGTGGATTGGAAGAAGAAACAACGATATTAGAAGATTCACCATGATTATGGACAACAAGATTGCTCGACGTCCCAACTACATGTGGCTCCCTGTGATAATTCCATACAAAATATATTGGTGTGGATCCTTTTATATATAGATGCATTGTAACAGTTTCCCAATCCAAAAATCTTATATTCGAATATTTCCGACACGGGCATCGCATTTGATCACCACTAAGAAGTTAAGAAGTTATAGCTCGAAATTTTTGATTTGATCCGGCACGGGCATCCAAAAATTTTCGATTCGAGTAGGAAAAATTTAAGAAGTTACACCTACTCGAAATTCATCTGTTATAGCTCCACGATGAATTCGTTGGAACATCCAACTTCGATCGCCTTACATGTTCTATCAAAAAGTTGACAATATCTTCAGTTGATGTCTTTAGGTGGGATGGTCCTATTCCATTCGGGATTCATGTTATTCATATTGTACTAAGTATTTATTTTAGTCATTAACTTCATTCTAAATTTCAGCAGCATCTCCCTACAGTTCTCCGAATACGCATATCATATGGGCGCGTATCGAAGAACAAGGTAGATACAACAACCAAAATTTGAAAATGAATAATGACTAAAAGAAAAAACTAAGTGCAGTACAAATAATTATGTTCCCAAATTGTTCAATCAGGGATAATTCAAGAGTTGTACGTGATATAAAGAATCATCTACTTTGTTTACACAAACATACAACCCCCGAATGGATCTAAGGTTTTGCAAAATTAAAACCTGACTCGTCGATGTGTACGTGAAATGTATTGACTCGTCATGATTAATTTATTTTCTAAATTTGTGAATGGCAATGTGAGTCCACAATGGATGATTTCGATGCGAGTCCAAAGTGGACGATTCTGATGCGAGTCCACAGCGGATGATTTTGACGTGAGTCCATAGTGAACGATTCCGGCACGAGTCCACAATAGACGATTCCAGCACGAGTCCATAGTGGACGATTCCAGCACGAGTCCACAGTGGACAATTCTGTTGGCCTAATGTTTTCTACCTTGGTCTTAATCTCGATTTTGATAATAACAAACATGGAACTAATGTTTCATTGAGAAATACTTTCAGGTTCCACGTCGGTTAGTGCACGATGTCCGTGATCGGAAAAATCAAAGAAATCAGCAAGGACGCTCGTCGACGCTCGGGATTCTTCGGGAATAGAGAGTTTAGATTTAGGGTGTCTAGATAAATTGTAAATCCTCATGATGAAGGAAAGAAACCCCAAAACCAAATTCGAACCCAAAAACATGAAAAATCGGCAAATTAGAAAATGTTCCTGGAATTCACTAAGCCTAGGGAGCTCCTTAGAGGGCTATATAACTTAGACATTTTCTTGACACCAAAAGTACCGGTAATTATTCCTTGGGTAAAAACTAGATAACAAGGTATTTTAAAGGAATTTTTGGAAGCCTTTACCATACCCATATTTGACCCCGGAGATTATAAAATTTTTGTTTTTTGGAAATTTGTACTAGCCCCCAAAAGTTAGATTTTGATTCTTAAGGGTTTTGGTTTTTAAGACATTTTTATTGAATCCAAATAGGGGTAATCCTTATATAATATTTATGTTTTAAAGTTATTAACTTTAATTTAATAAATATTATATAAGTAGACTTAGTGAAGACGGAACCTAGAAACAAGCAAACAAGCAAAAAACTCAGCCAAACCAAGCAGTCTGCCCAATTTCGGTCGACCAGTCGATCGATCGAATGCTGCCAAAAATTGGCAGTAGGCAAGTCGATCGACCAAACGGTCAATCGAAGTATGCCAAAAAGCGACAGTAAGCCTTCGGTCGCTCGGTGAGTCAACCGACGATTGACCGGCAAGCGACCGATCATCGGCAACGGGCAGAAAAATGCCCGTTGATGAGCCTTGGTGTTTGGGGGGTTATAAATACCAATCCCAAACTCATTTCTAGCCTACCATTGATGCTTCCAAGCCTCAAAGAGTGATCCTAAGCATTTCTACAAGCTTTCATTGAGCCATCCTTGCAAGAACCCTAGTTTGATCTCCACTCCTCCATTTAGCGTTGAAGTTTCACCAATTCATCATCTTAAGGCATCAAGAGGACTAGGGAGTTTTCTTTGGGGCTAAGTATTTGTTGTATTATTTATTTGCTCCAATTTTTGTATATTTTGTGGTTTATTTTCATTGTATATCATTTGTGTAAACCTAGAGTGCTTGGTTGATTGAGTTGGTGGTTGCCTTGGTGATAAGGCTTAAATCCACCATTGTAAACATAGTTTACTATGATTAGTTGAGTTATCCCTTAGGTTGAGGTGGGAGAGTGCACTTGGTAGGAAGGTGGGATACTTTCGGATGTGAAAGTGCCTTCGATTTAAGAGCAGAGACTTTCCGGTGTAAAGTCCTCTTTGTAATGGAAATAATTAATCTAGTAAAATTTAGTTTGGAAATTCTAAACGGGGTGCTTAGGTAGTGGAGTAGGCATTGGGTCCGAACCACTATAAATAATGGTGATAGCATTGATATTCTTGCTTGTGTTAAAATTGTTTTATTATTGCTTCTGCATTTAGTCGATAAATTGCAATTTGCCTAAGTAGTCTAAGAAATGATTAAATCAGAATTAGGTGAAAAATTTAGTCAACACACTATTCATCCCCCCCCTCTAGTGTGATCATTTCACCAACAGATTCTAATTAAGTGTAAGACCCAAGAAAAATTTCCTAATATAAAAATCTATTTTGGTGCAGTGCGCCGGACCTAGGGATAGTCGAGTCGAGCCTTAGGATCACCTCGAGTGAAAAGGTATGACTCGACTAATGATGTATGCAATTAAATTAGGTAAATGACTCTTTCCTTTTATGCATTATACTTTAATCGAGTTTAAGTCGACTCGTGTTGTGGGAAGAGTCGGAACCCAAGTCGAGATCGGGTTTAGTCGAGTCGTGATTAAGAGTCTAGGGCCATTAAGGAAGGTTTGATGATGGATTAAAATCCCTCATCCATGTGCCGTGTGACTCATCTTTGAGTCACACAAGGGCAGCGCCTAGGAGAGGGGCAGAGTTAGCTAGGAAAAAGGGGATTTGGTCAATCTGAGATTTCGCACCGTCGCCGAAAAAATTTGAAGTTGTTGTCATCCGATCTTTCATCCTCCTCAATCAAGGTGAGTGGTTGTATTTGAAGAAAAGGGGGAGGCAGGTAGCCGAACCCTTAGTGGTGATAGGATCATGTTTTCTCGCAATTTTCCGACGAATCGAGTTTTCGTGTCGTCGCCGGAAGATTCAAAGTCATTGTCATCTGATCTTTTGTTCTCCGCAATCAAGGTGAGTGGTTAGAATTTGAAAGATTGGGGGAGGAGGGTAGCCGAACCCTAGATGTGTTAGGGTGTATTTCTCGCGATCCTTCCGACGGATCTTGGTTTCATTGTTGTGTATTCACTGTTTTGTACGAAATCTTGTCGGATCGTCTTGCTTCCTCATCGATTTCTCAGATCTAGGTCTGCTGAATCATGGGGAAAGGGGAAAGGTCATGCCAAAATTTTCCCCAATCCCCTTGACGGAAGTAGAGCCCTTAGATGATTATAAATTTATTAATAGAGCATTCTCCGTCGTCGATTTCACATGTTAAAAAGTTTGTCTTCCCTAGAACTCCTAGGTGTGGCCGAATGAACCCTAAACCTCATGAGAAGGGTTCGACTAGGGGTAGGGGAAGGGGTAAACCAGTCCACATGAAATTAAGATATATCGGAGACGAAGAGTTAGGGTCGGAGCTAAATTCTTCTTTCCCTTTGCTACCCTAAGAGGCATGGCCGAGCAAGGTTCACCTTGCTCAAGGCTTGGCCAAGCCTAGGGGGAGGGAAAGGGTGATCTTTAGATGGAAACTTCCATGGTTAGAATGTTAAAACTAAAGAGGCATGATGATACATAGGAAAAACACTAATCATAGTAAGTAAATTTATTGATTTATGAGATTGTAGGAATGTTAGCTTATTGACCATTCTTAGCTCTTTCAATCTTTAAATTTTGAAATGATGTATTTGTTTACCATGCTTAGTATTTCATGCATTGTTGAATTCATTGCTACCTCGCTATGCTAGATAAGTTGTTTCTTATTGAGCTTAATTCTAAAGGTAGTGTATAATTGTTATGTATGAATATCGTGGCTATATATAGTAGGTGTTGTAAAGTATGCTTACTTTTTTTTAGATTATACATGCTGTTCTAAAATGTTCATGGGCGGAATTCCAAGGTCGGTACATGGAATTCCTCACCCAAGGTAGTGTATAATGTTAGATAACATGTAGGAAGTTGCGAGATGCTCAGCATATATGGAAACTTAGCTAGGAGATGATATAACTTCTAGGACTTCTAGTAAACATTTTGGAAACCTAGAACTCTTAGGTGTACATATTTTGAAATTGCAGCATTAATTTGTTGACCCTGTAGCTAGGATTAGGGCCAGATACGGGCAATGGCCCGAAGTGTATATAAGGAAACCCTAGGTCAATTGATTGTGTGATGTGCTTGAGATGGTCCGCCGAGAAGCGTGGAGGTCGGAAATGACCAATGCTTAGCTCAGCTAGTGTTTGGGTCTTCAGGTGCGCCAGCGGGCCCGCTAGGTGCCAGACCCCAGTTGGGTGGGACTAGCTATCCTTACCCCAGACGGTGTCCGGAGACTAGTGGACCATCCTAGTCGATGGCCCGGGATTGCTTGTTTACATCTTGATATGATGTGGCCGAACGGCTAGTATGATTCTACCTTGTAAGGAAGGGCCGGCTGTAGCTGGGATTTTTATACCATAAGTAGGCCCAAGGGTCGGATGCCGGAGGCTTGATAGATCGAGATGGCAGGTTTTCACCTATTCGGTTTATGCAGAATGACCCATGGGGTTAGTTGTCACGTTAAAAGTAGCTTACCTCCCTGAATATACATTATGTTGCATTATATGTCATGCTTGAATAATTGAGGATTATGTGGAGGTTCGCTAGAACCGCTCACTGAGTCCCAAGTGGACTCACAGTTTGTTTCTTTGTTTTTGCAGAGCATGAGCAGTGATTGTGACCTGTCGACATGGTGTAGCTGGTGGGCGGGAGGTGGTACCATATCTCGTAGCGGCCTCCATGAATCATAGTCCAGTGTTTTAGTAGTTGTTTTCTTTTTTGTACTGAGAGTTGTATTTTGGAAAAAGTTTGTAAAACTTTGATAGTTGAGACTTTCAGTTGTTCTGATGTTGGTTTTCTTCTTTAGTTTGAAAACATAAAAATTGTGAACTTGAAAACTTTTAATAAAGTTTGTGTTGAGATTTCTTTTTCGTCGACATGTTCTAGTTTCTCTATGTTAGTGTAGATAGTAGGCTACAGGGTAGGATGTATGCCTTGGCCGATCACACTACCCTTAGCTGGGGTGTGACAAAGTTGGTATCAGAGCACTAGGTTAGGTCTTGTCTATGACTCAGTGTTGGGTACCGTATGAGACATATGCTAGCATGTCGACATACGATATAGTTATGCTACGAAATAGGGTGACCACTCCTGCACT
The DNA here is from genome assembly GCA_034359265.1 of Canna indica. NCBI lineage: Eukaryota > Viridiplantae > Streptophyta > Magnoliopsida > Zingiberales > Cannaceae > Canna > Canna indica. The sequence goes on along the minus strand of CP136890.1, from coordinate 44,712,534 downwards.
CAGCGCACCATACAGTTAGTAAGTTTAAAGAGTTTTTGTTAAGAATTTATTATGTGACAGACAACCTCTTTTTCTCTTCTATGATAGTGCAATGGAGGCTCCAAATGCTGCTTTGAGCGGCAGTGGCAGTAACTCGACAAAACATCAAGGCCGAGGTCGAGGCCGAGGCTGGGCCTGGAGCAGAGATAGGGAGCCATCTGAGGGTCAAGGGCAAGAGTCAGCGGTTGCTCAACTACACGCTCAGGTGAATCAGTTAACTGAGGCGCTCCTTAGGGAGCAGGAACTGAGACAGCAGATGCAGCAGCAGTAGTAGCAGCCTCAGCAGCCACCGCCTCAGCCAGTGCCTGTAGTTCCAGTGGTAGAGGCGACAACACCCATGGTCAGAACCCTAGGGGCCCCAACCTATGCAAATTTCGTCACACTAAAGCCACTAGAGTTCCTCGGAATAGATCGTCAGGTGGAAGTGATAGAATTCTTGGGGGATTGTTACGAGTTATGCATGGAGCTGGGGTGTTCGTCAGAGGCAGCTACTCGTATGGTCGGTCTTCAGATGAGGGGACCGACAAAGGTCTGGCTGCACACTTGGAGGGCCTACAGGGCAACTGGCGTACGACCTCCCACGTGGGAGGAATTCAGGGCGGCTGTGGAGGAGCAGTACCTACCCATGAGTGTTCGCAACTAGCGCGCCCATGATTTCGAGATGTTGCACCAATCTAGAGGCATATCAGTATCAGAATATGAGATGGAGTTCAACCGTCTCGCAAAGTACCATACAACCCTAGTGGCGTCTGAGATCGCCAGGGTCAAGAGGTTCGTGGCAGGTCTAAGGCCACAGATTGGTAGGCTTATCCACTACACTGAGGACTCTACTCTGGCTCAGGTAGTGGATAAAGCCCTGCGGAAAGAACCCTTGGTGCCATTTGAGAGGAATGACGGGCCAGCTAAGAAGAAGTTTTGGTCGCAGGGTTCTGGCAATCCACCTTGTCACTCTAAGGGGGCAATGACCGCGACAGACCATCAGCAAAGCCGAGGGCAGAATGTCAATCGGGGCCGTGGGGGCCCAGGGACCGAGGTCAGTGAGGCCGGCAGTGTCAGGAGGTGGTTCTCAGAGATCCGATATGCCGTAGTGTGGCAGCTGCAATCGTAGGCACTGAGGGTCCTGCCTTAGCCGCACGAACACTTGCTTCAAGTGTGGCCGAGTCGGACACTTCAAGAAGGACTGTCCTGAGGGAACTGGTCAGAAGCCTGAGTAGTCTAAGGGAGAGGCACCTATGTCCGTGGGGTCAGTAGCTCAGAGGGGGTAGACACAGAATAAGGGGCCGCAGACCAATCATTCAGAGAGGCCGCCTGCGCGGGTATATGCTATGAACCGTGATGGGGCAGAGGCGTCCAAAGAAGTGGTGGTAGGTACTATTTTAGTATGCTCGTCTACTACATATGTTTTATTTGATCCGGGTGCCACGCACTCATTTGTGTCAGCCATATTTGCTACGAAATTGCCAATGGTAGCCTCAATGCTCGACGGGCCATTAATAGTATCAACGCCTACGGGCGATGCAATCCTAGCAAATTCAATATACCAAGGTTGTGAAGTGCTCATCTGCGACCATGTGCTGAGTGCGGATTTGACACTCCTACTCACTCTTGAGCTTGATGTCATCCTTGTCATGGACTGGTTGGCAGAGCACTTTGCGATGTTGGATTGCAGAGCTAAAATAGTGATGTTTAATAAGCCTGGGCTACCGCAGTTCACCTTCCAAGGGGAGGGAGGTAGCAAGCCGATAGGGGTCATCTCAGCCCTAAAGGCTCGTAAGCTGCTTTGGGGCGACTGCCAATCCTTCCTGGCCTTCGTATCTGTGGCCAAGGAGGAAAGGGGTGAGGCAAGGAATATCAGCGGAATCCTAGTGGTCTATGAATTTCTTGATGTGTTTCCCGAGGAATTGCCAGAATTGCCGCCCAAAAGGGAAGTTGATTTTTGCATTGACCTGCAGCCGGGGGTGAAACCAATTTCCATTCCACCTTATAGGATGGCACCGGCCAAACTCAGGGAGTTAAAGGTGCAACTGCAGCAAATGCTAGACTTGGGTTTCATCCGGCCGAGCTTGTCACCCTGGGGTGCACCGATTCTCTTCGTGAAGAAGAAGGATGGGTCGATGCACAAGTGCATCGACTATTGGTAGTTGAACAAGGTGACCGTCAACAATCGCTACCCATTGTCGAGGATAGACGATCTGTTTGACCAGCTGCAGGGGGCACAATGGTTTTCAAAGATAGGTCTAAGGTTCGGGTACCATCAGTTGAGAATCCGGGACTATCATGTGCCTAAGACGGCCTTTAGGACTCGCTACGGTCACTATGAGTTCCTAGTGATGTCCTTTAGCCTAACCAATGCACCTGCTACCTTCATGGACCTAATGAACCGGGTATTTAAGGAGAACCTGGACAGCTTTGTGATCATCTTCATTGACGACCTAATTTGGTTTACTCTAAGATTTTTACGAAATTCAAAGACATACCTCTTGCATGAGAATTTTGTCAAACTTATCCTTTTCTCCTAATTATTAGCCTTCCATTTTCATAAATGTTAACTTGCAAGCCAAAAATCATTAGTAGCACAATGATATTAACAACTAGCAAGTTAGCATACTAAATAGCAAAGGTGAAATAGAAATCTTCATTTGAGAATTTCAACCTAAGCTAGATAGTGATAAATTCGTTTCAAGTAGAATCGTCATGAAACCAAAACGAATTGAGAGATCTCAAAATATAAAATTTTGAAAAGTAAGATCTTCAACCCTTCCTATTGGTTAGAAACCGAAAGGCCACAATTAGCCTACGATTTAAAACCGCAAGGTCGCATGAGCCCGCTATAGGCTACATAGGTCTCCGAAGAGACTGGAAATCAAAAACAAAAATCTTTTTTTAAAAAAAAAAAAAACCTCTTATCAAGAGCGGAGAAAACAACTCAAATCAAACATGTATCATATACTCCAACTAAAATGAAACTAACCAAAGTAAGGAGATGATACAAAGTGTACCTAGATGCCAATTTCCATACATATGGCATCATGATGGTTTGAAGTTGCAACCAAAGGATGAATCTTCATTTAAGTCCATGGTCAACTTCAACTCTTCATTTCTCTTTATCCTTATGTGGTAACTCCCCCTACAATAGAGCAAGAGACTTTTGGTACCCAAATGGCTTTGGGTCCTTGGGGGTTAGTTGGCCTAGGTATCCAAAGTGTCTTGGCAACACTTGGATTCTTCTTAAATGCACAATCATAGATTGCATGGCCATATGTACCACAACAAAAACCATGTCCATGAAACTTTTTATTTTCGCTATGGATATGTAATTTATCACTAGAATGCTTGACATGTAAGCTATGATGAACATGAGCATTCTTAAAGGAAACATTCTTCTTTTGAACATGAGGTTTAATGGTAGAATGCTTAACATTGGCATTCTTTACATAAGCATTTTTCATTCTAGTGTTCTTAGGAGATGAAGCATTTTTTAATTCATTTACTTTCTTATTCAAGAGAATAATCTCACTTTTCAAATCATTCATGGATTTTTGAATAGCATGCAATTGAGTTTTTAACATGCTATTTTCATTCTTTAAATTATTATTTTTATGTTTCAAGTCCTTAATCTCAAATTCCATATCATCATGGCATGAATCAAATGACCAAGATTTCAATTTTTCATTTTCCAATTTGAATTCATGCAAATGAGAATTAAGCCTTATATTTTCTTTCTTTAATATTTTATTTTCCTTATCCTTTTTAATTAGCAAGGCATACATATTTTTGTACTCATACATTAATTCATCATAAAGCAAATCACGAGAGCTAGATGAGTTAATGCTATCATTTTCATTAACATGACTTGAAGGAGAATAGTGTACCTCATTGTTATCATTTATGATGCAATCTTTTGATGTGGCTTCATAGTCATGGCAAGATGATGCTTCATTTGAATAAGATGATGATGTGGAAGCGTTTGACCTCTTCTTTATCTTGTTCTTCATGGAAGGGCAATTTTTCTTCACATGCCCCTTTTCCTTGCAAGCATGACAAATCACCTTTCATTTTCGGCTCTTAGAGTTGCTCCATTGACTAGAAGCACTATGGGCATCAAAACCGAGATTAGTAGTAGGTGAGTGACCATTGTCACCACCACCTTCATCAAAAGTGTCAATCTCTTCGATTTTGGCATGACCATATAAAATATTTAAAGTGGCCCATAAATCACAAGCCGGAGAGCAATGCATGACTTATTCTAGGATGTCGTTTGGTAATGTACAAAGTATACAATTCATGGCATCTCCATTATACTTAAACATTTTCTTATCTAATTCACTCCAAGCATGCATGTCAACCTTAGGTTCAATGAATTCTAGTCTTAACATGTTAAGAACACCAAAACCCTTAGTCTTTAAATATGTGTACAACCTATATTTCCAAAGACCAAAGTTCGAGGCATCGAACCTAGGAGATGAAGACACTAAACTCTCTAGTGCCATTTTCCGGGTAGAGAGACGATGTAGAGGAGATGGTGAAATCTCAATCTACAACTCTCTCTGATACCAATTGTTGGTGAAATGGCCACACTAGAGGGAGGGTGAATAGTATGTTAACTAAATCTTATCGCCTAATTCCGATTTTAAATGTTTTCTTACAATTTAGGCAAAATGCAATTTATCGACTAAATGCAGAAGCAATAATAAAACAATTTAAACACAAGCAATATATCAACGCTAACACAAAGATTTATAATGGTTCGCCCCAATGCCTACTCCACTACCTAAGCACCGTTCTTAGGATTTCACACCAAAATTCACTAAATTATGAGAAGCTTATAATTGAGGACTTTACACCGGAAAGACCCTACACTCACCTCGAAGGCACTTCCACATCCGAAAGTATCCCGCCTTCCTACCGAGTGAGCTTTCCCACTTCAATTCCTAAGTCCTACTCCTAACTTAGTTTACACAAGTGGCTTTACACCTTCTACACCAAGGATACCACTCAATCACAAGACCTAACACTAGGTCTTCTTACACGCTCAAGTAAATCAATTCAAAACAAAATAAAAACACTTTAATCACAAGAAGAGAGTAAAGATGACTTATCACAATAAAAACACCTCTTCTTCTTGAGCCTAGCACCCTTGATGAGCCCTCCAATGAAGAACACTTGAAAATGAGGGATCAAGAGCTAGGTTTGAAGGATTTGATCAATGAGGAGCTTAGAGGATGCTAAACATCACTCTTTGAGACTTAGAAGCATCAACATTAGGCTAGGAATGAGTTTGGGATGGGTTTTTATAACCCTCCAAACACCAAAGCTCGTCAATGGGCATATTTTTGTCCGTTGCCGATGCCCGGTCGCTTGCCGTCCGATCATCCGTCGACCAATGGATTGACCGCCCAAGGTACCACTGCATTCTGCCACTTTTGGGCGCACTTCAGTCGACCGAATTGGCTACTGCCAATTTGTTGCCGCATTCTGTCGACCGACCGATCGATCGAACCTAGGCTGAACTTGATTTTTTCAGCCTTCTTCTTGCGTGCTTCATTTTCGGGTTTCGGCCTTCAACGTGTGTCAACTTGGAGAGCTTTCCATGTGTTCTTTAGACTCATCCAAGACATCTTTGGTGCACATGTCGAACTTCTAGAGATTTCCATGACGAAGCCGAACGTGTCGATCAATGTCCTTTCAATTTTCCAATTTCTTCGATATTTCCAATCGAGGACATTGAGTGCTAATCGATATGGAACCTAAAAGTAATTCTCCATAAAATATTAGTTCTATATTTGTTATCATCAAAACTGAGATTAAGACCAAGGTAGAAAACCTTAGGCCAACAGATGGATGCCTATATAGGCAAACACCAATAAGTTGCAAAGCCCCATTACAAGGCATATACAAAAGTGTGATGATACCAAGAAAACCAAATTTTCAAGAAAGCTCAATATTACATGCAATTTTCCAAAATTCAAATATTTAGAAGAGAACGAATTCCTAATTGCATTCTTAAGTTTATAAAGCTTTCTTCATTTAAAGGTTTAGTAAATATATCCGCAAGTTGATTATCGATAGGCACAAAATCAACAAAGATATTTTTCTTAGCTACATTATCTCTAAGAAAATGGTGTCTTAAGTCTATATGTTTTGTCCTAGAGTGCAAGATGGGATTTTTTATCAAATTTATGGCACTAGTGTTATCACAATAAATGGGTATACATGAATAGTTCAATCCAAAATCAAGTAGGGTTTGTTTCATCCAAATGACTTGTGCACAACAACTAGCCGCCGCTATATACTCTGCTTTGGTAGTTGAAAGTGCAACCGAGTTTTACTTCTTGAAAACCAAGAAACCAAACTCATCCCTAGGAATTGACAACACCCACTAGTGATTTTTCTATCAATCTTACAACCGGCAAAATCCGCATCGAAAAAACCAATCAATTCAAAGGATGCACTACTAGGGCACCAAAGGCCTAAGTCAAAAGTGCCCTTTAGATATCTCAATATGCATTTGACCACACTCAAATGAGACATCTTAGGACAAGATTGAAACCTAGCACATTGACATATACTATACATTATATAAGGTCTACTTGCTGTTAAATAAAGTAAGCTACCAATCATACCTCAGTATCATTTTTCATCAACTTTGATACCTTCCTCATCCTTATCAAGCTTGGTGGATGGACTCATGGGAGTTGGTGCAATCTTTGCTCCATCCATCCCAAATCTTTTGATTACCTCCTTTGTGTACTTAGCTTGATTGATGAAGATCCCCTTCTTGGTTTGCTTGCTTTGAAGTCCAAGCATGAAAGAGAGCTCTCACATCATGCTCATCTCAAATTCATCTTGTATACACTTAGCAAACCACTCACAAAGGGTTTCATTAGTAGCACCAAAAATTATATCATCAACATATATTTGAACTAATAAAGTGTCATTATCATCATGTTTAATGAAGAGTGAAACATCGGCTTTTCCAACATTAAAATCTTTTTCAATTAAAAAATTTGAAAGCCTTTCATACCAAGCCCTAGGGGCTTGTTTTAAATCATATAATGCTTTTTTCAATTTGTAAACATGATTTGGAAAAATAGAATTTTCAAAACCAGGGGGTTGTCCAACATAAACCTCTTCCATAATAAAATCATTTAAAAACGCACTTTTAAGATCCATTTCAAATAGCTTGAAACCTTTAAAACTTGCAAAACCTAAAAGCATGTGAATATCCTCTAATCTAGCTACGGGAGCATAAGTTACATTGTAATCAATACCCACTTTTTGGTTGAAACCTTGGGCCACTAACCTAGCTTTGTTTCTAACAACTAGGCCATTTTCATCTAACTTATTCCTAAAGACCCACTTAGTTCCAATTACCATTTGTTCACTAGGCCTAGGCACTAAATCCCAAACATTATTCCTAACAAATTGATTTAGTTCCTCTTGCATGGCCATAACCCAAAATTCATCATCTATAGCTTCCTTAATATTTTTAGGCTCTACTTGAGAAATAAAAGCAACATGTTGACAAATGTTTTTGAGTTTAGAACGTGTTACCACTCCCGTTGAGGCTTCTCCAATGACTTGTTCAATGGGATGATCTCTTATGACCCGGTTAGCTTTAGGAAGTGGTGGTAAAGCTTGTTCTTCAACTTGAAGTAGGGAGGTTGAGGATGAAGTTCTTCATTATGAGGTATTTCATTAGGCTCATCTTCAACTTCTTCTTCATTGAAAGTTAAAGCGTCAAGTTCTTCACCTACATTCACTGTCTTAACATTTCTAGAAGAATCATTAGTTTCATCAAAAGTTACATGCATGGATTCTTCAACAATCATAGTTCTACAATTATAAACTCTATAGGCTTTACAACTAGATGAGTGTCCTAGGAAAATGCCTTCATCGGATTTTGAGTCAAATTTTCCTAGATGATCCTTTGTGTTCAAAATAAAACACTTACAACCAAAAACCCTAAAGTATCCCACATTTGGAATTCTTTCATGCCAAAGTTCAAAAGGAGTTTTCTTTATTTTAGGTCTCAATAAAACATGATTTAAAACAGAGTACGAGCCATTTCTTGCAAGGTCCTATTCTTTCTCTCAACCACCCAATTTTGTTGAGGGGTTCTAGGGGAAGAAATGGTATGTTCAATCCCAAATTTTCACAAAATTCGGAAAACTTTTTTAAAAAAAATTCACCGCGATTATCACTCCCTGTAAGACCCAAAAAAATTTCCTAATATAAAAATCTATCTTTGGTGCAGCGCACCGGATCATAGGTTAGATGAGTCAAGTCGCGAGAATCGCCTCGAGTAGAAGGTATAACCCGACCCATGGAAATATGAAGTTAAATTGGTTCAATGGTTATTTCCTTTCTTGCTTATGATGTCTTATTAAGTCGACTTTGACTCATGAGTGCGTTGAGTGCGGATTGGACCGGAGTCCGAATCGGACTCGGATCGAACCGAGTAGAAGTCAAATCAAGTTAAGTGAGGGACATTTGGGTCATTGGATGAGGGGAATAAAAGCCCTTACCCAAGCCACCCGTGCGGCTCAAAGAGAGAGCCGCACGCAGCCCAATCAGAGGGAGAAAGGGAGAGAGAAGGTGGAGATCTTGTCGACGCCGAGTTCACGACGATGCTCGAGGAGATCAGCAGCCCATTTTCTTCAAAATTTCTTCGTGATCTGATCTAAGTGAGTGGTTATCATGATTTTGAAGGGAGGCGGGTGGCCGGCCCTATGAGATTTGAAATTAGATTTTTCTTCGTGAGTTTTCGCCGATCAACGAGTTTCTTTGAGTAGAGTTTTAAATCGATGTGTGTGCATGTGATCTAATGTATTAGATCGTGGTTTTTTTTGCATTTTTGTGGACTACCGAGTTGAGGAAACAGGGGAATGGTCATGCCAAAATTTTCCCCAAATTTTCCTCGCTCATTTCACAGCCGTAGATCGCTTGGTGTTCATGATATGCTAGATCTACAGCTTCATATGGTGTTCTTGATGTAGCCATGCCCCTTTCAATTTGAGGACTCGGCCGAGCAAGGGTTTACCCTGCTTGAGTCGGCCGATCAGTGGTATGAATGGGGAGTGTGGACCGTTTAAGTTAAGATGCATGATTCCCAGTTTTGTTTCTTGTTAAACATTAGATCCGTAGACTGGTGCATATAAATTATGGATGAAATGTCAGCCCCTTCCCATCCATAGGGTTCGGCCGAGCAAGAATTACCTTGCTCAAGCTTCGGCCGAGCAAGGGAAAAAAAGGGGAAACCGAATGATATGAGTACTTGTTTGTACCTTCCCGTTCGATGCTAATTCATATTCATGTTACATAATTTCTCGCTAATGCTCTTATGGATATGTATTCAAACAAAGGTTTCATTTAATCCCTCATATCATGTTAAATTGTTGCTATGCTTAATGTATGTTCCTTATTGTTTTAATCACTGAATTAATTGCCTCTTTAATTCGGGTTCTTCATGATGTTGCTACCCATGATTAATTTGGTAAGTGCAATTGGGATATTCTTACCATGCTCGATACGATGTTCCATATTGAATTTAATTCTATATGCAGTATATAAATTTTTATCGTTGAACCTCGTAGTTATACATGGTAGTTGTTGTGAATTATGTTTACCGTTCTTTATTTCATATATGCTGTCCGGAAATGTTCAGGGGTGGAATTCTAAGGTCGGTTCACAGAATTCCTCACCCAAGGTAGCGTATAACGCTAGATAACATGTAGGACATCGTAAGGTGCATAATAGATATGGAAACTGAACTAGGAAATGATACAACTTCAAGGATTTCCAGTATTCATCTTTGGAAGCCTAGTATTATTAGGTGTACACGTTTTTGGAAGGACATCATTGAATTATTGACCCTGCAGGCCGGATTAGGGCCGGATACGGGCAACGGCCCGAAATGTATATAAGTAAACCCTAGGACACTTGATTGTGTGATGTGCTTGAGATGGTCCGCGCGAGAAGCGTGGAGGTCAGAAATGACCAATGCTTAACTCGGCCAGTGATTGGGTCTTGAGATGCACCAGCGGGCCCGCTAAGTGTCAGACCCCAGTTGGGTGGGACTAGCTATCCCTACCATAGACGGTGTCCGGAGACTAGTAGACCATCCTAGTCGATGGCCCGGTATTTATTGTTTATATCTTGATATGATGTGGCCGAACGGCCAGTGTGATTCTACCTTGTATGGTAGGGCTGGTTATAGCCGTGATTCTTATACCATGATTAGGCCCAAGGGTTGGATGCCAGAGGCTTGATAGGCCGTTATGGTAGGTTTTTACCTACATAGTTTATACAGCATGACCTATAGGGCCAGTAGTCGCATTTTAAAAAAGTAACTTACCTCCCTGATTATATACAATGCTGCCTTATATGTTATGCATGACTAACTGAGGAATATGTGGAGGTTCGGAAGAACAGCTCACTGAGTCCGAAGTGGACTCACAGTTTGTTTCCTTATTTTTGCAGAGAATGAGCAGTGATTGTGGCTTGTCGGCATGGTGCAGGGGGAGGGCAGGTGGTGGTGCCATATCTCGTAGCAGCGTCCTTGGGTCATAGTACAGTGTCTTAAAGATGTGTATGCTTTTTATAATAAGTCCAGAACATACTTGTTAGAATACTTCATTCTCAAGAGTTGAGAATATGAGTGACGAAGTATTCTAGTAGAAGTTGTTAAAATTATTCACGATCGTAAGAATAACAACGTGGCATTATTATATCGGAAGATCGTCACCTCTATCTGTTTCCATGATTGGTATGAGATACTAATGAAGATGGAGTAGTGAGTCTCATGCTACATGACATTGGATGTCAAAACAGATATGTGGACACTTATGAGATAAGCAGGTCGAACATGACACATAGATAATGTTCACATGGTATTTTGCCAATGTCATTGAAACATTATCTAAATCATATTAGTGCATATGATTCTTTGACCTGAGATGGCATGATTATCTTGTGCATAGGTGGCTAGAGTTTGCTATTGCTTATATGCTCGTGCTTTGCATGAGCAGTCGACTTTATGTGGCTCTAGTCAGTTATGCGTGGAGATAGGTGACCAGTCAAGATGGGATTCATTACCCTAGGTAAATAGGGATAAGGTCCTATGGATATGAGGTTGTTCTTGATCAATAAATTCTTGGCCAAGGTATTGAAGACTTAAATAGAAAAGGGTTTCTAGTTTATGTCCTTCAGATCAAGAATAGAAACCGAGACGAATCCATATGGTCTAAGCTATAGGGTTTGACACTAGCCATGACCCTGGCTGGATCAGTACCTTGTAATGAAATGATATGAGTGCACGGTAAGTATGATCGTTTGATTCATCAGAATGTTCCTTTCAAAGCATTCGTCAGTACTACTTGGCTAGTCATGGCATGTTGTGCTAGACGTTACCCATGACTTATGAGAACCAAGGGTATCTAGGGGATTTTACCCTAGGTGAGGAAAAGAGTTTTCTGATTATGTCAAAGTTTTGGTATCCTAATCTAATTGCCAATTAGTGATGAACCTAGTTAGTCACACATAATAGAGCTCGTTCTAGCTAAAAATGAATTGATTCCAATTAAGGCAGTTAATTAGGAATCAATTACCTGATTCGGCTTGCAATAAGATTGCAAGGATGCTAGCACAACCAGAAGAATCGATTGATTAGTTGGATCCGAATGAGAAACGTCGATATGAGATATAGACCGAGATTTCCTTATTTGGAGAACTATCATATATAGATAGTCTATATGTGGAAATTTATGTCAATGGCTTATCGGAATGAGATTCCTAAATTAGTAGAGAGGCTTATTTGATATATTAGCATACAAGGAAATATATCCTTGATATATTTGCTTAGGAGCCGCCCATCCCATTTGGAATATTGTGGCCGCCCCTTTCAAATAGGAATAGGGGCAGCTGACCATAAAACCCTTGGTTATAATCGATTATTCAAAATAGCTGACTCCCTCCAATTTTGAATTGACCGACCTCATCAAATGAAATCGTGTCAAACCCCAATACTGATTCATATGCAATCCACCATCTCAAGTCATTGTCTCAATGATGAAGAGTCGGAAACCCCTTTTCAACTTTTATATCTACTCTGGCCATAGATTTCTCGAGACGACACTTGTTGGAGGACATATGAAATTCTCTCCTCTTCCTAAGAGTAACTGATTCCTTGTTGGTTGCTCGCCCACCATGAAAGCCTCACTATGCCCAGAGTATCTGACGCACATCTCTGTGAGCCATACTAGAGAAACACCAAAGCAATAGGTCATCAATCACAAGGTGACCATGACAACCTCAGGTTCGAGGATTACTTGCACCTACTATCACTTGAGGAACAACATATTGACACTTAAGTAAGGATTCCATTTGGCGTTCCTCGAGCGAGTTCGTTCAGTGAACTCATTCTCTAATGAGCACCTACACTTGTACAATAATGATGCCTCATAAGTAATTGTGAGATCAGTTATCCACTAGATAGGACATGTACCAAGTGTGCTAGTCTTACCGGAGCCACCGATCTCCTACTCGGTGATCCTACAACTAGTAACATTTTGAACTAAGGCCTCTAGATTTTAGGTCTCACTGACATGATCTCATCATGGCCCTAGAATCATCATCTGGTTCATGGGGTTAATCATAATCTATTAATAGTTAAAGATGCAGCATATGATGAAAATTTATCTCATTATATTCATTACCCTTGAATAGTCCCTCAATGCATCGACATTTGATTGGCTTGAGGGCACTATTCCTTTCACCTTGGTGGTGAGCCAAGGTAGTGGATGTAGAGAAGGGTCCCTAACCACTATAAATTATCTTAGCATTGATTTGAAATATTGTTTATATGCTTGGTATAATTTTTGTGTCATATTTGTCTCATTTAGTGAAGTATCTTCTTGGCAAGCACCTTGACAACTTAAGAATCTTGTAGATGATCATAGATTAGTGGTATATCTGCTTTTAAGATGGACTCATGTAGGAAATGAAATGCTAAAGATCACGGGTGTACTTGAAACTTGTTAAATAAAGCTTTCTTTATTTTTGTTGACCCACTAGAAGCTTAGTGGTGAGACACCGGATATGTTATCAATAGATCACGGGTTCAACCCCTAGTTATAGTATTTTCTGGACCTATTTTTGTGTCTATATATATGCTTTGTAATGCGCCTTGTGCATATATTTTGTAAGACCCGGAAAAATTTCCTAATATAAAATTTTGTTTTGGTGCAACGAGCCGGACCCGGGGATAGTCGAGTCGAGCCTCAGAATCACCTCGAGTGAAAAGGTATTACTCGACCATTGGTGTATGAAATTTAATTGGGTGACTGGCTTTCCTTTTATGCAATCATACCTTAAATCAAGTTTAAATCGACTCATGTTGTGGGTTGAGTCGGAACCCAAGTCGAGTTCGAGTTTAGTCGAGTCTTGAGTAGGAGTCAAGTGAGTCAAGAGCTTATATGGAAGGCTAGATGAGGGATTAAAATCCCTCATCCTTGTGCCGTGCGACTCATCTTTGAGTTGCACAAGGGATTTTGTAGTTTACATCTTGATATGATGTGGCCGAACGGCCAGTGTGATTCTACCTTGTTTGGTAGGGCCGACTGTAGCCGGGATTTTTATACCATAAGTAGGCCCAAGGGCCGAATGCCGGAGGCTTGATAGGCCAAGATGGCAGGTTTTCACATATACTATGTATACAGAATGACCCATGGGATTAGTAGTCACATTAAAAGTAGCTTACCTCCCTGAATATACATTATGTTGCCTTATATGTTATGCATGAGTAACTGAGGAATATGTGGAGGTTCGCAAGAACCGCTCACTGAGTCCCAAGTGGACTCACAGTTTGTTTCTTTGTTTTTTTGTAGAGCACGAGCAGTGATTTTGGCTTATCGGCATGGCGCAGCTGGAGGGTAGGTGGTGGTGTCGTATCTCGTAGCGGCGTCCTTGGGTAATAGTCCAGTGTCTTATAGTAGTTGTTTCCTTTTCTGCACTAACATTCTGTTTTGGAAAAGTTTGTAAAACTTTGATATTTGAGATGTTCTATTTGTTATGATGTTTGTTTTCTTCTTTGGTTTGAAAACATATATTGTGAACTTTGAAAACTTTAGATAAAGATTTCGTTGTGGTTTCTTTTTATCGATATGTTCTGGTTTCTTATATGTTAGTGTAGACAGTAGGCTACAGGGTAGGATGTAGGCCCTGGCCGGTCACACTCCCCTCAGTTGGGGTGTGACATATTTCCACGTCTATGTACGTTTTGTAATGGCTATATTATAGTTATTTTTCTTTTAAAAAAAATGTGTTCCTTTTCCAGAAAATGTTCTCTTAAATATGAATATGTAAATAGGTTGAGAACGATTTACTAAGCTACAAACTCCATGATAGATTTATATAGTTGACATTAAATTTACTAAGGGGGTGTTTGGTTGCCTGCAAGTGCAAATGCTGCAACTCTAGTCGCAGCATTTAGACAAAAAATTTGTTTGGTTGGCTGCAAAAATCTTTTGCATCATTTAGTAGTTACAACTTGAGTTTCTAATATCATTTGCAGGTTGCAAATGGAATTGCAGCCTAAAAAGCTCGCAATACAAGATTACAGGCCGCAAATGCAATAATTTAAGTATTAGAAAATAATTAATTTGGTCGACGTAGAGTTATCGATTGGAGATGGAATAAATATCAAAGTTATAAATTTGAGAGCTGATGTCGTTTTGTATTTTTATTTTTATTTTTTAGTACTATACAATAATTAAATATTATTAATTTATTTTGATAAATAATTAAATAATACAAAACATAATTTACTAAACTAAATGGTAATTTAGAGTATAAAATAACATTATTCTGGATCAAATTGATTCTGTTGTAGCCGATCAATTATTGTTGGGGGCAAAATTCAATATTTACACTTTTACCTCTATTTGACTGACATCTTCGTGCCTCCAATGGGTCGTGCTCGAGTCGGCCCAGTCCCGAGCCCAGTCAGCCCCATTGCCAGTCAGGACATGTCTGGCACGACACGTGATATTGCTAGAGGGCGGCCCATCCTGGCACGGGTGTTGGGGAAATGGCCACACTAGAGGGGGGTGAATAGTGTGTTAACTAAATCAATTAGCCAATATTCAATTTTAATCATTTCTTAAATTAATTAGGCAATTCGCAATTGAATGATTAAATATGAAACAAATTATTAATAAAGCAATTAACACAAACAAAGTATCAATGCTAACACAAAAATTTATAGTGGTTCGGCCCCAATGCTTACTTCACTACCTAAGCACTGCGCTTAGAATTTTACACCCAAATCCACTAAATTATGAGTAGCTTACAATCGAGGACTTTACACCAAAAAGACACAACTCTCACCTTGAAGGCACTTCCACACCCAGAAGTATACCACCTTCCTACTGAGTGAACGTTCCCACCTCAATTCCTAAGATCTACTCCTAACTTAGTTTACACAAGTGGCTTTACACCTTCTTTGATAAGGATACCACTCAATCACAAGACCCAACACTCGGTCTTCTTACAAGCTCAAGTAAGTGAAAGTAAAAACAAATCAAAAGAAATCAATTACAAGAAGAAGGCGAAGAGAACTTATCACAATGAAAGCACATCTTCTTCTTGGGCCTAGTACCTTTGAGGAGCCCTCCAATAAAGAACACTTGAGATTGACGGATCAAGAGCTAGGTTAAATGGATTGGATCAAGAGAGAGCTTAGAAGATGCTAAAGATCACTCTTTGAGGCTTAGAAGCATCATTAACATCTTGTGAGAGAGTTTGGGGTGGGATTTTATAACCCCCCAAACAAAGGGCTCGTCAACGGGCATATTTCTGACTGTTGCCGACGCTCGGTCGCTTGTCGTTCGATCGTCGGTCGACCAACCGAGCGACCGAAAGCCTACTGCCACTTTCAGGCAACATTCGGTCGACCGACCAATCGACCAAATTGGCCTCTACCAATTTTTGACCTCATTCGATCGACCGACTAGTCGACCGAACCTGGGCTGAGCTTTTCTTTTTAGCTTTCTTCTTGTGCGCTTCGTTTCCGGGTTCCAGCCTTCAACGTGTGTTAACTTGAAGAGCTTTTCATGTGTTCTCTAGACTCATCCATGGCATCTTTGGTGAACACGTCAAACTTCTATAAGTCATCGTAAATGTATGTCGTATCGAGATCGAGGCCGCGAACCACAAAACTGACTTCCCTCTTTTATCGAACCTGCGACCTTCATGCTTCAAGAACTTAGGTGGCGTTTGGTGCATTACTTTTCAGATTACTAAGCAATCTAGATTACCTTTCAGATAGATTGTCACTAAAAATATTGCCTGTAATGTAGAATATAGTGTTTGGTATGCACAACTAATGTTATGATAAGAGTGCTAGAATTCACATAGACATATTTGGTATAACAAATACATTACCAAGTAATGCGATATACTTTGCGAAAATACCATTTTCACAAATATATTATAATTAATCATATTATATACTATTATATATATATATATATATATAGGTATGTATATATATAATATAATAATAATAATAATTATAGTAATAATATTATATTATATTATATTATATTATATTATAGTATATTATATTATATTATATTATATTATATTATATTATATTATATTATATTATATTATATTATAGTATAATATTATTATATTATAATAATAATATAACATTATATTATTATATTATTATATTATATTATATTATATATAATATTAAAAATAATGTAATATAATATAACATAATATAATAATATAATATAATAATATAATATAATATTGTAATATTATATTATATTATTATAATAATATTATGTCATGGGAGAAGTCGTGGGAGAAGCAAAGAACTTGTAAAAAAGCTAGAGTTCAAGGAGGGCAATTTTGTCATAAAAATTAATTCAAGATTACCACTTCAGAGGTAATCCACATAGACACCTCTCAATTGAGCAATCTAGATTACCACTTTGATGGCAATCTATATTACCAAGGCAATCCACAATACCAAGGCAATCCACAATCCACAATACCAGCCAAGCCAGCAGCCGGCCCTCTCCCTCTTTCCCCTTGGAGCCGCCGCCACCCCAGAGCCGAGCCGCCGCCTGAGCTAAGCCCCTTTCCCTCTCTTTCTCTCTTCCTTCCCTCTAGATCCGAGCCGAGAGGAGCTAGCCGAACCCAACCCCTCTCCCTTCCTCTCTCCCTTTCTCCTCAAGCCGGCGGCTTAGGAGGAGCCGCCGCCTGTCCCCTTCTTCCTTGGGCTTGAGCCACCAAATTTCGGGGCCGAAATCGGAGGCCGTCGATTGGATTTTCTTCTTCAATCATCTTTCTAAATTTGGTGAGTGGTTTACCCTCTCTCTTCAGTTTTTTGTTCGAATTCTTGAAGCCGTTCTTGGTGGCTCGGCGTTTATGTTTTGTTCTTGATTTGTTTTTTGAGTTTTTGCTGTATTTCTTGGAATTCGTGTTTGAGGAGACCCAAATCTCTCCCTTATGGGGCTCGGCAGCCCTAGCGTAAACCTAGGGGTGCTCGGCCAAGGGAGAAACTGGGGTCACCCTCAAGGTGTTAGATGAAAAGCCCGAATGAGCCTTCTTGTTTCCTTGACATGAAAATCTTGATCTTTTCTCCTAGTTTGAGTTCTTGATATGTGGATTGCATGCTTGCATTAAATATGTGATTTGTGGGTAGAAATCATGATTAGGATCAAGATCTTGTAATATATGCAATGGGGATTCTTGAGAAGGGGGATTTTTAATCTTGATATTATTTCTTGATTAAAGCATGGTAGATTCTTTTTTTTATCTTGATTAAAAAGCATGAATTCTGTGAAAAAAATCTTGAGATTAGTATTCTGACCTAAAGATAATTAAGGAGCTAATTTCTATAAATTTTCGGATCTAATTTCATGATATGCTGAAATTGTATGTTGCTGGAATTTTATGCTGAAATGTTGAATCTGTGCTGTTTTTAGATTATTTGTTGTGGTGTGTGTATTTCTGTGCATATAGTCGCGTAACCTATCGTTTCGATTAGAAAACATAGTTTGGAAATGTAGGACACACTTTGGAGACTAGATTCGGGTTAGACACATCAGTTCTGGGCAGAACAGTGACCTAAAACAAAACCCTAATCTTGGTGAACAAAATTTCAATTACATAATAAAAATTGGGTTAAGGGTGAACATAATCTGTTATGAACCAACTTATAAAGTATGCATGAAATAAAACCACATGGTTCATGACATTGCGGATCTAAGAGATAGGGGTCGGGTATGGAGTGTTGAGACACTTCCTAATGAGGACACCCCAGGACACCGTAGAAGAGTCTTGACTTAATGATGTGTCATATCCTTGCGAATGGCGGAGCGGCTCGATTAGGAGCTGGATTGCGGGCTAAGCCTGGGAGGTTGGATGACTAATTCCCAACCTGCAGAACAAGTTCGGAGGGCCTTTTCCGATTGTTCTGAATTGGCCTCGTGGGATAAGTTCGGAGGGCCTACCCGATTATCCCCGAGGTGGTTTTTAAAGAATAAGTTCGGAGGGCCTTTCCCAATTATTCCTGTGATGTCTTAGAAGAGTAAGTTCAGAGGGCCTGCCCAGTTACTCTTGTGATATCATGTCTCGCGGAGTAAGTTCGGAGGGCTTTTCCCAATTGCTCCCGAGGTTCCTTATACTAGGATAAGTTCCGAGGGCCTTCCCGATTATCCTAGTATGTCTTGTTGCCTTCGGGCATGGTAGGCTTCGGCCTGATGTTTCTCCACTGTTGGAGGGTAAGATGCCTTGGGGCATGTGTGACCCGTTGGCCTGTTGGCTAGTCACACCTTCTTGACTTTACCTTCTATAAAGATAGATTTTCATTCTTGTTATCTATGTGATATTTATTTGTGAGGGTTGGTAGAACCGCTCGCTAAGTTCTTTATACTCACCCATTGTCGTTTGATTTTTGTTTTGTAGAGCCTGACCAGTGTGGTGGGTTGGTTGCACTTGGCGCCGCTGGAGGGCAGAGGAGCCGCTTGATCTCATAGCAGTCCTAGATAGGGTCGTAGTTGAGTCTTTTGGTAGTAGTCATGCACTTGTATTAGTTTGATTTGGAGTTGTAGCCCTGAGGGCATTTATGTCATTTATATCAGACTTTATTATATCGGAACTTTTGAATTGTTGAACTTAAAATGTTATTTCCGCACTTTTCATTTCATTTGAGTTGAACTCTGTTTTGGTTCGCTTTTCATTGAAATAAAACTTGTTATTTCTTTTCTGCTACATTTTATTGGTTGAGTTGGCATATGCATGGTTTAGGCTGCGGGGTATAGCCACGTATACCCTGGCCGGTCACGTGACTCTAAGTTGGGGCGTGATAATGTGGTATCAAAGCATGTGGTTCAGTCTGACTACGACCAAGAGTTGTCACCGTATAGGGCATTGCTAGCATGTTAGTATACAGTAGGGGTAGGGGTGGCAATTTTATCCGCATCCGCTAACTAAAAACCGCATCCGCACCGTATCCGATCCATATCCGCAAGTAAAAATGGATATGGATACGGATACGGATTTAGGAACTTATATCCGCGCGGATATGGTGCAGATACGGATATGGCTGTGTATCCGTACTGTATCTGCATTGCCTATTCGCATCCCTGAATTACTATTTTGCCCATATAAGTTATTAATATATATAAGAGCTCTATGGTAATTTCATGTCAAGATTAATTTTGAAGTATATTATATATTTGTTTTGGATCAATGAATTGATAATTTATTGATTTTTTTAATTAAATATATAATTTTAATATATTTTTATTAAATACGGTGCGGATACAGATGCGATGCGGATATCCGTATTTGAAGCGGTGCGGATATGGATATCCATATTCACATCCGTAGCGGATACGGATGGGCGGATATGGGGTGCGGTGCGGATACGGATAATCCAATATCCGCACCGTATCCGCTCCGTTGCCAGCCCTAAGTAGGGGCATGCTATGAGATCAATGGGCTAAGTCTGCACCTCAGTGCAACTTGTGGTTTATTTATTTAACGACTTAGGGTGAATTGAATTGTTTAAAATTTGATATTTTCTTTCTGGTGATTCCAGATCGATGGAGGCTTTTGATGCCGCAAGGAGCGCTAGTGACAGCAACTCTTCTAAGCACTGAGGCCGAGGCCGAGCTCGGGGCCGGGGTCGTGGGAGACCACCACAGTCCCGAGAGGATGTGGGACAGGATCCCATGGTTGTTCAATTGCATGCCCGAGTGGCTCAGCTGACTGAGGCGTTCTGCAGGGAGAAGGAGTTGAGGCAGCAGCCACAACCAGTACTGGCAGCACCCGCAGCACCAGAGTTGGTCTAGCCAGTAGCACCGGTGGTCAGAGCCCCAGAGCACCTTCTTATGCAGATTTCATCGCATTCAGGCCACCGAAGTATACAGGGACAGATCAGCGGGTGGAGGTCACCAGTTTCCTGGGAGATTGCTATGAGCTGTGCAGGGAGCTTGGTTGTTCTTCTGAGACGACTGCTCGACTGATTGGGTTATAGTTGAGAGGACCAACTAAGGATTGGCTCTATACCTGGAGGGACCACCGAGCAGCAGATGCACCGCCCCCAACTAGGGAGGAGTTTAGAGCTGCTATGGTGGAGAAGTACCTACCGATGACCGTCCGGGACAGGCGGGCAAAGGAGTTCGAGCTACTGCGTCAGACGGGTAGCATGTCAGTATCAGATTATGAGATGCAGTTCACACGACTCTCGAAGTACCATCCCACCTTGATTGCCACAGAAACCGCCAGGGTCAAGAGGTTTGTTGAGGGACTGAGGCCGCAGATTACCAGACTGGTCCATTACACGGAGGAGACTTCATTTGCCCAAATCGTTGATGAGGCACTTCGGATGGAAGCACTGGTACCGACAGACAAGCATGATGGGCCTCATAAGAAGAAGTTTCGGCCCCAGCATTTAGGGGGTCGGCCAGCTCATTCTGAGGGTACTTCTCAAGGCAACGTATCCGCCGCAGGGCGGAGGTCATAACAGTTCCAAGGGTCCAGGATCAGGAGCATCATCTGGGCCACAACAGTGTAACCAATGTTACAGGAGGCACTGGGGGACTTGCTGGGGACAATCAGAGGGATGTTTCAGTTATGGGCAGACTGGGCACTACAAAAAGGATTGCCCTAGCAACGGCAGTCAGCAGCCTAATCAAACTAGAGGAAAGGCACCGATGTCAGTGGGTTCTGTAGCTTAGAGGGGTCAGACTCAGGGAGGAGGCCAGCGAGCTGGTCGTTCAGAGAGGCCCACTGCACGAGTGTTTGCTATGAACCAGGAGGGCACTAAGGTGTCCAGGACAGTAGTGTCAAGTAACCTTACTATTGGTTCCGCTATTACTTATGTCTTGTTTGATTCGGGTGCTACGCACTCTTTCGTGTCTACTTTGTTTGCTGCTAAGTTGGTAGGGGTACCTTCTGTGCTTGATTTGCCCCTTGTGGTGTCTACACCTACGGGTGTTTATGTGGTGGCAGAGATAGTCTTTCGAGACTGCGAGGTTGTCATTTGTGGGCATGTGTTGATGGCCGATTTAACACTCCTGCCGATGTTGGAGCTTGATGTGATCTTGGGCATGGACTGGTTGCGGACCATTTCGCCTCAGTAGATTACAGGGCTAAGACTATGACCTTCAGTTACCCGGATTGCCCCAGTTTACCTTCTAGGGTGAGGGAAGGGGTGAGTCGTTGATAGTGATTTCAGCTCTTAGAACCCAAAAGTTACTCTTTGGCGGATGTCAGTCCTTTTTGGCCTTTGTGTCAGTGGCAGAGGACGGTGAAGGCGCGGCCACGGACATCGGGGGGACGCCCGTGGTATACGGGTTCTCTGATGTGTTCCCAGAGGAGTTGTCAGGGTTACCTCCAGATAGTGAGATCCAATTCTGTAATGATTTGCAGCCAGGGGTGAAGCCGATCTTCATTCCACCATATCGGATGGCACCAGCTGACTTGAGGGAGTTGAAGTCCCTATTGCAGGAGCTGCTTGACTTGGGTTTCATTCGCCCCACTGTTTCACCTTGAGGTGCTCCAGTGCTCTTTGTAAAGAAGAAGGATGAGTCCATGCGAATGTGCATTGATTACCGGTAGCTTAATAAGGTAACAGTAAAGAATCGATATTTGTTGCCCAGGATTGATGACTTGTTTGATCAGCTTCATGGAGCTCAGTGGTTTTCTAAGATTGACCTGCGATCAGGGTATCATCAGTTGAGGATTCGGGACAATGACATCCCCAAGACTACTTTCAGGTCGAGGTATGGGCACTTTGAGTTCCTGGTGATGTCCTTCGGGATGACTAATGCACCTACAATATTTATGGACCTGCTGAACCAAGTGTTTAAGGAATAACTGGATAAGTTTGTGATTGTGTTCACTGATGTTATTTTGATTTATTCCAAGAGCAAGGAGGAGAATGCTAAGCACTTGGGGGTAGTTCTCGAAACTCTCAGGGAGCACAGATTGTATGACAAATTCTCCAAGTGTGAGTTCTAGCTAGAGAGTGTGGGGTTTCTTGGCCTTGTGATGTCCAAGGAATGAATAAAAGTGGACCCTGCAAAGATTGAAGCAGATCAGAATTGGAAGAGGCCGACTAATGTCTCGGAGATTTGTAGTTTTCTGGGGTTGGCAGGTTATTACAGAAAGTTTGTGAAGAATTTCTCCAGGATTGCAGCGCCATTGACCTGCCTCACCCAGAAGAAGGTCAATTTTGAATGGGACAGTAAGTGCGAGGAGAGCTTTCTGAAGCTCAAGGACCACTTGACGTTGGCACCAGTTCTAGCAGTACCTTCGGGGTCGGGAGGGTTTGTGGTTTATTGTGATGCCTCCCGGGTCGGCTTGGGTTGTGTGCTGATGTAGAATGGCAGGGTGATAGCTTATGCCTCCAAGCAGTTGAAGGTTCACGAGAAGAATTACCCAACCCATGATCTTGAGCTGGAGTGGTGGTGTTCGCATTGAAGCTGTGGCGTCACTACCTTTATGGCGAGGCTTGTGAGATATACACTGATCATAAGAGCCTCCAGTATTTGCTCACCCAGAAGGAGTTGAACCTAAGGCAGAGAAGATGGCTTGAGCTGTTGAAGGACTATGACTGCACGATCATGTACCATCCAGGGAAGGCTAATGTAGTAAGTGATGCTCTGAGCAGGAAGTTCATGGGCAGTCTGGCGTATTTGGCAGTCAGGAGGAGGCCGTTGGCTCCGGATTTGGCCCTTTGTTTGGATGGCGGAGTAGTCTGGTCAGTATCGGATTCTAGTGCGCTGGTGGCTCACTTGAGAGTGCAGTACACATTGGTTGACATGCTGCGGGCAGCGCAGGAGGAGGATGCCTTTTGTGCACTCACTAAGGATCTGGCCAAGAGAGGAGATGAAGATAATGGGTTCAGTGTGGACTCGGAGGGCGTCCTGAGGTTTAAGAACAGGATAGTGGTGCCAGATCTGGCCAAGGTTTGCAAGCAGGTACTAGAGATGGCTCATCGGTCCACATACACTACGCATCCGGGAGCCACGAAGATGTATTGGTGGAAAGGCATGAAAAGAGAGGTGGCCGAGTTCGTGTCTAAGTGTTTGGTGTGTCAGCAGGTGAAGGCTGAGCATTTGAAGCCGGCAGGGTTGCTCCAGAACTTAGAGGTACCGGAGTAGAAATGAGAGAAGATAACCATGGATTTCATGACTGGGTTGCCAAAGTCCGGGAAAGGCAATGATTCTATCTGGGTAGTGGTGGATCGCCTAACCAAGATGTCGCACTTCATACCAGTCAGGACGACATTTTCAGTTGAGAAGTATGCGAGGTTATTCTTGGATCGGATTGTCACTTATCATGGAGTTTCGGTTATAATCATCTCAGATCAGGGTACTCAGTTCACGGCTCAATTTTGGCAGTCTTTCCATGAGGCATTGGGTACTCAAGTTCGGTTAAATATTGTATTTCACCCTTAGATAGATTGTCAGTCAGAGCGGATTATTCAGACATTGGAGGACATGCTGACGGCATGTGTCCTAGACCTAGAGGGCAGTTGGGAGAGGCACTTACCTCTGATTCAGTTTGCCTACAATAATAGTTACTATAGCAGCATTGGGATGGCCCGATTTGAGGCGTTGTATGGGTGGAGATGCAGGTCGCTTGTACGTTGGTTTGAGGCAGGGGATTCCCTTATGATGGGACCTGATCTGGTGGAGGAGGCTGTGGAAAAAGTGAAGCAAATCAGAGAAAGGTTGTTAGCAACTTAGAGTCGCCAGAAGATGTATGTTGACGGAAAGGCCAGGGAGGTAGAGTTCGCTGAAGGGGACATGGTGTTCCTCAAGGTGTCCCCTATGAAAGGGGTGGTGAGGTTTGGTAAGAAAAGAAAGCTAAGTCCTAGGTTCATTGGGTTGTTTCCTATTCTCAAGCATAGGGGAGCTGTGGCTTACGAGTTGGCCTTACCTCCTAGTATGGACCGAGTACATCCGGTGTTCCATGTATCTATGCTGAAGAAGTACATTCGGGATGAGTCCCATGTGATCGAGCCCACCGTAGTGGAGGTGGATTCAGCAGTCTCTTATGAGGAGCGGCCAGTTGAGGTGCTAGACTGGCAGATCCGGAAGTTGAGATCCAAAGGAGATATATCCCCTTAGTTAAGGTCAGGTGGGAGCACCATTCCGGCCAGGAGGCAACGTGTGAGGTGGAGCGGGATATGAGCGAGCGTTATCCTTCATTATTTGATGATTTGGTGAGTCCTTAATTTCTTTTCTGAAATTCGAGGATGAATTTTCTTTAAGGAGTGAGGATTGTAATATCCTAGATATTTAATTTTATTATTTTCCTCTTATATTGTGTTTGCTAACCTAACGGACTAGTTCGTGGTCGAGCCGAGTCGACTCATGGTCCGGTGCGAGCTTGCGAGCTCGGGTAAGTAGGATATGAAATTTATGAATTTAGGCTTGAGTAGTTAAAATTATTTAATTTGATATTGTGTGAGCATAATTATTAATTATGTTCATGTGGGTGTATTTAATTAATTGCTTTTGTATTAGAATAAGTTTAATTAAGTTAATTTAAGTTAGCGGGTTCGGATTCGGTTTAAGTTGGATGCGGGTTGGATAAAAGATTAGAGGGGTTAGGGTTGAGGAGGGAGTATAAAACCCCCTCCCCTTGGTTGTGGCTCCTATTTTTGGAGCCACCCAATATTGTGAGAGAAGAGAGCCAGCCGCCAGCCAAGCCAGCAGTCGGGCCTCTACCTCTTTCCCCTTGGAGCCGCCGCCACCCCAGAGCCGAGCTGCCGCCTGAGCCAAGCCCCTTTCCCTCTCCTTCTCTATTCCGTCCATCTGGAGCCGAGCCGAGAGGAGCCAGTCGAAGCCAGCCTCTCTCCCTTTCTCCTCAAGCCGGTGGCTTGGGAGGAGCCGCCGCCTACCCCCTACTTGCTTGGGGTTAAGCCGTCGGATTTCGGGGCCGAAATCGGAGGCCGTCAATTGAATTTTCTTCTCCAATCATCCTTCTAAAGTAGGTGACTAGTTTACCCTATTTTTGTTAGAATTCTTGAAGTCGTTCTTGGCAACTCGGCGTTTATGTTTTGTTCTTTTAAAGATAGCATTTTCCAAAGAACAAAAAATACAATTCATGACTTTTGTATTTGATTCAAATCTATTTATTTGTTTTTGGGTCCATGCATTCATGTTTTTCTTAGGTTCAATATATTTAGTCTTTACCATGTCAAATACACCTAAACCTTGAGTCTTTAGAAAAGTGTACATTCTACTCTTCCAAAGACCAAAGTTAGACTCATCGAACCTAGAAGGTATAGATGCTACCAACTCTAGTATCATTTCCAGATCGAGACTAGATGTAGAGGAGATGGTGAAATCTCAATCTACGACCTGCTCTGATATCAAATGGCCACACTAGAGGGGCATGAATAATGTGTTAACTAAATCAATTAGCCTAAATTCAATTCTAATCATTTCTTAGATTACTTAGGCAATTCACAATTGAAAGATTAAATGCGAAAGAAATTAATAATAAAGCAATTAACACAAACAGAGTATCAATGCTAACACAAAGATTTATACTGGTTCGGCCCCAATGCCTACTCCACTACCTAAGCACCGCGCTTAGGATTTCACACCCAAATCCACTAAATTACGAGTAGCTTACAATCGATGACTTAATTTACACTGGAAAGACACAACTCTCACATTGAAGGCACTTCCATACCGGGAAGTATACCGCCTTCCTACCGAGTGAGCTTTCCCACCTCAATTCCTAAGACCTACTCCTAACTTAGTTTACACAAGTGGGTTTACACCTTCGTTGCTAACAGGATTGAGATTGAGGTGAAGTAAGTTAAAGTAAAAACAAATCACAATGAAAGCACCTCTTATTCTTAATCACAAGACCCAACACTCAGTCTTCTTACAAGCTCAAGTAAGTTAAAGTAAAAACAAATCAAAACAAATCAATTACAAGAAGAAGGTGAAGAGAACTTATCACAATGAAAGCACCTCTTATTCTTGAGCCCTCCAATGAAGAACACTTGAGATTGAGGGATCAAGAGCTAGGTTAAATGGATTTGATCAAGAGAGAGCTTAGAAGATGCTAAAGATCACTCTTTGAGGCTTAGAAGCATCATTAACTCCTTGGGAGAGAGTTTGGGGTGGGTATTTATAACCCCCCAAACAAAGGGCTGGTCAACAGGCATATTTCTGCATGTTGTCGATGCCCAATCACTTGTTGGTTGATCGTTGGTCGACCGATCGAGCGACCGCCGAGCGACCGAAGGCCTACTGCCACTTTATGGCAACATTCGGTCGACCGAATTGGCTACCGCCAATTCTTGACCTCATTCGGTCGATCGACCAGTCGATCGAACCTGGGTTGAGCTTTTTTTTCCAGCTTTCTTCTTGCGCGCTTCATTTCCGGGTTCCGGCCTTCAGCGTGCATCAACTTGGAGAGATTTTCATGTGTTCTCTAGAATCGTCCATGGCGTCTTCGGTGCACACGTCAAACTTCTATAAGTCATCGTAAATGTACGCCGTATCGAGACCGATGTCTTTTATCAAACCTACGACCTTCATGCTTCAAGAACTTAGTTAAAAAGACTTGGTTTGTTATCATCAAAATAATCATGAAGAGAATAGAGCACAAGGGAGAAACCCTCGGCCAACAACGGGGGTCGCCACATCGGGATCGAGCCGTGCTCAAGCCGGTCCCGGGCTGAGCTCGGTCCAGTCTTGGGCTGAGCTCAGGCCAGCCCAGTGCCAGGCGTAGCCTGGTGCAGCAGTGCCAGGCCGGCTTAGCCTAGCGCTGGCCAGGCTAGCTAGGCATAGGCGCGGTCCAGCCAAGCCGCAGACCTTCTATACTAAGCTGGCCTACTAGTTATCATGCTATAAGGCCGAGTCGGACCAACATCCCTGGCCCGAGCATGATTTTATCATGTCGGGCTATCAGACCAAGACAAAATTACTAGACCTAGATACGATGATGCAAGTTGCAAGTGTAATTGCAACTTCTATTTGCGGCCAACCAAACGCCCCCTAAATGTTCTCTTAAATACGTAAAAGTGTGGGTCGGGCTTGGACTGAACCGATCACTCTATGAGATCGAACTGGGACTGACCATGCTTGTCCCGACCCGTGGACCAAGCCCGACTCTAGCTCGAGTTCGACCACGGTCGTATTTTTTAAAAGCTCTTAATAAGTTATTTAATAACTTAAAAATACTTAAATAACTATCTATTTCATTATTGTTTATTTATTTAATGATATTTTATTTTTTTTACATATTTTTAGTATTTTTTCAATTTTTGAAATTATTTTTTATTTTTAAAAGTAGTTTTTATTTATTTTTGAATCTACTCGAACCTAGTCCGAGCCCAAGCATTCAGGCCACGAATTGGGCTGGTCGACCCTAAAAACCTTCATGTCGTGTCGAGGAGGACCCAAAGATGATCAAGCCCAATGGAGCTCGAGCTTAGGCCGACCCAAGCCTAGCTAAAAACCCTAACATCCTACCACATTATTTTTTATCATATGATTTTTTGCAAAATAGCACTGAAGAAAACTTCAAGATTTGTGCACACCTACCAAAGTTTGAGTTGGCACTAAGCCAAGAAAAAGCCTCTGAGAACATGTCCCCTCCCATACGGTACTATAGTATATATATTTTAGAGTAAATACCTAAAAAAATACAAACTTTGGCTGTTTTCTCATTTTTAACAAAAACTTTTTCCGTTAGCAAGGAAATACACCAACTTTCATTCTGTTACCACGTTTAGCATGCCTCATCAATTTTGACGAATTTGATTAATGTGGCACTTAACGGCGATGACGTGGCAAATACTTATCCTACGTAAATTATTATTTTATTATTTTATTATTTTAATCAATTTTATTATTATTATTTTATTAAAAAGTTTTATTATTATTATTCTTCTGCTTTGCTTCCTCCTCATCTTCTCTTTCGCCATCCAGACGATCCTAAGCTTCTGGCGGGACAACAACACCTCCCATCCGGTGGTGGCAGTGCTCTCCACCGAGAACTCTCGGCTGCAAGAGGTGGCGGCAGTGCCGTCGGCGTGCAGGTTCCACGAAAAATCCAATGGCAACTCGACAAGCACCACATGAACCCCCGCCTTTAGCAACCAAGGACAAGAATCGAAGCTTGGGATCTTAAAGTGTGAGCGGGAGTCGAGAGAGGAATAAGAAAAAGCTTGTCTCCTACTTTTCCTTTCTCACTTGAAAGCAACCGCAACCTCACTCTCCCTCGTGCTTCTCCTTTTGTCACACCCCAACTGAGGGTAGTATGACCGGCCAGGGCCTACATCCTGCCCTGTAGCCTACTATCTACACTGACATTAAGAAAACCAAGACATATAGAATGAAAGAAATCTCAACATACATTATAAAAAGTTTTCAAGTCACAATCTATAAGTTTTCAAAAACAAGTAGAAACATCAACATCAAATAATTGAATGTTCAAGTAACAAGTTTTACAATTCTTTTCAATTACGACTGTCAATGCAGAAACAAAACCAACATAACTAAGCACTAGTCTAAGACTCAAGGACGCCACTACAAGATACGGCACCGCCTCCCGCCCTTGGGTCTAAAGTTAGTGTGGCTCCCCTTGGGTCTAACGTCAGCGTTGCTCACTCACGCAGTATCAAGACCCAAAATCCACTCGCCGGGTCGGGACCAACTTGCCAAGTCGGTACACTTCTCGGCTTGGCCATCGCACATCAACAAGCACAACCACAATCAATATCCATGCACAGAACGCACAAGTCCATAAAGAATATTTTCTACCAATAACCGGGGTATGCGTCTACGCACCCCAACTCGACCCTCTCTTGGGTCTAACCTCTTGGCTCTATGTTTCATCACCCAATTTATTGCCACTACCGCTCAGTGCAGCATTGGGAGCCTCCATTACACTATCACAGAAAAAAAAAAAAAAGTTTCCTGTCACATAATAAATTTTTAACATAAGCTTTTAAAAGTTACTAACCGCATGGTGCGCTGAGTGCAGGAGTGGTCGCCCAATCTCGTAGCATAACTATACCGTATGTCGGCACGCTAGCATATGCCTCATACGGTACCCAACACTGAGTCATAGACAAGACCTAACCTAGTGCTCTGATACCAACTTTGTCACACCCCAACTGAGGGTAGTGTGACCGGCCAGGGCCTACATCCTACCCTGTAGCCTACTATCTACACTGACATTAAGAAAACCAAGACAATTGACGCCGAGATTCACGCCTGCATGGAAACACTAAAGGCGCTGAAAATTCACTATCTGGATCAAAAGGAGATCACACTACGGACTGACTGTCAAGCGATCATTAGCTTCTATAACAAGTCAGCACAAAACAAGCCATCCAGAGTATGATGGATAAACTTCATCGACTTCTTAACTGGGACCGGAGTACACATCAATATTGAACACATTGATGGAAAGCAAAACGTCCTAGCAGACTCGCTGTCAAGACTTACCTTGAACCTGATAACTACCAAAGATTGTGAGCGAATGGACAGCTACTTGGCAATGATCGAAGAAGCTGTCAAGGAAGTAACCGCCAAACCCCTAAAAGAGGCTGAAGAACAACTGGAGAAAGCAATCCTTGCGATTGCTTCTCAGATCAACTGAAGAAAGAATACAGCGGGAGTGGTGGACCGCTCAACAAAGCCTGCCACACTATAATAATAATTAATTTTCATCATTTTTAGTTGTTTTGCAGAACCATGGTGTTGGAAGCACTTAAGGATTTGGTACTAAGCAGCAGCATAGCAAGGCCGCAAACTAAGAAGGATGTCTCCTCGGCCCAATTCTGGGGAACGCTTTGCGGGACCACAGGACTTCAAGAGCTCGAACGACTAACCGGTGATCTCCTGTTCACTTACCCCAGGTCACTACAATGGGAGCAGCAAACCAGGGCAAGAGTTGGGAGAATACGTAGGGACCAAGCCCAAAAGGCCTTAGAAGAACTGGAAGCCCTCCTTGCCATGACGTACCTACAAAAAGCCCGACTCGAACAATGGGCTAGCAAAGATAACTGGGCCAGAGATGCCATTGGGCCTGTAAATAACAACATCATGACTCTCGTCCAATGCCATGATGCCCTCGGGCGATACATGCAAAGCCACGAATACTAAAGGACGAGCATCACGTGGATGATCCAGCTTTCGGCACCACCTTTTGACCAATATCCCAATAATTATGTTCAATTATTGTACTAGTGTTGGGCAATAGATGCCCAAATAGTCCTAAATAGTCTTCCCACTTGTGGAAAGCCTTCTTTTAGTGGACGATGGGGCCCACTGCGCACCCGCACTAAAGATGAGCTTCCTTGGGGAGGAAGCAACCCTAGTTGATTTTCCTTAGGAAGGAAGCAACCCTTGGGTTATAAATAAGCCCTTAGATTGAAGTTGCAGGACACACTCGCCTAACGAGGAGTTCTACTCTTCCTTTTGTAAAATCTCTTCCATTTATAAAATCCCTAGAAGTTATCAACTCCGCGCTCTCAGCAGCCAGCAGTTGGTACCGATTCGTATTCCGCTATTTACTTGGTATCAGAGCTTGGTTAAATTTCTTCACAAAGGTATTCTTCTTATGGTTGAGTAATTTCACTATTCTAGTTTGTAGGGAAGGCTTGCTATTACTAAAACTGAACATTGATTTGCAAAACTTAAGGCCGAACATTTAGGAGACGTGTACTTAGAATAGGCGATAAAGAGGGAAAAGTACTCAAGAGGAGGAAAAAGTACCATTACGTTCGTAATTCTAAGAAGGCACCTAAATGGATGGCCGAAAGATTTGTAACCAATCTCTAGAT
This sequence comes from Canna indica, assembly GCA_034359265.1. Classification (NCBI taxonomy): domain Eukaryota; kingdom Viridiplantae; phylum Streptophyta; class Magnoliopsida; order Zingiberales; family Cannaceae; genus Canna; species Canna indica. The sequence continues at coordinate 44,681,132 of CP136890.1, read as the reverse complement.
GGTATAGCAAAGCTAGAACTACAAACTTAGAGTACCTTAACTTAGCAAAGAATCCTAAGCTGAAGAATCTATATGCAATTATACTTCAACTGTATAAGATAGACTTTGTTTACTATCCAAAGTCTCTTTGAAAAGCTCCAACAAAATCTGAAGGGATACATATGAGCGATTGGCGACTTACAGCCAACAGCTCTACATATCAAGAAGCTCTAAAGGCCACAGAAACTTTAGGACAGCCTGCTGAAGGCTTTGTGAAACCTACTGAGTAACACAGAAACTATCCCAGACGTTATTCAAACAGCTGAACACCCTAATTCAGCCGACAGTAAAAATTAAAGAAGATCTAGAGGATCTAAAAATCGCAGTCTGGAGGCTTGAGACAGTCAAAGCACCTGCATCACCTGACAATCTAGCCACTTCAATTGAAAACCTGCAAAAGGACCTGCAAAAGCTGAGCCTAGGAGGACCAAGCGAGGCAAAGATTCCGAAAACCTCTGGCAAAATCTACGTATTCAAAAACCCAAAAGACATTTAACGCAGAAAGAAGAAAAGCAGCATGAGTATCTCACGCACTGAGACGGTAGCGCCAAGACCTTCAATCTCAGGCAGAGAAACTAGCCTACAGCCCACTGTAGAAGACCAGATAAGAGGCTACATATTAAGAAGCCGACTAAGACACGAAGCACAGAGATTGTCAAGAGGCGGCCAGATATTCAGAAGGAGCCTTGAATCTCAGTTAAATCCAGAGGCAGAGTTGAGTATTTCTCAACAAAGAAGAGCCCAACAAGTGCCTGCAGAAACTTTGTATCAAGCAGGTTGGGCAGAGCGAAACCACAGGGTTTACCAACACTATTCAGATGAAAGAGTGCTGGTAACTGAAGGGTCCCAGATTGAACTACCATTCATAACGAACCAAAGCTTCAACCACCTCGACCAAGCAGGCCTACAGCATCTCCACATAGGCATGATTATGATCAGACTCCATACCCTGCATAGAAGAAGTGCAGGGGTAAACACGCTGGTATTACTCAGGGATACCAGATGGACAGATGATCGGGCAATAATAAGCTCGATGGAAATGGACTTAACAAATGGTACGCAACTAGCGTACACAACTCCGGATATGACCCTGAGTATCCGTGACTTCAGAGATCACATCTAGTTAGTACTACAAACTCATGGGTACGAAGGATGGCGAAACGGAGAAAGCAACCTACTGCTCTCAAGATCGTTAATCGTAAGATTGTCAAACACGAGCCACACCAACTTCAGATATAACGTACAACACGTGGCAGATCACCTAGCTAGCCGAGGAGTTAGAGCTATCCCAGGACAATTACATACAACTGCCAGCCTGCAGGGCAGGCAATGGATAATTAGACTAGCAGCAACGACTGCAGTACAGAACCCCCAAGTGGCAAGGTTTAGATCAAGATCTGATAGATCGGTCTCTATCCGATTCACCAACTACATGCAACCAAGACCAGCCACAGAGATCACCGTGGGCGACCTCGATGAAGAGCTAATTGAGGGAGAAGTAGCCCTCATGATGACGTGTGACTGGGATGAATCAGAAGATGAGTTTGACGATGAAATGGCAACAATCCAACAACTCCTAGAGGCTCAAACAAATTCAGAAAATGAGTCTTCCCTTCCCATATGGGATAACTCAGATGAGGATGATGAAGAATGGTCAAATCCAATCGCGAAAGTATGCAGTTATCCTCACTGCAGCTTTGTGCAAACATTGCGAAGCCAACAAGCTACAGGAGCTCTACTTGAGCATCCATGGGGTTCAAGGTAGGCGTTGATGAGAAAAGGCTCTTCTTGCTTCTCTTCCAACAGTTGGAAGAGTCATAGCGGGTTCTACATTGGCTTGGACATGGTCGCCATTGAAACTGTTGCTCGACTACTCTCGCCTCGACGACGACGAGAAATCTGTGTCGGGAATATATCCAAGTGTCCTCCTCGACGGTGATGACGACGAGCGCTTCCCCGGCGACAATGATGAGCTCCGCCCTGACGGCGATAACGAGCTCCTCCCCAGCGGCGACGACAAGCTCTTCCCCGTCAACAACGACCAGCTCCTCCCCAGTGACGACGACCAGCTCCTCCCCGGCGACAACAACCAGCTCTTCCCCGCCGACAACAACGAGCTCCTCCCCAGCAACGACGATGAGCTCCTCTCCATGGAGTGCAATCACGGCTTGGCCGCCTAGACCCCCGCGCGCCAGCGTCAAGGTCTTTGAGAAGGACCACATCATCATTCTCATATAAAATTATCAATTTGTCTTTTTTGCATTAAATACTTGCCGTGTAGGATAAGTATTTGCCACATCGTCGTCATTAAGTGCTACATCAGCCAAATCCGTCAAAATTGATGGGGCGTGCTAAACGTGGTAACGGAATGAAAGTTGATGTATTTCCTTGCTAATGGAAAAAAATTTCTTAAAAATGAGAAAACGGCCAAAGTTCGTATTTTTTGTAGGTATTTACTCTATATTTTATCCAAAAAGTAAACTTATATTAAAAGCTAGCGAGAGCTAGGCCCAAAAATATCGTTCGACAAAATAGCCTCCAACTTCGAGGGGTGGATGGAGGCACACCATGTCATCCTTACAGAGACGTGCCCGATTTGCTGCCCAATGGGTAGCTTTGTTTCTTTCTTGAAAACAAAAAGAGAAACCAACTACATTACACTTCAAACGTGACAACAAAATATCAGATACATAAGAGATAGACCCAGGGGCCTATAAGTTCATGTTAATTATACCACCTGATAAGAGCTTGTAGCGGATGAGCAGAAACCATCACTATTGCGAGTTACAAACCCAATACCTCCTGTAATTTCAAGATAGGAAGCATCATAGTTTATATTAAGTAAATCTAGTACCGAAGGAATCCATTTAACCGAATGGGAAGAGTGATTGATATTGCCCTTAGGTAGTATCTGTTTGTAATAATTCTGAGAGAATGCAAGGATTCGGATCACAATTCCATAGGGTAGGTTGTCTAGCCTCGAACAACAATTCGTTTCTAGCGTGCCAGATGAACTATGAAGTGTTGGCATAAAAGGCCGAAAACCAAGCAGATCAAGGGGGCGAACAAGGGGATAGCCATTCACCAAGCCCACGATTAAGTCGGGAGGCAAAGTCTAAGGCCAAATTTTAAGCTAAGGAGTGACCAAATTTGAGAGGCAAAGTCACATTAAAAGAATAAATGATCGATGGTTTCTAGGGAAATGGAGCTGAAGGGGCATGTATTTATGGAGCCAAGGCCAAGGAACAAGAGGCGTGAGCAAGTTGGCAATCGTTCGTGGAGAAGTTTCCAACAGAAAATACTATAGTATATCACATCATTGCACTTCCCTTCAAAATTAAACTTCTTTTAACGCCAACCAGCAACATGGTGCCGAGGACCTTATGTTCCGAGCAGCCAAATATAGGCTAAACCATTAGCCCTTTTTTGGGTTCGAAATGAAGGAAACAAAGCTCTCCTTGGGGCAAACTTATGACGGGTAGATGGCCAATTAGGACTATGCTAGGATGGGCTTTAAACCGAGTGGATAATATGTTATTAGCACAATATGTTATATACTAAATACAAACAATTTTAATTGCCATAATACTAATATTTAGTATGCTATACACTAATATTTATAAACATTAAACAGACCTCATATATCAAGATGTCATTTTTATTCCAAGGTTCAGAGAAACAATTTATTTACAGAAAATCAATTATACACTCTCCCCTGTGAGGATAAGAAATTGAACACATTTTAAAGAAGAGATAAAGGAGGGTCCCCTGCGAAAATTATGTTATTAACAATAAAAGGATGATTTGTAAAATATATGCAAGGACATGGCAGTTTGAAAATCCTCCTATTTTGTAATTTCCATGGCTTTAAATATCAGCAAGTAAACCATTTTTTGCTAATATAAATACATTTTATTTAGATAAAGTGCATAACATATCAAGTTAGTAATCGTAGTCAGATTAACTAGGAGAAGAAAATATCTTAGACATATCCAATCTACAATGTCCAGCAATAATCTGGCCAAATACAAATCATGTTTGACATTGGGAAATCTCGAAATTACATTTTTTAAAAAATATTATGTAATCGACTTTATGGAGCAACGCTATGCTGAGTGCTTTAAAGTTGTTCTTCGGCAAAGAAATTTGACCTTGTGACCACCAGAGATCGCTTGAACTCAAACTGCATCTGATAAAAAATAGCAGGTTTCAGCCAACTATATTGCATTTCCCCTTCAGAACAAGCCATGGTTTGATGTTTGTAGACAAACAAGATCTCCATCAATCATCTTTGGCAGATAGCATAGCATTCATTGACATTTCTATCTCCTCAAGCGAGCGACCTTTTGTTTCAACTATGAAATATGCTGCAAATGCTGCAGCCATCAAGGAAACCCCACCAAAAGTTCCATAGACAGGCGCCACACCAAATTTGTCCACCAACTCCAAGAAATATAATCCCACCAAGAAGTTGCATATCTAAAATATATTTGCAAAAGGAAATCAAATTACTCAATAACACTGCAAACTTTTACTACTAGATTGAAAAGCAAAAGCTAAAATGGTTGTCGACAAGGTTTTGGTTATGGGTAGATAGATTCATAGATACAGAAAGAGTGGCATGTTGCAACCCAACTATTAGTCATAGTCACAAATCGGGTTCTGCACATGTATGGTCATATCATCAAGTGAAGCTAATTTTAAATTGATAGAGGAATATATGCACGAGGAAGTAATCGCCAAGATGTAGTTCAAGTGAAGTGGCTTTTATATTTATGTACATTATAGAAATTATAAACATAAAAGATATAACAGAACCACATCTTTCATATAATTTGATTTATAACTGAAGCTAGTTGGATCAACACAAAGCCGGGGGAACATGAAAATTTGTTCCTGAATGTTACACCATGACAAAAAACTGAATTGTGGTCCTGAACAAAATTTGACTATTGGTTAAACAAATTAGTTACCTTGGCTTTCTATGAATCAGCTAGATCTAGCCATATCCATTATTAGATTTCTAATGACTTTCTAAATTATAAGCATTACAATGTAATCAAAAAATTATGAAGGGTAAAAAAATTATGAAGCCAATCTTGGACCTAATTGTAGTTACAAGATCAAATATTTGACGGCATGAAGAAAGGGAGAGAGAGCGGAAGAGATCAAACTTGTCATTCTTTGTGCTGGCAACTTCAAGGCTATTCTTCAATCTTCAGTTCAATAGCAATCACTTTGTTAATTTACCAGGTTGAGGATTTCGTTGGCCAAGGTTCCCACAAATTCTTTGTTAAGCTAGAGAGGAGGAGATGGTGTCATCCTCTCGCTCCCCGCCGGGCCCTTCCCCCACCCCCCCACCCCCCAATCGTGTCTACTCCCTTCCCTTCTTCCCTCCCTTTATCTGGAAACTCCTCCACTCTTCCTGCTCATCCACCTTCCTCTTTTCTGGATGCAATGGTGCCCTCTGGTAACTTTAACTCCCATGCTCTCGCAGAAGACGACGCTGGTGGGACGTTGGTTGATCGCATGAAGGGGAAGCTGAAAGGAATAGTGCCCTTGAAAAAATCACATATCGATTTGTTTAGGGACTATTCAAGGGTAATCGACTTAATGAGGCAACTTTTTCTATCATATGCTGCATCTTTATTCATAAAGATTGTGATGAACCCCATGAACCCGGGCAAATGATTCCGAGGTCATGATGAGATCATGTCAGTGAGACTTGGAATCCAGATGCCCGTGTTGTAAATGTTCCTAGTCGTAGGATCACCAATTAGGGGATCGGTGCTTTCGGATATACTAGTGCACTTGGTACATGCCCTATACAATAAGGGGTAGCTAATCCCACAGTTACATATGAGCCGTCATTAATGTACAAGTGCACGTGCTCATTAGGGAATGAGTTCACTGAACGAACTTGCACAAGGAACACAAAATGGAATCCTTACATGAGTGTCAATAGGATGTTCCTCGGGTGATAGTAGGTGCAAGCATCCTTGGACCCGAGGTTGTCATGGTTACCTTGTGAGCGACGACCCATTGCTTTGGTTATATCCCTACGTGACCCTCAGCGTCATGTGTCGGGTATTAGTGGACATGGGGAAGCATTCATGGAGGTAGATATTTCTAACGTTTCATTGTTGAGACGATATCTTGGCGGGTGAAATACATATGAATCAGTATTAGGATTTGACACTTCTTTCGTATCCTAACCGACTTCGGAACATTGTAACCGAGAGATTTAGTTGCATGGTAACTAATCACCGAAGGACGTTCGATCCCTGTAGATTGAACCACACTATCCGAGTAGTCATGACACGTTGCTAGACGTCAATCTTGGCTTATGAGTGGAGTCTCTTACGACCACACTAAAGGGGTTTAGTGGAGGCTCGTAAAATTCGAATAGAAATTGTCCTATCGGATCCGACTCTCTGTTATGCACAACTCATTGTTGGCTTACTGTGGGGCCCAATGGGTCACAGACAACAGGCTAACCTCATAATGGACCTTATGAGATAAAGTCCGAATGCGGCCCTATATGTCCACTAGCATGGACATTCTGCAACTCGATCACGGATCTCGTTTACGGACATGATAGGAAAAATGTTTCCTATAGGAACGAATGCGCGAGGAAAGAGTTCCTCGGTAACCCTAATTTGTAGGGCATCCCTAAATTGTAGGGATTGGCACATTATAATATTTTATGTAGTTGATTAAATTTAATTATGAATTAAATATTTAATTAACTACTTGACCGGGAATGTATTTAATTATGAATTAAATATAATTTGATTTTGAATCAAATATACATAGTGGGAAAATTAGTTTCTAACCATGAGCCTAACCAATTAATTGAGAATTAATTTATTTGAATAAATCCTAATTAATAAGAATTTGATTTATGGAGATAAATCATAAAATTAATAGATATATGATTTATGAGGATAAATCATAATTCTATTAATTAATAGGAATTCGAATTATTTAGATAAACCTCTTTTATATTGTTTAGGGGATTGGTTTATTTAAATAATTATCATTCTTGTTTATAGGCTCTTAATTTATGGAGATAAATTAAAGTTTATATTTTATTGGATTTAATTAATTAAGAAGCCATTAAAATATAAATTATTTTTTGGAGGCAAACCCTGGAATTTTGAATTCCGGGGAGAGAGTTTTTAGGGGGCCGAGTCTACTCTTGTACCTGCCCCCCTTCTCTATAAATAGTGGCCGAACACCCCATAGGAAGGGGTTGGTTAATTAGTTCTTCATCTTCTTGGAAAAGATTAAGGACTTGATTCTTTAGAGGCTTCTTGAAGAGAGGCTCCAAAGAACTCCTCTCCATTGGTAGCCGGCCATCTATGTCCTCCTTCCCCGGTTTTCACGAAGGCAAATTGAAGGTGTTCCCTTCTTGGGTGTGCCGAAATCTTCATCTTCTTGGAGGAGTCCAAGAGGACAGCGAGGTATCTTCACCTCTTTTCTTTCGTTCCGGTGTTTACTCATCCTCTCTCCTTCCCTCTTTGGTGCCCGGTTCTTGGTGGAAGGGTCGGCCTTGCCTTGGTGGATTTCAGGATTGAAAAAGCTTCTCCGTTGAGCCACAACGAGCCCCGGTGTTTGCTGCCCCTATTGTTGTGAGGTGCTTGGTGTGGACTATCGTTGGAGGACGTGCATGTGTGCGTCTCAAGACGGGGATACGATCAGCCATACCAACCGCGGTTTGAGGTAGGGGTGTAAGTGAGCCGAGCAGCTCATGAGCTACTCGAGATCGACTCGATGAAAACTCGAGCTCAAGCTAAGTAATACTCGACTCGAGCGGCTCGCGAGCCTAATCGAGCTTCATATATTGATATATAATTATATAAATATTAATATTTCATATGGGGTTGAGCATAAACCCGAGTCGAGCCGAGCTTAATCGAGCTTGAACGAGATCGTTCACGCTTGAGAAAAATAAACGAGCCTAAACGAGTCGAGCTCGAGTTACTTGAGTCGAGCTTGAGCCAATCTCGAGCCTGGATATTGAAGCTCGATCTATCTCGAGTTCGAGCTCGAGCTCGACATTTCTTAAACGAGCAGAGCTTGAGCACAAGCAAGCTCGGCTCGGCTCGGCTCGATTACACCCCTAGTTTGAGGTATATCTTCTCATTCTTCTCTGATGTTGAATTCCTTAATATTGCTAAACTAGATCGCTATTTTCGGGATGGTTTGAAAATTTAAATTGCTATTTCCACTGCATTTTCTATTCCCATCCCAACAGAAGCAGGTTTTTTTCTCTGTGGCACCAAAACCTTCTTCTTGCTCATGGGTCATTGCTGGAGGTGGTAAACCTTCACGGGAACGTCCCAGTAGAAGTAGTGTAGTAACTTCAAACTTCTCTTCTACTTTCCCTTCCCCGGTCCTTTTCCTGCACTTTTACCTTGATGCGTGAGGAGGGACGGTGGTCGTCGTCACCTGGCTCGTTGCTATAAATGCATGAAGCCTGAGCACCCTGGAGCTCGTTGTCGTGAGGTCACACCTGCGCCTTTCATCAACAAAACCTCTCCCACTCCTGGTTCTCTTGTTTATGTCGCTGCTCCTGATCCCACACTGCCGACCTCTTCTTTACAGGCCACTTCTTCCTTTCCTGACTTCTCCTCCGTCGGCTCCATCTGTTAGTTTGCTTGTTTTGAGCTCTCTAGTGTTTAGCTTCTCTGACAATTCTTCTAGTGTGTTCCACCCAGACTCCTCTGATTTCCATCTTTTGTGTGACACTTCAACCTGTTCGGTACGGAGACTATTGTTCCTACCCAACTCAGAGTCTACACATTGTCGAGCGGAATACCTTGGAAGGCATTGTTTACGCATTACTTCTATTGGGCGGATTCATCTGGATATTGCGGGCTTCCTTGCCTCTTGCTTCAGGGATTGTAATCACCACTGTCATCTCTGGAGACAAAGAAGTCTCAGAGATGGGCATTTTTTTATCACTACTCCGCTGAACGAGATGGATTATTATAATAAGTCACTCTTGTGGCGTCATCATTTCACCGGGAGCTATTGCTATTGAGGTCGACGATTGGAAGCTGGAGGTTGCATCTGAAATTGTTTCACCGCCGCTGCTGAGGATTGTTGTGGAGCTTAAAGGATTGCCTCTGACCTACTGGAGTGTTGATTTTGATCATAGCAATTGTTAACGTGTTTGGTGCTTATGAGGGTATTGATGAACAATCTTTAATCTCGAGAGATCTCACTTCATGTAAGGTACAAATCAAAGCACCGAATTTGCATTGCATTCCAAGGAGTGTCATTGTAGATAACGACGGTTTCAGATATGAGGTCCTCATCGGGATTGCTTGGTATCCTCCTCATCGGGATTGCTTGGTATCAGCTTACCAAGAGGGACCTTCCCCCTTATTGTCGAAGGATGCATAGCAGGAAGATGAGCATTGTGATCGTAGCTTGCTGCCAGCCCCGTCAAAAACTAAATTACATTCTACACATGAGGTTTCTGATACTGGCATGGGCAGCCTCAGTGGTTTGAAATCTACCGCTATTGCTGCTTCTACTCATTCGCCATCCGGTGACGATGCTTCTCCGATGGTTTCTCTGGCAAATGAGACAGAAGTTTTGCAAAAGGACAGATTCAAATTCTCCCCTGCTGACCAATGTTTCAATCAACAATCCGATGGCTGGCAAGATCCCTTCTTCGGCGGGAGTACAAAAGGATATCTTTCTTCTTCTATGTTGTTTTCGTCCTCTGCGAGGCGTAGATCTTTAGCACGCCTCCTTTCTAAACTCAGGCAGGGTTTCCAATCCGATGGCTTCAAAAATGGGTGCTCAATTCCCGATATAGCAGCTTTGGTGAGGTCACCTGTGCATTGCATGGATATGGACTTACGTGCACCCCAAGCACAGGAGGAGCTCAGGATGTTTTCACGACTTGGCTCGTTGTTGTCAAGTGGTGCTCAGAACTTTGGCGTTACTCCCTCGTCTCCTCCAACCGGTCACGATGCAGTTTCTTCTCCTACTGTGCAGCTTATGCGGGCTGAGACTGACACTATATCAACTCAGCCGCCAGCAATGAAAGTTTTTGAGTCCATGCAGATTAACACCCTAGACCATACAAACCTACAGGAGGTTCCTGATACTATTTTGGCCCGAATACAGGGGTAAAGGAAGTGTTGGGCTTGGATATTTGTAGGCCAGAAATGGGTGATACTGAAACTGAACAGGAAGTTGATGAAGGCAAGCTTAAAACCAGAGGACTTAAAAAGACAAAGAAATTGGATTCCACATCTACTCTTACACTCCGCAGAAGCTGCCGAATTGACTTCACCAAAGGTGGCAGTTAATTCAATCTCTAGAGCTATAAGGAGGAAAGCTATTCTTAATGGGGGGAGGATACTGTTAGACAGGAAGAAATCTCGTCTTCAGGATCATACCTTACTGGCTCCACCGAGGTAGTTTTTCAGTCATCTCTGATAAATTGTCAACTATTGCGGAAGGCATCTGTTTGGGCTTCTCTTGTGCCTTGAATGAAGGAAAAGTATCTGACTTTCCAACCAAATCTCCTCATCCATACAGGTTAACTAACTTTATAAGCTACTTAAGCTTATAAGCTGAGCTATTGGCTATTAACCAATACGTACGACCAATCCATCTACTGAGCTACTAAAAAGGTAGGCCATACTATAGTGTTGACTACATAAAGTTACTAAAACATTTTAGCAGCCAAATTTGATTTGAGATCATCACCACCTGACAAATGCATTTTTTTTTTATAGAAAAAGTGAGGCCCGGGCCACACAGCATTTCATAAGGATTGAAATGTACACCGGATTTTATCACCTGACAAACGCATTGAAAATCCTGACCAACTTAGACCTCACTAAACCTGTTATCTTGAGTGTTACTTTCTTTACAATGGAGGGTGTTTCTGCCTATTGTAGAAGCACAATGAGAAACTACAGCATGAATAAGGACCAAAAGAACTGATCAAAAATAATAATTTGGTAAGATTATTTCAAAGGTAAAATGTACTGTGTTGTGCTGATTAGATACCCAACCTTTCAAATGTATCAAATGAGCTCTCAATTTCATTATTGTTGAGCCCCAAAAGTATATTCCATTAATCAGAAGAAGAGAGACTATATATAAGCCTAGAACAGATAAAATAAGACTGAGGGACAACATAAGTTATCGTGAACCAACAATAAATATAATATAAAACTAATATATTTAACACTCCCCCTCAAGCTGGAGTATAAATGTCAATCATGCCCAGCTTGTCACATAATAATTTGAACCGGGTTGGCGGGTTGAGTTGAGTGCTTTGGTGAAGATGTCAGCAAGTTGGTCTTGAGAAGAGACATGATGTGTGATAATTTTCTTTGAAAGAACGGCATCCCGGATGAAATGACAGTGGACTTCAATATGTTTTGTCCTTTCGTGGAAGACCGAATTGTTGGCAATATGAATGGCAAACTGGTTGTCACAGTGCATGACCATAGGCTTATCAGACGAGAACCCGAGTTCTCCCAAGAGACTTTTAACCCACATTAATTCACATGTGGCATGGGCCATAGCCCTATATTCAGCTTCGGCACTTGAACGAACTACCACATTCTGTTTCTTACTCCTCCAAGTGACTAAATTTCCTCCTACATAAGTGCAGCACCCAGAGGTCAATCTTCTATCACAAACAGATTCAGCATAATCTGCATCAGACTACCCTTTTATTTTAATGTGACAGTTTTTTCTGAGCCACAAGCCTTTACCAGGAGAACTCTTGATATAGTGTAGGATTTTTAATAGAGTATTCCAATGAGAATATTTCGGCTGATGCATGAACTGACTAACAACACCAACTGCGTAAGAGATGTCAGGTCAGGTGACAGTCAAATAAACAAGTTTTCAACCAACTTTTGAAATCTCGCTAGATCCTCGAAGTCTCTGTCACCTTCAGGCTGTGTAGTACACTAGTAGGTTTGCATCCAAGCATGTCTACCTCACTCAAGAGATCCATAGCATATTTCCTCTGCGAAAGAACCACCCTGTCTCATTATAGGCAAACTCAATGTCAAGAAAGTACCTAGGATGACCCAAATCTTTTGTCACAAAATGATTTTCAAATGAGTTTTAACTGCCTCAATTCCATCACTATCACTGCCATTGAGTAAGATGTCATCCATATATACTACAAGAACCACACAACCAGAAGATGTTTGTTTCATAAAAATGGAGTGATCAGATTTGCATTCTTTTAGCCCAATACTAGATGTGATTTTGCTTAGTTTGTCAAACCATGCCCGGGGACTTTGTTTTAGGCCATATATTGCTTTCTTAAGATGACACTAGATTCTCTCCTAAGCAACATATCCAGGAGGTTGCTCAATAAAAACTGTCTCTGTTAAGTCTCCATAAAGAAAGGCATTCTTAACATCCATTTGATGCATGCGCAACCCAGATTTACGGCAAGAGAGATGAGAATCCTCACAGAGTTGAGCCGAGCCACAGGAGAAAATGTCTCGAAGTAGTCTACTCCAAATTGTTGTGTAAAACCTTTTGCAACCAAGCGAGCCTTGTACCGTTAAATGGATCCATCAGGAAGATATTTTAAGCTGAACACCCACTTATATGCGACTGGTTTAGAGCCACGAAGAGGTGGAACAAGCTCCCAAGTTCGTCTGGATCTGAGAGCATCCATCTCCTCATCCATGGCACTCTTCCACTTAGGATCAAGCAGAGCGTCCTGGTATATCTTGGGAATGGAAACAAAAGACAAGGAGAAAACAAACTGGCGAAGCGAGGGTGAAAGCTGAGCAAAAGATAAATGATTGCTAATGGGATGAGCAATACAACTTCGTTTACCTAACCGTAAAGCAATGGGAAGTTCAATATCGGACAAAGGATCTTGAGATTGAGTCGGAGCTGGCAGGGTAGCCTATCTGGAGAATTCATCTGTATCTTTATGTCTTCTCTGATAGACTAACAATGGAGGAGCAGGAGACAAGGACTCGTCGGAATGATGGGTAATGGAAGGAAGAGGTGGAGGAAGAGGTAGTGATTTCCAAATAGGAGTTTCAAAACTCGTAGGGAATGTCTTCAAAGAAAGAAACACCAGCATAGGTAAAGATTTTTTTTGAAACTGGGTCATAACAACGATATCCTTTTTTAGTGCAAGAGTATCCAATGAAGACACACTTCACAGCTCTAGGAGACAATTTGTCATGACCGGGACCAAGACTATGAACAAAGCATATACAGCCAAAGGTTTTTGGTAGAATTTTAAATGGAGATTGTTTGGGAAACAGAACGGAGAAGGGTGACCTATTCCCAGAACCGATGATGAAACACGATTAACAAGATACGCAGCTGTGAGAACAGCATTCCCCTAGAGATATCGAGGAATATTCATGTGAAACATAAGTGTCCTTGCCACATCCAGAAGATGACGATTTTTGCGTTCAACAGCACCATTCTGCTGGGATGTGTATGGACAAGAGGTCTCATGAAGAATACCATAGGAGGCACAAAATTTTTCAAAATTTCGAAGAATTTTAATAGAGGTACCAAACTGATTTTTTATTTCAAGGTAAAAAAGTTTGAAGGCATGGCCATACCGACTTTTCAAAAGAAAAACCCAAGTCATACGAGTATGGTCATCTATAAAAGTGACAAAATATTTGTACCCCAAACGACTCACTACAGGACTTGGACCCCAAATGTCAAAATGAATAAGTTCAAAAACACTCTCTACGAGGACTCAAACTCTATGGAAAGGGCACCCGATGGTTTTTACCTAACTCACAAGCTTCACATTTAAAAAGAGAACAAGAAAAAAAAAACTCAGGGATGGAGGACTTTAGCTTATTGATAGAGGGATGGCCTAACCGACAGTGCCATTGGAACGCAGTGATGGAGTGATGGGCGACAGGAACGCATGTAGATAATAGATAAATTCCTCCAGTTTGAGCTCCTCCACCAATCTTCCTTCTCGTCTCTAGATCCTATATCACACAATGAGAAGGAAAAAAGTTACGGAGCAATTATGACTTTTGGTAAGCTGACTAACAGAGAGTAAATTCACAAGAAATTTTGGAAGATAAAAAACTCTATCTAACTTTAGGTTACTAGAGACAATGATTGTGCCAAGGCCATGTATAGGAGAAGTGGAGCCATCGGCAAGACGGACATGTGGTGGGTCACACTCAGGGTTATAATTAGAGAAAAGATTCCTATTACCTGACATATGATAGGAAGCACCCGAGTCAAGAATCCATGACATACTAGAAGAAGCAATAGTTGCAGTCCCAAAGGAGGAAGCCATGGCTAAGGAAGTGACCGCTTGCATGAACTTTTCATATTCAGATTTGAAGACACTAATAGTCTCCTCTTTTTGACTTTCACCAGTACTACTAGAAGGAGCTTGAGTAGAGATGGCAGCCTTGGCATGAGGAGGTTTCCCAAACTTCTACCAGCACCTATCAGGAGAATAATGATTGGTTCTTCTACAATGTATGCAAGGAGGAAAGGAATATCTGCCTCTCTCCCATCCTCCAGTTCTGCCACCACCACGACCCTGGTGACCTCTACCTCCGACAACAAGCGCTGAGTTATCTCCTGTAGGAAAAGATACAAGAGTAGGATTGAGTTAAGTAACTTTCAGTATTCTGGCCATAACACTTCTGAGATCAGGAATGGTACTATCCATGAGCTGAGACTTGACATTATGGAGTGGCGGTGGTAGAGCGAATAAAAACCTCGCAACGAGAAATTCTTCTCTTTGCTTCCTTTGCAATGAAACATCAGCGGTGAAGGGATGATATTCAGTTAGTTCATATAGGTGGCGTAGAACTCCTGATGATGCGCCCTCCTCAAGTTTCATATTAAAAATATCAGAGTACAAGCTGTAAACCCTGGAAATGTTTGCATCTTGAAAATACGTTCTTTTGAGAGAATCCCCCATATGCTTTTGGCAGTGTCAAGAAAAAATAACTATTGAGGCAATTTGTGGCTCCAGACTATTGATCATCCATGATAGAACGACATAATCATTTGCCTCCCAATCAGAATATTTTTCAATATCGGCTAGGTCAGGAGGATCATCTTCAAGGTGTTTAATTTTCTTTTGGGAACCACAGAAAACACGAAAAGCACGAGACCAGAGAATATAATTGGTGCCATTAAGTTTGATGGAAGTACTCGCAGTTGCAATTTTGGGATCCACCATAGAGTTTGACATATTTTAAAAATAAAGCAATACCAAATGGAACAATAGAGAGAAAAATTCTAAGTTAGAACCAAAAACCCGGATGGCGAAAAAAATATCCTCGAAAAGGCTAAAAAATTCCAAGAGACCAGCCTGATGTGAGGAGCCGGCTTCAAGTGGCTCAGAGAGCCGACTAGAAAAAGAAGCTGGTTGTAGAGTCGGCTGGAAGAGTCGGTTGAAAGAGATGCCGCTTTGAGTTAGCCGACTAGGAGAGCTGATGGCTCGTAAGTCGGCTTGAGGAGACGGCACCCGTCGGAGAGATTTGATACCCGTTGTTTGCAGAGGGAAGGCCTCGAGTGTGCGTTCAAGAGAGATCTACAGGCGCGTTGAAAGCCTCGGGACGCGGCAAAGACTCCTCGTTCCTTGTGTGAAGAGCCGAGACGTTAAGATGCAGTAGGCACAGCGTGCGTTCAACTCTCCTTGTTCCGCATGCAGAGACGGCTCAGCAGAGGGCGCTGCTTTGGAACAGTAGCCCTCGTGAGGCGTGACCTCCTTCAATAGAGAAGAAGCCATGTGTGGGTGTGCCTCGTCGATCGAACCACCCAACCGGAGAAGAAATTGTTGAAGGCAGCTTGTGAAGAGGAAGAGGGGGCTCGATCGGTGAGCCCTTCCCCCTCACGTGAGAACAAGCCGAGGTTTAGGAAACAGCTGTGAAGAAAAAAATACGAAGGTGGAAAAAAACTGGAAAAACAACCTAGGGCTCTGATACCATGTTGAGCCCCAAAAGTATATTCCATTAATCAGAAGAGAGGCTATATATAAGCCTAGAACAAGATAAAATAAGCCTAAGGGACAACATAAGTTATCCCGAACCAACAATAAATATAATATAAAACTAATATATTTAACAATTATATTAATTCAAAATAGTACTTCTGTCAGCCACCCTCACGAAAGTGGGCCGAAAAAGCCTAGTCAGCACCATACGGGCTGCCAGGTCAACAAAAGTTAGGGCTACATTATCACCCAAAAATGCTGACCCGACGACCCACATGGTGTCTAGGAGTGTTTTCCATTTGGACTCCATGAGGGCCGTTGACAAAAGTACTATTTCGAATTAATTATTAAAATTGATGACCACTCCATAAGCAAACATTCCGTCAACATGTGAATTAATTATTCCTAGTAATTTCCAACATTCTGTTAACGTAAGAACAAAGCAAACATTTAAAAGATGAATATGAAGTCCTCGTAGTAAAAAATTAACAATAGTAAAACTTGGTTAAAACATACCCAATGTATTGAGAAGCTAAAGCCCATTACTTTTGAACGCGTTTGTGCAGAACTAAGCTCTGGAATAATGATACCAGTAACTGGCCCAGCACCCAAGGCAAATGTAAAAATATACCTACACGGCAATCAGAAGATATAATTTTGAGAATTGAATATAGAGAAAAACAATGATACAACTTGTAATCTATCTTTACCTCACATGAAAATAACTTATTTTGTTAAGTAACTATAAGAAAATAAATATAAAATGTAGATTGTATTAAGACAACTATAATCCTATGATGGCATGACCTATATAATTCTGTATAAAACTAAAGTTTTAGCACATGATGATATGTCAATTTTAGACCTATCTATCAATGGTAATTTTCATATCATTCTTACCTCTAGTTTTATATCTTCAATTTTGTTACTTCAGCACATTATTCACATGCAAATAGGCTGATTTCAAGGTTATCTACACAAGCTTTTTCTCCTATCATTTCCCAACCTATGGATAACATCTTTAGGTTTCTCGTTGTCTCACTTCTATTTTTTGTAATCTTTAGGTTTCTCGTTGTCTCACTTCTATTTTTTGTGTATTGGTTTATTGTTAAACACACAAGTAGGTGATGGAAAGGGTAATGTGCTAATGGCTTTCAAATAAGGCATAGTTAACACAATTATTAAATATGATTGAATAACCATCTTTTCTCAAAATGGAGCATTTTGCATATATTATTTTAAGATTTGTTAAAAAATCATGAAAACCTCACAAGTGTTAACTTTAGTGAAAACTAATTTTTCCTTTATTTCTAAGTGACAATTGCATCAAAGCAAATTAGGTGTAATTTGACAGTTTTTCAACAGCGAGCTCATGCAATAATGTCAAGAAAGCTAGAGTACAACTTCCACCATACATTAGTTTGTTCAATGGAAACATACTAATGACCACCTCAATGAACTTCACTTCACAAATTTTTTCCCTTCTAACATTTTTTAATCAAAAAGAATACTACTAAACATTAGCCAAGTACCAAGCATTATCCTTGAGAAATAAATTACTATTAAGAAGCATAAAGTCTTGATTATCAAAGTTTTGTGGAACTGAAAAATTTACAATTGATCTTCCAACCATGAATATGACATTGAAATGGCAATCAAATTCTTTTTTATGTGATTCGTAAGAATAATGATAGTGCTGATTTTATACAGAAGAAGACAAATTGATGATAGTTCTAATAAAAAGAAGCAGAAAAAAATTAGTTCAGGACAGGAGATATAAAAGAAGATAATGATCTAGATAGATCAGATAAAATACACTGTACATAAACTGGTATGATCCCAGTAAACTTTCCACCTAAAGCCACATAATCATAATACTAGATACAGATTCTCTTCCATGCTATACTTTGAGATGGCTAAAAATTAAAATATTTGATACTAAATCTTGTATACTCTACGACATGATTATCTTACATAAAACTTTTAGCAATACTTAAACTTTTCCACCAGAATCATATTACTAAAGGAAAACATGAAAAGAGTATACATACAGCAAAGTCCCAAGAATTGACAACATGTGGCTAGATTCTTCATCCAAAGGACCACTAATTGCATAAACAATGAGAAACATTGAGAGTGCCTGCATATAGTGATGGGTTTTATAAGAAACATGCTAATAAGAAATTTCTGTTCAAGAGATGCTTGTGCCAGTGAGCGTGAAAACAGCCAGTATGCCAACTGCAAAGAGTGGGCACTAAGGACGTAAGATGCATAGATATATTCAAGCATCATCCAAATGATCCTTAAATGTTATTTATAAAGGAAAAATTACCTAAATGGTCCTTAAACTATATCATTATATGAATTGGGTTCCCAGATTATTGCTTCAATGGGAGCTCTTCGCCTATAAGAAGCTAATGGAAGTGGTGATCTGTGCAATAGTATCCTAATCAAATGTTATCATGCTGACATATTGCTAACAGGTTTCTATGTCAACCACTTCTTACTGAGCAATTTATACCCTATTTATTTTAGGTCCCTAAACTAGGAGTTATCTTATATTTTTGTCCCTAAACTTTCATAAGTGCAAGTTAGGCAAATTAAAATGGAAACTTATACACACAGTCTCCTCGACAATAATTCTTAGTCATGATAGTTACATTACAAAAATAAAGATGCATTAAAAGTGAAAAAAATCTAAGTTTATCTTTGACTAAAAACCTGTTCCTCAAACTCCATGGGATCTGACTTTTTAACAAAAATTAAAAAATATAATACAATATTTTGAAGAAAATCTAGAACCCTAGAAATTTTGAATCAACCCAAACTAACCCAGCCAAATCCCACTCAAACATATTCAACTTATACTAAAAACCATAAGAAAGTATAAGTCATATATATAGGAAAGTTCAAATTTTAAAAAAAAAACTTAAAACATAATCTGATTCTGACCAGATTATAGTCATGTCAAATTTTCCCCAATGTCATGTTAAGCATAATCTGACCAAATTATAAACATATTTTAAAGATTGTGTTAACCAATGGCATTGTTTGTAAGACCAATGTCACTGTTTGAGTGATAATGTGGTATATTTTTGCATTGAGTTCCAATAATCAATGAACTAAGATTTCTCCCTTATTTTGTGTATATTTTGAGAGAATGACAATTGCGATTCAGAATCAATTGGTTGGCTACAAAACCAAGTTAAAAATGACTTTTACGCAACCTTGAGGCTAACAAAGTTCAGTGACAAAAATGTAGGACACTTCATAATTTAAAGACCCAAAAGTAATCAAACGTAAATTGCTCAATAGAACATGATTGATGTAGACCCGGTAGCAATATGGCACCACCTTATTGGATGCTTTTGGACCAATACTTCATTACTTCCATTAACTATTTCGATAAATTCAAAGAAATTGGCCTAATTAAAACGATTGGATAGATGAAGGATGTAATTAGTAAAAGAAAGTTAAGGTACCCAGTCGATGCAAGGAACACAGTTCTAGATGAAGTGACATTGATCAAAATCTTACCAACGTGGGAAGTTCTTTGTACAGATTTTTCCCAAGGATGTACCAAAAACCAAATACTTGAATATGCCAGTCTTGGGGTTGGGCTAGTCTTTCACTTGTCCACGACCAAGGGAAAGTGTTGTGAATATTAATGAGTAGGTCATGTCTCACTTAACCAATTAGGCTTTTAGATGAAATGACATTAAAAACATTCATGGTATTATAGCTAAATCCAGATGGAATGAGATTACTAATATCAAAACATCAAAATTGAATAGAAGATTATGATTCCCTCCCCATTTCCAATAATTGTACAGATTAAAGTAAAATGTGAAAAAAATTATATCTATGAAAGAGCTCATATATTTAAACACATTCTAACAATTATTTTGTAGTAGTTATTTTGTTAGAAGCCTCGCACCATTCCGAGGTAACTTCCTATTAAAAGCCTCCGCCTTCCTTGCTTATCCATCAAGGCTAAAGCAGATAATGCCCCTGAAAAATATGATCAATAATGATATTTCCACATATTTTTGTCCATACAAAGCATAGCAACGTCCACTACCTGTAAGGTTGGTGAGTCCAACATATAAGCTAGTCAATGCACTACTAGTAATGCCCACATCTTGAAAGGTCAAGGATGAGAAATAAAGAACTCCATTTATTCCAGCAAACTGTTGCAGTATGAACAGAGAGCCTCCAATAAAAACAACTGGATATATGACAACCACTTCCAGATTTAGAAACATAATATAAGTATTAATGGTACAAGGAAAAACATAGTGATAAAAACAGGAGTATAATACTGATGGAAATGCTATATAGTTCCAGCAGTCAGTTTTTGTTTCTTTAGTATATGAAAAGCCCTTAGTTATTTTAGCTGAACGTAATGGTTAGCTTATCCATTGTACCTTTATCATACGTGAAGTTAACAAATACCTATGCCAACACTATTACAGTTAGGGCTGAGCAAAACCCGATCCGACCCGAAAAACCAGAAAAAAATCGACCCAAAAATTCATTTCGGGTCGGGTTCGGGTGAAAACCCTGTTTAACCCGACCCGACCCGATTTTAAGTTAAATACATATATATGTTGCATGTATTGATAAAAGATGGTGTTGGCTTTGTGGTTAGAAGGGTGGAGATAAAATTTAGGAGGTCTTAAGTTCGAGTCCTACTTGAGTTATAATTTTTAATACAATTGTTCACTTTTTTTATCATCATTTTCAAGATGATTTTTTTTTTTTCTAAACCGAATTCGGGTTATTCGGGTTAATCGGGTCGGGGCCGGATTTTTTCGGGTTATTTGGGTCGGGCCCCGATTAAAAAAACGGGTCGGGTCGGGTATAAAATTTTTAAAATTTTCGGGTTAATACCCGATCTGGTCGGGTCGGATATTGATCTAACCCGCCCAATGCTCAGCCCTAATTACAGTAGCTTAAAGTAATGTTCATGGTTTAAAATCTCGGTACTCGGTACTGGAAATGAGTAAAAAAAATATATTTTTTTCACTATTGAATACCACTAGAATACATCATAATTGATCAAGAAATGCTGAAAAATATCCATAAAATTCATAACTTAATTGTCAAATACATGAATACAAGGTTTAATATATGGACGAACGACGTCCGTTGTAAAAAGTAGCCATCTCTTGGTCGATACCAACACGACTGACGACTAAGGTCCCTACCGTAAGTCTCCAATGCTCATATCTCGAAATTATCCCAAGTCATAATGTTTTGGTATCTAGAATACCACATTGACATGAGAGATTCTTTCGTGGGAGCCCAAGCACCGGTCCTTGTGTTCGCAAAGTCATGTAAATAGGTACTCGATACAAAGTAGGTTGAGTCTGAAACCTCTTGCAAGCTACTCAACACCTCTTGCAAGCTAATCAACATGTCATGATGGTAATCTTGCAAGGTTGTCGCCACTGCCATTGCTGGCCCTACTGAGTCTGCCAAGACCGCGAGCATCCAGAATGGAGGAGAAATGGAAAAAGGTCACATTAGCTGGGAGGCAGAATAGAAGAGAGAAAAAAGGTCGGGCCAGCAGCTTAGTTGAGACAACGCTTGACGAATTGGTAGTTGGCATCAACGGATGAAAACTATATGCATTTATAGGAGAATTTTGAAAACGCGGGTGGAACTTAAAATTGTAAAACTTTGTGATTTTTTAGTCTAAAAATTGTTTCCCTAATTACAACAATTTATTTCTTAATCTCTTAGAACATTTGTGATTTTCAATCCCAATCAATCATGGATTTTCAACACTCCCCCTTAAGCTAGGGAATAGATATTTTCCATCCCTAACTTGCATATATTTTTTTAAAACACTGAGCTTACCAAACCCTTAGTTACATAGGGACTAGGGAGTGCAGATCAAGCCACTTTCAAGCTTCTCCTTTATGAAATGTCTATCAACTTCCATGTGTTGGACCGGATTTTGAGCAATGTTAATTGCAGACTTATTATCACAATAAAGCTTCATTGGTGTCTCCCATTTTATCTTTAGATCATCTAAGATAATCTTAAGCCATAACAACTCACAAATTCCTTGAGCCATAGAACGAAACTCTGCCTCTGCAATGGACCTAGCAACCACGAGTTGTTCTTTACTTCTCCAAGTTACCAAATTTTCACCAAGAAACATACGGTACCTAGATGTTGATCTTCAATCAACAATCGAACCAGCATAGTCCGCTTCTGTTTATGCTTCAAGTTCCATCCTAGTACTTTCTTGAACATAATTCATTTACCAGGACTACCTTTTAAATACTGCATACTGCATGAAGGTCTCTCCTTATATTTTACATGAATTGACTTACAACACTCACAACATATACAATATCCGGTCGTGTGTGACAAATAAATCAATTTCCAAACAAGTCGTTGGTACTTGCCTTTGTCGATTATTTCTTCCCCCGTGGCTTCACCTACCTAGTCTATGATTTGGCTCGATAGGAGTGTCAATTGGTCCACACCCCAGTTTGCCTATCTCTTTCAACAAGTCGAGAACATATTTTTGTTGTGAAACAAAAATCCCCTCCTTGGACCGAGCAACTTCTATTTGCAGGAAGTACTTTAGTATTCCGAGATCCTTAATCTCAAATTCCCTTGCTAAATACCTGCACAATGCTTCCTTCTCATATGAATCATTCCCAGTTACTATAGTGTCATCAACATAGACTATCAAGACAGTAACTCCCCCCGAGGTCGAATGCTTGATGGTGTGTGATCACCCTGACTCTACCTATAATTCATAGCCAACATGGCTTTAGTGAATCTTCTGAACCATGCTCGAGGAGATTGTTTAAGCCCATAGAATGCTTTCTTTAATTTGCACACTATATTGGCTTTTAGAATCATACCAAAACTCGATGGAACCTCCATATAAATTTCCTCCTCAAGATCTCCATGCAGAAAAGCATTCTTCACATCAAACTACTAAAAAGGCCAATCATAGTTAGCTACTAGAGACAAAAATACTCTTATCGCATTCATCTTTGCCACTGGTGCAAAGGTCTCCTCATAGTCCACCCCATAGGTCTCTGTGTAGCCCTTGGCCACCAACCTAGCTTTAGTTCAATAGAACCATTTGCCTTATATTTCAATGTGGATACCCATTTGCACCCTATTGGTTTCTTTCCACTAGGTAATTCCACTATCTCCCATGTCTTATTTTTCTCCAAGGCTTTCATTTCAACTTTCATTGCTTGTTTCCATTCCTCTTCACTAAGTGCTTTAGATAGGGTTTATGCCTTTGTGGAATGGCTACATTGTTTAGGTGAATGCGGAAACTTTTATGTGAGGTAGATAGTCTTTCAAAGGATACAAACTAGGATATAGGATGTTGTGTGCACTTTTTAACACCCTTTCTTGTGGCTATGGGCTCATCTAAATCGAGGATATTAGGTGATTTCTCAATAAGTGAACTTGCCTCATTCCCGAGTGTCAATTCAAATTCTTGAACTAGTTCTGGATTGATCACGAGTTTTACTCTTTTTAAGTAGACCTGAAGTGGGTTTGTGATTTTTGAGATGTCATTAGGGAAAGGGGAAGGGGAAGGAGAAGGTGACTCAACAGGCTCCTTAGTGGTTTCCGGAACATGAATAGAATCCTTGGTTTTAGGAATAATTTTAGAGTCAGAAGTAGAAATAGGCCCAAATGGATCAGCTAGATTGGACTTGATTGACTGTATCAGGAGTTTTGCTAACCATCATGGGTTGTTCACTTAGGAAAAAGTTCTTATCTTCCCCCGAAGAGAGGGACTTGATAAATAGCTTTCTTGTTCTACAAATGTGACATCTGCTCAGACATATGTTATACGGGTGATGGGGTTATAGCACTTATACCCCTTTTGAGTGGATGAGTACCTTATGAAAACACACTTGACAACTCTAGGATCTAGTTTACCTTGACCATGAGAGTGGACATGAACAAATGTGACACACCCAAAGACTTTAGGAGGTAATTGAGTTGATATGTTAAATTCTAGATAATAATCATAATATTGAGACAACATCTCCATTGGGCTTTTACAATCAAAAACACGTGATGGAATACAATTTATTAGATGGGCTGCAGTAAGAACAGCTTCCCTCCAAAAAATTTTGGAATATTTTTTTGAAACAAAAGGGCACGGACAGTATTTAATAGATGACCATTTTTTTTTTCCGCAACTCCATTTTGTTGGGGTGTATCAACACAAGAGGATTCATGAATAATTCCCTATTTTTGAAGGAATGGGGACAAGGATTGGATGAAATATTCTCTACCATTGTCGGTTCTCAGCCTTTTAATGCCCACATTGAATTAGTTTTGACCATAGTATGGAAAATAGGAAAAATGTGACTCACCTCATATTTAAGAGTAAGGTAATGTCCAAGTCTAAGGTAATGGAGCCAAATTTGTTCTTTATAGTATTGAGAATTGCTTGACAGGAATGATAGAATTGGGTTATTCTCATTGTTCACCTAGTTGTTGGGTAATTGTAAATAGTAAAGCCTGTGTTTCACCTTAGCAATTCCAACCATCCTCCTCTAAAATACACAAGAATCACAAGAGAACACCGCATTGCATTTTAAATCCTTTGAGTTGATGAATAGACACAAGGTTTGTAAAAAGTTTAGGCATACAAAGGACATTTTTTAGGGTTATAGATGAGCTTAAAACAATATCTCCTTCACCAGCCACACTGGCCAAGGATCCATCATCTATGGATATTTTCTTCTTACTGCTTGGGCTAGGTTGATATGTGCTAAATTTATGAGAGGAATGGGTCATGTGGTCGGTTGCCCCTGAGTCAAGGACCCAAGAGTTTGAGAAATCTGAACTTGTAGCACTTAGAGCATATGAGGAATGAGACTTACCCGAATTTGCCAAAGAACATGTGATGTGCCTGTTGATTTTTCCAATGAACTAAGAATTGCCTTCAACCTTTCAATATCCTCTTTGTTTAATTCATTGTGTTCTTTGCTACTTGCATTTGTAGCTTCAGCCTTCAGGGTTCCTATCTTCCCAAGATTGAGTTATATGCACTTGACTTTGTTGCATTCCACCATTAGGTCCTCTGTTCCATTTGGAGCTTGGCTGTTTCCCATGCAGCTTCCAACATTGGTCCTTTGTATGGCGAGGTTTCTTGCAGTAGACACACCAAAGGTTGTCTTTGTTTGAAGGTCGTGGCTCTAATTTTCTTGTCTCTTGATCTGCTGCATTTGAGACGTGTTTTGTCCATGTTGTATCTCCGCTTCTCATAAGTGGCTTTTCCTATATCGTCAACCCTTCAACCGGTGGTGTGTGAAGCATAACTCCCCTTCGGCTTTCTTCTCCATTGATAACGGAAATGGTCTCATTCAGTCAAGGTAATTCCTCTTTACCTAGAATCTGAATTCTCACTTAGATCAAAATCCATATTTAGCCCAGCAATGAAATCATAAACTCGATACCTATCAATAATGATCTTCAATGCTGCTGCATCCTCACTACATCTCATCTCAATATATTGGTAATGGTCCATCTCTTGCCACAAACTTTTCAGCAGGTTGGCATACTCCGTGATTGAACGTTCTCCTTGTTTGTGGTCGAGAGTTTAGTTATGATCTCAAATATAAGTGCTGCATCCTTCACCTTAGAGTAGGTTTGTTGTGTAGCCTCCAGATGTTGTTAGTTGTAGGTAAAAACATGAAAGTATCAGAAATTTTTGGTAACATGGAATTCCACAGCCAAATCATGACCATGGAGTCTTCTTTATCCCAAGCATCAAATCTGGGATCTGACTTCTTGGGACTGGTACTACGGAGATGACTTATTTTTTCTTTCCCCTTCAAAAAGGTCGGGACCAGCTAAGGCCATTTCATGTAATTTTTTCCATTCAATCTGTACGTAGACTGAATACTTGGCCAATCTCTCATTGAGTGAATAGACTACATTTCTTCATTCTGAACAGCATAATGGGATTGAGATGACTCAGTTATAGTTGACAATTTGACATGTTGATTTGAGAGACGAAAATAGAATAATAGAAACTGCAGAGCAGAAGGGATAATCAACAATGAAGGCTGAAGAACTTCTGGTTTGGTGGAGGAAAAGAAATTGGAGCGAAGAAGGAACAAGGATGCAATTTGTAGCTATGAAGGCCTAGAAGAAATTCCACAAACAAAACCCAAAACCCTAAAGGCTCTAATACCATGAGGAAAAACTAGAATGCTATTTCATTGATCAACATCTGATACAAGCTTGTATATATACACATTAGATTGCTTATCTATTCTAGGAAATTGACCTATATCTGGAAAGACAAAAATTGGAAACAAAATATCCTCCCTAATTATATTTCCCTAATTACAACAATTTATTTCTTAATTACTGCACCCTAATTACAGCAATTATTAGAGCAATTATCTCTCAGAATATTTGTGATTTCCAATCCTTGATTTCTAGCAATCAATCATGGATTTTCAATACAAATACGCCTTTGGAACAAGAGATAGTTTGTTATTAGCCCTCCGCTAGGTGATACAGCGTATGTCGACAACTAACTTGGAAGCCGCAAAAGCTATTTCAAAATCAAGATATTTCCGAGATGAAAGTGGCAACTTTGATGATTCATTTGCAATTTCTTGCCTAGACAAGATGGACCAGGTATTTAAAAATCAAATTTGTCTAAGTTATTTATTAAAGATAAAATCTCATTTCTAGCATTCATTTTCAATGTAATGTAGTTGAATGGTGGTTGCAATTTGCATGCGATGCTCCAAATCCTAGTAGGATTGTCGTACGAATCCTCTCGCAAACAACATCATCAAGTGGATGCGAAAGAAATTGGTCAACCTTCTCCCTCATTCATACGAAGCCGCATAATCGCCTCTCATACGCCCGATTAGAGAAGCTGATCTATGTTCATTATAACATGCAACTTCGAATGCGGGCGTTATAAAATAAAGAAAGAGACGAGGAACATGTAGATCCGTTCGATGCCGAGTTCGTCCAAAGCGATGGACCCGATGATGGATTGGTGGAGCGCAATGGAGAATGATTAGCCTCTTCTTGACGAACCAGGCGATCCACCTGGCCTTCACTGATTGTATTTGATGCACTCGAGTCAGAGAGCCAACAAGACACGGATAGCCAGGCATTTGAGAGGGACATGAGCCTTGCTCCCTCTCAACGAACGCGTCAAGCGAGACGACGATCCGAGTCCGACTATCTATCTTCTCAATCACAATCAAAGGGAAAGAAGAAGACCGCACCTTCACCATCAAAGGGAAAAGGCAAAGGAAAACGACAAGTAGTGGATCCTTTGGATGTAATTGCAGAAGAAGATGAAGAAAAGGCCTCCGTTCATAGCAGTAGCACACAAGATAGAGGAGATGATGATAATGATGATGATGGAGCTAGTGGAGAAGACACCGTCTTACCATCAACACCAGCACCTATTGATCTTTGGATGAATGAGCTCTACTTCGACCACTGCACGCAAGATATCGATCACGGTGGTAGGCAAGGAGGAACAACCAAGGTGTATGAGAAGCATGGTTTAAAATACTCGTACCGGTACCGATCTCGGTCAGTGACCGGTACCGGTATGTACCGGTACCGTACCAATAACACATAATTATAAAGACCCCAACAGCCTTAAATCCGGCCCCAACGGCTATATAGCCGTTTGGGGTGTTGTTGGGTACTATAGCAATGGCTCTTAAAAAGAGCCGTTGCGTCATACCGGGCGGTATCACCCGGTATGACATCAAATACCGCCCGGTATGGGCAGTATTTGATAAATACCGCTCGGTACCGGGCGTAATTGATAAATACCGCCCATACCAGGCGGTACTAACCAAGATACCCGGTATCGCCCAATACCGGGTATCTCATATACCGGTTTTTTAGAAAACTGGTAAATATCGACCGTACCGGACGGTACGGTATTTTAAACCATGACGTGGAATTCTATTAAAAAGTTAACGGAGGGATGACGGCATGGGATTTTTTTGCTAGTTTTCAATAGTTCGTGGGGCTTTTTGCAGGTTTTTAAAGTTCATGGGACTTTTTGCTAATTATGCTAAAGTTCAGGGGGCTTTTTGCCCTTTACCCAAAAAAAAAAAAGGAAGATTAGGGAAACCCTAACCTCGCTCGCATACCATGATAGAGGTAAGAAGTTTGATTATTTAATTACTAAGTCATTCCCTAAGAATAGAAGAGAAGAATATAGAGTGGAACACAAGAAACGTATATGGCTACATCAATAAATAAATAGATAAAATACAATTAACTGTAACATAAACTTTCAAAAAAGTTGATCACTCAATTAAATTTAACATTAACCAACTTAAGCTCTAAACTAATATTGTTTCTTCGTTTTTTGCAAGTAAAACAACCAAAATATACCGTGGAAATGAACCAAAAGGGTCGAGCAGTTCAAACTGGTTAATTCCGGCTATCTACACATGTGCCTCAATACATTAGAATACCTTACCATACCGGTCCAAATAGAGACGATTATCAATAAGTACCACTATAAGATTTCAAGCTATCAGAACTAGTGTTGGACCAAGACTAAACCATGACCTAACGTTTGTTCACTTTGTTTCCATATCAAGCCAATACACTTCTCTAGTTCTCCCCACCTCTAATATCCATTAAATACCATTGTTCCTTTAGTTAATTCTTATGCAGCCACATAACCCAAGAGAAAAATTATACCATGTTGGATCATCTACCAATGCATTAAAATAAAAATAGTAAAAATCGGCACACGGCTAAAACTTTGAAAGTCCCATCTACCTTTCTTGTGGGGCTCTTTAAAAAGCTCCAACCAGCTGGTCTTCTGACTATTAACATCATCTTTAATAACATTCTGAATCTCTACAATAGACTTCTCAACTTCTGACTCACCCCAAATGGTTCCTATAACTTTCTTAGCCTCGTCTACTCTTCCAACCTGACAAACTAAAATCTCTATAGGAACATGAGAAAAGTAGATAACAAGGAATTGCTTTATGCAATAAATATTACATTGTACAGCCAACGGGGACTCTCAACAGCAAATTGCATGCCAAATGCGAGAATAAAGCCAGGTGTACAAGCTATATAAAACATTGTTCTCCACCTATACGATAACAAACAATTTGAGAAATTAGAATAAGAAAAAAAATAGAACAAGTACTGAAATACACAAGTAACAGATAGGCACATGGTTGGCAATTTAGCTACAGAACTACTTGGAAGTAACGTACTTGAAATGAATCCAAATATGAGTTCTCTGTTGGAATCTTTCGGAGTACGCTCAGCATGGGAATATAGATTGACATAGGAACAGAATAAACGGAAAGGGAATGGAAACAAATAAAAGGACATAATAGACCTCCCAATTAAATATAATTATAGCCACCAAAAACATCTTGCAGTACAAATCAGCTTCAGTTGGTGAGATGAATAATAATATTTGAACATTTTTCAGAAAACAATGGTGACTAGATTCAAAGAAATATCCCTAAAACAGGAATACATCACCCCAGCATACTATGCTGGAATAAATTCTACTTGAATAAACCTACTCTATAATATTAAAGTTCAAGTCTCAGCCAATTAAATATAAAGACAAATCTGAGCTCATCTGGAATGTAAATTTCCTAGACGTTATTGGCCTAAGGTTTTGTTTCATTCTTGGTTTTAATAATAACAAATTAGGAACTAATGTTCGATTGAGAAATAATTTCATCAACGTCCACGATCGAAAAGATCGATGCAAAACCCAAATAACTCAAGTGGTGTTGCTCATTGCTTGGGTCGATGAAAAAAATTGAAGTTTAGGTTTTTGGGTTTTGGATTAACTGTAAAATCCTTAGAATGCATGATGATGAAGAAAACCAAACGATGAAGAAAACCAAACCCGAAACCTAAAATCGGAACTCGAAATCCGAGATATACAAAATCAACCCTGAACCTGAGTTTCAACGAGGGAGGATCTTCGGTCAACTGAAGTTCGACCGACTAGTTCTGAAATTTCCAATATGGTTCGGCTATAGCCCAGTCGATTGAACACTGACATTCGAGTGAACTTCAATCGACGCTGTGATGACTAATTTTTCAACCATTGAATCTTGTTGTGCCCGAGGCATATCCCTTAGTTTCCCTGAAATATTAGTTTTGTGCCTCCCTTGAGCTCCGAAGAACCTATTAAGCCATCATTTGATCCCTTGCAAGCCTCACCAAGCCATTCACTTGTGAAACCATAGCTTTGAGCCACTTCCTTCTTGATTGGAACCTTGATCCCTCAAAGATTCATCATCAAAGGCATCTTTAGGAGTTTGTTCTTGGAGCTAAGTAATTGTATTTGATTTATTACTCCATTTATTGTGTATTTTTGGTTTGTTTTACTTGCATTAAAGCTTGTTTTATACCTAAAAATAGGTTTTGTGATTGAGTGGTAGCCTTGTTGTTGAGGCATAACTTCACTCAGATTTGCTAGGTTTGTGTTGTTGTCCTTGGGTAAAGGTATTGAAGGCAAGGTTTAAAATCTCTGTACCGGTACCAGTGTTTGACCGGTACTGGTATGTACCAGTACCGACACACGGCGGTCCGATACCGAAAATGGTACCGGCGACACTCGGCAAGCAAGCAAACAAGCTGCTTTGCTTGCTGACCTTGCTTGCTAAGCAAGCAAACAAGCTTTGCTTGCTGCTTGCATGCTAAGCAAGTTTTGCTTGCAGTAAAAGCTTGTTGCTTGCTGTCAGCAAGCTTTTGTTGCTTTTGCATCAAGCAAAAGCTTGCTGACGGCAAGCTTTTGTTGCTTTTGCAGCAAATTTGCTGTCAAAAGCTTGCTGACAACAGCTGCTGCTGCACGGCACATTATTGTGCAGCACTGTACCATGCTGCTGCACAAGGCAGAGGGCTCCTATACCAAGCGGTATCGCCCAGTATATTGCAAATACCATCCAGTATGGGCGCTATTTTCATATACGACAGCAAGCTTTTGTTGCCTTTGCATCAAGCAAAAGCTTGCTGATGGCACGCTTTTGTTGCTTTTGCAGCAAGCTTGTTGTCAAAAGTTTGCTGACAACAGCTGCTGGAGCACGGCACAGTATTGTGCAGCATCGTGCCATACTGCACAAGGCAAAGGGCTCCTTTACCGGGCGAT
Organism: Canna indica; assembly: GCA_034359265.1. Classification (NCBI taxonomy): domain Eukaryota; kingdom Viridiplantae; phylum Streptophyta; class Magnoliopsida; order Zingiberales; family Cannaceae; genus Canna; species Canna indica. The sequence goes on along the minus strand of CP136890.1, from coordinate 44,649,963 downwards.
AACGCCCGGTATATTTCAAATACCGCCCAGTATGGGCGCTATTTTCATATGCCGCCCGGTATGGGCGGTATATATCAGTACACCCGGTACCGACCTGGTAACGGGTGTATCAGGTACCAAATTTTCCAAAAACCAGTATATACTATCCATACCGGGCGGTACGATACGATACTTGGAACCATGATTGAAGATGCGGTTTTAAATCTCGTACCGTACCGGGCGGTAAGCTCGGTATATACCGGTTTTTGAAAAAACCGGTATACGAGATACCCGGTATGGGTAAATACCGGGTATCTCGGTAAATACCGCCCGGTATGCCCGGTATTTATGAAATACCGGGCGGTATTTGCTGTCATACCGGGATATACCGCCCGGTATGACATTGTGTACTGTTGCAACATACCGAGTATTGGAAAATACCGGTATCTCGGTAAATACCGCTCGGTATGCTCCGGTATTTAGCAAATACCGGGTAGTATTTGCTGTCATACCGGGCGATACCGCCCGGTATGATCCAACAGCTCTTAAAAAGACGGTGTTGATAGCGGGACCGCCGAAAACTCTGCATAGCGCAACATAAGACGCTTAGGACAAATCAATCGCTACACATCCCAACATACGGTGTTGATCTTAGTCCGTCGTACTCATACATATCTTGGGGATATACACGACTATATAAACTCCAATATAATGATTCTCTTGTATCTATGAAAAACCCTAATACAATATCAAAACAGTACCCAACGGCTCTTTAAACATTGCATTCATGTATTTGACATTTGAATCTTAATTTTAAGTATTTCTTGATCAATGATGTGTTATTCGAGTTATTTTTAACAACAAAGTTTTTTTAGAAAAAAAAAAAAAAAAAAAGGGGGGGTGACCGGTATGCAATTTCTGTACCGGACCGTACCGTGTGTCGGTACGGTATCGGTACGTACCGATACCGGTCATCCACCGAGATGATGACCGGTATCGGTATTTTAAACCTTGATTGAAGGTACTCTTAAGGACAGAGTAACCTTCGGGGAGAGGGGCAATGCTCTTAGGTTGTAAATCCTCTAGAAGGAAACAATACTTTCTAGTGAATTGGTTGAAATCCTAAACGGGAAGTTTAGGAAGTGGATGTAGGCTCGATTAGAAGCGGAACCACTATAAATTCATTATGTTAACATTGAACATTTCTTGTGTGCCTAGTTTGATATATATTGCTTCCTCTTGTGAATTTGTAATTGAATTTAGTTGAATGGACAAAATTAGAATTTCGGTTTAATTTCTAGGTACACAATATTGACCCTCCTCTAGTGTATCATTTTCCCTTGGACAGCTATGTGAGGAAGCCCCAAGCACCACATCAGCAATACAAAATGAATGCCACATCAGCAACCAGGGTTGCACACGACTAGGGCAGGCAGATCAAATTTACATGCACTTCTCACATCCAAAATGGAAGTGTAATATTGTCATAGCTGAAATCAACAAGAGCAATAATGTCATTGCTGAAATTGAGAGAGCAATAAAGACATTGCTGAAATCAACCGGAGTTAAAGAGCATGGACAAAAAGGAATTCATCATTCCAACATAATTGAATGAATTCTACTTAGGGCTGGCAATTTCTGACACGACACGATAACCCGACACCATACGACACGGAGTTACGTGGGTTCGGGTTTGGCTAAACGTGTGTTTTGATTAAACGGGTTCAACCCGGATTAACACGATTCGTGTTAATCCGGGTTGAACCCGTGTAACCCGTGTAACCCGTATAAACACGATTAAACCCATTTAACTAAACGTGTTTAATCGTGTTACTGAACCTATTTAATTCATTTACCTGTTTATAAGTGTTAAAGTCTCACATTGGTTGAGGTTGTGATCTAGATAGTCTTTAAATAGATTGGGCAATCCTCCCCCTATGAGCTAGCTTTTGGGGTGAGTTAGGCCAGTGAGAATCCAATGCCCCCAAAAACCTAAGGGTTCCTCCGCAAGGTTCGTCCATGGAGGGTGAGTCAGGGCCTAAGATCGGGCCAAAAGGCGTAGTTGATGGACAACAGGTGAATATTCCTGTACTACCCCTTGTTGGTCCCGAGGGACGGAGGAGGCTAGGTTAGCCGAAAGATGGTTATCGGTTCAAGGACGCAAGGTGAACTAATTTCTTAACATGGTATCAGAGCCAAACCTATGGTTGAGAGTGGGCCACCTACAGAACTTCACGCTCCATATGTGGATCCTGGGCGTGAGGGGGGTGTATTAAAATCTCACATTGGTTAAGGTTGTGGTCTAGATAGCCTTTAAATAGATTGGGCAATCCTCCCCCGATGAGCTAGCTTTTGGGGTGGAGTTAGATCCAAGGCTATTTTCTAACAATAAGGATATATATATAATAAAAGGTAAAAAGTTACGGATGTTGGTATGTCTTGTTATTAGTAGTCTTTCTACTGTGTTTAATTTTTAATTTTTAATTTTAGTAGCTTTCACTTTGTTCATTATTGAAATTGTGTTTATCGTGTTGTATCGTGTAGGTGTACACATGTACACGTTTAGACATGTTTGCTTAAACGGGTTAAGTGTGTCGTGTCGTGTCAACCCGGGAATAAAAGGGTCGGGTTCGGGTTTGCATATTCGGACACGTTTAATAAACGGGTCAGGTTCAGGTTTAGCCTTTTACAACACGAGACATATTTAGACACGATACGGTTTAAAATAAACCTAAAATAAACCTGCTCTACAACAATAAGATCATGGTTTAAAATACTGTACCGTACCGCCAGTACGGCCGGTATTTACCAGTTTTTCAAAAAATCGGTATAAGAGATACCCGGTATTGGGCGATACCGGGTATCTCGGTTAATACCGCTCGGTATGGGTAGTATTTGATGTCATACCGGGCGATACCGCCCGGTATGACGCAACGGCTCTTTTTAAGATTTGTTTGGGGTCTTTATAAAGACCCCAAACAATTGTGTTATTGGAGTTATTTTTTAAAAAAAATCAAAAAAAAAATTCACGAGCGGGTATGCCTTTTTCGTACCGGCCCATACCGTGTGTCGGTATGGTACGGTACCGGTATTGTCACTGACCGAGATCAATACCGATACCGATATTTTAAACCATGATTAATATTCAAGGCAAAACCAGTTAAACATGAAGATAAATCTGAGATGCTTCTGGATTTCTTTTTTTCTGAGCTCCATTTGTGTTTAGCACATAAAAAGCTGCATGTAGATGTTGGTTACCAGACAGCATGGTTTAAAATACCGGTACCGATTTCGATCGCTGGCCGGTACCGATTTCGGTCGCCGGCCGGTACCAGTTTCGATCGCTGGCCAGTACCGGTATATACTGGTACTGTACCGTCACTCGGTATGGGTGGTATTTATCGGTATTTGATAAATACCGCCCGTACCGGGCGATATTTACCGATACACCCGGTATCGACCTTGTACCGAGGGTATCACATATCAGTTTTCTGAAACCAGTAAATACCATTCGGTACGGTACGGTATTTTAAACCATGCCAAACGTAATCACATCAGGAGCTCATATTGCCACATCATTTTCGTAAATTGTGCAACAAGCCGAGGATAATACATACATATGCTCTAGCTTGAGAGGGAGTACTAAAAAATCAATATACTACAGCTCTAGGTTTACTGATAGAGTGGCTCTCCACATATAGAGCGGAACTCCTATCTAATAAAGAAACATTATATATTGAGCGGCACTACTACAATTTGGGTTCTTTCCCTGCTTGCAAATTATATCAAAATATAACGAGCAACATTAAAATAAATGAATAAAAAAGGCATCTCACCAATGTGAATCACTTTCAGAAGGAATTCCTAAAGCAAGTGATGCAATTATCCCAAGGCAAGTCCCAATTTGACAGAGAGTTCCTAGTGAACCCCTATATTTTGTTGGAGAAACCTGCATTGAAGAATATCATGAATCTAAAGTTATACTAGAGAAATGAAGTACTTAAACATTACCAAATGCATACCTAATGCTTTTGATTATGTGCATTGATTTATCTGGTGGTTTTTGCAATTCAGCCGAAACTAGTCATTTTTTATTTCTTGAAGGCTTGAACAAATTACAATCTGTTGATGGGTATATATAGCTAAGAGTAGCAGTGGAAACTTGAGGGAGATGAATATGTTTGTCATCTAAACCCTAAACCCATGAAAGTGGTTGGTCACTGATATGTTTGTCAACCATCTTATGCCGCTCAATTAGGCATGTGCTAGTTACTTGCACATGTGAGGATTATTTATTTTATTTGAAAACTAAGGCATGTTTAATTATTCCTAGCATATAAGGAGGGTTGGATTAGTTGATTTATTTTACAATATTTACCACATGTTTACTTTGAGAGCATGTGCTTCCCCCACGTGGCTCCTATCATTTTTACTTTGTGAGCGAAATAATTGTGACTTCTATAAAAGATGGCCCAAAGACAGGTCATGGAATTTATCTAAGTTTAAGTTTGAAACTTCCACTTTCTCTCCCTCTCTTTAGGCTTTGACTAAGGTTTGCCCACTTGTACTAATTGCCCCAAATGATTCCCACGTCATTCCCACCTAAGGGGTTACTACTACAGTACTGGATGGAGTTTGACCAAGCACCAAGGAGCACTCACTTCAAGAGAATACTCATGGTCTACTGTGAAGTGTGAACCCTTATCTTCTTTGGAGGATTTGGTCACCAAATCTAGGCACTCTCGCAGAAATAGATTGTCTTGGAGTAGATCACCTCCAAACCAAGCCAACGCCAAAAGAAAAAGGATGATCGTCAATGAAGCTAAACCACCCGCCATAAAGAACCCAAACTAAGCTGTGGATAGTGGAGACCACAAAAAGGCAAAGGCAATAGAGAACATTCAACCATTCTATGTCTTGACATCCCTATTTATGGTGGCATAGTAGATATGAAGAAGGCAATCCAAGGCCAAGCATTGAAAGAATCATATGTTATATCCATGCAGGCACCAACTTATCCACAACATGTCACATAAGCCCACATACAGGAGACAACAAACGAGGGAGGAACATTGCAAGATGCAAGATGCAAGATGGAAACACAAGTACCAACGTCATAAGTGCAACATTTCGGGCAGCAGCAACTAAAGATCATGAAAGAGCAAGAACATATCTTTGGGGACTCTCGAAAACAAATATAATCTACATTTTTGGGAACTCTGGAAATTGATTGTAATCTTTTAATTTATTAAACATTGTAACAGATAGATATGCAGCCTTTAATGGGCAAATCATCTTCAAAAGATACAATGTAGTCTTCAAATTAAAAAAGAAATAGACAACAAATTGGATTTGGAATCTTCAATTCTTCATGTCTTCTCCCGTGTCTTCTCCCCCTATCCCTACCTTCTCTTCTCTATTGCCTCTCACTCTTCTCCTCTTTGCAAATTCGCCTCCCTACTCTTATAGCATAGCGATTAATCGTAGCAATCATAAGTGAAATCCGACATGGTTTATAATCTCATCCGTTACGGATTTCAGTAATTGGCTGATATGAATACATACCATATCAACACATGGTAGGGCATGTACTAGATTTAACCTTTTTAAAAAAGATTAAGCTCTAAAACATAATTTTAAGCTTCAAAGACATTATTTTAACTAATAATTTATTAAAATATTGAAAAAACACACATAATATACTAGAGCACAATAAACTTATCAACCATGGTCCAATATATTAAAAAGATTATTCAAATCTTCATGTTACAATGAGATATACAAATTTATACATAAAATATAGAAGAGTAGCGTCTGTCAAAGAAGGTAGGCACACCTCGATGAGCTCGACATAACTAAGGTCAATTCTGTAGGTCTGCAAAGCCCACATTTGAAAATTTTCCCAAGTTCTATGATGTTTTGGCATCTAGAGTACCACATTGACTAGACTTTCTTTTAAGAGAACCTAAACACTAGTCCATGAATTAGTATAGTATAGTATAGTATAGTATAGTATAATATAGTTTTGAGAGTATAATGTGGCGCTAGTGTAAGTATGGAACTCGGTCTCTTGCAAGCTAATCATATCATGATGGTAGTGCTCCAATGTCATTGGTGCTCCTGATTTCTGTTTTTATTTCTCCCTCTTCCATACACATTGGTGGTCATGCTCTTTCAGCCACTGTGGTCTTTATCTTGAATACAATGATCGAAGTATAGTTCATTCGTCCAAAGATGTGAAGATGCTGGTGTTGATGGAACTATAGTTTCTCCTCCACCAGCCGCATCACCTCCATCATTGCCATCATCACCATCTTTATCAACTTTTGTGCTACTGCTACTATGCGCAGATGCCTCTTCTTCTTCAATAATTAAATTAAAAGGATCATTGCGATGGCAATATTTTGTTCAACAATGAACCGAAGGTAAAAAAGACCAAGAAACTGTGAAAGGTAATGCAAGCTAATGAAAGTCAAGCCCAAAGAAACTAAAAGAAAAACTATTTACTTTTAAACAGATGTGACTGCGCCAAAATCAGAATATAGTGGACTTTAGTATTAACTTTAACCTTGTTGCATTAAAATTGTTAAGAATATAAATTGATTGGTCATTTTCCTAAAGGCTTGTTTTTGGAAAAGTTGGCCATCCAATGGTACAAGAGCAAGAGGGCCACGATTCAAATCCTACTAGCGTCAGTATTGTATAAAAAAAGTTACCCCCCTCACCTCAATTAAGTCAATCCATTTGTTGGGCTTGAGTCAGTCTCCTCAAGTTAACCCGCCCACAAGTGAGGGGGAGTGTTACGAATATAAATGGATTGGTCTCTTTCCCAATAGTTTAAGCTTTTGAGAAAGTTAGAAAGTTAACAAAAATAAACATGGTAACACAAGAAACATAATAGCATTTTCTTGATAGCATTCATGAAAACATTAGTTTGTGGTATAAGTGGTATCAATTTAACTGTTGTTTTGTAATGTTACCTCTGATATATAAAGTGGAACAAGGACAGTATTTGCGCCAATCCCTAGGCCAACAAGAAATCTGCCCCAAAGCATTTCAACCAAATTATGTGCTTGTGCGCTGTAAGGGGCAAATACAATAGTTATAATTCATGCTAAATTAACATGCAAATAGATGTTATTCTTAATTAGCACAACCAATATTAAGAAGAAGTGCAAAACAATTGGTCAGTAACAACTACAAAAAGTATTACATCATCAACAAAATTACATTAGTGTTTCTGCTATAAAGGGATGAAATGTTGACATAGAAAATGATGTTATTGATTAATATCACTAACTGTATGAATTCAAATAGTAAGCAGAAACATAGAATAACCGGAAGTAACAACCATATAGAGTAGTACATTATCAACCATAAAGAGTAGAAACCATACTTTAAGTTTAGTCACTAGAAATTTGACAAGAATATTGAAAGTGCAACACAAAATCTGAGGATGGTACAATATCAATATACAGGGATATGAAAGATGAACCTTAAAAGTGCCCCAAGAATCAACGGCATGGTACCAAGTTGAAAAGTGCGCCGAGAACCAAATTTGTCAACAAGAGAAGCAATGCTTAAGCTTCCAATAAATGCACCAGCAATGAATATGCTCACAACAAGTCCTTCAAGAAAAGAGTTTCCTTCAAAACCAAGTTCATGTGCTATGGCTTCAATCGGACCGTTCATCACCCTGCACAGATATCTCCACTTCAAGTTTCGATGAAGGAAAAACAGGTCAGAGATTAAAATTAAGCAAGAGGTGGTAAAAAGACTCCTATATTATTATACAAAGTAGAAATAAGAAGAAAAATCTTTATGGATTCTTGTTGTTGCTTCTAATGTTGTAACAAAAGAAAATTACAAATGTCTAATAATTCTTAAGATGTTATACAAAGTGGAATAGAAAGAAAAATATTTAAGTGTAATAAATGAATTTCAAAAAAAATAGTTCAATGGAAACAATATAAGAATACAGTCAATGAATTTCTCATAAGAGACATTAAGGCAGTACGGAGCTATATTATACTATCTGAAATTCTAATACAAGTAATGCAACTCATAACCAACTTAAAAGTAAGTTGCCAATTTCTTCAGCTAAACTGGCTATAAATGTCATATTCTTCTATAAAACAAGCTTCAGATTCTCAGCATACTTGGAGAAGGCGATTTGATGCTCAATAAGCATGTGAAAGTAGCAATGGGAGAAGAGAATGCATGATTAGGCTCTGCAGCTCACAATCGGAGTGGCTTTGGTCCTTGGTCCTTGGTCGTTCTTTGCAAGGCTTGATAAAAATCTAGCCACACAGATAGAGTTACACGAGAGAAATGGATTGCGTGTAGGAGATGATACACGATAGGAGAGACTTAAGCATAGAAGATAATGCGAGCAAAGAGAGATATGCTCCCCCACCACTAGCACACCGAAGAGAGCCGCAGTAGAAGCATAGTGCATAGAGAGTGGTGAGTTATTTTAGGAGAAGAGGGTTGAGGGCTTGTGTGGCTTTCATACCATGTGAAGATGGAAGGAAAACCTAAGAGCTTATTTATTTTGATGGATAGGATATAGAAAGTAATTGCGTAGGAATAGAAATGAGGAAGGATGAGCTTTATTTCCCGTCCTTTCTATTACATGATTTCTTTCAATCTATTGAACTTCCCTTTTCTTCGTCTTCACCTCTTCTTCCTTCTTCCCCTCTTCTTCTCCTTTTTTTCTTTTTTCTTCCCCTCTTCTCCTTTTTTCTGTTTCTTCCCCTCTCCTCCTTCCCCAGCCATTGTTGAGCTGTTGCAGCTACACCTGCGCCAATCTGCTATTGCTTCAGCACCAATCAATCTCCTTTATGGTGTGATCTGATGTTATGTGATGCAATCACTATGATTTTGTGAAACCCCAGCACTATTCATCTCTTCTTCATTCTTCTTCCCCTCTTCTTCTCCTTCCTGACACATTGCTAAGTTGCTGTTGTTGTTCCGATGTCGATCTACTACTGCTCTGGCACCAATCAATCTCCAGCATGAGGCAATCTAATGCAACGTCATGCAATCACTGCGATTTTGTGAATCCCAGCAGTAACTACTGTTGCAATCTGATGCAGTGTGATGCACTAAGGGGGCAGATTTCTAAATCCCACCCTCATCGGGAATATTTAATCTGGTTCCAATTGAATATAAACCATGTTTTATCTGATTAAAATCCTATCCCAAAGCTGAACAAGGACTGGATTTAAATGCGGCCAACTCCAATCCGCCCATATCCAAGCAAACAAACATGCCATAAAAGCATATACCATTAACTCAACCCCTTCTCTATTTATATCGAGGAGGTAAGATACAATATGACTAAATAACAATATAATAAAACTAGCCCAATACTAGATGACAAACTATTTATACTCTTGTGAAAGGAGAAAACCTAAACCATATTGTATTAACTTAATATTTCATCTTATATAGAGAGAGAGAGGAGAGATAAAATAAGCTTGGGGAACAATATAATACTAAACTTATACTAAATACCAATACTCTCAAGTCTCAACATCCCCTCTAAACTGGAGAGGTTTATAGAATAGACCACTTGAGATTGGAAACATAGACAAATTTGAAAAAGAAAAAGATATAAAACTCCAATTAGAGTTGATGCCTGCAGAGAATTTAAGTTGCATGCCCAGAAAATAATTGAATATCGGTATCCTCTTCACGATCATGACAAATGAGAGATAAACTGGTCATCTGAATATATTTGAACATCCCCTTGCAATTAAGCCATACGAGAGAGAAATATATCACCAACTGTCAACAATAATCAAAGAACAAGGAGAGGATGGAGGCATACAAGATGGATGGGGAGCAAGCGAAGATGCGAGCTCCGAGATCACCTCCAAAAGAGGAAGAGCCAAAGAGAATAAGGTGGGAGCAGCATAAAGATGTGATATCTGGTATTGCCACCAAATGAGGAAGATGATGCAGGGAGGAGTAGCGCAATGACGAAGCTAGAGGAAAGATCAAATACTCTAAGTGCTTGAAAAAGATGGCTTAAAGGAGGGTACTCCTTTAAGAGGGGTACTATAGTGTAGCAAGTGGTACTGTAGTGCATCTACTGTAGCAAATCCTGAAATTACTACAGTACCAATCTAGAATTACTATAGTTACGGTAGCGTCTGAAAGGAATAGTGCCCTCAAGCCAATCGCATATTGATGTAATAAGAACTATTCCTTGGTAATGAAATCATGAGGCATCGATTTCATCATATGTTGCATCTATTAATGATAAATAGATTATGATGAACCCAATAAATAGATTATGATAAACCTATTTTAAAATGTTCCTAGTCATAGGTCCACTGAGTAGGGGATTAGTGACATCGATAATGGTAGAGGCTCTCATAGTTACTTGTGAGGGATCATTAATGTAACAGTTTGGATGTTCATTGGAGAATGAGTTCACTAACCGACCTACTACTCGATGAATGTCAAATGGAAACCTTACATGTATGTCAATTGGCAATTCCTCATGTGATAGGTGTAAGTAATCCTTGGACCTGAGATTACCATAGCACTTTCTAGCCGGTGATTTGTGTTATGCTTTATCCCATATCATGACTCTTTGAGACATGTGTTGGGTATTCTGGATATAACGAGCCTGTCATGGAAGTGGGTGAGTAATCAACAAAGGATCGATTACTCTTAGTAAGAGGAGGGAATGCCCCATGTTTTCTAATGAGTATCGTCTTGGAAAATCTCCAGCCAGAGTGGATATGAAAATTAGAAAAAAGTTTCTAATATTTTATTTGAGACGATGACTCGGGAAATTGATTACATATGAACAAGTATGAGGGTTTAACATGACTTTCATACCCTATCTTGATTCGAGACATTGTGTAACCAAAGGATTGAATTGCACGGAAACTAATCACCGAAGGACATTCGATCCTATCTAATTAAACTCCACACTATCTGGGTAGTCGTGACACGTTGCTAGACGTCAATCTTGACTTATGGGTCAAAAGACGATCAAGAGTTGATCGAGCGACCGCATTAAAGACTCTAATGGAGATCGACGAAATTAATTATGAAAGAAGGCGTTCTATTGAATTAATATACTCGCGTGGGGAAGATCCATTGTCAGCTTAGTGTGGGGCCCAATGGATCACACACATATAGGTTTTCTCGTACCGAAATTTATCGAGATAGATTTTGGATTTGGCAAGCTAGCACGGATATGCCAAAGCTTGATTATCTTGATTACTTCTCTCGTCTATGGAAATTAGAAAATTGTCTTTTTATGGATGTTTTTTCATCTTATTAGTAGATTATGTGTGTTTTGTAGCTTAAAACCATGTTATGAAGCTTAAAACTATCTTTTCTAGATTCAAAAAAAAACCTACCTGTATCGAACTGTACCAAGTGTCGGAACGGTAAAGTACCGTTACGGGTACTCGATACAGCCAGTACAACCAGTACATACCGATATGGACCTCGGACGAAGATCAGTACCGTAAGGTACCATTACCGGCCTCGGACCGAGATTAGTACCATGGGATACTGTGAAGTCAAACTCTAGCAAAGATCCTACAAAATACAGCAAATTATATAGCTTTGGGGAATTCAATTTCTACCAGAATTGCATCTATGAAGATATAAAAGGGTAGGAGCATAAAGATCTCTCTACCGAAACACTAGTAATAAACCTAGCACAAAAAATGTTGCTCATTAGAACATACAATTAAAAAACAAACATAATGTAAGAACCATGTGAATGCAACTCGGGGCCATCCTAACCAATAACTGAGCACAAATAGTTAGTTACTATAAGGGTTATTTTAGTATTTGATAACCAGAGTTACTACTTTGAACACTATAAATGAGAGGATTAATGAGCTTAAAAGAATGTTCAGAATTCTCCCTTTTGTTTTCTTTATTTTATTGTATCTTTTAGTAGTACTAATAGTAATCCCTAGCTGAAACTTTCTCGATATTTCTACTCTCCAACAAATTTAACTTGGGGTTATACTAACACTAACACTATGGTCCAAGAAACAGACAAAAAAAAGGTGTCTGGTGCACGAAGTAATCCCACTTTTGTGAGCCCTGGGGAGGGTTGATGTACACAGCCTTCCCCCTGCTTTTTTTGCAAATAGGCTGTTTCGGTGGTTTGAACCCATTTCCTCCTGGTCACAAGTGGGTAACCTTACCATTACACAAAAGCCACCCTGTTGTTGCTCGAACCCATTGCCTCCAAGTTTTGTTTCATCTTGCTAAAATTTATAAAACCTTTTTATTTAGGTTGGGTAGTAAGGAAATCACACCTAAATTTATTTGCACTATCATTTCAACCTCCAACCAAGATTAGTTCTCGTAAGTGGTAATAAAAATGCAATAATGCATGGGAATAGAAGATTGAAGAAACAAATGTCTAAGTCATAAGAGAAAACATTGATGCAAAAAATTTTTATCTAAAATATGGGCCTCAAATAATAAATCGTAATGAAGCACATCCCTCCACCACGGAATCCTGTTCCAACTAGGATTTATCTAAGAAAGGACATAAGAGGGTCCAAAAGTAATTTCTCTATTGAAATAGGAGTAGAGAAGCTTGTTCAATGTCAATAGTTGTTGTTCGTACAGAAATTTTCATACTTTAGTTGCGGTTCAGCTACTAGAATCACATAAACAAGAGCTTTGTGAGCTGAGAGGACTAAAGCTTCCAGAATTGTTTTTCTTGAAATTTAAGGTCTTTTTTCATCAGCGATGTTAGTTTAATTGAAATGTATTAGTCGCTAGTTTATAGCTGTTGACGTTTTTTACTTCCCCTTGAATAATGTAGCATTTGTTAGAGTCAACACTCTAATAGGTGTGGTTTTGTAACACAATCAAGTAGCCATCTGTGATATTTAGTGCCTCAAGAATTAAATTTAAATTCATGTAAAGCTTATAGGTTCCAGATCTGAGGTCTTCTCACTATGATCGGCCATGCCTATTACAGAAGGTACCATCTTAACGAATCCAGAATTTTTCTGTCCCCATTACAACATCATAGAGTTTGCAAACCAAGTTTTTGTTTCGCAAAACAAGTAGTACAAACTGCATACCAGCTACGGAAACGGAGTGTGTATGAACTTACCCAATGTGATAACCAAATAGGAAATTAGCCATCGAGGCCGTGAGCACATGAGGGAAAGCCGGTAACCAACCAAGGTCCAAGCTTTGGTTCTCTTTCTGCACATCGCTACTAATCTCCGCATCTGGAAACCCAACGGCAGCCTAAAGTTTAACAAATACTGTGGAATCAAGGAAAACCCCGACATAAGAAAGCTAACCTGCGCGTTGTGGTTGCTGGTCCGAATCAGAGGACACAGGAGGAGATGGGGACTTGCTTGAAGCGGCAAGGAGGAGGATTTTCAGAGGGGGGCGAAACTGGAGAACAAGCGAGGGTTTGCCTCTGCAAAGGAGGAGAGGATTGAGGAGACGGGATCTTGGCTTCAATGGCGTGATTCTGGGGTGCGGTGGCCAAAGAACAGCCGCGGAGTGCATTTTCTTCTGCGGAAATAGGAGCTTGCGGCATTTGGAATTTGGCTACTATTTCTATCGGCTAGGATAATAAGACATATTATTATTATAAACGAGAGGTGCATAAAGTCCTGAAGTAAGCTATATTTCATGCAAATCAATTATGCATAGTTATCAAAATCATAAGATCAAATTTATTCCATCGTTGTTTGACAGATGCCAACGTGACAAGTGAAGTTCAGCCACATAAGATGCCACAATAAAAAAATAAAATGACACGTAGGAATTATATATGGACTTAAGGTAATTTTGACCCAAAACATAGTTAAGGTGCAAATTTGTACCTTTTTCAATCTTTCAAGGCAAATTTGACTATTTTTCTTGAATAAATTCTATATGGTGTTCAACCAACGTGCTATATGTCTATTGCACTATTTTTGCAAGTTTGACTTCTACCTGAGAATTTAAACAAATACTTAAAGTGAATTTTTTGAAAAATATATAAATTTTAGGGTCTATTTGGATTGAGGTTAAAGGGGAGGAAGGGAAGGGAGGGGGAAAATTCCCCTTGTTTGCTTTTATAATTTTAATGGAGGGAAAAAAATGGAGGAGAATTATTTACCTCGATTTCTCTCCAAATGTAATATCCTAGATATTGATATTTATTTCTGTCATTATTTGTGATTGTCAGCCTAGCGGCCTAGTTCGAGGTCGAGCCAAGTCGACTCATGGTCCGGTGCGAGCTTGCGAGCTCGAGTAAGTAGGCATTTGAATTATGCAAATTTTTTTCTTGATTCGGTAAATTTATTTAATTATGTTGTTGTGTGTACTTGATTATTAAATTGTATTGTATGAGTGTGCATGTGTTTGATGTTTATGTGGGGCATGGGGTTAGATTGAGTTAATTAAGTTTAGTTGGGTTAGCGGATTTGGAGTCGGCTCGAGGCGGATGTGGGTTTGCTAAGAGGGTTAATAGATTTATGTTTGAGGAGGGGATTATAAAATCTCCCCCCCCCCCACTTTGGCTTGCGGCTCCCTTTTGGAGCTGCACGAGCCGCGTGGAGAGAGGAGCCGCCCAGCCAAGCCGAGCCTCCCCTCTTCCTCTTCCTTGGAGCCGCCACCCTCAAGCCCCAACTGTCGAGCCATCCTCCCCTCTTCCACTCTCTCTTCCCCTCCCCTAGGAGCAGCCAGCTTGAGGTGGAGCCGCCGCCCCCTCTCTTCTTGATCTTGGAGCCACCGCCCCCTTGTTGAGCCAAGCTGCCCCCTTTGAGGTCAGATTCGGAGGTCGCCGCTTGAAAGTTATTCTCTAGTCCTTTCTTTCCAATCGGGTGAGTGATTTTACCCCTCCTTTCTCGGGTTTCTCTCATTTTTTTGAACCATTCTTCGAGATTGAGAGTTCTTGTTGAATCTTCCGTTGTTTCTTGAAGTTCTCGTTGTTTTCATGTGTTGTCTTGAAGGAGGAGGCCCGAAAACCCCGCCTACGGGGCTCAGCAGCCCTAGGATGACCCTAGGGGTGCTCGGCCAAGGTGGAGAAAATGGTGCCCTCCAAGTGTTCGACAAAATGCCTAAGAGAAATATTTGATATGTTCTTTAAAATTTAGGCTTGGATTAACCTTCTTAATTAAATTCCTTTGATGCCAATGCATGAGGTGTGTTTAAATATGAAATTTTCAATTCATGAATCTATGTTTGCACGTGGAAAGGTTAATCTTGATGCCAAGGATGGATTCTTGATTTAAAGCATGAGTCTTGTTCCTATGATGATGGGGATGCATGTTAGTTCTTGATTAGAAAATTATGAAACTTGTTTTGTATGATGGATTTGATGTTATGAATCTATGATGATAGTAATTAAGGATTTATATTCTTTAAATTTCGGATTTATTTTCATGTCATGCGGAAAAATCAATCTTGCTAGAATTTCATGCTGAATTGTTGAATCTGGACTGATTTTGAATTCTCTGTTGATATGAGAATAGTTCTCTGAACATAGTCGTGTAACCTATCATTTTGATCAGAAAATATAGTTTGGAAACATAGGACACACTCTGGAGACCAGATTCGGATTAGATACATCAGTTTCGGGCAACAGTAAGCTAAAATAAAACCTTAAAACAAAACTCTAATCTTGGTGATTATAATTTTAATTGCATAATTAAAATTCAAAAGGGATAGCATAATCTGTTATGAACCAGCAAATAAAGTTTATGCATGAAATAAAATCTTATGGGTTTATGATGTTACGGGTCTAGGGGTTGGGATCGGGTATTCAGTGTTGTAACGTTCCCAATTAGGGCATCCCTAAGACACAGTAGAAGAAACTTGACTTAGGTCATATTGTGTCATATCTTTATGAATGACGGAGAGGCTCGGTGAGGAGTCGGATTGTGAGCTAGGTTCGGAAGGTTGGATGACTAATTCCCAACCTATGTTAAAGGAATAAGTTCGGATGGACGAATCTTGATTATTCCTATGTTATCTTTTTGGAACAAGTTCGGATGGGCAAATCTCGACTGTTCCTATATGGCCTCGTGGAATAAGTTCGGACGGGCAAATCCCGATTATTCCCAAGTTGCTTTTAAGGAATAAGTTCGGACGAGCAAATCCCGATTATTCCTGTTATATCTTAAAGGGACAAGTTCGAACGGGAGAATCTCTATTGTTCCCTCGCATCTCATGGAGCAAGTTCGGACGGGCAAATCCCGATTGCTCCCGAGTTTTTTGGACATAGGATAAGTTCGGACGGGCCAATCCCGATTATCCTAGTAACCCTTGTATATATCATGTTGCCTTAAGGCATGGTAGACTTAGCCCTGTTGTACTTCACCGATGGCCTATTAGCTAGTCACTCCCTTATGATCTTCCCTGCTTGAGTCAGGTGTTTGCATTATGTTATATATCTATGTTTGGTTTCTCGTGGGGGTTGGTAGAACCGCTCACTAAGTTCTTTTGAACTCACCCATTGTCGTTTGTTTTTGTTTTGCAGAGCCTGACTGGTGAGGTGGGTTGGAGTACTTAACGCGGCTAGAGGACAGAGGAGCTACATTGATCTCATGGCAGTCCTAGTTAGGAGTCGTAGTCGAGTCTGTAGTAGTTTTGTCCACTTGTGATTTGGTGTTTTGGAGTTGTAGTCTCGTGGGAGGACATTCATGTCTTTGATTCGAATTTTATTTGTTAAAAGAACTGTTGCTCTTTGATTCATTTCTCTTTTCGCACTTGAACTTTTGATAAAAACTTTACTTCTTATATGAAATCTGATTTGATTTTCCTTTTGAAATAAAACTCGTTACATTCTTTCCGCTATGTTTATTCATTGAGTTGGCATGTGCATGATTTAGGCTGTAGGGTACAGACACATATACCGTGACCGATCACGTGACCCTAAGTTGGGGCGTGACACCAAACCTCAATTTTCTTTCAACCCCGATTTGGTGTTGAACGAAGGTAAATACAATTATAAAAAAAATCATCCAAAATAAATTTATGAAATTACCCTTATTATTTTAATAAATTTACAAGATATTTATCATATCCTAGTGGCATCTTCCTATCTTTATTGGTTGGGATTACTCTTCTATGATCAATTTCAGTTTTGTCTCGAAGCATCACATATAACACATAAATAAGAAGGTATAATTGTCTATTTGGTTTAATTATGTTTTCGGTCTCCCAAAATGTCACATTTTTTCCGTTTGGTCCCTTTTTAAAAAAAACTTTTCGTTTAGTCCCTCAAAAACTATTTTTGTTTCCGTTTGGTCCCTCCGTTAACTTTTGTCATTAAGTGCTAATGCTGACATGGATTAAAGATAAAATGAGGGACCAAACGAAAAAATAGAAATATTTTAAGGGACTAAATGGAAAATATACATATTTTAATAACCTAAAGCATAATTTTATATATATATAAAAAGGTTTTCTCATCTTATTCACTAATATAAAATCCCATCAATTTATTTTTTCTTATTTCAAAATATTCACCCCACAAATCTACAATAAATTTACGACCCACACTCGCACCGTCCTTTTCTGTGTCAATACTTTTTTCCCCAACCCTTCTCCGCCACCACGATTTCTTTATTGATTAATTCCAAAAAATCATGATGGAGAGAGCGAGGTCATTGTGGTGTTATATGATGATGGGCAGTCTCACAGCACGAGCAGCAAAGGGTGGCACGATTCGTGGTGGCTCAAGGGCGAAGCGAGCGCGAGTCGTGGTGGCGCAAGGGGTGGCACGAGTGCGAGTCATGGTGGCACAAGGGCAGCGCGAGCGCGAGTAGTAAATTTATTTTATTGTAGATTTATAGTGTGAAGATTTTAAAATAATAAAAAGTAAATGAATGAGATTTTATATTAGTGAATAAAATGGAAAAGCATATATATATAGAGAGAGAGAGAGTTATGCTTTATATATATATATATATATTCTATTTAATTCCTTAATATATCTCTATTTTTTCGTTTGGTCTCTCATTTTGTCTTTAATCCATGTCATCATTGGCACTTAACGACAAAAGTTAACGGAGGGACCAAACAAAAATGAAAATAGTTTTTGAGGGACTAAACAAGAAGTTTTTTAAAAGGAGGGACCAAACGAAAAAAACGTGATATTTTGGGGAACCAAAAATATAATTAAGCCAAAAAAAATTTTATTCCCCTTCTTTCCCCTTACAAGGTACATCCAAACAAAGTTAATTTTTCCATTCCATTCCCTTCCCTTCCCCTTATTAAATTATATTCAGGTTAATTTTTACCCCCCCTTCCCCTCCCATCCCTTCCCTTCACTACAACAAAAATAACAAATTGGGATGTTTTTTTTTACGCTTAAGGACGTTTTTTTGCGCGACTAATTACCTCACCGATGCTACTTACAAGCGTCTCGGATCATTATGTCCATAATAATTTTTGAGACGCAAAGGTCTGGCGTCGGTGATTTCTGGCGGAGACGCTTTTGAGTTGCGCCTCTAATGCAACTCGCGACGCTTTTACTAAAAGCGTCTCCCGAATAATATTTGGGACACAAAGGCTCGACGACAGTGATTTCCGACGAAGACGCTTTTTAGGTGTGTCTCCAATCCAACATGCTTATTCGAGACGCAAAGGCCTAGCATCGGTGATTTTTGACGAAGAAACTTTTTAGTTGCGTCTCGAATAAGCAAGGAAGACCTTGCTCGGCCATGGCCCTTGTGGTAGGAAAGAGGGAGGAGACTCTAGCTATACCTTTACCTCTTCAATTCCGCATACAACTTAAATACCAATGAACTAATTTACTTTCTCCTCACACTTGGCCGTACCCTCTTCATGAGTTGTAGGGTTGTTCGGCCACTTCAAGGGACTTCCAAGGAGGGCATACTTCATAATACATGAGATGTACAAAGGGAACTACATTAACAGTGATATAAGGTCATCTAAGGGCCTTCTTGCCGTCAAGGGAATCGGGAAAAATTTCGGCATGACCTTTCCCCTTTTCCCATGACTCGGCAGCCCCATGAACTTGCAAAACGACGAAGAAAACAGTGAGATCTGACAAGAAACTTCATAAAATAGTGAACACACGTCGTTGGAAATCAAGATTCGTCGGAAGAATCGTGAGAACTCAACCTATTTCATCTAGGGTTCGGCCACCCGCCTCCCCCAAGCTTCAAAAACATTACCACTCACCTAGATTGCAGAGAAATAAGGATCGGGTGACAACGACTTAAAATTTTTTCGGCGGCGACGCGAATCCCGGATCGATCCAAGCCCCATGCCTCCTCCTTGCTCCTTCTCCTCTTCTCCCTAGGCGGCCTTGTGCGACTCAAAGGGTGAGTCGCACGGCTGCAATAAGAGGGTTTTATTCCCTTATCCACCTTTCCAAAGATGGCCTCAAGACTCACTTAACTCATACCCGAAACTCGACTAAATCCGAACTCGACTTGGGTTCCGACTCAACCCAAAACATGACTCGAGTTAACTTAATTTAAGGTATGATTTCATAAAAGGAAAGTTAATCATCCAAATATATTTCATGAATCATTAGTCGAGTCATACCTTTTCACTCGAGACGATCCTGAGGCTCGACTCGACTGCCCCCGGGTCTGGCGCGCTGCACCAAAACATATTTTTATATTGGAAAACTTTTTTGGGTCTTACAACCTTCCCCCCTTAAGGGAAATTTGTCCTCGAATTTACTTGAAGAACAAGGACTTACCGGCTCCTCGAACAAGGAAGGGTAGCGCTCTCTCATGTCCTGCTCTACTTCCCATGTGGCCTCTTGCCCGGAATGGTGCTCTTAACTGATCTTTACCAGGGGAATTTCTTTGGACCTTAGCTTCCTGATCTGGCGGTCAAGGATCTCTACCGGCCTTCCCTCGAATGAGATGGTCGAATCTACCTCGATAGTCGAGGGCTCGATTACATGCGAATCATCTTTTACATACTTCCGCAACATGGATACATGGAACACCGGGTGCACCCTGCTCAGGCTAGGAGGCAATGCTAGCTCATAGACCACCTCGCCCCTCCGCTTGAGAACGGAAAAGGCCCAATGTATCTAGGGCTCAGCTTCCCCTTCTTCCCAAACCGGACCACCCCTTTCATATGAGAGAACTTCAGGAATACTAAGTCACCCTCTGCAAATTCCAATTCCCTGGCCTTTTTGTCGGCATATATTTTCTGTCGACTCTGAGCCACCAGCAATGACCTTTACTTTCTCTACCGCTTCCTCAACCAGATCGGGGCCCACCATGAGTGATTTCCCTACCTCAAACCAGCCCACTGGAGATCTACACCGTCGCCCATACAAGGCCTCAAAAGGAGCCATGCCAATGCTACTGTGATGGCTATTGTTGTAGGCAAATTCTATTAACGGTAGGTGCCTCTCCCAGTCGTTGGCCATATCCAGGACGCATGCTCTCAGTATGTCCTCCAAGGTTTGGATGGTCCTCTCTGACTGCCCGTCAGTTTGCGAATGGAAAGCTGTGTTGAAACGCACCTGAGTACCCAAAGCTTCCTGGAAGGACTGCCAAAACTGGACTGTGAACTGGGTACCACGGTCGGATATAATCATCACCGGGGTACCATGATATGCCACAATCCTATCCAAGAATAGTCGGGCATACTGCTCAGCAGAGAAGGTAGTTTTCACTGGTATGAAGTGCGCAGTCTTGGTTAACCGGTCTACTACCACCCAAATGGAATTAAAACCGCCTCTTGACTTAGGCAATCCGGTCACTAGATCCAAGGTGATCTTCTCTCATTTCCACTTGAGCACTTCGAGGTTTTGCAGAAGCCCCACAGGCTTAAGGTGTTCGGCCTTCACCTGCTGACAGACTAGATATTTGGAAACAAACTCTGCCACCTCTCTTTTCATACCTTTCCACCAATAATGTTGCCTTAAATCTCGGTACATCTTGGTGGCCCCCGGATGCATCATGTAAGTGGAACGATGACCCAGTTCCAAGACTTGCCTGCGCACCTCAACTATGTCTGGTACAACTATCCAGTCTCTGAACCTCAGTACACCCTTTGAGTCCAATCTGAAACCGTTCTTTGTATCACCTCTTTGCACGAGGTCCTTGGTCAGTGCACAAAAGGCATCTTCTCCCTGCGCGGCACACAGCATGTCCACCAAAGTGGACTGTACCCGCAGGTGTGCCATCAGGGCACCTGAAGTTGACACTGCTAAGCTTGCACCCCCATCTAGGCACAAAGCCAACTCTCGAGCTAGAGGCCTCCGCTTAACTTCTAAATGAGCTAAACTGCCGATGGACTTTTTGCTTAGAGCATCTGCTACCACATTTGTTTTCCCTGGATGATACATAATGGTGCAATCATAATCCTTTAGGAGCTCATGCCACCTCCTCTGCCCGAGGTTCAGCTCCTTCTGGGTAAGCAAGTACTGGAGGCTCTTGTGATCTGTGTAGATCTCGTAAGTCTCCCTGTACAGGTAGTACCGCCAAAGCTTCAGTACAAAGACCATTGTCGCTAATTCTAGGTCATGCGTCGGATAGTTCTTCTCATGAACTTTCAGCTGACGAGACGCATAAGCAATGACCCTGCCATACTGCATCAGGACGCAACCCAGGACAACCCGAGAGGCATCACAGAAGACTACAAACCCTCCTGAGCCGAAAGGTACAGCCAACACGGGTGCAAACATTAAACATGCCTTGAGCTTCTGAAAGCTCGCCTCGCATTTATCATCCCAAAGGAACCTGACTTTCTTCTGGGTCAACCGAGTCAGAGGGGCTGCAATTCTGGAGAAATTCTCCATAAACTTTCGGTAATAGCCGACCAAACCAAGGAAACTGCGGATCTCAGTCACACTAGTCGGCCGCTTCCAGTTTTGCACCACTTCAATCTTGGCAGGATCTACCCTTATCCCTTCCTTGGACACTACATGGCCCAAGAACCCTACACTTTCCAACCAAAATTCACACTTGGAAAATTTGGCAAACAAGCGGTGCTCTCTGAGGGTTTCCAGGACCGTTTCTCAAGTGCTTAGAGTGCTCTTCCTCATTCTTAGAGTAAACCAGAATGTCGTCAATGAAGACGATCACAAAGCTGTCCAGGTACTCCTTAAATACCTTGTTCATTAAGTCCACGAAGGCAGCAGGTGCATTGGTTAGGCCAAAGGACATCACTAGGAACTCATAGTGACCGTAGCGAGTCCTAAAGGCCATCTTCGGCACATCGCAGTCCCGGATTCTCAACTGATGGTACCCGGACCTCAAATCTATCTTTGAAAACTATTGAGCCCCCTGCAGCTAGTCAAACATATCGTCTATCCTCGGCAGTGGATAGTGATTCTTAACAGTCACTTTGTTCAGCTGCCTATAGTCGATGCACATGCGCATTGACCCATCCTTCTTCACGAAGAGAATCAAGGCACCCCAGGGTGACACACTCGGCCGAATGAACCCCAGATCTAGCATTTCCTGTAGTTGCACCTTTAGCTCCCTGAGTTCAGCCGGTGCCATCCTATAGGGAGGAATGGAAATTGGTTTCACCCCCGGCTGCAGGTCAATGCAAAAATCGACTTCCCTTCTGGACGGCAACCCCGGTAATTCCTCGGGAAACACATCAGGGAACTGGGGTTCTGTTAACATCCCTTGCTTCAACCCTTTCCTCCTCGGCCATAGATACAAAGGCCATGAAAGATTGGCAGCCGCCCCGAAGCAACTTACGAGCCTTTAGGGCTGAGATAACCCCTATCGGCTTGCTACCTCCCTCCCCTTGGAAGATGAACTACGACAACCCAGGCTTATTAAACATCACTACTTTGGCATTGCAGTCCAACATTGCAAAGTGCTCTGCCAGCCAGTCCATGCCAAGAATGACATCAAGCTCAAGAGTGGGTAGGAGTGTCAAATCCGCACTCAGCACATGGCCGCAGATGAGTACTTCACAACCTTCATAAATTGAGTTTGCTAAGATTGCATCGCCCGTAGGTGTTGATACCATCAATGGCCCGTCGAGCATAGAGGGTGTCATTGGCAACTTTACAACAAACATGGCAGACACAAACGAGTGCGTGGCACTCGGATCAAATAAAATATATGCAGCAGACGAACATACTAAAATAGTACCTGTCACCACTGCTTTGGATGCCTCTGCCCCATCACGGTTCATAGCATATACCCATGCAGGTGGCCTCTCTGAATGACTGGTCTGCGGCCCCTTATTCTGCGTTTGCCCTCTCTGAGCTACTGACCCTACTGACATAGGTGCTTTCCCCCTAGACTGTTCAGGCTTCTGACCAGTTCCCGCAGGACAGTCCTTCTTGAAGTGTTTGATTCGACCGCACTTGAAGCAAGCATTAGTGCGGCTAAGACAGGACCCCAGTGCCTTCGACTGCAGCTGCCACACTGTGGCACCTCAGATCTTTGAGAATCACCTCTTGACACTACAGGTCTCACTGACCCGATCCCTGGGCCCCCACGCCCCCGGTTGCCATTCTGCCCCCGACTTTGTTGCTGATCTGATGTAGTCATTGCCCCCTCAGAGTGCTAAGGCCGACTACCAGAACCCTGTGATCGAAACTTTTTCTTAGCTGGCCCGTCATCTCTCTCAAACGGCACCAAGGCTTCTTTTCGCAGGGCTTCATCCACTACCCGAGCCAGAGTAGAATCCTCAGTGTAGTGGATAAGCCTGCCAATTTGTGGCCTCAATCCTGCCACGAACCTTTTGACCCTAGCGGTCTCAGATGTCACTAGGGTTGGATGGTACTTGGAGAGACGGTTGAACTCCATTTCATACTCTGATACTGTCATGCCTCCAGCCTGGCGCAACATCTCAAAATCACGGGCGCGCTTGTCGCGAATACTCATGGGTAGGTACTGCTCTTCCACAGCCGCCCGAAATTCCTCCCACGTGGGAGGTGGTGCACCAGCTGCCCTGCGGGCCTTCCAAGTTTGCAGCCAGATCTTTGCCGGTCCCCTCATCTGAAGATCGACCATACGAGCAGCTGCCTCTGATAAACACCCCAGCTCCATATATAGCTCGTAGCAATCCCCCAAGAATTCTGTCACTTCCACCTGACGATCTTATATATATATATATATATATATATATATATATAATCAATAATCTCCCGATTTAAGGAAAATCGCAGCAGGATAATCATCACAGTAGTATAGACTTCACTGCAGCAAGAGCAGTTTAGACTGCCAAACGTGTAGTTAAAATTGCATTTCTTGCATATTCATATCTTATCTTTCCTCATAAGAGTAGGCCAACCAACTTCCATAAATGCCATTTAATAAAGAATCCTAACTTCAGCAGTTTCAAACTCAAAAGATATCTATAACTCAACATAATATTTCTGTAAGACCCGAGGTTTCCTAATATAAAATTTATTTTTGGTGCACCCCACCGGATCGGAGTTAGTCGGGTCGAGTCGCGAAATCGCCGTGATGTAGAAGGTATAATTTAAGCTTGAATCGAGTTAGTCAGGTAAAATTTATTAGTTAAATGTTCCTTCCTTTTTAAACATAAGATGCCTTAGTATGAGTCGAGTTCAAATCGTGTATGTGGATTTAATCGGGGCTTGAATCGGACTCGGACCGAGTCGAGTAAGGGATTAAGTGAGGAAGGGATTTTTAGTCAAATAAATAAATAAATATAAAATCCCTCACCCCTGCTGCCGTACGGCTCAAGAAGAAGCAGCACGGAGCCCGAGATGAAAGGAGAGAAGAGGATTCCGAGTGGTGGCGCGAGAAATTGGTGTCGTCGCCGGAGATCGGAGTCGTCGTCACCTAGATCGTCTTCCTTTTTGATCAAGGTGAGTGATCATCTTCCTTTAGTTTAGTAGGGTAGGCGTGTGGCCAACCCTTAGAGATGATGAAATATTGTTTTTCTCCCGTCAGATCTTGTGGATATGAAGTTTCTTGAGGTTTATGGTTTTCTTATGCAAGTTGTAATCATGCGATGAATGTTTCCACATCGTTTTCTTGGTTTTAAGGGCCGACCAATTGAGGGAGAAAGGGGAAAGGCCATACCAAAATTTTCCTCAAATCCCTCGAGTGGGTTAAACCCCTTGGATCGATCCCTTTTCATGGGTAGATGATTCGTGGAGTTAGATCTTACGATCTCATGGTCAAATTGTCCTTCATTTCCCCTTCAAGAAGGTTTGGCCGAACAAGTACCCTTGTTTAGGGATCGGCTGAGTGGAGAGGAGAGTAGATTTGATTCAACGTGTTGATTTCATCTCTTGGAAATTATGTTCGTCAATTGAAATTATCGATTTAGCGATTGATGAATGGATTGTTGATGCTAGTAGATGAGATTTAAAATTGTAGGAGAATATGATTTGTGGCTAAGATTATGTATGGTATATAATTTGTAGAATTTCCTTCATCAAATTATTAACGCTAGTATTGAAATTACCATGATAGATTAATTGTTACCTTGCTGGAATTTATTGAATAAATACAAAATTTAATTATTTTGTTGTTGCAATTATGTGGTTATTCATGGTAGTAGAGGTAGGTTAATTTCCTTCTGTATGGTATACTTCTGTCATTGTGTGGTAAGGCTGGTTAGAGCCGAACCATTGGTTCATGAGCAAGCCCTAATGGTTGGGTGCTATTATGTTTAGTTGGGCTATTATGGCTGGTTATATGACTATATGGTCTATACAGGATGGTTCTTGGGGTCGGTTGCCATACCAGGACTAGATTAGATCCCTAACTTTATATTTTTTTGACTTATATACATGTGATTATCGGGGATTTGTGTGGAGGTTCGGAAGAACCACTCACTGAGTCCCATGTGGACTCACGGTTTATTTCTCTTGTTTTGCGGAGCCCAACCAGTGAGGTGAGGCTTGGAGTCATGGTGCAGCTTGAGGGCAGGCAATGGCGTAGATCTTGTAGCAGCGTCCAGTAGTCGTAGTCGTGATGTCTAGGATTGTTTTCTTTACATACACTGGGAGTTGTTTATTTGAAAATATGTATTCGACTTTAACTCAAGTTGTTTTATTTTGTAATTGATGTTTCACAACTCTTTTTAAAATTATGAACCTTCTTTCAAAATTAAATAAAAGCTGCATCGTTGTTTTTATTTACATGCTTCTGGTTTCTTGTCAGTCAGTGTATGTGGTATGCTTCAAGGTAGGACATAGACCTTGGCTGGTCACACGACCCTAAGTTGGGGCGTGACAAAGTTGGTATCAGAACTTTTAGTTAGGTCTTGACTACGACTAGGAGTTGGGTACCGTATGAGACATATGCTAGCGTGTTGACATACGGTATAGTTTTGCTACGAGATCTGGCAACCACGACTGCACTCAGCCCACCATACGGTTAGTAATTTAAAAATGATTCTGTTGAATAATTATTTATGTGACTGGAGAATTGTTTTGTTTTTCTCTGTGTTAGTGTGATGGAGACTCATAATGCTGTGCTGAGCGGCAGCGGCAGTAATTTGACAGAATGCTAGGGTCGAGGTCGAGGCTGAGGTAGAGGCCGAGGCCGAGCCCGGGGTAGGGATAGGGAGCAGTCCGAGGATCAGGGGCAAGATTCTGCGGGTCCTCAACTGCAGGCTCAGGTGGCTCAATTAATAGAGGCGCTCCTTACGGAGCAGGAGCTGAGACACCAGATGCAGCAGTAGCTGCTGCAGCAGCCGCCGCCGCAACCCGTACCTGTAGTTCCGATGGTACCGGAGGTGGCCGCGACAGTAGCACTGGTGAACAGGGTTCCAGGAGCCCCATCTTATCCAAACTTCATCATGGTGAAGCCGCCAGAATTCATCGGGACAGATCAGCAGGTGGATGTCACTAAGTTACTAGGGGGGACTGCTATGAACTGTGCATGGAACTGGGGTGCTCATCGGAGGCAGCGGCCCGTATGGTCGGGCTACAGATGAGGGGACTGGCAAAGGTCTAGCTGCACACTTGGAGGGCTCACAGGGTAGCAGGCGCGTCGTCTCCCACTTGGAAGAATTTAAGGCGGTGGTGGAAGAACAATACTTGCTAATGAGTGTTCGCGATAAGCGGGCACGGGACTTTGAGATGTTGCGCCAGTCTGGTGGCATGTCAGTGCTAGAGTATGAGATAGAATTCAACTAGCTTTCCAAATATCATCCGACCCTAGTGGCATCTGAGACCGCCAGGGTCAAGAGATTTGTTGGGGGCTTAAGGCCTCAGATTGGCAGACTCATCCACTACACCGAGGATTCCACTCTTGCCCGAGTGGTGGATGAAGCTCTTCGGAAGGAAGCTTCGGTGCCGTTCAAGAGGAACGACGGGCCGAGCAAGAAGAAATTTGGCCGCAAGGATCTAGGGGTCGACTGTGGCATCCAGAGGGGGCAGTGACCACCGCAGACCATCAGCAAAACCGAGGCCGGAGTGGTAGCTAGGGCCGTGGGGGCCCAGGGTCTGGAATAGTAAGGGTCGTGAGGTGCTTCCCAGAAGTTTGATGTGCCATAGTGTGGAAGCTGCTGTCGGAGGCACTGGGGGGCTTGTCTTGGCCGCATGGATGCTTGCTATAAATGCGGTTAGGTCGGGCACTTTACGAAGGACTATCCGAAGAGAGTTGGTCAGAAATCTGAGCAGCCAAAAGGAAATGCTCCTATGTCAGTAGGGTCAGTGGCTCAGAGAGGCTAGCCATTTAGAGAGACCGTCTGCTAGAGTGTTCGCTATGAACCGTGATGGGGCAGAGATATCTAAGGCAGTGGTAACAGGTACTATTTTAGTAAATTCATCTGCTGCTTATGTTCTATTTGATCCGATTGCCACACACTAGTTTGTGTTTGTCGAGTTTGCTCTTGGGTTTCCAATGGCACCTTCCTTGCTTAACGTGCCATATGTGGTGTCCACGTCCACGGGCGACACCATAATAGCTGAATCAGCCTTCCAGGACTGTGAGGTGATCATCTGCGGCCATACATTAAGAGCAGAATTGACACTCTTGCCAATGCTTGAACTAGAGGTCATACTCGACATGGACTGGCTGGTGGAGCACTTTGTGTTAGTAGATTGTCGGGCTAAGACCAACACATTCAGTAAGCCCGGGTTTCCACTGTTCACCTTCCAAGGAGATGGAAGGGGTGAGCCCATGGAAATCATTTCAGCCCTTAAGGATCGCAAACTGCTGTCGGGCAGCTACTAGTCCTTCTTGACCTTCGTATCTGTGCTGAGGAAAGGGGGGACTCGGCTCAGGGAGTTAGTAGAACTCCGGTGATCTTTGAGTTCCCCGATGTCTTCCTTGAGGAATTGTCGGGATTGCCGCCTAGAAGAGAAATTGAATTCTGCATTGAATTGCAGCCCGGGGCAGCACCGATCTCCATCCCACCCTATAGGATGGTGCCGACCGAACTTCGGGAGTTAAAGGCACAATTGCAAGAGTTGTTGGACTTGGGCTTCATTCGCTCAAGTGTGTCCCCGTGAGGTGCTTCGTTCCTATTTGTGAAGAAAAAGGACGGGTCCATGTGCATGTGCATCGACTATAGGCAGCTCAACAGGTGACAATCAAAAATCATTACCCGCTTCCTAGAATCGACGAGTTGCAAGGGGCAGAGTGGTTCTCAAAGATTGATTTGAGGTTTGGATATCATCAGCTGAGAATCCGAGACCGCGACGTACCCAAGACTCCTTTCAGGACTCGCTACGACCATTATGAGTTCCTGGTGATGTCGTTTGGATTGACTAACGCACCTGTGGCCTTTATGGATCTCATGAACAGAGTGTTCAAAGAATACCTGGACAGATTTGTGATAGTCTTTATTGACGACATCCTAGTGTATTCCAAGAGCAAGGAGGAGCACTCCGAGCATTTGGAAACGGTCCTGGAAACCCTAAAAAAACATCAGTTGTACGCCAAATTCACCAAGTGTGAGTTTTGGCTAGAAAGTGTGGGATTCCTAGGTCATATAGTGTCTAAGGAAGGAATCAGTGTGGACCCCGCCAAGATAGAGGCGGTAAAGGACTCGAAGCGGCTGACCAGTGTGACTGAAGTTCGTAGTTTCTTGGGGTTAGCTGGGTATTACAGAAAGTTTGTAGAAAACTTCTAAAAAATTGCAGCTCCTCTGACTCGGTTAACCCAAAAAAAGGTCAAATTTGAGTGGGACGGGAAGTGTGAGGAGAGCTTCCTGAAGCTCAAAGAATGCCTGACGTCAGCACCAATTCTGGTCGTACCTTCTAGCTCGAGGGAATTTATGGTATACTGTGACGCCTCTTGGGTTGACCTGGGCTGTGTTCTGATGTAGTATGGCAGGGTGATCGCCTATGCGTCTCGTCAGTTGAAAGTTCACGAAAAGAATTACCCAGCATATGATTTGGAATTGGCGGCAGTAGTGTTCGCTCTCAAGCTATGGCGCCACTACCTATACGGTGAGGCTTGTGAGATTTATACCGACCACAAAAGCCTCCAGTACTTGCTCATTCAAAAGGAGCTCAATTTAAGGCAAAGAAGATGGCTTCAACTCTTGAAAGATTATGATTGTACCATCTTGTATCACCTCGGGAAGGCCAATGTGGTGGCAGACGCACTGAGCAGAAAGTCCAGGGGCAGCCTAGCCCATTTGGCAATCGGGAGAAGGCCGGTAGCGCGAGACTTGGCACTATGCTTGGATGGGGGAGCATTTTTAGTAGTGTCAGCATCGGGTGCCCTAGTGGTGCACCTGCGGGTACAATCCACATTGGTGGATATGTTGCATACCGCATAGGGAGAGGACGCCTTCTGTGCCCTATTGAACGACTTAGTGAAGAGAGGCGATGCAGAGAATGGGTTCAGGTTGGACTCAGAGGGTGTACTGAGGTTCAGAGACCGAATCGTGGTGCCTGATATGGCAAAAGTGCAGAGGCAGATCCTGGAGCTGGGTCATCGTTCCACTTATACGATGCATCTAGGAGCCACCAAAATGTACCAAGACTTAAGGCAGCATTACTGGTCGAAGGGCATGAAAAGGGAGGTTGCGGAATTCATATCCAAGTGTTTGGTCTGCCAGCAAGTAAAGGCCGAACACCTGAAGCCCGCGGGGCTGTTGCAAAGCCTAGAGGTTCCCGAGTGGAAGTGGGAGAAGATCACCATAGACCTAGTGACAGGGCTACCTAAGTCAAGAGGTGGATTTGATTCTATCTGGGTGGTGGTTGATAGATTGACAAAGACCACCCATTTCATACCTGTCAAGAAGGAGCCGCACGTAGCCCGAGGTGAAGGGAGAGAAGAGGATTCCGAGTGGTGGCGCGAGAAATTGGTGTTGTCGCCGGAGATCGGAGTCATCGTCGCCTAGATCGTCTTCTTTTTTGATCAAGGTCAGTGGTCGAACTTAGTTTAGTAGGGTAGGCGTGTGGCCGACCCTTAGAGATGATGAAACATTGTTTACCTCGCGTCAGATCTGGTGGATCTGAAGTTTCTCGAGGTTTATGGTTTTCTTACGCAAGTTGTAATCATGCTATGAATGTTTCTGCATCGTTTTCTTGGTTTTAGGGGCCAACCAATTGAGGGAGAAAGGGGAAAGTCCATGCCGAAATTTTCCACAAATCCCTCGAGTGGCTTAAATCCCTTGGGTCGATCCCTTTTCATGTGTAGATAATTTGTGAAGTGAGATCTTACGATCTCATGGTCAAATTGTCCTTCCTTTCCCCTTCAAGAAGGTTCGGCCGAACAAGTACCCTTGTTTAGGGATCAGCCGATTGGAGAGGAGAGTAGATTTGATTCAACGTGTTGATTTCATCTCTTGGAAATTATGTTCGTCGATTGAAATTGTCGATTTAGTGATTAATGAATGGATTGTTGATGCTAGTAGATGAGATTTAAAATTGTAGGAGAATATCTTCTTGAATGCGCATATATGGCTAAGATTATGTATGGTATATGATTTGTAGAATTTCCTTCATCAAATTATTAATGCTAGTATTGAAATCACCATGATAGATTAATTATTACCTTGCTGGAATTTATTTAATAAATATAAAATTTAATTATTTTATTATTGCAATTATGCGTTTATTCATATGGACATTTCTAGTAGAGGTAGGTTAATTTCATTATAACTTATGGGTTGTGACATGTATGTATTTGGACATTTCTACACTTATGACATGTCGTTCACACTTGAAATGTGGCATATGACGCTAGAGGACTATTAAGAAACTCTAGGGTGCTTGTTATTTAGAGAAACTCGAATGTAGACAAGCTAGGTCTCACACCTAGGGAACAACCAACGAACAGTAGTGTGCGAATGGTAAGGCCCGGAGAAAAGGGCTGAGCACGGGTGAATGCTCAGGATTTTAAATAAGGAAACTTTAGGACACTTTGCTTGTGTGATGTGATTGGGATGGTCAGCCGAGAAGCATGGATAGTCAGAATGACTAATGCTTGACTCGGCCAGTGATTTGGGTCTTGAGATTGCACCAGCGGGCCCGCTAGGTGTTAGACCCTAGTTGGGTGGGACTAGCTATCCCTAACCCGGTAGGTGTTCGGAGACTAATAGACCATCCTATTTGACGTCCCGGTGTTTGCTCTGATTTACTTATGTGTTATGTAGGCCGTGCGGCCAGAATACTTATGTCATTGTGTGGTAAGGCTGGTTAGAGCCGAACCACTGGTTCATGAGCAAGCCCTAGTGGCCGGGTGCTATTCTATTTAGTTAGGCTGTCATAGCTGGTTATATGACTGTATGGTCTATACAGGACGACTCTTGGGGTCGGTTGCCATATCAGGACTAGATTAGATCCCTAACTTTAT
Organism: Canna indica; assembly: GCA_034359265.1. Lineage (NCBI taxonomy): Eukaryota > Viridiplantae > Streptophyta > Magnoliopsida > Zingiberales > Cannaceae > Canna > Canna indica. The sequence goes on along the minus strand of CP136890.1, from coordinate 44,618,308 downwards.
ATTTTTTTTACTTATATACATGTGATTATCGGTGATTTATGTGGAGCTTCGAAAGAACCTCTCACTGAGTCCCAGGTGGACTCACTATTTATTTCTCTCATTTTGCAGAGCCCAACCAATGAGGTGAGGCTTGGAGTCATGGTGCAGCTGGAGGGCAGGCAGTGGTGTAGATCTCGTAGCAGCGTCCAGTAGTCGTAGTCGTGATGTCTAGGATTGTTTTCTTTACATACAATGGGAGATGTTTATTTGAAAACATGTATTCGACTTTAACTCGAGCTGTTTTATTTTGTAGTTGATGTTTCGCAACTCTTTTTAAAATTGTGAATCTTCTTTAAAAATTAAATAAAAGCTGCATCCTACGTTGTTTTTATTTACATGCTTTCGGTTTCTTGTCAGTCAGTGTATGTGGTAGGCTTCAGGGTAGGACATAGACCCTGGCCGGTCACGCGACCCTAATTAGGAGCGTAACAATTTCGGCCATAAAAGCTTCAAGAAAAACTGCTGCCATAAAAGCTTTGAAAAAAAACCGTCAACCCATTAATGAAGACCACTTCATTTCTTCCATAATTGTCTTTAGTCATAAAAGCTTCAAGATAACCGCCAGCCTATCAATGAATACTACTTCATTTCTTCCATAGGCAATACACAAGTAATTAAAGATGATTAAAAAATATCTGAGATATAAAATAGAATCATCATTAATATTGGAAACCAAATGTCACACAGTTGTAACCATGTCTAAAAAATCATAGACTATTGGAGCAGTTAAAAGTGTCCTCACATAGTTGTAACTACCGTCAACATACAACCTATAAGGATCTAAATAAATGCTGACATCAATCACTGTCCTTTACGCAAACAATTGTTTGAACCAATCAACATAAATAGACATCATAAACATATGATCATTAAAAGAGAATAGTAATGCCTAGAAATAAAGAGTAGGAAACTCTCCACTACTCAACTGACATAAGTCATAAATGATGATTAAATAATCAATAATATCAAGAATCATCATTTAAACTAGAAGTCCAGTAGCCATTACATTTGCAGCAAAAACATCCATAAAAACCTCAAACTGTAAGCAGTTGAAATTGTCATAACATAGTTAAAACTATCAATACATAAGCAGAGCTTCTTACGGTTGAGACTGTCCATTTAACTGAGAATAACTTGGAATACATTTCCTTAAGAAGCGACAGAGCAAGTAACAGTTAGACAACATAATGTAACCTGTAAGTATAAACTGAGAACTTCAGCATAAACTCCACAACAATTGCAACTGACATGCAACTAAGAACTAACTGATAATTCTTTTGCCAAATATAACAACTAGCATTCAATTGAGATCTTCAATATAAACTCCACAGTAGTTGCAACTGTCATACAACTGAGAACTGGCCGATAATCCTTTTCCTAAATAAAGCCAACACATCATAAGCCAAACACTAACAATCTTCCCCTTTGGCTTATTTTGCAAATCACAAGCTGTCAAGAGAATATTCAGAGTATAACACAAGCTATCAAGAGAGTATCTAGAGTATATCCCAGTCATAATATTTGTAATCAAAGAGTTAATAGATATCACCCACAGTATCATAAGTTTCAGCACAAACTACTCAACAACTAGAGCAGTTGTGTCTGTCTTTACAAATGCGAACTGAATAGAACTCCTCATAGGCAAAAAGCAGTTGTAACTGTCTTTTCAACTGGGAACAATTCGGGAATACGTTTGCCAAATATAGCCAACACAGATAAGCCAACCACTAACAATCTTCCCATTTGGCTTATTTGGCAAAACACAATAGTCATCCACTCATCCAAAAATTACTACCAGCAAAGTCACACAAACAAACAAACAGTTACAGTAGTCAAACCAGAATACAATTACAACCAAAGAATAGACAAGATAAATAAGGTTGCTCCTAGATGTATCATTTCTCCCCCTTTTTGGCATAATAAGCCAAAGGAGAAGTAGTAAGAGTACTAAGATCAATCAAAGCTTTGAAGAATTTGAAAGACCACTAGAGGAGAGAGAAATAAGACTTGTTGAAGTAGTAGTGAAGTGCTTAATGACTTTCTTCTCAATAGAAATAAGCTATTATTGAGGCCGAGACAAGGTTTCCCTTGCATTAAAGAGTTCATCAAGAATAGACTGTTCACTAGCAATTGTGGCACCAGAGGATTTCTTATTTCACTACTAAAAACTTCGTCATCTGCGATGGCTAAAGTGATCGCAATGCTGTCACAGAAGAGCAATTGCGACGACATTAGCAGTCGTAAACTTCCGTCGCAGATAGGATCATCGTAGATATTACGTGACCGCCACGACACCATCGCCAAAGATGCATATATTGCGACCACCTACTAGCGTCGCAAAAGCCATCACATAGAGTTTTGCGACTGATATGGTGACCGCACGTTACCATCGCAAAGACTATCGCACAATTTTTTGCGACTGCTTTACGCAACCATGTAGATGGGGATTTGCGACGGCGTCGACAGTCGCAAAACCGTCGCACATAAATATATATATATATATTTATTTAAAATATATATATAAATTCTTATTCCAATATTTAATTAATATACAAACAAAAGACAACAAATTATAATATATAGATATCAAAATATTATTTACATCGTATCAAAATAATAATGTTTACATCATATCAAAATAAAATATCAAAAAAGTACATCAATCGGCGTCGATGATGATGATGGATCCGATGCTGATGTCGTCACGCCGAATGATGGGGGAGGCGGAGGAGCTAGAGCACCAGGTATGATAGAAGATATATGTGCCATGTACTGGGTCATCTACGCCATATGCTAAGCCATCTGCGTCATATGCTGAGCCTTGTGCATCACAGTATCTCTCATAGCGGCCATGTCGGCACTGAGGCATGCCTAAGTAGTCTCGACGGCCACTAATCGGTCTTGATCCGCACGTGATATTGATGGACCAACGACGAACGAGGTGAAAGCAGACGACCCTGCATCATGCAGCTGCAACAACGCCCATGTGTGAGTAATTGTGCCAATGCCATATACATGGCCGTGGCCGATGCCTTCCACCCGCATCCATGTGTCAGCATCAAGCTGATGCTGCGCAGGATCACCTCCCCGCTGGGTCACCAACTCACTATACGTGGCATTTAAATAAAAGTAAATTAATTATACATAATAGAACTACATAATTTTTTTAAAATATTATCTTACCAGTACCGTCTCCGGCCTCCTACTGATGAACTCACCCCGACGAGTACCACGCTGGTATCTATGTGTCTCCTTGAAGACCCTCGGAGGATCAGCATGGATGAGCGTCCCCTGCGCATCTCGCGTCTTCTACAATAAAATAAATATAATTAGTTTTTCTATAATAATAAATGAATAATAAAAATAGTTATTAAATTACTTACCAATCGACGCTCGTGGCTGATAAATGGGATGGACCCACCTGTATGTCGGCCGACCGATCCCTCGACCAGCGTCATCCAATTTTGGTGCGCCGTCCGGGAGGCACACTGCCATCCCTCTGATGCTCAAATGTCGCATAGCCAATCCCATACGTCGACCTCCATCCAGATTGGTCTGTGTCCCTTGAGCGCATCCATAGGTGTATCTCTGTTACCGCCTATACTCACGTGCACCTCATCCCGCGCCCGATGGAGGATATCCTTGAAAAACATGTTATTGTAAGCTTCCCAAGAATCCATCACATGAGCCTCAATGGCGGGATCCCAGGTATATCGGGCCTACAAAAAGAAAATATTAGCTTGAAAAATTATATCTAGTAAAGCATGATAACTACTTACTTTAATATATTAATAAAAGTTGTTTCATAAATCCTAAAAGCTACAACTCAAATGAAACCAACATGTGTCCATAAATATATCACTGAGTTATCAAAATTCAGAGAATGTACAACTCAAATGAAACAAAGGAAGAAGTAAATAAAGAGTCATCCCTAATGGCAAGACTAAATAAAGCAAAAAGTAATAACATAAAGCTAACAGGAAACTACTAGAAGAAAACCAATTGAATTGATTTCCTTATTGCATTATTCCTACTTGATATTCTCAACAATATCCATCATGAATTCATGAACTAAATCACTCTAAGGCAGAAATTGTCAGAGGGAAAAGCAAACAACATCAGTAAATAAGCAACAGAATTGTGTGGTGTGACAAATAATTAAGCATATTCTCTGTTAGCGGTAGCACATACATGTTTTCTATTTTATGCTACTACTAAAGCATCTTACAATCTTTGGCATGCTCGTAAAATTCATTAGCATAATGTTTGAAGGACATCTCATAAAGGCAGCATTATGGCCTAGTCTCTCCTTGTAAAACTATAATGATAACTTACATGCATCAATAAAGTCCCAAGTAACCAAATATAATAATAATCAATCAGAAATAGATGACTCACCATACTTGATGATCTTATATCTACTGCGAACATAACTATTATCTTTTAATAGCTATGTATATTTATTTTCTTTCTCAGTTTCTCTCCTTTTTCATATTTCAATTTTTGTTTTTTTTAATTTTCAATTGTTTTGAGAATTCATTCTCAGCATGCTGAAGAAACTCTCAGCATGCCGAGAGTTTTAGCATGCTGAGAATGAATATGCTGAGAATTCATTCTCAGCAAGTCAGCATGCTGAGAGTTCCAGCTCGAAATTCTCAGCATGCTGAGAGTTTCTTATTTTTTTCATCTTTAATGTCTGATCCCAAGTTCTTTCTTATCTTGCAGTCTAGTTTAAATTATGAAATCATCTTCTAGTAATAGTAGAAAAGATCCCAGATGGAAGTATCATTCCAAAACTATGCTAATATAGTATAGTATCATTCCAAAAGCCGATACAATATCAATGAACACTAATAAATACTTTAGTAATAAACTTCACCAATAAACTTCAATTAGACTATAATAACATTTAAGTCCACCTAAAATTAATTAGTAACAGTATCTAAAATTAATAAACTACGTACCTCAAACTCGGACCATAATGAATCTCAATTGTGCTGCGACACGTGGGTCCATGAATGCCACGGCTCCCGAAAAAACCTCTTGATAATAGAGGTGATGTTGCGAGCAACATCGTCTTGCTTGAATCTACAACTCAAGTATAACAACATAAGTAGTAATTAATTAATTAATAATTATAAAAAATAAACTTTGATACTTAATTTAGATCGTGCAGCGATATCTGCTGACGTTGGTCGATCGATGAAGTTGCACGAGCCCCTCGATTAGGCCCACGAGGCCTACGACAACCTCGAGTCTCCGGGGCCGGTGGTTGTGGTGGTGGTGGCGATGGAACTGCGGCGAGCATGGAAGGTCCCGACATCTTCACTTGTCTCGTAAGATTATGACACTATATATTAAACCTGAAATAAAAAAATAAAACTATACATATTATCAATAGGGAAATTGAACGAAATTGAATGAAATTTAAGATTATGACATCATTGAACTATATAAACAAACATATGAACTGAGAAGTAAAAACACATGAGCAAGCATTAATTGAGGGAAAGCATATGAACTGGGAAGTAAAAACTAGCATTACAATTATATTCAAACCCTTGTGGCCATAATTCAACAATGATAATAAGAAATATAGAAAGTTGTAAAGGTCATGCCATAAAAGTAGTCCTTAATAAACATGTATTTGAAGATCTCAGTTCAATCAAAAGGACTAAGACCTATGTATAAAAAATTAGACATTGAACTATATAAATAAACATATATGCTAATATTTAAAATATTAAGCAGACTCATGTCCTCGTCCATTTAATTAACTTAATTCACGAAGAGTAGTCATTCCAAATTATCTTATTTTGTCCCTCTTATTTTGGATAAGCACATTTCTTTCCTTCATTAAAAAGTTGCAGTTTCAGAGAGAAGGAAAGTTGGCCCTGGGAGAGAATAAATTCTCCCCAGTTACTCCTACTTGTTGCAACCAGAGAAGAGAATCAATTTATCTTTTCTGTAATCTCTTATCTTTACCCTACTTTTCTACATCCAAATGGAGAACCTTGAATGTGTAAGATTGCTGTTTTGTAGATGGGAGTAAGAATGTTCAAATAACAATTTAGTAAATTTTATTTCATAACAGAACCCGAACCATTTTATGGTGTTCAATCAGTTATGTCTCTATCAATATTGATTTGGTCTGAGCTTATTAACTAGATGCATTTCCTCAATGGCACGACAAGCTGACAAGCACCTTGTAATTCATCATTTAAACAAATTTGCTGACTAAATTTTTTTTAGCTAGAATTGAATCAATATATGCCTATAAACGATATGTTCTGAACTTAAATGAAGATAGTTGGATCCTCTATAATTTCGAGATAATTACCATTCGACTAGTTTATATGAAGCAGATCATAAGAAATAAGTAAATAAAACCCTAAAGGTTCATCTTGCTCGGGAAAGAAACATAAATGTGGATCAGGTTAGCAGTGGAGGAAAAGGATCCAAGTGATGAAAAATGCGCCAGCGCAATCGATTGCTTGGATTCACAAACCTAGAAGCATCCAACAAAAAAAAAGTCATAGAAGCAGACCTGTTGAGCCCACGACGACGAGCGGCAAGATGCGATGAAGGAAGGACTTCTTGGGCATGGACGGCGGCGGAAGATGGGTGGAAGAAGTCGAAGAAGGCGAAGGGTAGTTGGGGAACAACCTAGTAGGTGGAGGCGGCGGCTAGGGTTTCGGAGGCCAGAGTGAGAGAGAGAGGGAGAGAGATGGAGAGGGGAGTACCAGCGGCACAGGTGGTGGGCGGCGATCGGCACCAGAGAGGTCAGAGAGAGAGTGAGAGACAGAGAGTGACGATCGGGAGAGTGAGCGGGGTAATAGAAAAATAAAGGGCGGGCTAAATAAAATTTACTCTCTGATGGTTTTGCGACCGTACGAAATGGTCGCAAATGACTGTCGCTGAATGGTCATTGCACCGTCGCGGAGGTTTCCAATTTGCGACGGCGACATGTGCGGTCGCAATACCATCGCAATTTCATGGGACATGTGCCCCTTGACACCAGCGGTCACATAACCATCACAATTTGCGACGGCTGTGCTGCGGTCGCAAAATCGCCATCGCAAATACCCTAATTTCTAGTAGTGTTTGAACGGGAACTAGGCTGAGACTTCACATGAGTACTCACCCTCAGGTACTGTACATGCAGTTTCAATTGGTTATTCCTCAATTGCAACTAGAGGAATACTAGCAGAAGGGCTTGGTAGAGATTCCTTTGTTTATGCAACAATAGCAGGATCCTAATGCTGATATTCAAGAACTGAATATGTAGAAGGTAGAGAAAGACCAGTCTTGACAGAATTGGAATCATGAACATTGATATCAAATGAAGTAGTTTCAACTGAGTCAGCTTAAAAAAATAATGCTAGAATAGGAAATATTTGCCATAAAAATCTCCCCCTCAGGAATACAAACCCTATATAGAGAATCATGAACATTAAACTGCAAACCTCGACCCTTTCTTGGAAGATGATCTATAGGACGATGGCCAAGCCAGACTTGCATTGGGAGACCACAAGAAGGAGGAGAAGGGCTTCTTCATTTGACATCGGATTGGAAGTCGTCACATCCTTTTCTTCAAGATTGGAAGATGACACGCCCTTATTCGGAGCAGAAGTAGCTTTCTTGTAAACCATTCCAATAAACTCTTTTCGCTGCATACTTGAGGAAGATTTGGCCGACTCCATTTGTAGAAAGAAGATGCAAAATATAAGTGAAGTAGAGGAGCAGCCAAGAGAGCAGTTCAACTTCAAACCTTGAATGAAGGGGGTTACTACTTCGAGTCTTGAAATAAGGGGGTTACTACTTCATGCATTGATTTAGAGGATTTAATGCTCTGATCCTGCTCAAAACTCACTCCATCAAAGGTCTTTGTGAAGACATCTTCCACTTGATGATCTGCAAAAATATACTCAGTTATAGCAATTCCAGGTTCAGGTGTGGTAATTTCAACTGCATCGAGACTGTCTAAGGACAATCTGGAGGGTTGATAGTGTTTTCTTATCCAGGTGCACTTATATCCTCTTGTGCACACAGACTATAATTTGTAGGGACAATAGATGGACCAGTATTGACTCGGCCATCGCTTCTCCTAAGTGGTTGGTCTGTCGGTCTTCTACTGGTTTTCTTGCTAAGCTTGTGTCCTTGACTAGTTGGAGGAAGAGGAGGAAGCATTTCCTCTGTTGGAGGTGCAGCAACAGATGGTTGAGGCTCTTCGGTAGGTTTTTGAGATTCCATCTTCTTGGTTGTTGAAGCGTACACCTTTCTCAGCACCAAATGGAGCATCATTCTTCTGTGGTGTAGAAGCCTTAGAAATCATAGATTCTACTTCATCAGTAGGAACTTAATTTAAGTCCATATCAGTAGGTTCAGGAACAGGAGACCGAAGAGAGGTAGTAGTAGCTGGTTCAGCTTTAGCAGTCTTAACTGCTTCAACAGTGCGAGTAGCAGTCTCAACTGCCACTTGTGTGGTACACGCAGTATGAACTGCTTCAGATTCGGTTCCTTAGCTTGCACTCAGTCCCATCTATTGTTGAAGGAATATAGCCAACATCTATAGAGTCCCAGCAACAATCATCCAAAGATTTGATGAAAGCCCTCATCCTAGCCTTTCAATATGCATAGATTGTTCTGATAAGTAATGGAGGAACATTAGCAGAATTTCCCATAGGCATATGTTCCAACTTGAGCTTGAAAGGTAAGAGACACTCCAAGGATCTGTGCAGGTAAATGTTAGAACAACCGCTTTGATACCAATTGAAAGTATTGTGTCACACCCCAAATTCGGTATGACCGACTAGGGTACGCCACGTACCCCGAAGCCTAACACAACTCAAACCACATACACAACAATAACCTGAACAGACTATGACATTTCAAAAGAGAATAAATAGACTTAAATTCCAAACCAATACATAGACTCAATGAAATATAAATGTTCAAGTTATTTGAAGAAAGTTTAATAAATGAACCAAGACGCCCAAAAGAAAGAAAGAAAATGCGGAAACAATAACCCGAGTCTACATGACTCAACAACTCAAAGAGAACTAAAAGGACTCAGGTATCCCCCTCGACCACGACACATCATGAGACCCGCTGCCCTGCCGCCACCAGCCGCACTACTGCACCCCGGTACCTCTATAATCTCGCTCAGGTGCTGAAATAAGCAGTAAATGACAACATAACATAATATGCTTATCTACTACCCTGTGCATGATAATAGCATCTACCATAGATAAATAATCACAATGCAATGACACATCGACATGAATGATCACCGGACCCGTCGATCCCTCATAGCCACGTAGGGTAGGTAGATGAGGTGGCCTCCGAACTACCACCCAGCTCAGTGCCATCTCTTTGAGGCATGCATTCCCCTCACCGACACTAGCTCTTCCGAACCGTCTCTTTGGGGCATACGTTCCCCTCACCGGTCAGGTCTCCGAACTATCTCTTTGGGGTATGATCTCGCCTCACCAGCCGGACTTCTGGAATAAGGCCAACGCTGTCTCTTTGGGGCATACCCTCCGGCCTCCTCTCACCAGCGAGGCTATCGAAAAATGCACAAACATATCACACACGCAGTTATATATATAAACATAAGATGAGCTACATTGTAAATAACAAAGAGAAGTTAAGGACATACCTCAATCTCCACATCCTCATGTCATATGTCACAACCACGCACATGTATATATATAACATGAAATGTACAACTCATAATAAAGAGATACAACACATCTAATAATGTAGGAAAAGAGAATGAAAATCATATGTACATAGCCCAAAACGGGATATCACCACTTAACAATCCTACGCAATTTAAACCCGTCTTGGTGACCCTAGCCGAGTACCCTAGGGCCGACCTACCTCCCTCACCCAAGTGCCCTAAGGGCTAGGAGGGTTCGGCCCCCTTGGGTGTCCTTAGGGTTGGCCCATTCGAATGTCAAACTAGGGTCCTAAAATTCCTAATTGTAGGTCTCTACAATTATTATAATTATTAGAATTAATTCCACATACCCTAAAGTGTGTACGTTCCCTAGGTGTACAAATATATTTAGGACCCTAACATCCAACCCTTAAGTGGCCAACCACCCTAGGGTTCCTAAAGAACCCTAAAGTGTGGGGGGGCATACCCTAAAACCCTCCAAAACAACCTTCTTTCATCAAGACACCAAACAAGCTTCAAGAATCGTCAACAACCATCAAGAAAACTAAAGAAATCATCAAGAATTCAAGAGGAAGAGGGGCGGCACAACAAGGGTAGGGGCAACCAAATCGCCCAAAAATTGATCCGACGGAATTCCAACGACAACGAGAAAACCCTCAATCCGAATACTCAATCCGATAGACAAAGTCGAATAAAAAATCGACGAAAAACCCAATGACATAGGGGAGGCAGCATGATTGAAGAAAAGGGGAAAAAGAAGGCTAATCCACTCAGCTCTTTGGAGAAGACGCTAAGGATCTTCCTTCAATCGGCACCGACGAACTCGTGGAATTTCGGCTTCGAATCGGCTCCTCCACCTTTAGTCGCCTCCTTCTCTCTCTCTCTCTATCTTGGGTGGCGTGCAGCTAAAACTGTAGCCGTGCGCCGCAATTGGTATTTTATGGGCCCTAGTTGGCCCTAAAATATTGTTATTAGGATTTTGGGCATTACATATTGTGTCTTTCAAGGAACTTTTGTTAAGGGCGGTTGAATAGGAAGTTGCAACTCCTTGTAGGTAGCAAACTAAGTACCAAAACAAAAATCACAAGGAAGCACGCAAACACAATGAATTGTTTACGTAGTTCAGTGACAACACATGTCACCTAATATGCGGGGCACTCACCGGACAAATGCCCAATCCACTATGTATAAGAAGAAAATAAGTCCTCTAGATTTCACACCCGAAATCCGACTACAGTACTACAGTGTATTAGAAATAACAAAAAACCTATTTACTATTACAAGTAAATACAAACTTGCCTTTCTATTACATCCCAACCATAGAGTTCCGTCCTCCACACAGTCTTGTGTTGTAGTGAGCTCTCCACCCAAAACCAATCTTCTCCTGAACATAAGAAATGTCTGCACTCAGTAGTCTACACACAACAATCTCAACTCCTATAAAATTGGCAATACAATTTACGTACATGGGAGTTGATAGAAGTGGATCCATAATAGTATATCAATAGGATAGGATCCATAGTGGAGTGGATAGAAGTGGGTCCACCAGAGATGGTCAATCTTTTCAAACATTCTCTCACGCCTTTTATAAGTAGAGTAGGCAACCCAGAAGATATAGCCATTACTCCATAAGAGAAACTCTTGATTCCATGATGACCATTAACTCCACAAATGAATGACCAAGGGCATAAAGCTTCATGATGACTATAACTCTTCAAAGTGAATGACGACCATAAAGTAGTCGCTCCATGATGGCCAAAACTCCATTAAGCATCATAAAAGATCAGTCCAAAAGTCACCATAAATGATCAAGTTCAAAAGTCACCATAAATGAACAATCAAGATTAACTCCACCATATATATATATATTATCAATAATCTCAAGAGCATTCAAGGAAAATGGCAGTAGGATAATCATCAAAGCAATATAGACTTCACTGGAACAAGAGCAGTTGAGACTGCCCAACACGCAGTTAAAACTGCCAGTCTTTTGGAATCATATCTTCTCTTTCCTCATAAATAGAGAAGGCCAACCAACTTCCATAAATGTCATTTAACAAAGAATCTCAACTTCAGCAGTTTCAATCTCAAAAGATATCCATAACTTAACATAATACTTTGGCTATAAAAGCTTCAAGAAATACTGTCGCCAAATGAGAATTAAAAAAAAACTGCCAAATCATTAATGAAGACCACTTCATTTCTTCCATAGTTGTCTTTGGTCATAAAAGCTTCAAGATAACCGTCAGCCCATCAATGAATACTACTTCATTTCTTCCATAAGCAATACACAAGTAATTATAGATGATTAAAAAATATCTGAGATATAAAATAGAATCATCATTAATAGTGGAAACCAAAGGTCATTATTTGCGCAACATCCCCGTCCAAAAAACCATAGATTATTGGAGCAGTTAAAACTGTCCTCACACAGTTGTAACTGCCTTCAACATACAACCTGTAAGGATCTAAATAAATGCTGACATCAATCACTGTCCTCTACGCAAACAATAGTTTGAACCAGTCAACATAAATAGACATTATAAATTTGTGATCATTAAAAGAGAATAGTAATGCCTAGAAATAAATAGTAGGAAACTCTCCACTACTCAACTGACATAAGTCATAAATGATGATTAAATAATCAAAAATATCAAGAATCATCATTTAAACCAGAAGTCCAGTAGCCATCACATTCGCAGCAAAAATATCCAGAAAAACCTCAGACTATAAGCAATTGAAATTGTCCGAACACAGTTAAAACTATCAATACATAAGTAGAGCTTCTTACGGTTGAGACTGTCCATTTAACTGAGACATAACCTGGAATACTTTTGCTTAAGCAACGACAAAGCAAGTAACAGTTTGACAACATAATGTAACCTAAAAGTATAAACTAAGAACTTTAACATAAATTATACAGCAGTTGCAACTGACACACAACTAAGAACTGATTGATCATTCTTTTGCCAAATACAACAACTAGCATTCAGCTGAGATCTTAATATAAACTCCATATTAGTTGCAACAGTCATACAATTGAGAACTGGCTGATAATCCTTTTGCCAAATAAAGCAAACACATCATAAGCCAAACACCAACAATCTCCCCCTTTGGCTTATTCGACAAAGCACAAGTTGTCAAGAGAATATCTAGAGTATATCACAAGCTATCAAGAGAGTATCCAGAGTATATCTCAGTCACACCATTTGTAACCAAAGAGTTAATAGACATCACACAGTATCATAAGTTTCAGCTTAAACTACTCAGCAACCAGAGCAGTTGTGACTGTCTTTACAAATGAGAACTTAATAGAACTCCTCATAGGCAAAAAGTTGTTGTAACTATCTTTTCAACTGGGATCAATTTTGGAATACTTTTGCCAAATATAGCCAACACACATAAGACAAACACTAATAGATACCTCGTTGTCCTCTTGGACTCCTTCAAGAAGATGAAGATTGCGGCGCACCCAAGAAGAGAACACCTTCAATTTGGCTTCGCAAAAACCAGAGAAGGCGGATGTAGATGGCCAAGCCAGCAATGGAGAGGAGGAGGTGTTCTTTGGAGCCTTCTCTCCAAGAAGCCTCTAAAGACTCAAATCATTAATCTTTTTCAAGAAGATAAAGAACTAATTAACTTCCATCATCCTATGAAGGAGGTTCGGCGACCAACTTATAGGGGGCATGGGCGGCTATGAGAGTATACCCGACCCCCTTTAAAAACTTTCCTTGGAATTTAAAATTTCGGAGTTTGCCTCAAAAAAATAATTTATTTTTAATAGCTTCATAATTAATTCAAAATTAATTAAATCCAATTAAATATAAACTTTAATTTATCTCCATAAATTAATAGCCTATTAACAAGAAGGATAATTATCTAAATAAATCAATTTCCTAAACAATAGGCAATAGATTTATCTAAATAATTTGAATTTGTATCGATTAATAGAATTATGATTTATTATCATAAATCATATATCTATTAATCTTATGATTTATCTCCATAAATCAAATTCCTATTAATTAGGATTTATCCAAATAAATTAATTCCTAATTAATTGGTTAGGCTCATGGTTAGAAACTAATTTTCTCACCATGTATATTTGATTCAAAATCAAATTATGTTTAATTCATAATTAAATACAATCCCCATCAAGTGGTTAATTAAATATTTAATTCATAATTAAATTTAATCAACCACATAAAATATTATTATGTGTCAATCCCTATGATTTAGAGATGCCCAACAAATTAGGGTTACCGAGGAACTCCTTCCTTGCGCATTCGTTCCTATAGGAAATACCTTTCCTATTATGTCTGTAAATAAGATCCGTGATCGAGTTGCAGCATGTTCATGCTAGTAGACATATAGTGCCACCTTCGGACTTTATCTCAAAAAGTCTATTATGAGGTTAGCCTGTTGAGTGTGACCCATTGGGCCCCACACTAAGCCAGTAGTGAGATCTACATAACGGAGAGTCGGATCCGATAGAATGACTTCTATTCGAATCTTACGAGTCTCCACTAAACCCCTTTAGTGTGGTCGTGAGAGACTCCACTCACATGTCAAGATTGACCTCTAGCAATGTGTCATGACTACTCGGATAGTGTGAGGTTCAATCTATAGGAATCGAACGCCCTTCGGTGATTAGTTACGGTGCAACTAAATCTCTCGATTATAATATCCTGAAGTCGGCTAGGGTATGGAAGAAGTATCATAACCTAATACTGATTCATATGTATTCCACTTGCCAAAATATTGTCTCAATAATGAAACGTCAAAAACATCTTCCTGACTCTCATGTCTACTCAGGCAAAAGATTCTCGAGTCGACACTTGGAGGGACACATAGGACATTATTTTCTCTCACTAGGAGTTACTGATTTCATGTTGGTTGCTCACCTACCTCCATGAATGCTTCCCCATGCCCAGTAATACCCGACACATGACACTGAAGGCCACGTAGGGATAGAACCAATGCAAAGGGTCATCACTCACAAGGTAACCATGATAACCTTGTTGGGATGAGAATAAAAAACATAGCGGAAAAATCAAATTTAAAACATTCAAACCATCGTAAAAATAACGATCAACTTTAGCAATCTTTAAGGAATTTAATCTACGAGTAGAAGGAGAATATATACCTTATACCACGGATGCTAATGCTGCTCCTATCCTCGTTTCAAGATACACATATGCACGTCCTCCAAGGACGGTCCATACCAGGTGCCTCGCAACTAATGGGCCGCGAACACCAAGACTAGTTGTGGCTCAACAAAGAGGCAATCTATGGAGATGACACACCCAAGAGGAAGATACCTTCAATTCGGCTTCAAAAACACGGGGAAGGAGGAACTTGATAGCCGGCCACCCATGGAGATCAAGAGGAGCTCTTTGGAGTCTTTTCACTTCAAGAAGCCTCTCAAAAATCCAATCCTTAACCTTCTCCAAGATGAGTAACCAATTTTCTTAATGCCCTTGAAGGAGGTTAGGCCATATATTTATAAGGGGAGTAGGCGGCCACCCATGGTAGACCCGTCCCACCCCTTTAAGTCCTCTCCCCGAAATTCAAAATTTCGGGGTTTGCCTCCAAAACAATAATTTATATTTAATGGATTTAAAATTAATTTGAAATTAATTAAATTCAACTAAATATAAACTTTAATTTATCTCTATAAATTAAACTCTTACTAATTAAGATTTATCATGTGCCAATCCCTACAATTTAGGGATTGTTGGTTGAAATGGCCACACAAGAGGGGGGTGAATAGTATGTTTACTAATCAATTAGGCTAAATCCGATTTTAATCGTTTCTTTGGTTACTTAGGCAAATTACAAGTTGAGTGACTAAATGTGGAAGCAATAATAAAATAATTAAGGACAAACAGAATATCAATGCAAACACAAGAATTTATAGTGGGTCGGCCCCAATGCCTACTCCACTACCTAAGCACCCTCCTTAGGATTTCCAAACTAAACTTTACTAGATTAATGATATTTCCCTTACATAGAGGACTTTGACTCGAAGAGATTCACTCTCGACCTAAGGCACTTCCACACCCGGAAGTCTCCGCTTTCTTA